>OY747720.1:44653409-46030909 GCA_963556495.2 Valencia hispanica | reverse complement strand
ACATATCTGAAGAGGACTGTTTGTCATTCATGAACAGAGGCAGATCCCCTATGACGGGGACTGAAAGTTCGAAATCATGAAATGAGCAGTCTATAAGCATGCCAAGAGGCTTTCCGGCAGTCACCGGGACTGCAACTTGGGTTGGATTTTCAACCAGCAGGTAGGCTGAACGATTGTTCAACTCAAGAGTGGGTGTACCGCAAACAGCAAGGTTCAGTTCCATGAAGTAGGGGATTGGCTGGAAAAACGCTTGCTTACCAAATGGCTGTTGGCCTTTCATCTCCGCTAAGCGTATTGCCACCCCTGCTGTTCTTGGTGGTATCAGCATGCTATTCTCACTAGCAGCCTATTCTCACTAGCAGCCTGGCAGGCCTGAGGGATGGTCTGGCCTGACAGCATGACTTCAGGGTTCATCAGGAAGGGTTCTGAAGGTGCGCTGGCTAGCATCCAAAGGACCTGGTTGAAAGTGTCCAGCTGTGTGCCAAGCCGAACCAGCAGATCTGCTCCGATGAACACGGGGGGGTCTAGATGGGGAACAATGCTGAAAACATGTGAAAGCTGTCCTGACCCTATCCGCACCCTAAGGGTGCAGAGCCCAACTGCTTTCAGGGGAAGCTGAAGCCATTCAGCTGACAGGAGTCTGTGCCTGCGTGTGACACTAACCAGCAGGGGGTCTTCCTGACACTGACTGTCAAAAATCTCCTTACTGACTGCTGATTTATCTAGCCAGAGTGCTAGAAGCACATCTGGGACACAAGTGTCACCAATGTGTATGCCTTCAACCACTCGGGGACTGTAGAGCTTTGCACCTGTGTTCTTTAAGGAGCAGAGAAATGATGCATGACTGCGGAGGGGGACTCCCTGCCTGACTGAGCTCACCGGTGCAGCTGAGGTGCTCAGGACCGTCTCTGGGAGTGGCATGAGCTTTGATTGGGGTTCTCTGGGCTCCTCCTTTATGGTTGGAAGCTGGGTGCCTGCTGTCTGTGCTTAGTGGCTTTGGCACCTCCACCTGGGCCCAGAGTTTCCCCTGCTGGCAATCGATGAGAAGGGCCAGCCTCTCGAGCATGTTCTGTCCAATGAGGAGATGCTCTGTGTCTAATGTGCAGACATAGACTGGGTGAACAAAGGTCATGTCTTGAAAAGTGATGTCCAGATGTCCAGCATGACTGATTTTGCGTGTAGCTGGTGATTTGTACATCGCAGCTTTCAAGCTGGAATGGTTTACCTAATGAAATCATGGCCTGAGTAACCTGTTCAAACAAATCTGAGCACATTAAGCTAATTTCTGAACCTGTGTCCAGCAGAGCGTTAGCCTGAATGCACCCTCCTACAATGGTCTGACAGTAAAGGCGACGTGCATGGTTCTGGTGAGTTAGTTCACCAAGAAATGTGAGAAATGGTGTTTGTGATGTGTCCACTGGGAGATTCCCAGTGAGCTCCTGAGGTGTTGATTTTGCGTTCCCCCAGATGATTACATAGACTGTAGCTGTAGGAATCAGATCCACGCCTAGTCATACAGACGGTGGTTTCTAGTCTGGCCCGTCTCGAGGCTGAGGTGTCACTTTTGAGCTGACTGGACTTCTCGGCTGCTCGACTGCTTCAGAGAAAAACCTACGACAAACATATTTTGCGGTTAAAGCGTTCTTCTTAGCCTTACCTTCAAAGTTGCTCTTAAGCTTCAACTGGTGCTGACGGGGTAGACCTTTTTCAGACTGGGTGTGGTCTGGCAGCTTGGGTTTTGAGTTATGCCAGTTTCCACCCCCTGGTTCTGTTTAGGGAACTTGTTCTGTTTCTTGGACCCAGCTCCAGCCTTGTTCCTGGTGGGGGAAGCTTCCCGGCCTTCCAGGGCAAGGTTTGGGTCCATTTCTGTACTTACCTGCAAAACTCTGGCTTCCTTCTCTACTTGGTGGGGCATGCTCCGCGTTTCCCATGCGAGCTGGGCATACTTCCTAATTTCCTGCATCTTTAAGTTTCTGACTCTATAATGCATGGTTACTTCAAAGCGTATGCACTGGTGAAGATTATGGAGAAATAGAGACTTGAAAGCCGGGTCTTCTTCTAAGCCAGGAGCGCTCCGCCCCTGAAAATTAGCAGCTCTGAGTCGCTGGTAATAATCACGCGAGGACTCATGTTTCTTCTTTAGGATCATAAATGCGTTTATGGCTGCAGAAGCTGCGTCAGCATAATTTGGGTATTCTTCTCTAAGTGCTCCACACAAATTTGAATAACTATCTCTGACGCCAGGCTATAACGTTTCCATAAAACTGTGGACATTTCGAGAAGTTGTCTTTCAGATCAGCTTTAATTTTTCACAAGATGAAGGCTGTGGTAAATCTAAGAGAACCCTTTCTAATTCTCTCAAATAGTCATGTATGTTAGAATCAGTCGAGCTTGGGTCGAAACGTTCTATGTCTCTGGCAAGGGACTCTAACTGACCCGTGCGGATTCCTGATTCTCGGTAGGGGACACTCTCTTCTGAATCTCTAGATGAGCGTTCCTGCGGGTCGGGATCAAAGTAATGTTGTGGGCGCAGCTTCGGGTTCTGCACCTGTCGCGCACTAGGGTGTGTCAGGAAATCTGGCCCACCTGGAGTCCACATGCCGCTGTTCCATGGTCTCTGTGGAAAACCAGATGCATAGTGGTCCACCCTGGGAGCCCCCCCCCCCTTTCTGCTCTGCCTGCAGGGTGCAGCCCTCGGTCTTGTGCTGCAGCTGCAGCCGCAGCTTTCACACCTTCACTCACCCCTGGCAGAGAAAGGTGGGTCGCAGCTTCACCCACAGGTCTCCCTGCTTCAGAGAGAAATGAGGGGTCATTCGCTGAACTGTGTGGCGTAACACCGGCTTGATCAGAAATCGGCCACTAAGATTTAACTCTCTGATGGCGGGGTGGAATCTGCTCTAATGGAGGGGGGACACGTTCTTCCATGCTCTTCTGTAACTCTATCTTAACCTCGTGAAGCTCAAAGATAGCAGTGTCTCTTTCTTGCTTTAACTGTGCTACTGTCTGGCTTTCCAACTGCAATCTACGTTGAAGCAACAAGGTTAGCTGGCCAAGGACATCGGAAACCTTCACTTCTTTATCTGGGTTTTCCATAAATCCCACTAAACTCTGTATTCTCTCTGGACAAGCTTCAACATCATAACCGTGTTGGTACTTGCTTTCCTGTGATGGCAGGCGAATAAGATTTCCAACTACCTGCTGCAGGTGGTTGTCTCCAGTGCCCTCTGGGCCCACAGCATCAGCTGCATGGTAGCCTGAGGCTTCCATCTTTTAAGGCACCAGAAGAAACAGAAAGAGAATGAAATAAAAAGATTTTAAAAAAAGAAATTGAGATAATAAAATGAGACCAAATCTCAAGTAGCCAATAGGCAAAGTTTACATTTGTTCAAAAGCAAAACACGCACCAACTTGCCACTACCTCAGATAAATAGGCTCTGGTCTCTTTGCATATTCCACAGGTCTATGTGCGCAAAATAAATAACTGCACAAGCTGCCAAAATCACTTGTGACTTACACAATACTACTTTATAGTATTTCAGAATGCTATGTGTTAAATATGAACTCCTTATTTCATTTAAGGGAACTTAGCAATGCAACGCAGATTCACTCTCTCTAACTTAAGGTTAGCAGTGAGTTAGCAGTAGTTAACATCAGGCAAAAATACACATTAGGGACACAGACAAGGAAACAAACATCAGATGCTTGAAAAAGAAAACAAATTCTCTCAGAAGTACCAAGAGCAAAAGCGTTTAATTTAGGATGGGTTTTCTATAAACTCAAATGCAGCCTAAGCAATGAGGAATAAATGCAGGTTAAGCAATTTAATTTTATAGCTGGAATTTAAATCAGGGTGCTTTTCCACAGCACACCGGGAATCTAATTTTCAAGCTGATTGCTTCCAGATTGAAATTTGGAATTTTTTTATTTAAATGCAGATTAAGCAATTTAAATTTTTAGCTGAAATTTAAATCAGGGTACTTTTGCACAACACACTGAGGAATATTTTTTTACCTGATTACTTCCAGATTGAAATTTGGAATTTTTAATTTAAATGCAGGTTAAGCAATAAAAGAAATTATGAATTTGGAACACTGAAATTTTTAATGCACATTAAAGAGCACACAGAAAACTATATGAACAATTAATTGCAGATTGAACAGCTTGAATAATGGATTTAAAAATGCATCTTAATTAATCTGATTGGCAGCAGGTTAATTTAGCACTACCATGGTTCCATAGGCTACAGCACAAAGCAGAATTGCTGCTTCTGAGCGGCAACGTGCAGAACTTATCAGAAACCACAGTTAAGATGAATTACCATTCAAAAGCCAAACACAGCACAATGCTCCTCGCTTAATCCCATCAAAACGTCTGCCAAATATTTCTATCAGCTTGGTCAAACTCCAAAAGCAGAAGATTATCACCAAGAAAAGTTGCAAACCTTATCGCTTTAAGATCTGGCCGAATAATCTGAACAACTGTTTATTCAGTTTGTGCGGTTTATTACTTCTTTTCTAGCGGCCTCACACTAGGGAAACATTAATGTTGTAACTATTAATAATAAAAAAAAGTTGTCTGGTTTTCTGAGTATCAATAATTATAACCAATAATTTAATATTAATATAATTATTGATGACGTTCAAGTTTAACCTGTTTATTAAAGATATAAGGGCACCAATCTCATAAGTGAGATACTTTTAATTAAACCAGACCGTCAGTCTCTTCTGAAAAGCCGGAGTTCGTCCGCGGGGTTAAAACAAACTTCACAGCACACACTGAAATAGCACTGGAAACTTCTCGTTACTTTAGGGAATTTATTAATGAAATAGGTCAACCTTACAGATTACATTTCATTCATAATTTCCATCTATTCTAACGCATGCAAAAATATAGAACAAAGTTAACGTCAAGGGAAGCGGGCGTGTGTGTGCGACTGTGTGTGTGTGTGTGTGTGTGTGTGTGTGTACATGTATAGCTATACTTGTGTGGACCAACCTTTGACAGGCCATTAGCATTGTGGGGACATTTGTAGTTGTGAGGACATTTTGCCTGGTCCCCACAATGTTTAACAAGCTATTAAACTCTACTAATTAGATTTAGAGGTATGGTTTGAATTAGGTTTAGGTTAAGGTTAGGGTTAGGCATGTATCAGTAATGGTTAGGTTTAGGGAAAGTGTCTGGGTTAGGCATAGTAAAATCAATGGAAGTAAATACAATGTCAACACAAGTATAGCAAGACGTGCGTGTAGGTGTGTGTGTGTGTGTGTGTGTGTGTGTGTGTGTGTGTGTGTGTGTGTGTGTGGGAGACAGTGAGCGAATGGGGGGGGGTTCAGCTCACCCCCTCAATGCGATCAATAACCCAAGCCTTATCAATTGGCACGATCGGTTCACAAAGGAAGACCGCATGGTGATTCAACAAAGGCTAGTTTCAATTAGCAATGGTGGCACAATACCAGACGCAAGGCTGGAATTCATGATGTTTAGTACATAGGGGCCTACTGCTGGAAAAACCTCTATGAGGAGCCAAGCCGGCACAGTGTAATTAGAACACCCTCTATGTTTTCATAGTAGATATTAGTTTCTCGAGAACATCAAAGTAATTTGCTCAAAACAGTCAAAACAACCATTACAAGTAGGCACAGATAGCATGACATCACCGAGAGGAGTAATATGAGTCTTAATATTAGAAACCTTTCCTAATAGAAAATTAAAAAAAACTAAACAGATCATCAGTGAATAAAAGTGAGGGAGTCTCATTAGGAGAGAGAACAGCATTTAAGGTTTTATACAAAATTCTTTGATTCCCTGAATGGGTGGTAATAATATTGAAAAAGTACAGTACTAGTTCTTAGCGCTCCTAACACCTCTATGGTATTTGTGCAAAACATTTCTAAAAAGCTTGTGAGGAATAAATAGTTTACCCTTCTTCCAATTGCGTTCATATTTTCTACCTAAGCGCCTGAGTCCATGTATATAAGAGCCAGGGATCCGACTTAGGTTTAGGTTGCTTTGTTTTTAATGGGGCTGATTGGAAGGCCAATAGAGTGTCATCAGAATTGACAGGGAACGGGGAAGGAGGTTGAAGCTCTGAAAAACTAGTGGAGAACTTCTATGCTGTAGAAGGAGTGATTATCCATGTCCAGCGCACTGCTACATGTTTCTTTAGATTGGGCACCGAACAATCAAGATGAAACAAAACGGGTTATGGTCTGAGATTACAGTTTCATCACCAGATAACTCATTGATATATAAACCATAAAACACCACCAGGTCTAATATATGAGATCGGTTGTGAGTAGAATTTTCACAGCTTGTACTAATCCAAAGGATTCAAGTGTGTCAGTAAAGTCTTATGAATGGTTTCCCAGGCAGTAGACATGAACGTAAAAGTCACCCAAGATGAGGAATCGATCATATTTCGGTGTAATTTCCGCTAAGTGACTCATTCACACACCTTTTCAACTATGATCACAAATTTAATGAAATCAAGGCTTTATGATGACCACTCTTAGACATTGAAGCTTACCTGTTTTTTCTCCAAATGTAATGATAGTTATTATGGCTAAACACTTTACGTTACATGGGACCAAAGAAAATGTCTCCAAAATTATGGTTGGAAAGTTGCAGTCTTTCTTTTAGAGCTTTGATATCATAATTTGTTGGGCTTTACCAAAATGTTTAAAGCCATAGTACTCTTAGTGTATGTTACTGTATCTTCTGATACTGAAGAAAATAATAGAAAAAGCTTTAAATAAATTCAACATTTTATTATTTTTGGCATTTAGCAAACAGAAATAATAGTAATAGTCTCATCTAGCTAAAAATGGGGAAATATTTACTCTGATAGTTTGTCAGAAAGAAAGGTTAAGTGTCTAATTATCAATATCTAAACACCTAGTTTGAACTGGAAATGTGATAAACTGCCAGATCGGTTTACTGGCTGGGTAACGTTTTTGAGAACATCCCAAACAAAGGAAAAGGCCAAGAAAAATGAAAATTTGAGGAAGAGGAGAAGACTGTGGTGTCTTGCTCAGAACCCCACCGAGCATATGTCGACTCTGACCCCGACGTCTCCCCACGAGGGCATGGAGGTGACTTTGCAAAGTGATCCACAGACCACTGCGCTGCTCTCAAGTGTCGTCATGGCAAGTTACAGAGCAAATGGATACTCGCATCCTCATGAAAACCAACAAGGAGATATGTGCTGTATGTACATATTCAACTTTGTATGTTCAAGGGTGTTCTACAGCCCGAGTGAGCTTGTGTTTCAAGAATCAATCTTTATTAAAAAGGATAAGACTGAAGAACTGATTTAATGAATGCGGCCTCATGTCCTGCGGCCTCATGTAATCCGCACGGAATCGTCGAGCACAAGCTCAGGGGGACAAAAAAATGTTCGCTGAAGACTCGTGGAGTGGCCTGTAATGATAGTCTCCATATAATCCCATAATTCCTTGTTTAATTAAACTCTGGTGCTGGCCTTGAGACTCCGCCAGCTCTGTTGCTCTTTTGTTCTCACAGTTGTTATTTGGAGGCAAGGTCTGAGTGTTCTTTTGTCCACTTACGCTGAAAGATATGACTGGAGTGAGCTGAAACAAAGAGCGAGAGTCAGGTGCACGTTTTCACTGGAGCCGGATGGCAAAGGGCCTCTGTCAGAACCTGAAATCTCTTCACGCGCCCTCTTCTTCAACATCTCCCTTTATTTTCCCTTCTCCCACACTCACACTAAGTAATTGCTTGCTCAGTATGAGGGATTGCTGAAGGATTGCTGTGGTTGGAAAGTCTGCATCAACAGAGCCCAACCTCACGCCAATGACTGACGCAATCTGCTGGGATTCCTTAAATAGGAAACTTTTTAACTGATTGGAATGTTTGTATAAATGTATTGAAATGACTTCTTGTTAAGTGCCTTGAAATGACATCTGTTGTGAATTGGTGCTATATATATAAACTGAATTGAAATTAATTGAATTTTTGTGGGCGATATACCAACACACAAAATAAGATAAGATTGCCCCAGTTCAAAAGTAATCCGTTCAAAACTGTTAATGCTTGTAAAGAACAATGCCAGTTTGCAGGGGATATACCTTTCTCCGCCAGAAAGCCTGGGAGAGTTCAAAGCCGAGCAGCTGGGAGTGGAAATTTCAGACAGAACAGCAGACTTACTAGGAGGGATCCAGGTCTCCGTAATACCAAGAAAGGTTTTAATCAATGAAATAGTCTTACAAGATAAATAATTTATTCCTTATAAAGCGAGCCTTAAGCTGGGCAAACCTGACGGTTTCTCCAATGCCAGGATGGGCGGGCAACTTCCACAGGAATGTGGAACCCCAGATAATAGTGGATATAGTGATTCCTGTTATTCAACATGCAAATTCACTGAATGATCTACAGGTAGTCAGAGCTCCAGAAGCATGAGTCAATCATACACCGGACGAGAAGTAGCACCATTCACTAAGAGACCAAATAGCAGAAAAAACAGGAACAGTGTGGAGAGCAGCCGACAGCAAGCCAAACACCATGGCACTGTCTTGCTTTGACATTTAACCACAATTAGTGACAAAAAAGCGCCCAAAGCACCCACGTTGAAAGGACAGGATGCTAGGTAAGCTTTGATTTTGACAGCACACCAATTCCTTGTTTCGTGTCTCCTACGTCACCGATTGTGAGGCAGTGCAAAAACAGGATGCCACTGATAGGCTGGTACTGAGGCCAAGACTTGCAGTGGTGGTCTTGAAGGTCGTTTCCGAGCATATCCAAGCAAGTTGGTCATTTTGGCCTGCCAAACACAATGGTGCCATCTTGACTTCAACACTTCCCTACCAGAGAGGTGACATTCCATGTCCCAGGACCCAGCTTTTGCAGTAGAGGTTTGGAGAGTCAAGGTCTCCTTCGGCCACTTCCCATCTCACATTATACCCGATTTCCTATGGCCCTCCTACAGTTGGTGAGCCCATGGGAAGGGGGTTCCTCATTTCCTCTTTGGGCTGTGCCTGGCCGGGCTCCATGGGAAAAAGCCTTACCTCCACCTGCTCACAAGTGTGCCCCACCTCTAGGCCTGGCTCCAGAGGGGGGGGCCGGTGGCCTGCATCCAGGTGAGGAAACTTTGTTTCCATTTCTGTTACTTATCAAAAAGGGTATTTAGTCCGCAGTTAGTCTGATCCCTCACCTAAGAACTGTTTGACATGGGTGACCCTCCCAAGGACATAAAGCCCCTGACAACTTAGCTCCTTGGATCATTGGAACACTCAAGCCCCTCCACCACAATAAGGTGGCAGCCCAGAGAGGGGAGTGAGGATCAGCACAGTTCCTTTAAAACCCATTCCACCTAAACATTTCCACAGTTTGGAGTGGAAGTTTGTTGCTTTTCAAATATAACTGTTACAAAACAATTTTATGTTGAAACAGATATCTCTGTAGTCTGATCTTACAGTTTTTGACTAGGTTGTGGAATCTGTTGTTGGGGTGTCAGGGGATCTGTCTCTTCTGATGTTTGACTTGGTTTCTAAGTTTAAAGCCAGATTGTGTCAGTGGCCATCTACTTTGACTGACTTGGGGTTTGAGAAGACAGAACAGACTCGTCGTTGTGTCTCATCTATAGAAACCGTATTGCGTCATTTCCTGTTGTCACTGTTGCGCTCCCTGTAAACTGTTTGGTGTTGAGACTCTCTTGAATTGATCTTATTTTCTCTGTGCTGAGGCCTTGTGTGTTATTTTAACACACAAGCACACTAAAACACATGATTTGTGGTGGTGTACTTTACGTTTTGGGAACTCCTTGTGTTTCACACAGCTTTTCTTGGGGTGGTAAGGTCTCGCTAGCTCAGTTAGCTTAGCTTCATTGCGGCTATGGCTATTCTTCTCTCTCCTGTCTCTAACTCTTCTCTTCTCTCTTGCTCTCTCTGTCAGATGTTTAGTTACTTCCCTGCCTCCTTTAGTGATAATGGTAATTGTAATAAATGTAATATTCTTGTAGCTTTGGAGGCGAGGGTATCAGAATTAGAAGCACGGCTCCGCGCTGTTGAAAAACCAGCTGATAGCCGAAGCCCATTAGCCAGCGCGGGGCCAACAAGGATAGAACCCCCTAGCTGTCCTCCGGTAGAGCCCGCGCAGCCGGGACCTCAGGGTGGTTGGGTGACTGTACGTAGGAAGCATAGTTCTAGGACCCAGCCCACGGGCCACCACCAATCGGCCCGCGTTTCTAACAGATTTTCCCCGCTCAGCGACACACCCGCTGAGAAGCCGACCCTTGTAATTGGCAGCTCCATAGTCAGAAACGTGGCATTAGAGACACCATTGGCCATAGTCAAATGTTTGCCTGGGGCCAGAACGGGCAACATCAAATCCTACCTGAAACTGCTGGCTAAAGATAAGTGTAAATACAGTAAGATTGTTATTCACGCTGGCGGTAATGACACCCGGTTACGCCAATCGGAGGTCACTAAAATGAGTGTTGCTTCGGTGTGTAAGTTTGCCAAAACAATGTCAGACTCTGTAATCTTTTCTGGTCCCCTGCCTAATCGGACCAGTGACGACATGTTTAGCCGCATGCTGTCATTCCATCAATGGTTGTCTGGGTGGTGTCCTGCAAACGATGTGGGCTACATTGATATCTGGAGAACATTTTGGGGAAAACCTGGTCTGATCCGGAGAGACGGCATCCATCCCACTTTGGATGGAGCAGCTCTTCTTTCTAGGAATATGGCCGAATTTATTAGTCCTCCAAAACACTGACAACCCAGGGTCCAGACCAGGAAGCAGAGTCGTAGTTTAACCCACCTCTCTGCTGCTTCTGTACTGTTACCCACTCATTACCCTATAGAAACAGTGTCTTGCCCACGGCCAAAATTAAATGGATTAAAAGTTAAGCCAACAAAAGCAAATTATGGAAATCTCATAAAAATAAATACAACTTTGACTGAACAGAAAAATAAATCTATTAAATGTGGTTTATTAAACATAAGATCTCTCTCCTCAAGGACTTTTTAGTAAATGACCTGATTTGTGATAATCACATTGATTTCCTTTGTCTCACAGAAACCTGGTTGCAGCAGGAGGATTATGTCAGTATAAATGAGTCAACTCCTTCCAGTCATTTAAATTTTCACATTCCTAGAAATACTGGGCGAGGAGGAGGAGTTGCAACCATTTTTCGTTCTGATTTACTAATTAGTCCCAGACCAATTGATAGCTACAGTTCTTTTGAACATCTAACCCTTAATTTTCCTCATCCAAGTTGCAAAACATTAAGACCATTTTTGTTTGTGGTTTTGTATCGTCCACCAGGCCCTTACTCTCAATTCTTGGATCAGATCTCACATTTTTTATCTGATTTAGTATTAAATACTGATAGAGTTATTATAATGGGGGACTTTAATATTCATGTGGATACTGAAAGTGATAGCCTAAATGCAGCCTTTAATGCTATTTTAGACTCAATTGGCTTTACTCAAAAAGTACAGGGATCGACCCACTCGGGCAAACACACTTTGGACCTTGTACTGACATACGGTATTGAGTGTGAGGAAATAACAGTCCACCCACATAACCCGGTCCTGTCTGACCACTTCTTAATAACTTTTGAATTTACTTTAACTGACCAACTTAAATCTGAAAGAAAATTTCATTATAGTAGAGCTTTATCAGACAATGCTGTAACAATTTTTAAAGAATTTGTTCCATTCTTACTTTCCTTAGTGTCTCAGGGTAACACAGTGGATGGCATCAATTCTATCTCTAACCCTTCAGAAATTGATGATCTGGTTCACAGCATTACGTCCTCATTGCGTTTGGCGTTAGATAGTGTAGCCCCCTTAAAGAAAGTGGCTAGCCATAGGAGGCTGACTCCTTGGTTCAACGCAGAGTTGCGTACTTTAAAGCAGAATACTAGGAAGTTGGAGAGAAAATGGCGCTCTACACACCTAGAGGATTCCTATTTAACCTGGAATAACAGTCTATTGCTGTATAAAAAGACCCTTCAACAAGCTAGAACAGCATATTTTTCATCATTAATAGAGGCGAATAAAAACAATCCTAGGTTTCTTTTTAGTACAGTTGCCAAACTTACACAGAGTCATAGCTCTGTTGAGCCAACTATTCCCCCAGCTCTTAGCAGTGATGATTTTATGGGATTCTTCATAAATAAAATTAATTCTATTAAAAATAAAATCATTGGCATCCTCCCAAACATGATTACTTCTACCTCAGTAAATGAGGCAGTATCGGAAAGAACTGTAGAACCTCAGTTGTGCTTAGGCTGTTTTGATTCAGTCGAGCTTTAGGAATTATCAAAAATATTAGCCTCATCTAAACCTTAAACTTCTATGTTGGACCCAATCCTGATCAAATTATTTAAAGAAGTGTTCCATTTGGTTCCTGGCCCCATTTTGGATATGATGAATCTATCCTTAGTAAACGGATACGTACCACAGGAATTTAAAATAGCTGTAATTAAACCTTTACTCAAGAAACCTTCCCTTGATCAAGATGACTTAGTGAATTACAGACCTATATCTAACCTTCCTTTCTTATCCAAAGTCCTTGAGAAAATTGTTGCTAATCAAGTCTGTGAGCATCTAAACAGTAACGAGCTGTTTGAAGAGTTTCAGTCAGGTTTTAGAGCTCATCATAGCACCGAAACAGCACTGGTGAAGGTTACTAATGATATTCTCATGGCTTCAGATAATGGACTTGTGTCTGTTCTGGTTTTGTTAGATCTCAGTGCTGCTTTTGACACAGTCGATCATAATATTCTCCTAGAAAGGCTTGAACATGTTGCAGGGATCAAAGGAACAGCACTAGGCTGGTTTTAATCATATTTGTCTGATAGATTCCAGTTTGTTCATCTAAATGATACATCTTCTTCAGTCTCAAGGGTTACTTGTGGAGTTCCACAGGGTTCTGTGCTTGGACCAATTCTGTTCACCATATATATGCTCCCAATTGGTAGAATCATTAGACAGCATGGGATAAATTTCCACAGCTATGCAGATGATACACAACTATATTTATCCATAAATCCTGATGAACCCAGTCAGTTAGGTAGATTACAGGCATGTCTGGAAGACATAAAAACATGGATGAATCTAAACCTTTTGCTCTTAAATTCTGACAAGACAGAAGTTGCTGTCTTTGGACCAGAAGCTCTAAAAAAGAAACTGATTAGTCAATCACTTCATCTGGATGGCATTAAATTGGCCCCCAGTATTAACGTAAAGAACCTCGGCTTTACTTTTGATAGAAACTTGACATTTAAATCCCATATTAAACAGGTTTCTAGGATTTCTTTCTTTCACCTCCGGAATATTGCTAAAATTAGAAACATCCTGTCCAGGAGTGATGCTGAGAAACTAGTCCATGCATTTGTTACCTCAAGGCTGGACTACTGTAATTCTTTACTATCAGGTAGTCCACAAAATGCCATTAAAAGCCTTCAGTTGATCCAAAATGCGGCAGCAAGAGTTCTGATGAATATTAAAAAGAGAGATCACATTTCTCCTGTTTTAGCTTCCCTCCATTGGCTCCCTGTTAAATCCACAATATAATTTAAGATCCTTCTTCTTACATACAAAGCCCTTAATAATCAAGCTCCATCATACATCAGAGATCTAATTGTTCCATATGTTCCTAACAGAGCACTTCGCTCTCAGACTGCAGGTTTACTTGTAGTTCCTAGGATTTCTAAAAGTAGAATGGGAGACAGATCTTTTAGTTATCAGGCTCCTCTCCTGTGGAACCAGCTCCCAGCTTTAGTCCGTGAGGCAGACACTCTTTACTTTTAAGGCTAGGCTTAAAACTTTCCTTTTTGTTAAAGCTTATAGTTAGAGTGGCTAAGGTCATCCTGAGCTATCTCTGTAGTTATGCTGCTATAGGCTTAGACTGCTGGAGGACAGACTCACCACTTTTCTTCACTCTGCTACTTCCTTTTCTCCTACGACTCTCCAGTTGTATTACAGTACATTCTGTTATTTCGACTGTTAACTTTGTTTTCTCTCAGTGTTTTTCTCTCCATAGAAGATATACCTGGTCTGGTATCCTGCTTGGCTGCAATGCCCTGTTGGACGGGGGGCATCGACTGGGATGATCCTCCCAGTAACTGAACATCCACTGTGTCCTGTTATTAACTTTTACTTTCTGTAACATAGAAAGTTCTCTTATATCAGATCTTCTGTTCCTTCTGTGTTTCTGCTCTGTCTTCTCAAACCCCCAGACGGTCGTGGCAGATGGCCGCTCCTACTGAGTCTGGTTCTGTTGGAGGTTTCTTCCTGTTAAAGGGGAGTTTTTCCTCTCCACCGTCGCTACATGCTTGCTCAGTATGAGGGATTGCTGAAGGATTGCTGTGGTTGGAAAGTCTGCATCAACGGGGCCCAACCTCACGCCAATGACTGACGCAATCTGCTGGGATTCCTTAAATAGGAAACTTTTTAACTGATTGGAATGTTTGTATAAATGTATTGAAATGACTTCTTGTTAAGTGCCTTGAGATGGCATCTGTTGTAAATTGGCGCTATATAAATGAACTGAATTGAAATTGAATTGAATTGAAACAGAAGATTAACTTGTTGGCAACTGTAGCTCATGCAATTCCCCCCTATAGGAAGGTGTCACAGTTAAGCAGGTAACCAGGCTAGATGTAGCCTCTATGATGAAAAAAACAGAGGACAAAATAATAACAAATTGGAGAGTAGTAGGAGAATTTTGGTGAGCGATAAAAATGTGATAAGTATACAATACAGCAGTCTGAGCCTATAGCAGCATAACTACAGAGATAGCTCAGGATAACATAAGCCACTCTAACTATTAATGTTTATCAAAAAGGAAAGTTTTAAGCGTGGTCTTAAAAGTAGATGAGGGCACAGCATCCCCTTGGTAAATCATGGTGGTGGCAGCATCTATCTGTGGAGAAACGTTTCTTCAGCAGGGAAAGGAGAGCCAGTAAATGTTGATATGAAGATAAATAGAATTTAATCCAAACTAAATAGAACAAAAGTTTTTGTGTCGCTGGTGTGCTTTACTTTTAACGATATCATCTTGTGCTGAAAATGTCATGTCTTCCAGAGCCGATTATGGTCGAGACGAGGCTAAATGAATTTAATGTACTTTTCATTATTATTGGAAACTGATCAAATCCATAAATCACTGCTTCAAGATTTTGGATGCTTGGACTTCAGCAGTCCTATTTATGTGAAGTGTTAGTGTCTCCACCAGGTGGTTACATGTGGTCTTTATGACTGGATAACTCCAAAGATCATAAAGTAGGAATGTTGCCTCATCTTTAATGATACTTTTACCCCTCTTAGGGATTGAGAGAAAAGTTTCATAGCACCTTTTTATTTCTGGGTCCAGCTGGCTTCTTTACATCAGGTTAAAACGGGTGCTGTGGTTTCTCATATTTGTAGTAAAACCATCATATTTTTTTTGTGCTCCAATTATATACACCACATGTGTTTTATACACCTCATAAGTTCCCCTTTCATCTCTAGCCGTTGAGTTCTGTACTGTTGTATAAGTAAGAGAAATCATAATAGTGGAGTTACACTGCTGATCTGTTAGCTGCTATATAGCAATGTTGAAACCTCATTGATTAACAGTATTGAAGTTAGTGCCTTAAAGAATTGTTGAGAAAAGCTGGCTGCAACAAAGTCATGATTGTGATGGGTTTGTTTGTTCATAATTCCATTACTTCTTCCTCTACTGCATCTGAAGAATAAACACTATTTACCTCTTTGATATACTTTTTGAGAATTTTTAGCAGTTAAATATATTGCTTTGAAAAATGAGAAAAAGTCTGTTTACGGTTATGACAGCATTTTAATCAGATTAAAGTCCAAACTTTGACTAAGTCACTCCAAAACCTTCATTAGTAATGTCCTTTAAATTATTTTCCTGCTGCAACCCAAGTAAAGCTTAAAGAGCAACGTGATAGTTTATTGTAAAAACGTGAAACTATCAAACTATCGTGTTATAACATGATACGGTCTAATTTCTTTATTATATGGCTGACAGCTCTACGCCGCTGTACATATGACATGCTGAAATATAGAAAATGTACCTGGGATGAAGACATTTGACATGGAACGAAGGCTGACCTGGCTCACATGGGGGGCAGAAGTGAGGTATGCCGTAAAGCAGCACTCAAATGTTGTAGTTCTTTTTGTGCACAGGTTACTACCCGCACCCCGAAGATACATAGTGCCAGTAAAAGCGATACAGACCCCGTCAGGCTATGGCATGCGTGTCATTCAACCTATTGTAAGTCGATGTAAAATCACAAGGGTCTTGGAAATATATTATGAAAGTTGAAAAACTACATAGTGTTGCTTTAAACGGCGTTCTAAACTTTTTTGAAGTTCTGCTGAAAGTAACAATGTTCATTTTGACATATTAATGAAAAGAAAAGAATACATCGCAATAGATGTCGTTACTGCACATGCTTTAGATTATATCGCAATATAGATTTGAGGCTACATTGCCCAGCCCTAGTCTTCACCCCTGCCTCCTCCACAGTTTATCTAAACTATTTTATATTTTTGAAAGTCTTTCCTTTTGTAAAATTAGAATGCTTTGGAGTTCAGATCAACACAAAAAATATGTCTCATAAAGAATCAAAACCTACAAACAATGAAACCTTGTGCATGCTTGCATAATAAACAGGACCTTAGTTCATTTTTACTTCATCACAGCCATCTCCATTGAAGTACATTATTGTCCACTGTTTTGTGTTCATCTCTATAAGTTGCTTGTCTGACAGCAGAGTCTTGTACTAACTAAAACTCTTCACATTCAACAGAACTGACAGGAAAGTAGATATAGGGGACTGGAACTTCTGCAACCTTTGGGAACCTCTCCAGTATTCATCAAGATCTACATATGAGGGGCTCCCTGGACATAGCATGTGTCACAACATCTGTTGTGAATTGGCGCTATATAAATAAACTGAATTGAATTGATAAGCAGTCTACTGTTCATACAACTCTGCTGATGAACTTGGAAGTGTCATGCAACTGAAAACACTTGCGTGTTAGTCTGAATATCCTTTTTTCCTTGGCTGGAGCCTGTACCTTTCCTGGTAATCTTCTCTTCTCTCTTCTCTCTTCTCTCTTCTCTTCTCTTCTCTCTTCCTGCTCTTGCCGAGGACGGTCGCATCTGCTACCTCCTCCTCTCTGTGTCTTGTTTCTGTCTGGCCTGCTACTCTTGTCTTGTCACATCTATCTGGAGCACTTCTCTGCAGTTTTAACCATCTTTACCCTGGATTTAGTCAGCTGGTCTCTAAATGGGATGGATCTAATATTCTCTAATCGAAGAATGGGTCCTGGGGAGCCCTCTTGTCCGGGCGGTTACATTATGGACTCCTGGGGAAAGTGGATGATTATGTGTTTGTCGTTGCTGTTCATCAAGGATGTGGAAGATGTCTATATAATTGGATTAATGGTAGCCTGGCTTTTGCTGTTTGGAGCGGATGGATTCCTAGTTTATTACAAACTTCAACAGGTGTCAGCAGCAATTGGGAAACTGCCTGACCAACACAAAAGGATGTGTTGGGCTTTAAGTACTCAAGCGTTAAATTAACTTATACGTGGAATGGAAACCAACAGCCCGGCTTGGTAGAAACTGACTCCCTGATTTGGCCATGAGACCGCTGAAAGACTTTAGGCAGACAAAACAGAGCTCCTGCATAGAACCAAAACAAATCACTGTTATCTCTAATTTGGCTCCCTGTGCTGGCCTTGAGGCTGGCAAACAAAAGCTCTCCATGAGGACAATGCTAACAGTAGCTCCTTGCCCACCCTCCCCTGCTCCTTACATGGGACTGAGTGAGAGTTCACTATTACTGATGAACACACTCTAGCACTACAATCACAGACACGCACGCATTCCTGGATCTCAACATGACTGTTTGAAATATGTGCTTACCATGTACTGGGGTGTTTTTTTTTTTGTTTTTTTTTATTTTGTCAAACACCTCCGCCCCCTCCCCTTAGGAGGACTGGGATGCTTATTTGTTTTTTTTCTCCCCTCATCCACCTTGACCTGATGTTACCCTTTTCATCTGCATTTATGGAGCGTCGCTTGTGCTGGCAGCTACCACAGTCAGCCTGTATCGTGTCTGTCTGTGTTGTGTTTTTTAATTTTTTTATTTCTCTCGGACAGGTTGTACTGAAAAACCTGAATTTCCCCTCGGGAATTAATAAAGTATTTCTGACTCTTCTCTTCGCTTCTCTTCTGCCATGCACATCTTGCCCAGTAGCACATCTAATTTTGTACCTAAGTCGAATGTTTTTGCTGTTCTATTCACAAGGTAATCCTCTATGACAGTGGTTCCTAAAGTAGGGGGTGTACCCCCAATGGGGGCGCAAAGTCATTGTAAGGGGGGTGCAGTATGAATAGATAATTCCTCTGTCATACCATCCCCCCAGGTTAAGAGTCTGGGTGTCACCCTTGATAGCACACTATCATTCCAATCACACATCAATAACATCACCCGGTCAGCTTATTTTCACTTACGTAACATCAATCGTCTCCGCCCCTCCCTTACCTCCCACTCTGCAGCCATTCTTGTCCATAGCCTTGTCACCTCCCGTTTAGATTATTGTAATTCACTTCTCATGGGCCTCCCTCACAAATCCCTCTGTAAACTTCAACTAGTCCAAAATTCTGCTGCCCGTATCATCACCTGAACTCCCTCCATCCATCATATCACTCCTGTCCTCCAGCAGCTCCACTGGCTCCCTATCCAGCTCCGTATCCAGTTCAAAGTCCTATTGCTGACATTCAAAGCAACCCATAACCTCTCCCCCCCTTATCTATCTGACCTCCTCCATGTTCCCACTCCATCTCCCTCTCTCAGATCTCATTCCACTTTACACCAGTCGGTCCCACCTGCCCATCTCACCACAATGGGGAGCAGAGCATTCAGCCGCTCTGCTCCCCGCCTCTGGAACTCCCTTCCACCACATCTCAGAAACATGGACTCATTCCCTCATTTCAAAACTGGACTCAAAACCTATCTGTTCCAACAAGCTTATTCACTGTAACATCCAATTATTTGTGATTTTAATCTATTTTAATTGTTTCTTGCATTATTTATTTTGATTTATGTGTTTAACTTTATGTATGTTTGTACGGTGACCTTGAGTGTCAGAAAGGCGCCTTTTAAATAAAATTTATTATTATTATAATATTAAAAGCTAATATAACTGACTGGTTTTTGACGAGGCCCCACATAAACATAAAGCAGAAAAAAAAACATCCCCGAATGAGCTTCTAAACCAACTTCCTTCCGAGACAAAGAGTAGAAAATATGAAAAGCATATCTTGCCTTTGGTTTTGTTACTGTGTAAAAAAAACAAAAAACGCACACAACTGTGGACCATTATATACTTCCCTGCACTATGGACGTGTTTCCATCCGTGATTCATAACAGAGACCAGCAAAGTATAGGCAAGGCAAGGCAATTTTATATGTATAACACACTTTTAACAACAAGGTAATTCAAGGTGCTTTACATGATTAAGGGGTAAAATAAAAATAACATTAGAAAACAGACAAAGCATATAAAGTAAAAATGTCAAAGCAAAAAGCATACATAAAACATATGACACGTCAAAGCATTACTCAAAGGCAGCTCTAAACAGATTTGTTTTTAGTTGTGATTTAAAAGAACTCAGCGTTTCAGCCGCTTTGCAGTTGTCTGGAAGTTTTTTCCAGGTTAGAGGAGCATAGAAACGGAAAGATGCTTTTCCATGTTTGGTTCAAATTCTGAGAATATAGAGTAGACTGGAATTAGAGGACCTGAGTGGTCTGGGAGAGGGTTGGTTTTGTAACAGTAGATCTTCAACCGACTTTGGTGCTAAGCCATTCAATGATTTATAAACTAGTAAAATTATTTTGAAGTCTATTCTCTGAGCTACAGGGAGCCATTGTAAGGACTTTAGAACTGGGTTGATGTAGTCTAGTTTCCTGGTTCTACTGAGGAACACGAGCAGCAGCATTCTTTATCAGCTGCAGCTGTCTAATTGACTTTTTTGGCAGACCCGTGAGAATGCTGTTGCAGTAATCAGTTTTTCGGGGTCCTGTTGCGACATTAGTCCTTTTATCCTAGAAATGTTCTTCAGGTGATAGATGGCTGACCTTATTATTGCCTTTATGTGACCCTGGAGGTTCAGGTCTGAGTCCATTACTACACCTAGATTTCAGGCATGATCTGTAGTTTCTAGCTGTATTAACTGAGGCTGTGTGCTTACTATTAATAGTTCCTGTTTAGGTACAAAAGTAATTACTTCTGGGTTTTGTTCTGTTCAGCTGGAGAAAGTTATGCCACATCCATCCTTTGATTTGCTCGATGCATTTACTTCGGGTTTGAATGGGTTTAAAGTCACCTGGTGGCATTGTAATGTAGAGCTGAGTATCATCTGCATAGTTATGGTAGCTAATCAAATTGGTTATTATAATCTGGGCTAGTGGGAGCCTGTAGATATTAAATAAGAGGGGCCCCAGGATGAAGCCCTGGGGCCCCTCTCAGTGCCCCAGGGCTTCTCAGTGCCCCAGTCTCAGTGCTGTGGTGAGCACGGAAACCAGACTGAAAAACATCAAAGCGGTTGGTCATTGCTATGAAGCTATTTAACTGCGGAAACACAGCTTTTACAATAATTTTACTGATGAATGGAAGATTAGAAATTGGCCTTTAGTTCTGCATTAACGTATTGTCAAGGTTGTTCTTTGGTTTAATAATTGCTGTTTTTAAGGCCTGGGGGAAGACACCTGACAGGAGGGATGAGTTCACTCTTTTAATCAGATCAGACCAGTAGCGGCTGGCCAATAGAGGGCGATAGGGCGCCAACGCCCAAGGTGTTTCCCAAGTGTTTTTGATTTTTAATTTTTTTTAACAATAATCCCATAGCAACAGGAATTTATCCAATCAGCGTCGTTGATTCGGACGCTTGAAGGGCGATAGAGAAATTGCCCCAAGGCTGGTGTAAGGGCGGGCAAGATATCTGGTGGTGACATTGGCAGTGTGATCTCTGTGCCACAAGGGGGCGGTGCTGTAAGAGTTAACAGCTTTGTGTGTAAAATGTTTGTGTAAACCTAATGAGTTATTTGTTTCCAGTTTGGTTCTAAACTTGTTTGTGCAATATTGTATTTATGTTTAGTTCAAGAATGCCTCAAGTTGTTAATATTGGCATTAAAATAATCAGTATTTCACATAGTACTGGTATCCAGCCATTTATGTTCAATTGTTTTGGGATGATTATTGAAAATGACTTGATAAGCTATATGCACAGCTCCACTAGGCTACTTCCTGAACTAAGTACAACCCTTTTATTTCCTGTCTGTATTGGACAAACTGATCAATCCAGGTGTGTCTGACCTCATTAGTCACAACAACAATGGTCAGACACACCTGGATTAATCAGTTTGTCCAATGATGTAAGACAGGAAATAAAAGAGCTGTACTGTTGTGCACAAAGCTCAGAAAGCACAAGTTTGAGTTAAAAAAAACCCAAAAAACAAGCACAGCCCCACCAATAATATTTTTCACCAGCCGCCACTGGATCAGACCCAATGACAGGGAAAACTTTCTGAAGCAAAGCTGTGGGTGGGATATCAAGACAGCAAGAGGAGGAGCTTAATTGGTTTGATTTGTTCTAGGCTTTTTTGGTATAATTCATGAAATTCTGACATTTTTTTTAACATTGGTGTTAGCTGAGTATAACATTAGTAGTCGGCTCGGTGCTGCGGTAATGCCCGATCGTCTAATTGTTAAAATCTTTATAGTGAAAAAGCTGGCAAATTCCTTGAAGGCCCAGGTAGAATTTAGTTCAGGGGCTTCTTTCACTAGAGGATTAGTTAGTCTTTCCACTGTTGCAAACAGAGTCCGTGTATAATGTGTCTGTTATTGATTTCAGAGAAGAAAGTTCTCTGCATCTTTCTTTCTTTGTTCGGTGTCTCTATGTAGATCTCACAGTGAACCTGGAGTCGAGTTTTCCACCATTTTCTCTCGGCTCGTCGACACTCCCTTTTTTCACTACATACCAGTCAGTGGCATCGCCTGCCCTGGGCGTTCCCGGCTCTAGCCCCGAACATTTCTCATCAAGCCCCGAATGTTTTTTTCTCTCCAGAAGGAACAAGTTTACATTAACTGAGCCGCCCTATGACATTAACGAAGAAGGCAGTTTTGTAATTTCCTGGCTTCTGTGAATGCAACAGAGGCACGACGGTATGACCGATCAGAGAGGAGTTGTACGGGGAATCTTCTGTGTCTTATTGGCTGACAGCCCAGTGTTTAATATAACCTCTAGAGAGATCCTGACAGAAAATGGACATGACGATTTTTGACAGAAATAAGACGGACAATTCTTTAAACAGGTAAACAAACAATTTATATCCTTTATGTCTTCAAATTATAGGAACAGGCTGATTCAAAGCAGTGTTTGCGACAACACATCAGTTGGACATTACCAATGCAATTTAAAAATGTCTGAAGAAAAGCTTAAATTCATTGGACGTTTTGGACCGATGTGCGTTTGTCTGCGTCTCCCCCTTGATCTGTGTCTCACTATGGCTCCTCATCACCCTACAGTGCAGCTCATTGCAAGCTTTCTCATGACCTGTAACTGACCGCTTGCTTTTAGCAGCACCGGAACTTTCTGCACAACGCTCCGAAAAAAAGACTTTTCGAAGAGTTTGAATTAATATAACGATATTTATTAAAGTGGGTCAGACCCGCTGTGTTTTACCCTAAAATGAGTCTAATTCAGTAAGTCATATTCAAAATGATTATAGGTAATAATGCTTGAATAATAATGTCTATATTAGCCTAAAATACTTCATTAAGACTGCTGAGCAGGGGTGTGTTGGGGTCCATTTATCATAAGATGAACTGAACAGACTGTTGGATGGATGGAAGCCAGTTTAAAGATGGACTGAGCAATCCTAGCGGTGAACCCCAAACACACTCCTATTGGTACATGGCCACCAATGGTGGCATCAGTGGTGACATCATCGATGACATCACGGCCAAAGGGCTATTAGAGTGGTAGTGGCGGGCATTTCAAACTGTTCTCAGCAGAGGTTTTTAGCAGAAACTCATGCTGCACAGAGGACATCTCACTGGTGAAGATTCTCTTTTGTTCTGACCCACTGGACCGGGAAGAACTCTCATTTCAACGCTTTGAAGTGCTCATTCTGTTTGTGTATTCAGTTTGAGCGATATCAGGACTGTTCCAAGACAGTTCGTTACGACGTCGACCTGAAAGCCATTCAGCCTGCAGTTGGGCCACACGGTCCTTAAATCCTAAAGGTTTTCTAACTCTTCCTTTTCTTGCTCAACTACGGACACATTTGGCCCTCCTCATGGACCGGATTTCCCTCAACACAAAGTAGGACTGAAGCGGTTAATTTATGCTAATCTTGTGTCTGGGCGGAGATAAATAAAGAAAATAGAGTTTTTAACGAATTAGATCTCATTCATTGTTGGTTTAAAGTGTTTTTAAGTGCTGTACCTGTTTGCTCATTTAGCGTCGCCGCATACATAAGTTTGAGTTGTATTTGCTGTGTTTGAAACTGTTTTTTCTTATCCTGAGCGGATCCCGCTCTTTCTTTTTCCTTCCTCTCTTTTCCTCGCTCTCTCTCTCTTTCGCTCTCTGATCACTTTGTCTGCTGAGTCGGACTCGGTCCGGCCTGTGTTAGCTGGGGTTAGGTGAAAGGTTAACCTCAATATTCCTTTGTCTTCTTACACTCCATGTGCTCCAGAGCTAAGTTTTATGGCCCTTTGTCTTCTTACACTCCATGTGCAGTTCTCCATCTTGGCACAAACTAGTTTTATGACTCTTTGTCTCCTAGGCTATCTGTGACTTGAGCCACTGGAGTGAGGGCCACCTCCCTCCCTGAACAAAGCCTGAGCTGTCTGTTTCTTCCTGATCCAGTTCATGTTAATTGTGTTTAATTGTCACACATTATTGTTTTCTAAGATCTGTGGTAATTAGTTGTATCCTGTAGAATAGATGGGACTTATTGACAAAATGTTTTGGCTGTAAGGTTGATCTATTTTCTTAATAAATTCCCCTTAGCTTAAAGAGAAGTTGTCTGGGATTACTTGGAGTAATGCGTACAATTAATGTCCACAGCGTAAGTACTTATTCCTTCATATATTGTTTAATTATCTCAGCCTTATTAGACAGGTTATCATAAACATAAAGTGAGACTGAACAATTTGGCTTTATATTCCTGGAATCAAGGTGGTGCCCACAAACTTGATAATTTTTACATAAAATTATTAATCTTATTAATAATTGCCCTAAGCAATTATTCATAATTATTCATAGCCAAATCCTACCTATCTGTGACACAACAGGTGTATCTAGGACGTTTTCAAAGAGGGCTAAATGGGGACCAGTGATGATCTTGGGATGTCACACTATAATATAAGCAGGTCATACAAAAGGGGCGGGGCCTAAACATCCTAGCGGGGCCAGAGATCAAAGTCACAAGGGGGTTTTAAGATTGATGTAAATATAAATACTTAAAATCCATAAATAATTCTAACTAAGTAAAGCTGCTTCTCTGTCTTATTCATTAAAATATTAGCTACACAAGAAATGATAATGTAGCATCTTCATAAATACAGAATAGAAGGAGCTGCTTCAGAAAGCAGGGCAGGATTATCACTGACTAATCACTGACTAATCAATGACTGATTTAACATTATGACCGATGATTGTCTGGGAGGAAACAAATCAGAGTATACTACTAAAATAAACTAGACTACAGCACTGATTTGATCAACTGTTTTACTTTTGTTCTGAGTGCAAAGACTGCTGTCTTGACTGGGACTGAGCTGCCTTGGCGGAGGTCTGCGCTCTCCAAGTGCTTTTCTAGTTAAAACTATTACATTGAGTCAATTTCCCCTAATAAATGACACTTGAATGGTAAGAATGTTGCAAAGGTCATTTCCTTTTATGATTACCTTTTGATAACATCTATTAAGATAAAAGAAATCTGATGTTATACTTGGTTTACAGATGACCTAGACAGGACAGAGGATGAAGAAAAGAGCAGCAGACACAGAGGTCCACCATGCAACCTGACACAGAACAAACTTTTGTTCTTGTCAGGGAAAGAAAAAATGAAAATAATTGTTACCTTTTCACTAATTTTATCACCCTTTTTTTTTTTTACCTAATATTAATACTGATTTTAAAGATCTTGTTTACATTGTCACATTTAAGATGAAAATAAATACATTTTGAAGTACAAATTGCTGTATTTGGCTTTAAACAAGGTGCCAAAATTAATCTGAAGATTGTGTAACTTTGTCTCGATTGTTTCATTTCTCTGGAGCAGTTTCTCAAAGTGTTGTCAGATGAGCAAAACACCATTTTGGTAAGAGTACCTTTGATACTAAATATGTCCAGACTCATAGCTGGAGATGAGCTGCTGCTGAGATTTTGCGAGAGCTGTGCGTAAGTAATATGGCGGTAAACTGGTAAAAACAAACCATAACATTCGAGCCAAATATAGCAAACGTTTGATATAATAACCATTATTTTGTATTTCTCCATAAAACAAACTGGACGAGGAAACCTTGCACAGCCTGGAAAGCTACTTGGACGAGTGCTTTGACAACATTGTTATGGGCAAGCCACAAAAATCCACCTCTGCTATGCCGACAAGCACACCATCACAGAAACGCACCTGTTCTGAGGCCAGCACCTCCACCATCTCTCCAGAGAAAAGCTACAGCGATGTCATGGACTCAATAGATAAGAAGCTAACCAGCCTAGACGCTCCTCTGGCCCTGGTTGAGGTTCTACACAAAGAGTTTCAAGCTCTAAGGGAATCCCTGGAGTTCAGCCCACGACAGGTAGCATCGCTCGCTGCAGAAAGCAAAACGCTGAGAGACGGTGTAAAGAAACTCACCGAGGGGATGACGCAGCTGTCCGGGGATAGTAAGAGGATGAAAGAAACTATCTTGGGAATGCGGGACAATCTTGTTTTTTCCGGGATCCCAGAACAGGCTGAGGACGACGCTGAATCCACTGTCTGAGATTTTCTCCAACATCAGTTAAAGCTCCCAAGCGACACGGTAAAAAACATAACTTTTCACCGCGTCCACCGGCTCGGAGGTAAGAAGCCCAACAACAGCCGGCCGCGACCTATTGTTGCTAAATTCGAGCATTACAAGCAAAAAGAGCAGTTCAGAGGCCGGAGCAGAGAGCTGCGGGGAACGAATTACAGCGTTAACGATCAATATCCGAAGGAAATCCTGGATAGAAGGCGCGTTTTGTTCCCAATCAGGAAGAAATATATCAGTGAAGGTACCAGAGCTACGATCAATATCCGAAGGAAATCCTGGATAGAAGGCGCGTTTTGTTCCCAATCAGGAAAAAATATATCAGTGAAGGTACCAGAGCTACAGTAGCAGTAGATAAACTGTATGTTAATGGGCAGCTGTTCAGGGACCCCCAGCTTACTCCTTGGCTTTATTAGTCATGTAACACTGGCTAGATAAGAGTTGTTTTAATAGTCAACTATAATCTAATGTTAGCACAGCTCTGTAAAGTTGTTTACATTACTCAATGTGGGCGGGGCCAGGGCTAAGCACTGGGATACTGGCTCTTTTTTCTTTTCTCATCTTCACATGTCTATCACCAAATGTCTTTGTCACCCCTTTTTTCTTCTTTTATCACTCACACACACAAAATATATTTTTTCATAATATAACTATTTCTTTCTCTCTCACCCTTAACACCTTCACAACTTTCTTCTATTTTTCTCTTTCTTATATCTCGGCTTTTGGATTTTCAATCAGACAACCCCAAGCACAAACTAATAATGCACCTGTGTTTATCTGTTTCTATGGCAATATGGACTTTACAACTTTTGTCTCAAAACTTCGGCTACTCTAAGGTTTGTGACATTGAATGTTCATGGAGCTGGCACCAGAGAGAACAGAGTTAAGATTTTTAACCAGCTTTAAAGATTGAAGGCAGATGTCGTGTTATTACAAGAAACCCATAAATCTACCTCAGCTGCAGTTGATCTTAAATCCCCTGAGTTTCCTAATGTGTTTTTTGCATGCTATAATTTTAGACAAAGGGGAGTAGCAAAATTAATAAATAAAAATGTTAATTTTACAGTAGTAGATACAGTTACAGATGCAGAGGGTAGATTTACTATAGTAAAACTATCTATACATAAACAAAAGTTATGTATATGTATATATGGTCCAAATGTTGATGACCCCTCATACTTTCATTCCTTCTTCTCGGTGCTCCTTGAACACTTGGATTGCTCATTTGTTCTTGGGGGCGACCTCAACTTTGGTTTAAATGAAGAAATAGACAGGCTCAGCACAGCAGGGACTCAGCGCAGCTGGAAATCTATAGATACAGTCAAACAGTACATGAGCGATTATGGACTTTGCGATGCATGGCGATCTCTTCACCCCAATGACAAAAAATATACTTTCTTCTCAAATGTCCACCATTCGTATTGTCGAATGGATTATTTGTTAGTCAGCAGCTCACTGTTGACTGACATTTCAGACACTGAGATACACCCTATAGCTGTTAGCGATCATGCTCCTGTTTCTCTAACTTTGGTAAATAAAACAGAAACGCCTCAAAGCAAAAATTGGAGATTTAATATATCATACTTAAGGATAAAGAATTTATTAAATATTTTGAAAAAGAGTGGGCTTCTTATTTGGAATATAATGACCTACATGGTATGTCACTATCCATTCTTTGGGAGGCAGGGAAAGCTGTGATTAGAGGTAAAATAATCTCATTCTCGTCAAATAGAAAGAAAATGGATAAAAAACGTATTCAGGAATTAGAAGAAACTATTAATTCATTAGAAGCTTCTCTAGATGAGGAGAGACTAGGCAAAATCCGTAAAGCAAAGCTAGAATTAAATGAAATTATTAATAAACAGGCCCAGTTCTTAATTCAAAGACTCGGGTTAAGACCCTGTGACTCCTACCAGCTATCATCCCATATCCCTCATTAATGTTGATCATAAAATAATCTGCAAAGCCCTCGCAAAAAGGATAGAGAAAGTAACCCCTCTTATAATACATCCTGATCAAACTGGTTTTATTAAAGGGAGACATTCATCCACAAATTCACGTAGACTAATAGATTTAATAGATTTTTCTTACTGTAAAAACATTAAAACTAATATATTATCTCTAGATGCAGAAAAAGCATTTGATAGAGTTAACTGGAAAGTCTTATTTGCAACCTTACATAAATTTGGCTTTGGAAATTATTTTATAAACTGGTTGACAATATTATACAGTTCACCAACAGCATGTATCAGGACTAATAACCAAACATCATCTAGGTTTTATCTTCAGAGAGGTACCAGGCAGGGATGTCCTCTCTCTCCCTCCCTGTTTGCTATTTTTATTGAACCACTAGCTGCAGCAATCAGGCAAACTCACAATATTAAAGGCATACAATGCAATAACATAGAACATAAAATCAGTCTTTATGCAGATGATATATTACTTTTTTCTCCAGCATTCACAAACCTCTTTCTCTCAGGTAATTGATAATAAAAATGATGGTTTTGCCCAGAATCAACTACTTATTCTCAATGATCACAAGTAAACCATCACTAGACTGGTTTAGATCTCAGGACTCCTCTGTCTCTAAATTTCTTTGGAAAGATAAACCCCCACGTATCAGCATAAAAACACTGCAGATGACCAAAGAAAAAGGAGGTCTAGATCTACCAAACTTACATCATTATTTCTTAGCCAACAGGCTCCAATACATATCAAGATGGTTAAAACATAGCTACCTAGATGAGTCCTGGATAGACGTAGAACAGACACTATGCAATAAGATAAAACTTTCAGACCTACCATTTATTAGCTCAAATATAAAACGACATGAATGCTTTAAAAGCATAAATATCAGCTCCTCTCTGACAGCATGGTGGGAATTTCTAAAAATTACAGAGTCCACAATAATCCCATGCAGACGTACACCCATCTGGAATAACCCCGACATCTTGCAAAAAAAATTTATGATACGTTTTCCAGACTGGAGGTGCAATGGAATTGAATACCTGGAACATATGTTTGAAGGAACAGACTTTATCCCATTGAATACATTAATTACACAATATGGAATTGATAAAAACAAATTCTTCGAATATCAACAAATTAAATCTGTTATTAAAGGTAAATTTAGGCTCAATACAGTTGAATTACAAATTCCAGCAAGAGTTTTAGATTTTCTTAATCTCAACCCCCCCAAATTGCTGTCTAAAATATTCAAAACTTTATCTACATTAGATGAATCAATAGCCATTCCTATTTCAAAATGGGAGGTGGATTTATCAGCCAACTTTGACCAAAACGTCTGGTCTCAGATAGGTTTAAGAACCTTTAAAATAACAAAAAATCCTAATTTGCAATTAATACAATACAAATCCTTCATAGAGTACACTATACAGGTCAACGGATGTTTAGGATGGGTTTTACGTCGTCTAATACCTGCTTGCAATGCACAAGCAATATACCAGATATTTATATTCATGCGCTTTGGTTCTGTCCACCTGTTAAGAAATTTTGGTGCCAGATATTTGAGGACTTATCAAAGTGTCTGAAATGTAACATTCCACCATCTCCCTCAGTTTGCCTGTTAGGAGATTTAAATGATGTCACCATGGAAACAAAGTCAGTTCTAATGGTTCACAGTGCCTTATGCATTGCTGAGAAAACTATCCTCCTGAACTGGAAAAATAAAAAGGCTCTCTCTTGTTGGACCATATTGGTCTTGAGACGGCCTCTGGCTCCATATCTGAATTACCTCTCTGGGCTCCTTTGATCGGCTCCATCACCTAGTAGGGGTGGGGGGCACTTGGTTTTGTCGTTTGGGATACTGTGGCTGATGTGGGGGTTTTTGGGGTTGGAGGCGTCTGGGGGGATCCCTGGGGGTGGGATCACTGGGTGGACGGGGCGCTGGACGTTGTGGCCCCAACCTGGGGTTGGGCTTTGGTGGCTTTGGGTGGGAACTCCTGATGGCTGCATGCGGTGCCTTAGGGGGGTTGCACTGATGGATATGGGTTACTGGCCTGGTGGCCGTGCTGCGCCTGGGTAGGGTCTGGGGTGGGCCTGGGGATTCGGGGCTCTGGGGCGCCGCACTCCCTGGCTGTGGTCCTGGCCGGGTGTCGGCCGGCGTGGTGTCTCTGTTACCTGTGGGGGTCGGGGCTGGCCGGCATGCGCGGCCGCCTCTCTCTTTTTCTCTGGGCCGATTGTCATCGCCGGTCCCTGTATTGCGTCAAAAAAAAAAAGAGTACCTTTTATATTAAAGAAAGTAAAAAGCTGACAACAGGACACGGGGGATGTTTGCCACTGAGACCATCATCCCAGTCGACGCCCCCCTGTCCAACAGGGCATTGTAGCTAAACAGGATGCCAGACCAGGCGTACCTTCTATGGAGAGAGAAAACACTGAGAAAAAACAAAGTCAACAGTTGAAATAACAGCAAATAATACAACTGGAGAATAGTAGAAAAGAAAGTAGCAGAGCGAAGAAATGTAGTCAGTCTGCTCTTACAGGTCTGCTATACTTGTAGACCTACGTTTTAGAAAAAATATCCCATGGACTATTTTTAAACTAAATATAGCTGGAAGCTCTTTAAATGAGGTTAATAGTTAGCTTTGTTAACACTACAATGGCCACTATACTGTAACTACCTGAACGGCCACAGGCGGTCGTTTTGACTGTTGTATTTAAAACCTCATTTATTTACCTTGCAAGTTAACTACTGATATAATGCAAAAAATAATTAGCTAAACAATGTTTTAAAAACCACAATAAGGCAAAAATGACCATTTTTTATTTAATAGACTAAGTTTAATTATGCAAGCTTTTACCTGAATCGAACATCAGCCTCAAACTATTAGTGTAACATGCATAGAGTAGCATTTCTTTCAATCAACTCATTTGATAAATAATACAAGAACACATTACTATAAACTGACAACAATATTAGTTTCCTTTATCACAGACTTTTGTATATTCTCAGTAGGAAACTTCCAAGGTAATTAAATGAGGTTTAAATAGCTTCCCTTCATTGACTCCCTGTCAAATCCAGAATAGAATTTAAGATCCTCCTTCTCACATATAAAGCCCATAATAATCAGCTCCAACAAGCAAGATCTGATTGTTTCATATGTTCCTAACAGAGCACTTCACTCTCAGACTCCAGGTTTACTGCTGGTTCCTAGGATTTCTAAAAGTAGAATGGGAGGCAGATCTTTTGGTTATCAGGCTCCTCTCCTGTGGAACCAGCTCTCTGCTTTAGTCCGTGAGGCAGACACTCTGTTTACTTTTAAGGCCAGGCTTAAAACTTCCCTTTTGATAAAGCTTAGAGTTAGAGTGGCTTAGGTCATCCTGAGCTAGCTCTGTAGTTATGCTGCTATAGGCTTAGACTGCTGGAGGACAGACTTACCTATTTTCTTCACTCTGCTACTTCCTTTTCTACTACTACTCTCCAGTTGTATTACAATACATTCTGTTATTTCGACTCTTAACTTTGTTTTTTCTCAGTGTTTTTCTCTCCTTAGAAGATATATTTGGTCTGGTATCCTGCTTAGCTACAATGCCCTATTGGACGGGGGGTATCGACTGGGATGTAGCTCCCAGTAACTGAACATCCACCGTGTCATGTTATCAACTTTTTACTTTCTGTAACATAGAAAGTACTCTTATATCAGATCTTCTGTTCCTTCTGTGTCTCTGCTCAGTCTTCTCAAACCCCCAGACGGTCGTGGCAGATGGCCGCTCCTATTGAGCCTGGTTCTGTGTGAGGTTTCTTCCTGTTAAAGGGGAGTTTTTCCTCTCCACTGTCGCTACATGCTTGCTCAGTATAAAGGATTGCTGAAGGATTGCTGTGGTTGGAAAGTCTGCATCTACGGGGCCCAACCTGACGCCAATGACTGACGCAATCTGCTGGGATTCCTTAAATAGGAAACTTTTTAACTGATTGGAATGTTTGTATAAATGTATTGAAATTACTTTTCTTGTAAAGTGCCTTGAGATGACATCTGTTGTGAATCGGCGCTATATAAATAAACTGAATTGAATTGAAAAATTTAATTAACTTCTTTAATGATTTCAACGACCTTCTTTTCGTAATATCTCTCTATTATGACCAATTAATCATTGTGGGCGACTTCAACATCTATACTGACAACCCCCAGGATAGACTAGCTAAAACACTCTTAAGTGACACTCTTCACAACTTCGGCCTGACCCAGCATGTCAAAGAACCAACACACAATAGTGGACACCCTCTGGACTTAATTATCTGGAAAGGTTTAAATGTATCCAACATCTCGGTAATTGATATTGCATAATCTGACCATTTCTGCATTTTCTTTGGAAGTACTATCTCTGCTAAAATATCTAGCCACAGTGAGATAACTGTAAAAAAGCGTTTCTCTGGGACAGTTCAGTTAAAACCTTTAAAAGTATTTACCCTTCCACCACATCCCCCTCATCTCCCAACTCCAACTCAGTAAATAAGCTGGTAGATCATTTCCTCGTGAAAATCGACTAAAGTGAAAGTATATTCAGTGTCGATGAGTCCAGGTTCACTGTGAGATCTACAAAGAGAGACTGAACAGATATCACTTATCTTTAAAAGAAGCTAGGGAATCTTTGTTTCTAAAATAATGAACAGAAACATTAATAATGCACTGACTCTAATTGCAACAGTGGAAAGACTAACTAACCATCTAGTGACAGTAGCCCCTGAACTAAATTCTACCAGGGCCTGCATTGAATTTGCCAGCTTTTTCACTGAAAAGATTCTAACAATTAGACGGTTGGTCTGTACCGCAGCACCGAACCGACTACCAATGTTACACCCAGCTAACACTAAGGTGTAAAAATGTCAGAATTCCATGAATTAAACCAAAAAAACTAGAAGAAATCATTAACAAATTAAGTTCCTCCTCTTGCTGTCTTTATACCCACAACTTTCCTTAAAAATGTTTTCCCTGTCATTGGGTCTGATCTGCTTAAAATAGTGAACTCATCCCTCCTGTCAGGTCTCTTCTCCCAGGCTTTAAAAAAAGCAGTTATTAAACCACTGCTAAAAATAGAACAACCTTGACATTACGTTAATGCAGAACTAAAGGCCAATTTCTAATCTTCCATTCATCACTAAAATTATTGAAAAAGCTGTGTTTCCGCAGTTAAATGGCTTCATAGCAATGACCAACCATTTTAGCCGACTCTTTTCTCTGAATACTTGGCTCTCCTCTATCACCATCGTTCACAATATTGGTTTAATAAACAATTTTAAAATTTTTAGGGCAGGAAGCACCTGTTTGGACCAGATGGGCACCATCTTAATAGACAAGGTGCCCGCATGCTGGCGATGAGCCTGGCATGTCCATGTCACATACTGGACTTGGACCTTGTCCTACATCACTCATACCTGTTATTATTAGCAGAGAGCGGACTAAAAATCCTAAACAAGTGCAACCCCAATAATCTCAAAAAGTTACCAAAAGCCCCACTTTCATAATATAATAAATGATCTGATTTTAGACCACAATCTTCATTGTTTATTTTTAACAGAAACATGGCTGAGTGCAGATGCCCCTGTTGTTCTTAAAGAGGCCTCCCCACCAAATTTCACCTTCACTTATTCTACGAGGAGTAGCAAAAGGGGAGGCGGTACTGCTTTTATAAGTTCATCAATACTCTCCGCCAAACCTGTTTTATTTGATAACTATTTTACTTTTGAATATAATGCAATGCTTTTTAGCACTCCTCAGATTTTATGTGTCACAGTTTATAGGCCTCCTAAAAAGAGTGCACTTTTATTCAAGAATTTTTGGAATCAGTTTTACACAACTCTTTTGAACGAATTATTTTAGCTGTTGATTTTAATCTACATATAGATAATATTTTAGATACTTTATCAACAGAACTTTTAAATATTTTGAATTATATGGATTTTAACCAACATGTCATGCAGCCGACTTACAACAAAGGACACACCCTGGACTTGGTCATCACATATGGCCTGTCCACCAGTGTCTCCTGATGAGCCAATGGATGCACTTTTTAACTGCATTTTAGAAATCAAACCCTGGATGGCTTTCTCCAGCTCAACCAGGACAAAACTGAAGTTTTAGTCATCGGAAGTTAGGGTCAGAGAGAGAACTTTTACCAAAACTGCAACCACTGTCTCTTAACCCTTTTTTACAAGTGAAGAACCTGGGCATCATTTTTTACTCTAAGCAAACTTTTATCCCTCACATTAAAAACATAACTAAAAATTTTTTTATCAATTAAAGAAAATTGCCAGAGTTCGCCCCATTCTCTCTCGGGCCTATACGGAGACACTGATTCTTTTATCACCAGTAGGATTGATTACTGTAATGCCCTGCATTCTGGTCTTCCCAAAAAGAATATATCAGGTATACAGCTTCTACAAAATTCAGCAGCATGTGTCCTGACGAAGACCAGGAGGCAGGAGCACATTACACCGGTCTTCAAATCACTGCATTGGCTCCCTGTATGTTTTAGGATCAATTTTAAGGTTCTTTTCATGGTTTTTAAGTGTCTTAATGGTCTTGGGCCTTCTTATCTTTCAGAACTGCTTTTACCATATGAACCTTGGCGGTCTCTGCGCTCCTCTGGCAGCCGTCTCCTTGTCATCCCTTAAGTCAGGACACACACTCATGGCGAGGCGTCTTTCCAGTTTTATGGCCCTCACTTCTTGAACAGGCTGCTGGAGAACCTCAGGGAAGCAGAGAACGTTCATGTTTTTGAGAGCAGGCTCAAGACTCATCTTTTTAGTCTAGCTTTTATTTGAAGAATTATTTATTAATATCTGACTAATTACTCTGCATGTCTTACTAGATCAAATTTTATCAATGTTTTACATTACATAATTCTACATTTATCAGTGTTAAAATTTTAACTGCGTTTTACTATTTACTCTCATATTTATCTACTCTTCATTTTATTATTTTAACCTGTTTTTTAATCTTTCTTCCAGTGTTTCCTCTGTGGTAGCCCTCTGCCTCGGGAGCGGTGGTCCGTGTGGCTGCCTGGGTGCTCTCAGGTGGAGCTTGGGTGGAGGTGGGGGTCTCAGCCTTCCCTCCACTGGGCGCCCTGGTCGGTGCCTCACCTGTTGCTGCCGATCTGCTGCTGCCGATGCAGATGGCTCCCCTGATAGTGTTTCTTTACCTGGCTCATCTGTGCTCAGCCCAATGTCCTTGTTTACTCTTGCTTTTAAGTGTGTGCATGCATGGGAGATGGGTTGGGAGGAGGGTATAATTGTCAACATGTTTGTGGGGGAGGGGTTTATGTGGGGCCATTTTAATCTGTAAAGCACTTTGACATGCTATTTTGTTTTTCAAAACGCCTTATAAATAAAGTTTGATTTGATTAAATCCTGGGGCCCCTCTTGTTTAAAATGTACATGCTCCCACTATCCCAGATTATAACAGCCAATAAGATTAGCTACCATTACTATGGAGATGATACTCAGCTCTACATTACGATGTCACTAGGTGAATTTGAACCCATCCAAACCCTAAGTAAATGCATCGAGCAAATCAATGGATGGATGTGCCATACGTATCCATGCGTTTATCTTTAGTCAGATTGATCATTGCAACAGCGTTCTCACAGTTCTGCCTAAAAAGTCAATCAGACAGCTGCAGCTGTGTTCCTCACTAGAACCAGGAAAGTAGAGCACATCACCCGAGTTCTAAAGTCCTTACACTGGCTCCCTGTAGCTCAGAGAATAGACTTAAAAATACTTTCACTTGTTTATAAATCATTGAATGGCTTAGCACCAAAGTATGCTGAAGACCTGCTGTTACTATACCAACCTCCCAGACCACTCAGGTCCTCTAATTCCAGTCTACTCAAAATCCCTAGAATTAGAACCAAACATGGAGAAGCAGTTTTCAGTTTCTAAGCTCCTATCTGGAACAAACTTCCAGACAACTGCAAAGCTGCTGAAACACTGAGTTCTTTTAAATCATAACTAAAAACGTATCTGTTTAGAGGTACCTTTGAGTAATGTTTTGATGTATCATGTTTTGTTTGTGTTTCTTGCTGTTTTTACTTTATATGCTTTGTCTGTGGACTTCCCAGCCTGTGGTCTTTCTGCATGGAGTTTTCATGTTCTCGCTGTGCATGCGTGGGTTCTCTCCGGGTACTCCGGCTTCCTCCCACAGTCCAAAAACATGTTAGGTGAATTGCTTCCTCTAAATTCCCCTTAGATATGAGTGTGTGCGTGCATGGTTGCTTGTCCTGTGTGTCTCTGTGTTGCCCTGTGATGGACTGGCGACCTGTCCAGGGTGTACCCCGCCTCTCGCCCCATGACAGCTTGAGATAGGCACCAGACCCCTAAACCCCCCCCCCCCCCCGCAACCATGCATATGACTGACGGGTACAGGAAATGGATGGGCTTTGTCTGGTAATTTACTGCTTTTTTTTATCCCCTACTCATTTAAAGCACCTTCAATTACCTTGATGTCAAAAGTGTGTTATACAAATAAAATTGGCCTTGCCTTGCCATATCGTCCAGCCCTAGTGAATCCCTGTACTTTTTGATAATTGAGTCTAAAATAGCATTAAAGGCTGGATTTTCATCAGCACTAATTTTAGTGACCTCCGATTGCCAGAACTGGATGCCATTACCGCCAGCTTGAATAACAATCTTACTGTATTTACGTGCCTTATCTTTAGCCAGCAGTTTCAGGTAGGGTTTGATGTCGCCCGTTGTGGCCCCTGGCAAGCATTTGACTATGGTCAATGGTGTCTCTAATGCCACGTTTCTGACTATGGAGCTGTCAATTACCAGGGTCGGCTTCTCAGCGGGTGTGTCTTTAAGTGGGGAAAATCTGTTAGAAACGCGCAGCCAGGACTCCAATACTGACACCCAAAGTCACAAAAATTCTACATTTATTACAGTTACCATTATCACTAAAGGAAGCAGAGGATTAACTAAACATCCGACAAAGAGAGCCAGAGAAAGGAGGAGATCTAGGCAGAGATGGAGAGACAGAAGGAGAGACAAAATCAGCCATACTTGACTGAAGCTTAGCTTACTAAGCTAGCGAGACCTTACTCCGCGGACAAAAACTGTGTGAAACAGAGTTTCCAAAACGCAAAGTACACTAACAAATAAATACATTTTAACGTGCTTGTCTGTTAGAATAAATCAGAAAGGCTTACAGAAAACTTTGATCAATTCAAGAGAGTCTGAACACCAAACAGCTTCACAAAGTGCAACAGCGGCAAAAGGAAATGATGCAATATGCCTTACAAAGCAGCTGCAAATGAGCAGCAGCATACCAAGAAAACATTGCAAAATTCTCCTTTTCGTGTTTCACAATTAGTTTCATAAGTTTCAAAGTAGTTTAAAATCATCTCTTTTCAGGGTAGCAATATCCAGTTCATGTTAGATTTTAAACTACAGAGCAAGTTCATTCCAAACTTTAAAAAATTATAAAACGGTTTTTACTTCTGCAGCTATAATTCTAAAGTATATGCCAACTTTTGCATTATAAAAAGATAACAGCAAATCAAAGTATTCCCAAAGTGCTTGACAATCGTTCACATTCCGTCTAATTCTCAATTTCATTAAATTTCTAAATTCTGTTTATTTATATAGCGTCGATTCACAACAGATGTCATCTCAAGGTATTTTACAAGAAAAGTCATTTCAATACAATCATACAAACATTCCAATTAGTTTAAAGTTTTAGTTAGTTTCCTATTTAAGGAATCCCAGCAGATTGCATCGAGTCATTGTCTTGAGGTTAGTTCTCCCACTGTTTCTTTTTTCTGCAAAGTACCTAAATGCTACCAGTATTTGGTAGACATTTCTTTTTATCTGTCTGACTTGGGAATTTATTTGTTGATGTTTCTGAGAAACTTTAAACAGATAAAGTTATCCAACTTTAGCAGTCATTCGATCTACAGGTATTTTCTGTTCTTGTGTAGTTGCTCAAAAAGCTAAAATAACAGGAAATGTCTTCCAAAAGATGTGGTATTAGAGAACAGTACGATAATTGAAAGAAGCGAGGTGTCTGGCAGGTAGATGGAGCTGCTGCAGTGACAGGTGACAGGTAAAATGACTCCATATCCTGACACTGTAATCAGGCTGTCCATTCCGTTAAAGCCTCTCGTTGCTAAGCTTCTCCAGGAGCCAGAAGCACCTACGTCCAACACCTTTTTCTCCCATGTAATCCGTCAAACTCTTCAGTTCAGCACAGCTCTTCTCTTCCAGCAACTCCTTGTTGGCTTTGTGAGTCAGAGAGAATGCAGGAATAAAGGCTGTCTAATGGTTTTACCAAAACACAATGCACTCCAGGTGCATTGTGTTTTGGTATGTGGTGCTGGCTGCCAAGCGTAGTCCTTTCTGAAGGGAGAAAGGTCCGTACTTCTTTTATACCCAACATATGAACATGCTTGTAATGTAGTAGCCAGTGAAACATGCACTCTGAAAAAAATGTTTTCCATTCACAAAGGTAAAGGTGTCAGACATTTCCTGTAGCTGACAGATGCTTTGTTGAAGTTTAGTAGCAGTGGGTGCCCTTTGGAACTTTCTACAAATTGAAATGCTGAAAAAGGTTTTAGGTTTGAAATTAGAAAAGTGCTTCAATATTTGATGCTGCTTTTATTCTCAGCTATGTGTATGATGAGAAACACATAGATACCAGTATCACTGCTCCCATAATGACTAAAATCTTCCATCTTCTACCTTCCATTGAGAACATGTTTTTGGACAGTCTGTTTCTTTCCTTTGAGGCTCCTGAGTCTGAATTATTCTCGTGTTTTATTAATCTGAACATTGGGCCAACATATTTCAACCAGATGTTTAAATGTACCGCATAAAAACAGACTAAATATTTTCTGTTGTAGGTCAGTTAGGATTACCAATATTATTTGTATTTGCTAAATGCCTGGTATTTTTTTAATTCTTTCTTGAAATTAAGAAGTTACATACAGTAATGAGAGAACAATTTAGACACCCTTAAATATTAAATATTTTTTAATCGGATTAGACCATTAGCACCTAATGCTAATGATGATGGTCTCATCCGATTCAATGATTCATGCTAAACTAAAGCCACAAATGGGGTCGCCAGACTCGAAATGGCTGGACGAACAGGTGAAAGGTAAAACTCAATTGTTGAACTCGAGGGGAGGTGGACAATGAGCATATTTTCCCAAATGGTTGTGTGTTACTTTAAGCTTTTTTTTTCAATACTTACAGTAGTGAAATTATAACAGCAATATATAACCTCAATGGAACACAATTTTGCTCTCAAAAAACTACCTTTCTGTTAAAGACACATAACTGAATTGCTGGTGATATTGTAACAAAATTTACCTGCATGTATAGGCATGAAGTGTATAGGTATATCAATAAAAACAAAATGTATACAACCAAGGCATCACAGGATAAATCATAAACAAAAAAAAAACGGTATTATGTTAACAGTCCTACTCCAAGTAGTTGAAAAGTCACTATTGGTTGTGTGTCCCTTCTCACAAAGTACCCTCTCTTCCTCAAAGTAGTAGCATTTCGAAAGCTACATTTAAAGCAGCATGGTGATGTTTACTAGTGTAGCACCAAAAAGCTTACTGTCCACCACCAATTTTGTTCTTAAGTCCAAGGACTTTGGAGGAAAGCTTTTCTCCATCCAATCTCATCAGCACTTTCTGAATGAATTCACAGTAGTGCCTTATATCCTTGGGGTAGGCCAGATTAAGAGCATAGATTACGCCAAGCTTCACTGCAGAAGCCAGGGCTGGAGACTGAATGTTGTCCATGATAATCTCGCCTTCAACAAATATTCCAACATCATCATAATATCCATTTATTTCACCCTCTTTGTTGATCGCATAAACACTCATGGTGTACATCTGCAGGTCTCTCTGGATGCCATCGCCTTCAATGTCCTGAATAGTCAACAAAGGAAAAAAAAAGAAAAAAATTCAGGGCCCCAGTTAAATGGAATTATGGTACAGACTATAATTTTTCTTGTTAAACAAAAGCATTTAAAGCATATAAATTGGAACCAAGTATAATTGGCAATCCAGCCAAATACTCATTTTGCATTTTGTAAATTCATTTAGAGTTAACGATCACTTCTACCACTGAATTGAACAGCAAGCGACCTTCTGAAAAGACACGTCTGGTAAAAACATGTGACAGACAGGAACACTTGGTGGGCCATGTGGATTCTAGTAGCAATGTGTCTTGTGCCAATCACTGTGTAACCCCAATCATAGAATATATCAATGGAGGGTTTAATGAAAAAAAAAACACACAAAAAAAAAAAAACAAGATGTTAATAAGTATTACCGTGCACTCTCGAATAAGCCGTTCATCATCCTCACCAAGGTAAAGGCAAAGTCCCTTAAGAACTGCTACTCTTCTCTTCAACATCACTTGCAGCCTGTAAAAGATTTGCAAATTAGAAAAATAAGAGAGAAAGAACAAATCTAATGTTTTAAACTTGCAAACATATGCATTTTTAATTTGTTAATATTATGTTGAAAATGGTTTCAAAGATGACTTTCACAATTATTAATCAAAATCACAGTTTATATATATATATCTCAACTGATTCCTATAAAACTGCGGTGATAAATATTTGTGAAAATATTAGTGTCCCCAGAGACTGCAGGTTCTTATGTGAAGGATAGAAATATCTGCCATGAAGAGAAGCACACCCATACACAAAATTAAAATGGAGCAGGACTTAAAATGGGGGGACAAAAAAGCCAAACAATGGCTTAACAAATTACAGAATATAGCACCAGACACCATTACTGATCTACAGACAATAATTAAAAATCACATCTTAACTGGACCTCTATACTATCATTGGAACTTGTTGGAAGATTTTATGGATACTATGCTACATTACCTATGACTTAATCACTTTGCATCATTAAGAAGTGTAAATCAATCATTTCAAAACCTATAAGACTACCACAAATAGTTACATTTCCAAGTATTGGATATTAAAAGTTAATTATAGAAATATGAAGGACAGTAACATAATAATTACATTTGCTATACTTTTTAACCTAGTTTTTACAACTTGATTAGGAATATAGAACAGGGATATGTCTAAACATGTGGTGGATGTATACATTTTCAACGCTTTCAACATTTTACAACGGTTCAACACGAAAACATTTCTTGAATACATCATTTAGGCCCTACCAGCATTTATGGCACAGTAGCTAGACAGGAAAGTTGACCTGTACGATGGAGCGATAGGCCAGAGTTCTGTGCCAGCTGCATAAAGGTGTTGAAGTCTCTGTAGCGTATTTAAGCCGTCTGCTGAACCAGTGGAGCATGGCTACTACCGTTTTTTTTTTTTTCTTAGACTTATTACTTTTACTTTAACAAGGAATTTTGTCGACATCACTGATATTTTCAACCGGATTTTTAGGGCAGCCTCCAGCTTCAGCGCAAACACTGAATGAGGTCGCTCTCGTTTTCTCTCAACACTTTTTGCTTATAATGCTACGCGAAAAACAAAAGCAGAGTTTTCATATTCTCTCGTGACACTTAGTGACATTTTTTCATTTCTAGAACAACATTGGTTTTTCCGTTTGACAGAAGTGTTTGACTTTCTGGGACAGACATCAAAGCGGCGCAGGTGATGTCACACTGGCGGGAGACAGCGGTGGTTAAAATAACTTTATTTGTGGTCACAAATAAACAACACACTCATAAGAAGAAAACCAACATATTCCATGTTTTACCCCTAATTTGTATCTATATAGCCAGATTACTTCCACGTTTCCCTAATGGTGGAAATGATACGGTCCTATTTTATAGGCGGTGTTAAAACAAAACTAAGGAATTTGAATACTTCCTACCACAGCAAAGCATAACATACAATGAACATGCTGCAAACAAAAAGGCAAAAAGCGTAGTAATATGTTCCTTAAAAAAATTATCTAAACTGTATGCTGCAATGCACCAAACGCATTACTCTGCGTCACTTTCCCCATTCATACAGCCATAAAGGGGAACAGCTAATTGAACACTTAGCTAGCATACTTCAAATCTTGAGAAAGCGAAACTGGGATGCATAACTACTTCGTTCTCTATCGAAATACGTTTCCATGATTATACAATACCTAGTTAAGGTATAAAGACAACAAAATAGCCTGTGTAAATGACTTACCAGAGTTAGACGGTCGTAACCTCTGACGGTTAGCTGCACACCACGCTGCTCTTCAGCTGCTAAATGGTGGCCTGTGTTGGAGCATGCGGAAAATGTCCCATGATAGAGAACTGCAGAAGTACTCATGTGATTCAAGTTGTTTTTAATTAAGTCAAATTCACTCATTTTAAACGCAGACAATTTAATCTGTAGTTATTTAAATTGTATATGTAGATTAGACATTAAAATCAAAAATATATACAAAAATATATTATGTTATATCTAAAAGAGGCCAAGATCAATTTTTTCAGTGTACCATCTCTAATATCAGACCTACATCGGTCCCAATCCTCACTTTCAGCTGAGAGATATTTGAGAGGTTTCTGGCATTTTCAGCCTGTTTCAAATCACCCCGCAATACCTCAATGAGATTAACATCTGGGCTTTGACTAGGCACAGGACATTTTATTTCTTAATAGTGAGCCAGTCAGACCCAATGGGTCATTGTCATGTTGCAGGGTCCAGTACCGCTGCAGAGTTCTTTTTTTTACAGATGGTGTCTCATTTACCTCAAACTCCAACTGATTTATGGTAGAATTCATGATGGATTCTGTGATGGTGAGCTGGCCAATTTTTGATACAATTTTGTGCTGGCCTGGGGCGATCATAATTTAACCACAAAGTTATATTATTAGTAATTTTCATCCACAGCTATAGCCCCTTGGTGGATTTTCTTAAAGAATATTGGGCTAATCCAATGAAATCTCTCAAACCTCCTCAGCTTAATTATCCCCTTCCCTTTAACCAAAAAAAAGGGGGGGGAGGGAATTGAATAAACCATAAAAGTGCAGGGGGTTTAACACAGAAAAGTTAGGGGAAATAAAAGCTAAATGTGTCAAACTAACTGAAATGTTTTCCACCACAAGTTTGTATGCTGCAGCAGGTGCAGGGCCGGAGATGTAAGGATGAGGAGCAGGAGGAGAGATGTGACCAGAGGACAGATTGATGAAGAGGTCAGATTAGCTACTGTCAGCCTAGTAAGAAGTATTCGAAATATGTGTGCGTGTATGAGTGAATTGCTTTTATACCGTTTGTTTTCAAATAATGCTATGAGAAGACTTGGTGTCCCGTTTTAGATTTTTATCATTGGTAGGCAACCAGAGAAATAACACTAGTGCCATTCTGTTTTTCATGCTTCAAGGTGTCACTTAGATGAGGAGCTCTTTAGTTTACATGGATATATAGTCTTACTATGGTCAGAATTGTGTATTTGTATGAACAGTATATTTCATATAACACTGAAAATACATATTTCTATCTGCTTTCCTCTTCCGACAGCGCACCAGTAGGCAGCTTGTATCGCCAGCTTTCCACTCAATTCTTGACATGATGCTAGCAAAGACTCTGTTGCGGACACCATTACAAACACAGAAAGATAGGAAAATATAATTTTATTTTTAAATTCAGCAGGAAAAATCATAAAAATCTAAGGGAGAGTTTTCTAGAGTAACTCCTAAGAGGAAAGTCCTTAGAGAACAGCCAGACCTTTTACCCAGGGGAGTAGGTGCAGGGTCAGCGAATCGTTTGTTCTGAGCGAATGAGCGTTGCAAGGCTGTTTTGGTTGGATCCCAAATCTTTTAGATAAAAGATGGTGCCAGCAGTGTGCAGGGCGACACACCTATCCTTGTCTTCTGTTTTTTCTTCCTTGTGCATTATGTCTAAATGCTCATGGCCTTTTGTTTTACGATCGTCTGTGTGTTTCGAGATAAAGGCTGAGTATGACCTAGTGTGGAAAGGTTTGGCTGAGGATCATTTTTCTGGTCCTCCACCCCCATTGTTTGGACCCATGGATGCAGTATGCCTATGTGGTGTATCCCATTTGCCTACCTGGAGGAAACAACCCAGGATGCGTGGCAAACAGGCGGGCATCCTCGTTAGAGTCAGAGCCCACCTACGCTGTTTCCGTAGGCTTCATGCTTCACTCAATTCCTTTCTGATTATTGTGCCTCGTCTCCTCGGGAACATAATGAGGAAAATCTTCATCCTCATCGTACTCGCAGAAGGCAGCACAACCGCGGAGCTGTGCTTTCTAATCTACGCTCCATGACACAAGTCCACATTCAACAGACGGAAGTTACCACCTACAAAATGGCTTTATTTAATGCCCGATCTCTTACCAATAAAACCTTTATCCTTAAGGACTTCTACAAAGAAAGGCAGTTGGACATCCTTTTCTTGACAGACACATGGGCCCAGTGTGGTGAGTCAGTTATATTTTCTGAACTCCCTCCACCAGACTGCTCCTTTCTCAGCCTTCGTCGGACTACGAACATGGGTGGCGGTGTCGCTACGATGTTTAACACCAGTATCCGCTGCTCTGGATTCCATCAGCCATTTTCCTTCTTCTTTTCCTTCTCCTTCAATTTCATCTGTCCGCTATGGGCAGAATTATGTGCCATCAGAAACTGAATTTGAATTACTTCTGTTTGAATTTGCATCACTCAGATTGAAACTGAAATGCTCAGATTGAGTAAATGCTTTGAAAAACTGAATCTGAATTATCTTAATTTGAAATCACATCTTTAGTTTGGAAATTATTGTCACCAAATTGAAATCGAATTTTATATTTTGAAAATGAATTTATTTGCTTTAAAACTGTATTTGATCTCATTGTAAATTCAGCTCTCAAAATTTCAGTTTTACTTCTGCAGTTCAATTTCAGTTCTCATATTCAGTTTTTGTGTCAGACATCCGGGTCCTTGAGAAGTAATTGAGCACAGAGTAATATAACGACGTTGTACTTCAGCCAACCTATGGTGTCCTGAGCTGGAGAGGGGCAAATATGAAGTTGTCAGATGTCACTGTTCATTTAAATGAGCAGCAGCCATATTCCCAGGTTGGTAATAAATGTGTTAAATGTATCAGAACAAGTGTCATGTAAATAATAGCCTAACAGTAACTGATATCTTAACTATAGCTGTTGAGTAAAAGTGCTAAGTTAGCATAGTGTGGCTTGGGCGTTTGTTTACATGAAACTAAAATCGGACGGTACAAAAAACTAAAAGCTTAAAGCGGTCGTGTTTGTGGGCTGTTGCCATTTGCATAGGCATATTTTTTAAAGGGGGCTATTATGCAAAATGGATTTTCTGAAGCTTAACATCCTGATAAACTGTCTTTCCCTCATTGAAAACGCGGCTCTCCCAGTCCATTGACCGGCCCGTCCTGGCGCAGCCAGTTGCGGGCGGGGCCCGTGGGCTCGTCACTGCGGCCCCCCGGGCCCCTGCATCGTAGCCGCTGGACGTTCCCCTGGGGTTCTCCTTTGCTCTTCTCTTGGGGGATCCGGTCGGCCCCGCCCTGGTCCGCCTGGGGCTCTGGGGCTCCTTTGGACGTCTTGGCTCTGATCTCCTTCATGTCTGCATCGATTCCTGGGAGACGGATTGATGTCTTCTCACACCAACTATCGAACACTCTTATGGAGAAACCTTATATGCACCAGCATGCTCACACACACATAGATGTGGGGTCTCTGGTGTTTACAGATATATTATTGGCCTGAGGTTATCATTACTAGAGCTTGATTAATCGGTACCATGATTTTTTCTGTGACATTCTTGTTGTATTTTATATCCATTTTTGTGTGATGTGGTTGTGTAGTTCTTAGTTCACAATGTTTGTTTTGTTTTGTCGATGTTCCTTTTTCTGGGTTTTTTTTCCCCTCTCTCTGCCGTCCTGTGGGTATGGAGGCAGACTTCAATGTTTTTCTGTGTTTTCTTTGTTCCCCTTCCTCTCTTGTATTTTCAACTCACCCTCTCTCTTTACTTTTTGTTTCCTACCTCTCTTCTTTATCTTCTTTCTATCTTCCCCTTTATTTTCCATCTCCGTGTCCATAACATCAGGAAATAAACCCACAGCAAATTCATAATAAAGATTTTTCACACATATATATCAAGTGGAGTACTATAGCAAAAGCTGTAGTGCTTCGGTTGGGAAAGTAAATCTGTTGGGCTTCTACTTGGTACTCAGACACCAATTCTGATCTCCACACTGCCAATCAGGACACGTAAAAAATAAAAAAAAACATTCCTGAAGTGTTGCTCTGACCCATTTACTCATGTTAGAGTAATCTTTCTGTCTCTGCTGGTAGTTCTCGGGGTTGCTGAAACGCCTACGCCCAGCTATCCCCGCCTTTTCCACCCATCTCCTCCTCCAACCTTACGTACTCAGCCGAGAGCCTCGCTCCTGCAGAGCTCCTAGGTGTGTCACCCTAACCCTAACCACCCATCTTGAATTACTTTGTTAAAAGTGTGCTATACAAATAAAATTGCCTTGTCTTGCCATGCCTTGATAGCAGGGATGAGTTAACAATTTAAACCAGAACAGACCCAATGACAGGAAGAACTTTCTTTAGAAAATCTATGGGTAGGATATCAAGGCTGCAAGAGGAAGAGCTTAATTGATAATTATTTTTTCAAGGTTTTTTTGGTTTAATTAATGGAATTCAGACATTTTCTCCACGTTGATGTTGATTTGAGATGGCATTGGTAGTGGGTTCGGTATTCAGGTACAGATCCTCTAATTCGTGTAATCTTTTGAGTGAAAAAGCTGGCAAATTCATTCCAGCCCCAGGTTGAATTTAGTTCAGGGGCTACTTTCACTAAAGGATTAGTTAGTCTTTCCACTGTTGCAAACAGTCTGTGTATAATGTGTCTGTTAATGATTTCAGAGAAGAAAGATTCCCTTGCATCTTTGTAGATCTCACAGTGAACGTAGAGTCGAGTTTTCCGCCATTTTCTCTCGGCTCGTCGACATCCCCTTTTTTCACTATGTACCAGTAGATCATTAGTACACAGAGACTTCTTTATAACTGAGACTACTTTCACTTTAGTTGGAGCAATGGAATCAGTGATGTCTGAGATTTTCGCAAAGAAATGATCTACCAGCTTGTTTACTGAGTTTGAGTTGGGAGATGAGGGGGATGTGGTGGAAGGGTACATACATTTTCATACGTATACATAAAGTTTCAACTGAGCTGACCCCTAGAAAACGCTTTTTTATAGTGGTCTTACTGTGGCTGGATAATTTAGCAGAGATGGTACTTTCAAAGAAAACACAGAAATGGTCAGATAATGCGATATCAATTACCAAGATGTTGGAAACATTTAAACCTTTGCTGATAATTAAGTCCAGAGTGTGTCCTTGATTGTGTGTTGGCTGTTTGACATGCTGGGTCAGGCCAAAGTTATGGAGAGTATCATCTATTTTTTTTGCTTGTCTATCTTGGGGTTTGCCATAAGTTTGCCATTCTCAAGGGTGAAGATGGACCTTCCTTTGCGACCGTCTTCAGTTGTCTCATCAAACACCTCATTCAGCTTGAATTTGATCGCGGTCGTCTTTAGAGTGCTCTCAGCCTTTATTAAAATAACTCCATCATCACCCACGCTGATGACCAGATTAGGCTTGGCCAGGTTGCCCAACTGACGATTGGCAAAACTCATACCCTCTGCCTTCATGTTTTCATCGTAGTTGTCGCTGGAAACTAGAGTCCACTTTCCAACAAACTGCTCATCCATGATGCCACAGAATGAGCTCAATCACCTTGTGTCACGAACTTGATAAAAGTACTCCCCTTAAGGGGGAACACCTTGTTTCAAGATACTTGATATAATTACTCCCCTTAAGGCCCCTCGCTCAAAACCACAATCTGAGCCGTGGTTAAACGAGTACACTCGTGTCCTCAGACAGAGCTGCTGACGTGCTGAAAGGGGATGGAAACGGGATGGTCTTTTAATTTCTTTACAGATTCTTCAGCATCATCTTTACACCTATCAGCAGGCCGTTAAGTCTGCAAAAATCTCATATATGTCCAATTTAGTGGCCAGTAATAGTCACAGACCCCAAGCTCTGTTTGATGTTTTTAATAAGATTACTAATCCCTGTCCCTCTAGAGGTGCACCTTCTTCCCAAAATCTTTGCGATAGTTTTTTTGCATTCTTTTTGGACAAGGTGTTGTCTTTCAGGTCATCTGTTTCTTTGATCACAGCAGCTGGCCCCAGTGACCCACATTTGTGCTTAAAGCTGCAGTAGGTAACTTGAATAAAAGTAACTTTTTGTGATATTTCCTAAAACTGACCATATGTACTGAAAGTAGGAAATGAGATTTGTAATCTGTTAAAAAAAGCAGCTCAAAGGGGAGTAACAATATTAATAAATAAAAATGTAAATTTTACAGTAATAGATTCAGTTACAGATCCAGAGGGTAGATTTATTATAGTAAAACTATCTATACATAACCAAAAGTTACACTGTAAGCCCGGATAAGTAGAGTTTACTTAAAAAATTTATAGAAACTGGTTGGCCTAAAAAAATTAAGTGATGTTTTGTTTAACGTAAAATCATTAGTAACATTATTTGCTTTGCCACTTCATCCCCCTGTTAATTTTAAGTTAAGTGCACAAACTTCCAGGTTGATTAAACTTAAAATGATTAGTAACATTAATTGCTTTGCCACTTCATTCTGCTGTTAATTTTAAGTTAAGTGCACCAACCTTCAAGATGATTAAACTTACCATTATTAGTAAGATCAATTTCTTTACATATTTATTCCACTTATAACTTGAAGCTGAATACACTAACCTCCAAGTTGATTTACCTTAAAAATCCCTTTGCCCAAGACTGCCAGATTAAATTAAGGAAATAAAATGCAAAATCAGACGAGTACATTCTTGATTATTTATTTGTCTCCATGCACAGAAATTTGACATGTTTTTTAAACTTGTCTTTATCTGATAATAAAAAAAGGTATGTAATTACAAAACAATAATAAAAAAAAACACTGTTCTGAATCAGGATGGCATTAAACTACAAAATCAAGAACGCTATACAACATAGGTAGCAATGGAAATTAAACTACATTCATGCTAAAAACATGAGTCATACACAATCGGTATGGAACCAAATTGCAAAATCAGTGGCAATGCATGAATAAAACTTGCATATCAAACAGTGCCAACAGTAATGGTATTTTTAAAGTGCAACATTACAAATAACCAAGCACTCACATCCAGAGCAATGGTTTAAGACCCCCATTTTAAACACACACTTACTTCTTCAAAGATTGAATTTTGGTTTCCGCCCACCTCTGCCAAAGTTGAGCCTGACCTAATGAATAAAGTGGGAGGTGCTTTTCATGCACTACAAAATCAATGCCAGTGCAATAGGAATAAAACTACATCAGGGCTAATAACACGTGCATACACTAATCAGGCATAGAATTAAACTACAAGAGCTCTGTCAATGCCATAAAACATACTTTTTCTTGAAATAGGAATGGAACCAAACTGCTAGATCAGTGCTGATAACAATCATATGCCAATCAGGTTGGAATCAAAAAGCAAAATCCGTGGTAATGCATTAAAAAACTTGCATATCAAACAGTGCCCACAGTAAACATGGTATTTTTAAAGTGCAACATAAGAAAAAACCAAGCACTCAGATCTAGAGCAGTGGTTTAAACACATCGGAGTTCTTCGGCACAGCCCTGGAGAAAACACTTTCCAGCTGCGCCAATGCCAAAGCAATACAAGAAGAAACAGAACAAGAATACATGGGGAAGCTAATTGCTAACAAATTAGCAACGCTCGCTACAAGAACTGAGCGCATCATCAAGATGCCATAGGTCTATATCCACTCATCTGAGATGAGGGAAGAACAGAGTTGAAAACGGAAAAACTATGGTGCTTTCTTTAAGTACTCAGACCCCTGCTTTAAACAGACAGTTGATTCTTCAAAGATTGAATTTTGGGTTTCAGCTCAACTCTGCCAATGTTTAGCATGACTTGTTGAATAAAGCGGAAGGTGCTTTTCATGCACTTGGGGTAATCCAAGTGCAAAGCATAGATCAGTCCAAAAAGGACACAGAAAGCCAGTGGTAGGTTGGCCAGCTCCTCCATTACCACACTCCCTTCCAAGATGATGCTCACTCTGGATGGGTTGAGTTGAGGATGTTCGTCAATGCACAGGATTCCCACTGGAGTTTCACTGTACAAGTCCTTGTCAGTTGCATCCTTACAGAAAAGAAACAGACAGAGAGAAGAGAATGCAATGTCAATGCTGTATTGACCAATTTAAATCAGATTTGAGACAGAACTATTCAAGTACTTTTCAAGAAATAATAAAAATATACATATACACACACACACATTCAACATATTTTCATTCCAACATAAAAATAAAAAACAGCAAAACTAAAAAAAACATTAACTTCATCATAAAAATTTATTTAATAAATATTGATCAAATTAATCAGATGGTTTTATTTTGAATGTTAATGTCACCACTATTATAGCTCAAAGATTTTTTTCTTTGTTTTATTCTTTTGCATTAGACTCTTGTTTTTGACTGTTAATTTTTATATTATGTGTGAAAGTTGATCACGGGGGCTTTAGAATAGTACCTGCTCATTGACTGGTAATAGTATAAAGAGAGTGACAACAGGCTTACTCTGATTCCTTGTTCTGTGTGTGGACTTCTCTGTAAGTACGAGTTGAAAGATTTCTTGGTGGGACCTCATAAGGACTAACTTGTTTTATGTAGACAGATTAGCATAAGCATTAGATGTATAGCATCTAATGCTTATGCGTTATGGTACATCAGGTATAAAACAAGTTAACAAGCTAACATAAAACCAGTTAGTCCTTATCAATTCAATTCAATTCAATTCAAAAATACTTTATTGATCCCAGAGGGAAATTAAGTGTTGGTATAGCTCATATAATGAATTCTTTAAGGAGTTGTTGTAGATGATGATGGCTGTGGGCAGGAAGGATTTCCTGTAGCGGTCTGTGTTGCAGTGAAACTGAAGAAGCCTCCGACTGAAGACGCTCTGTTGTTGTATGACTGTCTCATGAAGAGGATGCTCAGGGTTGTCCATAATTTTTTTGATTTTATGAAGAATCCTTCTTTGTATCATCATCTCCAGATGTTCCACAGTCGTCCCCAGAACAGAACCAGAACCTTCTTTATCTGGTTGTTGAGCCTTTTAAGTCCCTGGCGCTGATGCTGCTACCCCAACAGATGATGGCTGAAGAGATTACACTCTCCACAACAGACTTGTAGAAGATCTGCAGCATCTTGCTGCAAACCTTGAAGGACCTAAGCTTCCTCAAGAAGTACAGTCTGCTCTGTCCCTTCTTGTAGACGGTTTCACTGTTGCGCCTCCAGTCCAGTCTGTTGTCAAGGTGAACTCTGAGGTATTTATATTCCTCAAAGTCCCACAAAGAAATCTTGTGGCTCATACTTGCAATGAAGTCCACACCAGGGAATCGGAGTAAGCCGGTTGTCGTTTTGTTTTTATTATTACCCGCTTTTAAGTCCATTTGTCACTCAAAGAAAACTTGTTCCTGATTACGGAGTCTTTCCTCAATGGCGACCTACGTGTGAATCAAGTTTTGATAAAAATAAAAAAAACGGAAATTATTTATGACATTTTAAGCTTATAATTATGTTGCAAACAGCAAAGTAAACCATATACAGCCATTATGTCATTATAGCCGGAGTTCCCCTTAAAGAGAGAAATAGTGGATTTTCATGATATGTCTCCTTTAAGATTTGTGTCAAAAAGTAAGAATATATTTAACTTATGAATTTCTGTTTCCCACACTAGTTGATGACAGTTTCATAGAAATAAAGCCAAAGGTGAAAGTTCAATATTTTGAAAATTTTAATTTGTTTATAATTGGTAGTATATAGTAGTAATTAATTATTTAATAGAAAATTCATATCAGATGGTTGTGTTGTGAATCAATAATGCAGATATTCAAAACAAACTCAGTTACTTACCGAGCAGCTTTTGAAGAATGCAGAAGGGTCATCCCCCAAGACAACTGGCAGTCCCCAAAGACAAAGGCACCTGATGTCTGTTGGCTCAGTGGTCTGGAAGATCATATACATAATTAAGTACACTCATACTGTATATGGTTAAATAGAAACCAGAAAAAAATGGCACAATTTAATTATTTTATTACAAACTTCCTGGACAGAAAGTAGAGAGAAATGGATAGAACAACAGAAGATGTAGGAGCTATTTGTCAGTTTTGTTTTGTTTGTTTTTTGAGTAAAGTTAAATTTAAGTTTATTCATTGTTTTTCCTTAGATTAGTTCAATAATTAGTAAAAGGGCGAATAATAGAGAGGAAAAACATTTCAAGTTGACAAGTCAGCCTACCTTTGTCTGACGTAAAAGGTCCGTTAAAAGTTGTCCACTGAGGCCTCTTTTCTTCCTGAAGAGGTCCATCAAGTTTGGTGAAAAACGGTCAAGTGCCTCAAAGAAGTCTTCTTTGAGATTTTTTTCCACCACTCGGGTGAACTCGTAAAACACCTGAAAATATAATGTATAGGTTCCTGGTCAAAAGAAAGACATTTATAACACTCGATATCTCTTCTCACAGTTGTAAGGGCAGTACTTGCACTTCCACAACATGTCTTCTGGAAACCTGCAACACAATAACAAAGAAAAAAAAACATGAGACTGGAAGTAATGTTAGATTATCTGCTACCATCCATCTCTATTTTAAAACTTTTAATTCTGGACAGCGATAAGACTGTATAATGCCATTTATGACATTCACTTCTTAAACATGTACGTTACTTTTTGGATATACAGAAGGTCACATGCACACTGCAATTTCACAGACTAGTTACATGAATACATTTAATATTTCATAGGTAATGTACCAACAATTATTTGCCCATTACTTACAATAATAAAAATACACAATTAGCGAAGCAAGAGTAAATATTCCCAATGCTGAGAAACAGGAGCTTCAAATATATTTTAAAGCAACATTTTCAACCAGGCACAACACTGGAAGTTGGTTTACACTGCCGGACAAATATAAAATTACCACGTGCATTTAACGTTAGCCAATGAAAATATTTTTTCCCCCACTGCTTTAACAGTCAATGCAAACTTTAAGTCAAACTTACGACAGAGAAAAACGCGGTCGGTTGCTCACCAGATTCAGTCGTTCTGTCTTTTTTCCCCGTCTCTAGTTCTTCACTCGAGGCCCAAAACGTCCTCGTCGTCTGGCAGGGCAGCCACCGGTGGCGACAGCTAGTTTGCTGTGTGTCTTCGAAGAGAAAATGTTCGTTACAATGCTCTATGTTAAACTGCTAGCTAAATGTGTCTAAACATTACCACCCGAGTTTAGCTAATGAACACGTTTTTTTTCCCACTGCTGTAAAAATTCTGGAATGAGTGCTAACTTTTAATCAAAAGCTACCACAGAGTGAAACGTAGTCGCACACTCACCAGCCTCAGTCGTCCTGTCTCCCTCCTTTTCTCATCTCCTGTTCGCCCAATAAATGTCGGGCACAACAGCATCGAACAGTTGAAAATTCGCAGGAAAAGTGACGTACTGCAACGGTCCTCAGACAGGTGCCTTATGCTGCGTTCAGGTGCTATCAGAATAATCGGTTAAATGATATCAGACTGAAAAAAACTCACTCAAACACTGATTAGCTACATCAAAAATCTGCCCATGAAGAGTAAAATAGATTTTTGATTTATTTATTTGCATGAACCATGATATGAAGTTAATATTTTTGTGATTTTAGGTACTGCAGAGTCTACTAGTAGAATACAATATCAAGTCTGGGGTAAAACCTCTGATATAAAGCTTAAAAAGTGTTTCTGCATAGTTGAACAACATCTAATTTCAAAGGTAACAATTAGCCATGTCTTTTTAAATGCTTTTAGTATGACAATATAAAAAGTCTTCTTTGTAGCATCCACTAACTCGAAAAATGACTTCGGAAACTCTAAACCTCCCAACAGTCAATGAATGCAGCAGAATTTTGAGACCAAAACTTAAACATTCAATCACATTTAACTTAAAGTTACTCATCCATGACATTACTTTCAAATGTAAGATCATTCTACTTTGATTTTGTAGATTGTGCTTAAATTTAATACTAATACTATGAAACTTAAATTGTTTATCTATATTGAAATTGATTGTTTGAGTAGAAATGAAATCCGGGCTAACAGTGTATGTATTGTCAGTATATATGGTCCAAATGTTGATGACCCCTCATTCTTTCATTCCTTCTTCTCTGTGCTCTGTGAACACATGGATTGCTCACTTCTTCTTGGGGGCGACCTCAACTTTGGTTTAAATGAAGAAATAGACAGGCTCAGCACAGCAGGGTAGATTTTTGGCTAACCAGCTTAAAATTAATAAAGAAAAAACAACTATATCTGCTATTAAAAATCAGACCGGGAATACAGTATTTGATCCCGGAAGAATGAACAACACCTTTAAAGAATTTTACAAGGCTTTATACTCACCGGAGATAAACCCATCAGATCATAAAATTGAACAATTTTTGGATAGAATAACACTACTTAAGTTATCTGAAAGTAAAGCGATGGCCCTGGATTCACCACCAACAGCGGCTGAACTCCAGGAGGCCCTCCAAAGCATGCCCAATAAAAAGGCTCCAGGCCCAGATGGATTTCCAGCAGAGTTCTATAAAGGATTCTGGAATATTCTGGCACCAACATTCCACAGAATGCTGCAGGAAACCAAGGAAAATGGCCGACTTTCACCAAATAAGAATTCTGCCTACATTAGTCTTCTACTAAAATCACGTAAAGACCCTTTGTTTCTTACCAGCTATCATCCCATATTCCTCATTTATGTTGATCTTAAAATAATCTGCAAAGCCCTCGCAAAAAGGATAGAGAAAGTAGCCCCTCTTATAATACATCCTGATCAAACTGATTTTATTAAAGGGAGACATTCATCCACAAATTCACGTAGATTAATAGATTTAATAGATTTTTCTTACTGTAAAAACATTAAAACTAATATATTATCTTTAGATGCAGAAAAAGCATTTGATAGAGTTAACTGGAAATTCTTATTTGTAACCTTACATAAATTTGGCTTTGGAAATTCTTTTATAAACTGGTTGAAAATATTATACAGTTCACCAACAGCATGTATCAGAACAAATAACCAAACATCATCTAGGTTTTATCTTCAGAGAGGTACCAGGCAGGGATGTCCTCTCTCTCCCTCCCTGTTCGCAATTTTTATTGAACCACTAGCTGCAACAATCAGGCAAACTCACAATATTAAAGGCATAAAATGCAATAACATAGAACATAAAATCAGTCTTTATGCAGATGATATATTACTTTTTCTCCAGCATTCACAAACCTCTTTCTCTCAGGTAATCAGGTTGATAAACTCTTACTCAAATGTTTCAGATTATTCTATAAATTGGTTAAAATCTACAGTTCTTCCAATCAATTGTTCTGTCCAGAATCCAACTAATACACAACTGCAGTCAGGGAATATTACCTATTTAGGTATCAATGTCTCACCAAGACTGGCAGATTTAATAACGCTAAACTACATCCCACTTTTAAAAAAAGGGGAAGATGATCTTCCTAGATGGAAATCCCTACCCATATCAATTATGGGAAGGGTTGCTTCAATAAAAATGATGGTTTTGCCCAGAATCAACTACTAATTCTCAATGATCCCAAGTAAACCATCACTAGACTGGTTTAGATCTCTGGACTCCTCTATCTCTAAATTTCTTTGGAAAAATAAACCCCCACGTATCAGCTTAAAAACACTGCAGAAGACCAAAGAAAAAGGAGGTCTAGATCTACCAAACTTCCATCATTATTGCTTAGCCAGCAGGCTCCAATACATCTCAAGATGGTTAAAACATAGCTACCTAGACGAGTCCTGGATAGACATAGAACAGACACTATGTAATAAGATAAAACTTTCAGACCTACCATTTATTAGCTCAAATATAAAACAATATGAATGCTTTAAAAACATAAATATCAGCTCCTCTCTGACAGCATGGTGGGAGTTTCTAAAAATGACAGTCCACAATAATCCCATGCAGACGCACACCCATCTGGAATAACCCCGACATCTTGCAAAAAGTTTCCCAGTCTGGAGGTGCAATGGAATTGAATACCTGGAACATATATTTGAAGGAACAGACTTTATCCCATTTAATACATTAATTACACAATATGGAATTGATAAAAACAAATTCTTAGAATATTAACAAATTAAATCTATTATTAAAGGTAAATTTAGGCTCAATACAGCTGAATTACAAATTCCAGCAAGAGTTTTAGATTTTCTTAATCTCAACCCCCCCAAATTGCTGTCTAAAATATACAAAACTTTATCTACATTAGATGAATCAATAGCCATCCCTATTTCAAAATGGGAGGTGGATTTATCAGCCAGCTTTGACCAAAACGTCTGGTCTCAGATATGTTTAAGAACCTTTAAAATAACAAAAAATCCTCATTTGCAATTAATACAATACAAAATCCTTCATAGAGTACACTATACACGTCAACGAATGTTTAGGATGGGTTTTACATCGTCTAATACCTGCTTACAATGCACCAGCAATATACCAGATACTTATGTTCATGCGCTTTGGTTCTGTCCACCTACTAAGAAATTTTGGTGCCAGATATGTGAGGACTTATCAAAGTGTCTGAAATGTAACATCCCACCATCTCCCTCAATTTGCCTTGTTAGGAAATTTAAATGATGTCACCATGGACACAAAGTCAGTTCTAATGGTTCACATTGCCTTATGCATCGCTAAGAAAACTATCCTCCTGAACTGGAAAAATAAAAAAGCTCTTAATATTAATCAGTATAGAAATCTCTTGTTGGACCATATTGGTCTTGAGACGGTCTCTGGCTCCATATCTGATCAATCTCTCTGGGCTCCTTTGATCGGCTCCATCACCTAGTGGGGGTGGGGGGCACTTGGTTTTGTCGTTTGGGACACTGTTGCTGATGTGGGGGTTTTGGGGTTGGAGGCATCTGGGGGGGACCCAGGGGGGTGGGATCACTGGGCGGATGGGGCGCTGGACGTCGTGGCCGGCCTGGGGTTGGGCTTTGGGTGGTAACTCCTGATGGCTGCATACGGTGCCTTGGGGGGGTTCCACTGGCGGACATGGGTTACTGGCCTGGTGGCCGTGCTGCGTCTGGGTAGGGTCTGGGGTGGGCCTGGGCATTCGGGGCTCGGGGGCGCCGCGCCCCCTAGCTGTGGTCCTGGCTGGGGGTCGGCCGGCGTGGGGTCTCTGTTGGCTGTGTGGGACAGGGCCGGCCGGCGGCCGGCATGTGCAGCCGCCTCTCTCTTTTTCTCTGGGCCGATTGTCATCGCCAGTCCCTGTATGGCGTCTCGCCTTGTTTGCTGGTTGGGGTGCCTGGCTGCTGGTCGCGGCAGCTGGGTGGCGTTTCTGGGCCGGATCAGTCCTTTTTTGCACTGGACTCCTGGGTCTTGGTCTTTGTGCTTGCTCAGTATGAGGGATTGCTGAAGGATTGCTGTGGTTGGAAATCTTCCCAACCTCACGCCAATGACTGACGCAATCTGCTGGGATTCCTTAAATAGGAAACTTTTTAACTGATTGGAATGTTTGTATAATTGTATTGAAATGACTTCTTGTTAAGTGCCTTGAGATGACATCTGTTGTGAATTGGCGCTATATAAATAAACTGAATTGAATTGAATTGTGTGGGGCGCTGGGGTTGGGCATTTGGCCGGGTTCGGTCGGACTTGCGGGTGGACTGGCCGGGTGGTGGGCGTGCAGGGCAGGTGGGTGGGGCGCTGGGTTTGGTCTCCTGCCGCGCCGTTGAGTAACAGTGGTCGCTCCACAAGGAATGAGGCTGGTGGATGTCGGCCTGGTGGGTCGGCCGCCCGGCTCATCGGTTTGCTCCTGGTCTGGGCAGGTACGTCGCCGTGGTTCAGGCTACGGGGGCCTCCGCTGTGCGGGTGGCGCTGGGGGCCTCCTTTGCTGGCGGGGAGGCTGCTGCTGTGTAGCGACAGGTGCTCTCCCCCTACGAGGGCACTTGGACGGGGGGGAGGGGGGGGCGAACTCAACCTGGGTGTGTAGTGTCTTTTATGTTTTGAGAGTAGAGCGAATGTCAGGGTGGGTTTAGTTCCCCTTCTGGGATGGGGCTGGGGGGACTGCCTTGGGGTCCGTGGGGCTTTGTGGTGCTGTGGCCGTGGGCCCCGGGTCGAACGTGCCATGGCCTCCCTCCCCTGGTGGATCCCGGTGAACAGCGGTGCCTATTGGGGTCAGTGGGGGAGCTGGCTCCCTGGGAAGACATTTTGTCTCCCAGTCCTTCCCTCCCCATCCCTGGACACCTCTGTCCACCCGCTCCATCACTTTACCACTCATATAGGGTCTTGGGGCATGGGCACATCACAGGGGTGCGAGGTGTTGTCCTGGGTCCCAATTTTAATATACAACTTAGACACTCCCACTTATAACATTCTCACGCGACACATATGTAGGGTGGGCACACTTTTCGGCATCCAGAGGGGGAGCGGTTCAATCAGCTTCACCTCTGGTGCCGGTGCCCACTGTTAAACCACATATAGATACTGAGGGCTCGGGGTGGGGGTTGGGGGATGTGTGGCTGCCTTCCCCACATCCCACCCCTCTGTTTTAAATGCACATTATAACAACACGCATCAACACCATACTCAAGCGGGAGGATGGAGGCTAGGGGTCTTTTCACACCCCTGTTCGCTACGGGCCATCAGTGGTTGGGGGTCCGGAGGAGGATCAGGGGTTCTGGTCGGGGTCCTGGGCTGTCGGGCTGCTTTGCCACTGTGGGGCCCTTGGCGGTCTGCTTGTCTCCGTCCTAGAAGGTAGTGGGTCCATCTCCCGGGTTCGGGGGCTGGTGGCTCTACTGGGGCATTGGTACCTGGACCTGGGAGCATAAAGTGTGTATGTGGTGTGTGAGTGAGGGTACAGCGTCATTTTTTTGGGTGTCTTGGTGAGTCAGTGAGAACGTATGGGTTTAATAGGGAGGGAACGTATGACTGTGTCTGTATGTCTTTGTCTACAGGTCAGGTTGGATCTTGGTGTGCCCCCTCGCCTGGCGCACCTCAGGCCTTACACTTAATGGGGGGCCTATTTCCCCTCCGTCACTCCCCGCCGGTGGCGAGGGCCCCTGCCTGCCGGTGCATCGGTGGTCAATCCGGTTCGGACCTGGTGCGTGCCTGGCTGGGCCTGGGGGGGGGGCGTTGTGTCGGTCGGCCGATGCGCTGGGCCGATATCTTACTTTGGTTGGTTGGGGCACCTCTTTTAGAGGTGCCAGGCTTGGGATTGTTGGGTGGTGCCTGCTCGGTGGCTCGGCAGGATGCGGATCCGGCGTCTCTGCTCGTTTGATCCCCTGTTCTGTGCGCACCGTGCGTGGCCGATTCATTGGCAGGTTGGACCAGCCCTGGCCCTCGTTGGATGCCTGGTCTCGGCGCCCTGCGTTGCGCGGGATCAGGACCCGGGAGCTGGTACAACTTGGTGTCCAGATGCTGGCTGAGCCCGGCCTGGGGATGCTGTCCGTCCCCTGCGGCTATCGGTGGGGAGCTGGGATGTTGGCGGTGGTGATTGGCCTAGGGAGGAGGTGGCGCGTGGCGGCCGGCCGCGACCCCTGCAGTGCCAGGGGCCCCTTGTCGGCCGGTCCCTTGTCGGGTCCCTGCTGGGGGGGGGGGTGCCCCTTGGCCCCGGCTTCCCCGGTCCATCGACTGGCCCGCCCCGGCGCGGCCGGTTGCCGGCGGGGCCCGTGGACTCGTCACTGCTGCCCCCCGGGCCCCTGCATAGTGGCCGCTGGATGTTCCCCTGGGGTTCTCCTTTGGTCCACTCTTGGGGTATACGGTCGGCCCTTCCCGAGTCCGCCTGGGGCTCTGGGGGTCCTTTGGACGTCTTTGCTCCGATCTCCTTCATGTCTGCATCGATTCCTGTGAGACGGATTGATGCCTGCTCACACCAACTATCGAACACTCTTATGGAGAAACCTTATATGCACCAGCATGCTAACACACACACATAGATGTGGGGTCTCTGGTGTTTAAGGATATATTCTTGGGCTGAGGTTATTATTACTAGAGCTTGATTAATCGGTACAGTGAGTTTTTCTGTGACATTGTTGTTGTATTTTTATTTCTATTTTTGTGTGATGTGGTTGTGTAATTCTTAGTTCACAATGTTTGGTTTGTTTTGTCGATGTTCCTTTTTTGTGTTTTGTTTTTCCCCTCTCTCTGCCGTCCTGTGGGTATGGAGGCAGACTTCAATGTCTTCCTGTGTTTTCTTTGTTCCCCTTCCTCTCTTGTATTTTCAACTCACCCTCTCTCTTGACTTTTTGTTCCCTACCTCTCTTCTTCATCTTCCTTCTTTCTTCTCCTTAATTTTCCGTCTCCGTGTCCATAACATCAGGAAATAAAAACCCCAACAATTCATAATAAAGATTTTTCACACATATATCAAGTGCAGTAATATAGCAAAAGCTGTACTGCTCCGCTTGTGAAAGTAAATCTGTTGGGCTTCTACTTGGTACTCAGACACCAAGTCAGAGCTCCACACTGCCAAACAGGACACGTAAAAAAAAAAAAAAAAAACATTATTTTGGAGAACAATTCTGGAAAGACATTCTACTATACTTTGACTTGGCATTTCTCCAAGATTCTACAGTAAAATTCAGAAATATTTATTCTGGTTATACTATAGGACATCCTTTACCATAATCTGAAGAGAGTTTGTTGTTACCTCTTAGTATTTTGGAGAAATAAATTCTTGAAAATGACTCAAACGCCTTTTCTCGAAAGGCATTGTACTGTACTTTGACTTGTTATTTCTCAAGAATTTGCTGTAAAATGATCAAATCTGTACTTTGGATATAGAATGGAAAAGTATTATGTAGTTAATAAAAAAAACAACATTCATTATGGTTAATCATTTTAATTCCTCTCTCTTTCACTTGTTTTCGCCTGAAAGGGCGCCCCAGTGCTCTATTGCCGTAATGCACCATGTATTCGCGAAGCTATGGCTTGACCGCGTATTTCCAAGTGTCGACTCACTTGACCGCGGTAACGAGGACTATGCTCCCAAGAGGGATTTTATTCATATATATAAACTACGAAGTAGTGGGAAAAAAGCGCAGGGCAACATGTAAAACATGCAAAAAGAAAATCATGTATGGAGATGGAACAACGTCCAACTATGTTCGTCATTTAAAGCTGCATAAAGAACGATAGGTGCTACTTTTTGTTTTGTTTTGCTACGTCGTAGGTGACTTAAGCTAACTTCATTTTATGAGCAAATGTTCTACTAGGTATGTTGATATTATTGGCTTTAACATGTGGGCTATGCTATTTTTTCATGTCCTCGAAGCATAACGGGCAGTGAATTAGCTCAGACGGTAAATGGAGGTGTATTTAAGAAAGCAGATTCTTTATCTGGACTCAGGGAAGAGAGAGGTTGTGAAATAAATAAAGATTTTAAAAAGAACACATTGTTTATGATTTACACAGAAGTGCAACATTTAAAAAAAAGACTTGAAATGACTTGAAATTCAGAGTTTATGATTTGGGAAAAGACTGTCTTGACTTGGACTTGTCTGTATTTACTTGAGACTTGACTCAGACTTGAGAATAATGACTTGGGACTTACTTGAGACTTGTAAAACAATGACTTGGTCCCACCTCTGAATCTGTAAAAACTGTCGTACATTTGTATTCAGGTCCTTTTCCTCTGGTACCCCTAAATAAAATCCTGTGCATTAAAATGATACCTAATTGACGAATAGATGTCACCTGTGTGTATCCTAATCTCAGTACAAATAGAACCGAGGGTTCAGAGACAAAAGTTACTGCTGACCAAAATAAACACAAAGGCCCATCTCAAATGTCCCAAAAGACATATTGATGGTCCCCGAAACTTGACTTTGATCTATTATGTTGACTAATGAGACAAAATGGGATTTTTCAGGGAAACTGTGTCCTCCTGTTACTTCTGATGTAAATCTAATACAGCGTTTCAAAAAAATAACATCATAAAAACAGTCAAACACTGTGCTGGTAGTGTGACGGTCTGAGCCAGCAGTTCATTATGGACCATGCAGCAGGACAATGATCCAAATCACAACAGCAAGTCCACCCTGAATCGTTAGATAAAATCTAAATGATGGTTATGGTCTGCCCCAGTCAAAGTAGGGACTAAAATCCAATAGAGATGTTGTAGTCTAATCTTAAACAGGCCGTTCATGCTTTAAATTCTTCCATTAGGGCGAAATAAAGACAATGCAATCGGCCAGTTGTAGTTACCAAGGGAAGCACAACCACCTTATTAGGTTCAGGGAGCAGTTACTTTTTCACATGAGGCTAAGACAGTTCAAAGAGCTTTTTTCCCTTGATAGGAGAGAACATACAGAAAGGGAAAAAAAGAAAGAAAAAAAAAGCAGCTCAATTGGTCACGCCTACAGCCCCTACTGCGATTTGGAAGAATCCACCGCGCCCGATAGAAAACAGCCAATCAGAGCCAGAGCAGCGTCTGATGTAGTGTCTGACATCTGTCTATCACTCCTCACACACACACTGCGACCCGCCACTCGCTCCGCTACGTAACCGGCTGCAACAACCACCTAAAGAAAAACTGCCCGTACCGCCGCTGCCAACAACAGCATATACGGCTAAGATAACAAAAAAAGAAGATGACCGAGTAGGATAAAAAAGCTAAGAAGAAAGAAGTTGACCGAGCCCGAGATAAAGCGAAGGTAAATATTGGCGTAGCCTTTGAGAGGTGGAGGGAGCTACGGGACCTGAAAGCGTTTAAAACCTATTCCGAGTTGGCAATGTTTCTGCTTGACAGATAATTACCCTTGCTTGATTAATATTTGTTTTTTTGGTGGTAGTATTACAGTAAACGTCCGCAGCGCGTGCGATCATCCTTGCACTCACAACTAATGTTGTCATATGTGGTTTACTGTTTAGAAATATTCATGAAAGTTTGTTTTCTAAGTCGCGTCAGCTGATTATCTTTGGCAGTTGCTACGCCACTAGCGCAGCTGAAGGAGGGAGGAGGGCATTGGAGGCGGGGCTTGAGTGCATCGGAGAGGGAAGGGGAGTGATGGGAAGCTTGTTTGGGTTTAAATTTTCAAACACACTCTGCTCTCCTCTCAGAGTTACCTACTTTAGCTTTAGATTCTGATCATTTTAATCCCGTCTCCCTCTAAGGACTTGATAATGGCTGTTTATAATCTTAGGCCTTCAAGCTGCCTGTCCAACTCTATGCCCTCTGCATTTTAGAAAACCTCTCTTAGAGACGGTTAGCCCATTTATTGTTAAGATTACAAACTCTTCTCCTACCTCTGGTTGTGTCCTAGACTGTTTCAAATAAGCCACTGTGCTTCCTCTATTAAAAACCCCCACCATGAACTCTTCTATACGTTCCCATTATAGGCCAATTTCTACCATACCATTTCTTTCCAAGGTATTGGAAAAGGTTGTTTATCAGCAACTGCAAGCTTACCTTGAATTGAATAACATCGCTGAAAAGTTCTTATCTGGGTTCAGGTCAGGTTACGGTTTGCTCAACCTTGGCTGTGTTTAAAATTTTACTAAAATCGTATTTTTATGATATGGCTTTCAACTAATTTTAGTTGTACAAGTACATGCCATTTACATTAATCTTTAACTAAATCCAGATTGATTAGGTTTGGTACAGATCGTGAATCAATAAGGGACTGAACGGGATGGAGGGTATTATGAACAAACTGTGCCAACGGGATGGTAAACCGGAGAGTATTATTATTTTTCGTCTCACCCACCAGCACCCACAGATTTACTGACGGGCCTGGGGTCTCATTTATAAAGCTCGCTTACTCACAAAACTGGGTGTGAAAACTACGTAAGCAACTTTGTACGCAAAGTTTAGGATTTATAGAAAGAAACATGGCGGAAAAATGTGCGCAACTTTAAGCACACTAAGGATCTTGCTTACGCACTTTTTGGACACAGAGGACACTGACAGCGAAGCAGGAGAGATGGCAAAAATGAAAATGAAAGCCACAATTTTAAACTTGTAGAGCTTTGCGCACACAGACACACAACCAGGAGTCACCCCCCCCCCCACCACCCATCCCGTCTCTGAACTGAGAATAGAAATGTGAATCTGAATGAAAATATGTTGCACATAAGAATCATATCACAGTATGTTCATATTTATGGCTTCAGATTATATAGAAATTACACTTATCGGTGGATTAATTGTGTGAAGTACGAATACTGCAGCGTCCCCTGCATAATGATGCACAATGGATGCTTGCGCTCGTTGTAGATCACGGCACTGGAAACATCTGGATGGGGGACCCGATGTAGATTCCTTAAAGCAGTCTTATTAGATCTATGTGTTGAACTCGATGTTAGATCAACTGACCCTCTGGAACCGTGCACCCCGTCCCCCGCTCTCCTTATTTATATCAGGAATGCTGCTGCATCAACGCTGCTTCACTAGCAGCTCTTCCGTTTGTGACCCCAAATCAATATTTTGCAAGGATGATACTTTTTAAAAACCTAGACTTAAAACGCACATTTTCTGTCAGGCTTTAAATATCTAATTTAATTTGGTTAAATAAATTCCAGTCTTATTGTTGCTACAAGAAGTAATCATATAGGCCTAATTGAAACTTTATTTTTCTTATCTTTTTTATAGCTTGTGCTGCTTTTATTATTACATTTTTTAATCTTTTTACTCTCTTCTTGTTTTTCTTTTTGCAACTGCATTTTTGTCTTTTAATGTGAAGCACTTTGGCTGAGTAAAGCCTGATTGAGGGATTGATTGAAATAAAACTGTTTTCCGTGCCTCTACCAGCCTGCAGCTGTCTCTGTGGAATTACTTTCTCCGCCTCTGGGTTGCCACGGTTACCTGGGAAACGCCCCATATTAGCTGGCTTAAGTCTATGCAGAATATTCACTAGACACTTTGCATGGACCGTTTATGGGAGAAATTGGGTGTGTAGGAGGCGGGATATGATCCAAAAACACCTGCGCACATTTCTAGGGAGAGTGGGATTTATAAAGCGGAAAGTGCGTGCAGCTGTGCGTACTCCAAGTTTGATAGATCGGAAACTTACTAGGCTTAAGTAAAAAAACTTTGCTGAGCTTAAGTACGGTCTTAGTAGTGATTCTATGCAAAGTTTTAAAAACGAGACCAGGAAGCGCGCGAGCAGAGATTTAACAACATGAATTCATCGTGCCCTTACAAGTGCTGCTTTTGTGCTTCCACCCTTTGCTGGATTTTTAAAGATATTGTTGTGCAACAGGAAGTGCAATATTTTTTTCTATCCCACGGTTTTTTCCTATTATTTATCTCCCAGTGCTCCTACCTAGTTCCAGTCCTGGGATTCCGCTCTCCCTCTGCCAGCCCCGGGAGGGCCCCGCACTGAAACCATACCTAGCTTACATAATTAGTGGCTGGTTTTGACCAACAAATCATGTTTCTCGAATTTCCATACAATCATGGCAAGAGGAGGTTTGGGTCTGCACACCGCTCACAACAAAATTTGATTACATACACACTCTTTACCAGTAGGTTGCGGTAAATGCACCTCACTAGTTGTCAACCGCTAGTAATGGGGGTATTTATGATGATGCAAAAGAATCAGTATGCTGTGATGTATATAGTAACATAAAGGGATAATAAATAGTAATTATTTAGTACATTTAACCCTTCATGAGTAAACATGATGCTATAATCAATTTCTGGCAAGTAAAATGGTCATTTCGTTGCCATTTCGGGGACATTTAAGATGATGCAAAAGACCCAGTATGTTGTGAGGGGCAAAAATAACATCAAGGGATAATAAATAGTCATTATTTAGTAAGCTTAACCCTTCATGAGTAAACAGGAGGTATAATCAATTTTTGACAAGTAAAAATGTATTTTTTGCCATTTTGGGGATATTTATGATCATGCAAAGGACGCAGAAGGCTGTGATGGGTACAATAGCATCAAGAGATAACATCATTTTTTTGGAAAAAGTAACCCTCCATGAGTAAACAGGATGCTATAATATATTTTTGGCTAGACCAATGGTAATTTTAGTGATTTGGGGGTATCAAAGATGGTCCAAAGGACTCAGTATTCTGTGATGTCTACAATTAAATCAACAATAAATAAATAAAGACATTTTGAGGCATATTTATCCCGTCACTGGTATACAATATGTTCTAGTCACTTTTTGGCAAGTGAACAACCACAATTCCAAGATTTTCAATGTGCTGAAATTTACTATTTATGCTTTAATCTGGTCACCTTTATACAAAACAGTCATTTATAGAAAGTAACACCGTGTAATTTAAACGCCATCGGAGCTTGATCTGTTTGATCAAGTTTTTTCAAGTGAAAATGTGCCATGGAGAGTTTCTATAGTAACAACACAAAACTATTAACTATAGCTTCATGTCCAACTAAATACAAATTAAAACAATGTAAACAGTATGACATTTTGTAGGCCATGACATTAAAATATTGTCAAAACAAAGAAGATGAGATCGATAAAATTGTTGGAAAATTATTTTTTTGATTTAGGCCTACATAACTTTTCATTTGACATTCAATGCAGCAGCTTTATGTTACATTAGTTTTAAATTACTATCAAGGGAATAGCATAGAGATATCCAATACTTACCACAAAGCATCTTTCAATTTTAAATCTTACATTCAGGCTTACATATTGTGACCGTTTAGGATAAACGCTGAACATTTCAAACAACTTCTGAAAAAGAAAACACAGTCGGTCTCTGGAGAAAGTTAGACATTAAAAGGAGACAAACATCTGCTAAAGTACTTGACGAGGATATTTGTGCGTTTTCAATGTTGATAATGTTTGATTTGCCAAATTTTAAGCCACAATCGTTGTGGCAAGAGGATGAGCACACACAAACACACACGCTTGAGTGTATGAAATTGTGAGAAACCGACTATATTAACATACGTTTTTCTATTTCAATTTTTTTTACTCCTGTTATTTTTAGTCAATCATATTTATTTTATTTAAGCAAATAACCTCTTTTGCTCAGTGTTTACTAGCGGTTGACAACTAGTGAGGCGCATTACCACCACCTACTGGTAAGGAATGTGAAGGTAATCAAGTTTGGTTGTGAGCGGTGTGCAGACCCCAACCCTCCTTTCGCCATGATTGTATGGAAATTCGAGAAACATGATTTGATTGTCAAAACCAGCCACTCTTTGGTTTTTCCAGGCAAGCCAAATATGGTTAAAAAAAAATTGTAACTTGGAACCTGTAGCTTGAAACTTGTAACTTGTATTTTTGAAATGTGTGCAAGTTACAAAGCATTACTTAGAAGTTACAAAATGTAAGTTACAAGTACAAAACTTAAGTCCCAATTGCAGCTGTAAAGCAATCCACATATTGCTGAAAAGTGGGTAGGTGCTCCGACAAGTCATATGAATTAAAATCCCCAAGGATCGAGACAGCCTGATCAGTAGGGCGGGTAAGCACCTTATTATAACTCCAGAAATTCTTGCACCGGCAGCTTCGTCAATTGGTCTGGGCACATATATGTGAGAATCACAGTTTTTTTTATTTGTCCTAAGCCTCATGCTGGATAAGAAGGTCTAAATGAGATGGTTAATATTTCATAGTCTGGGGTGCATGTCTTCTCAAGGATAGGCAATCAGCCATTTATATATATATATATATATATATATATATATATATATATATATATATATATATATATATATATATAAGCTAGCATTTGTTGTCTTAAATGTATAATGTGTCTTACATGTATAATGTGTTTCAGATTTCTGCTTCTTTTAGTTCAACTAATATTTTTTTAAATGGAGATGTACACCATCTATTACAGTGAATAATTATTTAGTCAGTAAATCAGACAAAAGGTTAACGGATTCATTTATTTATTACTGTGATTTTAATCCAGCTTTGCTTTGTGCAGCAGCTCCTTCTGTTGTGAAGTTATGAAGATGCTACATTTTGACTTCTTGTGTAATATTTTTAATGAATGATAAATTAAGACAGAGAAATAGCTTTAATTAGTTAGAATTATTTATGTTTATGTGATTTTATCTTTGACCTTCATGTAGTGAGTAGGATGTCTGTCACTCAGTCTAGGCCCCGCCCCCTTTATGTTACACGCCTGCTTTTATTTTGCCGTGATACCCCAAGATCATCACTGGCCCCCATGTTGCACTCTATGAAAACGTTCTAGATACACCCCTGCTCAGCAGTCTTGATTAAGTATTTTTAAGGTTATATAAACATTATTATTCAAGCATTAATATCTGTAATCATTTTGAATCTGACACACTGAATGGAACTCACTTTAGGGTTAAACACAGAAGGTCTGACGCACACTAGGCGTATACGGTTATTAGTTTAAACTCTCAGGAGTCTTTGTTTTTCCCCCAAGATTTTGTCATATTTGTGTTTTTTGTTCTACTGCTGAAAAAATCTCCCCATAGCTGAAGGTTATGAAGTTCTGGTGCTGCTAAAGGGAAAAGCAAAGTGCCAGTTATGGACCGGAAGCGAAGCTTGCAATGAACACATGCATTTCTTTTACTCCGGGGCTTTGCAGAGCTATAGTGAGAGGCTATAGTGAGAGACAGATCAATGGGTAGACGGAGATGGTTGCAATACTTTTTTTTAAAATTATTTTCTTAAAAATGTAATATAATTATAAATATAGTAAGACGTAGAGCAGATAGCAGTATTATTACTCCAGAATATTCAAATGTAGTATAATTATAATCACAAATAGCCCGCAAAAAAACGCATTTATTCTATGACTCTAATTAATGGGACTTGTTTACATGCAGTGTAACGATATCACAGAAGTGAAATTAACATACAAGGGCTGTCATGTAAACTTGAAACAAGTAGCTTAAGGAAAGCCTTAAAATATTTAGAATAAAACATAGCCAGTAATAAAAATGTTTGAATAAAAATCACCGTAAACTTCAAAGAAATAAAACAGACAAAATGGATCTTCAAAGTAAGAATTCTTGATGACAGATTTGCTGAGTAAGCGTAGGTAGTCGGAACACATATGAATACAATTTCGACTCCGTCAAGATGGCGATTGTTCAAGCTACCTGCTGCTAGGTATCTTTCATTTATATGTTCCTGCCGAGTATGCTCCACCCAGAGAGCCTTGGAGGATGCTGCACCTGCCATAAAGCAAGTCGCATTTGTAGTCTCATTTGAACTACAAAACCGCTACCCGACGACCCAAACTTGTATAGTGCTGTTATGGCCGATAGAGGGCCGCAAAGCGAATGCAGAAGTGCCATTTCACCCTGTTATGAGTTGATGAACCACTAACACGAGTTCGGAAACATTATTTTAAGGTAAAAAAAACTCTTTAGTGTTGCTTTAAAGAAAGTGTACTCTAATTTGATGTTTGTATAAAAAATGTTTTTGCTTTTTTTTAACTGTTTGTAAATACCTGGTTTCAACTGTGACAAATTCTTGGTGCACTGTCAGTGTGTCAGACACTTATCAGTTCCAACTACCTCCACCTGCACCAATTAACAGTCTTCTCCTCCATTGGTCAACCTGCCCTATTTACGAAGCCTTCACTCACCTACACCTCTTTCTGTCAGGATGACAGAACCACCATCCAAAGCTTCAGCAGAACTGGTGGCACTCCGTGCAAAACTCGCCACTCTCCGCACAGAATTCGCCATCTTCCGCAGCTTCCATGATCGTGTAGTCGCCAAGATGGAATCGCTCACAGAGGTCCACGTCAGACTCGCCAGCTTCGTCCAGACCAGTGGTACCCCTCATTTCTGCATGCCTGAGAGATGGAATGACAAGGACGGGTAACCGGATGGCTTACTAGCAGCATTGGATATGCTGTTCGAGTGCAAGCCCGCTACCTACCCTACCACTATTACCCGGGTGGCTCTGCTGATGTCACTCCTGACCAGCAAAGCGCAAGAGTGGGCAGCCGCACTCTACAATCAACGGTCCCCGGTCTGCAACAACTACCCCCGCTTTGTCGCTGAGCTCCGCTACACCTTTGTGCCCCCATCGAGTGACGTCGAAGCAGAGGTCCAACTGCTCCGCCTGCGACAACATCACCGCCCCATCCACAGATACATGGCTGACTTTCGTACCCTCGCCGCCCAGCTCAGCTGGGGAGACTCGTCCTGGAGGGGCTGGAGGACTACGTCCACGATGAAATGGTAGGGAATGAGTCGCCCCAATTCCTTCACGCTGCGGTGCAGTTGGCCCTGGACATCGATCATCGGGTTTTGAGCCGGACCCCACCAACACATTTCTCTCAACCACCACGTCAGCTTCCTCTTCCTCGAGCATGCTCTGCCCCTCCCTACCGGGAGTCCTATCCCACTGAGGAGCCGATGCAGCTGGGTCATTTATCCCAGGAAGAGAATCGTAGGCACCACCATGAGGGGCTGTGCGCGTACTGCAGCACGAAGGATCACATCCTTCAGCATTGCCCCATTCGGCCAGTAAACGGTCAGGCCAGATGATTCTAGGGGGAACATCACCTGGCTCAAGCCGAACCCCACTGCTGATCTTGTCAGTCCAACTCAGTCATTCCACTCTGCCCGATTACATCTGCCCGGCATTACTGACACCAGGGCCGCTGACAACTTCATCTCGTCCAGTCTGGTCTCCAAACTTCACATCCCACTGGAGGTAGGAAAGGCAAGGCAAGGCAAGGCAATTTTATTTGTATAGCACACTTTCAACAGCAGGGTAATTCAAGGTGCTTTACATGATTTGGTGATTTAAAAGAAACACATAAAAGAAACACACATTACACATGATACACAATAAAGCAAGAGAAAAAAAAAAGCAAGAGAGCATGAACACATTTCATACATATAACATCAAGCATTTACTCAAAGGCAATTCTAAACAGATGGGTTTTTAGTCTCGATTTAAAGCAGTTCAGAGTTTCAGTAGCTCTACACTCGTCAGGAAGTCTGTTCCAGATAAGGGGAGCATAGAAACTGAAAGCTGCTTCTCCATGTTTAGTTCTGAGTCTAGGGATGTTTAGTAGGCTAGAGTTGGAGGACCTGAGTGGTCTTGGTGGTTGGTACCATGACAACAGGTCTTCAACATATTTTGGTGCTAAGCCATGTAATGATTTATAAACTAGTAAAAGTATTTTAAAGTCTATTCTCTGAGCTACAGGGAGCCAGTGTAAGGACTTTAGAACTGGGGTGATGTGCTCTACTTTCCTGGTTCTAGTGAGGACGCGAGCGGCAGCGTTCTGGATCAGCTGCAGCTGTCTGATTGACTTTTTAGGCAGACCTGTGAAGATGCTGTTGCAGTAATCAATCCGACTAAAGATAAACGCATGGATGAGTTTTTCTAGGTCGTGTTGCAAAATCAGTCCTTTAATCCTAGAGATGTTCTTCAGGTGATAGAACGCTGACCTTGTTATTGCCTTTATGTGACCCTGGAGGTTCAGGTCTGAGTCCATTACTACACCTAGGTTACGAACCTGATCAGTAGTTTCTAGCTGTATTAATTGAAGCTGTGTGCTGACTCTTGATTGTTCCTCCTTGGGTCCAAAAATAATCACTTCAGTTTTGTTTCTATTCAGCTGGAGAAAGTTATGGCACATCCATCCATTTATTTGGTCAATGCATTGATTTAGGGTTTGAATGGGTTCAGAGTCACCTGGTGACATTGTAATGTAGAGCTGAGTGTCATCTGCGTAGTTATGGTAGCTAATGTTATTGGTTGCTATAATCTTGCCTAGTGGGAGCATGTAGATATTAAATAAGAGGGGCCCCAGGATGAAGCCCTGGGGCACCCCACATGTGATTTCTGTTCGTTCTGATGAAAAGTTTCCTATTGAAACATAGAAGTCCCTGTTCTTTAGGTAAGACTCGAACCAGCCAAGTACCGTACCAGAGAGTCCGACCCAGCTCTCCAGTCGTTCCAATAAAATATCATGATCAACAGTGTCAAATGCTGCACTGAGGTCCAACAGAACCAGCACTGTGGTTCTTCCACAGTCTGTATTTATGCGGATGTCATTAAATACTTTGACGAGGACAGTCTCGGTGCTGTGGTGAGCGCGGAAACCAGACTGAAAAGCATCAAAACGGTTTGTCATTGTTATGAAGCCATTTAACTGCTGAAACACAGCTTTTTCAATAATCTTACTGATGAATGGGAGATTAGAGATTGGCCTGTAGTTCTGCATTAACGTGTTGTCCAGATTTTTCTTCTTTAGCAGTGGTTTAATAACTGCTGTTTTTAAAGCCTGAGGGAAGACACCTGATAGCAGTGATGAGTTTACTATTTGAACAAGATCAGAACCAATAACAGGAAGAACCTTCTTTAGAAAAGCTGTGGGTAGGATATCAAGACAGCAGGAGGAGGAGCTTAATTGGATAATGATTTTTTCAAGGCTGTTCTGGTTTAATTCGTGGAATTCAGACATTTTCTCTACATTGTTGTTGATTGGGGATGGCACTGGTTGTGGGTTCGATATTGAGGTACAGATTGACCGTCTAATTGTTAGAATCTTTTCAGTGAAAAAGCTGGCAAATTCATTGCAGGCCCTGGTAGAGTTTAGTTCAGGGGCTACTGTCACTAAAGGATTAGTTAGTCTTTCCACTGTTGCAAATAGAGTCCGTGCCTTATTAATGTTTCTGTTGATGATTTCAGAAAAGAACGATTCCCTAGCATCTTTTATAGTTAGCTGATATCTATTCAGTCTCTCTTTGTAGATCTCACAGTGAACCTGGAGTCGAGTTTTCCGCCATTTTCTCTCGGCTCTTCGACACTCTCTTTTTTCACTACGTACCAGTGGATTACGTGTCCACGGAGACTTCTTTCTACCTGAGACTACTTTCACTTTAGTTGGAGCAATGGAATCCATGATGTCTGAGATTTTCGCAAGGAAATTATCTACCAACTTATTTACTGAGTTTGAGTTGGGAGATGAGGGGGATGTGGTAGAAGGATAAATACGTTTAAAGGTTTCTACTGAACTGTCCCCTAGAAAACGCTTTTTTATAGTGGTCTTACTGTGGCTGGATAATTTAGCAGAGATGATAATTTTACTGATATATCCTGTCCCAGTTTCCTCTTTTGATTGCTGTCCGCTTCAGCCCTCTCCCATTCACCACCGCACCGCCGGTATCCGGAAGAGGATCGGTGAACACTTGGAGACCATTCAGTTTCTGGTGATGGTCTCTCACACTACCCCTCTCATCCTAGAATACCCATGGTTTCAACTTCACGACCCGCACATCTGGTCGAGCCGTCAGATCCTGCAATGGAGAACCAACTGCCTTACTTGTTGCCTGCGTCCGGAGATCGGAGACACACCGTCTAACCCCCAAACCCCTCCAACACCCATTGAGGACATCCCATCTCCATACCGGGACCTGGCGGAGGTTTTCTCTAAACTTCAGGCGGCATCCCTTCCGCCCCACCATAATTATGACATGGCCATCAACCTCCTGCCTGGTGCCACACCCCCTCGTGGCCTGCTCTACTTCCTATCTTCTGCGGAGAACAAACATACAGAGATGTATATCCAGGAGGCTCTGCAGCAAGGGTTCATCCATCCCTCTTCCTCACCAGCGGCCGCCGGATTCTTCTTTGTGAAGAAGAAAGACGGCTCCCTCAGGCCCTGTATTGATTATTGGGGTCTAAATCACCACCAAAGACCGCCACCAACTCCTTCTCATAAACACTGGACTGGACTCTCTCTCTCAAGCAACCATCATCACCCGTCTAGACCTCAGGAATCCCTACAACCTCATCTGCATTAGGGAGGGAGATGAATGGAAGTCGGCGTTCAGCACTCCCAGCGGTCACTGGGAATTCCTGGCTTCTCAATGATGTGCTCCATGAAATGCTCCAACGTTGGGCGTTCATATATCTGGACAATATCTTAATTTACTCCAGATCGGAGTCCAAACGCATTCAACACATCCGAGCCATCCTTCACAGACTACTCCAGCATAGTCTGTTCTGCAAACTGGAGAAGTGTGTCTTCCGCCAATCCTTCACCACCTTCCTCGAATATGTGGTCTTGGATCGGGGCATCGCCATGGATCCCCAAAAGATCTCTGCAGTGGTTCACTGGCCCCAACCTTCCACCCTGAGACAGCTCCAAACATTCCTGGGATTTGCCAATTTCAATCGCCGCTTCATCCGAGATTTCAGCAAGATTGTGGCCCCCCTCACCAACCTCACCCGCCCCACTGACCAACCTTCCCTATTCTCACTCCCCCTAGAGGCCGTCAAAGCCTTTCAAGATCACATTAAAAGATTCTCCTCAGCTCCGATCTTACAACATCTGGACCCCACTTGGAACTTCATCACGGAAGTGGACGCCTCCGAGGTGGGTGCAGGGGCAGTTGTATCTCAGAAGTGTTCCGATCAGAAAACACACCCCTGCTGCTTATTTTTTAAGAATTTCTCCCCCATAGAACAGCGGTATGGGGTGGGAGACGGAGAGCTGCTGGCCATAAAATGGGCACTGGATGAGTGGTGCCATCTCCTTATCGGAACACTGGACCCCTTCCTTATCTTGACCCACCATCAGAACTTCATCCATATCAAGCAGGCCAAACAGCTCAACCCCTGTCAGGCGTGGTGGGCACTCTTCTTTGAACAGTATAACTTCCACATCTCATACTGGCCCAGCTCTTGGAACAAGAAGGCCGATGCCCTCTCCCGACATCATTCCTGATGGATTCCCGTTTCACCACCCAGAGCGATCATCGTCTCCTGGCTCCCCTACAGTGGCCACTCGATTCATCCATCCTGACTGCCCAGGCCACAGAGCCTGCTCCACCCGAGACCCGACCCAACCGTCTGTATGTTCCTCACCAGTGCCGTCAGGAGGCTCTAATCTGGGGCCACTCCTCGCCTGTCCCAGGCCACCCAGGACTCGTCAAGATGCTCGACTTCCTGGGTTGGGCCCTCTGGTGGCCATCGATGAGTAACGATGTTAGGGAATTTTTCAGTTCCTGCACCATCTGCGCCTGCTCCAAATCAACCACCCAGAAACCAGTGGGTCTCCTGACATCCGCATAAATGCAGACTGTGGTAGAACCACAGTGCTGGTTCTGTTGGACCTCAGTGCAGCCTTTGACACTGTTGATCATGATATATTATTGGAACGACTGGAGAGCTGGGTCGGGCTCTCCGGTACAGTACTTGGCTGGTTCGAGTCTTACCTAAATAACAGGGACTTCTTTGTTTCAATAGGAAACTTTTCATCAGAATAAACAGAAATCACATGTGGGGTGTGCCAGGGCTCCATTCTGGGGTCCCTCTTATTTAATATCTACATGGTCCCACTAGCCCAGATTATAACAACCAATGAGATTAGCTACCATAACTATGCATATGATACTCAGCTATACATTACAATGTTACCAGGTGACTTTGAACCCATCTAAACCCTAAGTAAATGCATCGAGCAAATCAATGGATGGATGTGCCATAACTTTCTCCAGCTGAACAGAAACAAAAGAGAAATAATTACTTTTGGACCTAACGAGGAACGATCAACAGTCGGCACACACCTTCAGTTGATACAGCTAGAAACAACTAATCAGGCCCAAAATCTAGGTGTAGTTATGGTCTGAGACCTGAACCTCCAGGGTCACATAAAGGCAATAACAAGGTCAGCCTTCTATCACCTGAAGAACATTTCTATATTTAAAGGACTGATGTCACAACAGGACCTAGAAAAACTCATCCAAGCGTTTATATTTAGTCGGATTGATTACTGCAACAGCATCTTCTCAGGTCTTGCCTAAAAAGGCCATTAGACAGCTGCAGCTGATCCAGAACGCTGCTGCTCGTGTTCCTCACTAGAACCAGGAAAGTAGAGCGCATCATGCCAGTTCTAAAGTTCTTACACTGGCTTCTTGTAGCTCAGAGAATAAGCTTCAAAATACGTTTTTCAGTTAAAAAATCATTGAATGGCTTAGCACCAAAGTATATTAAAGATCTGCTGTTACTATACCAACCCACCAGAACGCTCAGGTCCTCTAATTCCAGTCTACTCAACATCCCTAGAATTAGAACCAAACATGGAGAAGAAGCTTTCAGTTTCTATGCTCCTCTAATCTGGAACAAACTTCCAGACAACTGCAAAGCTGCTGAAACACTGAGTTCTTTTAAATCCCATATAACGTATCTGTTTAGAGCTGCCTTTGAGTAATGCTTTGATGTATCATGTTTTGTGTATGCTTCTTGCTCTATTGCTGTTTTTACATTATATGCTTTGTAATGCCTTGATGTGTCTGTGTATGCTTCTTGCTTTATTGCTGTTTTTACTTGATATGCTTTGTCTGTGTTTTACTTCTATTTTTATTTTACCCCTTAATCATGTATATCACCTTGAATTACCTTGTTGAAAGTGTGCTATACAAATAAAATTGCCTTGCCTTGCGCAACTTAAAACACACTGAAGACCTAGCGTACGCACATTTTGGACACGGAGGACACTGGCAGTAGAGCTGCAACCAACAATACGTCCCTACCACCCCCCGGTAATGCTACACAATGGATGCTCGCGCTCATAGAAGATCAGCCATGGACAGCAACAGGATGGGGAGAGCCGATGTAGATTTCCTAAAGCAGGAAAGACAGGAGCTGCTGCTGACAAGCATGAACTGCTGCTGAGATCTCGCAAGAGCTGTGCGTAAGTAATATGGCTGTAAACTGGTCAAACAAACTCAGGTAAAAACAAACCATACATTCAAGCCGAATATAGCAAACGTTTATTAATAACCATTATTTTGAATTTCTCCATAAAACAAACTGGACGAGGAAACCTTGGACAGCCTGGAAAGCTACTTGGACGAGTGCTTTGACAACATTGTTATGGGCAAGCCACAAAAATCCACCTCTGCTATGCCGACAAGCACTCCATCCCAAAAACGCACCCGTTCTGAGGCCAGCACCTCCTCCATCTCTCCAGAGAAAAACTACAGCGATGTCCTGGACTCAATAGATAAGAAGCTAACCAGCCTAGACGCCCGTCTGGCCCTGGTTGAGGTTCTCCACAAAGAATTTCAAGCTCTGAGAGAATCTCTGGAGTTCAGCCAACAACAGGTAGCATCGCCCGCTGCAGAAAACCAAACACTGAGAGACAGTGTAAAGGAACTCACAAATGGGATGACGCAGCTGTCTGGAGAAAGTACGAGGATGAAAGAAACTATCTTGGGTATACAGGCCAGGGGAATGCGGGACAATCATGTTTTTTCTGGGATCTCAGAACAGGCTTAGGACGACGCTGAATCCACTGTCCGAGAATTTCTCCAACGTCAGCTGAAACTCCCAAGCGACACGGTACTGGTTCTTTTTTATTTTCTCATCTTCACATGTCTATCACCAAATGTCTTTGTTACTAATTTTTTCTTCTTTTATCACTGACACACACAGAATATTTTTCATAACATAACTATCTATTTCTCTCTCACCCTTAACACCTTCGCAACTTGCTTCTATTTTTCTCTTTCTTATATCTCGGCTTTTGGATTTTCCATCAGGCAACCCCAAGCACAAACTAATAATAATCTTGTGTTTATCTGTTTCTATGGGGATATGCACTTTCCAACTTCAGTCTCAAAACTACAGCTACTCTAAGGTTTGTCACATGGAATGTTCATGGAGCTGGCATCAAAGAGAAAAGAGTTAAGATTTTTAACCAGCTTAAAAGATTGGAGGCAGATGTCGTCTTATTACAAGAAACCCATAAATCTACCTCAGCTGCATCCATCCATCCATCCATTTTCTTCCGCTTATCCGGGGTCGGGTCGCGGGGGCAGCAGCCTAAACAAAGAGACCCAGACTTCCCTCTCCCCAGCCACTTATTCCAGCTCCTCGGGAGGAACCCCAAGGCGCTCCCAGGCCAGCCGAGAAACATAGTCCCTCCAGCATGTCCTGGGCCTTCCCCTGGGCCTCCTCCCGGTGAGACGTGCCTGAAACACCTCACCAGGGAGGCGTCCAGGAGGCATCCTGACCAGATGCCCGAGCCACCTCAACTGACTCCTCTCGATGTGGAGAAGCAGCGGCTATACTCTGAGCCCCCTCCGGATGACTGAGGTTCTCACCCTATCTCTAAGGGAGAGCCCAGACACTCTGCGGAGGAAACTCATTTCAGCCGCTTGTATCCGTGATCTCGTTCTTTCGGTCACCACCCAGAGTTCGTGACCATAGATGAGGGTAGGAACGTAGATCGACCGGTAAATCGTGAGCTTCGCCTTTGGGCTCAGCTCTCTCTTCACCACGACAGACCGGTAGAGCGCCCGCATAACTGCAGATGCCCCACCGATCCGTCTATCGATCTCCCGCTCCATTTTTCCCTCATTCGTGAACAAGACCCCCAGATACTTAAACTCCTCCACTTGGGGAAGGACCCCATCCCCGACCCGGAGGAGGCACCCCACCCTTTTCCGGCTCAAGACCATGGCCTCGGATTTGGAGGTGCTGATTCTCATCCCAGCCGCTTCACACTCGGCTGCGAACAGCTCCAGCAAAAGCTGTAGATCACGCTCCGATGAAGCCAATAGGACCACATCATCTGCAAAAAGCAGAGACCCGATCCTGAGGCCACCAAAACGGATCCCCTCAACGCCTTGGCTGCGCCTAGAGATCCTGTCCATAAAAGTTAGGAACAGGATCGGTGACAAAGGGCAACCTTGGCGGAGTCCAACTCTCACTGGAAACAAGCCCGACTTACTGCCGGCAATGCGAACCAAACTCTGGCACCGGTCGCACAGGGACCTAACAGCCCGTATCAAGGAGCCCGGTACCCCATACTCCCGGAGCACCCCCCACAGGGCCCCCCGAGGGACACGGTTGAACGCCTTTTCCAAGTCCACAAAACACATGTAGACCAGTTGGGCGAACTCCCACGCACCCTCCAGGACCCTGCTGAGGGTGTAGAGCTGCAGTTAATATTAAATCCCCTGAGTTTCCTAATGTGTTTTCTGCATGCTATAACTCTAGAAAAAGGGGAGTACCAATATTAATAAATAAAAATGTTAATTTTACAGTAATAGATACAGTTACAGATCCAGAGGGTAGATTTATTATAGTAAAACTATCTTTACATAACCAACAGTTATGTATTGTCAGTATATATGGTCCAAATGTTGATGACCCCTCATTCCTTCAATACTTCTTCTCTGTGCTCCTTGAACACTTGGATTGCTCATTTGTTCTTGGGGGCGACCTCAACTTTGGTTTAAATGAAGAAATAGACAGGCTCAGTACAGCCGGGACTCAGCGCAGCTGGAAATCTATAGATACAGTCAAACAGTACATGAGTGATTATGGACTTTGCGATGCATGGCGATCTCTTCACCCCAATGACAAAAAATATACTTTGTTCTCCAATGTCCACCATTCGTATTCTCGACTGGATTATTTGTTAATCAGCAGCTCACTGTTGACTGACATTTCAGACACTGAGATACACCCTATAGTTGATCGCGATCATGCTCCTGTTTCTCTAACTTTAGTAAATAAAAAAGAAACGCCTCAAAGCAAAAATTAGAGATTTAATATATCATTACTTAAGTATAAAGAATTTATTAAATATTTTGAAAAAAGAGTGGGCTTCTTATTTGGAATATAATGACCTACCTGGTACCTCGGCATCCATTCTTTGGGAGGCAGGGAAAGCTGTGATTAGAGGTAAAATAAATTCATTCTCAACAAATAAATAGAAATAGAAAAAAACGTATTCAGGAATTAGAAGAAACTATTAATTCATTAGAAGCTTCCCTAGATGAGGAGAGACTAGGCAAAATCCGTAAAGCAAAACTAGAATTAAATGAAATTATTAATAAACAGACCCAGTTCTTAATACAAAGACTTAGGATACAAAACTATGAACAAGGTAATAAATCAGGTAGATTTTTGGCTAACCAGCTTAAAATTAAAGAAGGGTTAGAAAAAACAAGTATATCTGCTATTAAAGATCAGACCGGGAATACAGTATTTGAACCCGAAAGAATAAACAACACCTTTAAAGAATTTTACAAGGCTTTATACTCACCGGAGCTAAACCCATCAGATCATGAAATTGAACAATTTCTGGATAGAATAACACTACTTAAGTTATCTGAAAGTAAAGCGATGGCCCTGGATTCACCACCAACAGCGGCTGAACTCCAGGAGGCCCTCCAAAGCATGCCCAATAAAAAGGCTCCAGACCCAGATGGATTTTCAGCAGAGTTCTATAAAGGATTCTGGAATATTCTGGCACCAACATTCCACAGAATGCTGCAGGAAACCAAGGAAAATGGCCGACTTTCACCAAATAAGAATTCTGCCTACATTAGTCTTCTACTAAAATCAGTTAAAGACCCTGTGATTCCTACCACCTATCATCCCATATCCCTCATTAATGTTGATCTTAAAATAATCTGCAAAGCCCTCGCAGAAAGGATATAGAAAGTAACCCCTCTTATAATACATCTTGATCAAACTGGTTTTATAAAAGGGGGACATTCATCCACAAATTCACGTAGATTAATAGATTTAATAGATTTTTTGTACTGTAAAAACATTGAAATTAATATATTGTCTCTAGATGCAGAAAAAGCATTTGATAGAGTTAACTGGAAATTCCTATTTGCAAACTTACATAAATTTGGCTTTGGAAATTCTTTTATAAACTGGTAGAAAATATTATACAGTTCACCAACAGCATGTATCAGGACTAATAACCAAACATCATCTAGGTTTTATCTTCAGAGAGGTACCAAGCAGGGATGTACTCTCTCTCCCTCCCTGTTTGCTATTTTTATTGAACCACTAGCTGCACCAACAGGCAAACTCACAATATTAAAGGCATAAAATGCAATAACATAGAACATAAAATCAGTCTTTATGCAGTTGATGTGTTACTTTTTCTCCAGCATTCACAAACCTCTTTCTCTCAGGTAATTGGGTTGATAAACTCTTACTCAAAAGTTTCAGATTATTCTATAAATTGGTTAAAATCTACAGTTCTTCCAATCAATTGTTCTGTCTAGAATCCAACTAATACACAACTGCAGTCAGGGAATATTACTTATTTAGGTATCAATGTCTCACCAAGACTGGCAGATTTAATAAAGCTAAATAAAAATGATGGTTTTGCCCAGATTCAACTACTTATTCTCAATGATCCCAAGTAAACAATCATTGGATTGGTTTAGATCTCTGGACTCCTATGTCTCTAAATTTCTTTGGAAAGATAAACCCCCACGTATCAGCTTAAAAACACTGCGGAAGACCAAAGAAAAAGGAGGTCTAGATCTACCAAACTTCCATCATTATTTCTTAGCCAACGGGCTCCAATACATCTCAAGATGGTTAAAACATAGCTACCTAGATGAGTCCTGGATAGACGTAGAACAGACACTATGCAATAAGATAAAACTTTCAGACCTACCATTTATTAGCTCAAATATAAAACAACATGAATGCTTTAAAAGCATAAATATCAGCTCCTCTCTGACAGCATGGTTGGAGTTTCTAAAAATGACAAGAGTCCACAATAATCCCATGCAGACGTAAACTCATCTGGAATAAACCCGGACATTTTGCAAAAAAAATTTATGGTAAGTTTTCCAGACTAGAGGTGTAATGGAATTGAATACCTGGAACATATATTTGAAGGAACAGACTTTATCCCATTTAATACATTAATTACACAATATGAAATTGATAAAAACTATTTCTTCGAATATCAACAAATTAAATCTATTATTAAAGCTAAATTTAGGCTCGATACAGTTGAATTACAAATTCCAGCAAGAGTTTTAGATTTTCTTAATCTCAACCCCCCAAATTGCTGTCTAAAATATACAAAACTTTATCTACATTAGATGAATCAATAGCCATCCCAATTTCAAAATGGGAGGTGGATTTATCAGCCAGCTTTGACCAAAACGTCTGGTCTCAGATAGGTTTAGGAACCTTTAAAATAACAAAAAATCCTAATTTGCAATTAATACAATACTAAATCCTTCATAGAGTACACTATACAGGTCAACGGATGTTTAGGATGGGTTTTACGTCGTCTTGGTTCTGTCCACCTGTTAACCCTAAGAAATTTTGGTGCCAGATATGTGAGGACTTATCAAAGTGTCTGAAATGTAACATTCCACCATCTCCCTCAGTTTGCTTGCTAGGAAATATAAATGATGTCACCATGGACACATGTTCTAATGGTTCACATTGCCTTATGCATCGCTAAGAAAACTATCCTTCTGAACTGGAAAAATAAAAAGGCTCTTAATATTAATCAGTATCGAAATTTCTTGTTGGACCACATTGGTCTTGAGACGGCCTCTGGCTCCATATCTGATCAATCTCTCTGGGTTCATTTGATCGGCTTCATCACCTAGTAGGGGTGGGGGGCACTTGGTTTTGTCATGTGGGATACTGTTGCCGATGTGGGGGTTCTTGGGGTTGGGGGCATCTGGGGGGGATCCCTGGGGGTCGGATCACTGGGCGGATGGGGGGCTGGACGTTGTGGCTCCAACCTGGGGTGGGGCTTTGGTGGCTTTGGGTGGTAACTCCTGACGGCTGCATGTGGTGCTTTAGGGGGGTTGCACTGACGGACATGAGTTACTGGCCTGGTGGCCGTGCTACGCCTGGGTAGGGTCTGGGGTGGGCCTGGCGATTCGGGGCTCTGGGGCTCCACGCCCCCTAGCTGTTGTCCTGGCTGGGGGTCGGCTGGCGTGGGGTCTCTGTTGCCGGCGCCAGCGTGTTGGGGTCGGGGCCGGCCGGTGGCCAGCATGTGCGGCCGCCTCTCTCTTTTTCTCTAGGCCGATTGTCATCGCTGGTCCCTGTATGGCATCTCGCCTTGTTTGCTGGTTGGGGTGTCTGGCTGCGGCGGCTGGGTGGCATTTCTGGGCCTGATCAGTCTTTTTTGGCACTGGACTTAGCTCCTGGGTCTTGGTCTCTGTGTGCTGCAGGGCGCTGGGGTCGGGCGTTTGGCCGGGTTCGTTCGGACTTGCGGGTGGACTGGCCGGGTAGTAGGCGTGCAGGGCAGGTAGGTGGGACGCTGGGTTTGTTCGCTTGCTGGGCCATTGAACAGCAGTGGTCGCTCTGCAAGGGAAGGGGGCTGGTGGATGTCGGCCTGGTGGGTCAGGGGCATCGGTTTGCTTCTGGTCTGGTCAGGTACGTTGCCGGGGTTTGGGCTGTGGGGACCCCAGATGCGCGGGTGGTCCCTCGAATTTTATTACTGTTTATTTTCGCTCAACATGTGGAGACCTAACATTTTCTGATGATGAAATTATTTCATATAGGCAAAGCCTATTTATGATTTATATTTACATACAATATTTACTGTAAAATGGAAGGGATGGAGATGGAGGATGGGACTTTTACTGGTGGAACGTTATATGTCCGATTTCTTTCTAAGGGGAGCAGCGTCCCCCTCCGCTCCCTCTCAACTCGCATACTGCACTTACTATCTTCTACGTCTCCGTCTTCTCATTTGCTTGCATTGCAAAGTGTTCAAAAGAAGGATAATTTGTTCGTCTTTTTCCACAATCTCGATGAGACACTGCACCAAGTCGGCCGCAATCGTTGTTCTATCACTGCTAACAGCTGGGGGAATAGTTGGCTCAACAGAGCCACTCTGCGTAAGTTTGTCAACCGTACTAAAAAGAAACCTAGGATTGTTTTTATTCGCCTCTATTAATGATGAAAGTTTTTCTGTTCTAGCTTGTCGAAGGGTCTTTTTATACAGCAGTAGACTGTTATTCCAGGTTAAATAGGAATCCTCTAGGCGTGTAGAGCGCCATTTTCTCTCCAACTTCCTAGTATTCTGCTTTAAAGTACGCAACTCTGCGTTAAACCAAGGAGTCAGCCTCCTATGTCTAGCCACTTTCTTTTTTAAGGGGGCTACACTATCTAATGCCAAACGCAATGAGGAAGTAACGATGTGAACCAGACCATCAATTTCTGAAGGGTTAGAGATAGAATTGTTGCCATCCACTGTGTTACCCTGAGACACTGAGGAAAGCAAGAAGGGAGCAGATTCTTTAAAAATTGTTACAGCATTGTCTGATAAAGCTCTACTATAATGAAATTTTCTTTCCGATTTAAGATGGTCTGTTAAAGTAAATTCAAAAGTTATCAAGAAGTGGTCAGACAAGACCGGGTTATGTGGGTAGACTGTTATTTCCTCACACTCAATATCATATGTCAGTACAAGGTCCAAAGTGTGTTTACCCGAGTGGGTCGATCCCTGTACTTTTTGAGTCAAGCCAATTGAGTCTAAAATAGCACTAAACGCTGCATTTAGGCTATCACTTTCAGTATCCACATGAATATTGAAGTCTCCCACTATATTGACCCTATCAGTATTTAATACTAAATCAGATAAAAAATGTGAGATCTGATCCAAGAACTGAGAGAAAGGGCCTGGTGGACGATACAAAACCACAAACAAAAATGGTCTTAATGTTTTGGAACTTGGATGAGGAAAATTAAGGCAAGGCAAGGCAATTTTATTTGTATAGCCCACTTTCAACAGCAGGGTAATTAAAGGTGCTTTACATGATTTGGTGATTTAAAAAAAAAAACATAAAAGAAACACACATTACACATGATACACAATAAAGCAAGAGAAAAATAAAAAAAGCAAGAGAGCATGAACACATTTCATACATATGACATCAAGCATTTACTCAAAGGCAATTCTAAACAGATGGGTTTTTAGTCTCGATTTAAAGCAGTTCAGAGTTTCAGCAGCTCTACACTCGTCAGGAAGTCTGTTCCAGATAAGGGGAGCATAAAAAGTGAAAGCTGCTTCTCCATGTTTAGTTCTGAGTCTAGGGATGTTTAGTAGGCTAGAGTTGGAGGACCTGAGTGGTCTTGGTGGTTGGTACCATGACAACAGGTCTTCAACATATTTTGGTGCTAAGCCATGTAATGATTTATAAACTAGTAAAAGTATTTTAAAGTCTATTCTCTGAGCTACAGGGAGCCAGTGTAAGGACTTTAGAACTGGGGTGATGTGCTCTACTTTCCTGGTTCTAGTGAGGACGCGAGCGGCAGCAGTGTTCTGGATCCGCTGCAGCTGTCTGATTGACTTTTTAGGCAGACCTGTGAAGATGCTGTTGCAGTAATCAATCCGACTAAAGATAAATGAATGGATGAGTTTTTCTAGGTCGTGTTGCAAAATCAGTCCTTTAATCCTAGAGATGTTCTTCAGGTGATAGAATGCTGACCTTGTTATTGCCTTTATGTGACCCTGGAGGTTCAGGTCCAGTCCATTACTACACCTAGGTTTCGAACCTGATCAGTAGTTTCTAGCTGTATTAATTGAAGCTGTGTGCTGACTCTTGATCGTTCCTCCTTGGGTCCAAAGATAATCACTTCAGTTTTGTTTCTATTCAGCTGGAGAAAGTTATGGCACATCCATCCATTTATTTGGTCAATGCATTGATTTAGGGTTTGAATGGGTTCAGAGTCACCTGGTGACATTGTAATGTAGAGCTGAGTGTCATCTGCGTAGTTATGGTAGCTAATGTTATTGGTTGCTATAATCTTGCCTAGTGGGAGCATGTAGATATTAAATAAGAGGGGCCCCAGGATGAAGCCCTGGGGCACCCCTTATGTGATTTCTGTTCGTTCTGATGAAAAGTTTCCTATTGAAACATAGAAGTCCCTGTTCTTTAGGTAAGACTCGAACCAGCCAAGTACCGTACCAGAGAGTCCGACCCAGCTCTCCAGTCGTTCCAATAAAATATCATGATCAACAGTGTCAAATGCTGCACTGAGGTCCAACAGAACCAGCACTGTGGTTCTTCCACAGTCTGTATTTATGCGGATGTCATTAAATACTTTGACGAGGACAGTCTCGGTGCTGTGGTGAGCGCGGAAACCAGACTGAAAAGCATCAAAACGGTTTGTCATTGTTATGAAGCCATTTAACTGCTGAAACACAGCTTGTTCAACAATCTTACTGATGAATGGGAGATTAGAGATTGGCCTGTAGTTCTGCATTAACGTGTTGTCCAGATTTATCTTCTTTAACAGTGGTTTAATAACTGCTGTTTTTAAAGCCTGAGGAAAGACACCTGATAGCAGTGATGAGTTCACTATTTGAACAAGATCAGAACCAATAACAGGAAGAACCTTCTTTAGAAAAGCTGTGGGTAGGATATCAAGACAGCAGGAGGAGGAGCTTAATTGGATAATGATTTTTTCAAGGCTGTTCTGGTTTAATTCGTGGAATTCAGACATTATCTCTACATTGTTGTTGATTGGGGATAGCACTGGTTGTGGGTTCGATATTGAGGTACAGATTGACCGTCTAATTGTTAGAATCTTTTCAGTGAAAAAGCTGGCAAATTCATTGCAGGCCCTGGTAGAATTTAGTTCAGGGGCTACTGTCACTAAAGGATTAGTTAGTCTTTCCACTGTTGCAAATAGAGTCCGTGCATTATTAATGTTTCTGTTGATGATTTCAGAAAAGAACGATTCCCTAGCATCTTTTATAGTTAGCTGATATCTATTCAGTCTCTCTTTGTAGATCTCACAGTGAACCTGGAGTCGAGTTTTCCGCCATTTTCTCTCGGCTCGTCGACACTCTCTTTTTTCACTACGTACCAGTGGATTACTTGTACACGGAGACTTCTTTCTACCTGACACTACTTTCACTTTAGTTGGAGCAATGGAATCCATGATGTCTGAGATTTTCGCAAGGAAATTATCTACCAACTTATTTACTGAGTTTGAGTTGGGAGATGAGGGGGATGTGGTGGAAGGATAAATACGTTTAAAGGTTTCTACTGAACTGTCCCCTAGAAAACGCTTTTTTATAGTGGTCTTACTGTGGCTGCATAATTTAGCAGAGATGGTACTTTGAAAGAAAATACAGAAATGGTCAGATAATGCAATATTAATTACAGAGATGTCAGAAATATTTAAACCTTTGCTGATAATTAAGTCCAGAGTGTGTCCTTTATTGTGTGTTGGTTGTTTGACATGCTGGATCAGTCCGAAGTTGTGGAGAGTATCATCTAATGTTTTTGCTTGTCTATCTTGGGGGTTGTCGGTATGGATGTTAAAGTCCCCCACGATGATTAGTTGGTCATAGTCGATACATATTACAGATAGAAGGTCATTGAAATCATTAAAGAAGTTAGAGTTAAGTTTTGGTGGTTTATATAAACTTAGAAATAACGCTTTGTTAGGCTCATTTATCTGGGTGGCTAGGTATTCAAAAGAATCAAACGTGCCCAGAGTTACCTTTTTAAAGTTCATTGAGTTGTGAAAGATGGTGGCTACACCTCCACCTCGTCTGTGTTTTCTGTTCTCGCTTAAGAAATTGTAATTTGGAGGACTAGATTCTATTAATGAAGTTGTTTCGTTATTTTCATCTAGCCAAGTTTCTGATTAAAAAAGGGCGTGATGAAAACATCTAAGAGCATGAAGGGAAAATGAAAACAAGGAAGTGCCATAAAATACCACAGAATACATTACAATGATAATTAAACCGAATAAGGAAAATAACTAACTTCAAACACCAAAACTGAGAACTATCACAATGCTACTGTACAGTGGCGGCTGGTGAAAAATATTCTTGGTGGGGCTGTGCTTTTTTTTATTTAAATCAAACTTGTGATTTCTGAGCTTTGTGCACAACTCCACTATTTCCTGAACTAAGAAAAGCTCTTTTATTTCCTGTCTTACATAATTGGACAAACTGTTTAATCCCGGTGTGTCTGACCATTGTTGTTGTGACTACTGAGGTCCGACACACCTGGATTGATCAGTTTGTCCAATACAGACAGGAAATAAAAGGGCTGTACTTAGTTCCGGAAGTAGTGGAGCTCTGCATATAGCTTATCAAGTCATTTTCAATAATCATCCCAAAACAATTGAACATAAACGGCTGGATACCAGTACTATGTGAAATACTAATTATTTTAATGCCAATATTAACAACTTGAGGCATTCTTATTCTAAACATAAATACAATATTGCACAAACAAGTTTAGAACCAAACTGGAAACAAATAACTTATTAGGTTTATACAAACATTTTACACACAAAGCTGTTAACTCCTACAGCAGCGCCCCCTTGTGGCAGAGAGATCACACTGCCTATGTCACCACCAGATATCTTGCCCGCCCTCACACCAGCCTTGGGGCGATTTCTCTATCGCCATTCAAGCATCCGAATCAACGACGCTGATTGGATAAATTCCTGTTGCTATGTGCAAATTTCTTGTCAGTAATTGGCTGGCTCAGCTGCGGGTGCTTTTTCTCCGAAAATGATATATATTTTTATATATGATAATTTGTTACGAATTTAAACACACAATTAACTTAGAATATGTGATTATTGTTGAAAAAAATGTAAAAATAAAAATCAAAAACACTTGGGAAACACTGGGGGGGCGGCGCCCTATCGCCCTCTATTGGCTAGCCGCCACTGCCACTGTATGTATATAGTTTAATTGTATGTAGTTTAATTATTATCTGAACAGGACAATCCAGTCTTGCTACCACTCCCGAAAAACTTTGTTTTTCTGGGGTATATCTGGGAAAATCTTTTAAATTATTTGCTACATAATTGGAAATCGAAACATTTAAATTAATGAGCAAATACTCCTCTCATGGTGGAGTCTGTCTGTGCACCTATGATCCTTTAGACTATGCTGTCTGAGGCTTTGATCCCAGTTATGTCTCAGGCGTGATGAAGAAAAAACATGGACACCTCAAAACGCCAAAACTGGGGCTTCATTCTAGAGATAGGCCCTGGTGGTGGACAACAGGAGCCTTCTTCCTCATAGGTCAAACACCTGCCAGGAGAAAGGTAAAGTGGAAAACACATCAGGTGTGCTATTGACATTCCATCAATTAATGTACATCAGGTGATGCCTGTAACAGACATGCTGAATAGTCTTGTCAGAAGCATCATGGCGTCTTTACAGAACATACTCTAAAAAGATTGCTGGGTATCACACCTTGTATTATCTCCTGCTGAGTAGACACCACCACTGGGTTGTTTCAGGCCATGCACACACGCAGCTGTTTTTTTTATTTTTTATGAATATCATCACCACCTTGTTTTAAAAAAACTCTGTCCACACCTGACCATGCATTGTTAAGCACATTCATAGACATGCCAAACCTGTTGGGGGCAGTAGTTCCCTCAAATCCTAGTCAGAGTAACTTTCTATGCTTGAACTTCTACCTACAGCAGTAATTGAGTTTGTAAAAACAAGGAGGCAAAAAGTGCTTAGACAATTAATAAGGCCAGCATAGCTCTGACGGCATAAATGTTGTTTCTAAGTGGAAACACTGGTCACACACGTGATGTTGGAGCACTTTTGTTGCGGAAAGTGACATGAAATCTAAAACTCTGATTGTTTCTGTCAGCAAGTAAACACTTAAAATGGAGAAAACTTAAATCTTCACTTTGGTCGTAGTTCTTAGAAATAATCATTTTTGTACCCTAAGTCTGTGTTTTCGTGTGAATGACGGGCCAAATCGTAGAAAAATATCTTCACTTTGGGAGATACCCAGCTTCGTGTGAACAAGTCATCAATCAAAATAAATAATGCTGCATTTAATGAGTTATTATAGTGCTCCCAATGTTTAAGGTGACAGGTAGGAGGTGGGGGACTGGGCATGTGGATTCCTAGTGTCATAATATGGCCTTTGGGACTTTGCAGCTGAAATACAAGTTATTGTGTAAAAATTGACCATTAATAAAAATAATACCACCAAGTGTCTAAAAACCCCCATCAAAATGATTATTTTCAAACCTGTGGGGTAGGTCACTGTGACTCCATAATGTTGTGTACAGATACAGTCCAAAGAGGAAACCTGTGTCTGACCAGCTGTCATTTTTGTATTCCTTGAATCATGTCATAGTCTTAGCATAAAGTGGCACTTTCTGATCTTCTGTTTCCCTCCATTAAAACTGAAGACCATTAAACTTAGTCTGCACCAGAAACCTGCTTACCATCTGACTTTTTTCTGTCATTGCTAACCTTTTTCCTAGAGGAATTGTCACTCTGCTAACCAAGAAAATGGAAAGAAAGTAGCTCTGGCCACATCTATCCGTCCCAAACTGTAGCTGTAACGCAATTCAGAATGAAATTATCTTCGACAAGAGAAAAATGTCTGTTTCTCAGAGCAGATCGCCCTGACATTGACAGCTCCTTGTGGGGTTTTTTTCCCCTCCCAGGAGTTAGTTGTAACTGTCTAATAAATACTTCCTAAAGTCTGTAAAGTTAGAATGAGACGCTGAAATAAAAGACTCTCTGCTTATACCCAGACAAAGTACTACTTGAATGCATATTCTCATAAAGCTTATTCATCATATGAAAGTAGTATATTTTGTCTAATATGTTCTGTGTATTGTTTTAAAATATATAAAGCACAAACGATAAGATGCCCAGGTGTTCCTCTCATCAAACACTTATTTCTGAAATTGATAAAGGTTTCTATTTAAAAAAAAGCCAGCAGATTGCATCAAATCACTGACTTGCAGCATTCACTCCTCTGGGACAAACAAGCAGTGACAGTGGACAATCACTTGCATCATGTTGCTAACATTGCATCAATCCCTCATACTGAGCAAGCATGTAGCAAGAGTGGAGAGGAAAATCTCCCCTTTAACAGGAAGAAAATCCAGCAGAGCCAGAACCTGGCTCCCTGTGAATGGCCATCTGCCACGACTGACCAGAGTTTCAAAAAACAGAACAGACGCACAAAAAACACAGAGGCACTGATACAGAAGTACTTACAATTTTAAAGAAAAGTACAAAGTTAATGTTAATAGTAACTCCTTTAGTGGAGAGGAACTGCTAAAAAGATAAACTCTGAGGCAGTTTTCAAGTCTGTAGACTGAAAGAGAGCACATACAGTTATTCTCTGCAAAAGCTTAGCCAATAGCTCTGTCTCAGAAAGAGACTGCGCTAAACACTGAGAGATGGAGCCAAATGGATCAAGGGGAACATTAATTTACTGGCAGCAACAGCTCAGTCGATAACCCCAAAGGCCATAGGAGGATTTCACAGCTAAACAGAACGGCAGACCAGATGTAGCTTCTATGAAGCTTTAAGTTCTAAGCCTGGCCTTAAAAGTAGAGTGTACTGTATTTAACACTAACTCAGATGGTAAATCTGATCATCTAAAAATGTAGAGTAAGGGCCTGGTGGACCATACAAAGCAACAAACAGAAGAAGTTTCAGTGCTTGGTTGAGAAAGATTAAAGGCTAGATATCTGAAAGAACCATAGCTATCGATGTGAAGCAAGAAACGGGGGAGCGTAGTACTCTACAATCTGCACCAAGGAATGAACATATAGTAAGTAAATTGAGAGACTCGAGTGAAAACGGCGTGCTAGCATTAGCGGCTAAAGCTAATATCGACCTAAGCTAAAAGATACACGTGAAGCTGAGCTAAATATCATGGCTAACTACGAACTCATTCTGCAAGAACTAAGGGACTTCCGACAAGAAAACAAGAAGCATCTAGTAGACATTAAGAAGAACTGGTCAAAGTGAATGATAGATTAGAGGAAGCAGAGGAGAGGATTGAGAAAGCGGAGGAGAGACTTCAAAATACGGAAGAAGCTATCACCACACTTGTACAGCTACATACCACGTTGGAGGAGACGATGATTGATGTGGAGGGCCGATCAAGGAGAGAGAACATAAGGATTTATGGTGTCCCAGAGTCGTCCGAACGAGATGCTCTTTCAATGTGTGCCTTTGTTGAGGCACTACTGCGTGAGGGCTTGGACATGGATAGCATAGATATTAACACTGAACGAGCCCATCGCTCCCTGGGCCCCCCACCTCCAAAAGAGGCTCCTGCTCGCTCTATTGTGGTTAAGTTTTTAAGTTTCAAGACCAAAGAATTGATACTCTGTAAAACATGGCAGATGAGGGGATTTACCTGGAATGGTAAACACATAACCCTTGACAACGACTACCCTCCTCTCATCCTAAAGAAAAAAGGAGAATATGCAGAAGCGCGCAAAATTTTAAAAGAAAATCAAATACCATTTCAAACTCTCTTCCCAGCTAAGCTGAAAGGGAAATTCACAGAGACAAAACCTACATCACTACAGGAGAAGCTACTGAAGATATGTCCAGAAGAGGCAACTCTGTCAAGATCATCAAAGCACCTGAAATAACCTTGGAGTGGCTCCAGCAACTAACCTGGAGAAGGGTGACCAAAGGAGGAAGCAGCAGCGCACCGCACCCAGGACAAGAGCCAAACTACAAGAAAAAGCTTCGTACCTTCAGAAGAACTACCACTTCGGGAAATTGAGGTTTCACCTTAATTGTATTAAAGAAGCCTAGTTCTTTGATGCTACAGACGTTCCTTTGAGTGTAGACCTAAAAGAAGTAAAATATGATCCTGAGGGATCCCCCCCCCCCACAGTAAAGCCCTAGCCAACAAGGGCCCCCTTCATCGAACTGATGTGGAAGTTGCCTTTAGAGGCTCAACAGGGTCAGTTCAAAAACCCCAGCCTTGGAAGTACACAGTATTTAAGTTTACTTATTGCTGTTAACTTTTGTTAAGTTTTGCTCTTGTTCTGTGTTCAGTGTTCATTATGGAGAGTGAGGCACCAGTACATATACATGGAGTAACAAACGTGACATAAATGTATAACAACCTGTGAAATTAGTAACAATTAACATTAACGGTTTGCATAATCCAGTCAAAAGATGGAAAGCCCTATCTAAATTCAAAAGAGATAAAGCACAAATTGCCATGATCCAGGAGACACATCTCTCAGATGAAGAGCATTAAAAACTAAACATTTTAGGCTTTAAACATATATTATTCTTCCCATAGTTCAGGACGACGAAGAGGAGTAGCAATTTTCATAGCCGGATTACTAAATTATGAACATTTATCCACCTATAAAGACAGAGAGGGCAGATATATAATGATTACAGTTAAGATTGATGGTTCCCTTACAACCATACTAAACGTGTACATCTCTCCTGGCAGCAATGGGTCCTTTTATAAACAAATATTAGAAATAATGACGACTAAAAGTCAGGGAACCTTAATATGTGATGGTGATTTTAATATCACATCACTTCATCACTTCAAATGGGAAAGGTGACTCAAGAAACATAGGGAAAATGATGAGGCATTTTCTGGAGGATACAGGCATTACTGATGTGTGGAGAGACATTACCCCAACTAAAAGAGAATATACTCATTATTCCTATGCTCATAAAGTCTACTCCCGTTTGGATTATGTCTTTATGTTCAAAAATGACTTGTTCAAAATTCATAACTGTGAAATAGGACCTTATATAACATCCGATCATAATCCTGTATATGTGCAAGTTTTCCTCGGGAAAAATAAGAGATCTACTCTTTGGAGGTTAAACGCAAACATCTTAAACTATTCAAACATTAAAGAAAGCTTGACCGTAGCTATCGGGGAATATTTTGAACACAATGATAATGATGAGGTTAATCCAGGAATTCTTTGGGATGCGTTTAAAGCGGTAATTAGAGGCAAAACAATAAGTATCTCCTCCCATCAAAAAACCCCACTGTTCACAAACTTGTAAGTTTAGAAAAAAATTTTTTAAAACGGGCCGAAAGAACTATTCACAAAATTTAAAATCCTTTCAATAACAATATTGAAAGTGAACACGAGAAAATTAAATGGTGCTTTCAAAATTACTACTTAAAACTTTATACCCAGACCTACATAGATAACGATCAAAATATTGATGCATTCCTCTTACAGTTAAATTTACCAACATTAACAGATGAAACAAAATGACAAACTTATTTCACCAATAACTAAAGAGAAAATCCACACAGAAATTAAAAAATTGAAGAAAGGAAAGATGACTGGAGCAGACGGATTTGGCCCCGAATGGTACAAATCAATGGAGAGCTGTCCAACACCTTTCTTGTTGAAGACATTCAATTGGGTGATGCAAAAGAAAACAGCACCCCCTTCATGGAATGAAGCCATTATTTCTGTTATCCCAAAAGAAGAAAAGGACAGACTGGAATGTGGTAATTATCGCCCAATTAGTGTCTTGAATATTGATTACACACTGTTTGCATCTATTATATCAAGGAGATTGGAAACCATTTTACCATTGCGGATTCATAAAGACCAGACTGGATTCATTAAGCAAAGGCAGACACAGGACAGTAAAGGAAGAGTGCTACATATAATGCAACATGTTTTAAGGAAAAACAAGAGACCTTGGTTATGAGTTTGGACGCAGAAAAAGCTTTTGACTCGGTGAGGTGGTCCTTTCTATTCAAAGTACTAGATACATTTCGCTTCCATAAATCTATAATTGAAATAATTGCAGGATTATACACCAAGCCAGTGGCCAGAATAAAGATTAATGGGGACCTCACTGAGTCAAATGCATTACAAAGAGGAGTGAGACAGGGATGTAACTTATCAGCAGTCCTTTTCGCTTTATATATTGAACCATTAGGCCAATGGATCAGGCAAAGACAAGACATCTCAGGGATAACTGTTGCTGGAAAAGAACAGAAATTGGCCTTGTTCGCTGATGATCTATTACTTATCCTATCTAATCCCACTCAGACTCTACCAAAAACTATATTAATGCTTGAAGATTATGGTACTTTTTCAGGTTACAGAATTAATGTAAACAAAACTCAAGCAATAACTTTAAATTATGAACCTCCCCAAAACATTAGAGACCATTACAATTAGAAATGGGATACAGAATCCATAAAATATCTAGGAATTTTACTACACAGAGATCTTACAAAAATGTATGAAGTTAATTATGGACTCCTGAATCTGAAAATCAAATTTGATATAGAGAGATGGAATGCCCTGCCCCTTTTAGATCTGCATTCTTGGATTGATTCGATTAGAATGAACATCCTCCCTCGACTGTTATACCTATTCCAATGTTTACCTTTTTCCATTCCCCAGAAACAATTTTTCGAATGGGACAAGACATTTTCAAGATTTATATGGAAGTGTAAAAAACCCAGAATCAAGTTCAAAACTTTACAAATAAAGAAGGAACGAGGTGGTGTGAGCTTCCCATGTTTACGAGAATACTATCACGCTGCCCAGTTGAGACCACTGGTTTGTATGTGCTCTCCTGTTTACACAGCTGGATGGAAAGATATAGAGGAGGAGTTATTTAATGAGACACCACTCAATGCTTTAATAGGAGATACCAAATTGCCATCCAAAATCAATCTTTCAAATGAGTGCATATCATAAACAACAATAATGGCTTGGAATGAAATAGTTGAATTGTGTGGCATGAAGGCAGAATCTAAAATTCTTCGTGGGTGTGCATATGACTCAGAATTCCCCCCTAACAAATACGATGATCGATTCAAAACCTGGACTTCTAAAGGATTAACCAACAATAATTCATTTTTCCACAAGGGGGGTCTTCAGGCATTCGAAACTTTGAGGCAAAAACGTGGCCTGAGCTCTGAGGACTTCTTCAGATACTACCTACAAGTCAGGCACTATTTCAACCATAACATCAAAATGCCCCTATCTGACTTATACAAACTTTTATGTCACTAACAAAATCAGTGTCCCTTTCCAAAACTATTTCTAAATTGTACAACAGCATGCTTCAAAGTAAGCGGGAGAGCACACATTATGTGGAAGTAAAATGGGAAAAGGAAGGAAACTTTACAATAACTGAAGATAATTGGGAACATATCTGTAAAATTCAGTGGGTCTCATCTGGGTTGAATATTTGGCCTGAATTCTGTTGGAAGAACATCATCCGTTTTTTTCATTATGCCAGCCCAAAAGAGATACCGAGGAATTGGAGAGGCCTGTTGGAGATGTGGGTCTGAAGGGTATAATCATTTTCATGTCTTTTGGAACTGTCCAACTATCCAAGATTATTGGGTAGAGATTCATCAACATGTACAAAATGTATTTTTCACTGTTTTCCCCTTTTCATTTGAGACTATGTATCTTGGTAACATAGCGATGGAAGGACTTCACAGTGGGGACAAGAAGTGAAAAAGGCCATCAACCGAAGATGGCTCAAGCCTGAGCAACCAACTAATGAAGACTCGATAAACATTATTCAAGAAATTTTCAAAATGGAAAAAGTGGTTAAGTGTATGAAAGTTAACATAAATAAATGTGATGATAACATCATAAGAGCAGTAAAAATCAGTCTGCGATAATAATAATTGTGGTTTTTCTGTTTTAATTAAAAACATGTTTCACACTTTTGTTTTAAAGTGTTATGTAAACAATGTGATATCATGAATCTGGTTGTTCTCAGGGTTATCATACCATGAACATCATATGGCTAGCCAGGCACCCTGAAAACAGAGCAGTACAACCTAAAATGCCCATGAAAAGAAAGTTATCTCTTTTACCTCAAATGTAGTTTTAAACTTTTAGACATGTAGATGATAATCCTCATAATTAGCTTTGTTTTGTTTGTGACAAAATGTTTCGGAATCTAGTTTTTGAGAAACTTTGGAGTTATTTCGTTGAAACAAAGCTTGTCTCTTTGAAGTCTGTTTGTCTAAAAACCAGATCATTGATGTCATGAATGATGCAGTGGAATAAACCAGCTGAGTGTATTGAGATTTTGCCCTTTGGCCCTTTGCTGCTTGTGTCGTGGTTTACCATGGGCGGCTGATATCAACACTCGTCTGTTCAAAGCTCAAACTTCGGTCCACATTCTGACAAAGCAGCATTTTGGTTTGTTACGTGCTGAGAGCCTAACTGTTGGTCTGAGCAGCGTGTAAAGTAAGTGCACTGTTACATCTTATTTGGACAGATTGTGAAGTTTCTGTATTGTCCTGTAGCTTATATTGTAGTCCCCATTTAGTTCTAAACTAGAACAGTGGATTACTGGATGTGATTATTCGTCTGAGAATATACAAAGAGGTGAACTGTCAGGCAGACTGTCAACAGTTTAACTCTTGTATTTCTTCCTGAAACCTTGAACTGCTCATGTTTTGCTCTCGGGGTTTAATTTCCATGGACACAACAGATAACAGATATACAGTATCTTGTGTCCTGAGCCATTGCACCAACATTCTTATCTGCAGATAACCTAACAAATAAAGGGGGGAAAAAACAGCCGAGCGACGATGCCTCCATTGTGAGATATTTACCTTTAAACTTTTCTCTAAATCCAGATTAGTTGGTTAAAAAACCCTAAAATAACTAATCTGTGAGGAGCTAAATCCCAAGTAGACTACTGCTGTCTTAAAATGGCTCCAGTCATTGTAGTTTCTATTAAGGTTCTTTTATGAACCTTTTAACAGTCACCATGTTTACATTGGATGGTTATTTACACAGAATTCAATGATTATTTACATGCAAACTGGAGGAGGGAGGCAGGGCACCACTAATTGTCTAAATCAATCAATCAAGCATCTACTGAGAAAGGAGTGCTGTACCTTTCTGACCTAAACGCAAAGCAGTTTGTAAAAGTATCAAACACCAAATCAGTTAAAGTGAACAATATTTATGATTTGTACACTGCCTTATATTGCCCTGAAATGGTATCTGCCTAAAGCAGTAGTGTCAAACTCATTTCCATTTCGGGCCACACCAAGATCATGAATGTCCTTAAAGGGCCAGTTAAACAAACTGGTAAAATATTAATAAGTATCTGTCTCCACACTTGACAAGTACTTCTTATAGGTAAATAATACTCAACACCTTTTCACAATGATGTGATTTAGGACTTTTCAAATAAACACTGATTTGATTTGACTGATAAAATAGTATTTAGGTACACATAAATAGAACTTAAAGGTTCTATTTATACGGTCCTCTAGAGTTTAGAGGGCCACATAAATGACTTTTGTGGATTTGGTCCGCGGGCCTTGAGTTTGACACGTGGTCTAAAGTGTCCCTCTGCAGCATGAGAGGAACTCCTGTCACATTGCACAATGGAAGATGGCAGACTGCGCAACTTGTTCCTGCAGCACATTATTTATGAAATATATATATATATATATAAACTCAGCAAAAAAGAAACGTCCCTTTTTCAGGACTGTGTATTTCAACAATAATGTTGTAAAAATCCAAATAACTTTACAGATATTCATTGTAAAGGGTTTAAACAATGTTTTCCATGCATGTTCAATTAACCATAATCAATTAATTAACATGCACCTGTGGAATGGTCGTCAAGACCTTAACAGCTTACAGAAAGTAGGCATTTAAGGTCTCAGTTCTAAAAATGCAGGACACTAAAGAGACTTGTCTACTGACTGTGAAAAACACCCAAAGAAAGATGCCCAGGGTCCCTGCTCATCTGCGTGAACGTGCATTAGGTATGCTGCAGGGAGACATGAGGACTGCTGATGTGGCTAGGGCAATAAATTGCCATGTCCGCATTGTGAGACGCCTAAGACAGCGCTACAGGGAGACAGGAAGGACAGCTGATCATCCTCACAGTGGAAAACCACGTATAACAACACCTGCACAGGATCGGTACATCCGAATATCACACCTGCGTGACAGGTACAGGATGGCCACAACAACTGCCTGAGCCACACCAGGAACACACAATCCCTCCATCAGTGCTCAGACTCTCCGCAATAGGCTGAGAGAGGCTGGACTGAGGGCTTGTAGGCCTGTTGTAAGGCAGGTCCTTACCAGACATCACCAGCAACAGCGCCGCCTATGGGCACAAACCCACCTTCGCTGGACCAGACAGGAGTGGCAAAAGGTGCTCTTCACTGATGAGTCACAGCTTTGTCTCACCAGGGGTGATGGACGGATTCGTGTTTATTGTTGAAGGAATGAGCGTCACAACGAGGCCTGTACCCTGGAGCGGGATCAATTTGGAGGTGGGGGGTCCGTCATGGTCTGGGGCGGTATATCACATCAGCATCGGACTGAGCTTGTTGTCATTGCAGGCAATCTCAATGCCTTGCGGTACAGGGAAGACATCCTCCTCCCTCATGTGGCACCCTTTATGCATGCTCATCCGGACATGATCCTCCAGAAGGACAATGCCACCAGCCATACTGCTCGTTCTGTGCGTGAGTTTCTGCATGAGAGCAATGTCAGTGTTCTGCCATGGCCAGCGAAGAGCCCGGATCTCAATCCCATTGAGCACGTCTGGGACCTGTTGGATCGCAGGGTGAGGGCTAAGGCCATTCCCCCCAGAAATGTCCAGGAACTTGCAAGTGCCTTGGTGGAAGAGTGGGGTAACATCTCACAGCAAGAACTGACAAATCTGGTCCAGTCCATGAGGAGGAGATGCACTGCAGTACTTCAAGCAGCTGGTGGCCACACCAGATACTGACTGGTACTTTAGATTTTGAGCCTCCCTTCATTCAAGGACACATTATTCTATTTCTGTTAGACACATGTCTGTGAAACATTTTTAGTTCATGTCTTATGGTGTTGACTCTTTTAGTGTTCATACAAATATTTACACACATTAAGTTTTTTTTGCTGAGTTTATATTCTTCACTAATTTATTGTTGTCTGGTGTGAATATAAGCCGCTGGCCACAAATGAATTTCCTTTGGGATCGTTCTATCTATCTATCTATCTATCTATCTATCTATCTATCTATCTATCTATCTATCTATCTATCTATCTATCTATCTATCTATCTATCTATCTATCTATCTATCTATCTATCTATCTATCTATCTATCTATCTATCTATCTATCTATCTATCTAATCATTGTCTGTCTGTCTATCTGAGCATTGTCTGTCTGTCTATCTGAGCTGCCTCAGAGAGTTCCAAAAGGCAGCAATATATGAACTGTGAGTTGTAGATGTAATGTGCTTCTGAGTGTTGAATGCTGAAACAGGGAGAGAACGAAGCTGTGAAAGCTTTCAGATCAGCAATGACACTGCCCAAGTTTTTCACAAAATATCTCACTGCATGATATTTCATGTGTATTTTCAGATTACTGTTTTCGTAGGGTTGTTGATTTTGTTAGCTTTTTTTCTCCTAATAAATGAAATGATCATTTGAAAACAGGGGGGCGTTTAGGTACAGTTAAGCATTATATAGAGCTCCGGACGTCACTTGACTCTCAGAGCGTAGGCGCCATGTTGGCAGGCACGAACCTCACCAAAATGAACGTCGCTGGCTGTAATTTTACCGGACATACTCTCACAACTAATTCTAATTAAGCAGCGCATCCTTCCTCCCCGGGAGCGTTTTAGACACATATCACTCGTGAAAGCGTTCCAGCTAGCTGGTCCTTGGAGAATTGCAATTGCATAACTTAAACTGCATGTGCCAAATCCAGCCCACCAAAGTCATTTATGTGGCCCTCTAAACTCTAGAGGACCGTATAAATAGAAACTTTAAGTTCTATTTATTCAATTCAAATTCAAAAATACTTTATTTATCCCAGAGGGAAATTAAGTGTTGATATAGCTCATATGATTAAATCTTTAAGGATTTGTTGTAGATGATGATGGCTGTGGGCAGGAAGGATTTCCTGTAGCGGTCTGTATTGCAGCGAAACTGAAGAAGCCTCCGACTGAAGACGCTCTGTTGTTGTATGACTGTCTCATGAAGAGGATGCTCAGGGTTGTCCATAATTTTTTTGATTTTATGAAGAATCCTTCTTTGCATTATCATCTGATTTTCCACAGTTGTCCCATGAACAGAACCAACCTTCTTTATCAGGTTGTTTAGCCTATTTAAATCCCTGGCTCTGATGCTGCTACCCCAACAGATGATGCCGGAGAGATTGCACTCTCCACAGCAGACTTGTAGAAGATTTGCAGCATCTTGCTGCAAACCTTAAAGGACCTAAGCTTCCTCAAGAAGTACAGTCTGCACTGTCCCTTTTTGTAGACGGCTTCACTGTTGCGCCTCCACTCCAGTCTGTTGTCCAGGTGAAAACCGACGTATTTATACTCCTCAACCACCTCCACTTCTTCACCCATGATGGAAACAGTGTTTGACTTATCCCTGTTTCTTCTGAAATCTACAATAATCTCATTTGTTTTATTCACATTCAAGGTAAGACGATTGTTTCCACACCATGTCACAAAGCGGTCCACCAGCCCTCTGTATTCAGCTTCTTGTCCATCTCTGATACACCCGACAATTGCAGATTCATCTGAGTATTTCTGCAGGTGACAGGTCTCTGATTTGTACTGGAAGTCTGAGGTATACAGAGTGAAAAGGAATGGTGAGAGTATGGTCCCCTGTGGTGCTCCTCTGCTGCTGACCACCTGGTTTGACACACAATCCTTAAGTCTTACAAACCGTGGTCTGTTTGTCAGGTAGTCGTTGATCCAGGCGATTGTTGAGGGCTCCACCTGTGTCTTCAGGAGTATCTGATGAAGCAAATCTGGCTGAATTGTGTTAAATGCACTGGAGAAATCAAAGAACATGATCATCACAGGGCTGTCTGCTTTGTCCAGATGACAGTGGGTTGGTTGAAGCAGGTGGATGATGGCATGTTCAACTCCAACTCCACAGCGATAAGCAAACTGCAGCGGGTCCTGATACGTTCTTGTTTGCTTATTCAGGTGTACCAACAGGAGTCTCTCCTGGACCTTCATGATGTGGGATGTCAGGACAACAGGTCTATAGTCATTGATGACTGATGGGTGAGTTCTCTTTGGTACTGGAACAAGGCATGATGTCTTCCACAACAGTGGAACCTTTTCCTGGGTCAGGCTAAGGTTGAAGAGGTGCTGCAGAATCCCACAGAGCTGCTCTGCACAGACCTTTAGGATTCTAGTGCTGACACCATCTGGACCTGCAGCCTTGTTCCGGTTCAGTTTCTCCAGCAACCACTTCAACTTACGTTCAGAGACAGACAAGTGGGAGGGGGAGGCAAAGGGGGTAGCAGCCTCTCCTGACTTGGTTGAAGTCAAACTTTTGGAATCAGAAGAGTCCATGACTGAGGTGAAGGATAAAACATCTGAAATGTGACAGGAAAGCTGTTGGTTAGAGGACAGTGGGATGTCTGTTTGGCTGGGAACAGGAGAGGAGGATGCTGAGCTAGTTCCTGAACTGAACCTGTTGAAGAAGGCATTCAGTTCATTAGCTCTGCCCAGACTTCCATCTATCCAATCCTTCCCTTGCTTAAAGCCTATGATCTTTTTCATTCCTGACCAGACATCTCTGATATTGTTCCTCTGTAGTTTGCTCTCCAGCTTCTTCCTGTATGCCTCTTTGCTGTCTCTTATCTTGACCTTAAGTTGCTTCTGTATCCTCCTCAGTAATTCCCTGTCTCCCTCCCTGAAGGCTCTTTTTTTCTTGTTTAGCAGTTCCTTCAGGTCACTGGTGATCCAGGGTTTGTTATTAGGGAAGCATCTCAATGTTCTGGTGGGGATGACGTTGTCCACACAGAAGTTTATATAGTCAGTCACACACTCAGTCATGGCATGGATGTCCACTCTATGTGCTTGGCAAAAAGTCATCCAGTTTGTGGTCTCATAACAACCATGCAGGGCTTCTTCAGCTTCCTGTGACCATTTTCTCACAGTAATTTTTGTCACAGGTTGCCTCTGAACAAGTGGTTTATATTCTCAGCAGAGAAAAACAAGATTGTTATCTGATTGTCCCAGAGGAGGTCTTGGTTAGGACATCTATGCATCCTTTACATTTGCATAAAACAAATCCAAGGTCTTGCTTTCTCTTGTGGAGCAGCTGACAAACTGTTGAAATTTCGGAGGTGTAGACGAGAGCGAGGCATGATTAAAATCACCAGCACCCCAATGCCACAAATGCATTGGGGGTGCTGAGTCTGTAGCTTAGTGACAACGAAACTGATAACATCACATGCATTGTCGGCAACGACTGAAGGTGGAATGTAAACAACTGCCAAAATTACACTGGTGAACTCTCTTCGCTTCCTGCTTCGCTGCAATTGGCTGCTTCGCTACTTCGCTCTCCCTTCTGCTTGCATTTTTCTGCTTATTTTACTTATGATCCGACCTGCAGGACTTTTGAATACATATAAATTTATGGGAAAAACCTTTTTTAGTAGTAACGGCAATATTTCATAGATCTTTTATCTTCTGTGTGCGTGGCCTACACACAGCTGAAGCCTGATCTACAACATCTAAGTACTCAGCATTCAGCTGAAGCTAGATATAGCTCGTAAGGGTGCTAACGCTAAGCTACAGCAACAAGATGCCTTCCGTCTCCACAATGGACTACCAGGACCTTCTACAAAAGATAACAGCACTGGAGAGGAAAGTTCAACGGATAGAAGTTAACGTGGAGGTAAATGGATTGTGTGGAAATGAAACAACCTTACCACTGTTTCAAAACAGTGGAAATGAGCAAGCTAACACATGGCTAAGAGGCAAAGATAAAACGACCAAGAGGGAGACTCTGCTCATTACATTAAATCACAGAGTGATAATCCTCCTTGGAACTGTCTTGGTGCTAAGCCAAAAACTAAATCATGTCTCTGGGAGAGGGGAGGACATAGTGCAGGCTGGACACAGTGAGCGGAAATCTGTGATGAGACCGTCTGGCCTGCACTCCCTACAAGAGAGAGGGCTTCTTCTACTCCCGTACATGAGAGGACACGGGACAGAACAGCTGCAAATGGGAAAGTTAGCCACAGACTTTCAAAACAACCGAATGTGAAGCTGCAGAACAGATTTGCTCCACTGTTGGAGAACCCTGAATCTTTATCTGACGACCATCCACCCCAAGGCAGCGAGATGAGGACTGATAACCTGTCAGAGAGTGAGAGGCCACAGAGAAAGCAAAAGACTGGGCCTGAAACTCTGATTGTAGGTGATTCCTCTGTAAAGGACGTTCAGTGGATGTGTGGAAAGAACACCAAACTCCTCTGCTTTCCAAAGGATATGGTCAGTGACATGCAGAAGAGGATTCTGAAAACTGTGACTAAATATCCAACAGTGAAAAACATCGTTCTCCACACAGGGTCGAATGATGTGACCAAGCAACAATCAGAGGTGCTGAAACGGGACTTCACTGGATTATTGAACCCCGTGAGCTAGTTGGATGCAGCAGTATTCATCAGTGGACCTTTACCACCCATCAGAGGAGGAGAAGAAAGATTTAGTCGTCTTTTGGCATTAAATAAGTGGATTATATCTGCATGTGCTGACAAAAAACAGCAATTTATTAAAAACTTTCAGATTTTTTGGGAGCGTAGACATCTTTTTAAGGCAAATTGATTTAGTTTGAACAGGTCAGGTGTAAGACTGTTTACCTCCAATATTTTCTACTTCCTGCATCATCCCTCTGTGCTTGGAGCCAAAAAGGAGATACACAAAGACTTATCTCAAAAGGAAGACCAAACAAAGCTGAGTGCAGAGGGGGAGGAACTTCTTCTGCCCTCACTCATGGGAAGCTTCGAACAGAAGCAGAAAGAAGGATCTTTATTTGCCCCAAAAGCCCTCAACAGCCCTAAAGAACAGGACAGCAGACCTCCATCGACCCGCAAACCCCTGACAGCCCACCGTCGTCCCTACCGCCCCACTCCCCCCATCTGAAATTCACTGAGCAGATGATGGAGCGGGTCAACATTGGGCTCAGATCTACCCCCCAGACCAATCTGTTTTCTTTACCCATAAACCCCACACCAGGACGATCAAAGGTAGGCCAACAAGCCCGGCCCCCTCCTACCCCACCACGTAAGCATGTACAATCTCCACAGTCTGATGTATGATGTGTTGAGGGTCCAGGCTACGTGGATATCAGCAGTCAGAACTTTTCCCAGGAAGAGCTGGGACCCTGTTCATTAGAAGGTTCGATCATTTCTGTACTTATAAGTAACAGAAGGAATGTAGTTTTGTCAAAACACAGAGCACTGAATTCTAAAAGGTTTTTAAGTAAAGTAAGCATACGCTGTACACAGCCCGCCCCAATAATACTCTTAAACCTGTTAAGATGGCCTTATTAAATGTCAGGTCTATAGTAGGGAAGACATTTTTAATCAATGATCTTATCACTGAGCACAACCTTGATTTTATGTTTTTAACTGAGACTTGGTTAGATCAGAATAGCAGTGTTTCTCTTATTGAATCAACCCCTCCCAACTTTAGTTTTGTCAACCAGGCCAGACAGAACAGGAGAAGTGTAGGAGTTGCTGTTTTATTTAATGAATCACTCCAGCGTAAGCAGTTATCTCTTGGAAGTTTTCCTTCTTTTGAATATGTTGCTGTACAGCTGAAGGCCTCATCTAGAGCCATGTTTGTTAACATTTATCGGCCTCCAAATTACTGTGCTGACTTTAATGATGATTTAAGTGAACTGCTGTCTATAATCTGTGTTGATCCCCAGAACAAAGGGTCCAAAGACCTGAGTAACACTCTGGACAACTTTGGACTGACTCAGCAACAGAGCCCACACATAATAAGGGTCAAGTTTTGAACTTACTGATCTCGAAGGGTCTGGGTATTTCCAAGATTAATGTGCGTGATGTGGGCTTGTCTGACCATTGTTGTGTTTTCTTTGAGAGTATAATTTCGGTTCACATAAATGTTTTAACGGGAGTTATCACAAAACGATGTATAACTGAAAACACTAGTGAGATCTTTAACCAGGTCTTCTCTCTAACACCTGCCCTGTCAGGGGGTTCAGTCAATGAACTTGTCAACAGCTTTAATGCTAAAATATTAAATGTTATGGATACTATTGCTCCCACTAAGGTGAAGGTTATCTCTGTAAGGAAAAAAGTCTCCATGGAGAAATTCCACACTGGTGAGAAATGAAAAAAGGGAGTGTCGGAAAGCCGAGCGGAGATGGAGAAAAACAAAACTTCAGCTTCATTATGACATCTATAAAGAGAAACTTCACTCTTATAACTTACAACTGAGGTATGCAAGGAAGTCATATTTTTCTGACATCATCACCAGAAATAGTCATAGTGCTCGCGCATTATTTGCTGTAGTCGACAGGCTAACAAACTCTTCTATATCAGTAGCACCTGAACTCTATTCCACCAAGGCCTACAATGACTTTGCCAAATTCTTCACAGACAAAATCCAAAATATTAGACAAGCGGTTGGTTCATTAACGGCAGGTTCAGGTTATGTACAGTGTCCACGGAAAATCCGTTTAAACACAATGAAACAGTTTTGTCTCATAAACGGCAAAGATCTGGAGGACATCTTACGTCAACTGAACTCCTCCTCTTGCTGCTTAGACATCCTGCCCACAGGTTTTTTCAAAAAGGTCTCAAAGATCTCGGAGTCAGATCTGTTACAGATTGTGAACTCATCTTTAATGCCGGGTGTTTTCCCAGAGCCCCTGAAAACAGCTATAATTAAACCCCTGCTGAAAAGAGACAATCTGGACAAGACACAAATGAACAACTACAGGCCCATCTCCGATCTTCCCTATTTAAGTAAGATCAGGTCATGTTTTAGACAGCATCACAGCACTGAGACTGCTCTGACCAAAGTCATCAATGACATCTGTTTGAATACTGACAGTGGAAAAATGTTAGTGTTAGTTTTACTGGATCTCAGTGCTGCATTTGATACTGTTGACCACATTATTTTACTCAAATGACTGGAGAACTGAGAGGGTCTCTCTGGCACTGTACTAAACTGGTTCAAAAAGTACTTAGAGAACAGGAAGTACTTTGTGTCAATAGGTAACTTTACATCTAAGCAGATGGAAATTACATATGGGGTTCCCCAGGGTTCCATCCTGGGACCTCTTCTGTTTAACATCTATATGCTCCCACTGGCACAGGTAATAAATAACAACAATATAAGTTACCACAGCTTCTCAGATGACACACAGATGTATATTAGAATGTCACCAGAAGACCAAGGGCCTGTACAGGCTCTTGGCAAATGCATTGAGGAAATTAATGACTGGATGTGCCACAATTTTCTGCAGTTGAACAAAATCAAAACGGAGGTAATTGTCTTTGGAGCTAAAGAGAAAAGATTGAAGGTCACCACAGGGCTTCAGGCCATACACCTATAAACCACCAACCACGTCAGAAATCTTGGTATAGTGATGGACTCAGACCTAAACTTTGAAAAACACATTAAGGCAATCACAAAGTCAGCCTACTATCACCTTAAGAATATCTCAAGGATAAAAGATGTGATGTCTCAGCAGGACCTGGAAAAACTAGTCCATGCATTCATCTTTAGTCGGCTTGATTATTGTAACAGCGTCTTTACAGGTCTACCTAAAAAATCAATTAGGAAACTGCAGCTCATCCAGACCTCTGCTGCTCGAGTTCTCACTAAGACCAAAAAAGTGGACCACATCAGTCCAGCTCTGAGGTCTTTACACTGGCTGCCTGTCTGTCAGAGGATAGACTTCAAAGTTCTTCTGCTGGTCTATAAAGCTCAGAATGGTTTAGGACCAAAATACATCAGTGATCTCCTGACCCAGTATGAACCTACTCGACCCCTCAGGTCATCTGGATCCGCTCTTTTATCAGTTCCCAGAGTACGAACCAGACATGGAGAAGCTGCGTTCAGCTTCTATGCTCCACATGTTTGGAACAAACTCCCAGAAAGCCTCAGATCAGCTGAAACACTCAGTTTATTTAAATCCAGGTTAAAGACCCACCTGTTCTCAGCTGGTTTTGATTAGATTTTTATTTTAAGTTTTAAATCTGCACCGCTTCTTTTAAGATTTTCTTTATTTTTCCCCATTTTAAATCATGGTTTATATTCCTGTACTTTTGCTTTTTCTGCACCCTGCTGTAATGCTTTTGATGTTTTATGTAAAGCACTTCGAATCGTCTTGTAACATGAATTGTGCTACACAAATAAACTTGCCTTGCCTTGGTAAATAAAATGGACGAAAACTTCCTGCCAAATGTTCAATATCTGGGCTACAGAGACGACACTTTACAGTAACACGTCCTGTATGACACCATCTGTTGTTGACAAGGACTGCTACTCCACCTTCTTTTCTTTTCCTGCTCGTCTTCAGATCTCTGTCTGCTCGTATAGTCAGGAAGCCTGGCAGAAAAATGTTGGAGTCGGGGATATAATCCTGCAGCCACGTCTCAGTGAAACACACAACACTGCATTCCTGCACACTGCATTACTCTGGCTGAGTTCTTGTTAGGGCTTGGAGTTCATCCATCCTGTTACCAGTGATCTCACGTTACCGATTATGATCGATGGAAGAGATGGCTTGAACCTCTGTCTCCTTTTTGGAGACAGAGGTTCAAGCCATCTCTTCCAACTTTTTTTTTATGACTTGCCAGTTTCTGTGTATGGTTGAGGTTATAATAATGTGATCTATAATATCTGTTATTTATTGTTACTAAAGTAAAAATGCAGAATAAACATTCCCAAATGTACAACTTGCAGCTTCTACGTGGGCTCTAAACCTTTTCACTGTTCCATTTCTTTCAGTGTAACAGAAATGTTGATATTGGCCCGCAGTGGCTAATTTGTTGAGCTGTCTTTTTGGGTCTAGTTGCTCTCAGCTGCTTACCCGAAATAATGCCCATATTCTGACAGCTGTACTTTTATAGCAGAATTATTAATTAGATTGATGGGCAGTGTCTCCTAAGTTTCCACACAATGCTGTCTGTGTTTTTCACAACCAGAATTATCTTCCTTCAGCCAGCTGACTGGTAGGGCACAGCAGCAGGTGGGGAACAGGCAGTTTGCTGTATACAGACAGATAAACCACAGATTACAGTACTTTGTCTGCCCTCTACTTAAGCAGAATGTGAAGTATGGGAAACTTAGGTGTACCTTCATACTACAAACTAACCCATGTCTGTTTATAATCCATCCAGACTAGTTTGGAACCTTACTACATATGTGTTATCTAAACTAAGCGGTGATAAAATGATTGTGACTGGTTATAGGTAGGATCTGATTTAGCCCAGCTTTGTAAAAAAAAAGAAAGAAAAGGAACTCTATAGCCGTTTTGAGACAGAAGTTCTGGAATATTTGCGGACAATTCCATCCAGTCTTTAACCGGAGTTGTGTTTTCAAATACAAAACTTTTTTTCCTGGAGCATTGCCTTTCGGCTGCTTTTAAACAGCAAGAAATGTACAGGAGGATCCTGATTGATGTCTGGGGGGTGCGGGGTGCAGGGGAGTGGAGGGTTGTATGTGGATATGACGTTAACTTAGTGTGGCGGGCGTACATGTCATTTCCCCAAACAAAGGGATTATTGCAAAGATGGTCTTGACGAAACAGCAGATCTACTCGCAGTGCTCGTCTTTGTGATGTGTGCAATTCTGCGCACATGGAAACGCTTAAGAGACAACGACGAAGAAGCTGAAAGGAAAATAGTGACATTTATACGTCATCAATGTGTGCGCTCACAGCGTTCCCGGCCCCCCTCCCCTTTTCCCCACCGCCCCACACCCCTCCAGCTTTCCCGGAACATTACCTGACAGTCTGAACGCAAACCCCATACCGCGAAAAGTCCGCTCTTGTTACTAGGTCTTCATCCGTAAAATTACCGGTAAAGGATAACCGGAAAAAGTCCGGAAGATTGCTTTCAGACACAAAAGCAAAACAGATGAGGTCCGGAAAATTACCGTTTTGTCATTGCCTGTTTGAAAGGGGCTTATGTAACATGTTTTCTTGGAATTTAACTTAACTGTTTAAAAACATTTTTATTTCTGTCTAAAGGTGCCATATTTTTAAGAAAAAATGCATTAGTAGGTTTAGCAGCGGGGCTGAGTGTAGCTGTAGCTGTAGGTGGAGACAGTGTGATGGTGTGGGGTAACATCTTCCTCACAGGGAAGTGCCTTTTTGTGACGTCACAACATAACCACCCCCTCACCTGTCAAACCCTGCCCCCTAATTCCAATTCCAGGCTATTCTGATGTGTGGCAAACCAGCAACCTAGTAACAAGATTGGTGGCCATGGTCTGCAACAGCTAATTTGCATAAAAGTGACAGAACCCTCTAAACACCTAATTCTGAAAGGGACTGCAATTGCCAAGAAATAAGATGGTGCGACCGCTTTATGTGAGAGGGATTTTGTTCAAAGAACTTTATTAACATGTTTTGTAAAGACCATAGACCTATTATGACTTCTTTAAAAAGAGGCATAATATTATCCCCTTTAATACAAGGAGATAGTGAGATGATATTCTCCAACCAAGATATGAGGAAATCCCATATCTTCAGTGTGCCACCAAAATCTGGTCTTCAAGATGTCCCTGCTGTTTAAAAAACTACCTGCAGAATCTGGGAGAACAAGGCTTAACTGTGCTACAAAAATATTTTCCTTACAGAAAATGAACTAAATAGGCGTGCAATAGATTTATAGCCAAAAAGCATTGTTACAAGAAATAATTTGTTGACCAAAAAAGTGTTTGTGCTGAGTATGCCAACATAGCCTGTGAATCAGAACCGATTAAATGAACCGTAGATCAATGAATCTTTCCTCCACACAGAGCCTGTGTTTGGGGTATACGTCTTGCCTTGGAACAGAACTGACTTTGGCTGATTGTTTACTAAGCAGAAATAAAAAAAGACTAGGTTGAATAGCTTACTCTCTACATCAGGGCATTGCAGTGATGATCCAATGAGCTCAGTGTCACTTTAACCTGACCCACATGTTGACCACATATTGATTAGTTTGCGGTCTGATTTCCAATGCTGATGCAACCTTTAATCTGTAATTACTTGTGATGATAAATACTATTGCCGTTTGGTCCCTGGGTTCCTGAAGAAGAGGAGAACATCCAAAAGTTCTCATTTTAACCCTAACCTAATGATATCTCACTGAGACTCGTCCAAGACATTCTAGGTTTCTCTTTTACTTTTCATTCACTGTGGAAGAGTTTAAGAGTTTCTCCACCAGCTGCTATCTTTGATTCTGCTACTGATAAACTAGTGAAAAGATAATACGGTTTTTCTTCTGACTTGAAGTAATATTGTTGTTTTGGAGCGGCCCAGCCCAGAGTCCTGACTTCAATCCGATACAGAATCTGTGGGCGGAGCTACAGATCAGGGTAATGGCAAGAAGGCATTTCAACCTCAGAGACTTGGAGCTGTTCGCCAAAACAAATCACTAAAATACCAGTAGAACGTTTAATTGATGTGACGCCTACGTCGATTTTTCCACAGATAATTTTCTATATGCAATTTTTTTTATCCGTCCATCTATCCATTATCTATACCGTCCATCCTCTGCAGGTTGTGTGGGGGCTCGTGCTCATCTCCAGCAATCATCAGGCATTAGGCGGGGTAAAACCTGGACAGGTTGCCAGATTTTTTTATTAACATGTAAGTTAAAAAAGATAAACATTTGAAAAGATTTTTCTTTTAACATTGTTTCATCTAGAAGAGATGCCCGTCTATATTTCTTTAAAAAACTAATTTGTTGATTGAACAAAAATAATGTAAAATCTTCATCTGTCAGGGGTATTAATAACTTTTAGTTTTTCTATATTCTGTCTCTAAGACTTGGCATCATCAGACAGTCCCGGTAAAAGGCCTGCATGTATCAAGGTCTGTGGGAATATTCCAGACTGATATAAAGATTTATGGTTTTGTAGTACATGTTTGTCCTGGTTGGTTAACTATGACTTGGAACTCTACAGTATTACGAAAGTATTCACATCCCTTGTTTTTTCCATGGTAAGCCCAAGTAGAGCATGCTTGTGAAAAGGAAGGAAAACAAAACACGGATGTCAAAAATTCTTAAATGACCTACATTTTTTATTCAGCCTCCTTTACTCTAACTCTAATCAGTAAACAGAGCCCACATGTGTTATTTATTCTCAGTCTAATTGCAGCTTTTTTGAAAAGAATAATCCTAAATTCACAAATAACAAAACTAGCATGGATGACCAAGTAAAAATTAAAGATCTTAGTAAATAAGAAATAACACATATGAGGGATTGCTGAAGGATTGCTGTGGTTGGAAAGTCTGCATCAACGGGGCCCAACCTCACGCCAATGAGATTCCTTAATGCTGGGATTCCTTAAATAGGAAACTTTTTAACTGATTGGAATGTTTGTATAAATGTATTGAAATAACTTCTTGTTAAGTGCCTTGAGATGACATCTGTTGTGAATTGGCGCTATATAAATAAACTGAATTGAAACTGAATTGAATTGAACACAGAAGCACAAGACAAACTTAAAGTTAAAACACCTCCGGGTAAGACAGGAAAGAAGAAAAATATAAAGATATAAACACTAAGCAGAACTCAAATCAAAGAACAATTAGTGCTGTCATGAGATAAAAAATACTTTTAGATTAATTAATTACGATCTGTAATTAATTAATCTAATTAATCTCTTTTTTAATCTTACCTAACAATTACTGAGAAAAGCCCTCATCTTGAGGTATTTTCTTTTAAATTCATTAGAACAAACGTTTGATAAATGTAATTTAAAAAACTGTCTTTATGAAGTCATTTATTGTATTTAACAGACTTGAACATATTCAAAGCATGATGCTTCCACCCCCATGCTTCACAGTAGGTATGGTGTTCTTTGGATGCAATTCAGCATTCTTTCTCCTCCAAATACGACAAGTAGAGTTTTTACCAAAAAGTTCTATTTTGGTTTCATCTGACCGTATGACCATAAGATCTTTCATGGAGGCCCAGGTCGAGGGAGATTGTCAGTGATCTTGTATTTATTCAATTTTGCTCCAACAGTTTATCTCTTCTCACCAAGCTTCTTGCTTATTGTAGATTGGCTCATCCTAGTCTTCTCCAGGTGTATGATCTTGTCCCTGGTGTCTTTGGACAGCTCTCTGGTCTTGGTCTTGGCCATGGTGGAGGTTGGAGTCTGACTGTTTGAAGGTGTGGACAGGTGTCTTTATACAGATAAAGAGTTCAAACAGGAGCCATTAATACAGGTAACAAGAAGGACAGAAGAGCTTCTTAAAGGAGTAACAGGTCTGTGAGGGCCAGAATTCTTGCTTGTTTGTAGGAGCTAAATTCTTATTTACTGCACCATTATACAAATAAATTCTTTAAAAATCCTACAATGTGATTTTCTGGATTCTTTTTTAACATTAGATTTCTCACAGTTGAAGTGTACCTATGATGAGAATTACAGACCTCTCATCTTTTTAAGTGAGATAACATGCACCAAGAGCGTAGGTTTGTTTTTAAAATTGGTGGGGACAATAACCATAAACATGAGTGTGGTTTTAAGATTGGTGGGGACAATAAATAATCATTCATATATAGGTATTCATCCTTCTGACGTGTTATTATAATATACACTGTGGTGGAATAACAGGTGTAAAATTAGATAGACCGTTGTGTTTTATTTTGCTTTTCAAACAGCGCTGAGAACCATCATTAGACTGTTGTCTGGGAAAGATCATGTTTATCTACATCCTAGCACAAAGAATAATGTTGGCTACATTAATAATATGTTCGCCCCAGAAGAAGAATGCGCAACAAACAAAACAAACACATTTCCCTTGCAACTCTCGCCGTTCTGTGCTCAGAAACTTCAACTGTAACTTCACTACAGTTCTGCAAAAAATAAGTATCAGCTGTGCAACATTCCAGAGAAATTAAAAGGGAAATAATTTATTGCAATACGGGGTCACGTTATTTTCCTTTTTTTTTTTTTTTTAAACACAAGCAGTTTACAATTCACATCCCTGACCACTTGTTGCAGACGCGCAGACATTTTCAACTTTACGCACAGACTTCAGGTAACTGAATCAATCAAAAAAAGATTCTTATGAGAGGATCTGACTGATTATCATCTCAGACCTGTACACGTATTTAAAGCATCGCTATCTGAGAGCTCAGCTGACAGCACAATGGAGAGTTAGGGAGGGATTGAAGCGCATAGCTGCGGCGGACACAGAATGATGGCAGTTTTAAATCAACGGGCGGGTCGGGTCGGGATTTGATCTGTGGGTAAAGGGTTGTGTTAAAAAATCATCTTAATGCATGCAGGTTGGTAAATTGGACCAGTGCAGGACTCTGCAACAGTAAACTGTTTACTTTTACTGCAATTATTTTGTATTTAAAACATGTGAGGGAAATTAGATTTGCAAGCAGAAACTATAGGGGAAAAAATATTTATTTTTATGCAGCTTTGAAGACGAACCGATCGCAAAAATTGTTGCATGACTGGAAGATGGGCTAAAATATGACAGAAATTACACAGTGCATGCCCATCTTGCTCCCTGGGGGAAGCGTGCACAGACCTGCGCCATCCTTAGATGCATGGTGGAAAATAACTAATAGTGGGCAGCTTGTTATGCAGTTAGTTTCCAAACCACATAATTCATAGTTACATATACAGGTCCTTCTCAAAAAATTAGTATATTGTGAAAAAGTTCATTATTTTCCATAATGTAATGATAAAAATTAAACTTTCATATATTTTAGATTCATTGCACACCAACTGAAATATTTCAGGTCTTTTATTGTTTAAAAACTGATGATTTTGGCAAAAAAATTAGCATATTTCATCCGACCAATAAAAGAAAAGAGTTTTTAATACCAAAAAAGTAAACCTTCAAATAATTATGTTCAGTTATGCACTCAATACTTGGTCGGGAATCCTTTTGCAGAAATGACTGCTTCAATGCGGCGTGGCATGGAGGCAATCAGCCTGTGGCACTGCTGAGGTGTTATGGAGGCCCAGGATGCTTCGATAGCGGCCTGAAGCTCATCCAGAGTGTTGGGTCTTGCGTCTCTCAACTTCCTCATCACAATATCCCACAGATTCTCTATTGGGTTCAGGTCAGGAGAGTTGGCAGGCCAATTGAGCACAGTAATACCATGGTCAGTAAACCATTTACCAGTGGTATTGGCACTGTGAGCAGGTGCCAGGTCGTGCTGAAAAATGAAATCTTCATCTCCATAAAGCTTTTCAGCAGATGGAAGCATGAAGTGCTCCAAAATCTCCTGATAGCTAGCTGCATTGACCCTGCCCTTGATAAAACACAGTGGACCAACACCAGCAGCTGACATGGCGCCCCAGACCATCACTGACTGTGGGTACTTGACACTGGACTTCCGGCATTTTGGCATTTCCTTCTCCCCAGTCTTCCTCCAGACTCGGGCACCTTGATTTCCGAATGACATGCAAGTACTTTGGACCACTGAGCAACAGTCCAGTGCTGCTTCTCTGTAGCCCAGGTCAGGCGCTTCTGCCGCTGTTTCTGGTTCAAAAGTGACTTGACCTGGGGAATGCGGCACCTGTAGCCCATTTCCTGCACACGCCTGTGCACGGTGGCTCTGGATGTTTCTACTCCAGACTCAGTCCACTGCTTCCGCAGGTCCCCCAAGGTCTGGAAACGGTCCTTCTCCACAATCTTCCTCAAGGTCCGTTCACCTCTTCTCGTTGTGCAGCGTTTTCTGCCACACTTTTTCCTTCCCACAGACTTCCCACTGAGGTGCCTTGATAGAGCACTCTGGGAACAGCCTATTCGTTCAGAAATGTCTTTCTGTGTCTTACCCTCTTGCTTGAGGGTGTCAATGATGGCCTTCTGGGCAGCAGTCAGGTCGGCAGTCTTACCCATGATTGCGGTTTTGAGTAATGAACCAGGCTGGGAGTTTTTAAAAGCCTCAGGAATCTTTTGCAGGTGTTTAGAGTTAATTAGTTGATTCAGATGATTAGGTTAATAGGTCGTTTAGAGAACCTTTTCATGATATGCTAATTTTTTGAGATAGGAATTTGGGGTTTTCATGAGCTGTATGCCAAAATCATCAGTTTTAAAACAATAAAAGACCTGAAATATTTCAGTTGGTGTGCAATGAATCTAAAATATATGAAAGTTTAATTTTTATCATTACATTATGGAAAAGAATGAACTTTATCACAATATGCTAATTTTTTGAGAAGGACCTGTAATTTGAGACTGTGTGATGTGCACCAAAGGGTAGCATTTGACGGACACATTTAATTAGCGAACTTTACTGTAAGTGACTTTGAAAAATAGTTCCTCATGTCCAAATTCTTCTTTTTTGCTGCCATCCTTACTCACTTTTGACACTCATGTGTCGCGCACGTTGCACCTGAGTCGTCTCGCGGACTGGAAAGTTCTCCTTGCAGTTTTGGCGCTGCGAACAACCAAACATAGCTGCAGAGTCTCACCTGACAGCAGGGAAAGGCACAGCCAATCACATTGGCCATATATGGTACGGGAGGTTGGACTCCAGTAGAGAACGTAATTAAACTCTTTCTGCACCTCTAGAATGAGACGTTGACAGATCGGCATTTTTCTTTCTCTTTTTCGTTTTCTATCGGGTTTGTTTTTCTTTTCTCGAGGAGATCAAATTATTGGTGGGGACAATTCAATAATCGCTAGATATTGGTGGGGACATGTCCCTTCTGTCCATGCTAATTCTACGCCCTTGACTTGCACAATTGGTGGCCACCATATAATTTTTTGTCCCACTGTATCTGGAACTATCATTCTGGAAAGAGTTACAATGCCTTTTTTCTGAGGTTTTGGAACTGCAGAGAATCACAGTGGGAACCTTTATCTACTAATGGAAAAAAACACGGAACAGTGAACAACCTTCCCAGGTGAGGCCAACCTACCAAAATTACTCTTGGAACTGATCCAACAACTTATCCAGGAGGGTTAGGGTGGAGGAGAAGAGCACAGAACAGGAAGCAACATCTAAAGCTCTACATGTCTTTAGATCCCTCAGTTAAGGTCAGTTCATGACTCAACAACAAGAAAGAAAGACTGGGCAAAATGGCCACTATGGGATAGCTCCAAGGCTCGAACCACTGCTGACCTAAAAGAACACAAAACTCAAATCAAAAAAAAAAAAAAGAGATGACAAAGTGAAACTTTTTGGAAGTTTGTTTTACTCTGGTTGTTTTGAACTCCTTCATCTGAAACATTTAAATTGAATGAAAAAGCAAAAATGGGAAAATAAATTATTGTAAGGGGGAAAATAGTTTTTGCCACACTGTATGGACATTGTGAGCCTAAACCTCTGGTTGGATTCAGAGAAAAATAACTATTCCTTTAGCCTAGTTATGTTGTCCTCCAAAGCTGGTTTCATTTTCAAATGAAAAACTAAGTTAAGTAACAGGCTGTGTCACGAAAGAAACTAGGAATGAACCCGAGAAGCACTCAGAGAGACCCCCCCCAAATGTTGTGCTCTAACTCTAACTTTTTTAGATTACTTCACTATGAAAACATACCTTCAGCCACTGGATTCACACTGATATCATTATTAGTTGAGTAGTTATATACAAAAATCACTTTTTTAGTGATGGCGGTTTTCCGATCACCCCAAAATTCTAATCACTTGTTCCTGGTCCCGTTGCAGACATTTGCTGATAATTTTGTCATAATCCACTGACAACGTTTTGAATTATGTTGGTAACTAACAGACAAACAGAAAAACCCTGGCAAAAACATAACCTCCTTGGTGGAGGTAATATTGAAACCAGTTAGGGAACAAGGGATTGGGAACAGCTGTGGAATAGAGCAAACTGGCAGGGTGATGGAAGGTAGTAATAATAATAATCATCATCATAATAATACATATTTCTAAGTGCCTTTCAAAACACACAAGGACACTTTACAGCAATAAAGAACAGAGAAAATACCCACAGCAAGTTAAAGCAACATCAAAAGAAGACTCACAAAACCCAAAAGAAAACAACCCAAAAAACCTAAAACAAACCAGAAAAAAGTGCAAAAAGAGAACAAAACTCATAAACAGTAGGCGGTCTTAGACAGGTGGGTTTTGAGTGTAGATGTAAAAGTGGACAGAGAGTCACCCCCAATTTACAGCGGGCCCGTCAGCAGCACGTTACAGCAGCGCCACGGTCACTGCGGCAAATAAAAACCATTGTAGTCTATGGAGTGGTTTACACCGGGCGCGTTTCAATGCGCATCCCAGAAGTGTCTCGCTGCGTTGCTAAAGATCGGATTGGGTCCTATTTGTGACACGACACGCTTCCAAAACACGTTAAGCTTCAACAGTTAACATAGGGCTAACAGGAAAACACCCAGGCAGCATCCGGTAAATTTCAAAATAAGAAACACGTGCAGATTTGTGATAGCTTAACTATCTAAGCATCACCTCATTACGGGCGACGCAAGGATTTTGCTAAACATGGAAAACATATTTTTTTTAATGGATGTATTTCATTAACCATATGTCTTTGATCCGACTCTAAGCTGCTGAATCGCACCTGAAACGCTCCCGGTGGGTATTGATGTGCCGAGGATGTCGCGACCAAATAGCGCTGCGCCACTGACGCGCCCAGTGTAAATTGGGGTCAGAGTTTTAGATGCCTTGAGGTAGAGAATTCCAGAGGTAGAGAGCAGAGCAGCTGAAATCTCTTCTCCCCATGGAGCTAAGGCGGAAAGATGGGACAGTGAGTTGGATGGAGGAGGAAAAACTGAGAGAGTGGACAGGAGAGACTATAGACTGTTTCAAAAGACAATGACGGCATCAGTGAGCCTTTTGGTCATTCATAAGTGGTCAGTCTGTGGCGGCAAAGTGTGATCAGGTGTTTTTGTCAAAAGATTACATGATGGAGGTTGTGGGGGTGGTGTCCTGGCTGTCGAAGTGCAGGGTTGCGTATAAATCATGAGATGGAGGAGTCCATGATAAACAGACAAAATAGCTTGAACTTAACTTGTTATTTATCCCGACTGAAGCTTCGCTCCTCATGCCTTTTTGTGAGCCTCTCCAAAAGGAGGCTGTCCTTCACAGTCCCCATGTCTGGCCATCTGGTCTTCAACCCTAAAGGCCAGAAGCTCCCAGACCTCTGCAGTACTCCAGTTTGCCATTTCAGCTGATATAGTTTACAAATACTAATACTAAATACCATGTTTAAATGCATTTTTAATACTGTTGCTGGCCGGGGCTCAGCGCAAATTCAACACGTTATTATGACATTACCCTCTGTTGCGTCAAGTCGTGATCTTCATTCATAAGTCCAGCAGTGTGGCAGTATTGCGGGGTAATATTACTAACAAGCATGCTGGCACAAATACTGCAATATTCGCGCATCGCCATGCCGCCACGGTGCATTCAAAAGACACACTGTGCCGGGAATATTACCTTGATATACCGCCAGAGTGTGTCTTTTGAAACAGGCTTACTGGATGTGGTGAGCCTTAACCATAGACTTAAAAATCTGATACTCCCAATCCAAGATGAGAGACAAAACGTATTCAAGACAACAAGAAAAGTCTAGTTACCTTCATTTAAACTCTCAAGAATGCTTTGTCTGTGTTTTACTACTATTTTTATTTTATCCCCAAATCATGTAAAGCACCTTGAATTAACTTGTTGAAAGTGTGCTACACAAATAAAATTGCCTTGCCTTGCCTAATGAAGAGAAGGGGCCCCAGGACAGAACCCTGGGGCACACATCTGGTAACTGGACAGGGGTCAGATCTGAAGGATTTGAGTTGTACAAACTGAGAGGGGCCTGAGAGAAAAGAAGGGAACTAGTTAAGTGCAATGTGGGAAGTGCTGTTGGATGAGAGCCTTTCAGGGAGGAGAGAATGAGAGACGGTATCAAAGGCTGCGCTCAGATCAAGGAGAGTGAGGACGGAGAGTAAACCGGAATCAGCTGCAGTAAGGAGATCGTTTGTGATTTTTATGAGAGCCATTTCTGTACTGTGACCGGGGATGGAAACCAGAATAAAAGGGTTCATAGAGGCTGCTTTGAGTCAAATGAGAATCGAGTTGAAAGGCAACTACTTTTTCAATAATTTTTGAAATGAAAGGTAGATTAGAAATGGGGCGAAGATTATTAAAATAGTTTGTGAGGTGAAAAGGTGAAGGTGAATAATAAACTCAAAGAACCTGAACTAAAAGTTAAAGAAAGTACAAACAAAGGGGAAAGAACAACACTGACCTAAGGGAATTAAATCAAAATTCAAAAAGAACACAAGACAATAATAAATAAAGGAAACAAATTACAAAGGATTGAACTGATAAGGCAACACTCTTCAAACAATGAATACAGTGAACCGAAAATGGCAAGACCTTACAAATATTAATAAGAAGGAAACTCTCAAAACACATACACCCACAAACAGTGGCGTAGCAAGGGCACCAGGGGGCCCCAAGCAGCAATGTCAGTAATATGAAATGTAAACAAATATACATTCATAACAAGATAAACAATGAGTGCTTCTGCTTCATGGTAGAAGTACTTGGGACAGCTGTAGTGGAGGTAGCAGTGCTGCTGGGCGCTGTAGTACTGGAGGTAGATGCAGACTGAGCTAAAGACAAATAGAAACAGAACAACATAATGTCAAAAGCATTTTAGTTAAAGCATTTCATCACAAAATGATTTGGAGCTCATCATTCTTGCTTTTGTGTCTTCACGTTTAGACTATTGTAACAGTTTGTTTTCATGTCTGAACAAGAAGGAGTTCTCTCGATTGCAATTAGTGCAAAATTCTGCAACGAGAATTTTGACTTGTACAAATAGTCAGCTGTGAATACCCACATGTCCCCTAAACAACTTCATTGGCTGCCAGTGTCCAATAGGTTCAAATTTAAAATTCTGGTTTTAGCTTTCAGAGCCCTGCATGGTCAGGCTCCTTCTTATATCAGTGATCTTATCCTCCCTTACACCCCTAAATATTATTTAGTAATACAGTTATTTAGTTATTCATTCTTTTATCACATGTTTTACAGGACCGTGGCACTGTTAAAATGCAACTCCAACTTGCTAAAATAAAATGTACAGTGGGTTGTAAAAGTATTCGGCCCCCTTGAACTTTTCCACATTTTGTCACATTACAGCCACAAACATGAATCAATTTTATTGGAATTCCAGGTGAAAGCCCAATACAAAGTGGTGTACACGTGAGAAGTGGAAAGAAAATCCTAAATGATTCCAAACATTTTTTACAAATAAATAACTGAAAAGTGGGGTGTGCGTAATAATTCAGCCCCCTTTGGTCTGAGTGCAGTCAGTTGCCCATAGACATTGCCTGATGAGTGCTAATGACTAAATAGAGGCACCTGTGTGTAATCTAATGTCAGTACTAATACAGCTGCCCTGTGACGGCCTCAGAGGTTGTCTAAGAGAATGTTGGGAGCAACAACACCATGAAGTCCAAAGAACACACCAGACAGGTCAGGAATAAAGTTATTGAGAAATTTAAAGCAGGCTTAGGCTACAAAAAGATTTCCCAAGCCTTGAACATCCCACGGAGCGCTGTTCAAGCGATCATTCAGAAATGGAAGGAGTATGGCACAACTGTAAACCTACCAAGACAAGGCCGTCCACCTAAACTCACAGGCCGAACAAGGAGAGCGCTGATCAGAAATGCAGCCAAGAGGCCCATGGTGACTCTGGACGAGCTGCAGAGATCTACAGCTCAGGTGGGGGAATCTGTCCATAGGACAACTATTAGTGGTGCACTGCACAAAGTTGGCCTTTATGGAAGAGTGGCAAGAAGAAAGCCATTGTTAAAAGAAAACCATAAGAAGTCCTGTTTGCAGTTTGCCACAAGCCATGTGGGGGACACAGCAAACATGTGGAAGAAGGTGCTCTGGTCAGATGAGACCAAAATGGAAAACGCTATGTGTGGCGGAAAACTAACACTGCACATCACTCTGAACACACCATCCCCACTGTCAAATATGGTGGTGGCAGCATCATGCTCTGGGGGTGCTTCTCTTCAGCAGGGACAGGGAAGCTGGTCAGAGTTGATGGGAAGATGGATGGAGCCAAATACAGGGCAATCTTGGAAGAAAACCTCTTGGAGTCTGCAAAAGACTTGAGACTGGGGCGGAGGTTCACCTTCCAGCAGGACAACGACCCTAAACATAAAGCCAGGGCAGCAATGGAATGGTTTAAAACAAAACATATCCATGTGTTAGAATGGCCCAGTCAAAGTCAAGATCTAAATCCAATCGAGAATCTGTGGCAAGATCTGAAAACTGCTGTTCACAAACGCTGTCCATCTAATCTGACTGAGCTGGAGCTGTTTTGCAAAGAAGAATGGGCAAGAATTTCAGTCTCTAGATGTGCAAAGCTGGTAGAGACATACCCTAAAAGACTGGCAGCTGGAAGTGCAGCAAAAGTTGGTTCTACAAAGTATTGACTCAGGGGGCTGAATAATTACGCACACCACACCATTCAGTTATTTATTTGTAAAAATGTTTGGAATCATGTATGATTTTCGTTCCACTTCTCATGTGTACACCACTTTGTATTGGCCTTTCACGTGGAATTCCAATAAAAATGATTCATGTTTGTGGCTGTAATGTGACAAAATGTGGAAAAATTCAAGGGGGTCGAATACTTTTGCAAGCCAATGTATATCATTTCATTTACACTTTTTTGCCTGACATGATACTACTCACTTACTGGTTGCACTGCACACACAGTTTCTTCGGTAGGAAGTAGGGTACATGACATTTATTCACACATTCACACTAATGTCAATAATGTTGCAGCTCTTAGTTCGACTGTTTGGACATTTACACAGTAGTTTTTACATAGATGAAAGTACTGCTCAATTACATTTAGATATATGGAATACTAGCATGCATGCTCACTGACTGATAGAGTGATGCTAGCCTTAAGCCTATTAGCGCAGCCAACGAGTTACACACACGACACTTACGTTATTCTACCTGTTATTTAGGGAACAGTAGATTGACTGAATTTATATAACACTTTTCTAGTCATACTGACACGCCAAAACCACCCGACACAAGAACAGTTTTTCCCCCAGGCTGTCGCTCTGATGAACTCTGTGTAGTCACAGAGTGTGAGTCCGTTCACATAACAATAAACTATAACTCTGCACTGCTGTACATACTCACTGTAAAATAACCCCGGTTTGGTGTATATATTATCCTTTATTATTTATTTGTATTTATTTTTTTATTTCACTTATTTAAGTTCTGTACTGGAGAGAAAAGTTGCCGGAGTCAAATTCCTTGTATGTGTCATACTTGGCCATTAAAGCTGATTCTGATTCTGATTCTGACCATTTAAAACACTTTACACTAGAGTCACACTCACCCACTTGTGCTAGACTTTGTTTATTCGCTTTTGTGTAGTTAGATTTCTTGTAGCTAGGACATTCTGATTAGTTTGTGAGTTTTTAATCGCCAGATTCCGGTTTACATTTGGTGAGTTTCGCTTTTTGTGTCTTGTGTTATCTTTATTTTCTGTCTTTCTTACTCTTTCCTAGTCTACTGGTGGTTTTAATTCTTTCTCATATCTGGCTGTGTTCTGTTTGTGTATTTTTCATTAGTTCCTGGCCTCTGTGTTAAGTTACTGTTCTACCATTTATTCTATTTGATCCCTTATGTCTCTGTTCTCTGGTTTCTCCACTCGGCTAATTATTCTCATTGCTTCACCTTTCACTGATTACATCTCCTATGTATGGTCTTTTTGCCCCTCAGTTCCTGCTTGCTCAGATGCACAATTCTGTCGTATTTTACCTTGCTGTGCCATAATCTGTTTTGCCTAGTCGGTTTCCTTTCATGTTCCTGTTTTCTGTTCTTGGATCTCTTTAGCGTTTCTTCCTCAGGTCATATTTTTGGATTTTGGACCATAGACTTTTTGATTAGAATAAATACTTTATTACTTTGTTCTTGTAAGTTTCCGTTTGAGTTATTAACCATCATTTATTTTAAGTATACCTCTGCCTCCCTCTTGTCTCCATTTGAATCCTCCACATATTCACTACAGTCATCCAGGAAACTAAAACTCTTGATATTTCTGTCCTGGCAACAAGGATGGCTCAAAACATCAAAAACTAAGAAAGCATTCAGTGAGTGCAGACCTCCGCAAAAGCAGCCCAGATGGTGGTCCGGATCACCCCCAAAATCTAATCACTTGTTCCTGGTCCCATTGTGGACATCCATCCATCATCTGTACCCGTCCATCCTAATGCATGGTTGCTGGTGCCTATCTCCAGCAGTCAAGGGGCGAGAGGCGGGATACACCCTGGACAGGTCGCCAGTCCATCGCAGGGCAACACAGACATACAGGACAAACAACGGTGCACGCACACACTCATACCTAAAGGCAATTTAGAGAGACCAAATGTCACGCTGCCCTATTCCTGCCTCATTGTCTTCACCTGTCTGTCTCATCAACCACACCTGATCCCACTCACCTCCTGCCTTTAAGACCCCTCACTTCCTTTCACTCCCGGCCGTATCATTAGTAGGTACTGGATAGTCCGTAGTAGTGTTGTCTATCTCCATGGTGTGTTCTTCCTGCTGTCTTCCTTCCCTGCCCGATGTCCAGTGTCTCCGTTCCTACCATCTTCACCACCATCATCACCACCTCCTCACTGTAATAAACATCCTGCACCTTCCTTCAGCGAGTGCGTTTGGGTCCATTCTCCACACGCTTCGTGACACCAAATCACCTAATAGTCATGTTTCTGGACTGTGGGAGGAAGTTGGAGTATCCGGAGAGAACCATGCATGCATAGGGAGAACATGCAAACTCCATGCAGAAGGACCCCAGGCTGGGATTCAAACCCGGGCCTTTTTGCTCCAAGGCAACAGTGCTACCAACAGCGCCACTGTGTAGCCTCGTCCACTGTGGACATTTCTTGAAAATTTTATCAAAATCCGTCTATCCATTTTGTTTTTAGATTTTGGAGCCACAACAGTCTTTATTTCACAATGGACAGTACAGAAGGGGGGAGAGAAGTGGGGGGACATGCGACAAGGGTCCAGAGGGGCGGGAATTGAACCCTGGACAACCACATCAAGGACCAAGGCCTCCGCACTAACCACAACGCCACGCGACACCCCTGTCTTTAAGCTTTTGAGTTATGTTCCTAACTAACAGACAGACAACCCTGGCGAAAACATAACCTCCTTGGTGGAGCTAATGAAAACAGAGACCTGTGCAATCTAAAAAAGGTTAAAGCCCAAATGAAAAGCCCAAATGAAAGTGATAACAAAGACATAACATTTACAAAACAAACAATAAATTGTGTAAGAGAAAAGTCATGGTAATAGTCACACTAATCAGTAATAGTTCTCCAACTTCCTCCCACACTCCAAAAACACACCATTACGTTAATTGGTCTCTCAAAACTTTCCTTTGAGTGAGTGCGTGTGTGCTTGCATGGGCGTGTGTCGCCCAGGTGTCCAGTCCTGGGTGGAGCCATGTCTCTTGTCTAATGACTGCTTCCATCCTGCACAGAAGTGGGTATGGAGAATGGATGGATATTGGTTGCATTCCCTTTTTTTGCTTGCCCTGTCTCTGCTTTATGGTCCAGAGAAACTCACACACATTTATGCCTTGTCCATGCGCAGCTGGGTATCTCACCAAACTATGATATTTTTCTACGATTTGGCCCGTTATCCACACGAAAACGCAGATTTACGGCACCGGAAAAAAAATCTTTTTGAAAACTCTGGCAAAAGTGAAGATTTGCGTTTTCTCCGTTTTAAACATTTGCATGTGCAAACAACCAGAGTTTTCGGCTCTGCAACATCATTTTCCACGACAAAGATGCTCCAACATCATTTGTGCGACCTGTGTTTAACACTCAGAAACAGCATTTATGCCCTCAGAAATGTCTTGGCATTATCGATTGTCCAAGCCCTTTTTGCTTGCTTGTTTTTATAAGCTCAATTACTGCTCTATGTAGAAGTTAGAACATAGAAAGTTAGAAAGTTTTCGTGGGGTTTATGAGCTGGAAGCCCAAAGTATGTACAAATAAACAACTAAATACTTGAAATTGTTTAAGTTTTGGGCCATGAATCTATAATCTATGGAAGTTTGATGTTTTAATTTGGAATTTTGGAAATAAATAAACTTTTCCATGATAATCTAATTTTTTGGAAAGGGTCTGTATGTGGATAGCCAGTTGAGATTTACAAGAAATATAGACTTGAAATATTTCACTCAATATGTGATGAATCTATGGAATATATGTTCCCTTTTTAAATAAATGACAAAAATATTCAGCTATTTCATGGTATTCAGATTTTGTTTTAGATGTACTTGGATGTGTTGGTGCCGGTTCTGAAGATGTTGTGCAGTTAGAGCTGAAAATGTTAGGATCAACTCTAATAAGGGTGTCTGCCATGCGTGTTTTATCCATTGTTTAAGTTAGGTGTTTTGGGTTTACCACCTCACCTGGTGTAACATTGTGAGTCTGTCAGATAAAATTTAGATAATATGTGACATGATTGTTCAGACTGAGGTCACTTTGAAAAGCTGTATGTATGAATCTGATTTATTACCACATAAGAAAGTGATCAGATTTTTTTTTACAGTTTAGACTGTTATAAAAAGAGGTTTAGGTCACATATGGGAAAAAAAGAGCCTGATCACAGACATTTGTCTGCAGTGAATTCTGGCAGGTGTCTATAACATGTCTTTTTTTGTTTGAGACATCTAGCTTAGCTGGAAAATCTTTTTTCAGAAATGCTGATTAACTATTTATTTCAGTTGCACATGGCTTTTTATTTTTGTATCTCCCTTTCTGTTTTTTATTTAGTTTAACAAATTTCTCGACGCAGGTATTCTATATTTCTACTTTCACATATTTCTACTCAAGGCTTGCATACATGCTTGTATGCTTTATTCATTTATATGCCATGCATTCTCTGGAGCTATGCTCAAACGGACAAGGGTTTTCTTTTTCATATACTCTAATATTTTCTTTCCATTCTTGCTACAGATGCAGTAGACCAAAGAGCTGCAATGTCATACTGATCAACAACACATAACCATCCACTCAGCATGGCATGTTCCCCTGGGTTAAGTGCTGACCCACTGCCCATGCTTCAGCTCCAGGAGGGGGACTACAGCAAACATCCAGAGATTCCAACCTCACCGGGACTTCTCCCCACTATGTACAGTCCTCCAATGGGCATAGAGAGCCACACCGTCTGCATCCCCTCTCCATACGCAGACAGTAGTCATGAGTACCACGGACACGGACCCTTGACTTTCTATAGTCCTTCAGTGCTGAACTATGCCAGGGCACCTACCACTGACAGTCCATCGTCACTGTGTCCCCCCATGAGCCCCTCTGCCTTTTGGCCCTCCCACAACCACCACAACTTACCTTCTCTGACTCTGCACTGCACCCAACCTCTTGTCTACAATGAACCAAACCCACAAGCACCCCAGCTGGAGTCCAAGTCCCATGGAATGAACCCCAACAGGTAGGACTACTGAGACTCACCTATGGGTGGAAAAGGTACAGTAATGAATAACAGTTTATTGGTACATGTATTTGTACTAAATAATTTTGGAACAAGCCTTTCAGCACATGTAATGAACGAATCCTGTGTTGTTTTAAACCTGAACCTATACAGAACCCAAATGTCCAGAACTAAAGAGAATTCAGTTTGTGTGAAGAAATTCTAAATTCTAATGTGCAACTTTAAAAAGTGACACTAAAGCAAAGTAGAGAGGAGTCCCAGCCACCATTAAAGTCTGATGTTGTGGAATGTTAAGGTTTCTCATCCAGCTTCAGTCAGGATGGAGAAGAGGTGGAGAGAACCAACTCAATTCAATTCAGTTTACTTATATAGCACCAATTCACAGCATGTTGTCTCAAGGCACTTTATAGAAAAAAAGAAATCAATCATACTGAAAAATTGAAAGTCAATTACATACATTCTGTTTTGATCCTGGTTATCAATCAAGTCAAGCTCAGTTGACAGTCGATCACACTGTGATGGTAACTTATACTGACAATCCCTCATACTGAGTGTTCATGTAGCGACAGCAGAAAGGAAACCTCCCTTTAACAGAAAGAAACCTTGAGCAGAACCAGAACCTGCCATGGCTGACCGGAGGTTTTAAAAAACACAGCAGACACACCTGAAAGAAACATGGAAGCACTTATCCAGGAGTACTTACTATGTTAAAGAAAAGTAAAAAGTTAATGGCAGTAGCATCTTCGTAATGGCTTCATCTAGGAGAGAAACACAGGAAAACAGATAAGCTCTGAGGCTGTTTTCAAGACTAAAGAATGAAAGAGAGCACATACAATTAGCTGCAGCAAAAGCTCAGTCACTTGGTTTGTTTAGGAGAGAGACGGGGTTAAATACTGAAAGACAGGGCCAAGTGGATCATCTATAGAAGGAGACCCACCTCCAGGAAGGTGTTGCAGCTACACAGATCGCCAGACCAGATTTAGCTTCTATCGAGTTGCTAATTGAGAGGACCAGGAGAGTTCCCTGTGGTCTGTGCTGATGTTTGGGCCAGTCTTTAATCATGGCATCGGGCTAATCACACATGCTGCCACTGCTGTCCTTGCTGGACTGCCTGTGCCTCCAGCTCCTTTTTTGAATCTTTAATTTATTTTTTGCAGTGAATCCTGACGTAACACTCGATCAGTGGTCCATGGAAGGTAGAAAGAGCAAGGATGGCATGAAGAGGGCTTGAGTTAAAAAGATGTAGAACTTTGTCTGCAAACCACCGTTCAAGTTATTTTACTATCAAGTCAATTAATTGTGTGGCATTGTGACAATTAACATAACGTTATATAATTTTAATAATAGCATGATGCAATTCCAGTAACTGGTAAACTTTGTTTTAAAGTAACCCCAGAGTTAGAAGTTAGATCCATCACCACCAGCTCATCAGCCATCAGCCCACAAGTCCAGAGTGGGCAGGTAGGATTACTCATTGAGTAGATTAATATAATGAAGAGAATTGTGTAGACCTGCTCCGTATGAAAAGTTCCTGTAATGCTGTAATGCTCGCTGATTCAGCACTACATTAATGGGACTAACCAGAATTGACTAATCCCATGCAATTCCATGGGAGCCTGCTTCTCCCTGCATTGCTTTGGCAGGCCCCAAATATAAAGAAAATAAACAGTAAATAAATGTGATAAGATTAGATAGTAAAACACTGATAAAATATAATCATTCATCACATCATTTAAAATATTAAAATAAAGAGTAAATAAGTATGAGATTATATAGTAAAACACTGATAAAATTTTAACACTGATCAAATTTAGAATCATTTAAATAAATAATGTGGTGTAAATTAGCATTCAAACCTCTGAGTGAAAACTTTATAGAACCTTTATAGAATCTTTTGCTGCAATTGCAACTACAAGTGTTTTGGGCATAAATCTTCTGAAAAGGGACCTTTTCATCCCCCGGGGGCGACTGAAGTTCAGTACTAGAGTTGTCAACCTGCAACCCAGAAATTGTGGGTTCAATTCCATCTTCCACCTGCTATATGTTGTTGTGACCTTGGGCAAGACACTTCACCTACCTTGCCTACTGGTGTTGGCCAGAAGGGCCGATGGTACGATATGGCAGCCTGGCTTCTGTCAGTCTGCCCCAGGGCAGCTGTGGCTATAATCATAGCTTGGTTCCATAGTGAGTGAATGAATAAAGGAGTAGTAAAGCATTATATGAATGCAAGCCATTCTTATTAAAATAAATAATTGTTGAAAACAAGGTTCAAAATGGCGTAGAAGATGATGATTCCTGCTGAAATCTTTTGGTAATTAGAAAGCAATCCAGTCACTTTTGCAAATTAATATCAGCTGCAACTGTCACAAAATGTCAGGAGGTGTGGCGTGGTGCATGGACCCAAACGCAGAAGCCGTGGAAAGGCGCACTTCCCCTGACAGGACGGCGGTCGGGCGGACGGCCGGGTGGTCCTCCTATGAGGACCTGGAGATCCGGCGGACAGCTGGATGGGTGTCCTGTTGCCAGGCTGAGTTCTGCCAGACGGCCCGGTGGTCCTCTTTAGAGGACCAGGCAGCTGCTGAGGAGCTCGACTGGTCGGCGCGACGAAGAGGCCTGGCCGGTAGAGCTGAATCTGGTGGCGCGGAGGCCGGCTGAGAAGAGTCTGGAGGCTCGACCGACAGCGGTCGGCGGCGAAGAGGCTCCAGAGACGGGTCCTCCTTGACCTCTCCCTGGGAGCTCTAGCGACGGGGACGGGTCCTCCTTGACCCTCCCTGGGAGCTCTAGTGATGGGGACGGGTCCTCCTTGACCCTCCCCGGGAGCTCTAGTGACAGGTCCTCCATTATCCTCCCTGGGAGCTAGGAGGTAAGGAGGATCAGGTGTGGATGATTGGAGAAACACAGGTGAGGACAATGATGATGAGAGGGTGATTAGGGCAGCATGACACAAAAGGGTTGGGTACCATGTGAGATGGGCGGTGGCCGAAGGCGGGGACCTTTGCGGTCCCATCCTCGATTGCAGAAGCTGGCTCTTGCCCCCACTGAAAGGCACCAAGCAGGAGTTTGCATACTTGTTCAATTCAATTAAATTTATTTACAGTATTGTACAAAGGTTTTAGGCAGCTGTGAAAAAATGCTGAAAACAAAGAATGCTTTCAAAAATGGAAGTGTTAATCATTGATGTTCATCAATCAACAAAATGCAGTGAATGAACCAAAGAGAAATCTAAATCAAATCAATATTTGGTGTGGCCACCCTTCAAAACAGCGTCATTTATTCTAGGTACACTTGCACACAGTTTTTGAAGGAACTCTGCTGGTAAGTTGTTGGAGAACTAGGTTTTTACTCACATCCTTCTGTCTCTTTATTTAATCCCAGACACACTCCATGATGTTGAGATTAGGGCTTTGTGGGGGCCAAACCATCACTCTGAAGATGTTTTTTAATTAGTTTGGCTGTGTGTTTGGGGTCGTTGTCCTGCTGCAGAATACATTTGGGGCCAATAATATGCCTCCCTGATGGGATTGCATGATGAATAAGTATCTGAGTGTGTTTGTCAGCATTGAGAACACCATTAATCCTGACCAAATCTCCAACAACATTTGCAGAAATGCAGCCCCAAACATTCCAAGAACCTCCACCATGCTTCACTGTTGCCTGCAGACACTCATTATTGTACCGCTCTCCAGCCCTTTGAGGAACAAACTGCCTTCTGCTACAGCCACATATTTCAGATTTTAACTCGTCACTCCAGAGTACCTGCTGCCATTGTTCTGCACCCCAGTTCCTATGTTTTCGTGCATACTTGAGTCGCTTAGACCACTTCTGGCCAGAGTTATGCGGACAGTAGATGGGTGTACCTGGGTCCCACTGGTTTCTGCCTGTTCTGAGCTGATGGCACTGCAGGACATATTTTCATTTCAATGGGTAATAAGCTTCAAGTGTCTTTCATCTGCTGCACTAAGTTTCCTTGGCTGGACACTGCGTCTACAATCATCAACGTTGTCTGTTTCTTTGTGCTTTTTTAAGAGCTTCAACAACACATCTAGAAACCCCAGTCTGCAATAAAATCTTTGTCTGGGAGAGACCTTCCTAATACAGTATAACTAACTTGTGTATTGTTGCTGTGCTCAATATTTCCATGACATGAAACTATCTTCCACAACGTCACGTTTGTAGCAGAGATTGGCTGTTCCTCACCCAGTTTTAAGCCTACTACACAGCTGTTTCTGTTTCAGTTAATGATTGTGTTTCAAACTTTCCAGTCAGTTTAAAAGTTTTCTATTTAAGGAATCCCAGCAGATTTCATTGAGTCATTAACTTGAGGTTGCGTCCTGTTGATGCAGACTCCAATAACACCAATTCCTCTGCAATCCCTCATACTGAGCAAGCCTGTAGCGACTGTGGAGAGGAAAGACTTATAACAGGAAGAAACCTCCAGTAGAACCAGAACCAGAACCTGGCTCAGTACTAGTGGCCATCTGCCACGACCGTCTGGGGGTTTGAGAAGACATAGCAGAGACACAGAAAGAACAGAGCATCTAATATAAGAGTACTTTCTATATTAAAGAAAGTAAAAAGTTGATAACAGGACACCGGGGATGTTCAGCCACCAAGACCATCATCCCAGTCAATGCCCACCGTTCAACAGGGCATTGTAGCTAAGCAGGATACCAGACCAGGTGTAGCTTCTATGGAGAGAAAAACACTGAGAGAAAACAAAGTTAACAGTCGGAATAAAAGCAAATAATGGAATTGGAGAGTAGTAGGAGAGAAAAGTAGCAGAGTGAAGAAATATGGTCAGTCTGTCCTAAAGCAGTCTACGCCTATAGCAGCATAACTACAGAGATAGCTCAGGATTCAATTCAATTCAATTCAGTTTATTTATATAGCGCCAATTCACAACAGATGTCATCTCAAGGCACTTAACAAGACGTCATTTCAATACATTTATACAAACATTCCAATCAGTTCAAAAGTTTCCTATTTAAGGAATCCCAGCAGATTGCGTCAGTCATTGGCGTGAGGTTGGGCCCCGTTGATGCAGACTTTCCAACCACAGCAATCCTTCAGCAATCCCTCATACTAAGCAAGCATGTAGCGACGGTGGAGAGGAAAAACTCCCCTTTAACAGGAAGAAACCTCCAACAGAACCAGGCTCAGTAGGAGCGGCCATCTGCCACGACCGTCTGGGGGTTTGAGAAGACAGAGCAGAAACACAGAAGGAACAGAAGATCTGATATAAGAGAACTTTCTATGTTACAGAAAGTAAAAAGTTGATAACAGGACACAGTGGATGTTCAGTTACTGGGAGGATCATCCCAGTCGATGCCCCCCGTCCAACAGGGCATTGCAGCCAAGCAGGATACCAGACCAGGTATATCTTCTATGGAGAGAAAAACACTGAGAGAACACAAAGTTAATAGTCGAAATAACAGAATGTACTGTAATACAACTGGAGAGTCGTAGTAGAAAAGGAAGTGGTAGAGTGAAGAAAATTGGTAAGTCTGTCCTCCAGCAGTCTAAGCCTATAGCAGCATAACTACAGAGATAGCTCAGGATGACCTTAGCCACTCTAACTATAAGCTTTATCAAAAAGGAAAGTTTTAAGCCTGGCCTTAAAAGTAAACAGAGTGTCTGCCTCACGGACTAAATAATAATAATAATTATCATATCATCAATTATATACATTTATAACTAAATAAACTGAATTAAATTGAACTCCTGCTGCCTCATTTTGGATCAACTGAAGGCTTTTAATTACATTTTGTGGACTTTCCTGATGGTAAAGCATTACAGTAGTCCAGCCTTGAGGTAACAAATGCATCAACTAGTTTTTCAGCATCTCTCCTGAAAGGGTGTTTCTAATATTAGCAATAGTTTGGAGATGAAAGAAGGAAATCCTAGTTTAATATGGAACTTGAATGTCATGTCTTGTCTTGGTCAAAAATAAGACAAGATAAGATAAGATAGGCCTTTATTGTCCCACAATGGGGAAATTTTCAGTGTTGCAGCAGCACAGTGGATAGTTAAAAAAGAATAAATAATTATAATAGCAATAATAATGTAAATAATATATACAATAAATACACAATATATGAACAATGCAGAGGTTCTTTGTTATTCCGGAAGACAAATTAATGCAGTCTAGATGAAGTGATTGACTTAGCAATGTTGTGACACAGATAGGTGGGTTTTGGCTATGAATAATTGCTCAGGGCAATTATTACTAGGATTAATAATTTTATGTCAAAACTACCAAGTTTGGGGGACCATCCTGGGATCCAGGAAATTAATAATAGCCAAATAGTTCAGTCTCAGTTAATGTTTATGATTACCTGCCTGATAAGGCTGAGATAATTAAACAAGAGATGAAGGAATAAGTTCTTGGCATTCTGTGAACAGCAAGTTACTACACATGTACTGTATCTGCATTAATAACAAATGACTTTCCAAAATACAAGAGTTTATTACAAAAGAAATTCAACTTCAATTTAAAATTCAAGCTAGTGACATGCAACTAAACTACAAAGTAAAATAATTAATAATAGAATAAACTTACTACCAAAAGTAAAACATTAAAATAGACAAATATGCAAAGAAGAAGAGACAATAACCAAAAAATTGATAGTGATGTCAAAGTTTAGTAGGAATATGTAGGCTTAAAGACCAAAGCTTGTGTTGAGGAGTTTTGGGAGAGCAGCTAAGTTAGTCTTAAACTAATTGTAATTAGTTTAAGACTAATTAGCTCCTCATGGTTTGTGTTCAAACAAACAATTCACAATGCAAAGCAGATGTGAAAACAGGAACGTTCTTTGGAGGAAGTAATGTTTCATTAAGTCATTTGCTGAATTAGAAATCAATAACCTTTAGACAACTAACTTTATTTTATGGATCGGTCACTGCAGTGATTGATCTAATTTTGTATTTTGACACACTAAGAAGGCGGTTTCATAAACAACTTATGCAATTATTTTCAGTGTTTAAACTATCTCTTTTAAAGCTGATCTGTATTTTGAATACTGTAGGTACCAATCTTCATTCTTTACGAATGCTAGTGGTTTAAAAAAAAAAAAAACAGGCCGCTCTAATCAGATCAAGTGCAGAGCTAATTTTAAAGCCACTCCATTTTAGCTTAGTGCCGAAGAACAAATGAAAAATTCCGGTGGAACGAAGTGACTCGTGTTGCAGGGATTAAAATGACTTTTTCTATCGGTCAGAAATTTTTCATACACTGTTCATATCCAAACAAATGAAGAACGAAATCTTACAAATGCAGCAAAACACAGTGAAATAGAAAATCATTAGGAATAATTGGATAAGGTCATCAGGAAGGCCAGCTCTGTTCTAGGATGCCCTCTGGATCCAGTGCAGGTGGTGGGAGACAAAAGGATTCTGGCCAAAATAATATCAGGGATGGTGAGTCTCTCCCACCCCACGCATGAAGATGTTGCTGAGCTGCAGAGCTCCTTCAGTGACAGACTGTTGCATCCTCGGTACACAAAGAAGCGTTTTCGCAGGTCCTTCCTCCCTGCAGCTGTTAGACTTTACAACCAGAACTACTCCCAACAAAATCAATAATGTTTACCTCACTGCTGTATCTTGCACTATTTAACTAATTTAACTAACATTTCTGTTGCTGCTATTTGCACATCTGTTTTTCTCGGTTTATATTCTGTTAACTACTAAATAATGTGTACTTTTTTTACTTTCTATTGCACAACTACACATGCACATTCTGTTAATATTCACTGTTTTTTTTTAAATGATCCTACTCAGTTGCACATTCTAATCTGAGTATGCCACTTTATTTTTGATAACTGGGTCATCCAGTTCGGTTCCACAACCTTCTCCAACAGACTGGTCCTTTTTCACGGGCAGCCTTCAGCTCAGGTGAGTAACTCCAGGTTAGCGGCAGGGCAGCAGGGTGGCACAGCGTCAGCATAGAGAGGCTCTCTCTTGGTGAAATCTGATCAACGATCCAAAAGGCAAGGCAATTTTATTTGTATAGCACACTTTCAACAACAGGGTAATTCAAGGTGCTTTGCATGATTTGGTGATATAAAAACAAAGACAAAACAAACAAACATGAAATATAACATTGGAAGTTAAAAGTAAAAGTAGCAAATTAGCATGAAACACACATTACACATGATGCACAATAACACATGATACACAATAAAGCAAGAGAAAGATCAATATAGCAAAAGAGCATGAACACATTTCATACATATGACATCAAGCATTTACTCGAAGGCAATTCCAAACAGATGGTTTTAGTCTCGATTTAAAGCAGTTCAGAGTTTCAGCAGCTCTACACTCGTCAGGAAGTTTGTTCCAGATTAGAGGAGCATAGAAACTGAAAGCTGCTTCTCCATGTTTAGTTCTGAGTCTAGGGATGTTTAGTAGGCTAGAGTTGGAGGACCTGAGTGGTCTTGGTGGTTGGTACTGTGACAACAGGTCTTCAACATATTTTGGTGCTAAGCCATGTAATGATTTATAAACTAGTAGGAGAATTTTGAAGTCTATTCTCTGAGCTACAGGGAGCCAGTGTAAGGACTTTAGAACTGGGGTGATGTGCTCTACTTTCCAAAAGGCTTCTTCCAGAAGCCCTCTTCCTCCCTCACCACTGAAGGTCGGATTTTGCACGCTGTTCTCTCCAATGTGAGCCTGGTGATGACCCAGGGACAAAGAGGTTGAGTTCCGGCGAGCATTTTGTTTATTTGTGGTTCACAACTCCTCCTCTTCCTGTTGAAACTATTGCAATGTGTGATTTAGTGCTCCTCCTGGCAGGACGTTTGTGTTTTGGTCCAATAATAACAGCTGTATTCCAACTGCAGTTTCTTCTTCAGAGCTTCCGGTCCAAAGACCTAAAAAAACTTCAGTCTTGTCAGAATTTAAAAGCAGAAAGTTTAGAGTCATTCATGTTTTTATGTCTTCCAGACATGCCTGTAATCTACTTAACTGACATAATTATTCAGAATTTATGGATAAATATAGTTGTGAATCGGCATAGCTGTAGACATGATTATATATATATATATATATATATATATATATATATATATATATATATATATATATATATATAATCATGTCTACAGCTATGCCGATGTATATATAGGCCAAAGTACAGTTCGTAGTAATGTGAATAAGAGTTAATGTTAAGAAGATAAATAATTTCATTTATAAGTTCACATCATTGTTAAAAGTGTTAAAATCATTCTTATTAGGCTAAAAAGTATTTGTTTAGTTGATTAAGTACATATTGGTAAAGTAATGTACTGCCCCTTTAAGAACAAGCCAACTCTGGCTTTTTCATGTTGATTCTTTTTTGCTGGTCTCAGAGCTTGAGAGTTGTGGAAGCGAACGGTTTTCTTACGTGCGAACTGCTAAGTTTTATTAGGAATCCTTTTTGGCACTTTTGTGCCAAACAGGATTGCCGATATCTTGCAAGCATCGAAAGTGCAGCAATGGAGCTATTTCAGGACCCAGTTGAATCCTGCTGATTGCGCCTCCAGGGAACAAAGGGTGATCGTCTTCATTAAGAACAAAGTCTGGATTTCAGGGCCTGTCTTCCTCAGTAAGCCAGAAGATAGATGGTCAGACAAGCATGATCACTTTGAAGAGCTCACAACTGAAGATCCTGAGGTCAAGAAAGGCATACTCGTTTATGCTACAACAACAAAAAAACGCACTGATGCAATTTAACAACTAATCCAATACTACTCTTCGTGGATACGTCTCATAAAGGCTGTGGCATGGCTCACACGACTCAAGGGAACCTTGGTGAACCTCTCAAGGAAGAAAAAGGAGATGAAGGAGTTGCATAGTGATCAACAATGGGTGGACAGAGAGATTTTGAGCTACAAAAAAGTCTTAAACAGACTTACCTGACTGTGGATGGGCTCCAACAAGCTGAAATAGATATCATCACCTATTGTCAGGAAAATGGGTTCCAGGAAGAGATATCTGCTCTTCTGAGAAAGGACTCCATCAAGAGGAGTAGCCGAATTTTCAGCTTGAACCCACAACTTGAAGAGGGAATCCTATGTGTTGGATGGAGACTCAATCGGGCATCTATGCCAGCTGAAACAGAGCACCCGATGATCCTCCCAAAGAACCATCATGTGGCTGATTTAATTCTCCAGGATCCTCACAAGCGGCTGGGACACAGTGGACATAATCATGTCTTGTCTCATGTGCATCAAAGGTACTGGATTATTGATAGTCCCTTGTCAATCAGAAGAATCCTGTCTCACGGTACAATTTTGAGAATGACACAAAAATTAGTTTTCACAAAGTTTGCTGCAAATCTACTTTAGGATCTTTGTTTCAGTTGTTTATGTGATGTACTGAAATATAATTACAAGCACTTTATATGTTTCAAAGGCTTTTATTGACAATTACATGACATTTATGCAAAGGCTCAGTATTTGCAGTGTTGGCCCTTCTTTTTCAGGACCTCTGCAATTCGACTGGGCATGCTCTCAATCCACTTCTGGACCCAATCCTGACTGATAGCAACCCATTCTTTCACAATCACTTCTTGGAGTTTGTCAGAATTAGTGGGTTTTTGTTTGTCCACCCCCCTCTTGAGGACTGACCACAAGTTCTCAATGGGATTAAGATCTGGGGAGTTTCCAGGCCGTGGACCCAAAATTTCAACGTTTTGGTCCCCAAGCCACTTAGTTATCACTTTTACCTTATGGCACGGTGCTCCATCGTGCTGGAAAATGCATTGTTCTTCACTAAACTGTTGTTGGATTGTTGGAAGAAGTTGCTGTTGGAGGGTGTTTTGGTACCATTCTTTATTCATGGCTGTGTTTTTGGGCAAAATTGTAAGTGAGCCCACTCCCTTGGATGAGAAGCAACCCCACACATGAATGATCTCAGGATGCTTTACTGTTGGCATGACTCAGGACTGATGGTAGCGCTCACCTTTTCTTCTCCGGACAAGCCTTTTTCCAGATGCCCCTAACAATCGGAAAGAGGCTTCATCGGAGAATATGACTTTGCCCCAGTCCTCAGCAGTCCATTCACCATACTTTCTGCAGAAGATCAATCTGTCCCTGATGTTTTTTTGGAGAGAAGTGGCTTCTTTGCTGCCCTTCTTGACACCAGGCCATCTTCCAAAAGTCTTCGCCTCACTGTGCGTGCAGATGCGCTCACACCTGCCTGCTGCCATTCCTGAGCAAGCTCTGCACTGGTGGCACTCCGATCCCACAGCCGAAAACTCTTTAGGAGACGATCCTGGCGCTTGCTGGACTTTCTTGGACGCCCTGAAGCCTTCTTAACAAGAATGGAACCTCTTTCCTTGAAGTTCTTGATAAACCTATAAATTGTTGATTTAGGTGCAATTTTAGTAGCCACAATATCCTTACCTGTGAAGCCATTTTTATGCAACGCAATGATGGCTGCACGCGTTTCTTTGCAGGTCACCATGGTTAACAATAGATGAACAATGATTTCAAGCATCACCCTCCTTTTAACATGTCAAGTCTGCCATTCTAACCCAAAGAAGGACTATGCAATTCATCTGATCACTGTTCATAACATTCTGGAGTATATGCAAATTGCTATTGTAAAAACCTAAGCAGCAACTTTTCCAATTTCCAATATTTATGTAATTCTCAAAACTTTTGGCCACGACTGTACTATCTGTCGAAGACAACATGGCGCATCAGGCATACAAATGATGGCACATTTACGAATTCAACACAATTCAGTTCATTTATATTGCGCCGATTCACAACAGATGTCATCTCAAGGCACTTAACAAGAAGTCTTTTTAATACATTTACACAAACATTCCAATCAGTTAAAAAGTTTCCTATTCAAGGAATCCCAGCAGATTGCGTCAGTCATTGGCGTGAGGTTGGGCCCCATTGATGAAGACTTTACAATCACAGCAATCCTTCAGCAATCCCTCATACTGAGCAAGCATGTAGCGATGGTGGAGAGGAAAAACTCCCCTTTAACAGCATCATTCCAGTCGATGCCCCCCGTCCAACAGGGCATTGCAGCCAAGCAGGATACCAGACCAGGTGGAGCTTCTATGGAGAGAAAAACACTGAGGGAAAACAAAGTTAACAGTCGAAATAACAGAATGTACTGTAATCATCTGGAGAGTAGTAGTAGAAAAGGAAGTAGCAGAGTGAAGAAAATTGGTAAGTCTGTCCTCCAGCAGTCTAAGCCTATAGCAGCATAACTACAGAGATAGCTCAGTATGACCTTAGCCACTCTAACTATAAGCTTTGTCAAAAAGGAAAGTTTTAAGCCTGGCCTTAAAAGTAAACAGAGTGTCTGCCTCACGGACTAAAGCTGGGAGCTGGTTCCACAAGAGAGGAGCCAGATAACTAAAAGATCTGCCTCCTATTCTACTTTTAGAAATCCTACAAACTACAAGTAAACCTGCAGTCTGAAAGAGAAGTGTTCTGTTGGGAACATATGGAACAATCAGATCTCTGATATATGATGGAGCTTGATTATTAAGGGCTTTGTATGTAAGAAGAAGGATCTTAAATTATATTCTGGATTTAACAGGGAGCCATTGAAGGGAAGCTAAAACAGGAGAAATGTGATCTCTCTTTTTAATATACATCAGAACTCTTGCGGCCGCATTTTGGATCAACTGAAGGCTTTTAATGGCATTTTGTGGACTACCTGATAGTAAAGAATTACAGTAGTCCAGCCTTGAGGTAACAAATGCATGGACTAGTTTCTCAGCATCATTCCTGGACAGGAGCCATTCAAAATAACCAACAGATGTTTCTAATTTTAGCAATATTCTGGAGGTGAAAGAAAGAAATCCTTGAAACCTGTTTAATATGGGATTTAAATGTCAAGTCTTGGTCAAAAATAACGCCGAAGTTCTTTACGTTATTACTGGGGGCCAATTTAATGCCATCAAGATGAAGTGATTGACTAATCAGTTTCTTTTTTAGAGCTTCTGGTCCAAAGACAGCAACTTCTGTCTCCTCAGAATTTAAGAGCAAAAGGTTTAGATTCATCCATGTTTTTATGTCTTCCAGACATGCCTGTAATCTACCTAACAGACTGGGTTCATCAGGATGTATGGATAAATATAGTTGTGTATCATCGGCATAGTTGTGGGAATTTATCCCATGCTGTCTAATGATTCTACCAAATGGGAGCATATATATGGTGAAAAGAATTGGTCCAAGGACAGAACCCTGTGGAACTCCACAAGTAACCCTTGAGAGTGAAGAGGATTTATCATTTAGATGAACAAACTGCAATCTATCAGACAAATATGATTTAAACCAGCCTAGTGCTGTTTCTTTGATCCCTGCAACATGTTCAAGCCTTTCTAAGAGAATATTATGATCGACTGTGTCAAAAGCAGCACTGAGATCTAACAAAACCAGAACAGACACAAGTCCATTATCTGAGGCCATGAGAATATCATTAGTAACCTTCACCAGTGCTGTTTCAGTGCTATGATGAGCTCTAAAACCTGACTGAAACTCTTCAAACAGCTCGTTACTGTTTAGATGCTCACAGACTTGATTAGCAAATATTTTCTCAAGGACTTTGGACAAGAAAGGAAGGTTTGATATAGGTCTGTAATTCACTAAGTCGTCTTGATCAAGGGAAGGTTTCTTGAGTAAAGGTTTAATTACAGCTATTTTAAATTCTTGTGGTACGTATCCGTTTACTAAGGATAGATTCATCATATCCAAAATGGGGCCAGGAACCAAATGGAACACTTCCTTAAATAATTTGGTTGGGATTGGGTCCAACATACAAGTTGAAGGTTTAGATGAGGCTAATATTTTTGATAATTCTGAAAGCTCGACTGAATCAAAAAAGCCTAAGCACAACTGAGGATCTACAGTTCTTTCCGATGCTGCCTCATTTTCTGAGGAAGAAGTAATCACGTTTGGGAGGATGCCAATGATTTTATTTTTCATAGAATTAATTTTATTTATGAAGAATCCCATAAAATCATCACTGCTAAGAGCTGGAGGAATAGTTGGCTCAACAGAGCTATGACTCTGTTTAAGTCTGGCAACTGTACTAAAAAGAAACCTAGGATTGTTTTTATTCACCTCTATTAATGATGAAAAATATGCTGTTTAGCTTGTCGAAGGGTCTTTTTATACAGCAGTAGACTTTTATTCCAGGTTAAATAGGAATTCTCTAGATGTGTAGAGCGCCATTTTCTCTCCAACTTCCTAGTATTCTGCTTTAAAGTACGCAACTCTGCGTTAAACCAAGGAGTCAGCCTCCTATGGCTAGGCACTTTCTTTTTTAAGGGGGCTACACTATCTAATGCCAAACACAATGAGGAAGTAACGCTGTGAACCAGACCATCAATTTCTGAAGGGTTAGAGATAGAATTACAGCCATCCACTGTGTTACCCTGAGACACTGAGGAAAGTAAGAATGGAACAGATTCTTTAAAATTTATTACAGCATTGTCTGATAAAGCTCTACTATAATAATATTTTCTTTCAGATTTAAGATGGTCAGTTAAAGTAAATTCAAAAGTTATCAAGAAGTGGTCAGACAGGACCGTGTTATGTGGGTGGACTGTTATTTCCTCACACTCAATATCGTATGTCAGTACAAGGTCCAAAGTGTGTTTACCTGAGTGGGTGGATCCCTGTACTTTTTGAGTAAAACCAATGAGTCTAAAATAGCATTAAAGGCTGCATTTAGGCTATCACTTTCAGTGTCCACAAGAATATTGAAGTTCCCCACTATAATGACCCTATCAGTATTTAATACTAAATCAGATAAAAAATGTGAGATGTGATCCAAGAATTGAGAGTAAGGGCCTGGTGCACGATACAAAACCAAAAACAAAAATGGTCTTAATGTTTTGGAACTTGGATGAGGAAAATTAAGGGTTAGATGTTCAAAAGAACTGTAGCTATCAATTGGTCGGGGACTAATTAGTAAATCAGAACGAAAAATGGTTGCAACTCCTCCTCCTCGCCCAGTACTTCTAGGAATTTGAAAATTTAAATGATTGGAAGGAGTTAACTCTTTTATACTGACATAATTCTCCTGCTGCAACCAGGTTTCTGTGAGACAAAGCAAATCAATGTGATTATCAGAAATCAAGTCATTTACTAACTAAGTCTTTGAGGAGAGAGATCTTATGTTTAATAAACCACATTTAATAGATTTATTTTTCTGTTCAGTCAAAGTCGTATTTATCTTTATGAGATTTCCATGATTTGCTTTTGTTGGCTTAACTTTTAATCCATTTAATTTAGACCGTGGGCAAGACACTGTTTCTATAGGGTAATGGGTGGGTAACAGTACAGAAGCAGCAGAGAGGTGGTTTAAACTATGACTCTGCTTCCTGGTCTGGACCCTAGGTTGTCAGTGTTTTGGAGGACTAATAGATTCGGCCATATTCCTAGAAAAAAGAGCTGCTCCATCGAAAGTGGGATGGATGCCGTCTCTCCGGATCAGACAAGGTTTTCCCCAAAATGTTCTCCAGATATCAATGTAGCCCACATCGTTTGCAGGACACCACCCAGACAACCATTGATGGAATGACAGCATGCAGCTAAACATGTCGTCACTGCTCCGATCAGACAGGGGACCAGAAAAGATTACAGAGTCTGACATTGTTTTGGCAAACTTACACACCGAAGCAACACTAATTTTTGTGACCTCCGATTGGCGTAACCGGGTGTCATTACCGCCAGCGTGAATAACAATCTTACTGTATTTACGCTTATCTTTACCCAGCAGTTTCAGGTAGGATTTGATGTCGCCTGTTCTGGCCCCTGGCAAGCATTTGATTATGGTCAATGGTGTCTCTAATGCCACATTTCTGACTATGGAGCTGCCAATTACCAGGGTCGGCTTCTCAGTGGTTGTGTCGCTGAGCGGGGAAAATCTGTTAGAAACATGGACCGGTTGGTGGTGGCCCGTGGGCTGGGTCTTAGAACTATCCTTTCTACGTACCGTCACCCAGCTGGCCTGAGGTCCCGGCTGCGCGGGCTCTACCGGAGGACGGCTAGGGGGTTCTATCCTTGTTGGCTCCGCGCTGGCTAATGGGACTCGGCTATCTGCTGGTTTTTCAACAGCGCGGAGCCGGGCCTCTAATTCCGATACCCTCGCCTCCAAAGCTACAAAAATATTAAATTTTTTACAGTTACCATTATCACTAAAGGAGGCAGGGAAGTAACTACACATCTGACAGAGAGTGCAAGAGAGAAGAGAAGAGTTAGAGACAGGAGAAAGAAGAGTAGCCATAGACGCAATGAAGCTAAGCTAACTAAGCTAGCGAGACCTTACCACCCCAAGAAAAACTGTGTGAAACACAAGGAGTTCCCAAAACGTAAAGTACACCACCACAAAACGTGTGTTTTAGTGTGCTTGTGTGTTAAAATAACTTAGAAAGGCCTCAGCACAGAGAAAACAAGATCAATTCAAGAGAGTCTGAACACCAAACAGCTACAGGGAGTGCAACAGCGACAACAGGAAATGACACAATATGGCTTACCGCGTCACAGATCAGTCAGCCAATCTCTGGATCTCGAAGAAACAGATTTATACCAGACGAACCACCCTTCACCAAAACCGGAGTGGATCTATTTGGGTCATTCAATGTTACGCGAGAAAGATCCTCTCTAAAAAGACATGGGGTTATATTTACCTGCCTTGCATGTCGTGCAGTCCACTTAGAGATGGCAACATCACTGGAAACAGAGTCCTTTATTCAGGCTCTGCGTCGCTTGATTGCAAGGAGAGGTCAGGTGAAAGAAGTGAGATTGGATAATGGAACCAACTTCGTAGGAGCTGATTGTGAGCTCAGAAAGGCAATAGAGGAGTGGAATACTTCACATATTGAGAACAGCTTGCTCCAGAGGGACATCAGATGGTTGTTCAATCCACCATCCGGATACCATCATAGAGGAATATAGGAAAGTCATCTGTTCCATCAGGAAATCATGATTGCTACACTGAGAGAACAAAGGTTGCATGAGGAAAGTGTTCAGACGTTCTTCTGTGAATGTGAAGCCATACTAACCAGTAGAACTATTACCATGCCTTCCAATGATATCAATGGTCTGGAAGCTCTCACACCACAACACTTACTCCTGCTCAAGACTAACCCCAACTTAACACCAGGTCTATTCCATAAGGATGATACTTATGCACGTAAAAGATGGAGGCAAGTCCAGTATATGAGTGATCTATTCTGGAAGCGCTTTACCAAAGAATATCTTCCTCAACTCCAGAAGAGACAGAACTGGAACCATCCATCGAGGAACTTCGTCCCAGAAGATGTGGTCTTGATAGTTAATGAATCGGCCCCCAAGGGGACATTGCTAATGGGAAGAGTTGTCAAGACCATAAAGGACGAGCATGGAATGGTTCGCAAGGTTCGTGTCAAGACAAGGATGAATGAACTGGAGTGGCTGATAACCAAACTCTGCCTAGTTCAAGAAGCAGTTGAAGGAGGACTGTTATTGAGTTTAATTCAGAAGAAAGACATTTGTAATTGTTGTAATTTTTTCTAGAAAGCAATTAGGGGCTGGGTATGTAGAGGCCAAAGTACAGTTCATAGTAATGTGAATAGGAATTAATGCTAGGATAATAAATAATTTCATTTATAAGTTCACATTATTGTTAAAAATGTTAAAATTATTCTTATTAGGTTAAAAACATGCTAAAATCTATGTGTTTAGGTGATTTAGTACATATTGGTAAAGTAATGTACTGCCCCTTTAAGAACAAGCCAACTCTGGCTATTTCATGTTGATTCTTTTTTGGTGGTCTCAGAGCTTGAGAGTTGAGAAAGCGAACGCTTTTCTTTCGTGCAAACTGCTACGTTTTATTAGTAATCCTTTTTTGTTTCTTTATGCAACTAAAACAAGTGTATTAGTTAGCTCACATTCTATTTTTGTAAAGCAGAAATCAAGAAATAAAACCGGAGATTTTTTCATATTCTATTTCAATTTTCTGAAGTGGATTTGTCAGACTGTGTTGCTGAGCTAATCGACACTGCCACTGCATATCTCAAGTTCTCCAACCTCTACAATATATATATATGTATGTATGTATGTATGTATGTATGTATGTATGTGTGTGTGTGTGTGTGTGTGTGTGTGTGTGTGTGTGTGTGTGTGTGTGTGTGTGTGTGTGTGTGTGTGTGTGTGTGTGTGTGTGTGTGTTTGTGTTGTGGCTATGGCCTTTACTGAACGCACTGGATCTCCCAGCATCCTTTCACTGAACGAACTGCATCTCCCGGCATCCTTTCACTGAATGAACTGCATCTCCCAGCACCCATTGCGCTGCCCTCGACCCATTCTCATTGGTCTGTGGCCAGTGATGACATCACAGAGTTGATAAAGAGTTGAGGGATTGCTGAAGGATTGCTGTGGTTGGAAAGTCTGCATCAACGGGGCCCAACCTCACGCCAATGACTGACGCAATCTGCTGGGATTCCTTAAATAGGAAACTTTTTAACTGATTGGAATGTTTGTATAAATGTATTGAAATGACTTCTTGTTAAGTGCCTTGAGATGACATCTGTTGTGAATTGGCGCTATATAAATAAACTGAATTGAATTGAATTGAATAAAAGCAGCGCGAATATTGAAATCTTCGTCTTTTGGTCCCGGTGCCGTAAGGAGACGCTTTAATCCACTGCTAGCATTTTCCCCTTTTCCGTTCTAACCTGCTGGACCAGGAAGAACTTCCTTTTTAAACTTTGAAGTGAATCGGCCGCGCAAACAGACTTTCCTGTAGCCTACTGGTAACCAGGTAGTCCGCTGGCCATCTGAGCTCTATTGAAATCGGCCCTGAGTCCCTCAGCACCTAAAGTCGGACGTCCGCTTTTCCGACCTCGGTTTTGCGCAAACCGCTCCTTTAAACTGGACACTTTCTACGTTCTTCGTCGTGGACTGTGGAGAGCTGCCCCCACCAAGTAGGATTAAACTGGTTCATATCTTTGGTCTGGGTAGAGAAGAATAGGTCTTGACGGTTAATATCCGTTTTCTGTTGGTTAAAATAAGTCTGTCAACTTGTTAACCACTGTTATTCTTGGTCGTCTGTCGCCGTACACCGACCCTGAATGTGCATGCTTTTTGTGTTTTATTATTTGACTTTGGTTGCAACCAGAAGCAGTATATTATATTGTCTTATTTCCTTGTTTGTTTATTGCCCGCTGCGGTCGGCATGTGTCTGTTTAGACAGGTCGCATGGCCCGTTCTCCGTCGCCCCTGTTTTCTTTGTCCAAGCCACCATTGCTAATGAAACTAGCCTTTGTTGAATTGCTGCGCGGTCTTCCTTTGTCTTCCTTTGTGAACCGATCGCGCCAATTGATAAGGCTTGAGTTATTTATCGCATTGAAGGGGTGAGCTGACCTATTTCATTAATAAATTCCCTTAAGTAACGAGAAGTTTCCTGTGCTATTTCAGTGTGTGCTGTGAAGTTTGTTTTAACCCCGCGGACGAACTCTACGCCTTTTCAGAGAGACTGACAGTCTGGTTTAATTAAAATGATCTCATTTATGAGATTGGTGCCCCTATATCTTTAATAAACAGGTTGAACTCGAACGTCATCAATAGTTATATTTATATTCAATTATTGATTATAATTATTGATGCTCAGAAAACCAGACAACTTTTTATTATTAATAGTTACAACAGTGTGTATATAGTATAAGAAATTGGTCCAAGCACAGAACCATGTAGTACTCCACAAGTAACCCTTGAGTGTGATTAATTGATTTACATGAACACACTGGAATCTGTCAGAAAAATATGATTTAAACCAGGCTAGTGCTGTTTCTTTGATCCCTGCAACATTATTATGATCGACTGTTTCCAAAGCAGCACTGAGATCTAAGTTTTAGAGATCTATTTTTTGTATACCAAAAGAGTATTTTTCCAGGTTAAATAGGAATCCTCTAAGTGTGTAGTGCACCGTTTTGTCTCTAATTCTTTAGTGTTCTGCTTTAAAGTATGCAGCTCTACATTAAACCTAGGAGCCAACCTCTTATGGCTAATTACTTTCAATTTTAAAGGGGCTACACTGTCTAATGCTAGAGGAAATGAGAAAGTAATGCTACGAACCACACTATCAATTTCTGAAGAGTTAGAGATGCAATTGCTGCCCTCCACTATGTTACCCTAACCCCTAATTTCCACTGAATGCGCTCTGCTCCACCAGGAACTCCGGAGCTCTCGTCCCTGATTTCCACTCCATGCGCTCTACATTTGCTCCGCTCCAGTCCGTACCCCAGAAGTGCTCAAAGAAGCATGCGTGGGAATTGGGAGATCTTGATATTGCGATATTGTCCTTTCTACTTGTGTCTTATTAGAAAGGATGAGTGGCATCCTAAAGTATTTTATGATTTTCCACTTCAAGCATCAGTTTCTCTTTGTCCATGTTGTCCTGTTGCTTTTCGCTCGCATCTGAATAACGTATTTGTTTACCCACGCCCCTACTATGTCTTGTGTGGCAGGAAATGACAAAAAGCTTTCAGAATTAAATATGTTTTGATTACTTTAGACAACATATATGTATAAATATAGGCATGATTATATTAATATAACTATGCATACAATAAAATCTAGTCTGTCTTCATAAATTTATTTTGAAAAAACAGATGTTGTGCTTGTTCGGTATCCTGTTGATGCTGTGTGATTTGTGTAGATTGACTGCAAACTTGCTCTGGCGTCCCGCAAAAATAGAATCAATCCTATTTTCACTGGATGGCAAAACGGCGGCCGGCGCCGCTCGACGGCGGCAGTGAAAACATCACAACTTTATTATTATTGATTGATTTCTCGTAATGTGTGTTTTGGGAACATTAGGTGGGAATTTCATTTCAATCAAATCAACTTTATTTATAAAGCGCTTTTCATAAAAAATTGCATCTCAAAGTGCTTTACAGGTTAAAATGGCCCCACATAGATCAGATCGGCAGAAACAGCTGAGGCACTGGCCCAGGGCGCCCAGTGGAGGGAAGGCTGAGACCCCCACCTCCACCCAAACTCCACCTGGAGAGCAACTAGGCAGCCACAGCCGACCACCGCTCCAGAGTAAGAGGGCTCCTACAGAGGAAACTGTGTTATGGAATTCTGGGATGAGACAATGTTGATAAAATGACTAAGAGAAAAGATCAATCCTTTGACTTGTATTTATTCGAAGGCAAACAGCGTTCGAAGACTCTTTCACTGACAAGTCAGAGAGCAGAGCCCCGAGTCCAAGTGAACATGAGTATTTATACACTTTAACACACCTTAGGTTTCGCAAACATGACCATCTTCTCTTGTAAACAGGTCAAACATCCCACTCATGTCCTTTTGTCTAGACACTTAAGCTTCTACATTTGGTTGTTTTTCTCTCCTTAGACAGCGTTGGCTGGGGTGCACATCCTCTTTTTCACTCAAGTCGTTGCAATGATCCAGAAGTCACGTAGTCCACTTTCTGTTTGACAGTTCATCACCTTTAGACATTAAGTTCACTTCTTCTTTCATAGTCCATGACCTTAGATTCTTAGACATGAGCAATATTAAAATTTTCCATCACATCCCTCTCTTCTGATTACAAAAATCACACAAAATAAATTTTAATGATAAGGATGAACATGAAAATAAATTAAAACACATTGGTAAACGTTATAACTTTTCCAGCCAATTAGAACCACAATTAATTACATCAAATAAGTCAAACTGAAAATTTGTGGGTTCTGGTGTAGTGGGTTCTGGTGTTGAGTCCTCCTTGAGAATTTTGCAATGTGTGGCATGCACCCAAGTGTTCCTTCCTTTGACCTTGATGGCAGTATGGCTCACTAAGAGCACCTGGAATGGTCCCAGCCATCTTTTATCCTTCCACTTCTTCCTTCTGGTGTCCCTAATCAGCACCCAGTAACCTGGCTGAAATGGGTGTAAGGAAACTTCAGCTGCCACTGGAAGTGCCGCTTTTACAGCCTGGTGAGATTGGAAAGAGACTTTGACAGGCTTTTGCAATATTCCAACATTTGATTTTCATACCTTTGGATTGTTAAAAACCCATCATTTTTGGTTTCTCCTCCAATGTTCTCAGGCCTTCCAAATAGGATTTCAAAAGGGTTAAAGTTGGCTCTTGTTCTGGTCCTAGTTCTTGTATACAGCAACACAAGGGAGTAATGCTTTAGGCCATGATAGACCAGTTTCTGCACAGCACTTAGCCAGTTTCTGTTTAATTCAATTTTCACGCTCAACTGCGCCCCCTGACTTCTGGCAAGGCAAGGCAAGACAAGTTTATTTGTATAGCACAAGTGATGTTACAAGACAATTCAAAGTGCTTTACATAAAACATCAAAAGCATTACAGCAGGGTGCAGAAAAAGCAAAAGTACAGGAATAAAAACCATGAATTAAAATGAGAAAAAAAAAATCTTAAAAGAATCTTAAAAGAAGCCGTGCAGATTTAAAACTTAGAATAAAAACCTAATCAAAAGCAGCTGAGAACAGGTGGGTCTTTAACCTGGATTTAAATAAACTGGGTTCGAGTAGGTTCATACTGGGTCAGGAGATCACCGATGTATTTTGGTCCTAAACCATTCTGAGCTTTATAGACCAGCAGCAGAACTTTGAAGTCTATCCTCTGACAGACAGGCAGCCAGTGTAAAGACCTCAGAGCTGGACTGATGTGGTCCACTTTTTTGGTTTTAGTGAGAACTCGAGCAGCAGAGTTCTGGATGAGCTGCAGTTTCCTAATTGATTTTTTAGGTAGACCTGTAAATACGCTGTTACAATAATCAAGCCGACTAAAGATGAATGCATGGACAAATTTTTCCAGGTCCTGCTGAGACATCACATCTTTTATCCTTGAGATATTCTTAAGGTGATAGTAGGCTGATTTTGTGATTGCCTTAATGTGTTTTTCAAAGTTTAGGTCTGAGTCCATCACTATACCCAGATTTCTGACGTAGTTTAGGTGTATGGACTGAAGCCTTGTGGTGACCTTCAATCTTTTCTCTTTATTTCCAAAGACAATTACCTCCATTTTGTTTTTGTTCAACTGCAGAAAATTGTGGCACATCCAGTCATTAATTTCCTCAATGCATTTGCCAAGAGCCTGTACAGGCCCTTGGTCTTCTGGTGACATTCTAATATATATCTGTGTGTCATCTGCGTAGCTATGGTAACTTATATTGTTGTTATTTATTACCTTTGCCAGTGGGAGCATATAGATGTTAAACAGAAGAGGTCCCAGGATGGAACCCTGGGGAACCCCACATGTAATTCCCGTCTGCTCAGATGTAAAGTTACTTATTGACATAAAGTACTTCCTGTTCTCTAAGTACGTTTTGAACCAGTTTAGTACAGTGCCAGAGAGACCCACCCAGTTCTCCAGTCGTTTGAGTAAAATAATGTGGTCAACTGTATCAAATGCAGAACTCTGAGATGCAGTAAAACTAACATTGACATTTTTCCACTGTCAGTATTCAAACGAATTTCATTGATGACTCTGGTCAGAGCAGTCTCAGTGCTGTGGTGCTGTCTAAAACCTGACTGAAAGACGTCATAGCAGTTGCTTTGTCTTAAGAAGTCATTTAGCTGATGAAAAACAGCCTTTTCAATGATCTTACTTAAAAATGGAAGATTGGAGATGGACCTGTAGTTGTTCATTTGTGTCTTGTCCAGATTGTCTCTTTTCAGCAGGGGTTTAATTACAGCTGTTTTCAGGGGCTCTGGGAAAACACCCGACATTAAAGATGATTTCACAATCTGTAACAGATCTGACTCCAAGATCTTTGAGACCTTTTTGAAAAAGCCTGTGGGCAGGATGTCTAAGCAGCAAGAGGAGGAGTTCAGTTGACGTAAGATATCCTCCAGATCTTTGCTGTTTATGAGATAAAACTGTTTCATGGTGTTTAAACAGATTTTCCGTGGACACTGTACATAACCTGAACCTGCCGTTAATGAACCAACCGCTTGTCTAATATTTTGGATTTTGTCTGTGAAGAATTTGGCAAAGTCATTGCAGGCCTTGGTGGAATAGAGTTCAGGTGCTACTGACACAGGAGAGTTTGTTAGCCTGTCGACAACAGCAAATAATGTGCGAGCACTATGACTATTTCTGGTGATGATGTCAGAAAAATATGACTTCCTTGTATTCCTAAGTTGTAAGTTATAAGAGTGACGTTTCTCTTTATAGATGTTGTAATGAACCTGAAGTTTTGTTTTTCTCCATCTGCACTCGGCTTTCCAACACTCCCTTTTTTCATTTCTCACCAGTTTGGAATTTCTCCGTGGAGACTTTTTCCTTCCAGAGATAACCTTCACCTTTGTGGGAGCAATAGTATCCATAACATTTAATATTTTAGCATTAAAGCTGTTGACAAGTTCATTGACTGAACCCCCTGACAGGGCAGGTGTTAGAGAGAAGACCTGGTTAAAGATGTCACTAGTGTTTTCAGTTATACATCGTTTTGTGATAACCTCCGTTAAAACATTTATGCGAACCGAACTTATACTCTCAAAGAAAACACAACAATGGTCAGACAAGCCCACATCACGCACATTAATCTTGGAAATGCCCAGACCCTTCGAGATCAGTAAGTCCAAAATATGACCCTTATTATGTGTGGGCTCTGTCATATGCTGAGTCAGCCCAAAGTTGTCCAGAGTGTTACTCAGGTCTTTAGACCCTTTGTTCTGGGGATTGTCAACATGGATGTTAAAATCACCAACAATTATTATACAGTCAAAATCAACACAGATTATAGACAGCAGTTCACTAAAATCATCATTAAAGTCAGCATAGTAATTTGGAGGCCGATAAAGGTTAACAAACATGGCTCTAGATGAGGCCTTCAGCTGTACAGCAACATATTCAAAATAAGGAAAACTTCCAAAAGATAACTGTACACTGGAATGATTCAATAAATAAAACAGCAACTCCTCCACCTCTCCTGTTCTGTCTGGCCTGGTTGACAAAACTAAAGTTGGGAGGGGTTGATTCAATAAGAGAAACACTGCTATTCTTATCTAACCAAGTCTCAGTTAAAAACATAAAATCAAGGCCATGCTCAGTGATAAGATCATTGATTAAAAATGTCTTCCCTACTATAGACCTGACATTTAATAAGGCCATCTTAACAGGTTTAAGAGTAGTATTGTGCCCCTTGTGTTTTGGGGCGGGCTGTGTACAGCGTATGTTTACATTACTTAAAAACCTTTTAGAATGCAGTGCTCTGTTTTTTGACATAACTACATTCCTTCTGTTACTTATAAGTACAGAAATGATCGAAACCGTCTAATGAACAGGGTCCCAGCTTGTCCTGGGAAACGTTCTGACTGCTGATATCCACGCAGCTTGGACCCCTAACACATCATACATCAGACTGTGGAGATTGTACATGCTTTTGGGGCAAATAAAGATCCTTCTTTCTGCTTCTGTTCGAAGCTTCCCATGAGTGAGGGCAGAAGAAGTTCCTCCCCCTCTGCACTCAGCTTTGTTTGGTCTTCCTTTTGAGATAAGTCTTTGTGTATCTCCTTTTTGGCTCCAAGCACAGAGGGATGATGCAGGAAGTAGAAAATATTGGAGGTAAACAGTCTTACACCTGACCTGTTCAAACTAAATCAATTTGCCTTAAAAAGATGTCTACGCTCCCAAAAAATCTGAAAGTTGTTAATAAATTGCAGTTTGTTGTCAGCACATGCAGATAAAATCCACTTATTTAATGCCAAAAGACGGCTAAATCTTTCTTCTCCTCCTCTGATGGGTGGTAAAGGTCCACTGATGAATACTGCTGCATCTAATGAGCTCACGGTGTTCAATAATCCAACAAAGTCCCCACAGAGAATTGAGGAGGTGCAGAATCCAACGAAGTCCCGTTTCTTTCTTGGACACATCATTCGACCCTGTGTGGAGAACGATGTTTTTCACTGTTGGATATTTAGTCACAGTTTTTAGAATCCTCTTCTGCATGTCACTGACCATATCCTTTGGAAAGCAGAGGACTTTGGTGTTCTTTCCACACATCCACTGAACGTCCTTTACAGAGGAATCACCTACAATCAGAGTTTCAGGCCCAGTCTTTTGCTTTCTCTGTGGCCTCTCACTCTCTGGCAGGTTAACAGTCCTCATCTCGCTGCCTTGGGATGGATGGTCGTCAGATAAAGATTCAGGGTTCTCCAACAGTGGAGCAAATCTGTTCTGCAGCTTCACATTCGGTTATTTTGAAAGTTTGTGGCTAACTTTCCCATTTGCAGCTGTTCTGTCCCGTGTCCTCTCATGTACGGAAGTAGAAGAAGCCCTCTCTCTTGTAGGGAGTGCAGGCCAGTCAGTCTCATCACAGATTTCCGCTCGCTGTGTCCAGCCTGCACTACGTCCTACCGTTTCCCAGAGACATGATTTAGTTTTTGGCTTAGCACCAAGACAGTTCCAGGGAGGATTATCACTCGGTGATTTAATGTAATGAGCAGAGGCTCCCTCTTTCTTGGTCGTGTTATCTCTGCCTCTTAGCTATGTGTTAGCTTGCTCATTTCCACTGTTTTGAAAGAGTGATAAGGTTGTTTCATTTCCACACAATCCATTTACCTCCACATTAACTTCTATCGGTTGAACTTTCTTCTCCAGTGCTGTTATCTTTTGTAGAAGGTCCTGGTAGTCCATTGTGGAGACGGAAGGCATCTTGTTGCTGTAGCTTAGCGTTAGCACCCTTACGAGCTATATCTAGTTTTACCTGAATGCTAATTACTTAGATGCTGTAGATCCGGCTTCAGCTGTGTGTAGGCCACACACACAGAGCACTGAAGATAAAAGATCTATGAAATATTGGCGTTACTACTAAAAAGGTTTTTCCCATAAATTTATATGTATTCAAAAGTCCTTCAGGTCGGATCATAAGGGGGCAAAAATTTAAATTAGCAGATAATTGCAGAAAAATGCAAGCAGAAGGGAGAGCAGCCGATTGCAATGAAGCAGGAAGTCTTGTAGGGCTTCTGCAGGGCTGGGCTCTATGAAATCCATCATCAGGTGTTGGAATGGATAATCTGGATGAGGATGTGTTTTAAATGGCTGGTCAGGAGCTTTTGAGGGGTTATGGGACTGGTAGATCAAACATTTATTACAGAATCTTTCTGCTGCGGCCGTGAATCCCTTAGTGTACCATTTTTGTGTTACTTTGCTAACCATTCCCCCTTTGGACACATGGTCTAACCCATGTGACCATTTACAAAACCAGAGGAAGTAATGTTTGGGTAGGCACGGTTTACCATCTGCTGCAGTCCAGCCACGGGCAGGATCGAATATACAACCTGCTCTTCTCCAATGGGTCCTCTTTTCAGGTGCTGCAAAACTCTGCATGTCATGTAAAGTCAAGTCTTTAGCCAATTTACATGCCTCAGCTCAGCTGTTTGTGCAGAGTAGTGGGAAGGCAGAGGGCCTGAGATGAGAGGTTTTCTGCTCCAGGAGACTGATTGAAACTGCATGAGGAACAAAAACAGTGAGGTCAGATTAGCCCACAATGTCACGTGATGTAAGAGCAGCCTTCTCTGCTGCAGCCACAGCCCTGAGCCAACCAGGAAGCCCTGCAGCCACAGAATCCAGTTTTGATGAGTAGTTAGCAACTGTGCAGCTTGTCACCGTGTTTCTGTAATAAAAAAGATGACATAAAACCAGACTTTTCATCTACCATCTGCACAAAAGGTTTGGCTGAATCAGGGAGAACCAAGGCCGGTGCAGAACAAGGGACCTGTTTCAAGGCTAGAAAAGCTAACTCAGCTTCCTTAGTCCAAGTGAATATGTTGTGAGCTCCCAGGTTCCGTCTATGGCTCAAAGAGGAAAGAGGAGCCTCCTTTGTTGTATAATTTGGAATGAAGGCCCTGCAGTATGAAGTCATACCCAGTAAAGACATCATTTGTTTCTCTGTGTGTGTTTTTAGGGTTTTCTGCACCTCCTCAATTCTCTGTGGGGACAAAACTTGATAGTTATGAGACAACACATGACGGAAGAAGGTCACCTGAGACTGAACAAATTGCGGGAGACCTTCAGAATGCAGGTGGCGAAGCAAAGCCAAGGTGTCCTTTCTGCACTGTTCAGCTGAGGGGCTGCACACCAACAGGTCATCTACGTACTGCAACAGAACAGAACCTGGGGATAAAACCAGTGGTGCCAGTGAGTCGCTCAAAGCAGTGTTTTAAATGGTGGGGCTTTAAGCGTAGCCCTGACAGAGCCTGGTGAAAGTGTAAGGTTTACCTTTAAATTCAAAAGCAAACCAAAACTGGCTGTCTTTGTGAACAGGGACGGAGAAAAATGCATTGGACAGGTCAATCACAAAGAAATGAGTGGCAGAAGATGGAATTTGCAACAAAATGGTGTGTACATTTGGCATAGACAAAGCATGAACGATCACGGCTCTGTTAATTTGTCAGAGGTTTTGGACGAATCTCCATTTGTCAGGGACCCCAGGAGGCCGTCTTTTCTTCACTGGAGACAGTGGAGAGCGCACACGTGAATTTGGACACGGCACAATGATACCTGTATCAGCACGGAAAACGGGTTCAATGCCCTGTAATGCTTCCTGTTTAAGTGTGTATTGTTTTTGACATGGTCTAATATCAGATTTTGGTGTAATCACAACAGGATCACATTTTATGAGCCCAACATCACATGAATTTTGAGCCCATAGCGCTTTGGGCAATCTTTCCAGATCACAATCAGAGTCTGCAGGCGTGAAGTGTGGGTGGGGGCTCTGAGTGTGGAGAAACGAGTTCCACAGAGCGTGTGCATAGGGTAACAGAGGTAAATGCACGTTTAAACACATGTTGGGCAACAGAGTAAAACACATAAGGATCAGATGTCTTTTCCCAATCAGGGATGGTTTTACAACGTTTAACAAAAGGCCCCAGATCTTCCCAGCGTTGTGAACGCGGTTTGGCCACGGAGATGTGGGGTGCAGATCTGTGCACATGAAAAGAAATAATTGTTCTGTTTATCTGTCAGGGACACATCCAACACTGCTGTGTTGTAATTCCAAAATAAAATGTTAACAGTCAGTCTGTCTTCATGGTCACGGTACCAGTTTTTTCTCAAAGTCTGGGTCTGGTCCTTCAGAAACACAGGCAGTACAGTGTAAGTCTGTCAGAAGCATAAAGTCTGAGTCAGCCTGAACCGCAACCTTGGCCAAAGTCAGGAAGTGCTGTGAGAATGCAGCACCAGGAAGTTGTCACTCATACACATACAGCAGAACAGAAACAGAGAAGTGCACAGCTGTGTAGAAGAGCTCAGGCTTTATGACGTCACTGGGAGTGATTACACGTATCCCCTCATTTATTGAGATCAATGTCATGTGTAACTCGCAAATAAGATCTCTCCCCAATGAATTTATTGGCCAAAGATCTGAAACCAGAAAACAATGTTACAATGTTTGACCTAATTCCTTCTTTAATGCAACAAGTTATAGGTATCGGGAATTTTTCTTTAACAGTTTATCTTGAGGCTGGGACAGAATAGGTGAAATCTGAACTGAGAGGGGGAACTGCTGTAAATTATTTAGCTGATAACAAAAGGTGTGTGGCACTCGAATCTACCACAAAATCCAACTTTTTACCAGCAACGGTCAGAGTCAAAATGGGCATTTTCTTAAAAGCACGGGCTTCTGTGAAAACGTAGGTCCCACAGCAATTACTGGGGCCATCTAAGTGTATGTTGGTGCATGTGAGTGCAGGTGGATCAGTAAAAGCAGGGCCCAAAATAGCAATAGTTGGGTGTAGCAGTGTGTGTGTGTGTATGTGGAAACTCAGCCTTCTGGTCGGACCCCCCTCAAACGAGTTGGCGGCTCCACTGGATGTCTTACCCCCCCGTCAGTCGGCCTGCTCGGGCTTCCTCTCCGGAAATTCGCAAGCCCAATCTCACCTCTTGTGGCACGGTAAGCAGATGTCTTGATCTGTGGTGTAGGGTCTGCCCCCTTGGCCTCTGCCACGTTCGCCACATCCTCGTCCCCTACCTCTGCGCTCTTGGTGATGAGGGTCTTTGTGGCCGGATAACATGGTCAGGACAGCCAGGTGCAAATCAGTCTCTCTCTTATCTTTTTTTTTCTTTTCTTGGTGTTCTTCTGGCATAGTACATCAGCACTATGCAGACAATGTCTCTTTAATTCAGTGAGACAAACCTCATGTCCCACGTAGTTGCTGCGGGTTTGGGCAGCCATGTCAGGAAGGAGTCCATGCATTATATATGCACATAACAGTCTCTACCAGGGACCTGGCATGGACCCCAGGTCTGCTGGCCTCTCCAGGCAGGAATGTTTGTCGAATGCTTCCTCTATTCTGTGTTGATTCTCTGCAGAGACTGGATGTCTTTTTTGCTTGGAAATGTCTGTCTGATGGAGGCCTAGCTGATCTCTGTAGGTGACGTTGTCTGGTGGGATCGGACGTCGAGGGGGACAGGAGTCCAGGTCCGGGTCCGCAACTCAGAGGGCCTGCAAACATAAAGAGAGGCTGAGGGACCACTAGAACATATGGAAAATGGAGCTGATGCCCGTCTGGCCATGTCTCCACTTAAAATGCTCCACATGTTTTGTATGTTGCTCTACTACACTTACTTTAACCATCTTTTCTTTGATTCCTTTTCCCACTCTCTTTCCAGCTATACCTTTACCTTTAACAATTGTTTTTTTTTTCCAAAAACTTCCCCCTGTTGGAAAACCATGGTCTTTTACCCATTTATTTATTTTTATTTATTTTTAAATAACAGAATTGTTACCGTATTTTTTTCCTTGTTTTGGCCATTAATGGACTGTCAGTGTCAGGGTTATCCCTCCACATCCCTTCCTTAGAGGATCCAGATCCCATCTTATCCGTCAGGACGTCTCCTGCTGGCCTTTCTCTCTTTCTTAGGTGAAGAAGTGCTAAGAAAAGTTTTACTCGAGCGTGTTCGGTTTTCCAAACACCTCAGTAATTAGCCTTACGCTCTTTCTTTAGGTGAATAAGTGCTAAGAAACCTTTTAAACTCGAGCGCACTCAGTTTCCTGAACGCCCCAGTTTATCTCTGCTCTCACCCCCAATGGAGCGAGCCTGTTATAGGGATTGACAGGGAAAACCCCCACATGGACCAGTCCTTTTTTTCTCCATTTAGATCAGGCAATAAAATTAAATAAGAGAAACATTTATCTCACCCAGTACTTGCAGTTCTTTTAGGATTCGAGCGGTCAGGAACCGAGGAAACCAGGAGGAGAGGTCCCCCTTACTTTAAAACTCGGTGGGCTGCTGGCTGGTCTGGCAGGCTGATCAAACACCAATGATCCACGGAATCAAACATCCCCACTGTGGGGGATACTCCGGGAGTATGGGGTACTGGGCCCCTTGACACAAACTGTTAGGTCCCTGTACGACCGGTGCCAGAGTTTGGTTTGCATTGCCGGCAGTAAGTCTGGCTTTTTTCTGGTGAGAGTTGGACTCCACCAAGGCTGCCCTTTGTCACCGATCCTATTCATAACTTTTATGGACGGGATTTCTAGGCGCAGCCAAGGTGTTGAGGGGATACGTTTTGGTGGCCTCAGGATCTTGTCTCTGCTTTTTGCAGATGACGTGGTCCTGTTGGCTTCATCGGAACGTGATCTACAGCTTTCGCTGGGGCGGTTCACAGCCGAGTGTGAAGCGGCTGGGATGAGAATCAACACCTCCAAATCCGAGGCCATGCTCTTGAGCCAGAAAAGGGTGGGGTTCCTTCTCCGGGTCGGGGATGAGGTCCTTCCCCAAGTGGAGGAGATTAAGTATCTGGGGGTCTTGTTCAGGAATGAGGGAAAGATGGAGCGGGAGATCATTAGACAGATTGGTAGGGCATCTGCAGCTATGCGGGCACTGTACCGGTCTGTACCAAAAGGCGAAGCTCTCGATTTACTCGTCGATCTACGTTCCTACCCTCATCTATGGTCACAAACTCTGGGTGGTGACCGAAAGAACGAGATCATGGATACAAGCAGCTGAAATTAGTTTCCTCCATAGAGTGTCTGGACTCTCCCTTAGAGATAGGGTGAGAAGCTCAGTCATCTGGAGGGGGCTTAGAGTAGAGCCGCTGCTCATCCACATCGAAAGGAGTCAGTTGAGGTGGCTCGGGCATCTAGTCAGGATGCCTCCTGGATGCCTCCCTGGTGAGGTGTTTCTCTTTCATTTTTTAAGGTCTTCGTTTCTCCGTGGTTGAGTGTGTGTTTACAACTTTAAATGGAGCCAGCAGGTCGAGAGCGGACTGAAGCCTACCGTTAAAATCATTTATAATAAAATCACAGGGGGCAAGTAAAGAAATAGGTGGAATCTTTTAAAAAACTTCTAGAAAACCTGCAGCCACTTCAGGGGTTAGATGATGTTTCCTGACAGTTCTCACAGAGCTCTCCGGCTGGATAAAACTGGTGATATTAAAAAACACATAGTAGTGGTCAGAGACAGCCAAGTCAACAACAGAGGACACCCTGGTGGACAGGCCATACGTGATGACCAAGTCCAGAGTGTGTCCTCTGTTGTGAGTCGGCTGCGTGACATGTTGGCTAAAATCCATATAATTCAAAATATTTAAAAATTCTGTTGATAAAGGGTCTAAGATGTTATCTATATGTAGATTAAAATCACCAGCTAAAATTATTATTTCAATTAATTTACTTAGAAAATAGTCAATACTAATTTTAATTTTAGGTCTTGACTCTAACTTGACTGAAATTGTTTTGATCTGTAGCACTAGCTGTATGTTTAGGGTGGTTGTCCTGCTGGGAGGTGAACCTCCACCCTAATCTCAAGTCTTCTGCAGCCTCTAACAGGTTGTCCTCCAGATTTGTCTTGGATCCAGCCATTTTCCAATCAACTCTGACCAGCTTTACTGTTCTTGATACACAAAACTATGATGTTGTCACCATCCATGTTGTATGGTGTGTTAAGACTGATATGCAGTCTGTTTTACATGTTGGCTACAAAATTCAGTTTTGCTCTCAGCTGACCAGAGCACCTTCAACTTGACTTCCTCTTGCCTCTCTTCCATAAAGCACAGATAACTGGAATATATAGGTGATACTAATCCTCTGATCAGGTGATTTCTGATGGAGGTTGATTGTTTTGGGTATTGGATAAAATTGGGTGAATACATCTGCACTTCAACTTTTAGTTGTAAAAAGATAATTTTCCTTCTGCATCACAATATGGACTTTTGTGTTGGTCTTTTACATACCATTGCAATAAAATACATTGACGATAATAGGTAGAAATGCTTTGTAATAAGTCAATATATGTGCATCAACATAACCATCAGAGTGGTCTTACATTTATTCTTTGTTTTAACCCTATGTACCAGTCATATGTGCAACTTTTCAGTTAACAGAGTCTGTTGGAGAACCAATAACCAGTGACTGATGAGGCAAAAATCCCTGATGTCAAGTTGTTCTTTTCACTAAGTCAGTGTTTCTTCCTGCAGCTCTATTATCAACTGTAACAAGCTGCTGGGGAAGAAATCAGAAGAAGGAGCAGAAAGAGTAAAGTCCTCTTCATGTTCATCTGCTGTAGGGAAAGCGGATATGCACTTCTGCGCTGTCTGTCAGGACTATGCCTCTGGATACCACTATGGGGTGTGGTCATGTGAAGGTTGCAAAGCTTTTTTCAAGAGGAGTATTCAGGGTATTTTCTCTTTTTGAGCTGCCTATCTATGAGGTTCTTTGTTCCATAACTTGAACAAATCTTTATTAGGTTTTATTCTTCTTTTCCCAGGACACAATGACTACATTTGTCCTGCCACAAATCAATGCACTATTGACAAGAACCGGCGTAAAAGCTGCCAGGCCTGCCGTTTACGTAAATGCTATGAAGTGGGCATGATGAAGTGTGGTAAGCATCATTTTACTGAATTCAGGTATTTCATATTTAGTCATCTTGCAGTGTGTTAAAGTGTGTGTTAAAGAGGGTGATTCCATATTTATTTCCCCGCACCACTTGTGCACCACTGAATAGTACACACCCTCCTGCACCAACGAATCAAATCAAATGCTTCATCAACTTTTGGTCCATATTAATCTTAGATTCTTTCTATCTTATCTTTTACATTAGAACTAACTTAAAAACTCATCATGCAACATAAAGTGCAATTAATAATGCTACAGGTAATGTAGGTTTCCTTTGCCCTCTTCATCTTTTAGGTGTGAGGCGTGAACGATGTAGCTATCGAGGGGCCCGACATCGCCGTGGAGGACAACATCTTCGAGATGCAACAGGCAGGAGTTTGGTAAGGGTCAGGATGGCTCAGTGCCTCCCCCCGATGGAGCTGCCCCTTTCCCCTCTCACTCAGCCAAGCCACAGTAGCCAGCCGTCCATGAGCCCAGAGGAGTTCATCTCTCGAATCATGGAGGCAGAGCCCCCTGAGATCTACCTCATGGAGGACCTGAAGAAGCCCTTTACTGAGGCCAGCATGATGATGTCTCTTACCAACCTGGCAGACAAGGAGCTGGTACTCATGATCAGCTGGGCCAAAAAGATTCCTGGTGAGATGCATCAAATCTCCTGAGATTCATTTTTACTGCTGGCCTTGAAGCTTTCTAGGTTACAAATCCTGACTTTATCATTAATGTTTCCATGAACTGGGCTTATTGTCCATACTCTTTCACATATTTCTCTTTTTTCTTGTGCTGCTTTCATTCTTTCCCTTGTGTTTCCCCTGTTTCTCTCCCTCTCCATCATATTCTCATCCTCCTCCTCTCCGTCACGGTTACACCCAGCAGGTAGCTTCTCAGTCAGTGTGAGTCACAGTCACAAAGATTCTCGGTTTTGAATAAAAACAGTTTTGCCAGAAGTAGCTTTTATTCTTGATTTGAGTGATTTTGGACCTTGACTCAGAAGTGAAAATGAGTGCACATTTTCTGCTCTGACAAAGACTAACAGCACAGAGACAGGTGAGTAAGGCTCGCTCTCTCAACTAAAACACAGTGATGCTGTTCAGTTTTGTCTCTTTTTAATTTGTAATTATTTCTTTTTGGTCTCACCTTGTTTTAAATCTTGAAGCACAAAGAAAACCTTAATAGTTGAGAGGAGAGGATGAATTATATATGAATGTTTATGCAGTTAACAGTTTTCACTCCCATTTAACTGTTTCACACTTTGTCACATTCCACCTATGAACACAAATGTATCTTATTAGCATTTTAGGTGATAGAGCAACACAAAGTAGTGCCTCCCCTTTTTACTCATGAAGTGGAAGGTAAATGATGCATGTTTTTTTAATCTTTTATAAAAAAAACCCTATTGAGAACTTTGTAGAACCATGTTCCACAGGGCTTTTGGGATGTTTCTTCCAGCTTTGATGAGCCACAAACTGACACTTTTCTTTCGAAAACATCTCAAGCTCTGTGTGATTGGATAAAGAGCTTCTGTTGGCATTAAAGTATGTGTTGCAGCAGTTAAAGGTTCAGGGGGCTGGATTTCTAAACTAAATTATATTCATCTTCAGTTTTGTAATTGTATTGGTTAATGAAGCGTTTTAAACCAAGAAAAATGAGCCCACCCATGTGTAATCCCATTATCTTGAACAGTCTGTGTGCTGCAAAATAGGCTGCGATTCGGTGGCCGAATTTCCCGTGCTTACACGCGGTTGTGACGTCAATCTACAATTCTTGCACGTTCTCGATTTATATATATATGAATGAATAAGCTAATGTTGTCAAATATATTTACTAATGTTACACCAAAGTAAACCCTATTACTTACTTCGTCGTCGACATGTTGCCTGTTGTCGCACAGCTAGTGATGTGTGCTATGTCACTGAATTATTTACTTTTTGTGCACGCTCCCGCGGTGCCTGCAGTTACTCGCAGCGCCGGCCGCGGCAGTCACAAGTTTTATTTCTTCAAACCGGCCCCCTGATCCTTTAAAATATTAGTTTAAATAAGTTCATCCCTGTTTTCCCAAAGACAACTATAAACAGATGTTGATGATTGAAAATCTTTTACAGCTTAAGGATGTTTGTTAAACTGAAACTGAACTGGCTGAATTATAATGTTGACAATTTTCAAATATTTGAAATGCACAGTACTGCTACACAATACTACTTCCAGATGTATGTAGCAGATAAAAAGTAAGAGTAAAAGTAGTCAAAGAAATCCTACCTTGCTGCCAGGCCTCTAACTGGGGTCAATTCCTACCCTGGTCATGTGTTTTTACCCTGCTGTGGGAACATGGGGGGGGAGCTGGAAACAGTTACTGTTGCGAAACGTACCAAGAAAACATCCCTCACTCTATGACACCAACACCAACACCACTCTAAACCGTTGCTACAAGGCAGGATGGATCTGGCTTTTTATCCTGTTTACACAAAGGTCTGACCCTACCATCTGAATGTTGCAGTTAAACTCAAGACTAACCCAACTTCCCAAGGATTTTCCAGGACGTTATTGTTCAGTTTAGGTGAGTCTTTGTGAATTGTGGCATCAGGTGTGTGTTGGTAGCTGATGAGAGTGGCAGCTGGTTTGGTCGTCTGCTGCTGTTGCTCATCTGCTTCAAGGTTTTATGAGTTGTGCTCTGCAGACCTTGGTTGGAAGCAGTGGTTATTTGAGTGCTTCTGTTGCTTTGAAATAAGCTAGAACCAGTTACTTATTCTTATCTGACCTTTGACATCAAGAAGGTATATTTATCCTCACAGCTGCTCACTGAATATTTTCTCTTTTAAAGGCCATTGTCTGTAAATTCAATTCAATTAAATTTTCAATTCAGTTTATTTATATAGCGCCGATTCACAACAGATGTCATCTCAAGGCACTTAACAAGAAGTCATTTCAATACAATTATACAAACATTCCAATCAGTTAAAAAGTTTCCTAAACATGAGAGATGGTTGTTGGTGAAAATCCGCCGCAGCAGATCAGCAGGTTATAAACTCCTCAGACCATGTCATGTTTAACATCACTTAAATCTTCTTTCTTCCTCATTCTGATGCTCAATTTGAACTTCAGCAGGTTGTATTGACCTCATCTGCTCCAATGCGTTGTGTTGCTGATATGTTATTGAATTGTTATTGGCTTATTCAATATTTGTGTTAACATGTAATCAAACAGGTGGACCCAATGCATTGATTAATGATTGTATATCTGTATGTATATTTTGGGTTGTTTTAGGTCCTTACTTGTCTTTTTCATACATTGCATGATTTTCTCCAGGCTTCGTGGAGTTAAGTCTAGCAGACCAAATCCATCTGCTAAAGTGCTGCTGGCTGGAGATCCTGATGCTGGGCCTCATGTGGAGGTCTGTGGATCATCCTGGGAAGCTTATCTTCTCTCCAGATTTCAAACTCAGCAGGTGAGAAGCTTTTTACCATCTGGTATCATGTATGGCATGTCATAGGTCAGTCATCCTCTGAGGTTATAGGTTGGACCAGGAGAAGTGATGCTTTTATTAACATGGCAATGAACCATTATGCAACTTGTATATCATTGTAATTACTCTGGAAAGCAGGAAAACAATTTAGTTTTAGCTCCATATGCAGTGGGTTGTCACACTGTTTGCTTTCTAAATATTTGTTTCAAAGAAACCTCACAAAGCAAAACTCTGACTTCTGTGTGTGCCATATTCCCTGCTAATACAACCTTTTCTATTGTTTATATCCCATGGTTTGTTCTGATTCCTGTATACATAGACCAACTATTAACACTGTAGACTATTTTTTTGCTACTTTTAAAAGGGTGTTTGCAAAGAGATATAGTGACCCAAATGATACAAAGAAACATAGTTAAACAGCATGTAACCACTGAATAAAAGAAAGAGATAGTAGAGAGTAGTTTTACTGCACTACTTTTTCCTTTTGCTTGAGAATATAATATACATATATTGAGAATTATAAATTAAAAAATCTTGTTCAGTCAAGTGGAAAACAGGCAACAACATGAACATAAATTATGAATACAAGATTAGATTTGATAGAAGAAAAACCAGAGAGGACAGTGTAGCAAACAGGAGCATTATAGTGGGTATTATGTTTTACTTATATAACATATTACAAATTATCATTGAAATATTTTTTTTATTTATAATCGAAATGTATTGTGACATTACTTCATTACTTTACCGGTGTTGAGATGGCTTTATGGATTAAAGAATAAATTTTGTTAAATTTCCCCAGATAATTCTTGTAGGTTGCCAGGGGTTGCTCTATTGATATATGTTTGTGCTAAGAGATCTAACCATTGTGTTGTTGTGATGAGTTTTCTGTTTTTCCAGTTAAGCAATATTGTTTTCTTAGCGATAGTTAGAGCTATAAGCAAAGGTATTGTAATTTGTTTTGAATTGGTACCCAGCTATTCTAACTTCCCAAGTATGCATATGGAGGGGGATAGTGGAATTTGGTGACCAATGAATAATGACAAGGTGGCAATAACCCGTTTCCAAAATTATTGGATTAGTGGACATAACCAAAAAGCATGGAGGTGGTCGTCTGTGGATTTAAGTGTACATTGGTTGCATATGTTTGTGTTAATTAGTCCCATAATGTTCATCTTGTATGTTGTGATGTGTGTTTTGTGTAATACTTTATATTGTATCAGTTGGATTTACTATTACTAGAAGTGGAGAATATATTTGTACATACTGTATTCCAAAACTTATTATTAGTAGTGATATTAAGGTCTCTTTCCTATTTATCTATTGGTATACGGTATGGTTCTTCATTAGATGATGTGAGTTTGTAGAATTTGGAGAGTGTTTTTTTATTTGATTGGATTATTTTATTAATGTCACTTAATAATGGTGGATCTCCTAGGTGGATAACTGAGATGTCCACTTTGTGTTTAATTGTGTCCTTGAGTTGGATGTATTGAAAGAATTGTTTTGTCAAATGAACTGGACGGCTGATATTTCCAAGCAATCCTAGCAGTGACCCCCAACACAGTCCTATTGGTCTGTGGCCACCAATAGTGACATCAACGATGACATCACGGCCAAAGGCCTATAAGAATGGTAATGGCGGCCATTTTCAAATTGTTCTCAGCAGAGGTTCTTGGCAGAAACTCTTGCTATACAGAGGACATTTCACCGGTGAAGATTCTCTTTTGTTCTGACCCGCTGGACCGGGAAGAACTCTAATTTCAACGCTCGGAAGTGTTCATCCTGTTGGTGTATCCAGTTTGAGTTATATCAGGACTGTTCCAAGAAAGTTCATTACCACGTCGACCTGCAAGCCACTGGCCTGCAGTTGGGACACAGTCTTAAAAATCCTGCACAGGTTTTCTAACTCTTCCTTTTTTTGCTCAACTACGGACACATTTTGCTCTCCTCCTCGTGGACCGGACTTTGATCAACGCAAAGTAGGACTGAACCGGTTCATTTATGCTAATCTGGTGTCTGGGCAGTTAGATAAAGGGAAAATAGAGTTTTTAACGAGTTAGATCTCGTTCATTGTTGGTTTAAAGTGTTTGTTTTTTAAAGCGCTGAACCTGTTGGCTCATTTAGCGTCGCCGCACGCATTAGTTTGAGCTGTAGTTGCTGTATTTGAAACTGTTTTACTTTTTTTATCCTGAGTGGATCCCACTCTTTGTTTCTTTTTCCTTCCTCTCTTTTTCTTGCTCTGTCTCTCACTCCCTGATCACCCGGTCGGCAGAGTCGGACTCGGTCTGACCTGCTTTAGCTGGTCTTAGCTGAAAAGTTAACTCTATGCTGCTCTCCACCTTAGCCCAGAGCTAATTCTTATGGTCCCATAGGCTATCTTAGTTGAGCCCCCTGGAGTGAGGGCCCCCTCCCTTTCTGAACCAAACCTCAGCTGTTCATCCCTGATCCACTTTGTGTTAACTGTGTTTGATTTTCATATATTGTTTTCTAAGATCTGTGGTGGTTAGTTGCATGCTTTAGAATAGATGGGGAATTATTGACGAAATGTTTTGGCTGTAAGGTTGATCTATTTTCTTAATAAATTCCTCTTATCTTAAAGAAAAGTTGTCTGGGATTACTTGGAGTAATGCGTACAATTAATGTCCAGTGTGTGAATTTACACCTTCAAGAAGAGACTGGATGTCTGGTCTTCCAAAGCGAAGTGGTTCCCTAAATATTAATTGATAAAACTTGAACCTCATCAATAATTATATTATATTAAAGGAGCCGTATGTAAGATTGTGACCAAAACTGGTACTGCAATCACTTTAAAATGACTGTAGACCGGTGTATCCCTCCCGAGTCGATGTTGCCAGATAGGGTGCAGAAACGTGGGCTGGTACAAGGAGCTTCCAATGGCAAGAGTCCTACAAAGTAAGGTTTTTTCTATTAATTATGTTTAATTATAATGACAAGAAAAAGGGCTCTGATAATGCACTGCTAACGTTAGCAATGACGACTCGCCCTTTTTCCCCCCCAAACAATTCCTTATCTCTTCAATTCGATGACTCTCCTCCTCCATATGCGCTAACATAACGTTACTTTACACGAACATGCATAACTTTGTTCGATTGTCATGAATATTTGAAATGTCCATTTACATTGAGTACAAGTTAGCCAAACATACAGTACAGGTCAAAAGTTTGTACACACCTTCTCATTCAATTGAATGAAAAGGTGTGTCCAAACTATTGGCCTGTACTGTAGATGAATCTTACATGTCCAGGGGAAAATTAGCAATGCTGGCGTCTGTCTTCAAATTTTTCTGTTTTCAGCCGTCTCCATCTTGCAAAGGCATCTCCTACACAAATCCTTTTTTTATTTCGGACTTTGTCACGACATATTTCTGAATGATAAAGAGCCCTTTAGGTGTAGTAATGTTAGACATTCTTTATCCGAAACACATTTGTAGCTGCAGCTGTAGTAACTAGAGCAGAACTGGCAACCCTGATGCCGAAACACTACTTACTTCGTCTTTGGTAGATAGGTGGAGGGTGGAGCTTCAGACCAAAACACAAGATGACAACATCAACATCAGTTGAGGGCTGCAACTTTACTTTTTAAATGACAATATCCTGGCTGCACAACTGTTGTCAGTGATAATATAATTTGAAATGAACATGATTTCCAAATGTCTAGTGACATATCAGGGCCATTTTATGTTTAACTGAAATACATTTCTTACATACAGCTCCTTTAAATTATTGATATTAAATATTGATGGTTATGTAAACAAGACAAAACTCGCTCACTCTGTGTCACAACATTGTCAATGTTATAGATATCTACAAGTTGTTGAAATTCAATTCAATTCAGTTTATTTATATAGCGCCAATTCACAGACCAGATGTCATCTCAAGGCACTTAACAAGAAGTCATTTCAATACATTTATACAAACATTCCAATCAGTTAAAAAGTTTTCTATTTAAGGAATCCCAGCAGATTGCGTCAGTCATTGGTGTGAGGTTGGGCCCCGTTGATGACGACTTTCCAACCACAGCAATCCTTCAGCAATCCCTCATACTGAGCAAGCATGTAGCGACGGTGGAGAGGAAAAACTCCCCTTTAACAGGAAGAAACCTCCAACAGAACCAGGGTCAGTAGGAGCGGCCATCTGCCACGACCGTCTGGGGGTTTGAGAAGACAGAGCAGAAACACAGAAGGAACAGAAGATCTGATATAATAGTACTTTCTATGTTACAGAAAGTAAAAAGTTGATAACAGGACACAGTGGATGTTCAGTTACTGGGAGGATCATCCCAGTCGATGCCCCCCGTCCAACAGGGCATTGCAGCCAAGCAGGATACCAGACCAGGTATATCTTCTATGGAGAGAAAAACACTGAGAGAAAACAAAGTTAACAGTCGAAATAACAGAATGTACTGTAATACAACTGGAGAGTAGTAGGAGAAAAGGAAGTAGCAGAGTGAAGAAAGTGGTCACTCTGTCCTCCAGCAGTCTAAGCCTATAGCAGCATAACTACAGAGATAGCTCAGGATGACCTAAGCCACTCTAACTATAAGCTTTATCAAAAAGGAAAGTTTTAAGCCTGGCCTTAAAAGTAAACGGAGTGTCTGCCTCACGGACTAAAGCTGGGAGCTGGTTCTTCAGGAGAGGAGCCTGATAACTAAAAGATCTGCCTCCCATTCTACTTTTAGAAATCCTAGGAACTACAAGTAAACCTGCAGTCTGAGAGCGAAGGGCTCTGTTAGGAACATATGAAACAATTAGATCTCTGATGTATGATGGAGCTTGATTATTAAGGGCTTTGTATGTAAGAAGAAGGATCTTAAATTCTATTCTAGATTTAACAGGGAGCCAATGAAGGAAAGCTAAAACAGGAGAAATGTGATCTCTCTTTTTAATATTCATCAAAACTCCTGCTGCCGCATTTTGGATCAACTGGAGGCTTTTAATGGCATTTTGTTGACTTCCTGATAGTAAAGAATTAAGGTAATGTAAGGTAACTAATATTATTTATGCTGTGGTGAAGGTTTTTGATTCCTTTTTCCTTCCATTTAGTGTCTGTTAATGGCAATTTATTAATGGTGAAGTCCATATAGCCGTTTGCATTGTGGGTGAAAGTGTTGTCTTTTTAATTTTATTAATTTTCCACCAGGCTGTCAGAGTGCCTGCAATTGAAAGGTTTTTGAAACAGTTGTGATGTTTAATTGTAGTACTGAGGAATGGAAGGTCTTTGATTATGTCTTGGCAATCGGACTGTTCTATATCTAGCCATGGATGGTTGCGACTGGTTGAGTGGATCCATTTTGAGAGTTTTGCAATTGATTGGCCAGGTAATAATATTGGAAATTGGGTGCTTCCAGACCTCCTTGCAATTTTGACTGTTGCAGTGTAGTTAGGTTAATCCTGGATATGTCATTCCTCCAGTAAAATGGTGTTATTATTGAGTCCAGAGTAGTAAACCATTTTGCTGTGGATTGGATAGGAATCATTGTAAATAAATAATTTAGCTTTGGCAGACTCATCATCTTTATTGTGGAAAAACGTCCTATAATTGATATTGGTAAATTTATCAATTGGTTTAGATCCTCTTGTATTGTTTTTAGAAGAGGCTTAAAGTTCAAATAAAGCAGATCTGAGAGCTGTGTGGAGAATCTTATGCCCAAGTATGATATATCTTTAGCTGGAGGTGGTAATTGGGGTATGTGTATTGCAATAATGGATGCCTCAGTGTTTATTGTAAGGGTGGTGGACTTGTTCCAGTTTATTGTGTAGTCTTAAACTTTTGAATATGATTTATTGGTTTTGATGAGTTCTTTGATTGAGTTATTGGGATTTTGTAGAAAGAGGAGTATATCATCTGCATATAAACTAATTCTATGGATTATGTTGTTTGTATGAATGCCGGTAATATTGTTTTGAAGAACTGCTGTGGCTAATAGTTCAATGAAAAGTGCAAATAGTGATGGTGATAGTGGGCATCCTTGTCTGGTCCCTCTATGGAGATGAAAAGGTGAAGAAATAAAGTTGTTTGTCATAACAGCTGCTTTTGGTTGATGGTATAATGTTTGGATCCATTGAATAAACGTTTGTCCAAAACCAAATTTTTCTAATGTTTTTATGAGAAATGACCAGTTACTTTATCAAAAGACTGCGTCTAATGATAAAATTACTGTTTTGTATTGGCTTTTATTAGAGGAGTGGATGAGGTTGAAGAGGCAATGTGTATTATTTAATGAGTGTCTGCCCTTGATAAACCCCGTTTGGTCTGAGTGCATGAGGGAGGCAATGACTGATTCGATTCGAGTTGTTAATGCTTTGCTAATTATTTTGATGTCGGTATTGATAAGTGAAATAGGCCTATAACTTGAGCAGTTGGTTGGGTCTTTGTTTTGAGTTGTAAATATATAAGTGCAGTGTTAATATGATGTGGAGTTGATTGATTTTTTTTATTTTTATTTCTTCTGTCATTCTAAAAAAAAGGGGTGATAGCATTTTCCAGAAATGTTCATAAAATTCTACTGGATAGCCATCTAATCCAGGTGCTTTATTGTTTTTCATAGTATGTAGTGCTTTTTCATATTCTTTAGGAGAAAGCAGAGCGTCTAAGATCTCTACCTGTTTTTTTGATAGCGATAGCGATTTAACAGTTGTCTATATCTTTAGGGTTTTTCTTCTCATTGTTACTATATAAATTAGAGTAATACTGTTTAAATGTGTTGTTTATAGTTTGATGTTCTGCTGGAGGTTTTGTCCTGTTAAAGGGGAGTTTTTCCTCTCCACCGTCGCTACATGCTTGCTCAGTATGAGGGATTGCTGAAGGATTGCTGTGGTTGGAAAGTCTGCATCAACGGGGCCCAACCTCACGCCAATGACTGACGCAATCTGCTGGGATTCCTTAAATAGGAAACTTTTTAACTGATTGGAATGTTTGTATAAATGTATTGAAATGACTTCTTGTTAAGTGCCTTGAGATGACATCTGTTGTGAATTGGTGTTATATAAATAAACTGAATTGAATTGATCATTGGAAGTGCTTCCTGATGAATCTATAATTGATGTGATCAGAGTTTTTTCTTTATTACTCTTGAGTTGGTTGGCTAAATATTTTCCAGATGTATCATTCTGTTCAAAGTTTTTATAGCGGAGTTTATCTAGCATAAACTTTTTTTTTCTGAACAATGCTATCCATCTCCCTTTTAGTGTTTCTAAGTATATGTTCTGTGAGATTAATTGCATAAGTGTTAGGTAGTTGTTTAATTTTTTTCTTCAAGATGATTTTCCATTTCAATTCCTTTCTTTTTTTTAAATTCTTGAGTAGGAGATAATGTTTCCGCTTACCACTGCTTTCCCTGCTTCCTATTATAGGCTTGGTGAAGTGTTTATAGTGTCATTTTTTTTCCATAAATAATGCCCATTCTTTTTTTATTGATGTATCAAATTCGTTGTCTTTGAGTGATGATATATTAAATCGCCATCTTGACCAAGGTCTAGTTTTGGTTTTATTTTGTAGTGTAAAGCTAATAGGAGTGTGGTGCGATATAATGATAGGGTGAATGGTAGGTTGTGATATGTCTGCTATTAGAGAGTTGCTTGTTAAAAAGTAATCCATTTGAGAGAGTATGTTATGAACTCCCTATGAATTCCCTAGATGATGGATTTTGTAACCTCCAGCTATCACCAAGGCTAATATCTGTCATATATTGTTTGATTATTTGTATTGAATGCCAAGTTTTGGTGTGATGTGTGTTTGTTGAGCTGTCTATTATAGGGTTGATGACTTTATTAAAGTCAACGGCAAAAATTATGTTTGATGTTGAGAAGTCCTGTAAAGATTTGAAAAAACTGTGATAGAATGTTGAATCATCTGTGTTTGGACCATATATGCTGGCAGTTGTAATATGGATATTATTAATTATTCCATTAATAATGACATATCTTCCTTCTGTTGGGATTGTGTGACTGTGTGCTGGAGAGTGGGTGTGTGTGTTTCTCCTCCTACCTTCTCTTCAGGGTGTCAGAACGCAGCTCCAGGTGCTTCCAATCAACCACTCATCATGCTCCAGGCGCCAGTTGGTTCTCGCTTCTAGTGTGGTATATGGCCAAATTTACTCTAGAGAAATCTTTAGAACTAATCTCAAGATCAAGCTCATTCCAGTGCTTACCCTTTGCCTTCTTTGTTGATTCCTCCAGAGGTTCCTGCGACTACTCCCCGGAACCTTCCAATCAGATAATACTCCTTCAGCCTGAGTCCTCGCCTGGTCAGCCTCTGCACTGCTTCCCCGCTGGTAACTTGCTTCCATACTCACCTTTGTCGCCGCTACCCCTCCTAGCTGCTTGTTTGTCCGCCCAGAAAACATCATCACCAGTTATACAAAGAGAACTTACCGCCTAACGTCATCACTCCTGGCCATCCTCCGAACTTCAACATTCTGCTCATCTGTAAAGACACACAAGAATGAGCAAATACCAAACATCCATCTCCAGCTAACCTCAGCTCACAGATACCTACATTCCCCCCCGCCATTACATTCCGGACACCAATCCGGTTCTCATCTCCTGGTTCCTCCCAAGACGACCCTCCGGTTTCTCCGCTCAATAAACCTTTAAATAAACGAGTTACTTGTCTGTTTTCTGACTGGAGCTGTTGCCTCTTAAGAGTCAAAAAAACCGATCATGTCACCTTCTGATTTGCTTATGGATTAGTGGAGTGTCTTTATGAACAAGAGCTGAGACGCCTCTTTTTTTTGTAGTATGTGGAAAAAAATATTTCACTGAAATGTTTTGTTTTTATTTAAGGTGTTCTTCGTCTGATAATTTAGTTTCTTGTAATAAGCATATATCTGCTTATAGTTTTTTTTTTAAATGATTCATAATTTTTTTTCTTTTTGCCGGTGAGTTAATGTCATGTACATTCCAACTAACAAAATTTAACGGTGTTGACACAGGGATTTATCACGAAAGATATGTATTGTGAGGTTGCCATGTCCAGTTGATTGACATTTAGAGGGGGAGAATAAAAAATAAGTAAAAACTGAGGAAACCATTCATCCATCCATTTTTTGTATCCATCAGTCCTATGCGGGGGGGGGGGGGGTGCCTAACTCCAGCAGTCAAGGGGTGAGAGGTGGGGTACACCCTGGACAGGTCTCCAGTCCATCGCAAGGCAACACAGAGACATACAGGACAAACAACCATACACGCACACACTCATACCTAAGGGCAATTTAGAGAAACTACTTCACTGAATAGTCATGTTTTTGGACTGTAGGAGGAAGCCAGAGTACCTGGAGAGAACCCACACATGCACAGGGAGAACATGTAAACTCCACACAGAAAGAACCCCGGCTGGGATTTGAACCCAGGACCTTCTTGCTGCAAGGCAACAGTGCTACCAACTGTGCCACTGTGCAGCCCAACTGGGGAAACACGCATATAAAAAAAATAATAAACAAAGATATACCTGAAGGGCATGATTTACAAGGATTTAAACAAAATGGCTAGTTGGAGACAACTGGTTTTAGATGTTTACCATAAATGTAAAGGTCTCGATTAAAGTGTATATACTGAAATAAAAGTGAGATGAAAATCAGATACTCAAACAATGATTTCAATCGATCTTTCAAGACGTTTTCCCAATGAAAAGCAAAGTATATAAAAAAATATTTATGATAATGATAGTAATAATAATAATAATTTAAGTCTGAAAATGTATTCCAATTATAGTTATGTTTATGTTAATAACATTTCATGAGGTGAGATTTAAATGATCAAAACCCCTTATCCCACATCCTTCGATGCTTGCCCCTCCGCGAGTGCACCTAGACATATCAAACATTCACTTACTCATCTGTGTGTAGCCACGCACGCATACCAGTGCAAATGCATACAGCCATTCACCAAAATGTTATAGCCTAGACTCACAATGTGCGAGTACAAAAAGTTTGCCAATCTCCCAGAGCACATTCTTATACAGCCATATGATGCTAACAGAAAAACCTCACTCTACAGTATATACACTAACATATGTACGCACACGAGAGCAGGGGGGGGTGGAGAGGGAGGGGGACAAAAGGAGAAAGAGAGTGGGACAAGAGAGGAAGAGAGGACAGGTAGGCAAACGTACACTGTATACAGCCTCAGGATGAATACAGATAAACCCTGTCATACATATACTAACGCATACATGCACGCACATGATTAGCGTGGAGAGGAGAGAGACAAAATTATAGTATAGGAAAAGCATTAATGCAGGAACAGAGAGAGGAAGAGAGATAAGGCAGTAAGGGGAGGGATAAAGAGTATATCAAGGGGAGAGTCATTGATTTCATTTTTCAGACAGTTCTTATCATAGCCAGGTCATTGTTGTCTCGATATAATTGGCCGTCAACAGAAATTTTGTCCACAGTCATATATGTTCTTTTCCCTTTCTCCCTGAACTGTTTAAGTAACGGGAGTAGCTGTCTTTGCCTTTCTTGTATATCTTTAGGGAACTGATCGTTCATCCCATATGCACTCCCTTGTTGTGCCACAGATAGGTAGGAATTTGCTATGAATAATTATGAATAATTGTATAGGGCAATTATTAATAAGATTAATAATTGTATGTAAAAATTACCAAGTGTGGGGGCATCACCTGGATTCCAGGAATATCAATAGCCAAATTGTTCAGTTTCAGTTTATGTTTATGATTACCTGAACAAAAGAGAAGGAGAAAGAAAGTGGGATCCACTCAGGATAAAACAGCTTCAATTGGCCAAATGAGCCAAAAGGTTTAGCACTTTAAAACACAAACAAAACAAACACTTTAAATCAACAATGAACGATATCTAACTCGTTAAAAAATCTATTTTCTCTATTTATCTCCGCCCAGACACAATATTAGCATAAATGAACCGGTTCAGTCCTACTTTGCGTTGAGGGAAGTCCAGTCCACAAGGAGGAGAGCAAAATGTGTCTGTAGTTGAGCAAGAAAAGGAAGAGTTAGAAACCTGCAAAGGATTTCTTTTAGGACTGTGTCCCAACGTCGTAACTAACTATCTTGGAATTCAGTTTCAATTAAATTCAGTTTATTTATATAGCGGCAATTCACAACAGATGTCATCTCAAGGCACTTAACAAGAAGTTATTTCAATACATTTATACAAACATTCCAATCAGTTAAAAAGTTTCCTATTTAAGGAATCCCAGCAGATTGCGTCAGTCATTGGCGTGAGGTTGGGCAGATTTCCAACCACAGCAATCCTTCAGCAATCCCTCATACTGAGCAAGCATGTAGCGACAGTGGAGAGGAAAAACTCCCCTTTGACAGGAAGAAACCTCCAACAGAACCAGGCTCAGTAGGAGCGGCCATCTGCCACGACCGTCTGGGGGTTTGAGAAGACAGAGCAGAACACAGAAGGAACAGAAGATCTGGTATAAGAGTAATTTCTATGTTACAGAAAGTAAAAAGTTGATAACAGGACACAGCGGATGTTCAGTTACTGAGAGGATCATCCCAGTCGATGCCCCCCGTCCAACAGGGCATTGCAGCCAAGCAGGATACCAGACCAGGAACAGTCCAGATATCGCCCAAACTAGATACGCAGACAACAAGGGCACTTCGAAGCGTTGAAATTAGTGTCCTTCCCGGTCCGGCGGGTCAGAACAAAAGAGAATCTTCACCGGTGAGATGTCCTCTGTATGGCAGGAGTTTCTGCTAAGAACCTCTGCTGAGAACAGTTTGAAAATGGCCGCCACTACCACTCTAATAGGCCTTTGGCCGTGATGTCATCGTTGATGTCACCATTGGTGGTCACGGACCAATAGGAGTGTTTTGGGTGTCACCGCTAGGATTGCTGGGAAATGTGGTCTGCTCAGTCCATCTATGAAAAATAGCTTACAGTCTGTTCAGTTCATTTGACGAAAATTGAGTCCCAACACCCTTTAAGTTCCTTTCCACGCTTTTGATCAGTTGTTTTTGGTTCCAGCTTTCAAATTTGATGACAAATGGCCTGGGTTTGTTGTTTTTAATGGTGCCGAAGCGATGAACTCGGTGAAATTTTTTTTTCCTGACACCTTCAGATGTAACTTTTCAAGCCAGTTGCATTAATTCTTTGATTACTTGTTCTGGATTTTCTTGAGGTTGCTCAGTTATTCCCGAGAAGATCAAATTATTACACAAGGCTCTGTATGTCCAACATTGTTTCTTTCATAAATTTGTTTTTGTTGGAGATTGTTTGGACCTGTGCTGTGAGTGTACTGACTGATTGTTTAAGTTCCTTATTTTCAATTTGTAATGTTTTGAATTGTGCTTGAGTGAATTTGAGACTGGCTTTTGCTTCTTTAATATCTTGGTGCAGTATTTCCAATATTGAAAGTTTTTGATTGATTGATTCGAGTAGACTGACCTCAATCGTTGTAATAGCGCCATTGTCTTCAGATTCAGTTGACCATACTCGCCGAGGATGTTTTTGTGGTGGATTCATGACACACAAGTTGTAAAAATGCTCGTCCACGAATCTTTCCAGCTGATCCAGAATTTGAGGTTGCTTGTTTGTAAAGTTTGATTTTCTGCAATTAAAGTTAGTGATATAACGCTGTCATGATGAGTCTCTAGCTGTCTTACAAGATTTCCTGTGTCACACCGCCATGCGTCCGTCAAATCCTTTCATTCCACCTGACAGAACTGGTCACTGAGTCCCAAACAAACATGTTTTAACCCCCAGTCAGTCGTAGCAGATGGCAACTCATACTGGGCCAGGTTCTGGTTCTGGTTCTGCTAGAGGTTTCTTCCTGTTAAAGGAGAGTTTTTCTTCCTGTCACATGTCAATGTGCCCCTGGGCAAGGCACTTAACCCCAAGTTGCTTACCGATCTGCAAATCAGTTTTTAAATGTATGCACGTTTGAGAGTGTGAATGGGTGAATGTGGCTCCAGTGTGAAGCACTTTGAGTGGCCAGTATGACATCGAAAGTGTTTACCATAAATAAAATGTATTGTATTGAAATCACAGCAGACAAAGAAAAAGACCTACAGTTTATGTGAGGTTCCTTGTATTGGCAAGCTTAATTGTTCTGTTGTGCCATATGGAGATCCGGAATACAGAAAATATAATATTAAATCAGATGTTTTCATCAATTACTCAGTACTTGAGTGGCCTTTTTACCAAATACATTTTCATTCCTACTTTGGTCATTTCTTAAATGGCTACTTTTTACTTTTAAGCTGTGGCGTCTCTGCATTTGGGGCCTGTCGGGCCCGGCCCCACCAGATGTCGCTGTGGAGCGGCATGCTTAAATTAATTAGTAGAACAGGATCATTCTTTATAGAGTAATATGATATAATGACTGATTCTGTTACCAAGAAGATTCTGTTATAAACTGTTGTGTATAACTATCTAAGTCTTTGCCAGAATACTGACAAGCTCAGTAGACTAAATCCTCTGGAAGCAGCGATTGGGGCCGGCCCCTTAACGTTTGTTTAAATGATGAACATCTAGAATCACAGTGCGCATGCCCAAGGTGCAGTCAGTGGACAGCCGGGGGACACAAATACCACGGCCCCAAGCTGAGATTCTGCTACCTTCCTCGATAGAGAAAGGCAGAAATGCATCCATCTGGCGTCCAGTCTGCTGGAAATTTCTTAGAAGAAGAAGAAGAAGAAGAAGAAGAAGAAGATTTTTAAAACACCATTTATTCACACATTATTACGATTCAAAATAGAGAAAAGTAATACAATTACTGTAAAATGGTGCCAAACTCTAGTTTTCCATCAATAATTTTACACAGAATTCCTTTCTCCACCCACTTCTGTTCAAATTCTTCCAAATTCTGACACACAGAATAGTAAGTATATTCAAGCCGAAGCCTGGCTTTGACATTGATTTTCCATATTGTTACGACATCATAAACCTGTTCTTTTTGCAATTTATCCCTCCTAGATAAATAAATAGCCAGCTTGGCCTCGCCGACTAAAAAATTTAAAACCTTGTTTCTAACTTTATGCTTCTTACTTTTTCTCACACCCCCAATAAATACTTCCATGGAAAAACCCATGTAAAAAACGTTAAAAATCCAGCTAAGAACATTAAAAAGAGGATTAAGCCTTTTACATTCAGGAAAAACATGAAAAACATTTTCAGATAAATTGCAAAAAGGGCAAGAATTCAAAACATTTGTATTAAACTTGGATAAAAAAGAGTTAGTTGCAATCGCTCCATGGAGTATCTTCCATTGTAGATCTCCAGTCCTTTTTTTCAGGGGAGGACTATATATTGTAGACCATTGCGGCTCACATTCTTTTAGTTTGGTGGTCCAAACCGTTGGGAGCCCGCTCTTCAATTTATCCATGTTTAGTACCTTTACACAGTCTTTATACATAGTCTGTTTCTCAGAAGTGTGAAGAGACTGTTTTTTTTCCTCCCCGGTCCACAACAGAGGACCATCAGTGTCTTTAAAAGAAGGAGTTAAAAACAGGTCTGGAGGTTCATCCAATGGGTCTGGCACAAGTTCATTTCTGTTATATCTCCTTAAAAGCACCCATTCTTTTTCAGAAAGCCTCTTTCTCCAAAGTTCCAGTGCTTTCTGGGATAGTCTAACAGACGAGATTTCCAAAGAAGAGGTTAAAGCGATGGCGTCTGAAAGCAAAGTTCCAGCCACCTGGATCAGTCTTCCAAGATTTACAATCTTTGATTGACACAAGATTCTTGATAGTCCAGGCAGTGATTGACAGCTTATATCTAATCTTGCATCAAACATTAAAGGCTCCTTCATCAACCAAAATAGAGAGCCGTGCTCACATCTGGTCCATTTGAAAAGAGCACAGGCCTTAAAAACACTTTGGTAAAACCCAGGCAAGGTGCTTAAAAACGGAGATTTAAAACCCGTTAAAAACCATTCACAGTCTAGATCCAGATCACCCAGACGCCTCAACACACACCTTGCTACATTCCTCCACACTAAATCTATAGGACCAAATAAAAACCTCTTCACAAATTGCAACCTGAAAGCGGCCGCTCTGCTGGCCAGGTGGACTAGGCCCTGACCCCCCTCCTCACGGGGCAAAAAAAGGACGGCTTGGGGTACCCAGCGAAATCTATCCCAGAAAAAATCAACTATTTTTGACTATATTTCAGCCAGCAACCCATTCGGTGGTTCCAGGCACACCACCCGGTGCCACAGCTGGGAGGCCACCAGATTGTTCACCACCAGTACCCTTCCCCTATAGGATAGCTGTGGATGTACCCACCGCCACATTGCCATTTTCTCAGAGATTCTCTCTAGAACACCATCCCAGTTCTTTTTTATTATGTTTTCATTGCCCAAGTAAATGCCTAGATATTTCAAACCATCTTTTCTCCATTCTAGATGCTGGGGAAGTACAGGAGGGCTCCCCTCCCATCTTCCAGTCAAGAGAGCATCACTTTTTTTCCAATTAACTTTTGCAGAAGAGACTTTAAAAATTTTTTCCACAACATTAATCAAGATGTCAATGTCTTCCTGTTTTTTTATAAAAACAAGGACGTCATCAGCGTAAGCTGACAAACAAATTCTTTCACTAAAACCAGGCAACGTCAGGCCACTCATAGTTGACCTTAACTTGCAGAGGAGGGGTTCCAGGGAAAGCGCATAGAGCATACCAGACAGAGCACAGCCCTGCCTAACACCTCTATGCACCTTAAAAGGAGCACACAGACTGCCATTAATCTTCAGTACACTCTCACTGTCACTGTACAGCACCTTGATCATGGCTATGAAGCCAGCATTGAACCCAAAACTTTCCATGGTTTCCCATAGAAAGCAGTCTTCAACACGGTCAAAAGCCTTTTCTTGATCCAGTGAAATCAGACCAAACCCATTCTCCAATGAACTGGAGACCTCCAAAACATCGCGAATTAGATAGATATTATCTACCATAGACCTGCCTGGTACACAGTACGTCTGGTAAGGATGGATGACCTCCTCCACTGCTCTCCGTAGTCTCAGGGCCAAGGCTTTTGATAAAATTTTGTAGTCTGTGCACAAAAGTGACACTGGACGCCAGTTTTTCATGTCTTGCAGGTTCCCTTTCTCAGGCAGGAGAGTGATGACAGCCCTGCGGCAGGAGAGCGGCAGGACACCATCTATGAGACTCTCATTGAACACATCAAGCAGGTCTTCAGAGAAAATGTCCCAATAGGCTTTATAAAATTCCACAGTTAAGCCATCGATGCCAGGGGCTTTTTGTCCCTGCATTGTTTGCAGGGCAGCACCAAGCTCATTAGCTGACAGGGGTTCAGCCAGCTTTAAATTTGTCCCATTTGAGACTTTTAACATTCCAGTTAAAAAGTCTTCTCTCAAGTCTCTGTTGTCCACCCAACCACTTTTAAAAAGCGATGTATAAAAACTGACGGCTCTCTCTCTTATCTTGGCCGGCTCCGTGAGTTCATGTCCTTCATCTGACAAGAGGCATCGAACAAACTTTTTCTGCCCTCGTTTCTTCTCCAGTCCGAAGAAATAGCTGGAGGAGGCATCCGTTTGGGAGATGTTCTTTACCCGAGAGCGAACCAGAGCGCCCTGCACTTTTGTGTCAAGCAGGTTAGCCAAAGTGGCTTTTTTAGTCTTAAGGGTTTCAAAATGCCCTTGATTTCCTGTGGATTCGCATAACCGCTCATACTCCACTATACCTATCTCCAGATCTCTAATAGATCTGGTGATGTCACCTGTGACACCCAGACTGTACTGTTGGCAGAGCTGTCTAATCTGTACTTTTCCATGATCCCACCACTGCCTCAGGGACGTAAAACCATCTTTCCTCTGTCTAAAATCAGCCCAATAAAAACCCAAAATCTCCCTAAAACACTTATCAGCAGTCATATTAAGATTAAAATGCCAGTAAGCGCTCTTAGGAGACACATGCAATTGTGAAATTGAACACTCCACTAAGGCATGATCGGTAAAACCAACAGGTAGAATCCTACACACTTTAAAAATATGAACATGATGTGAAAAACAATAAAAACGATCTAAACGAGCCAAAGAGATCCTACCTTCTTTGTGGTGGGACCATGTGTACCGTCTGCAGTCTGTATGCATCCTTCTCCAAACATCCACCAGACCATGACTGCAGATCAGCCGCTTCAGAGCATGAACCGATGGTAAATGAGGCTCTGTGTGGTTCCAATCTATATTGTCATCAACAGTACAGTTAAAATCTCCCCCAAAAATTAAATGATCCGTAACATTTAGATCTTTCAGTTTTTCATTTATGACATCAAATAACCGCACCCTCTCTGCTCCTACATTAGGAGCATAAATATTTAAAAAAACACAAAAATGGCCGTTACAGCCAGAGCTCTACCCTCAACCAGTGATTCCACTTTTACAGAGTTGGGGGAGAAGGTTTCAGAGAATAAAATGCATACCCCCGCTCTTGCTGATGAGCCATGATTTAAGAACACTCTTTGTTCCATTCAATCTGGTTATTAATATCGCTGTGAGTTTCCTGTAAAAACATGATATCTATGTGTTTGAGTTTAATGGACTCAAAAAGCACTGCTCTCTTTCTCTGGTCTCTTGCTCCATTTACGTTTAAGGAGCCTACTTTAAAAGCACTCATTGAGACTAAAATGTTTAAAGACACATAGACAACAATAAAAAAGAATCTCAGAGTTAATTTCAAAGCCATCTTTTTTATTGCTTTAAGGCCGTTTTTTCAACTTTTGCCAACAGTTTTTTTACCCTATACACTTCCTGATTTGTCAGCCCAATTTTTGCCTTATTTGCCATATGACATTTTACAGATCTGCAAAAAGCTTTAACATCAGGAAAGAAAGTTTCAATGTTCAGGCCTTTCATGTTCTTAGTTTCGATCAGAAAACTTTTAATAGCAGCAGCAGGATACAATTTTTCTTTTGTCTCAGAAAAGTGGCTCAGTGACATGTCGCTTATATCTGAAAAAGTGATTTCACAGTCGCTTTCCTCTGACTGATCTAACTGTGAATTAGACAGCCCAACTTGTCTGCTTGTTTTAGCTCCGGCGCTTGTTTCAGTATCACATTCCACTGTCACATTACGCTTTTTAGAACTCCTTTTTCCAGTTGGAGCCGGGAGTTTTAGCTCCATCTCCTCCACAGGCTTCACCAGGTTTACACCATCGTTTGTCTGACCACTCTCTTCATCGGCTTCCTGCTCATCTCTTTTTCCCACCTTACTATTCTCAGACCCTTTCACTGTGTTTCCACTATTATTATTCTGCTCTCCCACTACCTCCCTACTCTCCTCCGTAGCTTTTCCACTGACTTCTTCCTCTTGCACCACTATGTACTTTAAATCAACATTTTAAAAGGGTGTTTTCACTTTTTCTTTTTCACTGCAGGCTTCAGCTACCTTACACACTAAAGTGTTTTCGCTTTCGGCTGCTACCTCCAGGCTGCGGCTCACTCCACTCCCTGTGCAACTTGACTCAGTTCCTGCAACTTGTGCAGCTTGACTGGGATCCTCCATGTTAGTTTTAGCCACACATGAACTTGCCTCATCATTCACAGCAGGGGAAGGAGATTTTGCCCCATCACTAACTGGTCCTGGAACTGTTTTATTTGGACATATTTTTAAAATATGTCCTTCCCCCCCACAGCCAAAACACTTTAAGGCTGATGAAATGACAAACAGAATATAATTGTAATCATCCACCTTTACATGGAACTGCAAATTGAGCTCCTCTGATTTATTAGGCAGGATCATGAAAACCTGACGCCTGTGTGACACAACATGGTTCAGTAGAGGAGACTTACACCCAGACAACACCTTCTTAATCGGGGAGACTATCTTCCCATGCCTAGACAGCTCTCTCTTTAAAAATTCATCACTGATGAATGGAGGAACATTTGACAGTACGACCCGAGTAGCCGGTAGGGCCAACGGGGCGACCGGTACAAAAGCTCCCCCCACGGTTATGCCCTGCTCTACTAGCTTGTTTGCTAGTTCCACTTTTGAGACGAACAAAACCACAGCCCTGTTCATGCGTGCTGCGGATTTTATAAAACTGTGTCCTACTACTTCCCCTACATCCAAAGCAACTTCCTCCACGCTACACGGGAAGCCGGTGCTAACACGAACACCGTGCTTCCTGGTGAGCGTGGCGAAGCCACCCGCACCAGCCATGACGTCGGCGAAAATCGCCGCTCTGGCTGGCCTACTATCTCCTAACAACAAAGACACTTAAAACTTAAACACAAATACGCAATCAAAGGACAGACAATAACTAGAAAAGCTTAGAAAAAACCCACTCACTCACTCGAGACGCTTTCTCCCACCTTCCACTCCACTTCCGCTCAGAAGAAGAAGAAGAAGAAGAAGAGATCCCGCTATCAAACCACTGCCGGAAGTGATGCAACCCGTTTTGCCAAATGCCAAAGTTGTGCAGCATACTGTAACTCATTAAACTATCGTAATAGCACACGTCACATTTACGTTCTGTTGGATAGAGGTGTGCAGCCATCTAATAGCCTTGCTTGCCACCAAGACAAAAAAATAATAACAATGTTGATATTTTAATGAAGTCTAAATTTAGCATGTTGCCTCTTGAATGAAAATTTGAGATTAAACAGTTTGTACATCATTAAAATGATTCACTGTTACATTAAAATATTTACCTATAGTTCTCATTATCAGGATTTGGAAAGAGTGCATTAACATCTTCTTCTTCTTAATGACCCGGAACTAAGACATTACAAAAGTATATGAGGAGCAACACATAAATGTTGCTATTTTTATAATAAATGCAACATTATTTTAAGATACAGTAGTTCCAAAACGGTAGAATACTCTGTGATTACTTTTGCACATTGCATAATATGGACTTAGTACTTTAAAACCAAAACACCCACTGTAACTTCACAAGTACTGTACATCATGAGCCTATATATATATATATATATATATATATATATATATATATATATATATATATATAGATATACACACACACACGTTTGTATTAGTAGTGCTAAATATTTTTGTACACAAAGTCAATAAATTAGCCATCTTGGCTTAGCTGTCTAAAAACAATTTTTATTTGATAAAAAGGGTAAGCTGCTAAGAGGACAGTTTTTTTTATTTTATGTAAACCAATCTTGCTATTCAGCAAACTAGCATTAACAGCTAAGTTAAAACTGCAGAAATAGTCAAATAGATTCAGCTAAAAAAGGCCACATCAAGCTATCACACTCACCATTGTCTTGTTTTCTTTTCTCTTCTTTCTCTTTTGTTCCTTTCTTTTTTGATTTCCAGAGAGATAGGTGACATTTCATGACAGAGCTTAACTTATGCTCATGTTTCTTTACTTTACGCTGCATAGACAGTGAGAGAGAGAAGGAAAGGGAGGGGAGGGGCCCTTTCAGGGGCTGTGAGATGGCCCACAGTGTCAGTGCAGACTTTTCACTGCTGTTGGGGTTCTGAACTGGCGCAAAGTTTGTCGAACCTCTGGGGGCCCCAAGCAGTTGCCTTTCTTGCCTATTGGCCTATTATGTTGACACTAATTATGTATTCTGTATGGTGATGAATAAACAACGGTGTGCATGTATGTTAATCTGTGTGAAAATTCCTTTTCCATTGTGTGTTAGGGCATAATCGGAGAAAGTGCAGATATCCATGCCCAAAACCAGGCACGCAGTGGGTAATCAGGAGAATCTGGATGATTCCCGGTGGGCCTCTCTGATGTATGGGCTGCAAGGGCCCATGTCTTATGGCTTACCATACTAGCCATACCGCCTCTGCCTCCACTGGCAGCTCGATTCTTTTGTTGTTGTTTTTTTGCAGCGCACCTTAACACGTCAGAGCAGTCAGTCAGTGATGTTTGAAAGTAGAAAGAGCAAGGGTGGCTAGAATTACAAATAGGAAGGCTTTGGAAACAGATGCTACTGTTATCAACTTTTTACTTTCTGTAACATAGAAAGTTCTCTTATATCAGATCTTCTGTTCCTTCTGTGTTTCTGCTCTGTCTTCTCAAACCCCCAGACGGTCGTGGCAGATGGCCGCTCCTACTGAGCCTGGTTCTGTTGGAGGTTTCTTCCTGTTAAAGGGGAGTTTTTCCTCTCCACTGTCGCTACATGCTTGCTCAGTATGAGGGATTGCTGAAGGATTGCTGTGGTTGGAAAGTCTGCATCAACGGGGCCCAACCTCACACCAATGACTGACGCAATCTGCTGGGATTCCTTAAATAGGAAACTTTTTAACTGATTGGAATGTTTGTATAAATGTATTAAAATGACTTCTTGTTAAGTGCCTTGAGATGACATCTGTTGTGAATTGGCGCTATATAAATAAACTGAATTTAATTTAATTTAATTTAATTAAATGTGCAAAACGTTTTCACTAAAACAAGCTTGTGGTTTGTTACAGCAAATGAGGACATTGAAACAGGTAAGACAACACGTTGAACTTTGCCTGCAAACCACAGTTAAAATTAATTAATCATCAAGTCAATGAAATGTGTGACGTTGTAGCAACTAGTATAACATTATTTCATTTTATTTCATGATGCAACGGCACATAAGTAGGAAACTTTGTCTTGTTGCTCCTCAGAGTTAGAAGGAAAATCCAGCACCAAGCAAAATAAGCCCACAAGTCCTGAGTGGGCAGGATTACTTATTGAGTGGATATTATTAGTATTAATATAATGAAGAGCATGGTGTAGACCTGCTCTATATGAAAAGTGCCCTGCAATGCTAGGTGATTCAGCACTATATTAATACAACTGACGTGAATAAACCAGAGGCTTTGGAAAATTGGGAGATTAGTGCTGAGAAATGTGACAATTTCTAACAGTGATTTAGTGTTAGAAGCAGAGTCAGGAGTTAGTAGGAATGAGGGTATTTCTCTTGTCAGTATGGAAGGAACAGGTGTGTGAACAGGCAGGCATTAGTTCCAATATAACCACTTTCTCTGTCCAAATGACAGTGTGACCTGTGTTTTTTCTTTAAAAGTAACACAATAAATACACAAATCCCACATTTGAAAGAGAATAGAATGAAAGTAATATAAAATAAGCCTGAATTGCCATTGAAAATGTCTTAAATGTTTAAGCCAAATGTTTTTTCCATATTAAATGGAATAAAGCTTTACAGAATATAATTTTTATTGTGACACAGGTTCAGCAGGTGAGTTTAGGGAAACTGGAGGAAGTGTCAAAGGGAGAGCAGAGTCTACTCAGGGACTGATTACAGAGGCAGCAGATCCATATATAGATTCTGATATTGTTAATGGATCTGTTGTAGAGAATAATGTAGATGTGAATGCATGCTGAAATACTGTAAATCTACCTTGTGAAGCAATTAACACTTATTTGCACTGAATTAGACATTGTTTAGACAAATACTTTGATTTACAAGGCTTTACAGAACACTGTGCTGTTGGAGCTTTAATATGTAAGGTTATAATTACATGATTATAATAATAATAATAGGTTGTGATATAAAGTGGTGCCGGTCTGAGGACTAAAAATGAGTCCCACTCTGGCCCTGACCAAAGCTCATTTATAGGAGATATGGCAGGTGTGGAGGGAAGGAAAAATGTGGGCGTGTGTTACCGTAGTTATCGGAGGTGCCAGCGTCCTGGGCTGCAGCCTATTATATGAAATCTAGTCTCCTTTGTTTGGAAGCAGTAATATAAGAGTAAAACTTAATAATGGCCTGCTGACACTGAGGAGACGAGAGATCACACTTTCCCTGCTTGTAACGGGTGCGATCCGGGGCCAAGAGGACCCGAGGGGAGATGAGGAGTAATCAGGATTCATTCGGCAGAAGGACATTCATGGATCATTGACCTGAATCACCACAGGAGCCGGTGGACTCTAAACCTTTTGGGGGGTTTTTAAACGTAGTATAGCACTCTAAAGGCGATCACATTTTTCTTTCTTTTCTTTCTTTTTTTGTGGGTGGATTATCATTTTTTGAGAGTTAAAGACTGATCACAACTGGACATTGGACATCTGATTCATCTTAGGACAATTAGAGTTGTTATTATTTGAAGGCAATATCAGCATGGAGTGGGTTGTTCCATTTAAAATACTTAGTGCCTCTAAATTCAAAAGCTGATTGTTGTGGACAGTTTTTTTTGTTATAACTGAGGCTTATTCAGCATTGAACATATTTATTGATTTTCTATTGGTTATATTTGGTGTTCTAATTATTATTTGTATGAAATGAGGAGCATTAGCTGCTATTTTGAATCTTGAGGAAACTTGTGTGTGTTTATTAGCAGCACAGTCTTTTCAACAGAGGTTTGAGGGGCTGATTGTTACAAATATATAGGAGGTGCTTATCCAGGGCTGCATTCAGTAAAACTGCTGTTTTCTAAGCTAAAGTTTAGAAATTGTTTCGTGTTTATTTTCAAACCCATTTCTTTAGTCTTGTTCCACTACAGAAAGCATTGTGCATTTTCTGTGCAATGTTATTTTATTTTGATTAAATGATACCAACTGACCGTTATCTGACTTAACAGCAAGAGGTTTCATCATTATTGAGATAGCTCAGGATTTTTTTAATGATGGTGTTAATATTTTACGTGCAGTAGATAGCTGTTTTAGTGTCCTCATTTATTGTTTTCTTCTAGTCCAGATTATTTGGTTCCAAAAGGCTGAAACCAGGGGCTTGTCCAAGAGGGCCAAAGACCAAAGATGACTTCTCTCTCTTTAAAACAACTCTCAGAAACATCATACCAGTTCATGAAGCTTTTGAGAAGCTTCTAAAAGGAAATATTAGGTTCAGCAAAAAAATATTTTCCTAGCCATGATTTTTGTTTTGCTTTTATTTGAACACCTTGAGAAAATTGTTGCTAATCAAGTCTGTGAGCATCTAAACAGTAACGAGCTGTTTGAAGAGTTTCAGTCAGGTTTTAGAGCTCATCATAGCACTGAAACAGCACTGGTGAAGGTTACTAATGATATTCTCATGGCCTCAGATAATGGACTTGTGTCTGTTCTGGTTTTGTTAGATCTCAGTGCTGCTTTTGACACAGTCGATCATAATATTCTCTTAGAAAGGCTTGAACATGTTGCAGGGATCGAAGGAACAGCACTAGGCTGGTTTAAATCATATTTGTCTGACAGATTCCAGTTTGTTCATCTAAATGATAAATCTTCTTCACTCTCAAGGGTTACTTGTGGAGTTCCACAGGGTTCTGTGCTTGGACCAATTCTTTTCACCATATATATGCTCCCAATTGGTAGAATCATTAGACAGCATGGGATAAATTTCCACAGCTATGCAGATGATACACAACTATATTTATCCATAAATCCTGATGAACCCAGTCAGTTAGGTAGATTACAGGCATGTCTGGAAGACATAAAAACGTGGATGAATCTAAACTTTTTAATTTTTAATTCTGACAAGACAGAAGTTGCTGTCTTTGGACCAGAAGTTCTTAAACAGAAACTGATTAGTCAATCACTTCATCTGGATGGCATTAAATTGGCCCCCAGTAATAACATAAAGAACCTCGGTGTTATTTTTGACCAAGACTTGACATTTAAATCCCATATTAAACAGGTTTCTAGGATTTCTTTCTTTCACCTCCAGAATATTGCTAAAATTAGAAACATCCTGTCCAGGAGTGATGCTGAGAAACTAGTCCATGCATTTGTTACCTCAAGGCTGGACTACTGTAATTCTTTACTATCAGGTAGTCCACAAAATGCCATTAAAAGCCTTCAGTTGATCCAAAATGCGGCAGCAAGAGTTCTGATGAATATTAAAAAGAGAGATCACATTTCTCCTGTTTTAGCTTCCCTTCATTGGCTCCCTGTTAAATCCAGAATAGAATTTAAGGTCCTTCTTCTTACATATAAAGCCCTTAATAATCAGCTCCATCATACATCAGAGATCTAATTGTTCCATATGTTCCCAACAGAGCCCTTCGCTCTCAGACTGCAGGTTTACTTGTACTTCCTAGGATTTCTAAAAGTAGAATGGGAGGCAGATCTTTTAGTTATCAGGCTCCTCTCCTGTGGAACCAGCTCCCAGCTTTAGTCCGTGAGGCAGACACTCTGTTTACTTTTAAGGCCAGGCTTAAAACTTTCCTTTTTGATAAAGCTTATAGTTAGAGTGGCTTAGGTCATCCTGAGCTATCTCTGTAGTTATGCTGCTATAGGCTTAGACTGCTGGAGGACAGACTTACCAATTTTCTTCACTCTGCTACTTCCTTTTCTCCTACTACTCTCCAGTTGTATTAGAGTACATTCTGTTATTTCGACTGTTAACTTTGTTTTCTCTCAGTGTTTTTCTCTCCATAGAAGATATACCTGGTCTGGTATCCTGCTTGGCTGCAATGCCCTGTTGGACGGGGGGCATCGACTGGGATGATGCTCCCAGTGGCTGAACATCCACTGTGTCCTGTTATCAACTTTTTACTTTCTGTAACATAGAAAGTTCTCTTATATCAGATCTTCTGGTCCTTCTGTGTTTCTGCTCTGTCTTCTCAAACCCCCAGACGGTCGTGGCAGATGGCCGCTCCTACTGAGCCTGGTTCTGTTGGAGGTTTCTTCCTGTTAAAGGGGAGTTTTTCCTCTCCACCGTCGCTACATGCTTGCTCAGTATTAGGGATTGCTGAAGGCTTGCTCTGGTTGGAAAGTCTGCATCAACGGGGCCCAACCTCACGCCAATGACTGACGCAATCTGCTGGGATTCCTTAAATAGGAAACTTTTTAACTGATTGGAATGTTTGTATAAATGTATTGAAATGACTTCTTGTTAAGTGCCTTGAGAAGACAAGGCAGGATGTCTTCCACAACAGTGGAACCTTTTCCTGAGTTAGCCTAAGGTTGAAGAGGTGCTGCAGAATCCCACAGAGCTGCTCGGCACAGACCTTCAGGACTCTGGGGCTGACACCATCTGGACCTGCAGCCTTGTTCCGGTTCAGTTTCTCCAGCTGCCTCTTCACCTGACTTTTGGAGACAGACAAGTGGGAGGGGGGGGGTAGCACCATTTCCTGACTTGGTTGAAGTCAAACTTGTGGAATTAGAAGAGTCCATTGCTGAGGTGAAGGATAAAACATCCGAGGTGTAACAGGAAAGCTGTTGATCAGAGGAGAGTGGGATGTCTGTTTGGCTGGGAACAGGAGAGGAGGATGCTGAGCTAGTTCCTGAACTGAACCTGTTGAAGAAAATGTTCAGTTCATTGGCTCTGTCCAGACTTCCATCTATCCAATCCTTCCTGTCCTTAAAACCTGTGATCTTTCTTATTCCTGACCAGACATCTCGGATATTGTTCCTCTGTAGTTTGTTCTCCAGCTTCTTCCTGTATGCCTCCTTGCTGTCTCTGATCTTGACCTTAAGTTGCTTCTGTATCCTCCTCAGTAATTCCCTGTCTCCCTCCCTGAAGGCTCTTTTTTTCTTGTTTAGCAGTTCCTTCAGGTCACTGGTGATCCAGGGTTTGTTATTAGGGAAGCATCTCACTGTTCTGGTGGGGATGATGTTGTCCAGACAGAAGTTTATATAGTCAGTCACACACTCAGTCATGGCATTGATGTCCTCTCCATGTGCTTGGCAAAGAGTCATCCAGTCTGTGGTTGCAACGGAGTAAATAAATATGGATGGTGAGGTTGAGGCATTGGCAATAGTTTGTGGACTAGTTAAATCCTGCCGTTGGATAAAGGAGTGGATACAGCTGGAGCAGGAGCTCTATGTTCTATACATAGATGTGGAGGTGAATTATTGTTTTGTGTTTTTCACTGGGAAACGTCGTTACACACTTTGCTCTGACTGATCTCTGTTTCTGTGTTTGGGGACTGCAGTCAAATGAGCCTTGAAGCCTTTTTTCTGATCTCCATCTTGTACCGTCTTGTAGCGCTGACCAATATTTATCCTTGTTTTGCTTCTTCTGCTCTGTCTCTTCAGGGAAGAAGGACAGTGTGTGGAGGGCATTATGGAGATCTTTGACATGCTCCTTGCAGCCACCTCTCGCTTTCGGGAGCTCAAGCTCCAGAGGGAGGAGTACGTCTGCCTCAAGGCCATGATCCTCCTCAACTCCAGTGAGTTTCACCGACATGAACAAAACTCCAGGACGACAGTGAATAGCAAAAGGTTGGATCAAGATACAAAGTGTGCTTGGTCCTGTGTAATCAGTAAACCAATGTGTGCTTTCAGTCCTTATATAACCCCGATAAATTTGACGCTCAGCTTTGCTGAGGTTTATTGACGTAAACTTGAACATGGAGGGTTAGTGTCAGTCATCACATCTCTAGTCCACATACATGAAAAGAAAAGCAAAAAGCAAAGTTTCATGGTTAGGGAAAAAGTATTGCAAAAACACATTGATTAAAAGTCTCTTAGATAAGCATGAGATTTTGGGAACTATAATTAATTGGATTCATTAACAACATACTTCAACTTCCAGCTAAAACACTTTGCCCATTAAACTCTTTCACTACTGTAGGTTAGTAAAAACACAACTAAACTACTAAGTATAGATTTAAAGATTAAGAAAAACTAATAAACGGGGTGGGGGAGATTATAAAAGGGAATAAATACAAATAAACTTTTACCAATAACAATAATAATGCAATGACATCATTATTTGGTGTGAAGATGTATGTTTAAGAACCAATGTTTACTTTGAGGAACTGGATTAGGGCCAAATTGGCTCTGAAAGCTAACAGAGGACAGCAGTTGCGATTTTATTAAAATAATGTTTAAAAAATCAATATCATCTTGGACAGGTATTTTTTAATGTTGACTTGTGTTAACTAGCCATTAGAATTACTCATTGGATGGAGTGATGGACTACCAAGATGGTGGTGAGAACAGGATAAAGTGACAATTTGCCCAGCAGATGGCAAACATCATTATGTCAAATCCAGGATTAATGGCTCATTTTGACAACAATGAAAATGTTGACTATTAGCACTATTAGCAACCCATCTAAATCCTATTCCACTAATACAAATATTAGTGGAATAATATTCACCGGCTTGCCATGTCCGATTGGAGCTCAAACCAAGCCAGCTGTTTAGTAACCAGAGCAGAACGTCTTAGCATTAGCAAAGCTTTAGCAATAGGTTTAGGAATAGTGGAGACACAATTTAGCATGTTTAACCGTCCCACACTGAGAGCTTTTTTTTGTAGGACCATGAGGATGAAATGACCTGCCAATATGAGGTGCAATGATTTACAGTGGTCACAGCGCCCTCTTCCTGTCCCTCCTCCTAACCAGCAGACAGGTATCATGGAGGTTACTGACCTCTTTGCATTTCTTGATAGTTTAGTTGAACAAAGTTTCCTCCTAACAGAACACAGACTCCTTTGCCAGATTCAGCCCTTTATTGATTCTGCTCTACTGCAGCTGGGTAGGACTTTCAAAAGGGAACAAACTGTGCAAGAAGTTAAATGGAGAAAGATGGGGAAAAAAAGCAAGAGGTAGGGGTAATGATGAATTTGGATTGCAAGAAAGTTGTGTCTCAGCTCCTTGATGTGTCCTCTGTACTTGTTGTGGGTGGACAGGGTGATCTACAGCTTCTCCTCTTGTCCATCCTCTAGTGTTTCATCCAGAGTGTTTGTTACAAAGTCTTTGGGGTGTGTTGGTGAGCCAGATGGCCAGGATTAACGGACTGTGGAAACATGTACACCTCAAACTTCATTTCTTTTGGCTTCCACTCGGTAATGGAGATGAGGTTGTACTACCTTACAAAATCATTTTTTTCTACTGTGCAGCTGTAATTTAGACTTTAGTCTGTACTTGGGATCAGTTTGGGTTTTACATTGTTTTAATAATATTCACCTGCCATATGTTCTATAGCCATATTTGACATCTGAGAGGGTTTTAGCTTTAGCACTCAAATCAAAACAGCTATTTGAAGTTCACCAGGTTTAAAAGGAACAACTAAAGCCAGTTTAGGACCAAGAGGATTTTTCCACAAAAGCACTTTCTCCCCTTTACATTGTCTCCTGCAAAATCCTATTCAATTTCTTTATTTATATAGCGTCAATTCTCAACATGTTATCTCAGGGACCTTACAAGAAGGCATTTCAATTCAGTTGTACAATACATTCCAATGAATCCTTCAGTTCATTATTCCAGTCAGATTAAACATTTTCTATCTAGGGAATCCCAGCAGATTGCATTGAGTCTTTGACTTGCAGCAGGATTCCTAAAGGGATTTCATAATTCCTAAAGATTAATAAATTAGAAAACAGTTAATAATTGGTTACACAGACTGTATTAAATAAATTTTAACACCCTATACATACACACCCTATATTTTACCGCAAACTTGCAACTATAGTTAACTTTCTAAAGAAGGCGCAATCGCTTGTTTGCTAAGGGTCGGGACCTACAGTAACATCAACACACTGAAACTATTGTATTCAGAATATAAAATCTGTGATTGTGTGTTAAAAGTGTTCAAGAGGTATCAACCTTTTGCCAGCCATCTCCTGTGCTGTGCACAGAGGGGAAAGGCTGTGTGTGTGTGTGTACATGTATAGCTATACTTGTGAGGACCAACCTTTGACAGCCCACCACCATTGTGTGGACATTTGTAGTTGTGAGGACATTTTGCCTGGTCCCCACAATGTTTAACAAGCTATAAAACTCTACTAGTTAGGTTTAGAGGTATGGTGTGAAATAGGTTTAAGTTAAGGTTAGGGTTAGGCATGTATCAGTAATGGTTAGGTTTAGGGAAAGAAAGAAAGAAAGTGTCTGGGTTAGGCATAGTAAAATCAATGGAAGTCAATACAATGTCAACACAAGGATAGCAAGACGTGCGTGTGTGTGTGTGTGTGAGTGAGTGAGTGAGTGAGTGAGTGAGTGAGTGAGAGAGAGAGAGAGAGAGAGAGTGTGAGAGAGACGCGCGAGTGACAGAGAAACAAAGACAGCAGGGAAAAGAAATGCAGCTGAACAAATACGCTGCATGTTTCAAATAGCGTAAAAAAGAAAAACGAAACGCAATATGTGACGGTCGGTGTTGATTTTTTTTTTTGGTGATCTCTTTTTAATATTCATCAGAAATCTTGCTGCCGCATTTTGGATCAACTGAAGGCTTTTTTTGGCACTAGTGGCCTTTTTTCGACAGTAGCTTGACAGGAAGAATGGGAGCGACATGCAGCATATGTCCGGAGGGATTTGAATGTCAAGTCTTGCTCAAAAATAAAGCTGAGGTTCTTTAAGTTATTACTGGAGGCCCAATTTAATGCCATCCAGATGAAGGGATTGACTAATCAGTTTCTTTTTTAGAACTTCTGGTCCAAAGACAGCAACTTCTGTCTTGTTAGAATTTAAGAGTAAAAAGTTTAGCGTCATCCATGTTTTTATGTCTTCCAGACATGCCTATAATCTACCTAAATGACTGGGTTCATCAGGATTTATGGATAAATATAGTTGTGTATCATCGGCATAGCTGTGGAAATTCATCCCATGCTGTCTAATGATTCTACCAATTGGGAGCAGATATATGGTGAAAAGAAATGGTCCAAGCACAGAACCCTGTGCTTGGACCAACCCTGAGGACATGAGAATATCATTAGTAACCTTCACCAGTGCTGTTTCAGTGCTATGATGAGCTCTAAAACCTGACTGAAACTCTTCAAACAGCTCGTTACTGTTTAGATGCTCACAGACTTGATTAGCAACTATTTTCTCAAGGACTTTATATAAGAAAGGAACTTTACATATAGGTCGGTAATTAGTTAAGTCATCTTGATCGAGGGAAGGTTTCTTTACTAAAGGTTTTATTACAGCAACCTCAAAGAAACCAAATAGAACACTTCCTTAAATAATTTGGTTGGGATTGGGTCCAACATACAAGTTGAAGCTTTAGTTGAGGCTAATATTTTTGATAATTCCGAAAGCTCGACTGGATCAAAACAGTCCAAACACAAAAGTGGTTCTACAGTTCTCTCTGATGCTGTCTCGCCTACTAAGGAAGAAGTAATCATGTCAATGATTAACTTTTTTTGTGTAATTAATTTTGTTTATGAAGAATCCCATAAAGTCATCACTACTAAGAGCTGGGGGAATAGTTGGCTCAACAGAGCTATGACTCTAAGTTTGGCAACTGTACTAAAAAGAAACCTAGGATTGGTTTCTTCAAAAGATCTTTAACTGGTGCCGTAGAAATCAGCTGAGCAGTTGTCAAACAGGTCTAGCTATGAATGTTTGTATACCAGACAACACCAATTACATGGGTCTAAATGTGAGGAAATGAAGCACTCTTTTTTTGAAACATCCAGTAATGTCTCTCCTTTGTTGTGTGTGTTGCTTTGATGTATGTTGTGTCGGTATGGAGGGTGGGAGATCCTAAACGATTAACTACATCACTACACCTACAATGTATGATAGTGTTACCTTGAAGTTAGTTATAATTTATTCATATTCTTCTATATTTAAAGATCAACTGGCCACCTGGGAATAAAAGCTCCTTCTTTTTGTGTGCCATGAAACAGGCAAATAAAAAAAAATAGCAGAGTAATTCACAAAGTGGGTTGAGCTGCTGTCAGTTGGAACCGCTACAGGTTGACTTTGAGCTGAATTTCCTGGGATAGGACTACCATGGATAGAGCTGGATCGAGACATTTGTATAGCACTGTAGGCAGTTGACAGTTAAAATGTAAGCAACATGCTGTTTGTTTGTTTTTTTTCAGATCTATGTACGAGCTCCCCACAGACAGCGGAGGAACTAGAGAGCAGGAACAAGCTGCTGCGCCTTCTGGACTCAGTCATTGATGCTCTGGTTTGGGCCATTTCCAAACTGGGCCTGTCGACTCAGCAGCAGACTCTACGCCTCGGCCACCTCACCATGCTGCTCTCCCACATTCGTCATGTCAGGTACACACCCCTAAAAGGACATAATAGAGTAGAATAATCCTTTATTTTCCCACAAAGGGGAAATTTGGACGTAAAAGCACCAAGGGGACAGATAGAAGCGTTCACAATCACACAAGGAAGGTAGAAAAAGTATTAAAACAGAATTAAGAATAATATATGTACGTTAAGGACACAATTACAAAAAACAAAGTACTGTGCAGTTATTAAAAATAAAGTGGCATTCTCAGATTAGAATGTGAATGTGTAATGACGAAGCATCCTTGTGTCTGCCAGAAACTCACACGGCTTAAACTCCACACTCGGTCTTTCACATAATTCTCAGTAATATATAATAAAGTTTGTGGTTGGAATGAGACAAACACAAAATAGTGCATATTTGTATTTTTTTACACAAATAAGTAGTGCACTATGCATATCTATCTGCTCATGCTCATTTATTGTGATATCCCTAATAAAATCCTATGCAACCGAACTTTCATTTCCACTGCAGGAACCTTTTCAGGACCTTTTTGTCTGGGGTAGTTTTCTGCTCCTGTCGTTTCCACTGCAGGAATCAGGACCAAATCAGAGTACCAGGGTAGATATCTAACCCAGATAGGGGGGTCGGACTTTTAAGATGGACCTTGATCTACAGGTGGTCTCATGTTTGATGACAATTTCCTGACCCACATACAGTCACACTCAACAAAGATCAGATAAAGGTGGTTTATTTACAAAGTAAGAATAGGCAATTGAAGTGGTTCTGTCTCTGAGCAGGTCCAGAAAGCGTCTGGAGGAGAGGGGAATGAGCAGCTAATTTGCTGTAAGTAATATGATTAGGGTTGAGGTGAATCTCCAGGTCTGAGTAACAGAGGAGAGCAGGCAGGCAAGTGAGGTCCTGAGGATGGTAGAGCTGCAGTGGACAATGTGGATATGGTTTGTTCTGGAGCGGTTGCTTGGTGGTGGATCTTGACCTGCATACAGAGGCAATGAAGGTACAGTGGGTCAAAAAGGTTTATGGCAGGTACCAATGGCACAATTTTAAAAAGATCAGAGAGGTCTGTAATTTTCATCATAGGTACACTTCAACTGTAAAAGACAGAATGTAAAAAAATATCCAAGAAAACACATTGTATGATTTTTAAATAATTTATTTGTATAATGATTCAGAAAAAAAAGTATTTATCACCTACAAACAAACAGGAATTCTTCTTTAGAAAGCTCTTCTATCCTCGACTCGTTACCTGTATTAATTGCACCTGTTTGAATTCATTATCTGTATAAAATACACCTGTCCACACCTTCAGATAGTCAGACTCCAACCTTGGCCAAGACCAGAGAGCTGTCCCAGGACACCAGGGGACTAGATTGTACACCTGCACAAGACCAATCTACAACAGGCAAGCAGCTTGGTGAGAAGACATCAACTGTTGGAGCAATCATTAGAAAATGGAATAAATACAAGATCACTGACAATCTCCCTCAACCTGGGGCTCCATGCAAGATCTCACCTCATGGGGTACACATGATCTTGAGAACGGTAAGGAAACAGCCCAAAACTACATGGGGGGAACTAGTCAATGACCTGAAGAGAGCTGGGACCACAGTAACAAAGGTTACTTTTGGTAACACACTAAATTGTCATGGATTCAAATCCTGCAGTCCCCCTGCTTAAGCCAGCACATGTCCAGGCCCATCTAAAGTTAGCCAGAGACCATCTGGATAATGATTGGAAGAGGATTGGGAGAATGTCATGTGGTCAGATGAGACCAAAATAGAACTCTTTGGTATAAACGCCACTCGCCGTGTTTGGAAGGGGAAGAATGCGGAGTTGCATCCCAAGAACACCATACCGACTGTGAAGTATAGGGGAGAAAACATTATGCTTTGGGGCTGCTTTTCTGTATAGGGGACAGGATGATGGATCTGTATAAAGGAAAGGATGAATGGGGCAATGTAAAGTGAGATTTGGGGCAAAAATCTCCTCCCATCAGTGAGCATTGAAGATGAAATGTGGCTGGATCTTCCAGCATGACAATGATCCCAAACATATCACCCGGGCAACAAAGGAGTGGCTACGTAAAAAGCATCTCAAGGTTATGGAGTGGCCTGGCCAGTCTCCAGACCTCAATCCAATAGAGAATCTGTGGAGGGAGTTGAAAGTCAAAACACCACAGCTCTGGAGAAGATCTGCATGAAAGAATGGGTCAAAATATCAGCTACAGTGTGTCTAAACCCGGTGAAGACCTAAAGGAAATGTTTGACCTCTGTCATTGCACACCAAGGTTACATTATAAAGTATTTAGTTGAACTTTTGTTATTGACCAAATACTTACTTTTAGCACCAATATACAAACAAAATCATACAATATAATTTCCTTTTTTTTACATTTTGTCTCGCACATTTGAAGCATACCCATGATACAAATTACAGACCTCTCTCATCTTTTCAAGTGGGACAACTTGCACTATCGGTGGCTGCCAAATACTGTTTTGCCCCACTGTAAATTGAGTTCGAGGAAATTTCTAATAACTTTTCACTAGAGGCATAAGAAGTTTTACAGGAGAACACGAGGAACACTAGATGGCTAGAGGGTAATACGCCAATGACTGACGCAATCTGCTGGGATTCCTTAAATAGGAAACTTTTTAACTGATTGGAATGTTTGTATAAATGTATTGAAATGACTTCTTGTTAACTGCCTTGAGATGACATCTGTTGTGAATTGGCGCTATATAAATGAACTGAATTGAATTGAAAACTGAATTAATATAGAATTAGTTCTCCAGCAATAAGTGGTTGTCCTGCAGAACCATATCTCCTCAGAGGTTTAATGACAAAATCAGCTGCAGGTATACATCCTGCAGAGTCCAGAATGCCCTCTACAGAAAGACCACTTCTGTGATGAGGCTCACACTCAGACACAAGCACACTCATATGCACCCAAGTCCTCATAAGTGGAGTTTTATTGAGTTGCCTCCATTGATAATAACTGTAACATCATGAATTAATGTCTGTTTTTCACCTATTATTGTTTTTTCCTTATTTGAAATGTGTTTTTTTTCCCAATCATCCATTTTCTCTACTCTGAGCCCCTCCTGGATGACCGGGCTTCTTTCCCTATCTCTAAGGGAGAGCCCAGACACCCTGTGCAAGAAACCCATTTCAGCTGCTTGTATACATGATCTCTTTCTTTCTGTCACTAGCCAAAGCTTATGACAATAGATAAGGGTAAGAATGTAAATTGACTGGTAAACTGGAAGCTTCATCTTTCGACTCAGCTCTCTCTCCATGACAGACCGGTACAGTGCCCGCATCACTATAGACACAGCACCAGTTCGTCTCTCAATCTCCCATTCCATTTTTCCCTCATTCGTGAACAAGATCCCCAGATACTTAAACTCCTCCACTTGGGTTAGGACCTTATCCCCAACCCAGGGAAGGCACTGTAATGTTTTCCGGCTCAAGACCATGGTCTTGGATTTGGAGGTGCTGATTCTCATCCCGCACTCTTCACACTTAGCTGCTTCAGCAAAAGCTGTGATCACATCCTGATGAAGCTAACAGAACCACATCATCTGCAAAAAGCAAAGACACTATCCTCAGGCCACCAAAATGGATCCCCTCAACACCTTGGTTGCACCTAGAAATTCTGTTCATAAAAGTTATGAATAGAATCAGTGACAAAAGGCAACATTGGTGGAGTCCAACTCTCACCATAAACGAGCCCAACTTACCGCTGGCAAGGCAAACCAAGCTCTGACACTCATCGTACAGGGACCTAACAGCCCAAATCAAGGGGCCAGGTATCCCATACTCCTGGAGTACCCTCCACAGGACTCCCTGAGGGACACGGTCAAATGCCTTCTCCAGGTTCTTCTTTTACGCAATATTTCAGAGCTGCATTACCCAACACAGGCCTCCAACATCAAGAAGGTCTTTACGTACTTTGTCCTCCGACCCATGATGTTCTGAGTCAAGGTCAAAAGCACACCATCATTAAAATAAACAGTGTTGATGGTGCTCCGTTTTATCCACATGAGACTCCGAATGGTAGACCAGAATTGCCTCAAAGCCATATGGAGGTTGTTCTCCATGGCCTCACTAAACTCCTCACATGCACGAGTTTTTGCTTCAGCAACCACTTGAGCCGCATTGTGTTTGGTCTGCTGGTATCTATCAGCTGCTTCCAGGGTCCAACATGCCAAAAAGACCCAACATGACTCCTTCTTCAGCTTGACAGCATCCCTCACCGGAGGTGTCCGGGTTTGCTGCCGAGACGGGCACCGACCACCTTACAGCCACAGCTCCTTTCAGCCACCCTAGCAATGGAGGCACCGAATGTGACCCACTTAGGCTCAATGTCCCTGTGTTCAAAGCTGTGGAGTTGAGAGTTGAAGCTCTTTTTGACAGGTGACTCTGGCAGACCATCGCAAGAAGTTTGAGTCGCCAGGTCTGACCAGCATCCTCCCCCACTATTGGAGCCAACTCACCACCAGGTAGTGGTCAGTGGACAGCTCCACCCCTCTCTTCACCCAAGTCTCCAAAACATGCGGCCGCAGATCACATGAAACGACAACAAAGCTGATCATCAAGCAGCGATCTTGAAAGTATCCTGGTCCCAAGAGCACATATGGACATCCGTATACTTGAACGTGGTGTTGACAACAGTCAAGACCTGTCCCACCACCCGTAGGTGGAAGGAGGCTACTCTCTCATTTACTGGGATGAACCCCAATGTACAGGTACCAAGATGGGGGGGGCAAAAAGTTTCCAGAGTGGAAAAGAGTCCAAGAGTCAAACCCCTCTTGAGGAGACTGGTTCCAGAGCCAGAGCCGTAATTCGATACGAGTCCCACTATGTCCAGCTGCAGCCTCGTACACCAGTTCAGGCTCCTTTCCCACCAGTGAGGTGACATTCTGTGCCTAGCTTCTGTAGTCAAGGATTACTCTACCAATGTCCCCACCTTTCGCCACTGTCCATCTCAGAAAGCACCCGATCCCTGTGGCCCCTCCCACAGGTTTTCAGCTCATTGGAATGGTTGCCCATGTATCCTCTTTGGGCTGACCCTGGTCAGGCCCCATGGGTAAAACCCCAGCAACCAGACGTCGCCACCAGGCTTGGCTCCACAGGGGGCCTCGCTGACTCGCGTCGGGGCGAGGGAACACAGTAGGATCACAGGGGATCGTGCCATGCTGGCTGTTTTTGCCCAGTCTCTTTCTTATGGTGGAGTCATGACTTTTGACCTTAACTGAAGGCCTGAGGTTCTGTGAATATTCTTGTGGGGTCTTTTGTGACCTCTTGCATGACTCATTGTAACACTCTTGGGATAATTTTGGTCAGCCAGCCCCTCCTGGGAAGATTCACCACTCTTACATGTTTTCACCATTTGTGGATAACGGCTCTCACTGTGGTTTACTGGAGTCCTAAAGCTTTAGAAATGACTTTAGAACCTTTTCCAGATTGTTAGATCTCATTTACCTTCTTTCTCCTGTCTTCCTGAATTTCTTTGGATTTCGGCATGTCTAGCTTTAGACATCGTGCCTGGGATCAGGATTCAGGAGCTGGTACAACTTTGTGTCCAGGTGCTGGCTGGGCGTAGCTTGGGGATGCCGTCCGTCCGCTGCGGCTATCAGTGGGGCGCCCCGACATCTGGCAGGGGTGGGGCGCTAGGAGGTCGGCAGTGGGAATTGGTCTGGGGTGGCGGCCGCGTGTGTCAGCCATCGGCAGGCCGTGGCCCTCGCAATGGTGGCGGGGGCCCCTTGTCGGCCGATCCCTTGTCGGGTCCCTGCTGGGGGGTGGGGAACCCCTGGGCCTCGGGTCTCCGGGTCCATGGTCTGGCCTGCCCTGGTGTAGCCAATTGTCGGCAGAGCCTGTGGGCTCGTCACTGCAGCCCCCCAGGCCCCTGGTGTTTTCCTCTGCTCCTCTCTTGGGCGAGGCCGTCAGCCCTGCACTGGTCCGCCTGGGGCTCCTTGGTGGGGATCCTTTGGACGTCTGTGGCTCCATTCTCTTTCAAGTTTGCGTCGATTCCTGGGAGACAGATCGATGGCTCCTCACACCAGCTATCGAGCACTCGTGTGGAGAAACCTTATATGCACCCGCATGCTTACACGCGCACATAGGTGTGGGAACTGCTGTGTTTACAGATACATTCTTGGGCTGAGGTTATCATTACTAGATTTTGATTAATTGGTATCATGGGCTTTTCATTGGTCGGCGTCCATCTCAAGCGAGAAACCTGACAACTTCGGCTTCCTAATTAACACGGTTTTAACTGGTTTTTAATCCGTTTTTTCATTTTATTTTTTATGACTAGTTTTAACCGTTTTTATCACAACTAAGTTTTAGCGACTTATTTCTTATTATCGGGGCATTTTTAATCAGAGCACGGACTCTATCATGGCTCCTCTCACCTGTAGCTCTGGGTGTGAAGGCTGCGTCAACCTCACCAAGGAAATCATAGAATTGGAGCAGAGGATCTCTACTCTCCACCAAATCCAGGACCACGAGCGCGACGTGGACATCCTGTTCGGACGGACTTTCGCCGCCACCACCAGTGCCCAGCTGGCCGACACAATTCCCTGCCAGCCCGGTGAAGCTGTGGAGGGGGAATCCATCGCTGGGTCTCCAGGCGGACTCGGACTGACCAACACCGGCGGCGGTATAACAACTGCGGCAGAGGAGGAGCGCTGGTTCCAGCTGGGGGCTAAACCAAAAGCCCCCATTAGCTCCACTCCGGTGCCCCAAGGTGCATCGTCGACGGTCGGGCCTGGCCGCGGTGGGGGCATCCAGAGCGGCCGCCACCGTTCTCCCCCTCCCGGCCTTCCACTGTCTAACCGCTTCCGTGCCCTGGAGCACGACTTTCCTCCTCTGGCCGTCCCTCCGACCACACCGAAGCCCAGTAGTTCCACAGGACCGCCGCCCATCCCCTCCCAGCAGGCGGAGGAGCAGTCGGATTCCGGTAGCCACCCACGTCGCGCCAAACTCAGGACTACGGCCGGGATTCGGCGAGGAGTGCTCCATTTCACCCTCAATCCACGGAACAAGCCCTCGGCGCCCACTAAACATCGCTGCAGTCCTGGGGAAGCCAAGCCGTCCAACATCCAGCAGGTCCTGGACAGCGAGGGATCCTCTGCTCACCATCAGCCTTCAGACCAGCCACCCACAACGCTCATCATTGGAGACTCAATAATCCGGCACATTAGGATGAGAGGAGCCATTACTCTTTGTTTTCCGGGGGATACGGTAAATGACATTTCTGAACAGATCCTGGAGTCCATCCGAAGCCACCCAACCGTGAATAAAGTTATAATTCATGCTGGCACCAACGACATCCGTAAACAGCAGTCTGAGCTCCTAAAGCGGGATTTTATTCATTTGTTTAATCTTTTAAAAGACAAACACCTATCTGTTTTTATCTCTGGTCCCACTCCCACCATCAGCAGAGGAATAGGCCGTTTCAGCAGGCTGCTTTCTCTGAACACCTGGCTTTCCACTGCCACAATGATGCATAACATTGGTTTTATAGACAATTGTAACATTTTCTGGGGCCGGAGTCAACTGTTTGGGGCGGACGGACTAAATCTGAACAGACAAGGCACACGTATGCTGGCATTAAGCCTGGCATACCCTCGTCCACCACACTGTCTCCAGCTGCTCCTGCCCTCTCTGCCCCCTCAACCACATCCTGATGTCTAGCTTGTCCCTGCTCCTATAAACTCAGTCCTGATTTTAACAGTAACTCACATATCGGACTTGGACCTTGCCCCACTTCTTTCATTCCTGTAATTATCAGCAGAGAGCGAACAAATAATCATAAACTGAACAAATGCAACCCAAATAATCTAGAGAGGGCAAGAAGTGCCTCAGCGCCAAGTAAACGGTCCTCAACTCCAGGACATTGATGTGAAGCTGACCCTTACGAGGGACCCACAGCCCTTGGACAGACCTGCCTGCCTGTGGCCTGTTATTGTGGGCAGTATAAGGTACACCTGTGCACTAATCATGATTTCAGATCAGCATCTTGATGTGGCACACCTGTGAGGTGGGATGGATTATCTCAGCAAAGCAGAAGTGCTCACTATCACACATTTAGACTGATTTGTGAACAATGTTTGAGAGAAATGGTAATATTGTGTATCTGGAATGAATGTTAGATCTTTAAGTCCATCTCATGAAAAATGGGAGCAGAAACAAAGGTGTTGCGTTTATATTTTTGTTGAGTGTACGTTGAATAAAAGCCTTCGGCCTGCAAATGCGGCGGCACGACCGCTATGGCTCTTTTGTCCAGGAGAGTCTCTATTTCATGCATCAAGGCGGTGGCCCGTGCAGGATCGGTGACTGAAGTCACATTGACCCCCGATGGGGGTGGGGGCTGACGGCGGTACTGCAACCTGTAACCCTGGGACATGGTTCGTACAACCCATGCTTCTCCGCATTGGGCCTCCCCTCCCCAGGTGAAAACCTGCCTGCCGTCAGCCCACAGCCCTCAGGCTGTGTCCTGACGCCTGTCCGGGGCTCTGGGGGGGCGGTGACCCTGTTCCCGCCCCACGGCTCCCCGGGTGGCGCCTGTCCTGCTCCAGGCCGCCAAGTCCCCGCCGCGGCCCTGCTCCGCTGGCGAAACTGCGGGGAGGAGGCCGCACGAAACCGACGCCAGGGGTCCCGTGATATATACATCTATATATATATATATACATCTATATATATATATATATCTATATATATATAGATATATATATATATATACATATATATACATATATATACATATATATACATATATATACATATATATACATATACATATACATATATATACATATACATATACATATATATACATATATATACATATATATACATATATATACATATATATACACATATATACATATATATATATATATAAATAAATTATTACTTAAAGGTAAGGTAACCTATTATAAATTATTTCATGTTTTTAAGAATTTGTATGACTTGCCCTCCAATGGATTTAGTTTAATTTAAGCGTTTTAGTTTCTGCCATTTTAGTTCCCACATGGTCCATTTCCTTAGTTTATTCGTGTTCCAATTTCTGAATATTTCAATTACATTTGCAAGGTGTAGGATCTACTATTTTATTTCGGTTTAGGTTTTGCCATATTTGTAGTCCCTGTATTATTGCTCAGTTGGTCTTGCCATATTGTTTATTTCTTTGTATTGCTGTATCTTAGCTTGTTGATGGCTTTTTCTCCTTGTGTCTTTCTGGTTTGTGTTAAATTGGTTTACCTTTCCCTTGGCCATTAAATCTGTTTTATTTTCTTCTCATGTTAGTCTTCCCCCGGGTTCCTTGTAGTACTCGAGTCTTGGACTCGGACCCCAAGTCTTGATTCGTGTCACCTTTCAGGGACTTGGGACTTGATTTGAGCAGCACTTAAACTCGAACTATGACATGAGAAATAGCTATTGGTGGAATTCGCATGCAGCCCATGCTAATATTAGTTTGTTACATTAGGTCGAATTAGGTCAAATTACTGGATAAATTGAATGACTTCTAATTCAGTTTATTTATATAGCGCTCACAACAGATCAAGGCTCTTTGCAAGTCATTTCAATACAAACATTCCAGTCAGTTTCAAGTTTTACCTAGTTTTCTATTTAACGAATCCCAGAAGACCTCATCGAGTCATTGACTTGAAGTTGCGTCCCGTAGATGCAATCCCTCAGCAATCCCTCATACTGAGCAAGCATGTAGCGACAGTGGAGAGGAAAAACTCCCTTTTAACAGGAAGAAACTTCCACTAGAACCTGAACCAGGACCTGGCTCAGTACAAACGGCCATCTGCCACGACCATCTGGAGGTTTGAGAAGACAGAGCAGAGACACAGAAAGAACAGAAGAACTGATGTAAGAGTACTTTCTATGTTACAGAAAGTAAAAAGTTGATAACAGGACACGGTGGATGTTCAGTTACTGGGAGGATCATCCCAGTCGATGCCCCCTGTCCAACAGGGCATTGCAGCCAAGCAGGATACCAGACCAGGTGGAGCTTCTATGGAGAGAAAAACACTGAGAGAAAACAGAGTTAACAGTCGAAATAACTGCAAATAATGCAACTGGAGAGTAGTAAGTAGAGTGAAGAAAAGTGGCTTTAAAAGAAGACAGAGTGTCTGCCTCACAGACTAAAACTGGGAGCTGGTTCCACAGGAGAGGAGCCTGATGACTAAATGATCTGCCTCCCATTCTACTTTTAGAAAGCCTACTTTTAGAAACCACCAGTAAACCTGCAGTCCGAGAGTGAAGTGCTCTGTTAGGAACATATGAAACAATCAGATCTCTGATGGATGATGGAGCTGATTATTAAGTGCTTTATATGTAAGAAAGATCATCTTAAATTATATTCTGGATTTAACAGGGAGCCAATGAAGGGAGGCTAAAACCGGAGAAATGTGAACTCTTTTTTTAATATTCATCAGAACAAATGCATGGACTAGTTTCTCATGCATCACTCCTGGACAGGATGGTTCTAATTTTAGCAATATTTCAGAGGTGAAAGAAGGAACTCCTAGAAACCTGTTTAATATGGGATTTGAATGTCATGTCATGGTGAAAAATGATGCAGAGGTTCTCCACGTTATTACTGGAGGCCAGTTTAATACCATCCAGATGAAGTGATTGACTAAGCAGTTTCTTTTTTAGAGCTTCTGTCTTGTCAGAATTCAAGAGAAAAAAAGTTTAGCGTCATCCAGATTAGATTAATCAGGATTTATGGATAAATATAGTCGTTTCTTCAGCATAACTATGGAAATTCATCCCATGCTGTCTAAAGATTTTAATTGGAAGCATATGTATAGTAAAAAGAATTGGTCCAAGCACAGAACCCTGTGGAACTCCACAAGTAACCCTTGAGTGTGACGATTTATCATTTACATGAACAAACTGGAATCTGTTGGACAAATATTATTTAAACCAGCCTACTGCTGTTCCTTTGATCCCTGCAACATGTCTTTCTTAGAGAATATTAACATCAACTTTGTCAAAAGCAGCACTGAGATCTAACAAAACCAGAACAGACACAATTCCATTATCTTAGGCCATGAGAACATCATTAGTAACATTGACCCTAGTAACCTGCTAGTTCAGTGCTATGATGAGCTCTAAAACCTGATTGAAATTCTTCAAACAGGTCGTTACTGTTTAGATGCTCACAAACTAGATTAGCAACTATTTTCTCTAACATTTTGGATAAGAAATGAAGGTCAGATATAGGTCTGTAATTAACTAAGTCACCTTGCTCGAGGGAAGGTATCTTAAGTAAAGGTTTAATTACAGCAACCTAAAATTCCTGTGGTACATATCCATGAATCATATCCAAAATGGTGCCATGGTTTCTTTTTCAGAACTTCGGGTCCAAAGATGGCAACTTCTGTCTTGTCTTTAGGAGAAAAACTTTAGTGTTATCCAGTTTTTTTATGTCTTCCAGACATGTCTATAATCTACCTAACTGACTGGATTCATCAGGATTTATGGATAAATATAGTTGTGTATCATCGGAATAACTCTGGAAATGTATCCCATGTTGACTAATGATTTTACCAACTGGAAGTATATACAGGTATAAAGTAAAAAGAATTGGAACAAGCACAGAACCCTTTGGTACTCCACAAGCCTTTTTAAAGCCTTGTTTCCAATGACCGGAACGGTGCGGCTCGGTCCGGTCTGCTATTGCGTAATTCTGACTTTTCATGGGAGCGTTTCCACTGCCTACTGAACTCTTTGTGAGGTGCGCTTCCGTGACATCATACTGGAGGGATAAGGAAGTGGGTGAAGCGCAAAACACACAAATTCAGGGGTCTGTTGCTGGATGTCCTATAATTTGGTCCCATTATTCAACTCAAATTGGGCCAGACTACCTTTCCCAATCTCAGGTGTAGGTCCAGATATTTTTCCTGCTCAATTAGACCCTTTCCTCCCAACACATAACCTGAATTTTATCCAATTAGCAACAACTCCATTGAGTGTAAATATTGAAGTGCGCTCTTACTTAGTGTGTTACGGTAACTAAAGTTGAATATTGGAGTGCGTTCCTAAATTCTGTACTACTGTAATCCAGTAACGGAAAAAATTCAGTTTCTTCTTTGAAGTCTCTAACCTGACGCCTTGCAAGATTGTTCCCTTCAACATGTACTTTTCTGTCATTAAAATTTAGAGGCAAGCACCTGAAGCTGCCGCTTGTCACAAAGAGTAAATCCACATGTAGTCTACCCAGCTGTCGCTACCCCATGGTACCTGTAGACATCCGCCTGAATTTCAAAATAAAATCACTCTGTACAAACATAAGTACAGAATATAGGGCGTTCACCTAAAATATGCTACATGTAGAACAATTAAAATAAACAACACAGAATAAAACAGACAAATAACAATACAGAAGGAAAGGATTTAGTGATATGAACATGATTAAATAGGCTAAACATATCAATATTTAAGCTTGATATCAGGTAGTTATTTTTCTATGTGGGTATGTGTGTGTGTGTGTGTGTTTGTGTGTATGATATGATACTTGAATTTAAGAAAAAGGTTTTAAATGGATTCCAGCTCTCTTCAAAGGCTGACATATGCTTCCTTTTCTTAGTGTTAATTTTTTCCATTGTAATATAGTCAGATATTAAATTAAGCCAGTGAGTAATGTGTCAAGAAGTCTTTGCTTTCCAGTTTTGGAGGATTACTTTCTTAGCGGCAGCTAGAGGAATTAACAGATTTTTGAATTTGGATGGAATGACTAATTTTGAGAGATCACCTAGAAGACAGAATGAAGCTGATGTTGGGATTCTGCAGCCCAGGATGGTGGAAAGTGTCTTAGTAACAGTAATCCATAGTGAGTGAACTGGTTGGCAAAGCCAAATGGCAATAAAATAGTTGTCTGTGCTACCTAAAGTGCATTGTGTACAAATAGCTGAATGAGCCAGTCCCATTTTAAACATTTTACTGTGAGTGATGAGACTTCTATGAATGACTTTGTATTGGATAAGTTGCAGGTTGGTGTTTGTGGTCATGGATAATATGTTTTTGCATATTTGTTCCCAGAGATCGGGGATGGGAGAAAGATCCAGGTCATGTTCCCATTTGGTTGTTGGAAGTGATATTATGGTGTTTAAGGTGGAAATTAGTTGGTATAATTCATTTTAATTCAGTTTATTTGTATAGGGCTGATTCACAACAGATGTCATCTCAAGGCACTTAACAAGAAGTCATTTCAATACATTTATACAAACATTCCAATCAGTTAAAAAGTTTCCTATTTAAGGAATCCCAGCAGATTGCGTCAGTCATTGGCGTGAGGTTGGGCCCCGTTGATGCAGACTTGCCAACCATGGTAATCCTTCAGCAATCCCTCATACTGAGAATTTAGAGATTCGTTTTTATTATTGTTGATTTTAATAATTTCTTTGATTAATGGGGATGATTCTAATGTATTATTTTTTAGATGGATCTGTTTTCCTTTTATTAAGTTTAGTTGTTGATATTGAAGAAACTGGTTTCTCCCAACCCCGTATCTCTGTACTAGCATGTGAAATTATATAAATTGGTTGTTTGAAAATAGAGGGAAGTCTGGGTCTCTTTGCTTAGGCTGCTTCCCCTGCGACCCGACCCCGGATAAGCGGAAGAAAATGGATGGATGGATGGATGGATGGTTGTTTGAAAATAGATGACTGAGATGTGTGATTCCTTTCTGTTCCCAGGTGGAGAAGTGAATGGGTTTGTTTTGTAATATAAAGGTTGGGTTGTGCCATAATGGGGTGTACTCAAGTAGAGCTAATGATGATTTAGTGATCCTGTTAATTTTCCACCAGGTTGTCAGAGTTGTTGAAATAGTAATTAAGTTACAGATTTTTGATTTTTTTTTTTTATTGATTGTTGAAGGAATAGAAGATCTGTAGTTGAGATGTTGACAGTGATTTTGTTCCAGTTCCAAGCAGGGGGGGATTATCTTTGTGTGTCCATTTGATTAAATACTGTAACTGATTAGCTAAAAAGTAATATAGAAAGTTTGGTGACTCAAGTCCACCACATGATTTCTTATTGTGAAGTGTTGACGGTGAGATTCTTGTTTTTTATTTTTCCAATAAAATAAAGTAGTAAATTAATTTAATGTTTTGAACCAGTTATATGTAGGGGAGAAAAGGTAGTTCATCTTGACAGCAGCAATTCTTCCAATGAGTGAGAGTGGGAGTTTGGTCCAGCGCTTATAGTCGTCTTCTGTTGTCTTGAAGGGGAGAGTAGTTGAGATTAAACAACTCTGACAGCCTGGGGGAGATATTTATACCCAGGGATTTGACGTTGCCAGTCCGAAGTGGGAGATGATGATCCTGAGCTGCAGAGTCCCAAGCATCATCTGAGAGAGGCAATATGGTTGATTTATTCCAGTTTACAGTATGAGAGATTTCAGAAAATTTATTAATTAGATTGAAAGAGTGATATATATGGATTCGGTAAATAAAGTAATAAATCATATGCATATATACTAATTTTGTGATGTGTGTCTTATTATTTTGTCGTATAGCCACTGCGAGACGTTAAATGAAGATTGCAAAAAGGGAGGGCGAGAGCGGGCATCCCTGTCTGGTTCCTCTATGGAGTGTGATGCTTTGTGAGGTGATCCAATTAATAGTGATGGTGAATCAAGGTGAATTGTACAGTGTTTTAATCCAGCGAATGAACGACTCTCCAAAACTAAGTTTGTGGAGGGTTGTAATTAGAAAAAAATTGGTTTACTTTATCAAATGCCTTTTCGGCATCTAGAAATATGATGTTTTTTTGTTTAGTTTGTTGTGATATATTGATTAGATTAAAAAGCCTTTTAGCGTTAACCGTGGCGTGTCTATTTTTTATGAATCCGGTATGATCTGGGTGATTAAGAGTAAGAGTTACAGTTTCTATTCTGGTTAGTGATAATTTTTAAATCCGAATTAATTAGAGAGAGGTCGTTAGCTTGAAGGTTGAGTAGGATCTTTATTGGGTTTTAATAGTAATGTCATGACAGCTGTATTCATGTGTGTCGGTATTTATTATTTCTTATTGATCTGAGATCCCAGACCTCTGTGCGCTTTGCTGGAGTCCAACCCCATTCCTATTCCTCTGTTTTACCATGGATTTTCATTGTGAGGTCCCCGACCATCACTCAAAGATTTCCGATCATTGTCTTTATTTGCAAAGTCCCAGACTTGAATTAAAAGTCCCCGACCTTTTTCTTATTTGCGAGGTCCCAGACCTGCGCTTGAGTCCGACCCAATAGGTCTATTTATCTTTTCTTTCACATTTTTTTAACTCTTTCATGCTTCAAATTTTGTACTCATTGGCTGATATCATTGTCAAGGAAGAATCTCACCAACTGTTGCTCCGGGAAGGAAATCCGTGGTTCTACAGGCCTCCTTTTTAGATCTAACGATGAGGTGGAGGGCTTTAATCCAGGTCCCAGACCAGGCCATGCACAGGCTCTCAGCAGCATGCGGTTCCTCCCGGAGATCCAGTCAGATTTTGGGATCCGGCTCGAAGGACCAAGAAATGTCAGGGTTAAAATTGCTTTGTGACACTTATAACATAAAAAATATTCAACATCAACAAGGATTACCAGAAACCAGCAGTGTATTAAATGAATTTTTACTTGCAAGGAGTGAAATCAGTACAGAGGTACAGGGTTTTCACTGAAGAAACATCCCTTCACAGCACACATTTATACATCAAGAGGAGCCGTTCCTCCCTCCTCACATTCCTGGTTTGACCATGATCTTGGTCTGACCATGAGGCTGCCATGTGGTCACCAGGCCTCCGTCCAGAGTGCAGAGGCCCCCACCCAAAGCATGTGAACACAAAGATGAATCTTCACAGTTTTATATCATTCTACACACAATACTTCACTATAAGCATTGCAAACAAAAAAGGATAATAACCAAAATACGTGTATTTACAATTTTCCTTCTTACACACACAAAAGAGGAGGAAGAAAAAACAACAACAGAGTCTATTCAGCAACTCATGGTTGTCTTTCCTACTTTTTTTCTTTGTTTACACAAACATGACCATTGTGTTTAAGAAAACGCTCCGTGCGGAACAGAGGACCGGTGTGTAAAGTTGTCGCAGGGGTGACGTTTAAACTTACTGCAGTGTTTATGAGTTCACCCTATCAAAGGACTGTGTTATGTTAGACCAGTAGCTCCACCCTAACCGTATCAGACCCTTGTCCTGTGGACGTACATTAATGGACCGGTACGGGCCTGCTGTATGGGCCACTTTTACAATGGAAACAGACAAAAAAGCAGACCGAGCCGGACTGGACCGCTCAGTGAAAACGAGGCAAAAGAGAATATTATAATTAGTGCTGTCGTGAGATTAAAAAAACTTTGAGATTCATTATTTATGATCTGTAATTAATTAATCTAATAATCTCTTTTTTAATCTCACCTAATAATTGCTGATTAAAGCCCTCATCTTGAGGTATTTTCTTTTAAATTCCTTACATTATTGTGATAGAACAAAAGTTTGATACATGTAATTAAAATAACTGGCTTTATGAATTCATATATTGTATTTAACAGACTTGAACAGATGCAGTCCCGGCCATTTACATTCTCCTGTTTTTGTAACTAGTCCCAAGTGGGGCCTGCAACCTTCTGCTTCAAGCATGCGTGATTCATTAGCGTTCTGGACGCAGTGGGGTAAATATCTTCTCTGAGTCCAGCTGTGTTACAGGTTAAAACAACACGGTAAAATACGCATTATTTTTCACACCGATGGCTTGCCATACCGGTGGACCTGGGCGGCCAGGTGTAGCTGCAGTGTGCGGTGCAGACTGGTTGCCTTCTGTAAGCTGTGAGACAGGAAAGCGCCGCGCTGCTCGGTGAGAAGAGTAACAATGTTACATCATTCACCCAAAAGTTTTCAATAACCCCATAAAAAGTTGCTAGATTTGCCATTAGTCGTTTTTTCTTTTTTTTTTTTTTTTAGAAAGAATCGCTAGAGGGGTCTAAAAACTCGCCGAATATAGCATAGTTGGCAACTCACCGTTCCTCCTAACCTCGCCCTCCCCACCACGATGGAAGCCAGTCACCTCATGATGAGTTTACAGCCAACCGATGTGCAGTTTAGGGTGTGGTTAAACCCGAACAACTCAAGCACAAGAAGCCCAGTGAATAAAACGGCTTTATTTAAAAGGAACTTGCATGCAGAAAAAGTAAAATTAAAGATTAAAAATTTGATTAACGCGATTAAAAAACATAGCACGCTAAATATGGCTGTAATTAATGGATCGCAATTAACGCGATAATTTGACACCCCTACTTATGATCGACTGTGTCAAAAGCAGCACTGAGATCTAACAAAACCAGAACAGACACAAGTCCATTATCTGAGGCCATGAGAATATCATTAGTAACCTTCACCAGTGCTGTTTCTGTGCTATGATGAGCTCTAAAACCTGACTGAAACTCTTCAAACAGCTCGTTACTGTTTAGATGCTCAACAAAATTTACTAGCAACTATTTTCTCAAGGATTTTAGATAAGAAAGGAAGGTTAGATATAGGTCTGTAATTCACTAAGTCATCTTGATCAAGGGAAGGTTTCTTGAGTAAAAGTTTAATTACAGCTATTTTAAATTCCTGTGGTACGTATCCGTTTACTAAGGATAGATTCATCATATCTAAAATGGGACCAGGAACCAAATGGAACACTTCTTTAAATAATTTGGTTGGGATTGGGTCCAACATACAAGTTGAAGGTTTAGATGAGGCCTTCTCAAAACCTCTGTACATTTTGCAGACCTCATGCCGATTATTTATTGTGTTAAGCATATTTTATCATTCTGCACCCACTACTGTGTTAGCTCGGTGATAGCGTGGGGTATTTAGTACAATTTCAGTGTTTGTACTTTATGTTTAATTTTATTTTAAATAAAGTAAACTAAGTATGGGTGCCGTTATTTTAGTTTTAAAATCCACACCCTACTTTCTTATTTTTGACTCGCTCTTAGGTAATAATGACTTAACTTGGACTGGAAGATTCGTTTTGGGACTTGAACTTGTGTCTTGGCCAGTAACGACTTGACCTTAACTCAACTTTACCACTTTACTGGTTTCTAAGTTGAGCTTAGTTTGATTAAAATCATTCATCTTGCTTCATTAGTATCAGCCTGCTGGTTTTGCACCAACAAATTCAAAATGCACCAGTTTTCAATTACAAGGCCTTGAAAAAGTCCTGTATTTATTCATCTATGGTTTTCTATCTGTGAGGAAGACATTTCCTCGTTTTAGCTTCATCTTACCATTAGTGGTTTTTAAACATGATCGCTGTTATTATAGTAATTCAAGCTTCTTAGTTTTTGTGTGTATAGTCTTTTCCTTCAGTAAAGCACTTTGGTCCCCTTGTGAAAAAGTGTTCTATAAATAACTTTGAATGATTGATTGATTGATTGCTTGCTTGTAAATCCTTAAGAATCTGTATTTGTAAATATATGTATTTCCTTGAATATTTAACACTCCAAATATCATATTTTCTCCCCACTTGTTGACAAATGGCATTATCCATGACATTTCTCAAATGAACTTTTAGTCCTCTTTGGCATAATATGTCTTCATCTGCGTTTTTTATATTTTATTACGGCCAGTCTTGTACATGAGCCCGTCTGGGCCAACCCCTCAAACTCTATCTCACCCCAGATCATGTCTGTCCTCTCTGCAAGCAGCTTCTTCCTTCCGTCCACTGATGTTATGTCTTCATTTTAAGGTTAACCAAGACACTCCTCACTGCTGGGGAGTCAGCAGTTAGATCAGAGTAGGTGGAAGGCCTCTTCCCTGACTCTAATAATGCTGCTTTATTCCTTAATCAATTAATTGACATAACATTGAAATATTTCTGTAACCGGGTGGCAAACACAACAAATCTAGCTTCAAATGAGAGCTTTATTCAAAAACATATGGTGTCTGTGGTTCTCAGGATCCCTTTATTTTCTGCTCGTCATAGAGGAAGGACAGTAAATCATATTCTAGGATCCATTATAAGGTCAGTATTTGCGTTATTAGAGCCACAACACCATACGATCCCATGTTTGTTTACTTTATCACAGAGTTGTGCATGCACATTAAATATAGGAATGGAGCGCCGATGTCATCTACGCCGTAGACCATATAATCATGGAGACAACTGAGCCGGTTTTGTGAGATTTCTCCACTCTGGGATCCGGTTTCAAGCATGATCGTTTACAGGGTCCTATAACGGTGGCTCTATGTTGATGAGACACCTATTGGAAGAATTATTTTTGCTGCTACACCTGGTTTCATTTCTGTGTAGACGGCCTTGGTCTGCTTCACTTGGCAGGCAGGTCTTATGAAGTGATTTCTTGATTGAGAACAGGTGGGGCAGTAATCAGGCCTGGGCGTGGCCCAGGTGTGATTAACCACCTCTGTGGTTACCTAACAGGTAAAACAAAACCTGGAGGGGGGCATCGACTGGGATGAAACTCCCAGTAACTGTACATCCTCCACCTCTGATCTGTCTTCTGGAACCCCCAGACGGTCGTTGCAGATGGCCACTCGTACTGAGCCAGGTTCTGATTCTGGTTTTGTTGGAGGTTTCTTCCTGTTAAAGGGGAGTTTTTCCTCTCCACTGTCACTACATGCTTGTTCAGTATGAGGGATTGCTGTAAAGTCAATGACACAACACAGTCGACTGTCTACTGTCGCTACATGTTGGTCCAGGAGGAGTGAATGCTGCAAGTCAAAGACTCGATGCAATCTGCTGGGATTCCTTAGATTGAGAATCTTAAACTTTAAATTGGAATAATGAACTGAAGAATAATTGCAATGTATGGATGATTGAATTGAAATGAATTTTCTCATCACCTGCCTTGAGAGAACGTGTGTTTATTATTGTCACATAACATTTTATAAAAAGACGAAGCTTAACTCATGCTTTTCATGGAACAGTTTTCTTTCAGTTTCAGAGAAGTCAGTGTAAACATGATTTTTTCAGTTCTTTCAGGCTCACTATCACTTCCTCTCTCCACAGCAACAGAGGTATGGACCACTTGTCGACCATGAAGAGAAAGAACGTGGTGCTGGTGTACAACCTTCTTCTGGAAATGCTGGATGCCAACACATCCAGCAGCAGCAGTCAAACTGCGGCATCCTCGCCAACCTCTGATACTTACTCTGACGGGCAGCAGTACCACCCACCTCCTGCATTTTACCTGCAGGCTGATCTAGATCAGACCCTCACCACCAGTTCCAGTACTGATAATTATATGGTGCCTCCAGAGGAACTAACTGAAGACCACATCATGGTTAGGCACCTGCAGTCTCGAGGTCTCCTGTCCTCTCCACCATCTATAATAGGATCTCAAATGAAAAGTGAGGGGTAAGTTCCAGGGCCCTCATTTATCAAACTTTCGTAGAAACTGTCCTATATTCTATCCTACGAATGAAATTTAGAATGTTTGTACAAACTGTCAAAATCCGAATTTATCAAATATGCTGTGGCCAGTATTACATGTTACTCCACAATCATCTGTTGATAAATCCCACATGTAAGTACTTAGGTGCTTGTGCCCATTCACTCATTCGCATACAGAAACTCCCTCAATTAACTATGTTTGGTCACACCACATCCTCTGACACATGCATTAAATCCTTGAGTTCTTCCTGAAAATAACGGCCTAGAGAGCAAAAAAAGGAATTTCAGTGTCACAGAGATCGAGGTGAAACAGGAGTGGGGCAAAACAAAAGTCATGATGAAGAGACTTTTTGGAAATTATCATATTTAACACAAATTCATTTTAACACAGTTTTTGCCCTCTGTTATCAGCGGTTCGTCAGCTGTATTCCCCAATCACAGCACATCAGTTATATTCCTGTTGCAGACATAAAGAAAATGTGGAATAGTTTAATTTGCTGTTATTCACTTCTGTGGAAATACTTAGCTTCTTTGAACAAATTAAATCAGTAAAATTTGTCCTGAACATTGCTGTTTGGTTCTATCAGCTTAGGGGGCATCGGGGGCGTTACTAGACCTAATTCACTGGAGCACGTGCCTTAGTAAAAGCCTCCAGTGCCCCAGTAAAATTATAGCGCTGCTCTCACTGGAAACCGCATTCATGATTAGGGTTGGGCATCGAGAATTGAGCATCGATTGGAACCGGGACTCAGATGTCGATTTCCCCACGGAATTGTTCAATTTTTAATATTGATTCCTAGTTTCGACTCCCAGTCCGCCGACCAGAAGAAGAACCCGCCGAATACCAACAAAGAAGAATCCGCCATAAGTGTTGCGTTACTGCTCAATCATGGAAGGTGTGTGGAGACACTCTAAGATTTGTCTTCACTTTAGCAAACAAAACAACAGAGCTCAGTGCTATACCTGTAAGAAATAACCGACGTTCTGTGTTTGACGCGCTGCGCCGGCTTACCCCATTAGCTGTTCCTCCCGGATCCAACCGTCAGCCCAAAGCCGCACTGCGGTCCCTGCAGTCCAAATCCGGCCAGTAAAATAAGTCTGATGTCAACATTGTGGCAGCAAACAAGTTATACTCGAACCGTTGTTCAACTCAAGCGCAAATATCCAGCCAACGTTAGCTCATGGATTTGTTTTAATAGACAAACTGAGATTGCTGAGCTACTGTTAGCCAGGCAGCTGATAATACTCCGATGTAGTTCAATATTCTGCAGACAGACATGCAGGATGTTTGGAAATTGGTTTTCATTACATTTTCAAAAATAAAGCTCTCCTGTAGAAATGTTACCACTGTGAATTTTTTAAAATATTTATCCCAAAGTCCATAGATGACAGCCCTGTGAGAAATTCATTGAAAGTAAAAAGTTAATAGAATTAAAATCCATGTTCCAATTCCATAGTTCAATTCAAAAATACTTTATTGATCCCAGAAGTAAATTAAATTAAAGGAAATTAAGTAAAGTTTAGACTATTTCATTAAGTAAGTCTACCTATGGGTGGGTGGGTAGGTAGAAATGCTTTATTAATCCCATAAGGGAAATTTTCTTGTTGCAGCAGCAGCACTTCAAATGAAAACAAGACACACACATAACAAAAAAAAGAAACTGTGCAAGTAAATAAATAAGCTCAATATACACACATGTAGGACCAACACACAATGATTAAGAAGAAATAGCAATGTAAACAAGTGTATTTTACAGTAGGTCATTTAAAATATGCAAACAAATAAAATTAAATAAATGACCCTGTCCCTCTAAAGAATCGGAATAGAGAGTTGTTTGGAACCGGAATCGAAACAAGGAATGGGAATTGGAATCGTCCAAATTCAAACGATGCCCAAACCTATTCATGAGAGCATCTCCTGCCTGCTTTTAGTCAGGACTCCAGCCTGTCACTTACCAGCCAATAATAAAAAAAAAGTAAGGGGCCACAATAGCCAATCCGGAAATAGCATTTCTGTTGTTGGGTAAGATTGAACGCAACAACCAATGAAAGTCGTTCACGATTGTTCCGAGCGTTTGCGTTGTACACACATACTGTATGCAGTGGAAACCACTGGAGCTCATCGTATCACTTTGAGCACAGAGTAAGTCGTCCCTGTTTTAATGTTACAACAAATTCACAACTTGTTTGAGAGAAAAAATGACAAGTTGATCGGTGTTAGAGAATGTCGCCCATATAATTAGCATCTGTTTTTCAATGCTTAGCGTCATTGTAGCCTAAATTTAGCAACAGTTTACCAGCCTGTGCTCTCTCCGTCACACTCACACCATGCGTAGGCTGCATGCACACATGCGGACAATTAATAAGGATTTATAGGTATACTGTGAGAGAGAGCCCTGTAAAAGTAACTATACTGTTTGTGATGCTGTCCTACTTTAAAACTAAACATAGCTTTCTGATAAACTATTCAGAACTGGACATCAGAAAATTCTTCTTGAACAGAGGCAGAGGAACAGTGAGGAGACATGAGGTGTCATGTTAAGTGTTAGAAAAGACCCAAATGCAGCGAATAATGAAATTAAAAGTTATTAAACAACAAACTTACATAAACCCAGGAGGATGAGAAAAATGCAGCGACGGGTAAACAGGAACAGGACAGGGATGTTTGACAACAAACCAGCGAGTAGTGACTGTCAGAGGAAGGCTTAAGTATACTGAGGAGGTGTTAGAGTGGCAGGGAGACGGCTAAGGGCTAATTAGGAGAAGCAGTAGCAGGTGAGAGGGAGAGAGCAGGTGGAAACAATCTGTAGCTGGGACAGAACGCAGAATGGCTAGGGAAACTGAGAGGAAGACCAAGATCAAAACATAAGGATTATACAGAGGAATATACTAAAGAGGAATAAGGACTAACTAGGAACCTAAGAGAAACTGGAGAGCATTAGAGCGAAGAAAACAGAACTGAGGAAATAAACCTACAAGGAAACATTCTTTATAGAGGAACTAGAAAAAGGAATTAAATATTAAACAGAACTAACTGGGACTTAGTATCAATAGGAACATAAGAAAATAAGGAATGAACACAGACATGAGAAACCAAACATAAGAGCACCTGAGGGTGAAAAAACGCAGTGGAAGGAAAAAACACAAGTGAAAACAAAAACATGTGTTCTTGCAGACATGTAGTAACTAAAGGAATAAGGTGAACAGAATAAGGAAATGAAATAACTAAAACTTCACATCATAACATGAGGAGGACGAGGGAGGTATGATAATTGTCCACATTAACGGTAACATTAACATTTATCCTGGTAACAGTCAGTGCTGTGATTTTATTAATGGTTTAATGGCAAACTTAGATTAGTTTGCTGCATTTGCAAATGTAGCCTATAATAATCTACACAGAGTCAGAGTAGCCTATAGGTGATAATTTGCCTATAATGTAGCCCATAATAATCTACAGAGTCAGAGTAGCCTACTCTGATTCTGTAGATTATTATAGGCTACATATGCAAATGATCACCAGAAGTCAGTATGAAGGTTTTAGTAGGCTATTTAAGCTACAAAGAACTGCAGTATTGCCAGGATGACTATAGGACCCTTACCTGGGAGGTAAGTATATCAATTTTGGAAAACAAAAAACCTGTCAGTTTCTTACAGAAGGCTTTTTGGTCAGGTGACTTTTTTGTCACAAGGAAGAGTGGGATAACTGTAAACGGAGCAGCTTTCACTATTCTTATAATCACATGTGAAAACTGAAGACAATAAAAAATTTAGATAGGAGACTCTGAGCTATGTACATATTTGTACAGCAATAAACAGTAATATTTTCATGTTGCTTCAGACTAAGTGCAGCCAAGTGATTGACCACTTTGCAAAAATGAAAACAAGACGTTACAGTTTACTTCCCAAAAAATGATTCCCTGAAGAGACACAACAGTTGTTCATTTATTCTTCTACTATGAAAATAAAAGAACCCAGAGATGTAGGGGTGCTTTTTTTTTTTTACTTTTGTAATTGTTCAATTTGCAGTTGTTTACTGAAATAGATATTTCAAAAAGATTCATTGCTCTTCCTTTTTGCTTTTATCAGTAATGGTTTAGAAGTACATTTCAGGTGGTTAATCAAAGATCTAGACAACAACATAGTCTGATGTGATTGAATAGTTTAAAGAACTATTTGTTTTTTATGATAAATAAGTGCTGAATGTTTTTTTCTCTCATAAATTCTTTGTGCCCCAGGTGTGCCCCAGTACAGTATTAGTTCTAGTGACGCATCTGGGGGGAACCAATAAAAAAAGAACACTGCCTGGGAGAAAGTGACAGAGGCAGTAAATGCGGTCGGGACAGTGGAGAAGTTCCTGTTGGGAATATAGGAAAAAAATTTAAATATCAAACTGAGTAAAATAAAATGTCCCTCAGCACACAGGTAGTGGGGTTCACGGATCACCACATTTCACACGCATGTGACCAGCGTTATTGGAGACACTGCTTTGGCTGGGATCAGTACGCATGAAGACAGCGACAACCTGCTGCACCGACAAGCAGGACCATCCAGTTTCCACAGTACAGTTAGCAAACAATTTAATTCAAATTCAAAAATACTTTATTGAGCCCAGAGGGAAATTAAGGGTTGTTGTAGCTCATATAATTAAAGGAGTTGTTGTACATCATAATGGCTGTGGGCAGGAAAGATTTCCTGTAGCGGTCTGTGTTGCAGCAAAGCTAAAGAAGTGTTCGACTGAAGACACATGAAGAGGATGCTCAGGGTTGTGAAAAATCCTTCTTTGCATCATCATCTCCACAGTTGTCCCCAGAACAGAACCAGAACCTTCTTTATCAGGTTGTTTACCTTTTTAAATCCCTGGCTCTGATGCTGCTACCCCAACAGATGACGGCTGAAGAGATTACACTCTCCACAACAGACTTGTAGAAGATCTCCAGCATCTTGCTGCAAACCTTGAATGACCTAAACTTCCTCAAGAAGTACAGTCTGCTCTGTCCCTTCTTGTAGACGGCTTCACTGTTGCGCCTCCAGTCCAGTCTGTTGTCAAGGTGAACTCCGAGGAATTTATACTCCTCAACCACCTCCACTTCTTCTACCATGATGGAAACAGTGTTTGACTTATCCCTGTTTCTTCTGAAATCTACAATCATCTCCTTTGTTTTGTTCACATTCAAGGTGAGACGATTGTTTCCACACCGTGTCACAAAGCGGTCCACCAGCTCTCTGTATTCTGCTTCTTGTCCATCTCTGATACACCCGACAATTGCAGAGTCATCTGAGTATTTCTGCAGATGGCAGGTCTCTGATTTGTACTGGAAGTCTGAGGTGTACAGAGTGAAAAGGAATGGTGAGAGTACGGTCCCCTGTGGTGCTCCTGTGCTGCTGACCACCTGGTTTGACACACAATTCTTCGGTCTCACAAACTGTGGTCTGTTTGTCAGGTAGTCATTGATCCAGGCGATTGTTGAGGGCTCCATCTGTGTCTTCAGGAATTTCTGATGTAGCAAATCAGGCTGAATTGTGTTAAATGCACTGGAGAAATCAAAGAACCTGATCCTCACAGTGCTGCCTGCTTTGTCCAGATGACAGTGGGTTGGTTGAAGCAGGTGGATGATGGCATCTTCAACTCCAACTCTACTGCGATAAGCAAACTTCAGTGGGTCCTGATACGTTCTTGTTTGCTTACTCAGGGGTGCCAACAGGAGTCTCTCCAGGACCTTCATGATGTAGGTTACTCAGGGGTGCCAACAGGAGTCTCTCCAGGACCTTCATGATGTAGGATGTCAGGGCAATAGGTCTATAGTCATTAGTGACTGATGGGTGAGTTCTCTGTGGTACTTGAACAAGGTATGATGTCTTCCACAACACTGGAACCTTCTCCTGAGTTAGGCTAAGGTTGAAGAGGTGCTGCAGAATCCCACAGAGCTGCTCTGCACAGGCCTCCAGGACTCTGGGGCTGACACCATCTGGACGTGCAGCCTTATTCCAGTTCAGTTTCTCCAACTGCCTCTTCACCTGACTTTTAGAGATAGACAAGTAGGAGGGGGAGGCAAAAGGGGTAGCAGAATCTCCTGACTTGGTTGAAGAAAAACTTGTGGATTCAGAAGAGTCCATGACTAGGGTGGAAGATAAAACATCTGAGGTGTGACTGGAAAGCTGTGGGTCAGAGGAGGGTGGGATGTCTGTTTGGCTGGGGATAGGAGAAGATTATGCTGAGCTAGTTCCTGAACTGAACCCGTTGAAGAATGTATTCAGTTCATTGGCTCTGTTCAGTCTTCTATCTATCCAATTCTTCCTGTGCCTAATGCCTGTGCTCTTTTTCATTCTTGACCAGACATCTTCATATTGTTCCTCTGTAGTTTGTTCTCCAGCTTCTTCCTGTATGCCTCTTTGCTGTCTCTGATCTTGACCGTAAGTTGCTTCTGTATACTCCTTAATAATTCCCTCTCTCCCTCCCCAAAGGCTATTTTTTCATGTTTAGCAGTTCCTTTGGGTCACTGGTGATCCAGGGTTTGTTATTAGGGAAACATCTCACTGTTCTGGTGGGGAGGATGTTGTCCACACAGAAGTGTATATAGTAAGTCACACACTCAGTCAAATGGCAATAATGTTCTCTCCATGTGCTTGGCAAAAAGTCATCCCAGTTGTGGTCTCAAAACAACCCTGCAGGGCTTCTTCAGCTTCCTGTGACCATTTTCTCACAGTTCTTTTTGTCACAGGTTGCCTCTGAACAAATGGTTTATATTCTGAGCAGATAAAAACAAGATTGTGATCTTATTGTCCCAGAGGAGGTCTTGGTTGTGGCATGTATGCATACTTTATGCATGTATGATCCTGCAGCCACGTCTCAGTAAAACACACAGCACTGCATTCCCAATACTCTGGCTGAGTCCTTGTAAGGGCTTGGAGTTCATCCATCTTGTTAGCCAGTGATCTCACGTTGCCCATTATGATCAATGGAAGTGATGGTTTGAACTTCCTCCTCCTCTGTCTCCTTTTTGCTCCTGCTCTGCATCCATGCCTCCTCCTCCTCAACTCATCTGGGATTTGTGGCTTCATGGTTACGCATCATAAGAAGTTATCAAAAAAGTGAAAAATTAACAGCAAAAATCCTTCCAGCTTCACAGCACCAAAAGCTAGAAAATACAGAGGTCCAAAAAATGCAATATTTCTCAAGAAAACAGAGGAAACAGCATTCGTAAAAAACAAACTCAATATTTGGCCAACAGAGCCACTCCAACATGCAGCCACCCAGAGCAGCTCAATTCTAGAACCTTTTTAGAAACCTTTATTTAGAAGTGGAACAACATCCTTTTAAACTGAAGTGCTTGATGTGACAAGTAAAAAAAGCACATGGAGAGCACCTCCACGAAGAACTTCACTCAGCACCCATATTGCGTTTCGCAGGATCTCCATGCATGATCATCCCCAAAATTCAATCCTTTATTCTTTGCACATTTCTAACATTTTTTCAAAGTTGAATCCAAATCTGTCCATAACTTTGTGAGTTATTTTGTTAAAAGACAGACTCCAACATGAGGTCCTTGGCGAAGGTGATAAACTGATGAGATAACTATTCTGTTAAACTGTTGCAGTTCCCTCGTTCTACCACTAGATGCTGTGCGTACAGATGGACAGAGCTGTTCTTATATTTTGAAACATTTCTACACTCAAGTACAAGACGGTCAATACCACAGTATGCGTAAAATTTTTCCTGCGCACGAAATACACACAGATCTGAGCGTAGGTACGGTTGATAAATGAGGGTCCAGGAGTGTATCTCTGTGTATCTAGATTAAGCTGCCTGTCAGTCTGACCTGGGTCAGCCTGACAGTCAAAGAGTCTTGGCAGATACTCATAGCTGCCAAATGATTTTTTATGGACTGGTTGGTAAACATGTTTCCTATCAAAAAGTACTTGCATCATAGTGACGCTCTGGCTCGGGCTAAAAAGGGGGGCTAAGTCAGTTTTGTGGGAGTGTTTGCTGGGCTGTTCTGCGAGACAGAGGAAAGTGAAGGATCCAGGTGGATCACAGGTTTCTGTCTAGTGATGGGTTTGCATGTTAAATAAAATTGAACGGCACAGGCTGAACATTTCTGATCAAGAGCGGTGTGAGTCTTCTTTCTTTATTTGCTGAATTCCTGTGCATCTTTGAGCACCAACAATTTCGCATTGGCAAGATAAAGGGAGGTGGTGTCTGGGCTGTTGATGTCCAGGGTTGCGTATAAATCATTCAACAGAAGAGAAAGGGGTAAAAAGACAAAATAGCTTGGTCGTAACTTGTTTTGTATCCTGATTGAAGCCCCGCTCCTCATGTCTTTTAGCGAGCTGCTCCTAAAGGTGTCTGTCCTTCACCGTCCCCCTGAACTGTCTGGTGATCTGGTCTTCAGCTCTAAGGGCAAGAAGCTCCTGGACCTCTGCTTCACTCCCGTTTGTCATTTCAGCTGTTTACCAATGCTAAATGAACTACCCATATTTACTTTTACATTTTAAATACCACTGCCGGTCAGGGCTCAGCGCACATTCCACACATCATCATTACATCACCCTCTGTTGTGCCAAGGCATGATCTTCATTCATAATTTCAGCGTTTCAGCAATATTGTAGTAATATTACTATCAAGCTTACCAGCATGAATGCTGCAGTATTCGCGCCTCGCCATGCTGCCACAGCACATTCAAAGGACACACCATGCCGGGAATATTACCTTAATCTGCCGTCAGGGTGTATATTTTGAAACAGGCTTCAAATGCTCTTATGGGAATCTTCTTTTGATTGTTTCAGTAACCTAAACCTGTGTAAAGTTGAAAATGTCTGTGCGTCTGCATTCAAGTTTTTCAGGGATGTTTGCAATTGCAATCTGTGAAAATGCCCGGTGGCCTTCATATTTCTCTGTCACAGCTTCAAAAGAAACGGTTAAACACAGAATAATATTCAGTTGATGTGAACCTTGGTGCAGTGCAACAACCACTGACACATTTCTGAACGCACTAAATATAAACTGGTTGTGTGCTTGACTGACGAGACCAATAGTTCTCCATATACATGTATGAAATGTTTTTCAAAGTTTAGGCACTTTAAATTTCAACATTTGTTCTTAGGCATCTCGTATGGTTTTAGTCCAAAGATTACGTTTCAAACTTCGTTTAAAACCATCCTATCTTGACCTCATTATCGTTTTTATCACAAGCTGTCTCTGATACTCATTTATGTCGCCATGGTTACAATTTTTGCTTGTTGCTTGCCCATCTTGGAGAGCTTGTTTCTCTCCAAAATTGGCTAAAATTACGTTTTGTGACATGACTGCAAACACCCAATTAGCCAGCTCTTTAAACTATCAGGGCACCACACCATCATGTTCTGGGTTTAATTTTTCTAAAGTGTAAGTGACTGTATGAACTTCTCCCACAGCTACATCGCTCCGCAACAGTGGTCACTGGATGGAAGGGAGGCCAATTCGTCAGTGGAGCCACCAGGTTACATAATTGCTGATCAAGTTGTCATGGAAACTACCTTAGAAGATGATTAACTGATTAAAAAAGGAAAATTGACTTTTTAAAAAAGTAAACACAAGAACAGTACAAGTGCTGTTGTGACGTTCTCTTTTGTCTTTTAGATGTTTCTAGTCCTTTTGACTGTACCAGATTTTGTCTGTGTAAGTATTTTTTGTGAATGTGCACTATACTGAGTGTTCATGAGAACATCGTCTAACTTTGCCTGGCAGTTTGATGTACAGTACTGGTATCCTTTTCATTCATTTTGGTGTAAGAACTAGTCATCTCCAACCATCTCCTCTGATTTCTAAAGGTTTATCTAGAACACACAGATAACATCGATGATTTTCATGAGGACTGTTACTCTGAGGAAAGGGCACTGTGGTTGTTTGTCCCTCTGCAGTGAAATTTTCCTCTTGCACTAATACCATTGTGTACTTTAGTGTTTAATTGATGCCAGATCCTTCAGTGTTTTTCTACTTTTGTGCAAGTTGTCAGTGGTGGAGGACTATGCTATGTGGCCTTTTACCAAAGTGACTGTTAAGAATTTTTTTCTGCTTGTTTGCTTCACCTAAGGCTGGATTTATACAATGTATAATGTATACACATATTATTACTATGGTTTATTTTCATCTTGGAAGCCACAGCTTAAACTGAAATATAAAAGAAAACATTGACCACCAGCTATAATTGCTTGGTATGGACTTTGACACTAGCATTCAGAAAATGACAGTAATGACTCTTCTGAAAGATTCTGAATAATTTGACTAATATTTATCTACTACTTGGAGGCACTCATTTCCTTCAACATAAAAAACAATGTTTTTACTCTATCTTGATGCAGCAAAATACTGTGAACTCTATACCCTTGATCCCAAGACACATGCTCTATTTAGAATGGGAGTGCTTATCCAAAATCCTTGAGAAAATTGTTGCTAATCAAGTCTGTGTGTATCTAAACAGTAACGAGCTGTTTGAAGAGTTTCAGTCAGGTTTTAGAGCTCATCATAGCACTGAAACAGCACTGGTGAAGGTTACTAATGATATTCTCATGGCCTCAGATAATGGACTTGTGTCTGTTCTGGTTTTGTTAGATCTCAGTGCTGCTGTTGACATAGTCGATCATAATATTCTCTTAGAAAGGCTTGAACATGTTGCAGGGATCAAAGGAACAGCACTAGGCTGGTTTAAATCATATTTGTCCCACAGACTCCAGTTTGTTCATCTAAATGGTCAATCTTCTTCACTCTCAAGGGTTACTTGTGGAGTTCCACAGGGTTCTGTGCTTGGACCAATTCTTTTCACCATATATATGCTCCCAATTGGTAGAATCATTAGACAGCATAGGATAAATTTCCACAGCTATGCCGATGATATACAACTATATTTATCCATAAATCCTGATGAACCCAGTCAGTTAGGTAGATTACAGGCATGTCTGGAAGACATAAAAACATGGATGACTTTAAACGTTTTGCTCTTAAATTCTGACAAGACAGAAGTTGGGGGCATCGACTGGGATGATCCTCCCGGTAACTGAACATCCACTGTGTCCTGTTATCAACTTTTTACTTTCTGTAACATAGAAAGTTCTCTTATATCAGATCTTCTGTTCCTTCCGTGTCTCTGCTCTGTCTTCTCAAACCCCCAGACGGTCGTGGCAGATGGCCGCTCCCTCTGAGCCTGGTTCTGTTGGAGGTTTCTTCCTGTTAAGGGGGAGTTTTTCCTCTCCACCGTCGCCACATGCTTGCTCAGTATGAGGGATTGCTGAAGGATTGCTGTGGTTGGAAAGTCTGCATCAACTGGGCCCAACCTCACGCCAATGACTGACGCAATCTGCTGGGATTCCTTGAATAGGAAACTTTTTAACTGATTGGAATGTTTGTATAAATGTATTGAAATGACTTCTTGTTAAGTACCTTTCAAGTACCATTCAAACAACATATACTGCAAGGTAGGAAGAAAAACTTGGATCCAACCACCACACAGCCAAGGTGGTGCATGCACACAACTAATGCAGGCATTGGTGGATCTTACAAAGGATTGTGTTGGAAGAACTTTGCTGCCATCTACTGATTGGAGTTATGCCCAATTGTGCACAATTTCACTAATATGGATGCTGAATTTCTGAATGTATATATTGTGTATGCTATGTTCTGGTTGATAAGCTCTTAGAGTTGTAACAACATAGCTAAGATAAGTTTTCGTAATTGGATTTTTTTTTTACCTCTACTAGCTTTGTTTTCATTCATCAACAAAAATCACAGCTGAATTCATTCTGTATGAGGTTTTATTTAGTTGCTGGCTCATAGAAAAAGTGTGGACAGAAACTATGACAAAAATAACTTTTTAACAAAATGAACACCTCTTAGCAGCAGTTGTAGACTAACAGTAAGATGGTTTTTAATGGTATAGCTTTAATCTGCTTAGGTAGAAGCATATCTACATAGAGCTTCCCTTCTGTACTGAATAAACAGTGTATGAAGTTATTGCTTTAAAATACATTAAATTCAATTCAGTTTATTTATATTGCGCCAATTCACAACAGATGTCATCTCAAGGCACTTAACAAGACGTCATTTCAATACATTTATAAATGTATTGAAATGACGTCTTGTTAAGTTAACCCTAACCCTAACCCATTGGAATGTTTGTATAAATACAAACATTCCAATCAGCTAAAAACTTTCCTATTTAAGGAATTCCAGCAGATGCGTCAGTCATTGGCGTGAGGTTGGGCCCCGTTGATGCAGACTTTCCAACCACAGCAATCCTTCAGCAATCCCTCATACTGAGCAAGCATGTAGCAACAGTGGAGAGGAAAAACTCCCCTTTAACAGGAAGAACCCTCCAACAGAACCAGGCTCAGTAGGAGCGGCCATCTGCCACGACCATCTGGGGGTCTGAGAAGACAGAGAAGAGACAAGGAAGGAACAGAAGATCTGACATAAGAGAACTTTCTCTGTTACAGAAAGAAAAAATGTGATAACATGACACAGTGGATGTTCAGTTACTGGGAGCATCATCCCAGTCGATGCCCCCCATCCAACAGGGCATTGCAGCCAAGCAGGATACCAGACCAGGTATATCTTCTATGTACATAAAGTACAGCTTATAAAAAAAGACAGCTTTGTTTACTTTCTTTAGCAAGTTTTTATTTTAATAGAGGTTAGCTACTATTCAATAAGTGGTCAACCATTTAAAAGTTGTTAAACATTAAAGGAATATACAGGATTTTTGCAGTGAGGTTCTGTTCAGAGGTTATGACCATCTTAGCTGTAGTAGGTAACTCTCCTGGCATCTTCAGTTAGTACAAATTCAGATTGGGTGGTCACAGAGCCTGAAGCTAACAACCTGTCCGAGAGATGCCGAGATCAAATGAGATGAATACCGTCTTAAAGCAACACTAGTCTCACGTTATGTTAAACGCTTTTACTGGAAGCCATCATGTTTGTAATTTAGATGATTCATTTTCACAGGAACTGAACACAGGTGGGCTCCTTGGTGGCACTGCTACTTTGCATCAAGAAGGTCTTGGGTTTGATTCCCTGCCTGGGGTCTTTCTGCATGGAGTTTCCTAGTTCTTCCTGTGCATGTGTCCGTTCTCTCCGGGTACTCAAACGTCCTCCAACAGCACAAAAACATGAGGGTTAAAATGAGGTCCTGCTGGAAGATGAACCTCCACCCCAGTCTCAGGTCTTCTGCAGCCTCTAACTGATTTCCTTCCAGGATTGTCCTGATTTAGCTCCATCAGTCTACCATCAACTCTGACCAGCTTCCCTTTCCCTGCTGACGAAAAGCAGTGGCTCAGAATTGGTCTATCACATCATTCCCAAAATTTGACATTGAATTTTGTGGTTAAAAGGTAACAAAATGCAAATAAAGTTAATCAGAGTTGTCCAACTCAAGTCCAAACCTTAATCTTGGCTTCAATGTCCTTTGATAACATGAAGCAGGTTTTCTACTCACATGTGACTGCAAGCATTCTCTTCCTGTTGGTGTTTTATTTAGCATCAAGTGTTGTGAAAAAAGTAAGTAACTGCTGACTGTGCTTTTCATAAACTGGAGAATTGTCACATCAACCATGTGTCTAGTCAGACATATGGCTGCTTTTTGAAGTGTCATATGCCTTTTAAAACACAATCATGCTGGTTTTGAGTCTTTTCCCCTTTATTTTAAAATTGAAGTTACTGTGCTGTGCCTTCTGTAGAAAAAAAAGAATATGATAAACATTAGTTGTTCATAAACTCATAGTTCTCACATGTAAAACTATAGTTTGGGGTTAGTGTGTTTAGTGAACAACTGGTGTTTTCTTTTTTTAACTTTAAATTACTTTGTTTTTATCTTTTCAAACAAGCTGAATATGTAACATTAAGGTGCTTTTTGGATGTTCATACATGAAATGTGAAATGTGTGTAAATTCAGCCTTGGTGCCAGGTTATCTAACTCCTGTACTATCCTTTCTATCCTGTCTGTAGCTTGCACACGCATGAACATATATGACCAGATCCAGAGGTGGGTAGAGTAGCCACAAATTGAACTCAAGTAAGAGTAGCACTACTTCCACATATTTTACTCAAGTAAAAGTAAAAAGTAGCCGTGCAGGAAATGACTCAAGCATGACTAAAAACGTAATATGTACTCAAGTTCTGAGTAACTGATCAGAACGTTAGATCAGTTCTATTGGCCCTGATTTCTACCGCCGCCACGAGGTTAAGTTTTTGCCAGGGTTTGTTTGAACAAAGCTTGTGTACAAACATGAGGTCTCACTTCAACATAAACTCTAGGTTGGTGTCCTTGTCTGGTACACTTTTGTTTCAAACATGGTTGTTTTGATTCAGTAAAGGTACTCGCAGCAGGTAGAGCATCCAGAGATTTTACTTAACACTGATATTTCATAATATTCCTCAAGTAAAAGTAAAAAGTACGGTGCAGTAAAGCTACTCTGAAAAGTGCATTTTTTCCCCAAAAAAATTACTCAAGTAAATGTAACTAGTAACTACCCATCTCTGACTGGATCAGATGCTGAAAATGTTACTGTTTATATGTCAGATCTCTCAAATAATATTGTCCGTCAAACCTGTCAGCAGTCAGGAAGAATTTTTCTTAAACCCAGAAACACTGCAAGCAAATCAGCAGTTTATTATTGGGCAAAAATGACAATCTCTGCATTCCATAAAAAAAAGATCCTAAAATAAACAACTTTATACAATTCTTGTTGCCTGTTTCCATTCTGTCAGCCTTTAGAGTGTACTGTGAAGCTAAGGTTACAAATCTTCTTCAGAATCTCTCTTTGACCTCCCTGATCAGATTTGTATGTTTAGGGAACTTTGCTTGTTTATCTTCACAGCAATATTTAAGAGACTTCTTTCATTCAACTTGTTCCCCAATGTTCTGCCTTGAACTAGTGTCAGATGAACACCATGCACCATACAGCTGTCTGTTGGCTCACAATGCACCAGTTCTGATGGCTATAACGGAGTTAGCTGCAGCAATGCTGCGGTAGTGTTGCCAAATTATCATGTCTAATGGTACATCCAATACCAGGAAGCTGTAGGGGGACTGTGGCTCAATGAGAAGAGAAATTGACTTACAAAAATAAAGTTGTAGGTTTGATTCCAGCTTTTCTCCCTGGCCTGGGTGGGGCATATGAATATGTGTGATGTGAATGTGGCTCTGCTGAGAAAGCCCTGAGTGCTCAGTATTACTAGGAAGTTCAGAGATGATGAGATCCAGTTCACTCTTTGGAAAAAAAAATGTGAAACAGCCCTTTAATTTGGTTCCCATAGGAAACAGATGCTAAGATTAGCATTGCTAGCAGGTAACAGAAATGACAAATATTGTTTTAATATTGTGAAATCTTAGACCTACCCAACTCTAAAGGAAACAGTTCCTTTCAAAGAGTCACCTTGGAAGGTTTGTCTCAACTATCATGACCCTGGAAAAGAGCCTCGCTGGCTTAGACTAAATGTAACATACAGTTCTAGCCTCAAATCATCCTCCATCCATTTTCACTGATCGGCCTTCTAAGGTAGTAGGGAAAGCCAGATCCAGATCAGAGGGATGTGGAAAGTGTCCAAACCTTCTCAGCAGACATGTTGTAGTGGAGGAACAGCAGCTCTACTTTGAGCTCCCCCAGGATGATGGAGCTTCTCAGTTATGTCTCACACTGAGCCCAGTCCCCCAACAAAGAAAGCTGATGTCAGCTGGTGATATCTGGGATATCCTTTTTTTACGCTGGACCAGAGGTTGCGCTAAACATGTTTTTTTGTCCATCATTTTGACCGACAGCATCAAAGAAATCCAGTCAATCTATTTTTACCCATCAATTTTTAAATATAGCATTTTAATACATGTTCATTAGTATTTATTTTTTTATTCTTTTTAAATGATACTTAATCCAAACAAACAAAATGGACAGAGAACTACATCAAATAAATTAAATTAAACGATTGCGCTTAAATACAAATACCTGCTGTGGCCTGAACATCCAGTCTCACATCCAGTCTCACAACATGGAACTGAAAGGCTCACCCACTGGTGTGTAATCAAAAAGTGGGATTACTGCAGAGGTTATTCTCAAGGTTGGTTTTTTTGCATAAGAAATATGACTTCTCATGGGGGTTTAGATGTTATGCTGGAGGCTGAATCCATCCTCCGCTGCCACACTGGAGACTGGAATTAGGCGCCACTTCAGCCATGGTTTGGAAATCAGAGAACATTTGAAGCAATCAGAAGTCGAAAAGACTCTTAACGAACAGTTTCCTGGCCCATAAACTATTGCTTCAGTGGGGAGGAAAGCAAACAGCACGCGCCGATATTTGGCACACATCGGGCTCTTTGGTGAATGTCTAACCAGCCACACCAGTCACGGTCGCGCTCCAAAGCAGATGCATTGAATACGGGGTCTGGGTCTGAGATGATGCTGTGATGGGAATCTTTTCTTTAACTGATTCACCGTTCTAAAAAAACAAAACAAAAAACTGCTCAAATACGGAAAAATACTTCGTTAACACAAGCCCTGATCCTTGTTGATGGCTACAATGTAACTGTTGTAGAAAATGAGGAAAGCTCTCTTCAGCTTCAACCTGACGGTTCTTACAGAGGTGGGAGTGTATCTAAAAGCATCAAACAATAAAATGGAGCAGAATTTGAGAAAAGCGATCAACAAGTTAAACTTTGGGCAAAGCAGACCTTTTCAACTCTTTGATTGTCAAACAATAAATGACTTCATGCAGCTTAGAATGACAGATCAGTACCTGTTTGTACATTTCTTACAGTTAGTGATGTAGCAAAATGTTCCAAAGTGACATGCAAAACAAACATTGCTAATGTATGCCATTATGATCCAGCCAGTACCACATTCAGAAAGGTCCAGTTGGTTTTCCCAATATTATTAGTTGTTTGTAGAGGATTCCCTGCATTTAAAAACATCTCAACTAGATTAAATACCTTTACATAACATTTTATCATCTGAAACAGCACTAAGTATTATAAACTGGAAATATTATTTTGACTTGTGTAAAAAACAAATCATGAAAAAGTTTCAAGATTCTGAGACAAACTGGAAGAGCGGCAGTGGAAGAAAATGGCTGCTGTCCCCTTTCCTCTGCTCATACTTTGGTCAACCTGACCTTCATTCCTTCTTCCACAAACCACACCAATAGGTGACTGTGGAACTTAGAAATATTCTAACAAATGATGGGACTTTATTTGCTTCACACAGTATTAGTCTGGGACCTCAAGTGGAAAAATGTCTATTTAAAAATACTACTATTTCAAAACAAACCAGTTATATGGCTTCATTTTAAAAACAATAAATACATATATTTTAAATCCAGAGGAAACATTTAGAACAAAGTACACACGTCCCTCGTTCTGTGTATGTGGAGAAAAATGGTAGTTCTACCAGGACCTGGTCAGGAGACCTGGTAGAACTGTGTCAGATCTTTGACACAGCATCATGGGTTGGCAGTGTTTATGTGGGTGGAGGGCCATTGGTGTAGCTCAACATGGGGTAGAAGGATCGGGCAAAGTTGTTGGACAGTGTACAGCTGTAGTCCTCGTCAGATAGCGGCACCAGGCAGACCAGGACCAGCAGCACCAGGAAGAGCAGGTGGAGGGGGAAGGCAGCTCGTATGACTCGGTAGAGCAAAGCTCGGTGGGGGGACAGATCTCCTCTTTCTCCCCTGCAGGTGGACAGAGATGGACATGTTTTTCTTCAATGTTCAGGATGTCATTTTGAAATCTTTAGCTGCTAACTCAAGTCACAGATGTAGCTTACAAAGTGCTTAATGGAATGCCTCCAATCTACTTGAATGCTCTCAGTAAGGGTTACATCCTGACTTGGTCAGTCTGGTTGGCTAGCAGTGCCTACACCACGCTGTAGACAGTCTAGACTCTTTCCATGTCATTCTGTTATGGTGGAATCACCTACGGAGCGCTACCAGAACCCTTCAAGAAACTCTTTAAGATCCAGCTCAGAGAGCATCTACTACCCTAGCACCTACCCTCTCTACTGCACTTCCCTCTATGCCTGCACTCCATTTCTACTCTGTCTACCTCCAATAGAACCTCACTAGTGGTCTTTCTTCTAAGTGTCTTATAGTCAGCTCTGATATAAACTGGATTGTTATCCTCTGTAGGTTGCTTTGGATAAATGTGTCTGCCAAATGCAGAAACAGAAATCAGGCTGCTTTCAGCAGCAATGTGAGCCTAATAGAGACACAATCACCGCATACACCACATGCGTACAATCTGAAGAGAAATGTGGCAGCATCAAGCGTGGCTGAAAGTCAGACAGAATAATCAGTGAATGTCAGAAGAAGTCTCCTTACACCTCATGGACTGATTGGATACCATTATTACTTCCTAGCTGTGGTAACACCATGACTGAGTTTTCCTGAGGTTGTGAAAGCAGAAACCTTTTTTACATTTGTCAAGCTTTTGTGTTGGCACATGTGCTCTTCTTAGGCAGAGGAGGACATGATGAATGGAGCTAGCCTGAATTCATGACTACGTGAAAATGGATGGAGGAAAAAGAAGACGTTACCTGATAGGTGTAGCTGCCTGTAAACCAGCCTCCTCCTGAAGCAGACACAAACAAATACATCTTAATCACTCTGAACGCATGAGGTTGAATACGACAGTCAGATGAATGTAAAACCTCAAACATTTTACTTACATTTCCTGTTTAAATATTCATCAGATACTTTTGAAATAACCACCAAATCCAAATGTGACAACAGTTTACAGAATTATTCATTAGTTTTCTTACAAACTGCTGTGACATTTGTTGACATGTCTTAAGACAGCAGAAGTTCTCTTTGGTCTTGGCCCCTCTCAGTCACTTTTAGCTTCAGCCTCCTGGACCAGCAAGGCTGGATTTAGACTAAATGAAGACAGCAGGGACTAATCTACTGCACCGAGAAGAAGAACCGCTTAGAATCTTTCAGGAGAACCTCACATCACAAATTCTGAACAAACCATTTCAAACACTACTAACCCTGCTATTCCTATTACTATTTTTTTTTACTTAACAGTGAGGTCTCCATCTTGAGTGAAAACGATGTAAGAGTTTAGCTACGTTTTCAGCTAAATCCATAGAGTCTGTTTTTAGTTGACAACTTCACCTGGACCACAGGCTCTCATATTAAACAAAATGTCAAATTGATAACCTGTCAGAAGGTTCAGTTGCCCATCATCACAATACTTAAAGAGTAACTAAACCCCAAAACCACTTTTTTTTGCTTCTAAACTGTATAAATGGGTATTTACCAATGCGATCTTTCAGTTTCTGGGATTTTTTTAAAAACATTTTGGTGTAAACTTGTTCAATTCTACACTTTTTGGTCTAAAAACGTCTTAGTGCTGCCCCCTTAGGGTTGAAGGGTGGCTACTGCATTTGAATTTTGTGATTGGTGGAGAGCGGTACATCTTTATGTCACGGGCATTGACTGTGTCACAGGCATGGTCTCACAGACATACCGCTCCGTACTTCCTACCACCGCCCACTTTGTAGAATTTTCAAATGTTGTCTGGGGGCGGGGTTATGATTTTTCAGGGGGTTCAGTTACACTTTAAGTTAGCTTTATTAAACATTAGATGTCTATCCGGGAAGTCTTTTCTTATCAATGACTTCATCACTGAGCATAATTTACACGCCTTTTTTTTTATCAGAAACCTGGCTGGATGAAAATAATGAAACAACTGCATTGATAGAATCTACTCCTCCAAATTACAATTTCTTTAGCGAGAGCAGAAAACACAGATGAGGTGGAGGTGTAGCCACCATCTTTCACAACTCAATGAACTTTAAAATGGTAACCCTGGGCCCGTCTGATTCTTTTGAATACCTAGCCACCCAGATATATGAGCCTAACAAAGCTTTATTTCTAAGTTTATATAAACCACCAAAACTTAACTCTAACTTTTTTAATGGTTTCAATTACCTTCTTTCTGTATATGTATCGACTATGACCAACTAATCATTGTGGGGGATTTAAACTTCCATACCGACAACCCCCAAGATAGACAAGCAAAAACATTAGATGATACTCTCCACAACTTCGGCCTGATCCAGCATGTCAAACAACCAACACATAATAAAGGACACACTCTGGACTTAAGTATCAGCAAAGGTTTAAATATTTCCAACATCTCTGTAATTATTATTACACTATCTGACCATTTCTGTATTTTCTTTGAAAGTACCATCTCTGCTAAATTATCCAGCCACAGTAAGACCACTATAAAAAAGCGTTTTCTAGGGGACAGTTCAGTAGAAACCTTTAAAAGTATTTATCCTTCCACCACATCCCCCTCATGTCCCAACTCAAACGCAGTAAATAAGCTGGTAGATAATTTCCTTGCGAAAATCTCAGACATCATGGATTCCACTGCTCCATCAAAAGTGAAAGTAGTCTCAGCTAGAAGGAAGTGTCCGTGGGCAAGTAATCCACTGGTACCTAGTGAAAAAAGAGAGTGTCGACGAGCCGAGAGAAAATGGCGGAAAACTCAACTCCAGGTTCACTGTGAGATCGACAAAGAGAGACTGAATAGATATCAGTTAACTATAAAAGAAGCTAGGGAATCGTTCTTTTCTGAAATCATCAACAGAAACATTAATAATGCAACATTGGAAAGACTAACTAATCCTTTATTGACAGTAGCCTCAGAACTAAACTCTACCAGGGCCTGCAATGAATTTGCCAGCTTTTTCACTGAAAAGATTCTAACAATTAGACGGTCAATCTGTACCTCAATATCGAACCCACAAGCAGTGCCATCCCCAATCAACAACAATGTAGAGAAAATGTCTGAATTCCACGAATTAAACCAGAACAGCCTTGAAAAAATCAGTATCCAATTAAGCTCCTCCTCCTGCTGTCTTGATATCCTACCCACAGCTTTTCTAAAGAAATTTCTTCCAACTCTCCCCTCTTGTCAGGTGTCTTCCCACAGGCTTTAAAAACAGCAGTTATTAAACCACTACTAAAGAAGAAGAATCTGGACAACACGTTAATGCAGAACTACGGGCCGATCTCTAATCTTCCATTTATCAGTAAGATTATTGGAAAAGTGGTGTTTCAGCAGTTAAATAGCTTCATAACAATGACAAACCGTTTTGATGTTTTTCAGTCTGGTTTCCGTGCTCACCACAGCACCGAGACTGCCCTCGTCAAAGTATATTGTTTATATAAACTTAGAAATAAAGCTTTGTTAGGCTCATTTATCTGGGTGGCTAGATATTAAAAAGAATCAAACGTGCCCAGGGTTACCTTTTTAAAGTTCATTAAGCTGTGAAAAATGGTGGCTACAACTCCACCTCGTCTTTGTTTCCTGCTCTCGCTTAAGAAATTGTAATTTGAAGGAGTAGATTCTATCAATGCGGTTGTTTCGTTATTTTCATCTAGCCAAGTTTCTGATAAAAAAGGGTGTGTAAATTATGCTCAGTGATGAAGTCATTGATAAGAAAAGACTTCCCGGATAGAGATCTAATGTTTAATAAAGCTAACTTAAGTATTGTGATGATGGGCAGCTGAACCTTCTGACAGGTTATAAATGTGAGATTTTGTTTAATATGAGAGCATGTGGTTAACAGTTGATGTGTCCTGCTGCTGGTTATCGCTGGTATGCTAAACTCAGGTGTGCCGGGCAAGTTCTGGGAGATGGTAGGGGTAGATTTACTGCCCGGTTCCCTCAAATATCAGATATCTGTAATAATCAGTGGGGGGAAGCTCCCAGGCTTATTGACACTAGTCCCAGGGGTTTGGTGTAATCTAAGTTTAGGTGTTAATTGTGTCCCAAATTTGATTTGCTCGTTCACTCTGTCTGTAAAGTTTCTAAATGGAGACTCGTTTGATGTGGCTGAGTCACAGGAAGATGAAGACTTAATCTCTAATGGTTGTGCATCTGTTAGGGCCTGTGGTGTCATCATGACTTGGTGTTTTTGTTCTCTGATATCCATGGGCGCCTCAAGGTTAGCTTTTGGGAGCAAGTGGTTTGCTTTCTGATTTTGATAAGAGAAAATGTTTGGTGCAAACAGCCTTACTCCGGCCTTGTTCAGATAACGTTTCCCTTCTTTGAACAGGTGGTTAGCACTTCCAAATACTTTGAAATTATTAATAAATGTGAACGACTTCTCAGCTAATTGTTTCTTCAACCATTTATGGAGCATGCAGAGTCTGCTAAATCTTTCATCATTCCCTTCAGGGACTGGTCCGCTGCTGAGGATGTTTACGTTAAGTCCATCACGTCTCTGTAGGAGATCAGAAAAGTCTCTCTTCAGAATCTCTGATTGTCTCATCGCGATATCTGCTGATCCAGCGTGAATGACAAGCTTTTCCAAAGCAGGATGTTGGTCCAAGATGTTCTGGATTTTTTCTGATATTTCTCTCACTGTATTTTTGTAGCAGCTATAAACTCTGGTGTTCTTGCTACAAAAAGCCTCAATTCCATTAATTGACCCGTCTTGTATGATAACAATATTTGCTGGGGGGGCTCTTATTTTGTTATGTGTCCGTTTGACGCGGCTGGGTTTCTCCTGTTGGCTTTGACTGGTCCCGGGGGCTGCGTCATCTTTCGGGGAACTCAGGGCTGCGAATCTGTTTTTCAGCGGGATTCCAGGTGGAGAAATATCTCTTATTTTTGGATGAAACCTCTTTTGTTTACTTTTAGCAGAAGCGGCAGGTCTAGGTTCAGAGCTTTCTCTGTGCTGGAGTCTCTTTTGTTTTTTCTTCCTCAGAGAACAGGCTGGGGTTGATGATTATGTGCGTTTTAAAGATGGCCAGTGTTTTTAGAGTGCGGAGTTCTGCCCGTTAGAAGTCTGTTTGCTGAGGGAGTAGCATTGTCCTGTGTTTTCTCTGTGACACGGTTAGACCGATGTTACACCGGGCTGCTAGGCTGTTCCTCCCAGTGTGTAGCCAACGGTAAAGTTGTGTTGTTTCCATAATCAGCGTGGAGATCAAAATTAATTTCCAGATGACGTAGCTTCGTTTCAATTCCCTCAATTCTGTGGACCAGTTTTTCAAAATCCTCAGCTGAGCAAAAAGCCATGTTGATAAGTCTATAAAAAAGTAATCGAAGAAGAGATCCGGTCCAATACAGTAACTCCAGGGGCTGGGTAGATAAAGTAACTAAGAAAAGGTTAAGAAAAGAAAACAAGAAAAGCAAACAGAAAAGAAAATAAAGTGAACGGATCTGGAGAGAGACAAAGTGCAGCTGCTCCTCCTTCAGCAGATATAGAAAACTGTTCTACAGAAAGTTTGTAGGGATGCAGCAGGCAGTCTAGTCAAAGCCAAGAACTGGAGATGTTGAGGTGTACCTTAGGAGGCAGCAGAGGTAAACTGGGTGCTTCAGAGCCAGTCGGGCCGGTATCCTGAAACAGACAGCAACCAGTGCAGAGCTTTACAAAAGACAGGCGGAACTCACACAGTTTTAGGTAATGCCAATCAATGTAGCTTTTTGTCAACATATGAGTTTATTTCTTCAAAGCTCTTATTTAAGTGTATGCAGAAATGAAAAATAAATGAAATATCCAGCAGAGGAAAACATGAACCTACCACCATTTCCTGCAGTGAACACAGGTCTGCAGCTACCTGCCGCAGCAACAGATGAAGCTTGTTGCCAATGATGTGAACTCTCTCTTTGGCCTCCAGACCATCCTTGGATTCGACCTCCAACAGAAGCTCTGAGGAGATCTCCTGCAAAGCTGAAACCTGACGATGTCTGTCATTGAGCTCCTCCTGCAGAGACTGCAACAGGGGGTGACAGACAGCACAAAACTTATAATATTACCTGAGATTTTTAAAGAACTTCCATCTCTTATTTCTAAGTAGGGGTGTCAAATTATCGCATCATTTGTGATGAATTAATTACAGACATATTTAATGCGCTATGTTCTTTAATCTAAATTTTAATCTTTAATTTGACTGTTTCTGCATGTGAGTTGCCTTTAAATAAAGTGCGTTTTTATGTTTTGGGTTTCTTGTGCTTGAATTGGGGGTTAACCACACCCTGAAGTGGACATTGATTGGCTATCTGTAGATCTGCTTATCATGAGCCGACGCTTCTGTTTTAGTGGAGAGGGCAAAGGGAGTGAGGAGGAGCAGCAGTGAGTTGCAGATAGTGATGGGAAAAATGAAGTCCTGTGAATCAACGAGGCTTTCTAACACATTGGATCACTAAATGGTTCACTACTCAAGGCCTCACTTAAATGGTTCAAAATACTGTCATCTGCTGTATGTAGGGTGACCAGATCTCCACCCAGCAAAAGTGGGACAAAGACCATGTAAATGTGGGACAATATGAGATTCCTATGCATCAAGATAACAGTGTGAAATAGGTTTTAAAATAATAAAGTTATGTGTATACACACACACACACACACACACACAAAATACTTTATTGATCCGAGAGGGAAATTAAGTTTTTGTTGTAGCTCATATAATTAATTGTTTAAAAGAGTTGTTATAGATCAATATGGCTGTGGGCAGGAAGAATTTCCTGTAACGGTCTGTGTTGCAGCAAAACTGAAGAAGCCTCCGACAGAAGACGCTCTGTTGTATGACGGTCTCTTGAAGAGGATGCTCAGGGTTTTCCATCTTTTTCTTTTGATTTCATGAAGAATCCTTTGCATCATCATCTCCCGAGGTTCCACAGTAGTGGCAAGAACAGAACCAGCCTTCTTTATCAGGTTGTTTAGCCGTTTTAAATCACTGGCTCTGATGCTGCTACCCCAACAGATGATGGGTGAAGAGATTAAACTCTCCACAACAGACTTGTAGAAGATCTGCACATCTTGCTGCAAACCTTAAAGAACCTAAGCTTCCTCAAGGAGTAAAGTGTGCTCTGTCCCTTCTTGTAGACCGTTTCACTGTTGTGCCTCCAGTCCAGTCTGTTGTCCAAGTGAACTCCGAGGTATTTATCCTGCTCAACCACCTCCACTTCTTCACCCATGATGGAAACAGTGTTTGACTTATCCCCGTTTCTTCTGAAATCTACAATCATCTCCTTTGTTTTGTTCACATTCAAAGTAAGATGATTGTTTCCATACCATGTCATAAAGTGGTACACCAGCTCTCTGTATTCAGCTTCTGGTCCATCTCTCATACACCCGACAATTGCAGAGTCATCTGAGTATTTCTGCAGATGACAGGTCTCTAATTTGTACTGGAAGTCTGAGGTGTACAGATTGAAAAGGAATGGTGAGAGTACGGTCCCCTGTGGCGCACCTGTGCTGCTGACCACCTGGTTTGATCCACAATTCTTCAGTTTCAAAAACTGTGGTCTGTTTGTCAGGTAGTCATTGATCCAGGCTATCATCGAGGGCTCCATCTGTGTCTTCAGAAGTTTTTGACAAAGCAAATCAGACTGAAGTGGGTTAAATGCACTGGAGAAATCAAAGAACATGATCCCCACAGTGCTGCCTGCTTTGTCCAGATGACAGTGGGTTGGTTGAAGTAGGTGGATGATGGCATATTCAACTCCAATTCCACAGTGATAAACGAACTGCAGCTGGTCCTGATATGTTCTTGTTTGCTTATTCAGGTGGGCCAACAGGAGTCTCTCTGGGACCTTTATAATGTGGTATGTCAGGGCAACAGGTCAAGTTCTCTTTGGTACTGGATGTCTTCATCAAGTTAGGATGATGTCTTCCACAACACTGGGACCTTCTTCTGAGTTAGGCTAAGGCTGAAGAGGTTATGCAGAATCCCAAAGACCTGCTCTGCTCAGGCCTTCAGGACTCTGGGGCTGACACCATCTCGACCTGCAGCCTTGTTCAGTTTCTCCAGCTGCCACTTTTGGAGATAGACAAGTGGGAGGGGGATGAAAAGAAGGTAGCAGTATTTCCTGACTTGGTTGAAGTTAAACTTGTGGAATCAGAAGTGTCCATGACTGAGGAGAAGGATAAAACATCTGAGATGTGACAGGAAAGCTGTTTGTCAGAGGACAGTGGGATGTCTGTTTGGCTGGGGATAGGAGAGGAGGACGCTGAGCTAGTTCCTGAACTGAACCTGTTGAAGAATGTGTTCAGCTCATTGGCTCTGTCCAGATTTCCATCTATCCATCCTTCCTGTCCTTAAAGTCTATGATCTTTTTTATTCCTGACCAGACCTCTCTGATATTATTCCTCTGTAGTTTGTTCTCCAGCTTCTTCCTGTATGCCTCTTTGCTGTCTCTGATCTTGACCTTAAGTTGCTTCTGTATACTCCTTAATAATTCCCTCTCTCCCACCCTGAAGGCTCTTTTCTTGTTTAGCAGCTCCTTCAGGTCACTGGTGATCCAGCGTTTGTTATTAGGGAAGCATCTCAACTGTTCTGGTGGGGATGATGTTGTCCACAAAGAAGTTTATATAGTGAGTCACACACTCAGTCATGTGGCTATTGCCTTTTACTGAACGAACTGCATCTCCCAGCATCCTTTTACTGAACGAACTGCATCTCCCAGCATCCGTTGCACCGCCCTCAACCCATTCTCATTGGTCTGTGGCCAGTGATGACATCACAGAGTTGATAAAGGGGGTGCGAAATCTAAAATCATTGTCTGTTGGTTCCTACCCGCAGAGCCGCAAGGAGACGCTTTACTTCACTGCTAGCAAACTTTCCCCTTTTTCGTTCAAACCTGCTGGACCAGGAAGAACTCCCCTTTTTAAACTTCGAAGTGAACCGGCCAAGCAAACAGACTTCCTGTCCGTGCATCTAGGAAGTCTGCTGGCCTCTGAGCTCCATTGAAAACAGGCCTGAGCCCCTCAGTGCCTAAAATTGGAAAAGTCCGCTTTCTGACCTCGGTTTGCGTTAACTGCTCCTTTAAACCGGACACTCTCAGGCTGTTCCACATCATTCGCCGTGGACTGTGAAGAGAGTCATCACCAAGTAGGATAAACCTGGTTTATCTCTGTTTATCTGGGTAGATTTAGGTTCAACGGGTTAGATCCCCTTTTTCTGTTGGTTGATATAAGATGGTGAACTTGTAAACCACTGTTATTCTTGGTCATTTGGCATCACCGTACGCTGACCCTGAATGTTGCATGCTTTGTGTTTTATTATTTTACGTGTTGGTTGCAAGCAGAAGCAGTATATTGTATTATTTCCCGGCTTGTTGTATTGTCCGCTGCAGTCGGCGCGTGTCTGTTTAGGCAGGGCGCATGGCCTTCTGTTGATTCCCTTTTACTGTCAACCCCTATTCTTTGTCCAAGCCACCATTGCTAGTTGAAACTAGCCTTTGTTAAATCGTCACACAGTCTTTCGTTGTCTCCCTTGGTGAGCCGATCGCACCAACTGATAAGGTTTGAGTTATTGATGGTGTATTGAGGGTGTAAGTTAACCCCCCCCCATTCACTCGCTGCACACACACACACACGCCGTACACCCCCCCCACACACACACACTCACAGAGATGCCGTAACCCCTCCCCTCAACGTTAACTGTTTGTTCTATATTTTTGCATGCGTTAGAATAGATGGAAATTATAAACGAAATGTTTGGCAGTAAGGTTGATCGATTTGCTTAATAAATTTCCATAATTAACGAGAAGTTTCTGGTTCTCCTTCAGTGTGTGCTTTAAAGTTTGTTAATCCTCACGAAGAACTGTGGCCTTTCAGAAAAGACTGACGGTCTGGTTTAATTAAAAGTATCTCAATTCCGAGATTGGTGCCCTGATGATATTTAATAAACAGGTTAAACGCGAACGTCATCAATAATTATATTAATATTGATTTATTGATTAAAATTATTGATGCTCAGATAAACCAGAGACTTATTTAAATTAATTACAACAGTATTAATGTCCTCTCCATGTGCTTGGCAAAAAGTCATCCAGTCTATGGTTGCAAAACAACCCTGCAGGGCTTATTCAGCTTCATGTGACCATTTTCTCAGTTCTTTTTGTCACAGCTTGCCTCTGAAGAAGTGGGTTATATTCTGAGCAGAGAAAAACAACATTGTGATCTGATTGTCCCAGAGGCGGTCTTGGTTTGGACATATATGCATCCTTTACATTTACATAAAACAAATGCAAGTTCTTGTTTTCTCTTGCGGAGTAGCTGACAAACTGCTGAAATGTTAGACATGTAGACAAGAGTGAGGCATGATTAAAATCACCAGATATTCCCACAAATGCATTAGGGTGCTGGGTCTTTAGCTTAGCAACAATGGAACTGATGACATCACATGCACTGTCGGCAATGGCTGAAGGGTGAATGTAAACAACTGCCAAAATAACACTAGTGAACTCTCTTGGAAAATAAAATGGACGAAAATTTACTCCCAAGAGTTCAATATCTGGGCTGGAGAGATGACGCTTGTATGCATCCTTTATATTTATTTAAAACAAATCCAAGGTCTTGTTTTCTCCTGTGGAGCAGCTGACAAACTGCTGAAATGTTGGAAGTGGACTAGAGAGCGAGGCATGATTAAAATCACCAGATATTGTCACAAATGCACTTCACAGTAACATGTTCTGGATGACACCATCTGTTGTTGACAAGCACTGCTACTCCACCTCCTTTTTCTTTTCCTGCCCGTCTTCAGATCTCTGTCTGCTCATACAGTTAGGAAGCCTGGCAGAGAGACGTTGGAGTCGGGGATATGCAGCCACGTCTCAGTAAAAGACATAACACTGCATTCCCGATATTCTGGCTGTGTCCTTGTAAGGGCTTGGAGTTCATGCATCTTGTTCCCCAATGATCTCACGTTGCCCATTATGATCGATGGAAGAAATGGTTTGAACTTCCTCCTTTTCTGTCTCCTTTTTGCTCCTGCTCTGCATCCCTGTCTCCTCCTTCTCAACTAATCAGGGATTTGAGGTTTCAGTTGAGGTATTATTTCAGTTTTTGCGATCTTAATCAGCTGCTCCCGACTGTAAACTAAATTGTTGCCATGGTTACGCATCAAAACAAGTTATCAGACAGTGAAAAATTAACTTTCAGCTTCACAACACCAAAAACTAGAAAGTATACAGGGAATACAGTCATTCCTCCTACCAGCTGATTCGACGGGGGTAAGCCGTATTGCGTCACTTCCTGTTGTCACTGTTGCGCTCCCTGTAAGCTGTTTGGTGTTCAGACTCTCTTGAATTGATCTTATTTTCTCTGTGCTGAGGCCTTTCTAAGTTATTTTAACACACAAGCACACTAAAACACACGATTTGTGGTGGTGTACTTTACGTTTTGGGAACTCCTTGTGTTTCACACAGCTTTTTTTGGGGTGGTAAGGTCTCGCTAGCTCAGTTAGCTTAGCTTCATTACGGCTATGGCTACTCTTCTCTCTCCTGTCTCTAACTTTTCTCTTCTCTCTTGCTCTCTCTGTCAGATGTTTAGTTACTTCCCTGCCTCCTTTAGTGATAATGGTAACTTTAATAAATGTAATATTTTTGTAGCTTTGGAGGCGAGGGCATCAGAATTAGAAGCACGGCTCCGCACTGTTGAAAAACCAGCAGATAGCCAAAGCCCATTAGCCAGCGCGGAGCCAACAAGAACAGAACCCCCTAGCCGTCCTCCAGTAGAGCCTGCGCAGCCCGGACTCAGGCTGGTTGGGTGACTGTACGTAGGAAGCATAGTTCTAGGACCCAGCCCCCGGGCCACCACCAACTGGTCCGCGTTTCTAACAGATTTTCCCCGCTCAGCGACACACCAGCTAAGAAGCCGACCCTGGTAATTGGCAGCTCCATAGTCAGAAACGTGGCATTAGAGACACCATTGACCATTGTCAAATGCTTGCCAGGGGCCAAAACGGGCGACATCAAATCCTACCTGAAACTGCTGGCTAAAGATAAGCGTAAATACAGTAAGATTGTTATTCACGCTGGCGGTAATGACACCCGGTTACGCCAATCGGAGGTCACTAAAATTAGTGTTGCTTCGGTGTGTAAGTTTGCCAAAACAATGTCAGACTCGGTAATCTTTTCTGGTCCCCTGCCTGATCGGACCAGTGACGACATGTTTAGCCGCATGCTGTCAATCCATCAATGGTTGTCTGGGTGGTGTCCTGCAAACGATGTGGGCTACATTGATAACTGGAAAACATTTTGGGGAAAACCTGGTCTGATCCAGAGAGACGGCATCCATCCCACTTTGGATGGAGCAGCTCTTCTTTCTAGGAATATGGCCGAATTTATTAGTCCTCCAAAACACTGACAACCCAGGGTCCAGACCAGGAAGCAGAGTCGTAGTTTAACCCACCTCTCTGCTGCTTCTGTACTGTTACCCCCCCATTACCCTATAGAAACAGTGTCTTGCCCACGGCCAAAATTAAATGGATTAAAAGTTAAGCCAAAAAAAGCAAATTATGGAAATCTCATAAAAATAAATACAACTTTGACTGAACAGAAAAATAAATCTATTAAATGTGGTTTATTAAACATAAGATCTCTCTCCTCAAAGACTTTGTTAGTAAATGACTTGATTTGTGATAATCACATTGATTTACTGTGTCTCACAGAAACCTGGTTGCAGCAGGAGGATTATGTTAGTATAAATGAGTCAACTCCTTCCAGTCATTTATATTTTCACATTCCTAGAAATACTGGGCGAGGAGGAGGAGTTGCAACCATTTTTCGTTCTGATTTACTAATTAGTCCCAGACCAATTGATAGCTACAGTTCTTTTGAACATTCAACCCTTCATTTTCCTCATCCAAGTTGCAAAACATTAAGACCATTTTTGTTTGTGGTTTTGTATCGTCCACCAGGCCCTTACTCTCAATTCTTGGATCAGATCTCACATTTTTTATCTGATTTAGTATTAAATACTGATAGGGTTATTATAGTGGGGGACTTTAATATTCATGTGGATACTGAAAGTGATAGCCTAAATGCAGCCTTTAATGCTATTTAAGACTCAATTGGCTTCACTCAAAAAGTACAGGGATCGACCCACTCAGGCAAACACACTTTGGACCTTGTACTGACATACGGTATTGAGTGTGAGGAAATACCAGTCCACCCACATAACCCGGTCCTGTCTGACCACTTCTTAATAACTTTTGAATTTACTTTAACTGACCATCTTAAATCTGAAAGAAAATTTCATTATAGTAGAGCTTTATCAGACAATGCTATAACAATTTTTAAAGAATTCAAAGCAAAAGTTACATGCATCCCTCCTTTATTATCTAACCCTTCAGAAATTGATGGTCTGGTTCACAGCGTTACGTCCTCATTGCGTTTGGCATTAGATAGTGTAGCCCCCTTAAAAAAGAAAGTGGCTAGCCATAGGAGGCTGACTCCTTGGTTCAACGCAGACTTGCGTACTTTAAAGCAGAATACTAGGAAGTTGGAGAGAAAATGGCGCTCTACACACCTAGAGGATTGCTATTTAACCTGGAATAACAGTCTATTGCTGTATCAAAAGACCCTTCGACAAGCTAGAACAGCATATTTTTCATCATTAATAGAGGCGAATAAAAACAATCCTAGGTTTCTTTTTAGTACAGTTGCCAAACTTACATAGAGTCATAGCTCTGTTGAGCCAACTATTCCCCCAGCTCTTAGCAGTGATGATTTTATGGTATTCTTCATAAATAAAATTAATTCTATTAAAAATAAAATCATTGACATCCTCCAAAACATGATTACTTCTTCCTCAGTAAATGAGGCAGTATCGGAAAGAACTGTAGAACCTCAGTTGTGCTTAGGCTGTTTTGATTCAGTCGAGCTTTCGGAATTATCAAAAATATTAGCCTAATCTAAATCTTCAACTTGTATGTTGGACCCAATTCCAACCAAATTATTTAAAGAAGTGTTCCATTTGGTTCCTGGCCCCATTTTGGATATGATGAATCTATCCTTAGTAAACGGATACGTACCACAGGAATTTAAAATAGCTGTAATTAAACCTTTACTCAAGAAACCTTCCCTTGATCAAGATGACTCAGTGAATTACAGACATATATCTAACCTTCCTTTCTTATCCAAAGTCCTTGAGAAAATTGTTGCTAATCAAGTCTGTGAGCATCTAAACAGTAACGAGCTGTTTGAAGAGTTTCAGTCAGGTTTTAGAGCTCATCATAGCACCGAAACAACCCCAGAGGAAGGTTACTAATGATATTCTCATGGCCTCAGATAATGGACTTGTGTCTGTTCTGGTTTTGTTAGATCTCAGTGCTGCTTTTGACATAGTCGATCATAATATTCTCTTAGAAAGGCTTGAACATGTTGCAGGGATCAAAGGAACAGCACTAGGCTGGTTTAAATCATATTTGTCTGATAGATTCCAGTTTGTTCATCTAAATGATAAATCTTCTTCACTCTCAAGGGTTACTTGTGGAGTTCCACAGGGTTCTGTGCTTGGACCAATTCTGTTCACCATATATATGCTCCCAATTGGTAGAATCATTAGACAGCATGGGATAAATTTCCACAGCTATGCAGATGATACACAACTATATTTATCCATAAATCCTGATGAACCCAGTAAGTTAGGTAGATTACAGGCATGTCTAGAAGATATAAAAACAAGGATGACCCTAAACTTTTTGCTTTTAAATTCTGACAAAACAGAAGTTGCTGTCTTTGGACCAGAAGTTCTTAAACAGAAACTGATTAGTCAATCACTTCATCTGGATGGCATTAAATTGGCCCCCAGTAATAACGTAAAGAACCTCGGCGTTATTTTTGACCGAGACTTGACATTTAAATCCCATATTAAACAGGTTTTTAGGATTTCTTTCTTTCAGCTCCGGAATATTGCTAAAATTAGAAACATCCTGTCCAGGAGTGATGCTGAGAAACTAGTCCATGCATTTGTTACCTCAAGGCTGGACTACTGTAATTCTTTACTATCAAGTAGTCCACAAAATGCCATTAAAAGCCTTCAGTTGATCCAAAATGCGGCAGCAAGAGTTCTGATGAATATTTAAAAGAGAGATCACATTTCTCCTGTTTTAGCTTCCATTCATTGGCTCCCTGTTAAATCCAGAATATAATTTAAGATCCTTCTTCTTACATACAAAGCCCTTAATAATCAAGCTCCATCATACATCAGAGATCTAATTGTTCCTTATGTTCCCAACAGAGCCCTTCGCTCTCAGACTGCAGGTTTACTTGTAGTTCCTAGGATTTCTAAAAGTAGAATGGGAGGCAGATCTTTTTATTATCAGGCTCCTCTCCTGTGGAACCAGCTCCCAGCTGTAGTCCGTGAGGCAGACACTCTGTTTACTTTTAAGGCCAGGCTTAAAACTTTCCTTTTTGATAAAGCTAATAGTTAGAGTGGCTTAGGTCATCCTGAGCTATCTCTGTAGTTATGCTGCTATAGGCTTAGACTGCTGGAGGACTGACTTACCAATTTTCTTCACTCTGCTACTTCCTTTTCTCCCATGACTCTCCAGTTGTATTACAGTACATTCTGTTATTTCGACTGTTAACTTTGTTTTCTCTCAGTGTTTTTCTCTCCATAGAAGATATACCTGTTCTGGTATCCTGCTTGGCTGCAATGCCCTGTTGGACGGGGGGCATCGACTGGGATGATGCTCCCAGTAACTTAACATCCACCGTGTCATGTTATCAACTTTTTTCTTTCTGTAACATAGAAAAGTTCTCTTATATCAGATCTTCTGTTCCTTCTGTGTTTCTGCTCTGTCTTCTCAAACCCCTAGACGGTCGTGGCAGATGGTGCTCCTACTGAGCCTGGTTCTGTTGGAGGTTTCTTCCTGTTAAAGGGGAGTTTTTCCTCTCCACCGTCGCCACATGCTTGCTCAGTATGAGGGATTGCTGAAGGATTGCTGTGGTTGGAAAGTCTGCATCAACTGGGCCCAACCTCACGCCAATGACTGATGCAATCTGCTGGGATTCCTTGAATAGGAAACTTTTTAACTGATTGGAATGTTTGTATAAATGTATTGAAATGACTTCTTGTTAAGTGCCTTGAGATGACATCTGTTGTGAATTGGCGCTATATAAATAAACTGAATTGAATTGAATTGAATTGAATAAAATGCAGTATTCCTCAAGAAAACAGAGGAACCATTGTACAAAAAACCAAAACTTAATATGTAGCCAACAAAGCCACTCCAACATGCAGCCACCCAGAGCTGTGCAATTCATAATCACAATATAGGCCTATACAGGTACTTCTCAAAAAATTAGCATATTGTGATAAAGTTCATTATTTTCCATAATGTAATGTTAAAAATTTAACTTTCATATATTTTAGATTCATTGCACACCAACTAAAATATTTCAGGTCTTTTATTGTTTTAAAACTGATGATTTTGGCATACAGCTCATGAAAACCCCAAATTCCTATCTCAAAAAATTAGCATATATCATCCGACCAATAAAAGAAAAGTGTTTTTAATACAAAAAAAGTCAACCTTCAAATAATTATGTTCAGATATGCACTCAATACTTGGGTCAATCCTTTTGCAGGAATGACTGCTTCAATGCGGCGTGGCATGGAGGCAATAAGCCTGTGGCACTGCTGAGGTGTTATGGAGCCCCAGGATGCTTCGATAGTGTCACGCTGCCCTATTCCTGCCTGATTGTCTTCACCTGTCTGTCTCATCATCCACACCTGATCCTACTCACCTCCTGCCTTTAAGACCCCTCACTTCCTTTCACTCCCGGCCGGATCATCCTAGGGCTGGATCATTCTGTCACGGGGTGTGTGGAGAATGGACCCAAACGCACTCGCTGAAGGAAGGTGCAGGATGTTTTATTAAAGTGAGGGGTCTTAAAGGCAGGAGGTGAGTAGGATCAGGTGTGGATGATGAGACAGACAGGTGAAGACAATCAGGCAGGAATAGGGCAGCGTGACAGATAGCGGCCTTAAGCTCATCCAGAGTGTTGGGTCTTGCGCCTCTCAACTTGCTCTTCACAATATCCCACAGATTCTCTATGGGGTTCAGGTCAGGAGAGTTGGCAGGCCAATTGAGCACAGTAATACCATGGTCAGTAAACCATTTACCAGTGCTTTTGGCACTGAGCAGGTGCCAGGTCGTGCTGAAAAATGAAATCTTCATCTCCATAAAGCTTTTCAGCAGATGGAAGCATGAAGTGCTCCAAAATCTCCTGATAGCTAGCTGCATTGATCCTGCCCTTGATAAAACACAGTGGACCAACACCAGCAGCTGACATGGCACCCGAGACCATCACCGACTGTGGGTACTTGACACTGGACTTCAGGCATTTTGGCATTTCCTTCTCCCCAGTCTTCCTCCAGACTCTTGCACCTTGATTTCCTAATGACATGCAAAATTTGCTTTCATCCGAAAAAAGTACTTTGGACCACTGAGCAACAGTCCAGTGCTGCTTCTCTATAGCCCAGGTCAGGCGCTTCTGCCGCTGTTTCTGGTTCAAAAGTGGCTTGTAGCCCATTTCCTGCACACACCTGTACACGGTGGCTCTGGATGTTTCTACTCCAGACTCAGTCCACTGCTTCCGCAGGTCCCCCAAGGTCTGGAATCGGTCCTTCTCCACAATGTTCCTCAGGGTCCGGTCACCTCTTCTCGTTGTGCAGCGTTTTCTGCCACACTTTTTCCTTCCCACAGACTTCCCACTGAGGTGCCTTGATACAGAACTCTGGGAACAGTCTATTCGTTCAGAAATGTCTTTCTGTGTCTTACCCGCTTGCTTGAGGGTGTCAATGATGGCCTTCTGGGCAGCAGTCAGGTCGGCAGTCTTACCCATGATTGCGGTTTTGAGTAATGAACCAGGCTGGGAGTTTTTAAAAGTCTCAGGAATCTTTTGCAGGTGTTTAGAGTTAATTAGTTGATTCAGATGATTAGGTTAATAGCTTGTTTAGAGAACCTTTTCATGATATGCTAATTTTTTGAGCTGTATGCCAAAATCATCAGTTTTAAAACAATAAAAGACCTGAAATATTTCAGTTGGTGTGCAATGAATCTAAAATATATGAAAGTTTAATTTTTATCATTACATTATGGAAAATAATGAACTTTATCACAATATGCTAATTTTTTGAGAAGGACCTGTATATGGTTGGCAGGATCAGCATGGCTGTTTAATGCTCTATAATGGTGAAGCATGCTGGATGTATTGTTGTTCTATGTCAGCTCCTTATCACACACCAAGCATTTCACCTTAATTATGAAAGAAATATTAATATAAAATACAAAAGCTGATATCAGTGCTAGATTATTGAAGGGCAAGTATGCTAGCAGGCTAAACATTGTTTTGCCTTTGTGGACATTTCAAATAAGAACACGAGATTTTTCAGAAGAGTTGTGAAATGGAGCTACAAGTTATCGTCACTGAAAACATTCTATTTCTGGTTGCTATTGTTTGGTAAAATACCACTGCTGCAAAGTCAATGGAGCACTCTTATTTTAAAGGAAATCTACTTCTGCTAAAGGAGACAATGTCAAACAGAACTGAATGAAAACCACATCTCTGTAATAACCAAACATCTGGTAAGAAAATGACCCCAAACAAGCACATCAAAATGTTAGAAAATGTTTGCTTTGATATTTTCTGCTTTGATGTGGAGCTATAGGCCCAGGCTATAGTGTGTTGTGGTAAAAAAAATTGTTATGCAAGAATGAAGTGTATATTCTCTGTTTAGTGAATGCATCTAGGGTAAAATGACAAGGTTATTGTTCCAACTTAATGTTTATTATATATATGTGTCAGGTCACCAGAAAGACAGAGGCCGGGGCAGTACGATAACAGTCTGGCCTTCGGATGTGTTGTTATATGCGTTGCTATCAGACTCGCATAAATACTGCTGAATACTATTTAAGCGGTTAGTTAGAAAGGTTGGATAGGGTGATGCAAGAGTAACTGTCCCCTCCATGTTCTGGCCAGACTTGTTTGTATTACATACTTAAATGCCTTCTGGGATTTAGTCTACTTTATTATGGAAACCCTGAGATTCTTTTTTGTCATAACAGTGTCCTTTCACACTTTATTATGAGCGATCAACTCAAAATATTCCCACTCTGGGGAAAATTTCCTTTTTATTGCAGGCTTGTAATAGGGAGTTGGATTGTTGGTGTATAAACTTAGATTATGTGACTGGAGAATAAAGTGGCCAGACCAAACAGGACTGCATCACTTACAGTAAACACACACAGACCAACAGCCGGACTTCTAACCAACTCCCAAGTGTAAAAAAATAAATATTTTTACCTAGAGCTCACCTCAGAAAGGTATAAAGTAAGATGTTCAGTTAACTAACTGACTGATTAACTCAATAACTCAGTACAAACGCTGACAAAACCACAGTGCGCCGCAAGATTCAAAGTGCAGCGTGTCGCGTCCTCATTCTGCTTTGCTTTACCTTTCTCATTAGGGTTATTCAATTCAATTCAATTCAGTTTATTTATATAGCGCCAATTCACAACAGATGTCATCTCAAGGCACTTAACAAGAAGTCATTTCAATACATTTATACAAACATTCCAATCAGTTAAAAAGTTTCCTATTTAAGGAATCCCAGCAGATTGCGTCAGTCATTGGCGTGAGGTTGGGCCCAGTTGATGCAGACTTTCCAACCACAGCAATCCTTCAGCAATCCCTCATACTGAGCAAGCATGTAGCGACGGTGGAGAGGAAAAACTCCCCTTTAACAGGAAGAAACCTCCAACAGAACCAGGCTCAGTAGGAGCAGCCATCTGCCACGACCGTCTGGGGGTTTGAGAAGACAGAGCAGAGACACAGAAGGAACAGAAGATCTGAATAAGAGAACTTTCTATGTTACAGAAAGTAAAAAGTTGATAACAGGACACAGTGGATGTTCAGTTACTGGGAGCATCATCCCAGTCGATGCCCCCCGTCCAACAGGACATTGCAGCCAAGCAGGATACCAGACTAGGTATATCTTCTATGGAGAGAAAAACACTGAGAGAAAACAAAGTTAACAGTCGAAATAACAGAATGTACTGTAATACAACTGGAGAGTAGTAGGAGAAAAGGAAGTAGCAGAGTGAAGAAAATTGGTAAGTCTGTCCTCCAGCAGTCTAAGCCTATAGCAGCATAACTACAGAGATAGCTCAGGATGACCTAAGCCACTCTAACTATAAGCTTTATCAAAAAGGAAAGTTTTAAGCCTGGCCTTAAAAGTAAACAGAGTGTCTGCCTCACGGACTACAGCTGGGAGCTGGTTCCACAGGAGAGGAGCCTGATAACTAAAAGATCTGCCTCCCATTCTACTTTTAGAAATCCTAGGAACTACAAGTAAACCTACAGTCTGAGAGCGAAGTGCTCTGTTAGGAACATATGGACCAATCAGATCTCTGATGTATGATGGAGCTTGATTATTAAGGGCTTTGTATGTAAGAAGAAGGATCTTAGATTCTATTCTGGATTTAACAGGGAGCCAATGAAGGGAAGCTAAAGCAGGAGAAATGTGATCTCTCTGTTTAATATTCATCAGAACTCTTGCTGCCGCATTTTGGATCAACTGAAGGGTTTTAATGGCATTTTGTGGACAACCTGATAGTAAAGAATTACAGTAGTCCAGCCTTGAGGTAACAAATGCATGGACTAGTTTCTCAGCATCACTCCTGGACAGGATGTTTCTAATTTTAGCAATATTCCGGAGGTGAAAGAAAGAAATCCTAGAAACCTGTTTAATATGGGATTCAAATGTCAAGTCTCGGTCAAAAATAACGCCGAGGTTCTTTACGTTATTACTGGGGGCCAATTTAATGCCATCCAGATGAAGTGATTGACTAATCAGTTTCTGTTTATTCTCTGATTTAAGTTCTTTCCAAAGTTTATACTGGTGTTTCCTTCTGTTCTGTTGTCTTCCTCTTTTTCCCATTATATTTATTAGTGCTTTTTAGGCTCCTCTATTCTTATTCTTTTAAATCTCTTTCGTCCCAGTTACCTTAGAGTTAGTTCTTGCCTTCCTTATTTAGAATTATTTCCTGTCCTGTCCCTTCTGGTTTTTGCCTTTTTCCTTCTCAGTTTCCTCCCTGCCATTCTGCTTCCCTGTCCAGCTGCAGCTCATCTCTGGTCGCCCTGCTCACTCCCTCACCTGCATCTGCTTTCCACTTATTAGATCTTAGGTTTCTTTGTCATTCCTCACTCCCTCCTCAGTATTTAAAAAGTCCTCTTTCTGTCATACCCCACTGGATTCATTTGCCGTTTCTTTATTCCAGCATTTATGCCCATGTACTCAGTCCGACCTTGTAAATTCTTTATTTATTACCTTTATTGATTCCCACTCTTACACAGTTTGAGCAGCGGTGGTGCTGACTGCTCTGTCTCATCTCGCGTTCACACCGCACACTTTGTCGCTGTCAAAAAACGCTCACAAAGCGACTAGCTTGAAGTGTATGCATGTTTAATCCTGAAGCTTGCAAAGCCCGCCACTTGCTCAGCAAAAAAAGAGGGAGGCGAAATGTTTGTGCACTCGAAATGGTCAGAGGTCTGAATACTAATTTGTCATAATGAAGGACGGGTTTCAGATATTTCCATTAACATTTAAAAATTCAGTCAATTACGGAAAATATTTGGCTAACATGAACTCTGGTCTCATCAGACAGTTTCTGGGGCATCTGCAAGTCTGTCCAAACAGTGACGGAGGGTCAGCAGCTTTACCAGCTCTGGATGGGGTTTCATTATCTGGCCTAGTTAGAACAACATGTGCACACAGTCTGATAACTTTATGAGAACAGAAACAGAAACACTGAAGGGGAGAAGCTCACAGAGAAATCTTTCTGGTGATGGGAATATTGGCTGATTTTATGCTTGGCTGACCCTGATTGGTAATCAAACTGATCAGTGAAAGCACCCTACCAAAGATCACACTACAAGCAACCATTTGGTGTGAAATATGCTACTGAGTGAAAAAGACTCAAAGTTAGCCATCTATATCAGTGAAGTCTTTCACCTGAACTCCGAGATATCCTTGTTCCAGCTATCGATCCTGAGGCCCAACTGAGACCTTTAAGCCACTAGTTCATTTTAAATAGTTTTAATAGTTCATCTTTCATAGTTTTGTCTTGCATTGATGCCAAAGGCACAACATTCCCCAAAGGCAAATTGTTGGAATGAAATTAAAATTACAGTAGGCTGCACAGTGGCGCATTTAGTAGCAGCAAGAAGGACCGGGTTCGAATCTCGGCCTGGGGTCTTTCTGCATGGAGTTTGCATGTTCTCCCTGTGCATGCGTAGGCTTCCTCTGGGTACTCTGGCTTCCTCCCACAGTTCAAAAACATGACTGTTAGGTTAATTGGTCTCTCTAAAATTGCCTTTAGGTATGAGTGTGTCTGTGCATGGTTGTTTGTCCTGTGTCTTTCTGTGTTGCCCTGTGATGGACGGGTGACCTGTCCGGGGTGAACCCCGCCTCTCACCCAATGACTTCTGGAAATAGGCACCAGCCCCCCCACACCACAACCCTGCAGAGGATGGACGGTATAGATAATGGATGAAGAATAACTTTTACCACCCAGGTTCTTGCTCATCTTAAGTGAATGTTTAACAAGTTACATATTCTCTACACACACACACCAAAAAAACAGGTGGCTTTGATTTAGCCATCACCTAAAGTTACAGCTGTGACTACACTTTCTATCTGAGTCTCTGGGTAAAAAAGAAATTAAATTATAGAGGCTACTTCACCACTAAATTGCAGTCGTGCCAATGTAGGGATGAATATTTTTAGATAGCACCAGATTACAACAAATATTGTCTCAAGGCACTTTAGAAAAAAAGTTAACTCAATCCAATCATAGACACATTCCAAGTCTGTGACATGCATTCCAATTGGTTTGTGCTTGCTCAGTATGAGGGATTGCTGCGAAGTCAACAACACAACAAAGGCGACTGTCATGCATGTTGGTTCAGGAGGAGTGAATGCTGCAAGTCAGTCAGTAAGTTTACATGCAGTGAGAGAAAACTTAATTACTGCATAAATGCATATATCCACACCTTAGTCCATCTGGAGTTGAACCAAACTGGTCTTCCCTTAATCAGACTAATGCCCCCAGATGATGCAATTAGAAAACTTAATTTCTCTGCATGTAAACGGCAGAGGCAGCTTAGTAGAGATGGAGTTAACTTGTTAGCTTAAGTTCAGGAGCAGGACCACACTTTAACTCTAGTCGTACGCAGTAATCAACACTAACTCAACCCACCTGGCCTCCCAGATCTCTATCACTTCAATTAGTGATCTATATTAGCCAGGCTCGCCTCATGTTCCACGTCTGTCACGTTCGTTTCACAGTCGTTCGCCAGACTGTCTCGCCTTTTGTGCTCTCTTACGTTCTCGTAAATCTTACATGTGCTTTCGCTTGTCTCATGGATATTCAACCGTTTCCCTCGATCCATCTGAGTCAGATGGGGAACTGGTCCCCAGCCAACACGATGTCTTCGGGCCATCCCCTCCATCAGTGACCCGCCAGGTCTCCTGACGTGTCCGGGTTTCTTCGGTCAAGCGGGATCCTGGTCCATCCTCCTCGGCTGCGTCATCTCCATCTCATCCCTCTCAGGAGCTCCTTCTCCATCCGTCGGCTTCAACATCTCGTAGTGGCAGCCGCTCAGGCCCGCGTCCTTCTCCTGCTTCCCCCTTCCCGTCTCGGTGTTTTTTCACTCCGGCTCGAAGCATCGCTGCAGAGTTCTCATGCCGCTGCTTCAAACCGATCAGCTCTGGCTCCTCTTTCGTCTCCTTTCCGCATCACCGGGATACCTCACTACGCTTCGGGGATTCCCCTTGGGCCCGGCGCCCTCATGCTGCCGCCTCCTTTTGCCCCGATATGTCCAGCTGGACCATGGCACGGCTTCATTGAGTGCTCCGAGAGAAGGGCATCCTCTTCAGCCGCTCGGCTAATAAATCCTTCCTTTTTAGACTACTTTTTCCGTCTCCTGTACCTCGGCCCTCTATCTCCAATACAATACTTCCTGGTCCCGTCGGGATCCCCTCTGTTTCCGGGGGCGGATCCATCAGTAACGTTTCCCAGCTTCCTTCTTCAGGTCCAGCGCCAACAGCGCCCTCTGCCGGGAGCCAAGCGCCATGTCCACCTGCATCTGCTCCCTCTTTGCTGCTTATATGGCCAGTTTCTTTGCATTTTATCTAGGCAGAGCGTACCTCCCTCATGCTCTCATTTCTCCATTCCTTCTTTTACCCTTTCCTCAAGCTCTGTCCCCCCCCCCCCATTTCTGCTACCCCCTCCGTACCCTTTGCTGCGCCAACCGCTTCAGCTGCCCAGCAGGTGGTTCTGGCACCCTCAGCTCAACCTTTTTCTGGCTTTTCTCCTCATCTTCCACATTCCAACCCCCCATTCCTCCCGCATTTAACCCTGGTTCTAATTACTATTCTTTGTCCACAGCCATTTCCCCCCTCCGGCCCCCTTCCACCATTCACCGCCCTTCTCCACTTTTTCTGGCATCACTTTCACAACCCTCCACTGCCGTTTCCCCCCGTCCGGCCACCTTCTTTCATCCACCATCCTTCCCCAGTTTCTCCTGCTCTCCGTCAACAAATCAACGATTATCATCCTCTTTCCCAATTTTTCTATACAATATACCACCATCAACCATGCTATTCATCTTATATGTCTAGCAGGCTCCGCGTTTTGTCTCGTTCGTCCTTCGCACCTTACCTCTATGGAATTCTTGGGTATCACCCTTCGATCGTATCTCACTCATCCTCTTCAACTTTATTCTGGCCGATTCATGCTCCAATCAGCAGCTTTGTCACTTATCGGTCACCTTAACTATGCCATTCGCATCATTCCCCAAGGCCGGTCCTTCATATCTCACCTCCTTTCCACTGCTGCCAGCGTACCATCGCTCCACAACCGGCTCGTTATCGTTGTCTTCTTGGAACGGTATTTGTTTTTTTACAATGATTTCATCTCCCTTCCAGATGATATCCCACTCTACACTGATGCCACACCTTCCATTGGCTTCGGTGGCTAGTACAGAAGGAGATGGTGGTTCCCTTCAAACTGACCCCCCGAGTTTGACTACAGTCAGCCTCGCCTTCCTCAGCTCTTCATGAGGTCTACCCAATAGTAATCGCTGCCTTTCTTTGGGGTCACGAATGGTCTCAAAACTCTATTCTCATCCTCTAATAATACAGCTGTAGTAGATATCATAAATAAAGAAATACAGATCCTTGGCTCCTGCAGCGGATCGCGATCCAACTCCGGTCCCACCATTTTCTGCCACCATCCACAACTTCTACACCTCTCCATTGCATCCCAGAATTCCATTCTTAACAGTTTCGCTCCCGGTACTCTCTCAGTTTACCTGACAGGCTGGAATGCCTTCAAGGCCTTTCACGTATCGTACGGCTTATCTTTTTCCCTCACTCAATCCCATGTCTATCTGCCAGTTTGTCACCCACTCTTACTCAATTCAAAAATTCTGTGCAGCCACCATCCAAACCTATCTTTCAGATATCAGTTTCTTTATCAAGTTAGCAACCGGTAGTCCCTGTCCAACCCAAAATCACAGCCACATAACCATGTTACTTAAAGATCTGAGAAAGCAAGAACTATCCGCAGTTATTCCATGTTTACCTCTTACATCTGACCTCCTTAGTCGTTGTATTTCCACACTTCGCTCTGGCTATTTATCTTTCTTTATTGACTCCACGTTAGAGTCTGTTTCTGCTCGCATACTTTGGTTTTCTGCGTTGATCAGAGTTTGCCCCGACTTAATCTCGATTTGATCATTCCTTTCATCCTCGTCTCTCTGATATCGCCATTCATAACCAAGACACCCGTATCTACACCCTCAGCAGAAGCAAAACAGACTAGCTTGGTACATCCTGCTGCATCTACCTTTTCCGCCTCAATTCCGACCTCAGCCCCTATGAACCCATCTCTAACTACGTTCGTTCCTGATTAACCAGTAACGCATCGCAATCCGACCCACTTTTCATCACAGAATCTGGCAGCCTTGCAACAAGTTTCGGGTTTACTGTTCATTTTCGTCAAGTTCAGTTTCATTCAGGTATCTCCCTGGAACATTATTCAGTCCACTCCTTTCGCATAGGAGCAGCCACCTCCGCCGCCCGGTCAGGGATTTCAGACAACCCCATTAGATTTTAGGCCGTTGGTCTTCACCAGCTTACCGATCATATATTCGTAATAGCTTGCCTGACCTGCACCGCGCTCACTCGCTCCTCTGTTAATCTCTAAGACCATCTTTGGGGGTTCTGAGCAGGCAGAGGAAGACAAACTCCTGAAGACTGCACCCCCACACTGAGTCTACCTCCTGGCCTCCTTCGTCACATCTCCCCAGATTTCCGTTCCCGCCGTTCACTCAATTAACCTTTAATCTCTATCTATGATGCGTGGTCCTTGCTAGTGAACTATTAGCAGCTTGGCCATTCCCCCTTCAGGAAGTGACGAGACAGCAGAAGAGGGAATAACAAAACCGGAACGAGCAGCAGCATTGAGTGTAACACAATCAAACAGTACATAGGAAATGTTCTGTGCTGCAGTGTTGTTGTCAGTTTCTTCGCTCATTGTTCATATGATGCTTTTACTTTGTCTGCTTCACTGCTGCCAGTATTTGTTTACTATCTGTGTGACTCTCTAGGCCGAGCAGAAGAATCCAACGTTAAAGGGTGCATGTTGCCACCTAGCATCGCAGAGTCAAACACACTTCATCCAATAATTAGATGTATTGAGTGACATGTAAACTGGGATAAAGGCTCTCATTGTGGTTGAGCTATTAGTCCAATTATTGATTTTACAACACCTGTGATTGGCGGAGCCCTGGGATAAAGTGAATTTCTGCCTTCTCACCATCAGCATCTCCCGCTGCTGCAGCAGGGTGGACTGTGAAGTTGACTGCTTGAAGATGTTCACAGCATGCAATTTGTTCTCAGCCTGAGAGAGGAACAGTAGCAGTGAGTGCAGCGATTCATGAAACTCCTGCAGGAAAAGATCAACGCTGTTAGGCCACATTTCAGAAATATGTTGCGTTTATGTGAATTTCTTCTTAATACTAACTGAACCGTTTCTCTGCATTCTTGCGGCTTACCTGGCATTGCATGAGAGCAGAGTGCAGCTTCCTTTCCCAACTCTCCAGAGCACTGCAGGCCTGTGTCCAGCTGTGATTGGCTGAGCTCAGAGCCTCCTGGAGCTCAGCACTGTTGTCACACAGGAAGCAATGGCTGCTCAGGTTCACAGAGATCATTAGACACTTGTAGTTGTTAAAAGTCCTCCGCATCTCCTTCACAGATGAGAATCAAAACAACATTTTTTCTCATGTTTTCTGTCTGTTAAAGGTCAGGTGACAGTGTTCAGCATTCAGAACATGACCTTACTTTGAGTTTCTTGATGTTGACTTTGATATCATGAATGCTGGTGGATGAAACAATGCACTGCAGCCTTTCCAACTCTGGCAGCACTCTGCCCAGCCAGGAAGTGACATCACAGAGGTCAGAGTTGAGTTTGTGCCAGCGCTCCAGGTCGTGTGAGACATTTGTTTCACTAGTGAGTTTTTGGGCTTGCTGCAACTCCCAGCGCTCAATCACACCTAAGGCCCACAAGAGGTTAAGTGTTGAATATGAGCAGCTTTAAAACCAAAGGAACAATTTCAGAAATCTTTGCGCTACAGTGGCTAAAACCATTGCACTTGTTCTCACATTACAAATATATTCTTTAAGCATTTTATTAGGATTTGAAATAATAAACCCAAAGTAATGCAAAATTGTGGTGTGGAATAGAAATTATGCTCAGTATTGGGATGTCCAACCAAGAGAACCATAGAAACTTTGGATTTCTAAAAAGATGCACAGTTCTGGTGGGAGAACCAGTCCATGTCAGAACAATGAGTTCTACGCTAAGCTGGTCTTTATAGAAGAGGAAGAAAAAGAATGCCATCATTGAAAGACAGTCTTTTGAAGTTCTGCTTGCAGTTTGCCACACACCATGTAGAAGACACAGCAGACATGAAAAGAAGGTGGTCTACTCAGAACTGAAAACACTATGGAGGAAAACTAACACTCCACATAACTTTCAACACATTATCCACATCATGCTGTGGATACCTTTCTTCAGCAGGAACAGGGAAGCTGGGAAGAGATGATGGGAAGATGTAAGACATACACTAGTCAAACTTTTTCTTCCACTTTACACTTATGTGTTGCTTCATGTTGGTCTATCACAGAGGCCACTAACTGATGTCTGGACCAGACCCAAAGATAGTTTTATTTAGATCTTGACCATCTGCTAGATTTTAGCGGAGGGATTCAGTGGAGTGATTTTAACCAGTGCACTTATCTTGGATACAGTAATAAATTTTATTCTTGACAGTTACATTATATGGCAGCTTTAGATTGACAGGAGGGCAGGCTGCACCAGCCAACAACTGGGCTCAGAGGGCTGTAAGTTGAGATGTGAAAAACACCAGTCTGGTAAGTTTGGAAAACAGGATTTTTAATTTAGAATGGTCAGATTCGTACAGGTTAATTCTTGTCAGTATGCTTTATTTGTTTAGAGACTGCAGCGATTATAAAAACAATTCCTGTATCCTGCTTAGCTGCAATGCCCTGTTGGACGGGGAGCATTGACTGGGATGATGCTCCCAGTAACTGAACATCCTCCGTGTCCTGTTATCAACTTTTTACTTTCTTTAATATAGAAGATACTCTTACATCAGATCTTCTGTTCTGTGTTTCTGCTCTGTCTTCTTGAACCCCCAGACGGTCGTGGCAGATGGCCGCTCCTACTGAGCCTGGTTCTAGTTCTGCTGGAGGTTTCTTCCTGTTAAAGGTATTTTTTTTCCTCTCCACTGTCTGCATCAACGGGCGCAACGACTCAAGTCAATGACTCGATGCGATCTGATGGGATTCCTTAAATAGGAAACTAGCTAAAACTTTAAACTGATTGAAATGATTGTATTGAAATGAATTTTGGCTTCTTGGCAGAGAGCACTGCGCCTGTTAGGTAGAGCTGGTACAACTTGGCGTCCAGATGCTGACTGAGCCCGGCCTGGGGATGCTGTCCGTCCCCTGCGGCTATTGGTGGGGCGCTGGGATGTTGGCGGTGGGGATTGGCCTAGGGCGGAGGTGTCGCGTGGCGGCCGGCCGCGGCCCCTGCAGTGCCGGGGGACCCTCGTCGGCCGGTCCCTTGTCGGGTCCCTGCTGGGGGGTGGGGTGCCCCGGCTCCCCCGGTCCGTTGACCGGCCCGCCCCTGCGCGGCCGGTTGCCGGTGGAGCCCGTGGGCTCGTCACTGCTGCCCCCCGGGCCCCTGCATAGTGGCCCTGGGGTTCTGCTTTTCTCCTCTCTTGGGGGATGCGGTCGGCCCCGCCCGGGTCCGCCTGGGGCTCTGGCGGTCCTTTGGACGTCTTTGCTCCGATCTCTTTCATGTCTGCATCGATTCCTGGGGGACGGATTGATGTCTTCTCACACCAACTATCGAACACTCTTATGGAAAAACCTTATATGCACCAGCATGCTAACACACACACATAGATGTGGGGTCTCTGGTGTTTAAGGATATATTCTTGGGCTGAGGTTATCATTACTAGAGCTTGATTAATCGGTACCATGAGTTTTTCTGTGACATTGTTGTATTTTTATATCTATTTTTGTGTGATGTGGTTGTGTAATTCTTAAGTTCACAATGTTTGGTTGGTTTTGTCGATGTTCCTTTTTCGTGTTTTGTTTGTCCCCCTCTCTCTGCCATCCTGTGGGTATGGAGGCAGACTTCAATGTTTTCCTGTGTTTTCTTTGTTCCCTTCCTCTCTTGTATTTTCAACTCACCCTCTCTCATGACATTTTGTTTCCTACCTCTCTTCTTCATCTTCCTTCTTTCTTCTCCTTAATTTTTCGTCTCCGTGTCCATAACATCAGGAAATAAAAACCCCAACAATTCAGAATAAAGAGTTTTCACACATAAATCAAGTGGAGTACTATAGCAAAAGCTGTACTTCTCCGCTTGTGAAAGTAAATCTGTTGGGCTTCTACTTGGTACTCAGACACCAATTCTGAGCTCCACACTGCCAAACAGGACACGTTTAAAAAAAAAAAATTATGTCCCACAAAAAACAAAAAGAGAGCACTGCGCCTTTTAAACCTGCAGCAAGATAGGCGCTATCCATTTAGTGCTTTTGCCCTTGATGAAACGTGACAGTCAATTTTGTTCCTTATTCAGCCAAAGACACATCATGAATCCACTGCGCCTATTCAGAAAGGCTGGCAGACACAGCAACAGACGCAAAGTCCTCATCATAATATTGCTCTATGCACCCGTTCTGATTTGGGCACACTATCTTAATAGATCCCCCGCAAATCAGGAACACGCCTCTAATGCAAATATTTTGCGATGCACGCAGTTTTGTGCTCCTAATTTGGAATATTGATAAATCAGTCCCTTAGTGTGCTAAAAGTTGTACACATTTTTCTTCCATGTTTTTTTTTTCTATAAATCCCAAACTTAGCAAAGAAAGTGACTTACGCAGTTTTCAGACCCCGTTTTGTGCGTAAGCAAGCTCTATAAATGAGACCCCAGATGATTAAACATGCAACAATCTGCATCGATAACTTCACATTAGATAAGCCTTGGCTAACTATTGTGGAAGAAATGTAATGTTCTGTTCTGTGTAGTTCACATACTGATAGTTACTGATAGTTACTATGTGTCTCTTCTTTATGATATGGTGACCAATCTGATTATGTGACACTGTATGAATTTAGGTCAGTTCAAACCTGCTGATTCAGACTCTTACAGCCTGGGTTGGCATGGCAACTCTCTTTTACGTCTAAGAACGTCCTGACATACATCGATAATGCTTCTATATCAAATCTTCTATGCCTAATGAGTCAAATGCCTACCGACTGGGAAATGTTTGTAATGTCATTGGGGATAGGCTCATTATTACTGAACCTATATAATCCTGTGTCTTGTTTTGGAAGGCAGGTCAGTATCGCTTATTTCTCTGTTAACGTTGTACCTCCTTGTTTGATCAACCAAGTCTGTATTAAAACCTCAGAGTATCTATTCAATTCAATTCAGTTTCTTTATATAGCACCAATTCACAACAGATGTCATCTCAAGGCACTTAACAAGAAGTCATTTCAATACATTTATACAAACATTCCAATCAGTTAAAAAGTTTCCTATTTAAGGATTCCCAGATTGCGTCAGTCATTGGCATGAGGTTGGGCAGACTTTCCAACCAAAGCAATCCTTCAGCAATCCCTCATACTGAGCTCGCATGTAGCGACAGTGGAGAGGAAAAACTCCCCGTTAAAAGGAAGAAACCTCCAACAGAACCAGGCTCAGTGGGAGCGGCCATCTGCCACGACCGTCTGGGGGTTTGAGAAGACAGAGCAGAGACACAGAAGGAACAGAAGAGTTCGCTCTATGTTACAGAAAGTAAAAAGTTTATAACAGGACACAGTGGATGTTCAGTTACTGGGAGCATCATCCCAGTCGATGCCCCCCGTCCAACAGGGCATTGCAGCCAAGCAGGATACCAGAACAGGTATATCTTCTATGGAGAGAAAAACACTGAGAGAAAACAAAGTTAACAGTCGAAATAACAGAATGTACTGTAATACAACTGGAGAGTAGTAGTAGAAAAGGAAGTAGCAGAGTGAAGAAAATTGGTAAGTCTGTCCTCCAGCAGTCTAAGCCTATAGCAGCATAACTACAGAGATAGCTCAAGATGACCTAAGCCAATCTAACTATAAGTTTGATAAAAAAGTAAAGTTTTAAGCCTGGCCTTAAAAGTAAACAGAGTGTCTGCCTCACGGACTAAAGCTAGGAGCTGGTTCCACAGGAGAGGAGCCTGATAACTAAAAGATCTGCCTCCCATTCTACTTTTAGAAATCCTAGGAACTACAAGTAAACCTGCAGTCTGAGAGCGAAGTGCTCTTTTGGGAACATATGGACCAATCAAATCTCTGATGTATGATGGAGCTTGATTATTAAGGGCTTTGTATGTAAGAAGAAGGATCTTAAATTCTATTCTGGATTTAACAGGGAGCCAATGAAGGGAAGCTAAAACAGGAGAAATGTGATCTCTCTTTTTAATATTCATCAGAACTCTTGCTGCCGCATTTTGGATCAACTGAAGGCTTTTAATGGCATTTTGTGGACAATCTGATAGTAAAGAATTACAGTAGTCCAGCCTTGAGGTAACAAATGCATGAACTAGTTTCTCAGCATCACTCCTGGACAGGATGTTTCTAATTTTAGGAATATTACTGAGGTGAAAGAAAGAAATCCAAGAAACCCATTTAATATGGAATTTAAATGTCAAGTCTTGGTCAAAAATAACACCGAGTTTCTTTATGTTATTACTGGGGGCCAATTTAATGCCATCCAGATGAAGTGATTGACTAATCAGTTTCCGTTTTAGAACTTCTGGTCCAAAGACAGAGACTTCTGTCTTGTCAGAATTTAAAAGCAAAAAGTTTAGGGTCATCCATGTATTTATGTCTTCCAGACATGCCTGTAATCTACCTAACTGACTGGGTTCATCAGGATTTATGGATAAATATAGTTGTGTATCATCTGCATAGCTGTGGAAATTTATCCCAAGGTGTCTAATGAGTCTACCAATTGGGAGCATATATATGGTGAAAAGAATTGGTCCAAGCACAGAACCCTGTGGAACTCCACAAGTAACCCTTGAGAGTGAAGAAGATTTATCATTTAGATGAACAAACTGTAATCTGTCAGACAAATATGATTTAAACCAGCCTAGTGCTGTTCCTTTGATCCCTACAACATGTTCAAGCCTTTCTAAGAGAATATTATGATCGACTGTGTCAAAAGCAGCACTGAGATCTAACAAAACGAGAACAGATACCAGTCCATTATCTGAGGCCATGAGAATATCATTAGTAACCTTCACCAGTGCTTTTTCAGTGCTATGATGAGCTCTAAAACATACTGAAACTCTTCAAACAGCTCGTTACTGTTTAGATGCTCACAGACTTGATTAGCAACTATTTTCTCAAGGATCTTGGATAAGAAAGGAAGGTTAGATATAGGTCTGTAATTCACTAAGTCATCTTGATCAAGGGAAGGTTTCTTGAGTAAAGGTTTTATTACAGCTATTTTAAATTCTTGTGGTACGTATCCGTTTACTAAGGATAGATTCATCATATCCAAAATGGGGCCAGGAACCAAATGGAACACTTCCTTAAATAATTTGGTTGGGATTGGGTCCAACATACAAGTTGAAGGTTTAGATGAGGCTAATATTTTTGATAATTCCGAAAGCTCGACTGAATCAAAACAGCCTAAGCAAAAATGAGGTTCTACAGTTCTTTCCGATGCTGCGTCATTTACTGAGGAAGAAGTAATCATGTTTGGGAGGATGCCAATGATTGTATTTTTAATAGAATTAATTTTATTTATGAAGAATCCCATAAAATTATCCCTGCTAAGAGCTGGGGGAATAGTTGGCTCAACAGAGCCATGACTCTGTGAAAGTTTGGCAACTGTACTAAAAAGAAACCTAGGATTGTTTTTATTCGCCTCTATTAATGATGAAAATTATGCTGTTCTAGCTTGTCGAAGGGTCTTTTTATACAGCAGTAGACTTTTATTCCAGGTTAAATAGGAATCCTCTAGGTGTGTAGAGCCCCATTTTCTCTCCAACTTCCTAGTATTCTGCTTAAAAGTACGCAACTCTGCGTTAAACCAAGGAGTCAGCCTCCTATGGCTAGCCACTTTCTTTTTTAAGGGGGCTACACTATCTAATGCCAAACGCAATGAGGAAGTAACGCTTGAACCAGAGCATCAATTTCTGAAGGATTAGAGATAGAATTGCTGCCATCCACTGTGTTACCCTGAGACACTGAGGAAAGTAAGAATGGAACAGATTCTTTAAAAATTGTTGCAGCATTGTCTGATAAAGCTCTACTATAATGAAATGTTCTTTCAGATTTAAGATGGTCAGTTAAAGTAAATTAAAAAGTTATCAAGAAGTGGTCAGACAGGACCGGGTTATGTGGGTGGACTGTCATTTCCTCACACTCAATACCGTATGTCAGTACAAGGTCCAAATTGTGTTTACGCGAGTGGGTCGATCCCTGTACTTTTTAGGTAAAGGCAATTGAGCCTAAAAAAGTATTAAAGACTGAATTTAGGCTATCACTTTCAGTATCCACATGAATATTGAAGTCCCCCACTATAATGACCCTATCAGTATTTAATACTAAATCAGATAAAAAAAAATTTAAATTTAAATAACTGGAAGGAGTTGACTCATTTATACTGACATAATCCTCCTGCTGCAACCAGGTTTCTGTGAGACAAAGGAAATCAATGTGATTATCACAAATCAAGTCATTTACCAGCAAAGTCTTTGAGGAGAGCGATCTTATGTTTAATAAACCACATTTAATAGATTTATTTTTCTGTTCAGTCAAAGTCGTATTTATCTTTATGAGATTTCCATAATTTGCCCACATTGTTTGCAGAACACCACCTAGACAACCATTGGTGGAAAAACAGCATGTGGCTAAGCATGTCGTCACTGGTCCGATCGGGCAGGGGACCAGAAAAGATAACAGAGTCTGACATTGTTTTGGCAAACACACCGAAGCAACACAAATTTTTGTGACCTCCGATTGTCGTAACTGGGTGTCATTACCGCCAGCGTGAATAACAATCTTACTGTATTTACGCTTATCTTTAGCCAGCAGTTTCAGGTAGGATTTGATGTCGCCCGTTCTGGCCCCTGGCAAGCATTTGACAATGGTCAATGGTGTCTCTAATGCCACGTTTCTGACTATGGAGCTGCCAATTACCAGGGTCGGCTTCTCAGCGGGTGTGTCGCTGAGCGGGGAAAATCTGTTAGAAACGTGGACCGGTTGGTGGGGCCCGTGGGCTGGGTCCTAGAACTATGCTTCCTACGTACAGTCACCCAGCCGGCCTGGGGTCCCGGCTGCTCGGGCTCTACTGGAGGACAGCTAGGGGGTTCTATTCTTGTTGGCTCCGCGCTGGCTAATGGGCTTTGGCTATCTGCTGGTTTTTCAACAGCGCGGAGCCGTGCTTCTAATTCTGATACCCTCGCCTCCAAAGCTACAAAAATATTACATTTATTACAGTTACCATTATCACTAAAGGAGGCAGGGAAGTAACTAAACATCTGACACAGAGAGCAAGAGAGAAGAGAAGAGTTAGAGACAGGAGAAAGAAGAGTAGCCATAGCCGCAATGAAGCTAAGCTAACTGAGCTAGCGAGACCTTACCACCCCAAGAAAAGCTGTGTGAAACACAAGTTCCCAAAACGTAAAGTACACCACCACAAAACGTGTGTTTTAGTGTGCTTGTATGTTAAAATGACTTAGAAAGGCCTCAGCACAGAGAAAATAAGATCAATTTAAGAAAGTCTGAACACCAAACAAGCTAACATAGTTAACCAACACTGAAGCTGCAAGATAAGCACAAATAACAGTGGGAACCAGATAGTAATGTAAAGATTCAGCGTCACCATTTGCGCACACATTGTGGTGCTGAAAAACAAATAATCCCTCTATTATTCACAAAAATCTGTTGATCCCAGATAGAAATTAAGGGCTGTTCATACTCTCATGCTCATACTATTAATTGTACCATTTAATTCCTCAAGGAGGTGTTGTCGTGGCTGTGAGCAGGAAGGATTTCTTGTAGCAGTCTGTGTTGCAGCGAAACTGAAGAAGCCTCTGACAGAAAACACTGTTGTAAGATAGTCCCAAGAAGAGGATGCTCAGGGTGTCCAATATTAATAAGAAACTTGCAACTGGCTGAAAGATAAATACTTCGGTTAAAAGGGCCACGTGTAAATGTGATAGTGGAGTTCAAAACAAAAATAACATGGATCTCTTTTGTTTTTCCTTTTAAAAAAAGAGTAACAGCTCATATTTAGGAATGTTAATTAACCATGATTAATTCACAGCTACCCTGTGATTAATTTAATTTTTAATAGTTTGACAGCCATATAAAACAAAAATCAACTAAGATAATTAAAATAACTAAATTAAAAGCCAAGCTAAAACGGTAGCTCTTGACCCAACATCAGCAGTTTTTGCAGACCTGAGGTTCTTTGGCAGGCTGTTCCACAGACGAGGGCCGTAGTGGTAGAACGAGGCTTCCACCATATGTCTTCGTTCTGAGTTGTGGAACAACTAAAAGGCCAGTACCAGAAGACCTCAGGGACCGTGAGCACTCATACTTTAAAAGAAGGTAAAATAAATGAGATGGACAAAGACCATTACAACATTTAAACTAATAAAAGAACCTTAAAATTGATCCTAAAGCCCACAGAGAGGCAACGCAATTACTTTAAAACCGGTGCCAGTTATTCCTGTCCACTGGTCCTCATCAGCACATGTCCAGCTGAGATCTGGAGTAGTTGTAGATGTGAAATACTGTTTTTGGGAAGACCAGAGAGCAGCACATTACAATAATTTTATGAAAATAAAAGCATGCATCAACACCTCTATGCTGGCAAGAGAGAGAAATGGGCAATTTATTTAACCCTCATTACACCCCTCCAATATTTATAGCATATTGACCCCTCGTGCACAAAAAAATGCACTAGACACTTATGTGTGAAAAAAATTATATAATATTTCATAAGTCCAATTTTTTTAGATGAATTTCATAATTTCATCCTTAGCTTCAGTACTCACAAATTATGATAATATACTTTTTTTAAACATATGTTTATTACACATTTTGTGAATTTACAAACGGCGAACAACATAGAACAAGAAGGCACAAAAAATAAAGAAAGAAAAAAAAGAAAATAAAAGGGGTCCTTTTAACCACCAAAGAAAATATCATTACGTGTATGACAATCATGGTGGTACAAAGATAAATAATAAATAAAGGAAAAATAAATATACAAATATATAAAAGGTTCAAATGTTTATACTAAATCAAGATGGAAAGACAGATACATTTAAATTTCAGTTCAGCATATCATTCTAGCCATCTACTTCAATACCATTTTTCTCAAGAAAATTACCGAAAACCTTCCAGATCTTCCAAAACTTGTCAAGCTTATTTGTTACGGTGTAGCTTGTCTTTTCTAAAGCCAAGTAAAAAGACATCCCTATGAACCACTGTGAAGTGGTACAAGGTTTATCCCTTTTCCATGAACCCGCTATACATCTTTTGGATTCCAAAAAACAAATATCGAGTAAGGAATTTGCAATTTTGGAGGTCACAAAGTTGTCCGGATAAATATTCAGTATACATAACCTTGGTTTGAGAGGTACCTCCCTTCCAATGATTCGACTGACCAGGTTCAACACTTTTTTCCAAAAAGTGCAATGGAATAAAGAGCCTTTTTGTTGCTTACACTTAATACAAGTATCCGGGATATTTGGGTTAAAAAGGTGCAGCTTACTTGGGGTTATATACTCTCTACTTATCCATTTGCATTGTAGTATTTTAGAGTTTGTATTCAGTTTGAGTTTGAGGTGTTAAACATGCTGTTGCCCATTCTTCCTGTTAGGTTTTCTTGCACATCAGATCTCCATGATTGTAATAAGCTTTTGTGATGAGTCTTTGGATTTGCTCATGAACAAATTATAAGGAAAGGACACCTGCCCTTTGGAGATTAAAAATCTAATCGAAACTCTTCAAGAATAGATAGTTGGGGAAGTTTCAACCTATAAGATTGCCTGTCAAGTATAAACCTTCTCAATTGAAGATATTTAAAGAGGTGTTTTGAGGGTAATCCATGTGTGTCCTTAGGTTCTTCAAAAGACATGAAAGTATGGCTGTCTTTAAAGAGGTCAGCTATATTGGCTACACCCTAGATGCCCAAATTTTAAACCTACTGTCTGCTCTCCCAGGCTGAAACTCCTCATTACCAAACATAGGAGAAAACTGTGATAATCTGGAAGTTTCTCCCAAGTATTCCAAAGCACTGTGCTAAATCATTACTGTGTTTTTGGTCTGTTTAATTAATTTGTTTTGGGCTGAATATAGGTATAAATTCAAAGAAATATTAATTGAATGAGATTCTATTGAAACCCAAGATGGGGGAAGGCCCTTCACAAAATAAAATATTCCTGCTCTGATTTGATAGATAGCTGTAATCCACCTCTAACGTATGATAGATACAACAATGTGAGCCTGAGCCTGGGATGCCTATTGTTCCGAATGAAGGAGGAGAAGAGCATTTCAAGTGACCGGAAAAAGGAAAGTGGGGGAGAAAGTGGAACAGATAGGAAAAGATACAGGTACTTCGGTAGAATTGACATTTTCAAAACATTGATGCGCCCGATCATAGGTATAGGTAATCTTGTCCACCTGTTTATGAGCTCTGTATTTCTATCTGTTAAGGGATTGTAGTTCATTGGGACAATTGTGTCAATGGTAGGAGTTATCTTCACACCCAAATATAAAAAGCTTTTCAATGAAACCAGAAAAGAAGTACGAATTGGGGGGTTGAGTCTCTCATTTTTATTCATAAATAATATTACTGATTTGTCGTTATTAATTTTGTAACCTGCAAAGACCCCAAACGTGTTTGTGAGAGAAAGTAAAGTAGGTAGGGTCTGTTTTAAGTTAGAACAAAACAGAATAACGTCATCTGCATATAAAGCTATGCTGTGTTCAATATCTCCTATCTTTATTCCATTTAGATTGGTGTTTTTTCGATTCGCCATGGCAAGTGGCTCGATAGCTAGGGTAAATAACAGGGGCAACAGTGGACAACCCTGTCTTGTCCCCCATTGCAGTTCAAAAGGTGTTGAAAATAATCCATTTGTTAAGACTACAGCCTGTGGAGCAGCATAAAGAAGTCGGATCCAGCCAAGAAATTTCTCCCCTATGCCGAACCATTGCAGAGTAAATACAGCCACTCCACCCTGTCAAAGGCCTTTTTGGCATCCAGTGACAGAATGATAGTGTCCGAACATCCGGATTTAATAAACACTATATTGAGTACTCCGCGAATATTGTGAAAGCCCTTTCTTCCCTGCACAAAGCCATTCTGGTCAGGGTGAACTATTTCTGGCATACTCCATTCCAGCCGTCTAGCCAATACTTTACAAAGAATTTTGAGATTATTATCAAGCAGTAAAATTGGTCTGTAAGATCCACAGAGAGTGGGTGTCTTCCCTGGCTTTAACAACAAAGTGATTACTGCTGTATTGAGAGAAGGAGGAAGGGATCCACTATGCAAAGACTCATGATACATCTCAAGCAGAGGTGGTATTAATTTAATTGTGAAGGTTGTATATATTTCGATGGGAATCCCGTTCGGTCCATGGGTTTTTTCCCCCCTTCATGCCAGTTATGACCGTAAAAAGTTCTTAGGCCTCTAGGTCAAGCTCTAGAGAAGCCTGAGAGTTTTCCTTTAGGGGGACAAAGTCTAACAAATCAAGAAATTCCTTTTGTTTTTGAAATGCTGAGGTCGAATAATTTGAACGGTATAAACTTTCATAGAAGGTTGAAAAAGTCATTAATTTATTTAGGGTCACAAATTACCAAGCCTCCATCTGTTTGTATTGCATTGATTGCTCTTTCAGGTTTCGTTTGTTTAATACGCCAAGCCAAGAGCTTATTAGCTTTCTCACCTTGTTCATAATAGGACTGCTTCCGTTTCAAGTTTTTGTAGCCTTATTTATAGATAAAACATTGTATTTAGCGCTTAGCTCACTACGTTCCACAAATAAGTGTTGGGGAGGATTTGTAAAGTAGTTTGTTTTAGTATCCTTTATCTTTTTTTCCAGTTGTTCCATCTCTAATCTAGACTGTTTGTGTTTAAAGCTTGTGAAGCTTATCATCTGGCCCCTTAAAAAGGCCTTGAAAGCTTCCCATCGTATAGCAGCTGATGTCTGGTTTGTATTGATCTTCTTCCGGCTCTCGACGAGGACACACTTTTCTCTCTTCTCCTCCCTCATGTTTCCATTCCACCCCCTAATCTCTGTGTCGTGTCCTATCTGGAGCACCTGTCTGCACTCTTCCCGGAAAGCAACTATGGATCTGGTCAGCTGGTCTCTGGATGCAATTGATCAAATTTTTTCATCCCAAAAACTGGGGAAGGGGGAACCCTCATTTCCTGCTGGTACATACCCGTCAGGATATATGATGGATTCCTGGAGCAAGTAGAAGATCGTATGTCTGTCCATGATGTCAGTGGAGGACGTGGAAGATATCCACATAACTGGATTCTTGTTTATCGGGTTTCTGTTGTTTGGCTTCGGTGGATTCCTGATGTATCGCAAAGAGAAGAAGTGGTCGGAAGCAATTGGCAAGCTTTTGCAGCTTCAAGAAGGATTATGACGTGCTGTAAACACTCAGACTAATGCGCTGAACGAGCAAAACCGTAAACTGGATGCTATGACTGGCAAACAGGATGCGGTGGATGGACTTGTGCACGAGGTGGGAAACAACCTGGAGATGTTTCTCAGCCGGACTGATGCAAACTGAGCCATTATTCGGATGTTTGGAGCGTCACTGTGGCTATGAGACCGTTAAAAAAACTTTATGGCTGAAAAGTGCCCGAGCCTGAACTAAAAATGCTATCTGAATTGGATACCGGTGCAGCCTTGAAGCCTAGACATCAGAAGCGAAGAGAAAAAATGTAAACAGAGGCTCCTACTCCCACACTATCCCCCTGTGTTTACATGAGTCTGCAAGCTTTGCTTGGACTGATAGGAGAGTTCACAGTCTCACCTACTTACTGACGCGCACAGATACACGCGGACTGACTTACACGCCACAACTACAGAAACACATGCTCCCTGAGTTCAATGTCCTTGTTGTAACCTTACAGTCTCCTGACCACTCTTTGGACAGTGAAATAATGGGCGCGCTCTGGATGGGTGCGACCGGTTTCTCTGTGCGGAGGGTTCCTGAACCTCCCCCCCGTCCCATTTGTGCTCTCATATGTGATTACTGGTACATGTGCCTGTATGTCTTACAGTGTTCTTTTCAGCAAATCTATTCAATTCCAGGCTGTAGAGCACAATTAAAGTCCCCACCTATGATAAAGTTGCCAGGTAAAGTGGCCAATGACAAAAACAGGTGTCAAAAAAAAGGATTATCTTCATTGGGCCCATATATATATTAACCAGGTTAAATCGAAATGAGAGGATTTCACACTGAATAATGAGGTGTCTACCTAATCGATCCTCGTCCACACCAATAAGATGAAAAGGCACAGAGTTGTGTATCAGTGTAATTACTCCAGGGGAGCTCTGCAGGGGCGAGGCTCTCGGCTGAGTACGTAAGGTCGGAGGAGGAAATGGGTGGAAAAGGCGTAAAGCACTGTGCGGATCAGATGTCTCCAGTGTTCATGGACATCTTCAACACCTCACTGGAGACATGCCACATCCCAGCATGCTTCAAGGCCTCCACCATCATCCCAGTTCCCAAGAAAACAGGACCCACAGGATTAAATGACTACAGACCCGTCTCCCTGACCTCTGTGGTCATGAAATCTTTTGAGCGCCTGGTACTGTCTCACCTTAAATCCATCACTGACTCCCTCCTGGACCCCCTGCAGTTTGCCTACAGAGCAAACAGGTCTGTGGATGATGCTGTCAATTCAGCCATCAATTTCATCCTCCAGCACCTGGACTCCCCAGGATCCTATGTCAGGATCCTATTTGTGGACTTCAGCACTGCATTTAACACAATCATCCCGGCTCTTCTACAGGACAAGCTTTCTCAGCGCAACGTCCCGGCCCCCACCTGCCAGTGGATCATAGACTTCCTGACAAACAGGAAGCAGCATGTGAGGCTGGGAAAGCACATCTCGAACACCAGGACGATTAACACTGGCTCCCCCCAAGGCTGCGTTCTTTCTCCCCTGCTCTTCTCCCTTTACACCAACAACTGCACCTCCAGCCACCAGTCCGTCAAACTCCTGAAGTTTGCAGATGACACCACCCTCATTGGACTCATCTCTGGTGGGGATGAGTCTGCCTACAGGTGGGAGATTGACCACTTGGTGACCTGGTGCAGGGAGAACAACCTGGAGCTCAACGCTTCCAAAACAGTGGAGATGATCGTAGACTTCGGGAAGAGCGCAGCCCCTCCACCCTCCCCCATCATCCAAAGTGACTCCCAAGTAGACACTGTGGAGTCCTACCGCTTCCTGGGCTCCATCATCTCCCAGGACCTCAGATGGGAGCTGAACATCAGCTCCATTATCAAGAAGGCACAGCAGACGACATACTTCTTGAGGCAGTTAAAGAAGTTTCAGCTTCCACAAACAATGCTGGTCCACTTCTACACTGCCATGATAGAGTCCATCCTCACCTGCTCCATCACCATCTGGTACACTGCTGCCTCTGCCAGAGACAGGTGCAGACTGCAAAGAATAGTTTGCTCTGCAGAGAGGGTGATCGGCTGTAACCTTCCTTCTCTTCAAGAACTGTACTCCTCCAGGACCTTGAAGAAAGCTAGGAAAATAGCTGCTGACCCCTCTCACCCTGGTCACAGACTATTTGAACCCCTCCCCTCTGGCCGAAGGCTGTGGTCCATCAGGACCAAAACCTTCCACCACAAGGACAGTTTTTACCCATCAGCCATCAGGCTTTGGAACACAGCCAAAAACTCTGACTAACACTTATGGTCCATACAACTGTCACATGCGTTGCATCAACGCCCCCCCTTCACTGGACACTTTAAGCTTAAACCGCACACTACCTCCTACACTACACGTGTAAATAAATATACTAATATATACATGTATATATGTATATAACTTCTATTTATGGTTAAAAGTTTATTATGCCCATATGTTTTATTTCTCATGCTTATGTTTGTTTCTTGTTTCTATGTCAGCACCATTAAATCATGACAAATTCCTTGTAATGTAAATTACTTGGCAATAATTCTGATTCTGATTCTGATAGGTGGGCGCAGGCGTTTCAGCAACCCAGAGACTCAAAGATTACTCTAACATGAGTGAATGGGTCAGAGCAACACTTCAGGCATGCTTCTAATGAGGGAAAGACAGGTTCTCAGGATATTAAGCTTCAGAAAGTCCATTTTGCATAATAGCCCCCCCCCCCCCTTTAACTGTTTGATCCTATTCATGACCTGTTTTAGCTTGACAAGTTTGTTTAAACCCCTTACGTTCCAAGACGTAAACTGAAGTTCAGATGACATGTTGTAATGACAATGAAAATGGCTGTATTAAACTTGAAATGACTAAAAACTAAAAACAAGAGATAATAAACAAAGGAAGTAAAAAATATGTGCCTTAGAACACTATGAAAATACTTGAGTGTACATCCCCAACTGAAGTACACCCACCCCTCCCCCAGTACACACATTCTAACCATGGAACCTAACTGGTCCACCTGCGTCCTCAGCGCAGAGAGGAACAGCATACCCAACGACCGGAGCAGAGCCCCGCATGGAATGACATTAATAGAAGTAAAACTGCGCATAGCGACCAAACACTTTAATCAATGATTTAAACAGTATTTAACTTGGCTCCCTGTGAGAACAGAAAGCATAGTTCAAGGATTTAAACATACCAGCCATACAATCGGGTCTCAGGTCGTCTCTTCTCCCGTGAATCCCGGGATACAGTCCTTCAATCTGTGCACAAAATCCTTCACCCCCGCTGCTGTATCAAAGACGTGTCGTCTCCCGTTAACTGTCATCAGGAGTTTAGCCGGATGAATAATTCCATAGCGCAGAGTCGGGATGGAGATGGAACCCAGCTCTTTCTTCACAGAGTCAAAGACTTTCCTCCGTCCGATCAGATCAGCAGAAACGTCAGGGAAAAACATAAAACAAAAACGTATTTCCCCCTTGCTTCTGGCAGCCTTCATGATCCAAAACTTATCCGCGTAGTTGAGGAGCTTCATTATTACCACTCTGGGACGCACACCAGAGCAGCCTCCAGCATCATCATCAACGCCGGCTCGGCCGATTCTGTGCGCCCTCTCTATCAGTACTGGTCGTGGAAAATTATGTTCTCCGAACACTTCAGGAATCCACCTTTCCAGAAAGGCTCACATATCAGGCCCCTTCAACCTTCTCTGGGAGACCGATCGGGCGTAGATTCGAGCGGCAGGCTTGGTTTTCTAGTTGTCCACTTTTGAAACCAGCTCTTCAATAGTCACTTTCATGGCGCTGTTCTGTGTTTTCAATGATGCTACATCATCTTGATTGGAGCTAATTCTGTCCTCCACTTCAGTTACACGTGCCGCCACTGCCTTCAAATCAATCTGTATTCCTTCAATAGCACTGAACAGGCCGTCAAACTTCTGTACAAATTCTTCTTTCATTGTGCTAATGGCGTTAAGAATCGGGCTCAAGCTATCCACCAAATCAGTCTCCACTGCTAGCATTAGCATCTGTCATTCCTGGATCACCTGTACCTTCTGCTTTAGATGATTTCTGTATTTTGCAGCTTGTTTCGGAGGCATTTGGGCTCGTTGTTCTTGATTCCGCACAGGTTGTGATAATTCACAGGGCATACACTGGCTTTTTGGTTAGTTTATTCTCTCAATTTCCACGGGGACTCTGACACACGTGTGTTCAGTACAGCGCCATCACCGGAAGTTATGATAAAATATTTGTGTGTTTCTGAGATTTAACCCCTTTAATACCATACATTAAAGTCTGGACTATGAAAAAAAGAAAAAAAAAAGAAAAAATCTGATATTTTTTTGTGAGTTATGTCCAGAGGACTTGTTTTGGAGGTGAATTGTCACAGCCTTGGAGTTTCAACAGGGGGCATAAAAACATTTTTGATTCATTTTGTATTTTTGTGTAGTGTAAGGTTTTCTAAAAATGTCACGTATTTATCCCTCGAGCACAAAAAAATGATCATACAAAGCTAGCCAGTTGAACAGATTAATACTACACATAGACTGGTCCATTGTCAATTATTTCTGTTTTGCCATCTGAATGTTCTGGTCCTCCTGAGTTTCTGAGCTGATTGATAGATCTGTGACGGGGTAAGCCCTATTGCATCATTTCCTGTTGTCGCACTCCCTGGAGCTGTTTGGTGTTCAGACTCTTGAATCCTCGCGCCAGTGACTGACGCGGTCTGCTGGGATTCCTTAAATGGGAGGCTTTTTAACTGATTGGAATGTTTGTATAAATGTATTGAAATGACTTCTTGTTAAGTGCCTTGAGATGACATCTGTTGTGAATTGGCGCTATATAAATAAACAGAATAGAATTGAATTGAATCGATCGTATTTTCTCTAGGCTGAGGCCTTCCTATGTTATTTTAACACAAAAGCACAGTAAAACACACGTTTTGTGGTGTTATATTTTAAGTTTTGGGAACTCCTTGTGTTTCACACAGTTTTTCTTGGCGTGGTAAGGTTAGCTAGCTTAGTTAGCTTAGCTTCATTGCGGCTATGGCAACTCTTTTCTCTCCTATCTATAACTCTTCCCTGTCAGATGTTTAGTTATTTCCCTGCCTCCTTTAGTGATAATGGCAACTGTAATAAGTGTAATATTTTTGTAGCTTCGGAGGCGAGGGTATCGGAATTAGAGGCCCGGCTCCACGCTGTTGAAAAACCAGCAGATAGCCAAGGCCCATTAGCCAGTGCGGAGCCAGCAAAGACAGAACCCCCTAGCCGTCCTCCAGTAGAGCCCGCGCAGCCGGGATCTCAGGCCGGCTGGGTGACGGTACGTAGGAAGCATAGTTCTAGGACCCAGCCCACGGGCCACCACCAACCGGTCCACGTTTCTAACAGATTTTCCCCGCTCAGCGACACACCCGCTGAGAAGCCGACCCTGGTAATCGGCAGCTCCATAGACAGAAACGTGGCATTAGAGACACCATTGACCACATTCAAATAATTGCCAGGGGCCAGAATGGGCAACATCAAATCCTACCTGAAACTGCTGGCTAAAGATAAGCCTAAATACAGTAAGATTGTTATTCACGCTGGCGGTAATGACACCCGGTTACACCAATTGGAGGTCACAAAAATTAGTGTTGCATTGGTGTGTAAGTTTGCCAAAACAATGTCAGACTCTATCTTTTCTGGTCCCCTGCCCGATCGGACCAGTGACGACATGCTTAGCCACATGCTGTTTTTCCACCAATGGTTGTCTAGGTGGTGTCCTGCAAACAATGTGGGCTACATGGATAACTGGCGAACATTTTGGGGAAAACCTGGTCTGATCCGGAGAGACGGCATCCATCCCACTTTGGATGGAGCAGCTCTTCTTTCTAGGAATCTGCTGCTTCTGTACTGTTACCCACCCATTAACCCATAGAGACAGTGTCTTGCCCACGGCCAAAATTAAACGGATTAAAGTTAAGCCAACAAAAGCAAATCATGGAAATCTCATAAAAATAAACAGAAAAATAAATCTGTGAAATGTGGTGTATTAAACATACGATCTTTCTCCTCAAAGACTTTGTTAGTAAATGACTTGATTTGTGATAATCACATTGATTTGCTTCGTCTCACAGAAACCTGGTTGCAGCAGGAGGATTATGCCAGTATAAATGAGTCAACTTTTTTCAATCATTTAAATTTTCACATTCCTAGAAGTACTGGGTGAGGAGGAGGAGCTGCAACCATTTTTCGTTCTGATTTACTAATTAATCCCAGACCAATTAATAGCTACAGTTCTTTTGAACATTCAACCCTTCATTTTCCTCATCCAAGTTGCAAAACATTAAGTCCATTTTTGTTTGTGGTTTTGTATCGTCCACCAGGCCCTTACTCTCAATTCTTGGATCAGATCTCACATTTTTTATCTGATTTAGTATTCAGTAATGATAGGCCCATTATAGTGGGGGACTTCAATATTCATGTGGACACTGAAAGTGAAAGCCTACATGCAGCCTTTAATGCTATTTTAGACTCAATTGGCTTGACTCAAAAGGTACAGGGGCCCACCCCACTCGGGTAAACACACTTTGGATCTTGTAATGACATACGGTATTGAGTGTGAGGATATAACAGTCCACCCACATAACCCGGTCCTGTCCGACCACTTCTTGATAACTTTTGAATTTACTTTAACTGACCATCTTGAATCTGAAAGAAAATGTCTTTATAGCAGAGCTCTATTAGACAATGCTGTAACAGTTTTTAAAGAATCTGTTCCATTCTTACTTTCCTCAGTGTCTTAGAGTAACACAGTGGATGGCAGCAATTCTATCTCTAACCCTTCAGAAATTGATGGTCTGGTTCACAGTGTTACTTCCACATTGCGTTTGGCATTAGATAGTGTAGCCCCCTTAAAAAAGAAAGTGGCTAGCCATAGGAGGCTGACTCCTTGATTTAACGCAGAGTTGCGTACTTTAATGCAGAATACTAGTAAGTTGGAGAGACAATGGCGCTCTACACATCTAGAGGATTCCTATTTAACCTGCAATAACAGTCTACTGCTGTATAAAAAAGACCCTTCGACAAGCTAGAACAGCATATTTTTCATCATTAATAGAGGCGAATAAGAACAATCCAAGGTTTCTTTTTAGTACAGTTGCCAAACTTACACAGAGTCATAGCTCTGTTGAGCCAACTATTCCCACAGCTCTTAGCAGTGAGGATTTTATGGGATTCTTCATAAATAAAATTAATTCTATGAAAAAAAAAATCATTGGCATCCTCCCAAACATGATTACTTCTTCCTCAGTAAATGAGGCAGCATCGGAAAGTACTGGAGAACCTCAATTGTGCTTAGGCTGTTTTGATTCAGTCGAGTTTTCGGAATTATCAAAAATATTAGCCTCATCTAAACCTTCAACTTGTATGTCGGACCCAATCCCAACCAAATTATTTAAGGAAGTATTCCATTTGGTTCCTGGCCCCATTTTGGATATGATGAATCTATCCTTAGTAAACGGATACGTACCACAAGAATTTAAAATAGCTGTAATTAAACCTTTACTCAAGAAACCTTTCCTTGATCAAGATGACTTAGTGAATTACAGACCTATATCTAACCTTCCTTTCTTGTCTAAAGTCCTTGAGAAAATGGTTGCTAATCAAGTCTGTGAGCATCTAAACAGTAACGTCCTGTTTGAAGAGTTTCAGTCAGGTTTTAGAGCTCATCATAGCACCGAAACAGCACTGGTGAAGGCCACTAATGATATTCTCATGGCCTCAGATAATGGACTTCTGTCTGTTCTGGTTTTGTTAGATCTCAGTGCTGCTTTTGACACAGTCAATCATAATATTCTCCTAGAAAGGCTTGAACATGTTGCAGGGATCAAAGGAACAGCACTAGGCTGGTTTAAATCATATTTGTCTGATTCCAGTTTGTTCATCTAAATGATCAATCTTCTTCACTCTCAAGGGTTACTTGTGTTACTTGGTTACTTGAGTTCCACAGGGTTCTGTGCTTGGACCAATTCTTTTCACCTTAAATATGCTCCCAATTGGTAGAATCATTAGACAGCAAGGGATAAATTTCCACAGCTATGCCGATGATACACAACTAATTTTATCCATAAATCCTGATGAACCCAGTCAGTTAGTTAGATTACAGGCATGTCTGGAAGACATAAAAACATGGATGACTCTAAACTTTTTGCTCTCGAATTCTGACAAGACAGAAGTTGCCGTCTTTGGACCAGAAGCTCTAAAAAAGAAACTGATTAGTCAATCACTTCATCTGGATGGCATTAAATTGGCCCATAGCTGAAGTTCATTAAGCTGCCGTGTCTCACCACGGTGAACCCAGCTAAGCAGGTGCAGAGGTGGGAGCAAAGCTATACCTGGATGGCAGGACTAGCAGTTACTGCAGCACAAATAATAAAATAGAAACAAGCTGTTATTCAATGTTTCAGAGCTTTGCTTTTCCCTTTAGCAGCACTAGAACTTACTGTGCAAAGAGTAGTGACTCTTCCTGGCTTATAAGTGTATAAGCCAGGAACAAACTTGCAATGAGAGAGCAAATCAATGGGGAGATGCAGATGGATAAAACACCTGTTTTTTAATAAAAGTTTTAAAAGTCTATATTTGCAAGGTTAGAGGAGAAGCATGTTGAGGGATATGTGAAAAGGGATGAAAAAGCAGGATATCTGGTCACCACAACTGTAGCTATTATTTTGGCCATCCAGATCTCCTCTAGAGCTGGGATGTTTTGGGGCTGTCGCTGGGCAACACGGACTTTCATCTCCCTCCACAGATTCTCTGTTGAGGTCTGGAGACTGGCTAGGTCACTCCAGAACCTTCAAAAATGTTCTATGTAGTCACTCCTTTGTTGCCCAGGCGATGTGTTTGGGATCATTGTCATGCTGGAAGATCCAGCTATGTTTCGTCTTCAATGCTCTCACTGATGGAAGGAGGTTTTTTTCCCAAAAATCTCACGATACTTGGCCCAATTCATCCTTTCCTTAATACATCCTTTTCCTTAAATCAGTTGTCCTGTCCACTTTGCAGAAAAGCAGCCCCAAAGCATAATGTTTCCACCCCCATGCTTCAGTGGGTATGGTGTTCTTGGGATGCAACTCAGCATTCTTCCCCCTCCAAACACGGCGAGTGGTGTTTATACCAAAGAGTTCTATTTTGGACTCATCTGACCACATGACATTCTCCCAATCCTCATCTGGATCATCCAGATGGTCTCTGGCAAACTTTAGACGGGCCTGGACATGTTTTGGCTTAAGCAGAGGGACCTATTGAGTGCTGCTGGGTTTTAATCCCCCCCATATAGTTCTGGGCTGTTTCCTCACCGTTCAAGATCATGTGTACAGCACAAGGTGAGATCTTTCATGGAGGCCCAGGTCGAGGAAGATTGTTAGTGATCTTGCATTTATTCCATTTTCTAATAATTGCTCCAACAGTTGATGTCTTTTCACCAAGCTGCTTGCCTGTTGTAGATTGGTTCATCCCAGTTTTGTGCAGGTGCACAATCTATTTCCTGGTGTCCTTGGACAGTTCTCTGGTCTTGCCCATGTTGGAGTTTGGAGTCTGACTGAAGGTGTCGACAGGTTTCTTTTATACAGATAAGTTCAAACAGGTGTCATTGATACAGGTAACGAGTGGAGAATAGAAGAGCGTCTTAAAGGAGTAGTAAGTAGAATGTGAGGGCCAGAATTCTTGCTTGGTTGAAAGTGCTAAATACTTATTTTCTGCACCATTATACAAATAAATTCTTTAAAAACATAGAATGTGATTTTCTGGATTTTTTTTTTTTTTACATTTTGTCTCTCACATTTTAAGTGTACCTATGATGAAAATTAGAGACCTCTCATCTTTTTAAGTGGCAATACTTGCCACTTAAATAATAATAATAATAATCCAGACACAAACTCCGATCTTCCTGTTTATATAGGAGCGGAGCGCTTTTGTCTATGCACAGAGCAGCTGACAGCGCCAAGTTCGTGCGCTGTGAAATGTGCTTGATTTATTTAGAAAGTCTGTAGTGCTTTGGTGGAATTTTCTTTAACGAAAAGGAGGATTATGGAATGTTCTGAAAACATCTGAAGTTTTCGTTTTATTCCACTCAGAAACGTGTTTGATCTCGCCGTTTGATTCTGCATTTGGGTTAAAAGATTTCACTTCAAGACAATAACGTTTATATCACTGAGTGACCAGTGGCTGGCTGCTCCAGCCAGTGATGCCATTCACATACGTATTTACGCAGCTAATCGATCGATATTCCACAGTTACAAGGAAATATTTATACTTACAATAGTGTTAACACACTACACAGGTCATGAATAAGATCTTTGTCATTTTCATTGTAAGTGGGATAATGTACTTCATTAAAAAATATTCTCACAGAAATTTAAATGCTTTAATTTGATTATTTTAATGTAAACTGGATGGATGTGATGCTGGCATGACCACCGTGCACACATCTGATGTTGCTCACAGAGGTCAAATGGACCGCTCAGGGTGTTTATGTGTTTGCTCAGACACATGAAAAATTAGAGGGAACATTGCATGGAGGCATTCCAATTATATTATCAGGTTGGTCCAGTTTTTTAGAAGTGATCATTTTGAGGGGTGAGGAGTTTATTGATGACCTGTTTAAAAAAGTTTAAGTTAAAAGGACCCATGTCTATTTGAAAGTTAAACTGTTTTGCAACATGAGGTCAATACAAAACAGGATTGAAGCTGCTGTGCTTTGTTCTAGTGCAATATGCTGTTGACATACAAGCATTTTTTGTGAAAATAACATTTTTGGTTTTTTACTGTATTTGATTAATGTTATTGTATATATAGAGGTTTAAATAAATACAAATCTTACAGAAATACATGATTTGTATAAATTTATTTCTGTGGTAAGAAGACTTGAAATGACTCGAAACTAAAATGGTAGGACTTTTGACTCGACTTGAGACTTGTTGGCTTTGACTTTTGACTCGACTGGGGACTTGCCTCATCTTTGACTCGAGGACAAAGACTTGAGACTTACTTGTGACTTGCAAAACAATGACTTTGTCCCACCTCTGAATACTTGCACAGTTTGTGGTATGCCAAATAAATTGTTGCCCCACTGTTAATTACAGACCATATTTTTAACCTTCCTTTCTTATCTAAAATCCTTGAGAAAATAGTTGCTAATCAAGTTTGTGAGCATCTATATAGCAACGGCCCGTTTGAAAAAATTTCAGTCAACCTTTAGACCTCATACAATAGCACTGAAACAGCACTGGTGAAGGTTACTAATGATATTCTCCTGGCCTCAGATAATGGACTTGTGTCTGTTCTGGTTTTGTTAGATCTCAGTGCTGCTTTTGACACAGTCGATCATAATATTCTCTTAGAAAGGCTTGATCATGTTGCAGGGATCAAAGGAACAACACTAGGCTGGTTTAAATCATATTTGTCTGATAGATTCCAGTTTGTTCATCTAAATGATAAATCTTCTTCACTCTCAAGGGTTACTTGTGGAGTTCCACAGGGTTCTGTGCCTGGACCAATTCTTTACTATATATGCTTCCAATTGGTAAAAAAAACAAAAAAAAAACAAACAAAAAAAACAGACAATGTGGGATAAATTTCCACAGTTATGCAGATGATACACAACCATATTTATCCATAAATCAGTTAGGTAGATTACAGGCATGTCTGTGAGACATAAAAACATGGATGACTCTAAACGTTTTGCTCTTAAATTCTGACAGGACAGAAGTTGCCATCTCTGGACCAGAAGCTCTAAAAAAAAAAAGAAAGAAAAGAAATCGCATCATCTGGGTGTTATTTAATTGGCCTTCAGTAATAGCGTAATGAACCAATTTGTTTTTGACCAACACATGACATTCAAATCCCATATTAAACAGGTTTCTAGGATTTCCTTCACCTCAGGAATATTGCTAAAATTAGAAACATCCTGTCCAGGAGTGATGCAGAATAACTAGTCCAAAACTAAATCATAGGCTGGGATGATGCTTCCAGTAACTCAACGTTCCCTCTCCTTTTATCAACTTTTTACTTTCTTTAACATATAAAGTACTCTTACATGAGTTCGTTTTGTTCCTTAGGTGTCTGCTTTTTCTCCCCCCACCCCCATATGGTCTTTCACACTGAGGTGGGTTCTGCTAGAGGTTTCTTCCTGTTAAAGAGAAGAGTTTTTCCTCTCCACTGTCACTACATGTTGATCCAGGAAGAGTAATGGCTGCAAGTCAATGACGTGATGCAATATTTTGGGTTTACTTAGATATAAACCTTAACTGATTGAGATAACGAACTGAAGGATTATTTGGAATCTATTCCAATGACTTTCCTTGTAAAGTACCTTGCGGTGACATGTTGTGAATTTGTGCTTTATACATTTAAAAAATTTTTAAATTGGATCATAGTGTCACTTTCTAAATAGTTAACTCCAGTCACATGAAAAGGTTTCCTAAGCCCAAACTGATCTCTCAGTCTGGGTCAGTAAGACAATCGTGGGGAAAACTGCTGAATGGACAGATGTCCACAAGATAGTCATTAATGCCCTCCACAGAGATGGGAAGCCACAAAAGGTCATTGCTATGGAAGCTGGTTGTTCACAGAGTGCTGTATCCAAGCATATGTAGAAAGTTGATTGGAAGGAAATGGTGTAACAGTAGTAGGGATAACTGCAGTCTTGATAGGACTGTTGAGCAAAATCTATTCAATGATTTGGGAGGCTCTACAAGGAGTGGACTGAGAGTGGAGTCAGCGCATCAAGATCCACCAATGTACTACTGTCTCACTTGCAATCAGAGCTCCTTTTTAAATGCAACCCTCGTTACTGGGGCAACATACCTGTGCTGGTCTGTTTGTTGGCTGTGCTGCTGGTCAGACCTGCCTCCTCAAGTTCCTGGTCATCATTCAGGATCAGTTTTACTCTCTTCACACGGTTATTGCTCCCACTGCAGTCTGACGTGAACTTAGCCTGAAAACAAACAGACAGGAGCCCATCAAGAGTTACACAAAAACTCTCAGACCTCTTGATTGGACAGCACATGTTTTTGTACTATGCATTTGCACAGAACTATTCACACAGAAATCATAATGCTTTGCAAAGCACAGGAAATGCATTAAAAGAAATTAAAACTAATAAAGACAATGACTGCATCCCCAGAATTACATTACTTTTTTTAGTACATTAAATATTAAAATCTTCATTTAAACCAAATAAACAGCTAAAAACTGATTTTAAAAACCCCAGCTATAAATGGTGGTACTGTTAAGCCTCTGACCTAAAAAGCACAGGTGGGTCCAAGTCCCAAGTGTTTCTACTCAAGTTTATATGTCAGAGGAAGTTAGATGTTGTTGCGTCTCCCTTAGTTCAAAGCCCATGTTTTCCTAACTAATGCATTTCTGTTTGATCACCCTGTAGTGAGTGGATACAAATTCAATAATAAGATTTTTTCTTTCCCTTATTCAGGATCCCCATTAGTCATCAACACAGCAATACATTTTCCTGGTGTCCACATTAGATGTGGAGATAAGAATTTACCTTAGACTGGCTGGAAATTTATAAACTGAAATTTAATTGATTCACAAAATGTAGATGTGGGACTTAATAAGGTGCAGAGGATAATCTGGTTATATATATATTTTTTCATTTAAGACATTTTGTGTCTTACAAATTTGCATGTGAACAAGACAGTAAACACAAAAATAAACCAAACAATATTTAGCACCATTTGTCCTTTCAACTTAAACACAGAAGCTTTTTAATCTAATGTCGCGTTCACTGAGAAACACTTTTTCCCTGAAATACCATCGGTCACTCGGAGCTGCATGTGAAAACTCTCCCACCCCCATTGACTGCATTAGCCACAAGAAAGGAAACAGAAAAAAAAATGTGTGAGTCAGAAACAGCCGATCTCTTCTACATCACAAGGAAAAGTACTTTGTGGTCCTGCCCACCTTGGCTTGCAACCGCCCATGAGAAGGCTGTATTGATTTTGCAGGCAGGAGAGAGCAGAGGGTCTCTGCAAGCAGAAGTTAACCATTAGCCACTCCACAACATGGTGGAACACGTTCAGGCTTGTGTTATTTGCGGAGATAAGTGTCATATTTTTTACCCAACAAAGAGCTGAGGAAGAAATAGTTGGAATTTGTCTTTGGAACACCAACAGCGAAGTAAAGCGAGTTAGCCATTTGTTCATAGGTAGTATAAGAGCTGCATTGCTTTTAGCCAAGCAATCTGTAAAGCACTTTCTGATGCAGTTATTGTATGAAAAGTGCTTTTAAAAATAAAGTTTGATTTGAAAGGTGAGAACAGTTCAGCCTAGTCTAGGTGAGCTCAGATCTCAAACATTACCATGTTGGTCACAGTACTAGAAAAAACATTTCTAGTTTATTAATCACTGACTGATGTTGTTGTCTTTATTTTTTAAGAAATATAATTCGTAGCTTTTTTAAAATCTGTTGGAGTTTTTATTGAGTTTCGCTTATTTTAATTTGGAAAAACTAATGAAAACTATGTTCCATTTTCTTGTTAACAAAAGGAACAATGTAACAATGAGGATCAATGTTATAATATATGAGCTGGTTATAGGTGCATTCTGTGTCTTACATAGCCTGGCGGATGAAACGAAGAGATGTTGGTGCAAGTTGGGGTAGTGCTCAGACCGCGGAGGATTTTTCTGGGGAGCAGTTTCCTTTCTGGGGAGCTGGGCTGGTTCCAGCCGGACGGCTCCGGAACTGACTTCACTGAAACAAACAGAACAGTGGTTTTAAAAAAAACAAAAAAAAACAAGTATGACTAATGCTTCCAAAAGCATAAATATCATTAGAACAAGATTCTAATGAATGATATATATATATAAAACAATATGCAAGTTTTTTGGCATGTATTGCTTGCCATAAATTCCAGCGTAGTTACTTGTTGAAGCTAGAATGGTACAATTGATTATTCAGGGTTGCTAAACTAAAGCATGTTGGACAAAGTATATTATTTCTAACTAATTATGAACAAAAAGGAATAGCACAGTAATGCAGGCACAAACAGGAGACAGAGGCCGAGCCAGAGGCTGCATTCACAACACCGACAGTGGAAGTCAACCATGGGTGAGGGCCTCTTCCTGAATGGTTTTCCCAAAGCAGGAAAAGTCTTCAGAAACTCACAATAGATGTGTCTTCATTGCCAGCATTTTAAATCTGTAAAACATGAAAAAGAAAAGATTCACAAGTAAAAGAAGAATTCATATTTGCTGGTCACCTGACAAAGCACTGAATAAGGGTGCGTCCTCTTCATCCTCATGCGATGATGACCCTCCAACGTCGACAGTGTGGTCCCACTCCAGGGGAATAGAGTCTACACTGACCGGAGTTTCTCTTCCTGACCGCTCTGGAGGAGGTACCAGCAGGTGGGACATAGCCTGACGTCCAGTTGAGACTCCACCCAGAGGTAGAGCTTCATTCACCTCCTTTTTTGTCCTCTCCTCTGTCCAGGAAATCCCGTTGGTCACAGTGGAGGATTGTTCCAGGTCTGTTTCGTGGTCTGATATCTCCCTGTCTTTATCCAGAACCTGCAGGTTAAACAAATAATTTATTCCTATGCTCTGAGAGCAGGACATACAAGGCACCCTGAATGACCATCTCAGTACTACACTTCCTCGTACAGTGTTTCATTTGTATGTGCACTGTACAATTCTGCTATTCTGATGTTACTTTCACCAGACAGACAGGAGGTGGAATTTGTTTTAATATAAACCAAGGTTTGTTTCCTGATGTCAAAGTGTTGTAGAAGACATGTAGTCCCTACCTGGAGAAATTTGTTTAATAGAGTGTAGACTTTTTAATTCAAATGAGTTCTGTTTGGTTGTTCAGTTTACATCCCATCACATACTGAGAAACAATTCGCCAAGTTAACAAAAAAAACAAAAAACAGACACTCGTTCTTTAGGATTTTAACAGCACAAATCTCTCCAATGAACTACCAAACTACTAAATACTGGGTGTCCCACCAGAGACAGAAACACACTTGACCACTGCTACTCAGGCTAAAGCCTAGTTTATACTTCTCCATCAGCAGGGGTGCAGAGACACGCAGCGCCACCATCCATTTACACAAGTGCTGTCTGTCGAAAGCTACGGAGAGTACAAGCCTGTGAATGGTCAGCATGCCACTTTCCTTTAAATTTGTCAACAGCAGACCCCCCCCAAGAAAAACAGAACAAAAAAAAACAGAGTGCTGAATATATCTAGCAGCACACAATTCAAAGAATGTCTTGTGAAAGACAATTTATGAGTGTTCAGTGTCTGTTACCATAGCGAGAAAATATATTTTTATTGTTATTCTATTGAGTATTGAAAGAGACAGGAGTTATTCAAGTAAAGAGTTTTGGTTTAAAAATTTAAAAAGTAAATACACTGTTGACCAGAGACATGACTGCAACGGTTACAGGTCCCCCCCCCAAAAAAACCCCAAAACACTACACCTCCTGTTGTCCTGGCGGTGAATTGCTTTGCATGACTCCCCAGGTAACAGAGAAGTCTGAAAGGAAAATAACTTTGGTACTTTGGTACTTTCAAGAACTAGGCTGTAATTTAATGTTCATTGCATTTCCTGGAACTCAGCATGTAGTTTCAGGAACTTTCCCAGGACTTAAGAGGTATTTCTTTAACCTGCCATGAAACTGAGAAAGTTCTATAATGTATTTTCTGGAAATTATCCTTTAAGAAGTAACTTCATAATTCAGCCTGTTCCCTAAAAATACACAATAGGTTTAAGAAAAGTTCCAGAAAATAACTAGTGAATTATGAAATATGCCTGGTACAATAGGTCATAGAAAGTGGCCTACAACAAGTCATCTCATAATACAGCATATTCACAAACAGTAATCAATAACTTTTAGAAAAGTACTTGGTACATTAAGCCTCCAAAAAGTCACCTCTAAGTTCAAATCGGTTAAAAACATGTGGGCTGTACGTGTTACATGGTGCTACTTTATTCTTCCTTCTAAATATAACATGTAAATATTTTCATGAATTTCTGTACAGAGATGCTTAATCCTTCATCCATCCATCCATCATCTGTACCCGTCCACCCTATGCAGGGTTGCGTGGGGGGTGTTGCCTATCTCCACGGGAGAGAGGCATTGTACACCCTGGACAGGTCTCCAGTCCATCATAGGGCAACACGGAGACACACAGGACAAACAACCATACACGCACACACAGACCCCAGGCCTTCTTGCTGCAAGGCAACAGTGCTAACAACTGCATCACTGTGCAGCCCAGATGCATAATCAAAGTTGCTAAAATATTGCTAAAATATAATATTTACTGCATAATATTTCCTAATATTTCCTATGTATTACACCCTAGCTTCATGTATTTTGAACTACTACTACTACTGACCGGTCTTCTGTTGATAAGGCGGTGATGGAAGCGAGCCACCCTGCCAAACACCTCCTGGCAGTAGGAGTGAAGCTCCTCCAGCTCATCCTCGATCAGCACAGCATCCAGAGGAGCACTCTTCTGGATTAGATTCTCCCCAAAAACAATCAGGGCATCAATCTTGTTGGTGTTTAGGGTGATCTCCTGCTTGAAGCCCTACAGTGAGTAATTTTAGAACAGGAAAATACTTTAGAATAAAATCCAATAAATACATCCACTAGCAAAACCATACAAATTGTGAATTAGTATCATAAAATTTGCCGGTGAGATATGGACTGCCCTTGCCCTTGACTTATAGCAGATCTTTTATGTGAAAATGTCATTTTTTCAATCAATGCGGAGTAATGACTCTTCACTGACTGACTTCTGTTGAGCCCATTCAGTGTTAATGATGGTTGCTACGCATATCCAATTCCCGTCAGACAGTTCCTAATTGTTCACCAAAAAACCATGAGTACTGTTTTCATTCAGTTGAGATTTGTATGTACTGTATTCTGTCTTCAGAGCTAAATGCTTTTACTTTATATACTTGGTTTGACAATCTTTTTCCCCACAAGGTAATTTTTTGTCAAAAATATGCGAAAACAACATCTGACCAGTTTATAGATATTATGGCCAAATTTGTTGAAATGTTTAGGACCACAGAGATCTGCATTAAACTGAGACTGATAAGACAAACTCGACATGCACTTAACCTTGACAAAACTACAGTGGGTAACTAGAGATTGTGCTAAGGTTTATACCTCTCTACTGCAAGGAAAAAGTTACTTTTATTTGACTTGTTGAGATTAGAGACGCATCAACAAATCTTGACCAGAACTTTGAATTATACTGTATTTAGGGATTATGGCAGCCTTTAGGAAATACATAATGTAAGGACTTTTATTCACTAACGAATACAAACAGAAATGTCAGTTTTATCAATGCCACCTTTCCAAAATTGTTCAACCAAGGTTTTCTGGTTTAAACAACCTTGCAGACTGTGAACAACCAGCCTGTTTGATTAGCACTTTGTTACTTAGGTTTTGGCCGTTGGCACTTTCGAATAGACTGGTGCTAATATTGTCATATTGTCATAATTCAGCAATACTTTCTTTCCTACTTCAGATGCAATAAAATAATTTTTTTGCAAAATATTGATAAATCTTTGCTGTAAGCTAAATTAACATTCTTGAGTAAAAAATAAAAATCAGACTGCATAATGTCAAGGAGATGTAGGTAGAACTAAAGACTATCTTTTAAAAATCTCATCTTTTCAGAATAACCTATATCAGGAAGATTTCTATAAAAAGCAGGAAGTATCCTTACTCTTAGCTGCCTCATCTTGTCTTCGATGTCACTCTCGGAGAAGTGCTCAACGTTGGTGAGCTGAAGGTCCATCTCTGTAAGCCAGACCAGTATCCCTTCACGAGTTCCTTCAAATTCCTCTCTTTGGGAGGTAAAGTGCTGCACAGGACAAAGATCATCATTTCATTAATTAGACAGCAGTTTGGACATGTGAACATCTGAAGGTATGCTTTTGATGCCGTCAGCTGATTACAGCAAAAGCTGCTGAAAAATTTAGAAAATATATATTTATGAATGTAAAAAACAGAGTGAAAGTTAGAGAAAGGACAAATGGTCGTAACATCTGCATAAGAGTTGAAACATAACTAAATGGAAATAAAATCAATCAATCCGAGAGCTCATTTCAGGTGGCGGCGTTTGATGCTAAGGATTAATGTTGTCTTGTTGAGGGATTGCCGTGAAGTAAACAATACAACTGAGGGGTGACTGTGGCTCACTAGGTAGAGTTGTTGGCTTGTAATCGGAAGGTTGTAGGTTTCATTCCAGCTTCCTCTTGTCACATGTCAATGGGGCCCCGGGGCAAGGCACTTAACCCCAAATTGCCTACCGATCTGCGTGTGTATAAATGTGTGCGTGTTTGTGAGTGTAAATGGATGAATGTGACTCCAGGGTAAATTCAATTCAGTTTATTTATATTGCGCCGATTCACAACAGATGTCTTCTCAAGTCACTTTACAAGAAAGTCATTGCAATACAAATATACAAACATTGCAATCAGTTTAAAGTTTTAGTTAATTTTCTACTTAAGGAGTCCTTAAATAGAAAACTAACTCATTGACTTGGTTGCGTCCCATTGATGCAGACTTCCAACCACAGCAATCTATCATATCAGGGGTCAGCAACCCTGGGCACTAAAACTGTGGCATGTGAAGGGTTAACTGATGGCACAGCACGCAGTGAATTCATCTGAGTAGGTGTAATTAAAAACCACATAAGGCCTGGCCACCTGTGCACATCCCAAATTAGCTTGCACAGACAAATTAGTTGTGCCTGTTTTTAATGAAAGACGATATCTTAGCTAACAACTGTTTACTTTGTTTTTCAACTGTTAACTCTGTTTTCTCTTAGTGTTTTTTTTTCCATAGAAGATATACCTGGTCTGGTATCCTGCTTGGCTGCAATGCCCTGTTGGACGGGGGCATCGACTGGGATGATGCTCCCTGTAACTGAACATCCACTGTGTCCTGTTATCAACTTTTTACTTTCTGTAACATAGAAAGTTCTCTTATATCGGATCTTCTGTTCCTTCTGTGTTTCTGCTCTGTCTTCTCAAACCCCCAGACGGTCGTGGCAGATGGCCGCTCCTACTGAGCCTGGTTCTGTTGGCGGTTTCTTCCTGTTAAAGGGGAGTTTTTCCTCTCCACCGTCGCTACATGCTTGCTCAGTACGAAGGATTGCTGAAGGATTGCTGTGGTTGGCAAGTCTGCATCAACGGGGCCCAACCTCACACCAATGACTGACGCAATCTGCTGGGATTCCTTAAATAGGAAACTTTTTAACTAATTGGAATGTTTGTATAAATGTGTTGAAATGACTTCTTGTTAAGTGCCTTGAGATGACATCTGTTGTGAATTGGCGCTATATAAATAAACTGAATTGAATTGAATTGAATTGAAGATGACATTTGTTTTAAATTACAATTATTTTTATTTCCAAAAGAGAAGGACATGATACAAATCCAAGACGTTTGTACAACAAGTAGTATCCACTTCCCTTTAACCATCCCACCTGAATTCCCCCCAGAATAGCGACATCCCCCCTCCCTCAGTATTCCAGCACGATCTTCTATGTTACATGCAGTATACAGCACATAGTACATCAGTCACATCGATGTCCTGTATGCCAAAGTAAATGCATAAAAGTAGACAAAAGAATTACAAAGATTTCAAATAAAGATATATTTCTCAACTCATTGAATCTTTAACCATTGCCACTGTAGAGGTCCAGGTTCGGATTGTTTTCTGACTGGCCCCGTGCATTCTTGCTGCAGACAACTCCATGTAGAGTAGCTCAAAAATGATTGTAACCACTGGGTGTGTGTGAGTGTGTGGGGGAGCTTCCAGCGCAAGGCCAGCATTTTCTTTGATGCAGTTAACCCTGCTAATAGAGTGCGGGTCTGAGTAGAGGATAGGTTCAATGATGAGGTGTCATTTAGAAGCAGTATTTTAGGAGAACACGGTATATCTACCTCCAATAGGCCTGAAAAGTGGATGATACCAATTTCCAAAAGGTTGCCACCTCCGGACACTCCCAATACATATGTAAGAATGATCCTACACGGCCCAGAGAGCATAGATCACAAACAGGCGAATGTATGAGCTTCATGAAGTATCTCTCTATTGGCGTTAGGTACATTCTATGTATGAGTTTGAAGTGTATAAGTTTATGGTTAAAGTTCCTTGATGCTTCGTCTAAATTGTTCCAGACAGTCAACCAACATATTTGGTCCCTGGGTAGATTAAGGTCGCCTGTCCATACTTGTTGAACAGCGAGGGGTCCACAAGAGGATGTTAGTAAGAAAGAGTAAAGAGCAGAAACTGGACCTTTTGACCTTACTCCAACATCTAACAACTTATGTTGCTTGTGAGTGGGGAGGAGAGTACCCCAGGGCACCCCGTATGCTCGCATCGCAGCTCTTAGGCGCAAATAGAGGAAAAAAGATGCACGTGGTATATCATAAGTAGCTCGTAGATCAGTAAACTATCTCAAACCCCATCATCGCAGACATCAGACAAGATGTTAACCCCTCTCTCACTCCACCTCCTGAAGGAGAAGGGCACCCCACCCGTAAGTAGAGAATAGTTATGAAAAATAGGACTTGCCATTTCAACATAGAGCCGGTCAGCCTCTCCACTGAGCGCCACACAGTCAATAGAAACGACAAAATGAGGCCCAGTTTTAGTGTGGCACGTTTAATGGAGAGAGGCCTGAGTGTATTAGGTCTTGAAGACGGTGAGGGGAGGCTAAATGTTCTTCTATAGGTCTCCATGATAGTTGTATCTGTGGGTCTAACCAATTGGTGATTGGACGAAGCACATAAGACCAAGAATAAAATTAGAAGTTAGGGACAGCAAGACCCCCATTCCGTTTATTGCGCTGAAGAGTAGTTAGCTTGATGCGTGGCCGTCCTCCGCCCCAGATGAATTTTGATATTATACTATGCATCTTGTAACAGTACCCTTTAGGTGGGGGAAGGGGTATCATATTAGAATAAAAGTACACTCTAGGAAGGACGTCCATTTTGATTATGGACACATGCGCTTGTAAGGAGTTTGGGAGCCGCGTCCACCTCTCCAAGTCTCCCTCAACCCGTTTCATAATACCCTGAAAATTTTTGCTAGAGATGGAGAACAAGGAGGGGAAGACATCTATGCCCAGATATTTGACGCTCGCAACAACTGGTATGTGTGATGGCAATGTGGAAGTAATTAATTCTATAGCCGGAGAGAGTGCTGAACTCCTCAAACACCTCCAATACTGTCGGAATACACACTGGCGCATTATTTATGTATAACAGAATGTCATCCGCGGATAATGATATATGATGTGAAGTGTTACAAAAGGATATGAGGGAAAGAGAGGGGTGCCGCCTAATAGTCTGTGCAAGAGGTTCGAGGGAGAGAGCGAACAAGAGAGGAGATAGAGGGCAGCCCTGACAGGAGTCTTTGATACTGGGAAAGGGGAAGAGAACATGTTTCCCGAAAAGACCATAGCAGAAGGGTTAGAGTAAAGTGTCTTAATCATCTTAATATATTTAGTACCAAGACCAAAGTCTTCCAAAACCAGCCAGAGATAGTCCCATTCGAGCCTATCGAAGGCTTTTTCAGTGTCCAATAGAACAGGACATGGTGACTCAATATCTTTAGAAAAATATATTGTATGGAGAAGTCTATGCAAGTTATCAGCTGCGTGGCGCGTTTTTATAAACCCAGTCTGGTAATGATGTACTAATTTAGTCATGAATGTCTCAATCACGGATACAAGCGGCTGAAATGAGTTTCCTCCGCAGAGTGTCTGGGCTCTCCCTTAGAGATAGGGTGAGAAGCTCAGTCATCCGGAGGGGGCTCAGAGTAGAGCCGCTGCTTCTCCACATCGAGAGGAGTCAGTTGAGGTGGCTCGGGCATCTGGTCGGGATGCGTCCTGGACGCCTCCCTGGTGAGGTGTTTCAGGCACGTCCCACCGGGAGGAGGCCCAGGGGAAGGCCCAGGACACGCTGGAGGGACTATGTTTCTCGGCTGGCCTGGGAGCGCCTTGGGGTTCCTCCCGAGGAGCTGGAACAAGTGGCTGGGGAGAGGGAAGTCTCGGTCTCTTTGCTTAGGCTGCTGCCCCCGCGACCCGACCCCGGATAAGCGGAAGAAAATGGATGGATGGATGGATGGATGGATGTCTCAATCCGTGAAGCCAGAACTTTAGCATTTTTTTTTTTTTTTCTGAATTTAGAAGTGACAGGGGTCTGTAATTGCCACAGAGGGAGGGATCCTTATTTGGTTTAGGGAGAACGGTGAGAATAGCAGAGTTGGTGTCTCGGTAAAATGAGCCCTTATCCACAGCTGTGTAGATCATATCCAGCATGAATTGACCTAGCTCCTCCCAGAAAAACAAATAGAATTCAGGGGGTATTCCATCCCACCCCGGCGATTTCCCCTTTTTCATTCTCTGAATGGCCTCTTTCAGTTCTATCAGTGAGATAGGTCTCTGCAGGCCATCTGTATCCTCTTGGGTCAAGACTGGAAGATTTGCTTTCTGTATAAAGTTTCTACATCTGTCACGGTCCAAATTAACCTCAGAAGTAAAGAGGTTAGAGTAAAAGTTGCGGAATTCCGTGTTAACAGCTTTAGGCTCTGTAAAAATGTTCTGTGATGACCCAGAGCGGATGGTTGTTATGTTGGCAAATTTCTCACTTTGCTTGAGTCTGAGCGATAGAAGGTGACTAGGTCCAGGGCCATGGAAATAGTACAATCTTCTGGTCTTCTGAATCAGAAATTCGGCCCTTTGTCTGAGCAGTGAATTGAGTTAAATGTTTGTCACATCAATGTTCTGTTTTCTGGCTTCAGAGAAAGAGAGTTGCTGTTGGTGTTCTAGGGAAGTAAGTTTAGATTCAAGATTATTTATTTTGGCCCGGCGATTCTTACTAAGGTGTGAGGCGAAAGCTATCGAGGTGTTCCTGATATATCCCTTTAGAGCGTACCAGAATATTTGAGGGTCATTAACGGAACCAGTATTCTCAGCCACAAATCTGCTCAACTCTTTCTGGAAGTAGCTACAATATTCTTCATTCTTGAGCAATGTCGTGTTAAAACGCCAGCGAGCTGCTCTGGTAGGTGTATTTGGTAAGGTAAGTTTTACTAAAATAATGCTATGGTCAGACAATGGAGTAGGAGAAAGCACTGCGTTATGGATTTCGGAGATTGAGCTAGAGGTTAAGATGTAGTCGATGCGAGAGTAGGTTTTTATGTCTACCAGAATAGAAACTTTATTACCTAACTTTGGGGTTAATAGTACGAAATACATCAATTAAGCTGAAGTCAGTTATAAATTTGGACTGAGAGGCTGAAATAGAGCTTTGAGAGTGAGAACAGTGTCCAGCGGACTTCGAGGAGTCTAAGCCTGGGCTTATAACCGCGTTCATATCTGCACCTTTAATTATAGCAAAATCATACATCTCGGACAAAATTTCAGTTAGTGTGGTGAAAAATATAGGATCAAAATGGTTAGGTGCATACACTGACATAAATGCTACTTTACGTCCAGCAATTATAGTTTTTATGTAAGAAATGCGGCCATCTTCACTTCCAAATTGATCAAGTATGGTTATGATCAAAGAGCACTTCTAAACGACAAGGGAGCCACGGGTTTTAGAATTAACAGACGCTGATGCTGCCACATAATATTGTCTATTAGCAAATTGCTGTACATTAGCTGCTTTAAGATGGGACTCCTGTATAAATGCGATATCAATGTGGTTTCTACGGAGTAAATCCAAGCAAGCAGTATGCTTAACTGGCCCGTTCAATCCGTTTGTGTTCCAACTAGCTAACTGTAAAGTTGTCATGGTTCAGTTGTAGGGCTTGAATGGGCTAATCAATGTGCAGTGCATTAAGCAGTTGAGTCTGAAACATGTAGGCCTGTACTATGGACACAAATAGAGATCGTGTTAGCTGTGTTACAATAAAGATAAGAAGATCTTGCTCCCCCAATACCCTGTCGCCCACAACCCCCAAACTCGCACCAAGATCAGGTGTGTTAAGAACAAATAACAAAAAACTAGAACAAAAAAAGGCACAGAAAAACTCAAAAGAAAAACGTTTCTCCCAAAGAACATCAGGTACTTGGCACTGAGAGAGCGGGCAAGTGTCTGCCCGACCCGCCCGTCCTCCCCTGAAGAGAATAGCTGTCAGAACCTGACAGTTTGAAAGTAATTACCTTGAACTGTAGAAGTTATAAAAGCCATATTTGTACACAGTTGGCACTGAACTTAGCTACAATAATTAACTTCATCTTCAAAGTTAAGTTGAATAACTGTGTTAAACATGAGTCAACATTCTGCATCCACTGTAGACTGGCAGTGAACAGGAAGGCCACTAAAAGAAAAAAACAACAAACTACAGAGCAATGGTTATATCAAGCAGCTACACTCAACAAAAATATAAACGCAACACCTTTGTTTCTGCTCCCATTTTTCATGAGATGGGCTTAAAGATCCAAAATTCATTCCAGATACACAATATTACAATTTCTCTCAAACATTGTTCACAAATCAGTCTAAATGTGTGATAGTGAGCACTTCTGCTTTGCTGAGATAATCCATCCCACCTCCCAGGTGTGCCTCATCAAGATGCTGATCTGACATCATGATTAGTGCACAGGTGTACCTTATACTGCCCACAATAAAAGGCCACCCTGGAATGTGCAGTTTTGTCTCACAGTAAAATGCCACAGATGCCACAAGCATTGAGAGAGCGTGTAATTGGCATGCTGACAGCAGGAATGTCAACCAGATCTGTTGCTCGTGCATTGAATGTTCATTTATCCATCATAAGCCGTCTCCAAAGGCGTTTCAGAGAATATGGCAGTATATCCAACCGGCCTCACAACCGCAGACCACGTGTAACCACACCAGCCCAGGACCTCCACATCCAGCAGGTTCACCTCCAAGATCGTCTGAGACCAGCCACTCAGACAGCTGCTGAAACAATTGGTTTGCATAACCAAACAATTTCTGCACAAACTGTCAGAAACCGTCTCAGGGAAGCTCAACTGCATGCTCGTCGTCCTCATCGGGGTCTTGACCTGACTCCAGCTCATCGCCGTAACAGACTTGAGTGGGCAAATGCTCACATTCGATGGCATCTGGCACGTTGGAGAGGTGTTCTCTTCACGGATGAATCTCGGTTTACATTGTTCAGGGCAGATGGCAGACAGTGTGTGTGGCGTCGTGTGGGTGAGCGCTTTGCTGATGTCAATGTTGTGGATCGAGTGGCCCATGGTGGTGGTGGGGTCATGGTATGGGCAGGCATCTGTTATGGACGAAGAACACAGGTGCATTTTATTGATGGCCTTTTCAATGCACAGAGATACCGTGATGAGATCCTGAGGCCCATTGTTGTGCCATACATCCATGAACATCACCTCATGTTTCAGCAAGATCATGCACGGCCCCATGTTGCAAGGATCTGTACACAATTCTTGGAAGCTGAAAATGTCCCAGTTCTTGCATGGCCAGCATACTCACCGGACATGTCACCCATTGAGCATGTTTGGGATGTGCTTGACCGGCGTATACGACAGCGTGTACCAGTTCCCACTAATATCCAACAACTTCGCACAGCCATTGAAGAGGAGTGGACCAACATTCCACAGGCCACAATTGACAATCTGATAAACTCTATCAGTCACACCAGATATTGACCGGTTCTGAGTCCCCAGACCCCCAATAAAGCAAAAAACTGCACATTCCAGGGTGGCTTTTATTGTGGGCAGTATAAGGTACACCTGTGCACTAATCATGATGTCAGATCAGCATATTGATGTGGCACAACTGTGAGGTGGGATGGATTATCTCAGCAAAGCAGAAGTGCTCACTATCACACATTTAGACTGATTTGTGAACAATGTTTGAGAGAAATGGTAATTTTGTGTATCTGGAATGAATGTTAGATCTTTAAGTCCATCTCATGAAAAATGGGAGCAGAAACAAAGGTGTTGCGTTTATATTTTTGTTGAGTGTATGTCAGCATTCATGGACTTACTGTACACTCTGATATATGGCCTAGTTGAAATTGAACAGGTGGGATCTGCCATCAGTCCTGGGTATGTTCATCCAGCAAGTTATTGTCCGGCGGGTTTTCTGTTATTTCCAATCACCCGTTCCATATTGAGAAAATCCTCGGCTTCGGTGCTTGAGTTAAAGATGTGTTGATCAAGCCTGCGGATGAGCTTCAATCTGGACAGGTAGAAAGTCCGCCGCTGCATTACCGTGTAGTTGCTGAAGTCAGCGGAGAAGCGAATCTCTCGGTCCTGAAGCTTGATAGGTGTTTTCCGTGAAGTTTGGAGTTTTCTGTCTCGGTCTGTGAAGCGGAGCATTTTGCATATTAGAGTCCGAGGACCTCGGTTATCAGTAGCCGGAGGGCCGACGCAGTGCGCTCGCATGATTTTCATTCATTGTTCACCCAGGCTAGGGAACCATTTCAGGCGTTGGGTCCCTCTGAGCCCTCTGGGATCCCCAGTATACACACGTTGTCCCTCTGGTTTCTGTCCTCCAGGTCTGCTAGCTTAGTCTCATAGTCCGCTAGCTTAGCTTTGTTGCTCTTGATAGTTTTCTCAGTCAGCTTAGCCACATCCTTAGTGAAACGAGACATCTCCGTTTTTATTTCGTCAAGCCTTCCATTTAGTCCCGCAAACTGCGTCACCATAAACTCTCGTTGTTTTTCCATGGCTCTCTCTAGCATGGCGGTTAGCTTGTTTCCCTGCTCACTCTCGTCTTCATCAGACGACTCGTGGTTGGGGTCAAGAGGCTTGTTGGACTTTCTTTGTTTTGACATCCCACAGAGTGGATGTTTGAATGTCACAGTACACACAAAAATTATGGCTAAGTTAAATAAAAAGGTATTTTTTCGTTGAAATGGGGGGGAATGAGAGCAGGAACGAAAGCGCTACGCAGCCATTCTCTCTGCAGGTCACGCAGCTCCCCGAGATGACATTTGTTGTGAATCTGCGCTATATAAATAAACTGAATTGAAAAATTCCACCTACCAGGTTCAACTTGTTGGCTAAATTGGCTAAAAAACACTTAGCCTACTGCTGAGGAGAACATTGCCTCCTCCCAACAGTAAACAAGGACATTGGGCTGAGAACAGATGAGCCAGGTAAGGAATGTATCAGGGGAGCGATCTGCATTGGCAGCAGCAGATCGACAGCAACAGCCGAGGCACAGGCCCAAGGCTGAGACCCCCACCTCTACCCAAGCACTACCTGGAGAGTACCCAGGCAGCCACAGCCTTTTATGACTCTGTGGACTGAGGACTGAGGTTTTGTGCAGCAGAAAGATAGTGATGTATGTGCCCTTTGTTGTTTGCCGGACTTCCAGTGTTGAACAGTATTTTGAGACCAAACATCAAAAAACGTTCAAGGACGAGGCAGAGAAGGTTAAATCATTCTTACGTGACCTGTCAAGATGTAAGAAGCAAGCAAGTTCTCTCAAAGTAGTCACAGCTGCTAAGCATCATGAAATTGAAACAAGTTTTTGCATTCCACACTGTATCGCGAGATGAGGATATTGCCAAGGTCTTTAAGGAGCGTTTTGAGGAGCGAGGCATTGACATTAAAAATAGTTTTGGTGCGCCAGCTATGGTTGGGAAACACGGGGGAGCTGTTATTTTAATTGAGGAACAAGTTGGCCATCGCATCATGAAACTGCATTGTATAATACACCAAGAAAACCTTCGTGCCATTATGTCAAATTCAGATCTTAATGATGTCATTACCACAGTAGCAAAATTGACTCACCGCCAATTCCAGTCTCTGCTCCAGTAGATGGATAGCTCATTCAAACACATCCTGCTCCACTGTGCTGTTAGATGGCTTAGCTGTGGAAAGGTTCTGGAACGATTTTTGGATTGTTTTGATGTGGTAAAAACATTCCTTGCAGAAAAGGGGCAAAGCTATCCCTAACTTGAAGATGAGAGGTGAGTTGTAAAACTTTTGTTTCTCACAGATATATCTACACACCTCAACGAGTTTAATCTCAAACTCCAGGGAGCAAGACAAACTGTTTTAGACATGTGCGACACATGGGAAGCTTTCGTTCAAAAGCTGACCGTTTTTTCAAGTAATGTTGAAACTTCCACATTCGGCCACTTCAAACACCTCAGGGACTTGTCCGCTCAGCACAACATCAGCAACACAGAAATACACGGATAAATCTGAAGATTCCAGACAGGATTCGCAACACGTTTTGAGGACTTTTATGTGTATGGACCAATGTTTTCTGATCAAACCAGAAAGTTTTAATGACCAGATGGATTTGTCCCTCTTTAAATGGCTGAAAACAGAGAACATGAAAATGCAGCTGATTGAACTGAAAAGCTTGACTCTTTGGGTGGCAAAAATTTAAGTAAATTTAAATTTAATTAGCACAGCAGCTGAAATCCACAGCTGTGCGTGATCACTGAGCTTGCATTTTCACCTGCTGGACATCACTACCAGAGGAGTTTAACTGTCTCAAGAACAATGAACATGCCTTATTGGCAGCATTTGGCTCTACATATCTGTGTGAGGAGATTTTCGCTCACACGAAGAGTGTCCTGAGCGCTTCCCATAGCCTTCTGACTGCTGGACACTCAGAGACTTGTGTGCTCCATAAAGTGACAAAGTGTGATCCCCAGATAACAAAACTGCAAATACAAAGCAGGGGCAGGGATCTCATTAACATGTTTCTTTCTGTAAGAACAAATATTGGCCTAGTTTATTTTTCTCATTGGACAGGAGAAATATGATCTCTCTTTTTAACACTCATTAGAACTGTTGCTGCAGTATTTTGAATCAAATGAAGGCTTTTAATTACATTTTCAATTCAATTCAATTCAAAAATACTTTATTGATCCCAAAGGGAAATTAATTGTTGTTGTAGCTCATAGAATTAATTCTTTAAGGAATTGTAGATCATGATGGCTGTGGGCAGGAAAGATTTCATGTAGCCATCTGTCTTGCAGCGAAAGTGAAGAAGCCTCCGACTGAAGACACTCTGTTGTTGCAGGATAGTCTCATGAAGAGGATGCTCAGGGTTGTACATATTTTTTTTGATTTTATGAATAATCCTTCTTTGCATCATCATCATTTTAAATCCCTGGCTCTGATGCTGCTGCCCCAACAGATGATGGCTGAAGAGATTACACTCTCCACAACAGACTTATAAAAGATTTGCAGCATCTTGCTGCAAACCTTGAAGGACCTAAGCTTACTCAAGAAGTCCAGTCTGCTATGTCCCTTCTTGTAGACGGTTTCACTGTTGTGCCTCCAGTCCAGTGTGATGTCCAGGTGAACTCCGAGGTATTTATACTCCTCAACCAACTCCACTTCTTCTCCCATGATGGAAACAGTGTTTGACTTATCCCTGTTTCTTCTGAAATCTACAATCATCTCCTTTGTTTTGTTCACATTCAACGTAAGACGATTGTTTTCACACCATGTCACAAAGCGGTCCACAGGACCTTCGTTATGTGGGATGTCAGAACAACAGGTCTATAGTCATTGATGACAGATGGGTGAGTTTTCTTTGGTACTGGAACAAGGCATGATGTCTTCCACAACAATGGAGCCTTCTCCTGAGTCAGGCTAAGGTTGAAGAAGTGCTGCAGAATCCCACAGAGCTGCTCTGCACAGGCCTTCAGGACTCTGGGGCTGACACCATCTGGACCTGTAGCCTTTTTCCGGATCAGTTACTCCAGCTGCATTTTTACGTGACTTTTAGAGACAAACAAGTGGGAGGGGGAGGCAAAGGGGGTAGCAGCATTTCCTGACTTGGTTGAAAACAATTTGTTGGAATCAGAAGAGTCCATGGCTGAGGTAAAGGATAAAACATCTGAGGTGTGACAGGAAAGCTGTGGGTCTGATGAGGGTGGCATGTCTGTTCGTCTGGGGATAGGAGAGGAGGATGCTGAGCTAGTTCCTGAACTGAACCAATTGAAGAATGCGTTCAGTTCATTGGCTCTGTCCAGACTTCCATCTATCCAGTCCTTCCTGTGCTTAAAGCCTGTGTTTTTTTCTTTCCTGACCAGACATCTCGGATATTGTTCCTCTGTAGTTTGTTCTCCAGCTTCTTCCTATATGCCTCTTTGCTGTCTCTGATCTTGACCTTGAGATGCTTCTGAATAATCCTCAGTAATTCCCTGTCTCCCTCCCTGAAGGCCCTTAATTTCATTTTTAGCAGTTCTTTCAGGTGATCCAGGGTTTGTTATTAGGGAAGCATCTTACTGTTCTGGTCAGGATGACATTGTCCACACAGAAGTTTATATACTCTGTCACACATTCAGTCATGGCACTGATGTCCTCTCCATGTGCTTGGCAAAAAAATCATCCAGTTTGTGGAATGAAAACAACCCTGCAGGGCTTCTTCTGCTTCCTGTGACCATTTTCTCACAGTTCTTTTTGTCACAGGTTGTTTCTGAACAAGTTTATATTCTGAGCACAGAAAAACAAGATTGTGATCTGATTGTCCCAGAGGAGTTCTTGGTTTGGACATATATGCATCCTTTACATTTGCATAAAACAAATCCAAGGTCTTGTTTTTTCCTTCGGAGCAGCTGACAAACTGTTAAAATTTTGGACATGTAGACAAGAGCGATGCATGATTAAAATCACCAGATATTCCCACAAATGCATTGGGGTGTTGAGTCGGTAACTTAGCGACAACGGAACTAATGACATCACATGCATTGTCGGCAACACCTGAAGGTGAAATGTAAACAACTGCCAAAATAACACCGGTGAACTCTCTTGGTAAAAAATATGGACGAAAACTTACTGCCAAGAGTTCAATATTTGGGCTGCAGAGACGACACTTCACAGTAACATGTCCTGGATAACATCTGTTGTTGACAAGCACTGCTACTCCAACTCCTTTTCATTTCCTGCTCGTCTTCAGATCTCTGACTTCTCGTACAGTCAGGAAGACATGGCCTTGGGGGCAATGGGGCTTGGTGGTGCTGTGGCCGTGTGCCCCGGGTTGAACGTTCCATGGCCTTCCTCCCCTGGTGGATCCTGGTGAACGGTGGGGCCTATTGGGGAAAGGCATTTTGCCTCCCAGTCCTTCCCTCCCCATCCCTGAACACCTCTATCCACCCGCTCTATCACTTTACCACTCATATAGGGTTTTGGGGCATGGGCACATCACTGGGGTGCGAAGAGGGGTTTCCATCTTCACCATCCCGTGGTGGCTTGGGTCCCAAGTTTACTATACAACTTAGACACTCCCCTTATAACATTTTCATGAGACACACATGTAGGGACTTTGGGGTGTGCACACTTTTCGGCATCCAGAGGGTGAGCTGTTCAATCAGCTTCACCTCTGGTGCTGGTGCCCACTGTTAAACCGCATATAGACACTGAGGGCTCGGGGTGGGGGTTGGGGGATGTGTGGCTGCCCCATATCCCACCCCTCTGTTTTAAATGCACGTTATAACAACACGCATAAACTTCATATTCGAGCAGGAGGATGGAGGCTAGGGGTCTTTCCACACCCCTGTTCGTTATGGGCCATCAGGGGTTAGGGTCCGGAGGAGGAACAGTTTGTCTCGCCACTATGGGGCCCTTGGCGGTCTGCTTGTCTCTGTCCTAGAAGGTGGGGTTCCATCTCCTGGCTCCAGGGGCTGGTTGCTCTACTGGGGCATCGGTACCTGGAGAGTGTATATGGGGTGTGTGAGTGAGGGTACAGTGTAATTTCTTGGGTGTCTTGGTGTGTCGGTGAGAGTGTATGTGTTTTGGAGGGAGGGAACGTATGACTGTCTGTATGTCTTTGTCTACCTGTCAGGTTGGGTCTTGGGCTCCCCTCTCGCCTGGCGCACCTCAGGCCTTACATATAATGGGGGGCCTTTTTCCCCTCTGTCACTCCCTGCCAGTGACTGATGCCCCTGTCCACTGGTGTGTCGGTGGTCATTCCGGCCAGGCCGGGCCAGGGTGGACCGGTGTGTCGGTCGGCCGAGGCGCTGGGCTGATGTCTTCCCTTTGTTGGTTGCGGCACCTCTTTCGGGGGTGCCAGGTTTGGGATTGCTGGGTGGTGCCTGTTTGGTGGCTTGGCGGGATACGGATCCAGCATCTCTGCTCGTTCGATCACCTGTTCTGTGCGCATTGTGCGTGGTCGGTTCATTGGCGGGTTGGATGCCTGGTCTCAGTGCTCTGCGTTGCGCGGGATCAGGACTCAGGAGCTGGTACAACTCTTCAAACAGGTCATTACTGTTTAGATGCTCACATACATGATTAGCAACCATTTTCTCAAAGATTTTGGATAAGAAAGGAAGGTTATATATATATATGTCTGTAATTAACTAAGTCATCTTCATCAAGGGAACATTTCTTAAGTGAAGGTTTAATTAGCAATTTTAAATTCCTGTGGTACATATCCATTTACTAAGGATATATATCTAAAATCGGGCCAGGGACGTAATGGAACACTTCCTCAAATAATTTGGTTGGGATTGGGTCAAACATACAAGTTGAAGGTTTAGATGAAGCTAATATTTTTGATGATTAGAGATAGAATTGCTGCCCTCCACTGGGTTACTTTGAAACACTGAAGAAAGTAAGAATGGAACAGATAACAATCTTACTGTATTACGCTTATCCTTAGCCAGCAGTTTCAGGTAAGATTTGATGTTGCACATTCTGGCCCCTGTCAAGCATTTGACTCAGGTCAATGGTGTCTCTTATGCCACGTTTCTGACTATGGAGCTGCCGATTACCAGGGTCGGCTTCTCAGCGGGTGTGTTGCTGAGCGGGGAAAATCTGTTAAGAGACATGGACGGGTTGGTGGTGACCTGTGGGCTGGGTTCTAGAATTATGCTTCCTACGTACCATCACCCACCCAGCCTGAGGTCACAGCCTTGTGGGTTCTACTGGAGGACAGCTAGGGGGTTCAGTCCTTGCCTTGTTTGCTCTGCACTGGCATAGGGGGCCTCAGCTAGTTCCTAGTTTTTCAACAGCGCGGAGCCAGGCCTCTAATTCCGATACCCTCACCTCCAAAGCTACAAAAATGTTACATTTATTACAGTTACCAATATCACTAAAGGAGGCAGGGAGGTAATTAAACATCTCACACAGAGACAAGCGAGAGATGATTTAGGCTGAGATCGAAAGGTAGAAGGACAGAGAAGGGTAGCTATAGCCGCAATGAAGCCAAGTTAACTAAACTAGCGAGACCTTACCACGCCAAGAAAAACCGTGTGAAAGACAAGGAGTTCCCAAAACATAAAGTACACCACCAGAAAACATGTTTTAGTGTGCTTGTGTGTAAAAATAACATAGAAAGGCCTCAGCATAGAGAAAACTAGATCAATTGACGAGAGTCTCGACACCAAACAGCTCCACGGAGTGCAACAGCGACAACAGCAAATGACGCAATGGGGCTTACCCAATCGTAGAGACGATCACAAAGTCAGCTGTTACAAAAGTAACGTGTGTAAAGCACTTTGAGTGGTCAGTCTGACTAGAAAAGCACTATATAAGTTCAGTCCATTTACTATTTACAACCCAGGTAACTGTCACTTGTTGCTACATGTTCATTCAAGAGGGAATGCTGCATGTCAGTGACTCAATGCAATCTGCTAGGATTCCTTAGATAGAAAACTTTTAAACTGATTGGAATGTATGGATGATTGAATTGAAATGACTTGTGAAGTGCCTTGAGATGGCATGTGTTGTTAATTGGCGCTATATAAACTGAACAAAATTTTTAACGTGCAATACAAATGAAGCCACACTGACAATGACATTCTGCTTGAAACATTTCTTAAAGATTACACTCGATCAACTCCTGCACTTGAACCATGTGCTCACCTTTAGCCTGCGGATTATAGCTGCAACCCTTCTCTGCAGGGACTCCCATCGCTGGTTTCCATCATGAACCAAGAGTTTAAGCTTGCAAGCAGCATCGGTGCGGTTCTCTCGGGCCAAGCGGCGATATTGTTTGTTCACCAGCTCCAGCTGAGTCAGCCGTTCATGAACCTGGCGCTGGAAAGCCTTGAAATGACAAGAAATTATGAATAAAAACTCCTTCCATCCATCCAATTTATTTGTGTATCTTGGGTGTACCTAATTGTACATATACATGCTGTATATATGAGTACATCTATGTACGTTTATGTATATGTATAGATATATATGTATATATGTATGTAGACATGTATATATATATTTTCTATATACTTGTATATATATTTAATAATTATTATTATTATTACTTATTACTTTCTTTTATTCTTTAATCTACATGTTGTGGAGTTGAGAGAAATGTAATTTCGATTCTCTGTATGTCTAGTACATATAGCGGATTGACAAATAAAGCTGACTTGATTATCTGTACCTGCCCATCCTATGCAGGGTTGGGGCGGGGCTGATGCCTATCTCCAGCAGTGAATGTATAAAAACTCAAGTCAGACAAAACACTACACTGTTTTACACTGTGTTTCAGTGTGGCTAAAATCAAAGCTTAGACACATGCTACATATTTACATGTCAATTTGTATAAAGTCTATTTTCAGGAATTGGAAAATGGTTCTGTTTCAGTAAACTGAATTGATTTGAATCAGATCCTTTCAATACGGTTCTGGTGTCAGAACCGTATTGACCAGTAAGGGAATGACTGTAGGCTACTTTAGAGATGTACTGAGAAAATCAGTTGCTGAACGGACTTGGAGCTTGATCTACCATGATCAGTGACCAGCTGGTCGTAAACTCAAGATTCCAGTCTCCTTTCACTCTGACATATGTTCAGTGACGTATTTAAAGCTGAAGTAAAGCAAGGCAAGACATGTAAGAAACCATTTCAAAGTGAAATATATTTTCTAAAACATGTTGAGATGTCTGCATTTCAATGTGTCTGCTAAACTGCGGATCATGTGGACATTCACAAGTAAAAGGTGGCCTCCACCTCCAGAATTGTTCTAAAAAGCAATATTCATCCATCCATCCATTTTCTTCCCCTTATCCGGGGTCGGGTCGCAGGGGCAGCAGCTTAAGCAAAGAGACCCAAATCAAGCAATATTGATTTTGTTTTTTAATATTCCTCAAAAGTGGAGAATGGTAAGAGAGAAGTAAAGCTAGATGTCCGACCTCAAACTTCTTGAGTTCTTCTTTTGCGCAGGTGTACAGGATATTAGAAGAGTCAGGGTTGGCTGCAGTGAGCTCAGCTGTCTTTAGCCAGTCTTCAAAACGAGAATAGTCCTCCAAGAATTTACACCAGAGTCGCCAAGTTTCCTCAATTCTGGGAACAACAAACTAGGCCATTCAGCCTTTTCTGAACAACTTTTTAAGCAGTTTTCAAAGAAGGTTCTGTGAAGTCTCACCTCATCCTCCGTTCCATGGACATGGCACAGATGTTCCTCCACCGACGGTCCAGGCTGCGAGTGGTCTGTTGGATCGAGTCATTCTCTGAATCACTGCCACAAGCATCAGCATCATGGAGCAGGACTTCGCAGAGCATTAGCACTGAAGCCACACTCTCAGTGTGATGTTCAATGTCCCGTTGCAGATCCTACAAGTCAATATGACATGATATCATTTAAAAATATTTCTGCTTTTGTGAAACAGTAGATATTATTAAATGTTATTTTTACCCATAAATCCAACTTGGCTTCGCCAACAAATTCTTATTGCAACTTTTACATGTTTTTATTTTTGCTTGATTTGGCTCTGGTCCTGACATAATGTCCTGATGCCACCAGCTCCATTATGCTATAGCTAATTCTAGACAATATTCCATCAATAGGCAGAAACAGATACCACTTTAGAGACTACAGCAACCCTCCATTCATTCAATCAATGTCTAATTCACTTTGGGTTGCCAATGTTGGATTGGCAGGGCTGTGCAAAGTCATTCTTCCAAAAACTTAGTTTTGAGTTTGGTTTACATCAGTTAAAACTGAATTAGTTCGCATTAAAAGCTCATCCACTCAACACTGTGAGCTAAATTCACATCTCATCAACATGCTAGACTTCTTCAAATCATTTTTAAATATTGGAAGCCAACATCATAAGTTTTTCATATTAATGTGGCTTTTGCAGTCTGCTCTGTAAAAGTCTTTTTGCCCATTTCACAGAAAGCTGCACCTCGTTCGTATATATTTAAGCTTTGTTACCAAACAACAATTAAAATGTCCACAACCAGGCACTGAAAACCAGCCCCTTAATGTTTTTATCGTTGCTTTCACGAGAAAGTTTTGACATCAGCATGACAAGAGTTGCCTTTTACAGAATTGTGCAAAAGTTTTAGGCAAGTGTGAAAAAGGATGTAAACAAAGAATGCTTTTTAAAATTTAAGTGTTAATCATTTATTTTCATTAATCAACAAAAAGCAGTGAATGAACGATAAAGAAATTTAAAGAAGGGCCAAAGAGGACACTACCTGTAGTTTTCATGCACACACTTTTATCATGGAAAACACATGAAGAAATAGATATAATGCAGTTTTTTTTCTTTTTAACGTGTCCTGTCTGGCGTCTGGAGCTCTGAATTGGTGTCAGAGTACCAAGTAGAAGCCCGACAGATTCACTATCACAGGTGGAGCCTTACGGCCTTTGCTATAGTCCTCCACTTGATATATATGTGTAAGAGATCTTTATTAGAAATTGCTGTGGATTTCTTTTTTTCCATGCGCCAGAGACACGGAGGCGGAAAATAAAGGGGAGGGAAGAAAGAAAGAAAGAAAGAAAGAAAGAAAGAAAGAAAGAAAGAAAGAAAGAAAGAAAGAAAGAAAGAAAGAAAGAAAGAAAGAAAGAAGATGAAGAGAGGTAGGAAAGAATGGTTAAGAGGCAGAGGGTAAGCTGAAGATACAAGAAAGGAAGAGGAACAAAGAAAGAACAAGGAAACATCCAAGTCCCCCTCTACACCTGCAGGTCTACAGGGAGAGGGAAAAAACAATGACAAAACAAATCAGACAATGCAAACTGAGAACTACACAACCACAACCCACAAATAGATATATGAATACAATAACAGTGTCATGGAGAAGATCTTGGTACAGATTATTACAATATTTAGTAATGGTAACCTAAGCCCAAGAATGTATCTGGAAACATCAGAATCCCCACACCCGTGTAGGTGTGTGTGTGTGTGTTTGTGTGTGTGTGTGCGCATGTGTGTGTGTGCGTGTGTGTGTGTTTGTGTGTGTATGAGCATGCTGGTGCATATTAGGTTTCTACATATTAGGTTTCTTTATAAGAGTGGCGCAGTGACAAGCCTACTGGTTTTACCAGCAGCTGGCTACACCAGGGCAGATCCACCCCCCAGCAAGGACTTGAACAGGGGCCGGTCCCCCACCCCCAGACCGCGGGGACCATAGTCAGGCGATGGCCGACATGCGACGCCACCACCCCAGGCCATCCCCACACCCGACATCCCAATGGCCCCTCCGCCCCATCCCGGGGCACCACATCAATAGCCCTAGCGGACGGATGACATCTCCAGGCCAAGACCAGCCAAAATCCGCACACCACAGAGCACTAAGACCAAGCATCCAACCAAGGTCAACCAAACCCACCAATGAACTGACCGAGCACAAAACATACAGAACAGGAGACCAAGTCGAGATGGCCGCCGAGCCACCCAACAGCTACCACCAAACAATGCCCAAACTGGCCCCTCCTAAAGAGGCGCCCTGGCATAGAGGCCAACCGACACCCAGGATGAACAGGCATGCCCCACGAGCACCAAGCCCTGGACACCGAGAGCCACCAAAGCACCGGTGGGCAGAGGCCTCAGTCACAGGCAGGGAGTGACGGAGGGGAAATAGGCCCCTCATTTGTTGGCGGACCTGAGATGCGCCAGGCCAGAAGGCAGCCCAAGACCCAACCTGATGGATACTCAGGAACACACAGAGACAGTCATAGGTTCCCTCCCTCCTACACACATACATTCTCACCTGCACACCAAGTCACACAAGACAGGATGCTGTACACACACTCGTACTCCCCATACACAATCTATACTCCCAGGTCCAGGTACTGATACCCCAGCAGAGCAACAAGCCTCTGGACCCAGGAGGTGGTCCCCCTACCCTCTAGGATGGAGACAAGCAAACCACCAAACCCCACACAGTGGCGAAGCAGCCCACCTCTTCCTCCTCCCGGTCCCCAACCCCTGATGGCCAATAGCAAACAGGGGTGTGGAAACCCACTCTAGTATGGTGTTGATGCGTGTTGTTATAATGTGCATTTTAAACAGAGGGGTGGGATGTTGGGAAGGCGGCCACACATCCCCCAACCCCCACCCCGGGCCCTCAGTGTCTTTATGCAGTTTAATGGTGGGCACCGGCACCAGAGGTGAAGCTGATTGAACAGCTCCTCCTCTGGATGCCACTCCAAAGTTCCTAGATGTGTGTCTCATGGGAATGTTGTAAGTGAGAGTGTCTAAGTTGTACAGTAAAATTGGGACCCAGACTGCCATCTGATAAAGGAGATGGAAACCCCTACGCTCACCCCAATGACATTCCTACACCCCAAGGACCTACATCAGTGGTAAAGTGATGGAGCGGGTGGACAGAGGTGTCCGGAGAAGGGGAGGGAAGGACTGGGGGACAAAATACTTTCCCAGGGAGCCAGCTCCCCCACTGACTCCAATAGGCACACCCGTTCACCAAGATCCACCAAGGGCCCTGGCACGTCCAAACCAGGGCCCATGGCTGCAGAACCACCAAGCTCCACGGAGCCAAAGGCAGTCCCCCCAGTCCCATTCCAGGTGAAGATCTACCCGGACATTCGGTCTACTATCAAGGCATAAAAGACATTAGACACCCAGGTTGAGCTAATGAGAAGGATGGTTGCGCTCTTCCAGTGGAGAGGGGCTGTTGAGCGAGGGGAGCTGCTTGTGACAAGCCCACAGGCTTGACACTGGAGAGGGGTGGAGGTTAGCACTGCTGGTCGGTAGGTGGATACGTGCTCCAAGTCGGCTTTCAATCCAGAAATTTAATCAATTATTCCTGGTCCCATTGCGGACATTTCCTGAAAAATGTTATAAAAATCTGTCCATAACTTTGGAGGTATGTTGCAAACAGACAGACAGATGGGAACGAAAACGTTACGTATTGGCAAAGGCAACTACAAAAAAATGTTCAGTGTACCGTCTTTCTTTTTAAATATCTCATGTTACAGCAAGAAAACGTGCGGCTTGTATTCAGGTGCGCTCAATGGTCCGAAAATTATGGTAGTTAGAGTGGCTTAGGTCATCCTGATCTATCTCTGTAAATATGCTGCTATAGGCTTAGAGTGCTGGAGGACAGACTGACCACTTTTCTTCACTCTACTTTTCTCTTCTACTACTCTCCAGTTGCTTTATTTCCTGTTATTTCGACTGTTAACTTTGTTATTTCTCAGTGTTTTTTTCCCACCAAAGAAGCTAAACCTGGTCTGGTATCCTGCTTAGCTACAATGCCCCATTGGATGGGGAGCATTGACTGGGATGATGCCCCAGTAACTAAGCATTCCCCGTCTCCTGTTATAGACATTTGACTTTCTTTAATACAGTAAGTACTCTTACATCAGTTCTTCTGTTCTTTCTGTGTCTCTGCTCTGTGTCTGCATTGGCCAGTCAATGACTCAATGCACTCTACTGAGATTCCAGAAAACTAGCTTACACTTTGAACCGATTGGAATGTTTGTATTGAAATTACTTTTCTTGTAAAGTGCCTTGAGATGACATCTATTGTGAATCGGTGCTATATAAATAAACTGAATTGAATTGAGTCAAATTTGAGTACTGCAGTCCATGTAGAAAAAACAAAAGAGTCCACTCAGCCCCTCCCCTTTGTGGGTTTCATGCCGGGTTACCAGTTATGGATCAGCGCCAGAAGATTCAAAATGAAGAGTGAAGACGAGTCATACACAATAAGTTGATAAGTTGACAAATACATTTCACTGCAATATCGAGTTGTTGGTAATTGAAAAAAGTAGCTTGAGACATTTTTATAGCTGTCTCTTCTTTTCTTATTTACTGCTAGCATTGTTAACTCAATGTTAGCCTCTAGCCCGGTTGGTGTCGAATTACAAATGCCGGCACAGTCTTTGTGTTGAAGACTTGGCAACCTTGTGGTCTCAAAGATTGTAAACAATGACTACGTCCCTGTGCAGCATTTTAAAATGATAAAAACTTTCAAGCACCCAGCTGGCTCAGAAGGAAATCTGTTTCAATGGAACCTTCTTTCCAACATGATTAAGACATTAGAATGTTGTGTGAGCATTTCGCTGTAAAATTTGTACATATTGCACTTTTTAGTTTACTCTGTTTTCTTTGGTTCACAGAAGCTACATCTGGTCTGGCGTTTCGCTTAGCCTTGACACCTTCCTGGAGGGGGTCTGATGTTCTCCTATAAATGATAAACTTGGTCCTGTCTTTCAGTGTTAAATCCTGTCTCACTCTCCTAAGCATGGCCACTAGCAGAGCTTTTGCTGGGACTAACTGTATGTATCTTTAATCTGACTGGCTTGAAAACTGACTCAGAGAGTTTTATTTTTTTCTGTTATGGGAATATTTCTATGTAATTAGGATTTAATCAACTATTCCCTGTTTTAGTAAGTGCATCTAGGATAGTAGGCCATGTTAGAAAAAACAAAGCCTTCGGTATGTAATGTTTTGATAGCAATATATCAGAGTGCTTAAACACTGTCACTGTGAAAAGGTTAAATGTCAGAGTGAAGTCTTCAGATCCAGAAAGAAACAGCTGACATCATCACTCCTCCACACTCTTTACTTATCAGCCAAGCTACTTAAAGGCCCATGATTGATGAGTTTAACAAGAGCAGAAGGGGAATTTTCCTCTACTGTGTGGATGAATGTTCAACCCTCGACTTTTCCTCAATGCACCAACTTTTAGTCATTTTGTAGCTGCAGGGCAGACAATCAAATGGACTAAAAGGTTTTAGGCCATTTACTTTTGGACCTCCTCATGAGTTCTGCCTCTCTGTGCATTTACAGCTAAGTCTCAGCTCAGCATGGCAGCTTCCTCCTTCATAAACAGCTCTTCTCTTGGAGTTTGCTCCAACGTTACTTTGTGGCACTTTATGTGCTTTTGGACCACAACGGGGTGGCCGTAACATAAAGGGCTCTGAACCAGCCTTGGTTTGGCCCTCACTATTCCTGGACCATTCTAGCACAGAGAAGATAGGAGGGTTGGTGGGCTTCCTACAGACTGCCTGTAAATTCAATAGTTTTATAAAAGTGCAACAAAGGCAGTTTCTTTTAAGATTTGCTCTTCTCCAGAAAAAAATCCTCTAATATTTTGGTTCTTCATTGTCATGTCCTTTCGAACCAAAATTAGCTATATAAGAACTTTAGTGGATCTCGGACAGATCCAAGATCTGTTTTGGTTTATTCCTGTGCAGAGTCACTACTGCGTTCATTAATTATGAGATTATGAGATTTTCTTTTCCATAGTAAGTGCTCTTGAACCATAGTTTTGTGGAGGTTTTCCTGTAAATTCTTGTATGAGCTGTTGGTTTGAGACCTCCCTAAAGAGGCTCAATGACACTGAGGCCACTCCAGAAACTTTGCTCTCTCCTGCTGGAACCGACACAGGTCAACTTAGCCTTGAGTTCTGGATAACTGGAATAATGGAAGTATGTCCCATGCACAGCTTCTTGTCCAAATCAGCGCTGATTCTCCTCCATTATTTTCTGATGACAACTTCCCTATGAATGTGCAGAGCAAACCATCAACAACTCACCTCTGTGTTTCACAATTGATATTATGAATCATCATAATAAGTATGGTGGACTTCTCTCCAAATGTAGCATTTATGGTTTCTCCCATGAAGCTTAGCTTTGGTCGTATCCCTCTAAATAAGCTTGTTTTAGAGATTTTGAGAATTGTCTCTGTGCAGTTTGGTGCTTTGTGCCATTCATGTAGTGACAGCTTGGTCCTGGTGACCCAACTACGCAACCCATTTTTCTTTAAGTGCCCCCTTATTGTGCTTGTTAAAACACCACCACTTCTCTTTTCACATGTCAGCTGAGGTTATTTGTGGTGATTTATTTGCCTTCCAAACAATGTTCATAGCATTTCTGGATAAAATGTTTACTGGTCTCCCTGACTGTGGCTTGGTTTCAACAGAAACCATCATTTTCTACATCATAATAAAGGTTTGAACAATGCTGACTGGCATTATCAATTCCTTGCATATCTTTTTATATTATTTTCCTGTATTATAAAGTTCAGCTGTTTTTGATAAATCATTATTCTATTGCTCTAGAAAACACTTTATACTTAATATAGTGAAATTTTCAATTTATTCGAACAAAAACGAGGATCTTTCGGAGAAACTGGAGTTGGCTAAATTGGTCAGAGCTTTATAAATTATTGGACTGGAAATTGGCTGAAAACACTGATTGCTGCATCTCTAATAACTAATTATTATAAGTTACGATGTGGTCAGAATCAATGAGTACAGTCAGACAAAGACAATTGTTTGCATACAGAAAGTGCACACTGGTAGAGGTTACGCACTTTATTACTCAGTATCCATAGATGTGCATGTTATGTTGCTCTTTATATCGTATTTAGAGAGGTTATTTTTGGATCATGTAATACATCTGGGATCTTTGATTTTAAAATATATTTGATGACCACACAAATTTGGATTAAAAACCTTTTCCTACAAATATTTCTAAGCTCAAATGCGTCATTTATCAATGACATGAAGACAGTTTTCACCACATTATTCACTTCCAGATTAGACTATTGTAGCTCTCTTTATCTGACATTGCGGATTCTGATTAGATAGAAACTGTCCTCTGAATATGTTGCTTTCAAACATATTGTGACAGCATAAAACTCCACTTTAGCTAATGTTCCTATGTTTTCTGGCTTTTTCCTCATCACAGAGGAAACTCCTTTTAAGGAACGTTTATTTAAGTAGCGGTCACATGATAATTCATGTAGTACCATGTGCCAACTCACAGAACAGACTCTACCCTAATTATTACATGCCCAAAAGATGGTGCACAGCATTGTTTTGGGTGTTTATTTGTAGCTGCACGCCTTGTTAACAAGGCAGCTTCGTTATGGACGGGTTCTTCTAAATTACTATTTTGCTTTGTAGACCAATGAAAAGCTGCTTTTTCTCATCTGCTGAGCAAATGTTCTTCTCTGACATTCTTCAGTGGAAGACTTACTGCAGTACCCTGAATAAGTATTCCCATGCTTTGACCATTTTCCCAAAATATGAAAAAAGATTCTCATACAGAAAGAAAACATGTAATGCCTCTAATCAGGAGGGTCCAGTGGGCCAAAGCCTAACTGCTGGTCATTTTGTTATTTCACATTGGTAGGCTTCTATACAACAATGGCTCAGATGTCCTTCCAAGACATTTCGAAAACTCTCTGATAATTGCACTTTTCTCAGCCTCATGCCTGTACATTTCAATTCAATTCAATTCAGTTTATTTATATAGCGCCAATTCACAACAGATGTCATCTCAAGGCACTTAACAAGAAGTCATTTCAATACATTTATACAAACATTCCAATCAGTTAAAACGTTTCCTATTTAAGGAATCCCAGCAGATTGCGTCAGTCATTGGCGTGAGGTTGGGCCCCGTTGATGCAGACTTTCCAACCACATCAATCCTTCAGCAATCCCTCATACTGAGCAAGCATGTAGCGACGGTGGAGAGGAAAAACTCCCCTTTAACAGGAAGAAACCTCCAACAGAACCAGGCTCAGTAGGAGCGGCCATCTGCCACGACCGTCTGGGGGTTTGAGAAGACAGAGCAGAGACACAGAAGGAACAGAAGATCTGATATAAGAGAACTTTCTATGTTACAGAAAGTAAAAAGTTGATAACAAGATACAGTGGATGTTCAGTTACTGGGAGGATCATCCCAGTCGATGCCCCCCGTCCAACAGGGGATTGCAGCCAAGCAGGATACCAGACCAGGTATATCTTCTATGGAGAGAAAAACACTGAGAGAAAACAAAGTTAACAGTCGAAATAACAGAATGTACTGTAATACAACTGGAGAGTCATAGGAGAAAAGGAAGTAGCAGAGTGAAGAAAATTGGTAAGTCTGTCCTCCAGCAGTCTAAGCCTATAGCAGCATAACTACAGAGATAGCTTAGGATGACCTAAGCCACTCTAACTATAAGCTTTATCAAAAAGGAAAGTTTTAAGCCTGGCCTTAAAAGTAAACAGAGTGTCTGCCTCACGGACTAAAGCTGGGAGCTGGTTCCACAGGAGAGGAGCCTGATAACTAAAAGATCTGCCTCCCATTCTACTTTTAGAAATCCTAGGAACTACAAGTAAACCTGCAGTCTGAGAGCGAAGTGCTCTGTTAGGAACATATGGACCAATCAGATCTCTGATGTATGATGGAGCTACATTATTAAGGGCTTTGTATGTAAGAAAAAGGATCTTAAATTCTATTCTGGATTTAACAGGGAGCCAATGAAGGGAAGCTTAAACAGCTGAAATGTGATCTCTCTTTTTAATATTCATCAGAACTCTTGCTGCCGCATTTTGGATCAACTGAAGGCTTTTAATGGCATTTTGTGGACTACCTGATAGTAAAGAATTACAGTAGTCCAGCCTTGAGGTAACAAATGCATGGACTAGTTTCTTAGCATCACTCCTGGACAGGATGTTTCTACTTTTAACAATATTCCGGAGGTGAAAGAAGGAAATCCTAGAAACCTGTTTAATATGGGATTTAAATGTCAAGTCTCGGTCAAAAATAACGCCGAGGTTCTTTACGCTATTACTGGGGGCCAATTTAATGCCATCCAGATGAAGTGATTGACTAATCAGTTTCTGTTTAAGAACTTCTGGTCCAAAGACAGCAACTTCTGTTTTGTCAGAATTTAAAAGCAAAAAGTTTAGGGTCATCCATGTTTTTATGTCTTCCAGACATGCCTGTAATCTACCTAACTGACTGGGTTCATCAGGATTTATGGATAAATACTGTTGTGTATCATCGGCATAGCTGTGGAAATTTATCCCATGCTGTCTAATGATTCTACCAATTGGGAGCATATATATGGTGAACAGAATTGGTCCAAGCACAGAACCCTGTGGAACTCCACAAGTAACCCTTGAGAGTGAAGATTTATCATTTAGATGAACAGACTGGAATCTATCAGATAAATATGATTTAAACCAGCCTAGTGCTGTTCCTTTGATCCCTGCAACATGTTCAAGCCTTTCTAAGAGAATATTATGATCGACTGTCAAAAGCAGCACTGAGATCTAACAAAACCAGAACAGACACAAGTCCATTATCTGAGGCCATGAGAATATCATTAGTAAGGTTCACCAGTGCTGTTTCAGTGCTATGATGAGCTCTAAAACCTGACTGAAACTCTTCAAACAGCTCGTTATTGTTTAAATGCTCACAGACTTGATTAGCAAAAATTTTCTCAAGGACTTTGGATAAGAAAGGAAGGTTAGATATAGGTCTGTAATTCACTAAGTCATCTTGATCAAGGGAAGGTTTCTTGAGTAAAGGTTTAATTACAGCTATTTTAAATTCCTGTGGTACGTATCCGTTTACTAAGGATAGATTCATCATATCCAAAATGGGGCCAGGAACCAAATGGAACACTTCTTTAAATAATTTGGTTGGAATTGGGTCCAACATACAAGTTGAAAGTTTAGATGAGGGTAATATTTTTGATAATTCCGAAAGCTCGACTGAATCAAAACAGCCTAAGCACAACTGAGGTTCTACAGTTCTTTCCGATACTGCCTCATTTACTGAGGAAGAAGTAATCGTGTTTGGGAGGATGCCAATGATTTTATTTTGAATAGAATTAATTTTAGTTATGAAGAATCCCATAAAATCATCACTGCTAAGAGCTGGGGGAATAGTTGGCTCAACAGAGCTATGACTCTGTGTAAGTTTGGCAACTTTACTAAAAAGAAACCTAGGATTGTTTTTTTTCGCCTCTATTAATGATGAAAAATATGCTGTTCTAGCTTGTCGAAGGGTCTTTTTATACAGCAATAGACTATTATTCCAGGTTAAATAGGAATCCTCTAGGTGTGTAGGGCGCCATTTTCTCTCCAACTTCCTAGTATTCTGCTTTAAAGTACGCAACTCTGCGTTGAACCAAGGAGTCAGCCTCCTATGGCTAGCCACTTTCTTTTTTAAGGGGGCTACACTATCTAATGCCAAACGCAATGAGGACGTAACGCTCTGAACCAGATCATCAATTTCTGAAGGGTTAGAGATAGAATTGCTGCCATCCACTGTGTTACTCTGAGACACTGAGGAAAGTAGGAATGGATCAGATTCTTTAAAAATTGTTACAGCATTGTCTGATAAAGCTCTACTATAATGAAATTTTCTTTCAGATTTAAGATGGTCAGTTAAAGTAAATTCAAAAGTTATTAAGAAGTGGTCAGAGAGGACCGGGTTATGTGGGTGGACTGTTATTTCCTCACACTCAATACCGTATGTCAGTACAAGGTCCAAAGTGTGTTTGCCCGAGTGGGTCGATCCCTGTACTTTTTGGACGATACAAAACCACAAACAAAAATGGTCTTAATGTTTTGCAACTTGGATGAGGAAAATTAAGGGTTAGATGTTCAAAAGAACTGTAGCTATCAATTGCTCTGGGACTAATTAGTAAATCAGAACGAAAAATGGTTGCAACTCCTCCTCGCCCAGTATTTCTAGGAATGTGAAAGTTTAAATGACTGGAAGGAGTTGACTTATTTATACTGACATAATCCTCCTGCTGCAACCAGGTTTCTGTGAGACAAAGGAAATCAATGTGATTATCACAAATCAAGTCATTTACTAACAAAGTCTTTGAGGAGAGAGATCTTATGTTTAATAAACCACATTTAATAGATTTATTTTTCTGTTCAGTCAAAGTTGTATTTATTTTTATGAGATTTCCATAATTTGCTTTTGTTGGCTTAACTTTTAATCCATTTAATTTTGGCCGTGGGCAAGACACTGTTTCTATAGGGTAATGGGTGGGTAACAGTACAGAAGCAGCAGAGAGGTGGGTTAAACTACGACTCTGCTTCCTGGTCTGGACCCTGGGTTGTCAGTGTTTTGGAGGACTAATAAATTCGGCCATATTCCTAGAAAGAAGAGCTGCTCCATCCAAAGTGGGATGGATGCCGTCTCTCCGGATCAGACCAGGTTTTCCCCAAAATGTTCTCCAGTTATCAATGTAGCCCACATCGTTTGCAGGATACCACCCAGACAACCATTGATGGAATGACAGCATGCGGCTAAACATGTCGTCACTGGTCCGATCAGGCAGGGGACCAAAAAAGATTACAGAGTCTGACATTGTTTTGGCAAACTTACACACCGAAGCAACACTAATTTTAGTGACCTCCGATTGGCGTAACCGGGTGTCATTACCGCCAGCGTGAATAACAATCTTACTGTATTTACGCTTATCTTTAGCCAGCAGTTTCAGGTAGGATTTGATGTCGCCTGTTCTGGCCCCTGGCAAGCATTTGACTATGGTCAATGGTGTCTCTAATGCCACGTTTCTGACTATGGAGCTGCCAATAACTAGGGTCGGCTTCTCAGCTGGTGTGTCGCTGAGCGGGGAAAATCTGTTAGAAACGCGGACCGGTTGGTGGTGGCCCGGGGGCTGGGTCCTAGAACTATGCTTCCTACGTACAGTCACCCAACCAGCCTGAGGTCCCGGCTGCGCGGGTTCTACCGGAGGACAGCTAGGGGGTTCTATCCTTGTTGGCTCCGCGCTGGCTAATGGGCTTCGGCTATCAGCTGGTTTTTCAACAGCGCGGAGCCGTGCTTCTAATTCTGATACCCTCGCCTCCAAAGCTACAAAAATATAACATTTATTACAGTTACCATTATCACTAAAGGAGGCAGGGAAGTAACTAAACATCTGACAGAGAGAGCAAGAGAGAAGATAAGAGTTAGAGACAGGAGAAAGAAGAGTAGCCATAGCCGCAATGAAACTAAGCTAACTGAGCTAGCGAGACCTTACCACCCCAAGAAAAGCTGTGTGAAACACAAGGCGTTCCCAAAACGTAAAGTACACCACCACAAAACGTGTGTTTTAGTGTGCTTGTGTGTTAAAATAACTTAGAAAGGCCTCAGCACAGAGAAAATAAGATCAATTCAAGAGAGTCTGAACACCAAACAGTTTACAGGGAGCCCAACAGTGACAACAGGAAATGACGCAATACGGCTTACCCCCGTCGAATCAGCTGAAAGGTCATTTAAAGGTCATGCTTAAATTGTCATTGGCCCACCTGCTGCTCAGCAAGCTTCTTGTGGATCTCCTCACTATGGCACACGTTGTAGACCACGGGCTTGGCCAGCTCTGCCTCGATGCAGGACAGCCATGTCCGCAGGTTGCTCATGTTCTTATCAAGCTGCTGAACTGTTACCAATGTTTCCTTCAGCTTCCTCACCCTGCAGAGGAAACAGACACCAATCAAAGCTTGCCAGTGGAGGTAAAGGGTTTTTCTGCGCACTTTGATTGTGTTGATCAAACAGCACAGTTGCTTACAGATCACAATGATATCTGAAAGCTGCTCACGATGAAAAGGTGTGCACCACCATGAAATGTTTCTGACCAAGAGATGGTTCTATAACTCAGTCAATGAGCTCTATTGCAACCTCTCTGTTGGGTCTGACATCAGCCAGACCTACTCTGCACCAGTTTGTGGCAGCCAGGTTGTCATGAAATGAGTGAACCACTTCCATCTCTTTCACACGTGACAAAACAGATCCAATTGCACGCTGACCTACATCTGAGCCGACCGCTGTCTCATGAACCCAGCCTGGATTCCTGCTTGGCTCTATTGCAGGGATATCCAAATGTAATTAGGATTTCATTACTTATTCTGTGTCTTGGTGAATGCATCTAGGGCATGAGGCCAAATGGGCAAAAACAATCTTATTGTTCCAGCATAATGTTCCTGAAAAAGATGTGTCGGATCACCGGGGTGACAGACGTCAGAGCAGCAAGATATCTAATGGTCGTTCTGGCTCTGAGGGACTGCTTCATGCTTTACTATCAGACTGGCATGGACCAGTTCTCTAGGGACTGAACAAGAATATTAAAGATGTGCTGGAGAGGTAAACAGTGATAGCAAATACTATTCAAGGTGTCAGTAAGTAAGGGTTGGTAGGGAATGTAAGAGTAAGCTCTGCCCCCCCTGTTTTGGCCAAACATGTTAAATTAAATACTTAAATGCCTAAGGAATCAGTTTCATCTTTGTTTTTAGAAGAGTGATATATTTTGCTATAACAGCTCTCAGGTCATTGACCTACATCACTTAATTCTTCTGCTCAAACCAAACAATACAGAAAGTGAAAGGATGTCCCACATTCTTTCTCTGAATATCACCGGATGAATATAAGATAATTCTGCCATTCAGAGGTAGAACATAATTTTCCATCTAAATATCTCAGCTACAGCTCTCCCATCTCCCATGTGGGTCAAAAGTATTCCGAAACTGCCAGAAGGTTCTTGCGTTCTGTGTTAATCATGGCTTTGTAATTATGTATTATCTTACATATTTTGACACTATATTTTAATATGCACATGTGCTGTTTTGTGTGTAAATTTTATGATTTCAATAATGTTGCAACATGTCTCTCTCAAGAAAATTGCCTTTTTTTTCTCAATGAGATTTTTCCTGTATAATTAAAGGTCAAACTAAAACAACTTCAAAGTGAAGAGCTCCAGTCAAAATGTTAAACTACTTGTTGAAAGTGTGCTATGCAAATAAAATTGCCTTGCTTTGCCTCAATATCCTTGTCTTTACTTACACTTCAGAACCAGCTTATTTGGCCAAGATTGTGACAAACAAGGAATTTGACTTCTTTTCTATGCTCTCACATGGCACATACATTAAATACAGTGGCTTGCAAAATTATTTGGCCCCCTTGAACTTTTCCACATTTTGTCACATTACAGCCCCAAACATGAATCAATTTTATTGGAATTCCACGTGAAAGACCAATACAAAGTGGTGTACACATGAGAAGTGGAACGAAAATCATACATGATTCCAAACATTTTTTACAGATGAATAACTGAAAAGTGGGGTGTGCGTAACTATTCAGCCCCTTGAGTCAATACTTTGTAGAACCACCGTCTGCTGCAATTACAGCTTCCAGTCTTTTAGGGTATGTCTCTACCAGCTTTGCACATCTAGAGACTGAAATTCTTGCCCATTCTTCTTTGCAAAACAGCTGACGAATACTTTTGCAAGCCACTGTACACATCTAGAAACTTTAGAGGAGTTAAGATAGAATGAATGGAAACTCCGGCAACACTTGGAAATAAATTGATCCACGTTTTTAAGACCGACGCGTTTCGGCGTAAAGCCTTCATCAGGGTCATTAGGAGTTAAGATAAACATAAAAATATCAATATATGTACATGTATGTATATGTACACCATGTATTTTTATTTAAACAAGGCACGTCAAAAAGTACATATACATTTTCTTTTGTTTCACATTGGAGTAGCTGACTACTCTGGCTGTAAAGTGTTCATTATGTTCTGAGACATAGCCTGGGGGAAGAAACCATCTCCGTAACAGCTGGTTTTTGTAAATAGCGCTTTGTAGCACCAACCTGAAGATAAAAGCTAAAACAGTTTGTGTCCAGGATGTATTGTCTCTGCACAGATGTTTGTAGCCTATTTAAAGCTGCCCTTAAGCCTTCCTCAGGAGTAGAAGCTAACAATAACCTCTGGAAAAGGTTGAACAGAATGGTGGCTGAAATGGATCAAAAACGGGTCAAGACATGGATGTCAAATTAACTATTCATCGTATTAGGAATTTATAAACCAAACAACAAAAAAGGGAGAAAATATAACATATAAAAAAACTGCGAATAATTATAAGGGTATGCAAAACACACATATTTGAACAACATATTATCCAATAACAAAAGAATATTAAAGGTATATGGTCAAACCTATCATCAGCGTTTTAGTGACAGCATCATAAGGAACAATGCCAACAATGACTTAGTAAACAGGTTAAATAACTTTTTTTGTGTATAGAATTAAAACTGTGAGAAACAGGCCATAACAATCTGTATCTATGTCTATAGTTATAGAATTAAAATAGAATTAAAACCTTTTTGGGGAGAAATGTAAAAAGAACTCACAGGTCCATATAGGAATACTGCTGACACTGAGAGTGCTGATGAGAACAATAAAGTCTCCAGTCTCATCATATCTATGATATGATGCAGACATAATAATGATTCATAAACTGGTAACAGTAATAAGTAAACATTTTTACAATATTTAATGTTATAGATAAACAGACAGACCAGCATTTCAGCCATTTATTTCTGACCATGCAGCAACAAGCAGTCTTCCTTCCGCTCTCATTTTACGCCCTTTGTGTTTGAATCCTGGGTGCTGATACTGCAATAATCCTGTCTCTGTCCTATTTCTGGCAGCTGATGCCACTGCATGCATGTGCTTGTGTTTGTGGCTTGCACATGGATGATGGATTACTCAGAGAATACGATGCTTGGGAGGAAGGAGCAGAGAAAAGGTGCTGTGTTCAAATTTTAATTTTTAAATGTTCCCACCCAAACACACATAGCCACAATCTGCTCCCCTCCACATATACCACCACATTCCAGACAACACCAGCTTTACTACCAATAGGTCTGCATGTGTCTACATTCCTGGAGGGAAATGCACACCAACAATGCTCCACCCATCCACCTTCCTTTATCATAACAAAACAGCCGATCTGTTTTCAGAGCCTCTCGCTGGCCAGTTGCACCGAGGCATGATGAGGAAGCAGAGTGAGAAGTACTTACAGGCTGCTGAGGAGGCGACGCCACGCCGGTGGCTCATCTGCTAGCTAGAAGTAGCCCTCCCCACCCTAATCTGCCGTCTATCTGCCCCTCCTATGTCCATCCTCCCACATCCAGTTGTTTTAAACATCTGGGAGCAGAAACAGGTTTTTATTGAAGATATATGAAGCTAAGATTTCATTTAAAAAGAAATAAAGTTTAGCCTTTGGATCACGCATTAAGCAAAGAATTCACAGATGGACAGATAAATCAGCTGCTAACCAAACTGACAGTGACCAGTAAAAGTCAGCTACTGAAGAATCCGATCTTTTTTATGATCAGGTGTGACCATGTAGAAGTTTTAGGTTCTATGGTGCTTGGGGATGGAGCAGAAACTTGAGTCGGATGTAGGCTGAAAACAGTCCAGACTCTGAGCAAAGCGATAGTGAGGGATGGTCCCATCCTGGAACAATAAGTGGTGCCAACATAAAGAGAGACGTTTGGTAAAGATTGTCCAGGTCTCAGGGAAAATCCATGTGCAACTGACCCTGTGGCATCTGCTGTTATCTAGAACAAGCTCAAAGTTCACAGCCAACACAGCTTTACAACACTGCAGACACAAGCAGGCTCAGCAGGGAGCCATAGGAGAACAACCTCTTCCCTTTCCACTACATCAGACTGGAGCTCAGAGCTCTGAGAGCAACAATGGATCAAAAACCAGAAGGACTCCAATAGACTTGAAAAGGCTCCAGCCGGTAGTCCTGCTGTCCTGCAGTCTCACCCAACTCCTGCTTTTTCAGTGACTTCATCAGTAGATGGAGGTCATCCTCAGTTAAATTTAAATCAGAACAAAAAGATTGACGGTCCAATTCTCATATCTTGTGATGCTTTAGCAGCATGTTTACCATTGTTTTCTTGTTTCAACATGAATATTTAGGGGAACTGGAGCAGGTCAGAACTTTTCATCTTTCCCAGAACTCCCTATGTGGCAGCCAGAAACAGTTCCACCATCTACTAGGATCAACTGGCACTCTAACAGCCAGAACAACCCCCCCGCCCACCCACCACCATGTTTGCTTTTTATCATCAACAGCATCATCAGCAGCCTTATTTATTTAGTTCTTATAACTTCATTGTGATTTATGTTAAGTCTGTCAAAATGCTTTATAATTAAACTTTACTTACTGATTCATAAACAGCCACAGCTGAAACAAAGTGCTGAACGTCAGAAATTAAAACTTTTTTGATTGAAGTTTGAAGTTTATTAGGAGCAAGTTGTGTGCCATGTACACAGTTTATACAGAAAATATACAGCTCAATGTCTGTACAATTAAGTCCAAATTTGACTTAAAATGTGCTACATAAAAAGAAAATTACTTGTACATTAAAGCTCGAAATGGAGTCAGAAGAAAAAAAACGTATTAATCCTCAACCCAATTTGTCCAAGAGTTAAATACATCAAAAATAAATAAACAAAATAGCTGCTTCCTATTTCTATCATCTCAGAATACCTCACTATCAACCACTGACATACACATGTGCAAAACCCATATATAAATTCTTATTTATACACATTACAACATTACCAGAGGCAACAATAATTATGTCATGCTGCCCTAATCTCTCTCTCCTAATCATCCTCCTCACCTGTGTCTCCCATCAACCACACCTGATCCTCCTTATCTTCTGCCTTTAAACCCGTTACCCTTCACTCAGCGCCAGATCATTTTGTGATTGTCTATGTCTCCATGGTGTGTCGTCCTACTCTATCCTGTCCTGCTCGTCTGATGTCCTGTCTCCGTTCCTGCTGTCACCATCATCATCACTTCCACTAGCAGCACCTTCAATAAATATCATGCACGTTTCTCGGGGTCTGCATTTGGGTCCAAGCTTCACACTGCATACACCCCTGACAGAGTGATCCGGCCATAAAAATGGACCCAGCACTCGCCCGGGAGATTGCTGCCCTTTATAAAGACGTCTGAGCCAACCTGTCCAGGTTCTCCGTCTCCCCTCACTTACCTCTTCGCGTCTCCGGGGCTGAGGAGATCCTGAAAGTTCTCCCTCATTTCCGGAACATGTCCCCGGCCCAGGATCTCGCCGCGCTGAGGAATGAGGCAGAGAGGGTTCGCCAGGGAGCATGGGATCAGATCATCGGTCCACATCTCCACCTCCACCATCTAACCGCTGGCCCCGCTGCACTGGGACTGTTTCCTGGAGCAGGGAGCAGAGTGTCGCCCCCTCACCAACTGCCTGCGCTGCCGCTGGTCCCTCATCGGATCCTCCGCCGACCGACGCAGCACCCCCATCTGTCTGATCAGTCTCTCCCTGTCTGGTTGCGTCGGCCGAACCAACATCCGAGGCGGAGGACGACTCAGAGCAGCGGTCCATGTTCGTCGGGACAAGGCTGGCGTTCTGTTCCCCAGGCTTCCGGGGGAAAGTCCGAGCTGTCCGCTCGCCTCTGGTCCTCCCTGCTGCGATCAGCGCACCGGCTCCTCCCAGTCCCTCAGCTCTCCGGCTTCAGCCTGCTCAGTCCCGAATTCAGCCTTTGCCTGTTCAGCAATGAAGTTGTGTGATCGTCTATGTCTCCATGGTGTGTCGTCCTTCTCTATCCTGTCCAGCTCGTCCGATGTCCTGTCTCCGTTCCTGCCATCACCATCATCATCACTTCCACTAGCAGCACCTTCAATGAATATCCTGCACCTTTCTCAGCGTCTGCGTTTGGGTCCATGACAAATGTTTTGACAATGTTTTAGTTCAAGCTTCAGACTATTCCACAACTTGACTCCACACACTGACACTGAAAAGAAATTTCCTTGTAGTACTTACAATTGGAACTTAAAACTTTCCAGATACTCTCACATCATGTGACTGATCTATATTAACTGGTATTAAGTAATTTTATGCTTTGAACATGAAGTGTAGAGTATATAATTCGTACAGCCCGTTTCTGTAATAAAAATGACTGTAACAGGGTTTTTAAGTTATTACCCCATAGTTGAAAACAATAGATCAGGTATGGAACAATTAAAGAACAGTACAATAAACGGAATGCACAAAAATCAAGAATATGCTTGGCTCATTTGATTATTGCAAGACTTTTGTTGTATGCCGAATATGTGCTTTCCAACTTAGCTTATGGTCTATTGTTACACCTAAACATTTTATTCCTTTAACATTTTCAATTTTTACTTCATCTAGCTGAACTAATTGATGGGACTTTAGTTTGCAATTACCAAAACCCATTGCTTTGTTTGTTTTTTTCCGTTTGTTTTGCTTGTTTTTTGTTTTTTTTGCTTTGGTTTTACTTGAATTTAGAGACAACTTGTAACATTCCATCCATTTTTTTATGTTACTTATTTCACAATTCCCTGTGTAAACAAGATGTTGAAGACTATCGCTACAATAAAAAATATTTGTATCATCGACAAATAATATTCAATTCAATTCAGTTTATTTATATAGCGCCAATTCACAACAGATGTCATCTCAAGGCACTTAACAAGAAGTCCTTTCAATACATTTATACAAACATTCCAATCAGTTAAAAAGTTTCCTATTTAAGGAATCCCAGCAGATTGCGTCAGTCATTGGCCATCATATCCAAAATGGGGCCAGGAACCAAATGGAACACTTCTTTAAATAATTTCGTTGGAATTGGGTCCAACATACAAGTTGAAGGTTTAGATGAGGCTAATATTTTTGATCATTCCGAAAGCTCGACTGAATCAAAACAGCCTAAGAACAACTCTGGTTCTACAGTTCTTTCCGATGCTGCCTCATTTACTGAGGAAGAAGTAATCATGTTTGGGAGGATGCCAATGATTTTAATCTTTAATATAATTAATTTTATTTATGAAGAATCCCATAAAATCATCATTGCTAAGAGCTGGGGGAATAGTTGGCTCAACAGAGCTATGACTGTGTAAGTTTGGCAACTGTACTAAAAAGAAACCTAGGATTGTTTTTATTCGCCTCTATTAATGAAGAAAAATATGCTGTTCTAGCTTGTCGAAGGGTCTTTTTATTCCAGGTTAAATAGGAATCCTCTAGGTGTGTAGAGCGCCATTTTCTCTCCAACTTCCTAGTATTCTGCTTTAAAGTACCCAACTCTGCGTTGAACCAAGGAGTCAGCGTCCTATGGCTAGCCACTTTCTTTTTTAAGGGGGCTACACTATCTAATGCCAAACGCAATGAGGACGTAACGCTGTGAACCAGATCATCAATCTCTGAAGGGTTAGAGATAGAATTGCTGCCATCCACTGTGTTACCCTGAGACACTAAGGAAAGTAAGAATGGAACAAATTCTTTAAAAATTGTTACAGCATTGTCTGATAAAGCTCTACTATAATGAAATTTTCTTTCAGATTTAAGATGGTCAGTTAAAGTAAATTCTAAAGTTATTAAGAAGTGGTCAGACAGGACCGGGTTATGTGGGTGGACTGTTATTTCCTCACACTCAATACCGTATGTCAGTACAAGGTCCAAAGTGTGTTTACCCGAGTGGGTCGATCCCTGTACTTTTTGAGTAAAGCCAAATGAGTCTAAAATAGCATTAAAGGCTGCATTTAGGCTATCACTTTCAGTATCCACATGAATATTAAAGTCCCCCACTATAATAACCCTATCAGTATTTAATACTAAATCAGATAAAAAATGTGAGATCTGATCCAAGAATTGAGAGTAAGGGCCTGGTGGACGATACAAAACCACAAACAAAAATGGTCTTAATGTTTTGCAACTTGGATGAGGAAAATTAAGGGTTAGATGTTCAAAAGAACTGTAGCTATCAATTGGTCTGGGACTAATTAGTAAATTAGAACGAAAAATGGTTGCAACTCCTCCTCCTCGCCCAGTATTTCTAGGAATGTGAAAATTTAAATAACTGGAAGGAGTTGACTCATTTATACTGACAATCCTCCTGCTGCAACCAGGTTTCTGTGAGACAAAGGAAATCAATGTGATTATCACAAATCAAGTCATTTACTAACAAAGTCTTTGAGGAGAGAGATCTTATGTTTAATAAACCACATTTAATAGATTTATTTTTCTGTTCAGTCAAAGTTGTATTTATTTTTATGAGATTTCCATAATTTGCTTTTGTTGGCTTAACTTTTAATCCATTTAATTTTGGCCGTGGGCAAGACACTGTTTCTATAGGGTAATGGGTGGGTAACAGTACAGAAGCAGCAGAGAGGTGGGTTAAACTACGACTCTGCTTCTTGGTCTGGACCCTGGGTTGTCAGTGTTTTGGAGGACTAATAAATTCGGCCATATTTCTAGAAAGAAGAGCTGCTCCATCCAAAGTGGGATGGATGCCGTCTCTCCGGATCAGACCAGGTTTTCCCCAAAATGTTCTCCAGTTATCAATGTAGCCCACATCGTTTGCAGGACACCACCCAGACAACCATTGATGGAATGACAGCATGCGGCTAAACATGTCGTCACTGGTCCGATCAGGCAGGGGACCAGAAAAGATTACCGAGTCTGACATTGTTTTGGCAAACTTACACACCGAATCAACACAAATTTTTGTGACCTCCGATTGGCGTAACCAGGTGTCATTACCGCCAGCGAGAATAACAATCTTACTGTATTTACACTTATCTTTAGCCAGCAGTTTCAGGTAGGATTTGATGTCGCCCGTTCTGGCCCCTGGCAAACATTTGACTATGGTCAATAGTGTCTCTAATGCCACGTGTCTGACTATGGACCTGCCAATTACCAGGGTCGGCTTCTCAGCGGGTGTGTCGCTGAGCGGGGAAAATCTGTTAGAAACGAGGACCGGTTGGTGGTGGCCCATGGGCTGGGTCCTAGAACTATGCTTCCTACGTACCGTCACCCAGCCGGCCTGGGGTCCCGGCTGCGCGGGCTCTACCGGAGGACACCTAGGGGATCCTATCCTTGTTGGCTCCGCGCTGGCTAATGGGCTTCGGCTATCAGCTGGTTTTTCAACAGCGCGGAGCCGTGCTTCTAATTCTGATACCCTCGCCTCCAAAGCTACAAAAATATTACATTTATTACAGTTACCATTATCACTAAAGGAGGCAGGGAAGTAACTAAACATCTGACAGAGAGCGCAAGAGAGAAGAGAAGAGTTAGAGACAGGAGAAAGAAGAGTAGCCATAGCTGCAATGAAGCTAAGCTAACTGAGCTAGCAAGACCTTACCACCCCAAGAAAAACTGTTTGAAACACAAGAAGTTCCCAAAACGTAAAGTACACCACCACAAAACGTGTGTTTTAGTGTGCTTGCGTGTTAAAATAACTTAGAAAGGCCTCAGCACAGAGAAAATAAGATCAATTCAAGAGAGTCTGAACACCAAACAGCTTACAGGGAGCAAAATAGTGACAACAGGAAATGACGCAATACGGCAAACCCCCGTCGAATCAGCTGACGATCCAAGAGACCTTAATCCAACTGCACAAAGATTAAAACACAATATGTACTTTACCAGTTGAGAAACACTACAATGGTCAATTATATACAGGTTAAATAGTGTTGGCCCCAATACTGACCCCTGGGGGACACCACTAGACATGTCAAAACATCTTGAGGTAAACTCTCCCATTTGAACATAATCTGTCGCTTAAATAACTTTTTACCCAATTCCCAGCTAACTCCTTTATTCTGTATCGTTCTAATTTCTTAAGTAATATTTCATGAGTAATAGTGTTAAAAGCTGTTTTGAGATCAATAAAAATTCCAATTGCATATTTTTAATGATTTAGTGCTTCTGAAGTAGATCTATCAGATCTGAAGTCATATTGCCCTTTATTAAATAAATTAAGCTTTTCAATAAAGTGTTTTAACCGCTTTTCAACATTTGTTTTAAGGATTTTGGAAGATTGGGGAAGAAGTGAGATAGAACTGTAGTTAGCAATTTAATATTTATTTCCATTTTTAAACAGTGGTATGACCTTTGCAAATTTCATCTTTTTAGGAACACAACCATTTTGAAGCAACAGTTTATAGATGTGTGTTAACGGTGTTATAATGTCTTTTTTTATTAGTACCATATCAATGGAGTGGCAATCTGTAGAAAATGTACTTTTTAATTGTTGGACAATTTTCAGCATTTCATGCTCAATAACAGCAGAGAGAAAGATTGAAGAATATCTCTTTCAAAATGTAACTAATATTTGGTTAGGTATTTTATCAGCTAAATCAGGACCAATATTATCAAAAAATTTACTGAAGCTGTTGACTATCTTACCTACGAGGCTACGAGAGGGTAGCCTCCCTCCTCCTATGGGTGGGGGGAGGGGTCCTGATTGTTTTTTGTGCTTACGCGCCAAACGGCAGATCAGATTTCCCACTCTTTTTGGAGTCCTTGGAGGGGGTGCTGGAGAGTGCTCCTACCAGGGACTCCCTTGTTCTGCTGGGAGACTTCAACGCTCACATGAGCAATGACAGTGAGACCTGGAGGGGTGTGGTTGGGCGGAATGGCCCCCCTGATCTGAACCCGAGTGTTGTTTTGTTATTTAACTTCTGTGCTCGTCATGGATTGTCCATAACGAACACCATATTCAGGCAAAAGGGTGTCCATTTGTGCACTTGGCACCAGGACACCCTAGGCCGCAGTTCGATGATCGACTTGGTTGTCGTTTCATCTGATCTGCAGCTGCATGTTTTGGACACTCTGCTGAAGAGAGGGGCTGAGCTGTCCACTGACCACTACCTGGTGGTGAGTTGGCTCCGATGGTGGGGGAGGGCGCCGGACAGACCTGGTAGGCCCAAACGTGTTGTGAGGGTATGCTGGGAACGTCTGGAAGAGTCTCCTGTTAGAAGGAGCTTCAACTCACACCTCCGTTAGAACTTCGTTTTGGGTTGGTGGATGGAATAATTCGAAGTCCTCCTCAATCCCACCGGCAAGCCTTCCAATCTGGAAGCAGAGTCTGGGGACTTTGGTTCAGGCTCTCCAATCTCTGGTGCTGAGGTCACAGAGGTTGTTGAAAAGCTCCTCGCTGGCAAAGCTCCCGGGGTGGATGAGATATTGTGTGGACATTGGGGGCATTTCCCTTGGATTGGCAGACCTGGGTGGTGGCCCCCCTTGTTTAAAAAGGGGGACCACAAAGTATGTTCCAACTACAGGGGGATCACACTTCTAAACCTCCCTGGTAAGGTCTATTCAGGGGTTCTGGAGAGAAGGGTCTGACGGATAGTCGAACCTCGGATCCAGGAGAAATAATGTGGTTTTTGTCCTGGCCGTCAAACACTGGACCAGCTCGACACCCTCAGCAGTCTCCTGGAGGGTGCGTGGGAGTTCGCCCAACCTGTCTACATGTGTTTTGTGGATTTGGAGAAGGCGTTCGACCGTGTCCCTCGAGCAGTCCTGTGGGGGGTACTCCGGGATAATGGGGTTCCGGGCCCCTTGATACGGCCAGTTAGATCCCTATGTGACCGGTGTCAGAGTTTGGTTCGCATTGCCAGCAGTAAGTCAGGCTCATTTGCAGTGAGAGTTGGACTCGGCCAAGGTTGCCCTTTGTTACCGATCCTGTTCATAACCTTTATGGACAGGATTTCTAGGCGCAGCCAAGGTATTGAGGGGATACGTTTCGGTGGCCTCAGGATTGGGTCTCTGCTTTTTGCAGAGGATGTGATCCTGTTGGCTTCATCAGAATGTGATCTACAGCTTTTGCTGAAGCAGTTCGCGGCTTAGTGTGAAGCGGCTGGGATGAGAATCAGCACCTCCAAATCTGAGACCATGGTCTTGAGTCAGAAAAGGATGGGGTGCCTTCTCCAGTTCGGGGATGGGGTCCTTCCCCAAGTGGAGGAGTTTAAGTATCTGGGGGTCTTAGTCACGAATGAGGGAAAAATGAAAGAACGAGATCACAGATACAAGCAGCTGAAATGAGTTTCCTCCGTAGAGTGTCAGGGCTCTCCATTAGAGATAGGGTGAGAAGCTTGGTCATCCAGAGGGGGCTCAGAGTCGCTGCTCCTCCACATCGAGAAGAGTCAGTTGAGGTGACTTGGGCATCTTGTCAGGATGCCTCCGGGACGCCTCCCTGGTGAGGTGTTCCGGGCACGTCCCACCGGGAGGAGGCCAGGGGAAGGCCCAGGACACGCTGGAGGGACTATGTTTCTTGGCTGGCCTGGGAGCGCCTTGGGATTCCTCCCGAGGAGCTGCACCAAGTGGCTGGGGAGAGGGAAGTCTGGGTCTCTTTGCTTTAGCTGCTGCCCCACCCGATCCTGGATAAGCAGAAGAAGATAGATGGATGGACGGACGGACGGCAGGACCGACGGACGTATGGATGTTGTCTATCTTGTTCATATTATCACTTCCACCATTTGAACCAATAAAATGCTCTGGATTAGATTGTCTTTTTAATCCTTGCTTAAAAAATTTATTTAATATTTCAAATGTTCATTTAATATTAAATTTATTTTCCAGTAACATATTTGTATAGTATAATTTCTTTGCTGTTCTGATTGCAGCTGTTAACCTATTTGCATACAGCTTGTATTTATCTTCAGCTTCTTTAGTTTTTAATTTAATGAAGTGTTTATAGAGATTATTTTTTTTCTTATACGCGTTTCGTAATCCTTGGAAATCCAAGGGTATTTTAAATATTTTTTTGGTTTACTTAATACTCTGATGGGACAATGCCTTTCATATAGAGAAGTAAATATTTCTATAAAATTGCTGTAAGCCTTATCTATCTCCGTCTCTTCACAGATTGCATTCCAATCTTGTGACTTTAAGTCTTAATTTAATGCCAAGATAAATGAAAACACCAAATAAAATGACAAAGCTAAACACATAACATTGAAAAGGAATTCAATTACAAATTAAGCTTTTAGATGGGTTTTAAAACTGGACAGTAAAACGGCCTGTTGAATGTGCAAAGGTAAGGCATATCTTAGCCAGTTCTGCCTCCACACCTACTTAAGTCCATCGCTCTGATCCAGGCTCATCTTGGTTTTTTGTGACCTTTTTATTTCAGATCATGAAGCATTCTGGGACCATGTGTAGCTTACAAATACACCTCCATAAGACTGGTTCTGATCCACTGGACAGGAGCCTGTGGACTTTTCTTTACCACAGAGATGATTCTTTAGGAATCAGCAGAGAAGCTATTCAATCAAGGCTCCATAAAATCCTTTAGAAATCATAAAAACGTGCTCCTCAAGTTGGAAACTACAGACTCTAAATAATACAACTAAACTGTGCTAACTTCTTTTGGTACTGCTAAAGGAATCACCCAGCCAGAGTAGTCTAGACACCTGGGAAGTCAATAGTCCCAAATATTGTGGTGGCCTAAATGAGGGGACTGTTCTTCTTCATTGTGGACCTAAAATTCAAAATGCATCGTTTAGAATTATCAGGTCAGTTTCAGATCTGTGGATTTAGTAAATCTTTGACCTGCTGATATCAATCTTGATTTCTCTTTTAGAACTAAAATTAACATTAGTCTCTTTTTCTAGCCTTCCTTTTAGTAGCAGTCAATGATTCATTATATCCGGAGCAGAGGTGACATCACACTGCGTGTGAAAGAGCAGTTCATTTAAAACAAAGACTTAATGGGGTGGGGTTAACAGGTTAAACTGTCAAGGATGTAATATGAACTTGATTAGCATGGTTAGCATTATTGTAAACATTACAGTGGCTTGCAAAAGTATTCGCCCCCCTTGAACTTTTCCACATTTTGTCACATTACAGCTACAAACATGAATCAATTTTATTGGAATTCCACGTGAAAGACCAAAACAAAGTGGTGTACACGTGAGAAGTAGAACGAAAATCATACATGATTCCAAATTTTTTTTACAAATAAATAACTGAAAAGTGGGGTGTGCGTAATAATTCAGCCCCCTTAGGTCTGAGTGCAGTCAGTTGCCCATAGACATTGCCTGAGGAGTGCTAATGACTAAATAGAGTGCACCTGTGTGTAATCTAATGTCAGTACAAATACAGCTGCCCTGTGACGGCCTCAGAGGTTGTCTAAGAGAATGTTGGGAGCAACAACACCATGAAGTCCAAAGAACACACCAGACAGGTCAGGAATGAAGTTACTGAGAAATTTAAAGCAGGCTTACGCTAGAAAAAGATTTCCCAAGTTTTGAACATCCCACGGAGCGCTGTTCAAGCGATCATTCAGAAATGGATGGAGAATGGCACAACTGTAAACCTACCAAGACAAGGCCGTCCACCTAAACTCACAGGCCAAACAAGGAGAGCGCTGAAATGCAGCCAAGAGGCCCATGGTGACTCTGGACGAGCTGCAGAGATCTACAACTCAGGTGGGGGAATCTGTCCATAGGACAACTATTAGTCGTGCACTGCACAAAGTTGGCCTTTATGGAAGAGTGGCAAGAAGAAAGCCATTGTTAAAAGAAAACCATAAGAAGTCCCGATTGCAGTTTGCCACAAGCCATGTGGGGGACACAGCAAACATGTGGAAGAAGGTGCTCTGGTCAGATGAGACCAAAATGGAACTTTTTGGCCAAAATGCAAAACGCTATGTGTGGCGGAAAACTAACACTGCACATCACTCTGAACACACCATCCCCACTGTCAAATATGGTGGTGGCAGCATCATGCTCTGGGGGTGCTTCTCTTCAGCAGGGACAGGGAAGCTGGTCAGAGTTGATGGGAAGATGGATGGAGCCAAATACAGGGCAATCTTGGAAGAAAACCTCTTGGAGTCTGCAAAAGACTTGAGACTGGGGCGGAGGTTCACCTTCCAGCAGAACAACGACCCTAAACATAAAGCCAGGGCAACAATGGAATGGTTTAAAACAAAACATATCCATGTGTTAGAATGGCCCAGTCAAAGTCCAGATCTAAATCCAATCGAGAATCTGTGGCAAGATCTGAAAACTGCTGTTCACAAACGCTGTCCATCTAATCTGACTGAGCTGGAGCTGTTTTGCTAAGAAGAATGGGCAAGAATTTCAGTCTCTAGATGTGCAAAGCTGGTAGAGACATCCCTAAAAGACTGGAAGCTGTAATTGCAGCAAAAGGTGGTTCTACAAAGTATTGACTCAGGGGGCTGAATAATTACGCACACCCCACTTTTCAGTTATTTATTTGTAAAAAATGTTTGGAATCATGTATGATTTTTGTTCCACTTCTCACGTGTACACCACCTTGTATTGGTATTTCACATGGAATTCCAATAAAATTGATTCATGTTTGTGGCTGTAATGTGACAAAATGCGGAAAAATTCAAGGGGGCCGAATAATTTTGCAAGCCACTGTAGTTTTTACTACGTATTCAAGCATAATGCAGAAGGTTAATTAACTCTGACAATTCTAAAATCCCGCCAATATTTCCAAATTTAGATTGTTCAATAACAGACAGAAGGGATACATAGTTTGAAGAGATGAAAGAAAAACAACATACATTCAGCCATCCTGGTTCCTACTGAAGTTGGCTCTGAGTCACTTTGTTCATTTACCAATTTCATGTAATCTCAGCAAGGCAGATATGACTCTATCTTAAGTGGCAGACAGCTTTTCATATCAAAAAAGCTGGTGGTAAAACAACTTAAACTGCAAACATGGGAAAAGGAAATGGTGAAAATAGACCAAAGTTTCTTTCTGTTGTAGCAGCCTGAACCAACCTGTCACGAGGTGTGTGGAGAATGGATCCAAACGCACTCGCTGAAGGAAGGTGCAGGATGTTTATTACAGTGAGGAGGTGGTGATGATGGTGGTGAAGATGGTAGGAACGGAGACACTGGACATCGGGCAGGGAAGGAAGACAGCAGGAAGAACACACCATGGAGATAGACAACACTACTACTGACTATCCAGTAACTACTAATGATCCGGCCGGGAGTGAAAGGAAGTGAGGGGTCTTAAAGGCAGGAGGTGAGTGGGATCAGGTGTGGTTGATGAGACAGACAGGTGAAGACAATGAGGCAGGAATAGGGCAGCGTGACAGGACCCCCCCCCCCTTTAAAAGTGGATTCCAGACGCCGTGGAGAGAGTGGAAAAGAAAGGGAAGAGAAAAAAAAGCCCCCTTGCCAGGGTGGGTGGAGGGGCCCCACAGAGGGAGGGCCCGAGTCTCTTTGGGTACGCCCCTGGAAGTCTGGCGGACGGCCCCGGTGGCAGCCCCTGAGGACCTGGAGGTCGGGTGGATGGCCCCGGTGGCGGCCCCTGAGGACCTGGAGGTCGGGCGGACGGCCCCGGTGGCGTCCTCTGGCTGGACGGAGGTCGGGCGGACGGCCCTTAGGTCCTCTTCTGAGGGTCAGGTGGCGCCAAAGATGCCTGGCCGGTAAAGGTCAGCCAAGACAAAGAGAGTCTGGAGGGTCGGACGCCTGCTGAGACGAAGGGTCTGGAGGCTCGGACGCCTGCTGAGACGAAGGTTCTGGAGGCTCCCGTGACGGGGACGGGTCCTCCCTGACCCTCCCTGGGAGCTTCATCGACGGGGACGGGTCCTCCCTGACCCTGCCCGGGAGCTCCAGCGATGCATGGGGAAGTGTCCATCGCTGGAGAGCCGCCGCTGTGATCGCCAGAAACACGGCAGCCACAACAACGGCGGGCTCTGGAGCTGGAACGGGCTCTGGAGCTGGAACGGGCTCTGGAGCTGGAATGGACTCTGGAGCTGGAACGGGCTCACGGACTGGAACTGGAACGGGCTCTGGAGCTGGAACGGGCTCACGGACTGAAGCTGGAACGGGCTCACGGACTGGAACTGGAACGGGCTCTGGAGCTGGAACGGGCTCACGGACTGGAGCTGGAACTGCCCCGGAAGCGGCCCCACCTCGGCGGCGTCGCTGCCTGCGGCGAGGCGCTCCCCTGGAGCAAAGGTAGGCCGTCTTGTCCCCATAGAAGAACTCGAAGAGGTCCTCCTCCCTGATGTGAGGAGCCCACGAAGAGCCAGCTGGAGGAGGGACAAAGACGGCGGGGGAGAGAACCGGCGGTGGGTGCCACGCGGAGATGGAGCCGACGTTGGTGGTCCGTGTGGCCGCGCCGCCCTGCTCCTCACTCGCTGAAACTCCGGTTCGGCGGGTCCGTCGCCTACGGCCAGATGGTGGAGGCGGAGAGGGCGGACCGATCGTCTGGTCCAACGCCTCCTGGCGAATCCTCTCCGCCTCGCGCCGCAGATCGGCGAGCTCCCTGGCCGAGAAGACACTCTGGAAGTGAGGGAACACTCCGAGGATCTCCCCGGCTCTGGAGACCCGCACAGGGAGGTGAGGAGAGGCAGCGAGTCTGGCAAGGTTGGCCCAGACGTCCTGGCGGAGGGCGGCGATCTGCCGGGCGTGTGCTGGGTCCATGTTTAGGGCCGGATCATTCTTTCACGAGGTGTGTGGAGAATGGATCCAAACGCACTCGCTGAAGGAAGGTGCAAGATGTTTATTACAGTGAGGAGGTGGTGATGATGGTGGTGAGGATGGTAGGAACGGAGACACTGGACATCGGGCAGGGAAGGAAGACAGCAGGAAGAACACACCATGGAGATAGACAACACTACTACTGACTATCCAGTAACTACTAATGATCCGGCCGGGAGTGAAAGGAAGTGAGGGGTCTTAAAGGCAGGAGGTGAGTGGGATCAGGTGTGGTTGATGAGACAGACAGGTGAAGACAATGAGGCAGGAATAGGGCAGCGTGACACAAGCATGTGAGACGTTAAGAGGAGCGGTTGCATCTTCCTGTCTTTGTTAGGATAAACAGCTAAATGTTCAAATTGCCACTTGAAATGAAAGGCTGGACAACCTGTGACTGAAATACAACAGCCTGGTGTGGTGGTGAAGAAATGTGTGTCCACCAACTATGGAACGAGAAAGAAACAGTTAGCTCTTCAAAAACAAACGTCTGTCTCATGTGCATCTTAACAAAGAGCAGATTGGACAGCAGACGCTAGCTGCTGGGCTGTGTGATGATGCACCAGGTTTGCTTTGGAGGGACAAAGGCAAACGGGGGCCAGTGTCAACAGTTCTAATCCCTCTGCAAGTCAGACTTTAGCAGTCATCTCATTGGACCAAGTGAGGTGGGTTGCAGACAAAAACCAGGATGACCCAGGCCTGACTGACTCTGATTCAGCTCCACTTAAAATCCAACCATACTTATCCAAACATGTGACACAAGACTGCTGGAAACTGACCAACAACATTCAGCACCAACACTATACAGCTCCCTCAACATCCCACTAGTGCTTTATGAAGATAGTTTAACTAAGTGAGAGACAGACTGTATCAACGTTTCAGGCAAAGCATGGAGGTAAACTGTCCCATTAGTTTCTTAGACCTTCCAAAGGATCCGGGACAGAAACATCATTCCTATGACGATTTTCAGGTAATAGAAATATCCAACTAGTGAAACCTTAAGCTTTGAATATCTGAAAGAGTTATCTTCAATCCATCCTCTGAACATGGATGGTGTGGTCGAAGTTCTTTAATAAAAGAGATGAGAGAGATTCCTTCAGATATTTGGAGGTTTTAATACAAACTTGGTTGATCAAGCAAGGAGGTACAGCGTCAACAAAGAATGTGCAATACTGACCTGCCTTCCAAAACAAAACACAGAATTATATGGGTTCAGTAATCCTGACTCCTATCAACATGACATTAGAAAACATTTAATCAGTATGAGAACATTAGACTCACAGGCTTCAGGCCCTTGATAGTGGAAGCGCAATCAAAGTATGTCAGGACGTCCTTAGATGTAAAAGAGAGTTGCTATGCCAACCCAGGATGTAAGAGCCTAAATCAGTAGAACTTGTCCTGACCCAAATTCAAACAGTGTCAAATAATCAGATTGGTCACCATATCAGAAGGAGCTGGCACACAGTAACTATCAGTACATGAAATACACAGAACAAATCATTCTTAATAATTAATTCCATGACAAAGGACAAACTGCACATTAACAAAAACATGGACTTCCACCTGATCGAACAGGTGGAAAAGAAAATAGAGAAGCAGTCAAGAGTTCCATGGAAGAAACTGCTTTGGTCAGATGGGACCAAATCTGAACTTTTGGGATGCGAAAAGCAGTGTAAACAGTAGATTTAAAACATCAAATCAAACCCAACAATCTCCCATAAGTGAAACGTGTCTGTGATGGCAGTATCATGCTGTGGGTACACTTTTCTAGAAAGAAACCTGTTAGAGGTTAGAGTACTTGAGACTGGGGTAGAGGTTCACCTTCCAGCAGGACAACTACCCTAGACATCCAGCCAGAGTCTGATCACTGTTACAAGAATATTTCAAGGTTATGTGAATTAAAGCTGCAGTCCGGAGTATTTGAGGGAGAGAGATTTTTTGAATTCGACGTACCAAGGGCCCTCCCAAAACACTCCCCCATTCCCTCCCCTTCCTTCCCTCCAGCCCTACTGCAGCAGCTGTGCACGTTCATCCCCTGTGGCGACACAGCCAGTCAAAGAAGTAAGCAGCAAGCGCTATTGAGCCCCACCCAATTGTATTTTTGCTATGGACATTTTGGAGGTGAACAACTTCTGCATGACTGATGCTCTCTCACAATATGGAGATTGTAAACGGGAAGACACGGAGCGGTCTGCGTGCGCGGCCCCATGTTCACATGTTTGCACGATCTGCATTTAAGGTGATTGATAGCCGACAATGCGTGTTTTAGCCAACAGAATTCTAGACTCTATTGGCTAAAACAATTCGGCGCTCAGTGTGAAATGCATAGGGGTCTACGGGAGGAAGGTGGGATTAAGAAAAATAAGTTTTGTGGAGCACTAGCCTTTTATAATAGTATTGAACCCCACTATCATTTTAAAGATTAATCAAACTTTGATACATAAATATATTCTCCAGACTGCAGCTTTAATTTATTGATTACATATTAGTAAATGCATCTAGAGAATATGGCATAATAAGAGATCATTAGATGTCAGTGAGGAGGCCTTTCACCTAGTCTCCTCTGGCTGCAGTGAGGAAGTGTTTAGGTTAACCTTGCAATGAAGACCATAACATTGTGGGGACTGGAGGCAGAAGTTTTTATTCAGAGGAGCCAGACATGTGCAAAAGAGCTTGAGCTTTTGCCCAGACGGGCTGATGTACCAGACTGGCCAAGCTGCTTTACAAAAATACAAGAAAATGCCAATCAGCACTCCAGTCTCATCCTTGTTTAAAGGAAGAAGATATTTCCTTTCATGACAATCACATAACATCCCAATAAAATCCACCCAAAGTCTGTGGTTCTAATGTGGGAAATGAAAAAGGTTAAGGGTTTTAATTCTCTTGCAAGGTACAGTAGCTCCCACAGGCCACAGGAAGGAAAAGGTTTACAGCACCAACGAGTTGGCTGGTGTGGTTTCCTGATCAAGTTAAGCGGCTTGAGTAGACAAATGTGGACAGACAATCCCTAGATTTATCAGGTTAGTGGGTTTTCCCACCTCACTACTGAGCAACACAAGTCCCAGATCATGAGCTGGGATTTGTCTAAAGATGAGGAACATTATGGAATACAGTATGTCACTGATTCCAAAAGTTGGGGTCAGGACCTTACAGATCAACAAGTATGGAATCGTGAGATCCTCAACAGAAATTAAACCAACAATAAAAGTTATACAAGTGAAACACATTTAGGTTATAATATTTGAAGAAATAACAACAACTGTTTTCTGTTGATGCTGTTTAAGTTATTATTATCCCCCACCTTTAGTAGACATGTTTGTAACTCAAAGGAAAATGATATCAGCAGGCGTTGCAAACATACCGCCTATGTAAAACTGAAAGAGTTGCTGGCAAAGCAGTTTGTAACAACATAAGGTCCGTTTCCACTATCGGAACTTCAGGGTAATTTGACTGGACCTTCCCGATATGCGCGTGTCTCCACTGCATCGAGCTGGGCCAATAGGGCCATTTAAGGGCCATTTCAGGGCCATTTCAGGAACCAACGGAGTACCTGTATGGGGGTATGTATTCGGAATGGCCCAATCGAATCACTCAGCGGGAGTTGTGGCCAAAAACAAAAGAAACATTCAATAAGCACAACACTAAATAATAAATGATCGCACTAAAGAACTCTGAAAGTCATTTAGTTTTCTTTAAATAAATATCTTATGTTTTTCACTGTCATTTAAATTTGCATGCGAATGATTTTATTTGCACTGAGCTCACAGGTTTCTACCAGGACATAATTGGTGGAGACATGGGTGAAGCAATGGTGTCAGACAGTATAATCCAACAGTCAATACTGGAAGTGTGGGTCAGCAGACAAAAGAGAGGCCTCAGTGAATTAAAGAGCCTTACTGGGCTTTGATAGATATTAACAGCGGTTGCATTATGGATGTATGTTTATGTAGCATGTATCAAGTCCCTGTGGTCCAATATTGGAACCGCTCTGTACCGTAGTTCCCTCATATGCAATGTTTTCTTATATTGGGCACCAAACATCACAGAAGACAATGCCATCTGTGCATCAGCCAGAACATGGGTCGAAAACATAGTCTGCCATTATCACAGAGAGTCATAGCGAGTGAAGAGTAGCACTGCATCATGGTCAACAAGGGGTCAACATAAAGTGCAAAAACAAAGGTTATAACTTTAGGTCACCTCTAATTGTGGGGCACTCGGACAGCACAGTGCCACATCACTGACTTCATTTGTCTGCATATCTTACCCCTCCAGTTATTAAAGGAAACATTGTCCATCCACATACAACATGACTGTTCACACTGTGGTTCTGATGACTAGACTGACCCTCCAATTAAAAACATAGGTAGGATCAGCTGAAACATAAACTTTGACCCATTGCTCATCTGCTTGATTTCAACCAAAATAATGTAGAACTTTTTTATATCTGCAGAGTAACAGCTGTGCTCCAGCAGAGCACAGATGAAGCTCAACTACAGCAGTAAATAACAAATATCTGGGATATGATCCGCCAACAGATAACTACTGGTTTGTCAAAGACAGTAACAGTCATAAAGAGGCCGTTCACACTCACCTTACCCAGTTCAAACTGTTGTATGACCAGGGTGGAACAACATCAGTAGCAACAGCAGCTGTTGCAGTTAAAAATTACTGCAGTGTTTTACAGCAGGGACACCCACTTACTCTCCAGTCATAACTGCAGTTACAACTAGATGTCAGAGCAAAGAGTCTCTGCTGCAATAAGACATATCCAGTCAGCATTTTCCACTTCCATTACCATTTCATTTAGTTCCTACCTGGCCTCTATGTGGTCAAAGAGATGCTGCCAGCGGTCGTTTGCATCCTTAAGCTTATCATTGATCTCTGTCTCCTTGGTCTTGTTGCTAGCTGTGATGAGCTGCTCTCCAAGCTGCTTCAGGTGGGTCTTATTCTCACTGAACAGGTTGATCTCCTCCATGCAGTCCTGATTAAGAAAAGAGGTAAACTTCAGAAATGGTCATGCACCAGGCCTGTGCTGATTTATTAGTCCATCTCTTATTGAAGAGACGTTCAGATATTGCTCATCTAAGGGTTAGGGTTAGATTTTTAGGTTTTTGACTTTTATTGTGTCCTCCACTTGTTAATTTTCTTTACAGTTTTTAAGAATAGGCTGCACATTATGAAGAGATGTCTCAAACGATTGTACTGTAAATGAATATGGTTAGACTCTTTGGAAGTCGGGGCCCCTCGTCGGCCGGTCCCTTGTCGGGTCCCTGCTGGGGGGTGGGGTGCCCCTGGGCCCCGGCTCCCCCGGTCCGTTGCCGGCGGGGCCCGTGGGCTCGTCACTGCTGCCCCCCGGGCCCCTGCATAGTGGCCGCTGGATGTTCCCCTGGGGTTCTCCTTTGCTCCCTCTCTTGGGGGATGCGGTCGGCCCCGCCCGGGTCCGCCTGGGGCTCTGGCGGTCCTTTGGACGTCTTTGCTCCGATCTCCTTCATGTCTGCATCGATTCCTGGGAGACGGATTGATGTCTGCTCACACCAACTATCGAACACTCTTATGGAGAAACCTTATATGCACCAGCATGCTAACACACACACATAGATGTGGGGTCTCTGGTGTTTAAGGAAATATTCTTGGGCTGAGGTTATCATTACTAGAGCTTGATTAATCGGTACCATGAGTTTTTCTGTGGCATTGTTGTTGTATTTTTATATCTATTTTTGTGTGATGTGGTTGTGTAATTCTTAGTTCACAATGTTTGGTTGGTTTTGTCGATGTTCCTTTTTTGTGTTTTGTTTTGTTTTTCCCCCTCTCTCTGCCGTCCTGTGGGTATGGAGGCAGACTTCAATGTCTTCCTGTGTTTTCTTTGTTCCCCTTCCTCTCTTGTATTTTCAACTCACCCTCTCTCTTGACTTTTTGTTTGCTACCTCTCTTCTTCATCTTTCTTCTTTCTTCTCCCTAATTTTCCGTCTCCTTGTCCATAACATCAGGAAATAAAAACCCCGACAATTCATAATAAAGATTTTTCACACATATATCAAGTGGAGCACTATAGCAAAAGCTGTACTGCTCCGCTTGTGAAAGTAAATCTGTTGGGCTTCTACTTCGTACTCAGACACCAATTCTGAGCTCCACACTGCCAAACAGGACACGTAAAAAAAAAAGGGAAAAAAAAGAAAAAGAAAACGGAAGTTACATTGTAACTATGGTTCTGTGAATTTCTGGATTCTTTAGTGGCAGTAAACAGAGTGGATATGTCTCCTCACACTCCGTGCAGGTCGAGTTTTAATATAAACAAAGTCATGCTCATGACATGTAGCCCACCTGGGCGTGCGTCTGTAAATAGCATGTCAGCGGCTACGTTCGGTCTCCTGGGATCTTCTCGCCAAAGAAGTTCTGAGTCACCAGTGTGATTGGTGACTGTTTCATTCCTTCCTGACAGCCAGTGGCAGTAAACAGAGTAGATGACTTATGCCAGCAATGTCATGAGGAACGGGATACTCACCCAGCTCCTAGGAGGTAGAAGCCAGAGGCAGGCTTGCCAAAGCCAGTGTGGACCCGTGACCCACATTGACGCAGTAGAAGTGTGCAAACGTGCATAGTCACCCAGGACGCCCCTGCACTGATGTCCCCCAGTGGCACGTCCCTCATTGCCACCCAGGACGTAGTCATGCTCCTGGCTGAATTACATATAAGGCCAGGGGGTGGATCTATATGCCAGCACAATATAAAGCTGAACGCCCGGACTGGGCACAGCAGGTTCACCAACTTCTGTTCCTCATACTGGAACGGGGGAGGGTAGTATGTCCCCAGCTCGACGGTCGTGTTGACGCAGCCTGGGGGCCAAACCTTAGGAAGAAAGGCGATGTTGTGCCAGAGTGTCACCCTGGAACCATCCATCTTCCAACGAGGGCAGGCAGGGGTGACGGCAAGTACATGGAGCTCACTGACACACTTAGCTGTTGTCACTGCTAAAAGTAAGGCCGTTTTTACAGACACCATTTTCAATGGGGCTGTACACATCGGCTCAAAGTGTGGTCCACTCAAGGCCTTCAAAACCAGTGGTCCCGTGCTTCCGCCAGCCTGTGTAGAGGGGGACGCAGCCTCCTGGCACAAAGGAGAAACTCACCCAGTAGTGTGACCCCATCCATCTGCCATCAATGTTACAATGTTTGGCTGAAATAGCTGCCAGGTGCAACTTCAGAGTTGAAGCGGCCCGTCCAGCATCAAACAGACACTGGAGGAAACTCAGGATGTCGTGCAGGGAACAAGAAACCGTGTCTATGTCCTTGGCAGTGCATCACGCGAAGAACCAGCGCCAACATTAAGCATAAGTGCTTCTTGTGGACCGAGCCCTGGCGTTCTCCAGCATCCGTTGGATAGAGGGCTCAAGGCCTATTGGGGGCCGCCAGCCCCCTTCTATGGCCACACTGTGAGCCGAAGATGGCCCGGGGATCGATGCCAAATCTTCCCCTCCATCTGAGACAGTAAGTCTTGCCTCACCGGAAGACGCCACGGCTCCCTGTCTGGCAGACTGAGGAGTAGGGGAAAACAGATTCTCATGGGCCACTCTGGAGCCACGAGAAGAACGCTTTGTGTGATGACTTCACCTGATGGAGGGTGGGTAGAATCATTGGAAAAGGTGGAAAGCCGTACAGCAGAACGGCCAGCATGGCATCGGTGAGGGCATCCATCCCCAGAGGGGAGCTGGCCTCTGGCAGGGAAAACCACAAGGGGCAATGTGTATCGCTCTATGAGGCAAAGAGATCCACCTGGGCCCTGCCAAAATGATCCCAAACCCTCTGCACAACCCGAGGGTGGAGCCTCCATTCCCCCGGGAGAAGTTTCTGATGGGACAGGTAGAGTTCCTCCGCCCCCCTGAGGGGGGAGGTGGTCGTGCTCTATCCTTAAAGTTTCTGCTACGGCCTGGCTCTGCTGCTGAAACTGTGGTGAGGCAGTCATTGGAAACTGACACCGAGGATCCCGTGCACCCCTTTTCTTGGTTGTGGAGGGGTCCCATTTCAACGCTGTGTCAACTCCAAGTATCTGAGGCCCGATTGGACTGCCGTCAGCACTCCAGTGCCCTCTCGGCTTCCGAACTGCTGGCCTGGTATCACTGGCAGTCCCCGCAGGCTCTGCCTACAATCATCCAAGACTGGTGCCTGCACTAACCAGACCTGGCATCGAGTGACCACCGCCCCAAGCAGTGCCCCAGCCATGCTCAGCTGCCCATCTAAGCCATTTGAGCCACAATATCATAGGTTCAGCACAAGAAGCTGTCAGTCACCCGACACTGGGCACTTGGACAGTGGACCCTCTCCTTCAATGCCTCATCTGGGGAAAGAACCTGCGAAACAATGCTGTGATCCACGGGGGGCATGCAGTCAAGACCATGGGCCCCTGGACTGCGCATTGATGCCAGGGTCCTTGCATCCCTACCAGGATGGGAGAAGCACCTAGGATCTCCCCAGCAATTTTTAAGGTCCTCCAGGAACGCTGGTGATGGTGAGATCTTGAACGGAGGGGCCACCGGAGCCCAGGGGAAAAAGGATTCCCTGTGGGACGGGCTGCAGGTGCGTCATCCGGACCACTCCTAGCCAGCACCCCCAGAATAATTGCCTGCTACGGGCAAGGTTCCTCCCCCGGGTCAGAGCTCACCGAACTGTGATGAGAATTCCCCAAACCATCATTACCCTCCATACTCTGGGGTTCGGCCTGCCGAACATGAAAGTCTGGGGAAGGGTCAACAGCTCCCCCGAGGGATTGAAACTCCAAATTGGAGATCATGTCGTCCAGATCCTCCTCCGGTTTCCAGGCTGCTCCCTAGAATTCTCAATAAAGCCTTAAGCTGCTCCACCTCGACTCTTAAGAAATCAATCAAGGTCAGTCAGAGCCTCTCTGAGGTAACCCACGCCCAGGCACTTGGGACAGAGGTCATGGCTGTCCTCCACCTGGAGAGAAGCCCCATACGAAGTCCATGCCAACATCCCTGTTCACAGAGGTGGTAAATGAGGGCTGACACCACACTAGTAAATCTGAGCGAGAACTTTAATGAAAACTGACGTGAATCAGAGTCCTATTTATCTGTGTTTGTAAACAAAAATTAATAATTATATTTCTTTTTTCTTTTAACTCAGACACCAATCTGTGCATCAGCTAGGCAATATGAGCGAGAACTGTAACCCACAAAACGCAGTCAGATCATCCAACCACTCACCTGCAATGCAATGCAAACCAACTGTCTACTCCTCCCCTGTGACAGGGGAAAACAATGCCAGCCAGAAAGCTCTGTCAGAGCCAGAAGCGGATGAACCATCCACAGCCGGACGCACCGCCACCACCACTATAATGAGCAAACAGAACACATGTCACTCCACAGACTTAGAGGGCCACAAAGTGGTTCGCCAACCATCAGGTCACAGGCAGGAAGACGCTACATAACACTAACATGTGCTCACCTCTCCTAGACCTGCAAAAATTGATAAGTTCCAAAAATCACGGACTCATTGAGCATTTAACCTGTGACTCATGCCAGGGCAACAGCGAGAAGATCAAAAGAGACCAAACGTAGCCACTGACATGCTATTTATAAATGTACGCTCAGGTGGGCTACATGTCATGTGTGCGACTTTGTTTATATTAAAACGTGACCTGCGTGGAGCATGAGGAGACATATCCACTCTGTTTACTGCCACTGCCACTGACAGTCAGGAATGGATGAAACAGAACCCCTAAATATAGCTGTTTTGTTTGTTTGGAAAAGAGATATGAATTTAGCAAAAAACACAAAAGATCAATTTAAAAATAATTTAAAGCCATAAGCATTGCTATGTACAACCATCTTCTCTTCTCCAGAGAGAAACCATAAACTTGATTGGGATAAAATTATTATTTAGAGCCATCCTGTTAGGTCCTGACACCCCTTCCAGCCCCTTCCATCTGGACTATAACAAATTAAAAGGACCATCACTGAAACACCACACCTTGGCTGTTGCTCAAACAAAACCATGTGTTGCATCTCTAAGAGTCCATGAGGAAACTGATACCTTTCTGCAAACCACAACCCCACCAGAACTGAACAGTCCAGACTGTACAGCTCTGTCTAAGCAGAAACTGCATCTATTAGATGCAGTTTCAATCCGTTCCCCCCATGTAAACTATAGTATTTAAAGTCTTGCAACAGATTCCCAGTTGGATTTAGATGTTAATCTTGATTACCCATTGAATATGTGCATATATGTGTGGGTGAGCACGTGTTTAAATATGTATGTTCCAGTCAAGTGGGTATTCATGAGTGAGTTTTTCACCAGAAGGAGCACAGTATTTTGAGTGGTGAGAACAGCAGAAGGCCAAGAGCAGCAAAGGACAGGTGGAACTGACTTAGGAAGGAAGCAGCCGCCCCAGGCAACCATACACCACAGAGGCCAGAGATCCCCAAAGAGGTCAGGGGGAAAGTCACTTTGGTTGTTGGTAAAGTATCCATCAGTATCTCACAGTTTTGCTGCAGCCTCTCACCTTCTTTAGTTTTTCCACCATTTCTTCAATGCTGAGGTCAGAGTTGTGAGACACCTTGTTCTCCAACTGTGTGAGCCACTCACACAGCTCCTTGTTCTTCTCATTGAAGATGATCCATGCATTGAGACGGTCAGCAATCTCCTGTTTGCGCAGAGACACCTATCACAAGTATTGGAGGGCGGAAAGGAAATAATTTTATGACTTTATATATCTTGTATATAAAAGTAACATATATTCACAGAAATAACAAACTTTTACAGACATTTTCAGACTTATTTTAACACCAACAGCATGATTGGTAATATCAATGGATAAACTGAAGAAGACTTATGGCATAGGAACAGTTTCAGGGAGTTCCTGGATTCTTTCATCAGAAGCTCTCCATAGGAAGAAAAAAAATATTTGATAGAAAAACTTAAACAGATCGACTTACTGCACTGACTAAGGGAGAAAGATATAGGCAAGGCAATTGTATTAGTATAGAACACTTTCAACAACAAGGTAATTCAAGGTGCTTTACACGATAACAGGGTAAACTAAAATTAGCAGTAAAACAGACAAAGCATATAAAATAAAAACAGCAATTCAGCAAAAAGCATACACAGATATATCAAAGCATTAGAAAGCATATAAAGTAAAAACAGCAATAAACCAAGAAGCATACAAAAAACATTAGATACATCAAAGCATTACTCAAAGGCAGCTCTAAAAAGATACATTTTTAGTTGTGATTTAAAAGAACTCTGTGTTTCAGCAGCTTTGCAGTTGTCTGGAAGTTTGTTCCAGATTAGAGGAGCATAGAAACTGAAAGCTGCTTCTCCGTGTTTGGTTCTAATTCTAGGGATGTTGAGTAGACTGGAATTAGAGGACCTGAGTTTTCCGGTTGGTTGGTATAGTAACAGTAGATCTTCAACATACTTTTGTGCTAAGCCATTCAATGATTTAAAAACTAGTTAAAGTATTTAGAAGTCTATTCTCTGAGCTACAGGGAGCCAGTGTAAGGACTTTAGAACTGGGGTGATGAGCTCTACTTTCCTGGTTCTAGTGAGGAACACGAGCAGCAGCGTTCTGGATCAGCTGTAGCTGTCTGATTTACTTTTTAGGCAGACCTGTGAGAACGCTGTTGCAGTAATCAATCCGACTAAAGATAAACGCATGGATGAGTTTTTCTAGTTCCTGTTGCGACATCAGTCCTTTAAACCTAGAAATGTTCTTCAGGTGATAGAAGGCTGACCTTGTTATTGTCTTTATGTGACCCTAGAGTTTCAGGTCTGAGTCTATAACCACACCTTGATTTCGGGCCTGATCAGTAGTTTCTAGCTGTATTAACTGAAGCTGTGAGTGGACTCTTGATCATTATTCTTTGGGTCCAAAAGTAATTACTTCAGTTTTGCTTCTATTCAGCTGGATAAAGTTATGGCACATCCAATAATTTATTTGGTCAAAGCATGTACTTAGGGTTTGGATGGGTTCAGAGTCACCTGGTGACATTGTAATGTAGAGCTGAGTATCATCTGCATAATTATGGTAACTAATCTTATTAGTTGCTATAATCTTCCCTAGTGGGAGCATGTAGATATTAAATAAGAGGGGCCCTAAGATGTAGCCCTGACTGCATATACAAAAGTGATGCATCACCTTCAATATGCTACAACATCGAAAGCACTGAATCTCTCCTGGAACTCACATAAAACGGTGTAGTATGCAGGCTCTGATTGGTCTGTTGGAGTTTTATAAACTCCTGCTCTTTTCAGAACATGATCAAGGGGCTGTGACATGTCCCAAAATAAAATGCCTTGTGCATATCACATATCACCCAAACCCAAACCTCTTCTGTTAGTTTCTGTACACTTATTTAAGGACAGATAAAATATTTATAATCTGTTTGACTGCATTTGATCTAAGCAGTCTAAGTAAGCTTTGCATTCTGCTGAAACGCTTGGGAGTCAGAAACAGCATGTTTGCAAATCAGCACAACCTAGTATATTTGGATTTGAATCTTCTGACACCCTGTAGTCATCAGGATGGATCGACTTTCCAAGAAGACTCACCTTGAAACAGAGCTCCTCCCACTGGCAGTGCAGGTGGTCCACCTGCTCCTGCAGTAGCAGGGCATTATCAGCAATGATGTACTGGGACAGATCCGTCGTCATGGTGCTCAGCTCGGTCAGGCTCTCAGCCCAGTCCTCCAGGGAGTCCTCGTTCTCCTGCATACCATAACACACAGAACAGCACACTGAAACGTCAGCGACCCTCCTCTGCAGCTCTGGATCTCACTCATTCAAACAACCAGCCACTGTCCCTCTCCTCTGCCCTTTTCTTTTCCTCCCTCTCTCCTGTCTCTTCCCCCCCAACACCATAAGGGGATTAAGAGTCACAGGCTGTGGGACGAGCTGGGGGAGGACTGGCTGAAGGGGGAGGGGAGAGTTAGAGCATAAATGCTCTGATGGGTCAGAGTTGATGAGCTGTGCGTGGTTCAGACTTGGCTTTGACAAAGAGGGACACAAATGGGCTCAGGCTCCCATAAGAGATGACAAACAAGAAGACCCAGCTTACTGAAAAAGTTTTACCTATTTGCTCATAGCTGGATTGTAGGCGGATGAGCCCAGCACCTAGTACCACTTTGTCTGACATTTATCATCAGTAATCAGACAGAAAACTGGCATAAAGAGAATGAGGAAATACATACTACCAAAATCCTGAGGATGGGAACTGAGCCCTAGTCAGCTGCATGGGGGGGGGGTTGTGAAAGGCCATAGCTTATTCATTTGAACTTTACAAAATTAATAAATAAGCTAAAAGATTTGGTTTCACCCTCTTGCTGTTGCTGAATCCACAATGTCTGTCCATAACATATCTAGAGAAAACTGAGAACTTAATGTGGGTCTCCATTCAAGAGAAACCACTTTATGCTTCTTCCAGCCTGAAAAGTTCAAAATGTTTCCTAACTAAAGACATTTGTATTTTTGAAATATTGTATTCTAGAACTGCGCTGCTCTGGGTGGCTGCATGTTGGAGTCGCTCTGTTGGCTACATATTAAGTTTTGGTTTTTTTGACATGTGTACTTTCTGGTTTTTAATGATGTGAATCTGGAAAGATTTTTGCTGTTAGGTTTTAAAAGAATTTTAAACTTATGATGCGTAACCATAGCAACAATGTGGTATACAGCCGGAAGCAGCTGGTTAACATTGCAACAGCTAAAATAATACCTCAACTGAAGCCACAAATCCCTGATGAGTTGATAAGGAGGAGACGTGGATGCAGAGCAGTAGCAAAAAGGAGACAGAGAAAGAGGAAGTTCAAGCCATCTCTTCCATTGATCATAATCTGTAACGTGAGATCACTGGCTAACAAGATTGATGAACTCCAACCCCTTACAAGGACTCAGCCAGAGTATCGGGAATGCAGTGTTATGTGTTTTACTAAGACGTGGCTGCAGGATCATATCCCCAATTTCCAGTCTCTCTGCCAGGCTTCCTAACTGTACGAGCAGACAGAGATCTGAAGACGAGCAGGAAAAGAAAAGGAGGTGGAGCAGCAGTGCTTGTCAACAACAGATGGTGTCATCCAGGACATGTTACTGTGAAGTGCATTTGTGACAATATCTGGTGATTTTAATCATGCCTTGCTCTCTACTACACTTCCAACATTTCAGCAGTTTGTCAGCTGCTCCACAAGAGAAAACAGGACCTTGGATATGTTTTATGCAAATGTAAAGGATGCATACATGTCCAAACCAAGACCTCCTCTGGGACAATCAGATCACAATCTTGTTTTTCTCTGTTCAGAATATAAACCACTTGCTCAGAGGCAACCTGTGACAAAACAAACTGTGATAAAATGGTCACAGGAAGCTGAAGAAGCTCTGCAGGGTTGTTTTGCAACCACAGACTTGATGACTCTTTGCCAAGCACATGAAGAGGACATCAATGCCATGACTGAGTGTGTGACTGATTATATAAACTTCTGTGTGGACAACATCATCCCCACCAGAACAGTGAGATGCTTCCTTAATAACAAACCCTGGATCACCAGTGACCTGAACGAACTGCTAAACACGAAAAAAAGGGCCTCCAGGGAGGGAGACAGGGAATTAGTGAGGAGTATTCAGAAGCATCTTAGGGTCAAGATCAGAGACAGCAAAGATGCATACAGGCAGAAGTTGGAGAACAAACTACAGAGGAACAATATCAGAGATGTCTGGTCAGTAATGAAACAGATCTCAGGCTTTAAGGACTGAACACATTCTTCAATAGGTTCAGTTCAGGAACTAGCTCAGCATCCTCCTCTCCTGTTCCCCGCCAAACAGACATCCCACTCTCCTCTGATCAACAGCTTTCCTGTAACACCTCGGATTTTTTATCCTTCACCTCAGCCATGGACTGATTCCACAAGTTTGACTTCAATCAAGTCAGGAAATGCTGCTACCCCTTTTGCCTGCCCCTACCACTTGTCTGTCTCTAAAAGTCAGGTGAAGAGGCAGCTGGAAAAACTGAACCCCAGAGTCCTGAAGGTCTGTGCAGAGCAGCTCTGTGGGATTCTGCAGCACCTCTTCAACCTTAGCCTAACTCAGAACGTTCCAGTGTTGTGGAAGACATCCTGCCTTGTTCCAGTGCCAAAGAAAACTCACCCATTAGTCATCAATGACTATAGACCTGTTACCCTGACATCCCACATCACGAAGGTCCTGGAAAGACTCCTGTTGACACCCCTGAGTAAGCAAAAAAGAAAGCATCAGGACCCAATGTAGTTTGCTTATCGCTGTGGGGTTGGAGTTGAATATGCCATCATCCACCTGCTTCAACCAACTCACTGTTTTCTGGACAAAGCAGGCAGCACTGTGAGGATCATGTTCTTTGATTTCTCCAGTGCATTTAACACAATTGAGCCTGATTTGCTTTGTCAGAATCTTCTGAAGACACAGGTGGAGCCCTCAACAATAGCCTGGATCAATGACTACCTGACAAACAGACCACAGTTTGTGAAACTGAAGAATTGTGGGTCAAACCAGGTGGTCAGCTGCACAGGAGCACCACAGGGGACCATGCTCTCACCATTCCTTTTCACTCTGTACACCTCAGACTTCCAGTACAAATCAGAGACCTGTCATCTGCAGAAATACACAGATGAGTCTGCAATTGTCGGGTGTATCAGAGATGGACAAGAAGCTGAATACAGAGAGCTGGTGGACCGCTTTGTGACATGGTGTGGAAACAATTGTTTTACCTTGAATGTGAACAAAACAAAGGAGATGATTGTAGATTTCAGAAGAAACAAGGATAAGTCAAACACTGTTTCCATCATGGGAGAAGAAGTGGATGTGGTTGAGGAGTATAAATACCTCGGAGTTCACTTGGACAACAGACTGGACTGGAGACTGAACAGTGAAACCGTCCAAATAAGGGAAAGAGCAGCCTCTACTTCTTGAAGAAGCTTAGGTGCTTCCTGTTGGAGTAGTGGAGTGGTTGAGCCGCCTGTCAGAAAGTGAACTTTTCTGTGATGTCCTGCTTCTTTTTCTCACTCGATTTTCCTGCCACACCTTAAGTAGCCCTGCAAACAACGGCCTTTACATTTTTTCTTTACAGTTTAAAAAAAAAAGATCAAAGACGGAAAATAACACAATCCCCAATTGATTGTAAATTGTAATACAATGAATCATGTTTCTTTTATTTCTTTGAAACATTGTAGGCCTACAGGCCTTAATATGTTTTATTTAAACTGGTTTTATATCTTCTTAAAGACTGGTTTTAACTGATTGTAGCACCGCAGACTCAAATAAATAATAATGGCTCTGTAGCCTATGCGATTTGTGTGACAATGGGTGAACAATGGCCCATTAGTGCAAAACAAAAGGTTGAGCAATAATAATGCTAATTCCCTGGTCGAAGGCATGCACTGAATACTGCAACTGCAAACGTCTTCCAAAAGGCTTAGTTTTTCCTCTTATATGTCGATTCACTGTAAATAAATTGTGATTAAAAATTTGACAGGAGGTATTAGCTACAATAACTTAACTCCAGATAAAACAGGGGCCAGCGCATCTCCAGTAGCTAGGTCTGTTATATTTTCACTTCTTAAAGTGTAACTGAACCCCCTGAAAAATCCTAACCCCTTCCCCAGACAACATTTGAAAAATTCTACAAAGTGGGCAGCGCCAGGAAGAACGGAGGGGTATGGCCCAGTGTGGGGGAAAAGCGGCGGGGGGGACGTGGGGGTGTGTTCAGGAGGACAGTGACAGCCCGCTTAACGTGACCCTGAAACATGGACAGTGACCAAAGCGACGTTGGCAGTTTTGCGACTGATTGATCAGATCAACATTCATCTGTTTTGAACGTTAGCCTATGTTAGCATCACCACTCAGAGACTGGACTCCTCCTGTCTTCCTCTGCCTCAGCAGCACCGTGCTTGGGCGGCGTTGGCTCGGCGCCCTGAGCCAGCGGATCTCCTCCGCCGTCACCGGAGATAGAGGGGTAGAGGGAGGCTCTATGGAGCCCAGCGGCCGTGAGCCGTATCAATTTGAGCCGCTGGCTCGGGGCGCTGAGTCAGCGCTGTCCGAGGCCGGCGCTGCTGCTGAGGGAGAGAGAGACAGGATGGGTCCAGTCTCTGAATGGTAATGCTAACATAGGCTAACGTTACCCCTAACCCATAGGGTAACGTTCAAAACAGTACGTTTGCTATGCTAACTAAGTGCTAATGTGATAATAATGGTAACCTGAAAAACGCAATCCAACTCCAAACTCACCACGAGGCAGGTATAAGTGATGTGTTGGTCGCGAACGAACCGGCTCTAAGAGCCAACTATATGAAGTGTACAATGGGAGCCTGCTCGTCATTGGGAGCCGTTTATTTATTTTTTTTCATTCCCTCCCGCTTGTTTTGGTACACATCGTTTTGCTTTAACTTTGGTGATACATACACTTTAACAGAAAATCTGAGGACCCGAAAGAGCCGGCTCTTTATGGTGAGCCAAGCCAAAAGAAATGGCTGTCCAAAAAGAGCTAGAATTCCCATCACTAGCCGGTATGTCTGATAGTTTTATACCCAAACCCACGGGGCGTCTCTGTGAGACCATGACTGCTGTGACACAGTCAATACCTGTGACGTAAAGATGTACCGCTCTCCACCAATCACAAAATTTGAATGCAGTAGCCACCGTTCAACCCTAAGAGGCCAGCACTAAGACGTTTTTAGACCAAAAAGTGTAGAATTAAACAAGTTTACATGAAAATGTAAAAAATCCCCAGAAACTGAAAGATTGCATTGGTAAAGACCCATTTATACAGTTTAGAAGCAAAAAAAAAGTTGTTTTGGGGTTTATTTACTCTTTAAATCACATGTAGGTATTAATCACATGCATGTCACTCTTGGTTCTATGAATAATGTGAAATTCCATACACCACCAGAGGGGGCGCTTTAAATCTGGTGTGTACTGTATACTGTGAGAGAAGCGCCATCTCCTGGTCATGTTCTGTATTTCATTGAGTGGGAGGAGTTCCAGTAAAAACTGGTTGCTGGGGGTCACTCCAGTCAATGCTCCAGCCGCTGGAACTCTGCTGGGAGTCTGCTGGGAGCTGAATGTTAGCCAGCAGGGATGGGAACTCCGAGTTGGCTACTACTGTACAACAACTGCTTAAATAATTAATTATATGACCTATACCAACACTTAATTTCCCTCTGGATCAATAACGTATTTTTGAATTTGAATTATTTTAAAAAAGATGCCTGCCAATGACAGAAGATCAGGCTGATTTAAACTGTACTCTAACCCATTCTTAGTGCTGAAATATTTAAATATTGTGGAAAATCTTTGATTGCAGTGGTACAAAGTAAAATATTGAAAGATCTAACCTTTAATTTGAAAATATTTATTCTATAGAAAAAAAACATGTAAAGGAACAACCACATTTGTTATAATCATTGCCCCCCCAACAATCCATTTAAAACAAATATGACAAAATCCCCCCTCCCTGGGCTGCCACCTTATCGTGGTGGAGGGGTTTGAGTGTCCCAATGATCCTAGGAGCTATGTTGTCGGGGGCTTTTGCTCCTGGTAGGGTCACCCATGGCAATTTGGTTCTAGGTGAGGGATCAGACAAAGTGCAGCCCAAAAAGACCCCTATGATGAACAAGACAGATGGACTCAGTGTTCCCTCGCCCGGACGGGGGTCACCGGGGCCCCCCTCTGGAGCCAGGCCTGGAGGTGGGGCACGTTGGCGAGCGCCTGGTGGCCGGGCCTTTAACCATGGGGCCCGGTCGGGCTTAGCCCGAAGAGGTAACATGGGCCCCCCTTCCCATGAGCTCACCACCTGTGGGAGGGGCCATAGGGGTCGGGTGCTGTGCAGGATGGGCGGCGGCAAAAGGCGGGGACCTTGGCGGTCCGATCCTCGGCTCCAGAAGCTGGCTCTCGGGACGTGGAACGTCACCTCTCTGGTGGGGAAGGAGCCGGAGCTGGTGTGTGAGGTTCAGAGGTTCCGACTGGACATCGTCGGACTCACCTCGGCGCACGGCTCTGGCTCTGGAACCCGTCTCCTCGAGAGGGGTTGGACTCTCTTCCACTCTGGAGTTGCCCCTGCTGAGAGGCGCCGAGCTGGGGTGGGCATACTTGTTGCCCCCCATCTCTGTTGCCCCCTGTACGTTGGGGTTTACCCCGGTGAACGAGAGGGTAGCCTCCCTCCGCCTTCGGAGGGAGGCTACCCCAAAATTCCTATCTCAAAAAATTAGCATATCATGAAAAGGTTCTCTAAACGAGCTATTAACCTAATCATCTGAATCAACTAATTAACTCTAAACACCTGCAAAAGATTACTGAGGCTTTTAAAAACTCCCAGCCTGGTTCATTACTCAAAACCGCAATCATGGGTAAGACTGCCGACCTGACTGCTGCCCAGAAGGCCATCATTGACACCCTCAAGCAAGAGGGTAAGACACAGAAAGAAATTTCTGAACGAATAGGCTGTTCCCAGAGTGCTGTATCAAGGCACCTCAGTGGGAATTCTGTGGGAAGGAAAAAGTGTTGCAGAAAACGCTGCACAACGAGAAGAGGTGACCGGACCCTGAGGAAGATTGTGGAGAAGGACCGATTCCAGACCTTGGGGGACCTGCGGAAGCAGTGGACTGAGTCTGGAGTAGAAACATCCAGAGCCACCGTGCACAGGTGTGTGCAGGAAATGGGCTACCAGCCACTTTTGAACCAGAAACAGCGGCAGAAGCGCCTGACCTGGGCTACAGAGAAGCAGCACTGGAATGTTGCTCAATGGTCCAAAGTACTTTTATCGGATGAAAGCAAATTTTGCATGTCATTCAGAAATCAAGGTTCCCGAGTCTGGAGGAAGACTGGGGAGAAGGAAATGCCAAAATGCCTGAAGTCCAGTGTCAAGTACCCACAGTCAGTGATGGTCTGGGGTGCCATGTCAGCTGCTAGTGTTGGTCCACTGTGTTTTATCAATGGCAGGGTCAATGCAGCTAGCTATCAGGAGATTTTGGAGCACTTCATGCTTTCATCTGCTGAAAAGCTTTATGGAGATGAAGATTTCATTTTTCAGCACGACCTGGCACCTGCTCAGTGCCAAAACCACTGGTAAATGGTTTACTGACCATGGTATTACTGTGCTCAATTGGCCTGCCAACTTTCCTGACCTTAACCCCATAGAGAATCTGTGGGATATTGTGAAGAGGAAGTTGAGAGACGCAAGACCCAACACTCTGGATGAGCTTAAGGCCGCTATCGAAGCATCCTGGGCCTCCATAACACCTAAGCAGTGCCAAAGGCTTATTGCCTCCATGCCATGCCGCATTGAAGCAGTCATTTCTGCAAAAGGATTCCCGAACCAAGTATTGAGTGCATAACTGAACATAATTATTTGAAGGTTGACTTTTTTTGTATTAAAAACACTTTTCTTTAATTGGTCGGATGAAATATGCTAATATTTGAGATAGGAATTTTGGGTTTTCATGAGCTATATGCCAAAATCATCAGTTTTAAAACAATAAAAGACCTGAAATATTTCAGTTGGTGTGCAATGAATCTAAAATATATGAAAGTTTAATTTTTATCATTACATTATGGAAAATAATGAACTTTATCACAATATGCTCATTTTTTGAGAAGGACCTGTATTTCTTTCTGGCTCCCTGGGATATAAACAAGATGTGACACAGAGGGGCATTTTGTTTGGTCATCACTCATCTCACTGGACAAGGGGCCAGATTTATTCTGAAACCACACAGTCAACAAAATAAAGCTCACTGTGAGATAACTGTAGCAAACACTGGCATCATGGGGTTGCCAGTTCTCCTTGACAAACATCAGATGCTACCTTGGTTTTGGGTGTGTTTTGGTCAGTTGTACTAACAACCCAGTCAAGCAATTGCTTATTGGCCCTTCATTTTAATGCCACTGGAAGACGAATGCCCTTTAAAAATAAAGTTTTCACATGACTTTACTTCACTTTTTACACTGTAGGATACACAGTCTGATCAACACATAAAGAAGTCTACCACACTTTTGCACCACTGCTATAGAATCAACACAACTAACACTCACACGTCGCAGTATTATCCCAATAATATCATTTTTTAATCTCAGGCAGCACTCTGGGGATGCTTTACTCACCTCTGGACATGGGATGAGACCAATGCTGTCATTTAATGTCTCATTAATAAGGCTAATAATCATCTGATCACTAGGGAGCTCTCATACAGTATTGACATTTCATTTACAGATTGTCAGTTGATCCTAATAAATTAAACAAGTTGGTATTCTCACAGAACAGTAACATACCTGGTCATGAAGCATCAGCATGCAATGAATTTCTCCCCACTGATCTCAGTATACATTAACATTGTACATGGAGCACAACAACCTGGGGCGACTGTGACTCAGTAGGTAGAGTGGTTTTCTTGCTATTAGAGGGTCATAGGTTCAATTCCAGCTTCCTACTGTCACATATTGATGTGCCCCTGGGCAAGGCACTTAACCCAAAGTTGCCTACCGAGATCTGTATCTGTGTATGAATGAGTGTGAATGGGTGGATTGTGGCTCCAGTGTAAAGAGCTCTGAGTAGTCAGTATGACTAGAAAAGCGCTATATAAGTTCAGTCCATTTACCATTTAACATAGGTAACACACGTACATTAAATACATGAACAGGAATTATTGATCCACAGTATCTCCTTCATGTCGTCTTATTTTAATTCAGCTAACATGGGTCTTTAAAAAAATAAACACTTTTGGGCATTTTTGGAAAAAGAAATAAGATTATAATGCAATAATGTATATATGTCTATTTTTGTATTGTGGGTCGTGCGCCTGTCTTGCCGGCTGGTAATTTTATTTTACGCAAAGACCTACCTCCGCAGCAGATTGGTCAATATGCATGAGCGACGCCTCGTTGGACTCTTAGAAACTAATAGAATAACGCCAAAACTTGCCAAACAAGATTGACAACACAGTCAGCCAATCAGGGAGCTTAGAACAGAGCCTCGGGGGAATGCCAGGCTTATCCGAGAATACAATGAAAATACTCCCTAGGACCCAAAAATCACAATAGAAACGCCCAGAAAGTTTTGAATGATGCACTAGAGATTGAAGTATCAGAGAATAGCATTTATTTGCCAAAGAAATCAACTCTACATGGCAAAACACCAAAGGTAAGGTAAATTCTACTATTGTGATTCTGAAAAGCGATTTCTTGTTGTTTTATAATTTGGCTTATATCTCCGCTGTGCGTTGGTGTAGCATCTTGGCAGATGCATCTTTGGAATCGCCAGGTTCTCCGCTTTCATTTGAGGGGTTGATTGTGTCTTTAGCACAAAGTATTGCTGCGGTAGAGCCAGAAATGTGGCGGCTGGATTGACAAAACTATGATGTTACGAGTTAGTTCGCAAATATTTATTCACGTGGCATCTGAGTTTTGTTTGTGTTTGGTAAAAATAGTTTAGATAGCCTTGTAGCGCTTGGTGTTCTGTTTAATTTGATGTGCATTACTACTATTTTTTCTGTCATGTGATGTGGTGTCTCAAGCCTGGACCTCGGATTTAACAGGTTAAACATGCCAAAATACATGGCATCATAGAACAATGGTCCTGTGACGCATGTTAGAGAGCATAACATGATTAACTTGTTGAAAAATCAAGACATTTAAATAAAATGGCTCTTTAGGCAGGACAATAATCCATTCCATCTGGCCCAACACCATAAAATATATGCGTGGATTTGAGTTTTCTATTGTGTATCAAAAGAGAGAGACAAACTTTAAACAGGGGTAGAGAAATCGGATTTCTCTACATTTTTCTGTGTGAGATTATGTTGCTGTAACAAAACATGAATTTATTTTAAGACTTTTTACACATCTACTGAGGGTGCCAATAAATCTGTCCACCTCTGTTGGACTGTTCTAGACAGGCTTAGAGGGTTGCTTCTCTGTGAAGGACTAGGCCCCTACTCGATGTGAATCAACTCAGCTCTGTTCAGTTATAAGGGTTTTTACTAGTAACATGGGTGCCGTAAAGGGGTGGAAGATTTGGACAATTCTAAGGGCCCATGCTGATGAAGGGCCCAGAAGAGCAGAGCCCTTTTTTCTTTTCCTATCTATTTTCAAATTTTAATACATACGTTAAATGTGCTAGGGCCCCTCATGCCCCAAATGTGTATTTTGTCTATTTTGACCATAGATATAATATTTAAAAAATAATTTATTTACTGTTTCAGTCACACCCCTCCCCTTTACAATGGTTCATTCCACCTGTCCTTCCGAGCTGCTTGCTAGCAGTGTTGCCAACTTAGCGACTTTGTCTAACGACTTTTCGGACCCCCTTAACGACTTTTTTCCCAAAAAGCGCCTAGTGACAAATTTAGCGACATTTCTGACCACCCTTAGCTACTTTCTGTGAAACTTTCACGCGGATATTTCCTGCAAAATAATAGAACATGTTCCACAGTCTCTTCTTGAAGACAGAAGTCACATTTCCCTGTGGCATGTTTCCCCTGTTTAAACAATGTATTGTTTAACACTGTAATCTAAATCTAAATATAATTATTTCCTCCTTTCTGTTTTATTTGTCATCACGTGATGACGCCATAATTATGCAAATTAGCGTATGACATTATCTGGCGACATCTAGCGGCTTTCCGGGACAACTTTAAAGTTTTAAAAATGTACAAGGTATGTTTATTGGGGTAAATTTTATCTGTAAAAAATATGGGGGGCCCAGAACTTTTTTTTCCATAGGGCCCAGAATTTCTGGCGGCACCCCTGACTAGTAATGGTTACATGTTTAAAGTAAAAATGATCTGTGTTGGGAAAAGTATAGAGCAGCAGTATGAGACTAAAAGCTACTGAAGATGTGTAGAAAACAGCTGTCTGTCTGCAAAGGACCAGTGTGCATTAGAATTGCATTTAGGTTGTTTTTGAATTAAAGGATGTGTGTAGAATGCACCTCATTGAATGTCGCTGCACTCTGCAGGTCAGCATCATACTCTGGCATTAATTGGTTCAGCCGGGTCTTCATCTCCTTCAGCTGCAGCATGTTGTCTGCTATTCCATCCACACTGTGATCCCAGTTCTAAAACAAACAGGTGTGAAAAAGGAATTATTCATATGCACATGTCAGCATGATAGGATCTTTGAAAGCTGATTTCCTTTGAGAACAACAACAGGCACATCACACACCTTGTCCTTTACTTTCTGCAAAAATCCACTCGTTAATTAGTTCAGATTGGATTAGCTTGTCTGCAGACGACAGAGACAGATGGACGGCATGCTTAGTGTTAGAAACAAAAGAGGCTTGATCAGGTTGGGTTAAACAGCCCTGCATGGAAACTTGCAGAAGCCCACAGGAGCAAAAATAAGTCTTTATATCTGATTTTGACCTCCTTTAGATAGCACATTGAAAGTAATCTCCTCAACTGCTGATACCCCATTGATCACAACTCAAAATATTTGAAATGAGATAATTTACCGTTTTAACCTCATAATACAAAAACCAAACAGAACTTTTACATCTTTATAAAATCTAACTATTTTAGATCCTAACGACACAGAGATTTGTTATTTTAAGGAATATAAGAATCCAAAAAGCCCAGACAAATTTGATGCAACTGCTTGTGGAGATATTAGCATCCTCCCAAACATGATTACTTCTTCCTCAGTAAATGAGGCAGCATCGGAAAGAACTGTAGAACCTAATTTGTGCTTAGGCTGTTTTGATTCAGTCGAGCTTTCTGAATTATTAAAAATATTAGCCTCATCTAAACCTTCAACTTGTATGTTGGACCCTATCCCAAAAAAATTATTTAAAGAAGTGTTCCATTTGGTTCCTGGCCCCATTTTGGATATGATGAATCTATCCTTATTAAACGGATACGTACCACAGGAATTTGAAATAGCTGTAATTAAACCTTTACTCAAGAAACCTTCCCTTGATCAAGATGACTTAGTGAATTACAGACCTATATCTAACCTTCCTTTCTTATCCAAAATCCTTGAGAAAATAGTTGCTAATCAAGTCTGTGAGCATCTAAACAGTAACGAGCTGTTAGAAGAGTTTCAGTCAGGTTTTAGAGCTCATCATAGCACTGAAACAGCACTGGTGAAGGTTACTAATGATATTCTCATGGCCTCAGATAATGGACTTGTGTCTGTTCTGGTTTTGTTAGATCTCAGTGCTGCTCTTGACAAAGTCGATCATAATATTCTCTTAGAAAGGCTTGAACATGTTGCAGGGATCAAAGGAACAGCACTAGGCTGGTTTAAATCATATTTGTCTGACAGATTCCAGTTTGTTCATCTAAATGATCAATCTTCTTCACTCTCAAGGGTTACTTGTGGAGTTCCACAGGGTTCTGTGCTTGGACCTATTATTTTCACCATATATATACTCCCAATTGGTAGAATCATTAGACAGCATGGGATAAATTTCCACTGCTATGCTGATGACACACAACTATATTTATCCATAAATCCTGATGAACCCAGTCAGTTAGGTAGATTACAGGCATGTCTGGAAGACATAAAAACATGGATGACCCTAAACTTTTTGCTTTTAAATTCTGACAAAACAGAAGTTGCTGTCTTTGGACCAGAAGTTCTAAAACAGAAACTGATTAGTCAATCACTTCATCTGGATGGCATTAAATTGGCCCCCAGTAATAACGTAAAGAACCTCGGCGTTATTTTTGACCGAGACTTGACGTTTAAATCCCATATCAAACAGGTTTCTAGGATTTCTTTCTTTCACTTCAGGAATATTGCTAAAATTAGAAACATCCTGTCCAGGAGTGATGCTGAGAAACTAGTCCATGCATTTGTTACCTCAAGGCTGGACTACTGTAATTCTTTACTATCAGGAAGTCCACAAAATGCCATTAAAAGCCTTCAGTTGATCCAAAATGCGGCAGTAAGAGTTCTGATGAATATTAAAAAGAGAGATCACATTTCTCCTGTTTTAGCTTCCCTTCATTGGCTCCCTGTTAAATCCAGAATAGAATTTAAGATCCTTCTTCTTACATACAAAGCCCATAATAATCAAGCTCCATCATACATCAGAGATCTAATTGGTCCATCTGTTCCCAACAGAGCACTTTGCTCTCAGACTGCAGGTTTACTTGTAGTTCCTAAGATTTCTAAAAGTAGAATGGGAGGCAGATCTTTTAGTTATCAGGCTCCTCTCCTGTGGAACCAGCTCCCAGCTTTAGTCCGTGAGGCAGACACTCTGTTTACTTTTAAGGCCAGGCTTAAAACTTTCCTTTTTGATAAAGCTTATAGTTAGAGTGGCTAAGGTCATCCTGAGCTATCTCTGTAGTTATGCTGCTATAGGCTTAGACTGCTGGAGGACTGACTTACCAATTTTCTTCACTCTGCTACTTCCTTTTCTCCTACTACTCTCCAGTTGTATTACAGTACATTCTGTTATTTCGACTGTTAACTTTGTTTTCTCTCAGTGTTTTTCTCTCCATAGAAGATATACCTGGTCTGGTATCCTGCTTGGGTGCAATCCCCTGTTGGACGGGGGGCATCGTCTGGGATGATCCTCCCAGTAACTGAACATCCACTGTGTCCTGTTACCAACTTTTTACTTTCTGTAACATAGAAAGTTATCTTATATCAGATCTTCTGTTCCTTCTGTGTCTCTGCCCTGTCTTCTCAAACCCCCAGACGGTCGTGGCAGATGGGCGCTCCTACTGAGCCTGGTTCTGTTGGAGGTTTCTTCCTGTTAAAGGGGAGTTTTTCCTCTCCACCGTCGCTACATGCTTGCTCAGTATGAGGGATTGCTGAAGGATTGCTGTGGCTGGAAAGTCTGCATCAACGGGGCCCAACCTCACGCCAATGACTGACGCAATCTGCTGGGATTCCTTAAAAAGGAAACTTTTTAACTGATTGGAATGTTTGTATAAATGTATTGAAATGACTTCTTGTTAAGTGCCTTGAGATGACATCTGTTGTGAATTGGCGCTATATAAATAAACTGAATTGAATTGAATACGTCCCAAAATACCTGTTCTGATTACACAGCTTTAAATCTCTGTCATCATATGACCACAGACCATCATAGTGACCAAGTGAATTAAAGTTCATATACAAAATGTGACTAAAAAAGAGTATTATTACAAAGACAAAGCTAAAAAAACCAAACCGTCAATATTAAGGAATAGGAAAAAAGACAAATGTGTTTTCCTCTAGCCTGTGTGGAGTTTAAAGAAATTCTAAAACTACGTTAACCAAGTTGAGCCAAAATGATTAAAACCAATTATTTTCAGAGATTGGTTGTTGACTATCAGACCTGAACCTCAGACCTGACCTGGACTCAGACCTGAACCTCCAGGGTCACATAAAGACAATAACAAGGTCAGCCTTCTATCACCTGAAGAACATTTCTAGGATTAAAGGACTGATGTTGCAACAGGACCTAGAAAAACTCATCCATGCGTTTATCATGTGTTATTGTGCATCATGTGTAATGTGTTTTTTATGCTAATTTGGTACTTTTACTTTTAACTTCCAATGATAGGCAAGGCAAGGCAATTTTATTTGTATAGCACACTTTCAACAACAGGGTAATTCAAGGTGCTTTACATGATATGGTGATTTAAAAACAAAAACAAATCAAACAAACATGGAATATGTGCTATACAAATAAAATTGGCTTGCCTTGCCTTGCCTTGCCTATCATTGGACAGGGTGGTACAGGAAACTCTTTTTTATTTTGTGTTCATGGAGACACCATCTAAGTTTTGCAGCAAGCAAGCTGAGGGGGAAGGGAAAGTTTTAAAACTGTCTGTCATAAAATATGCTGGATTTGGAAATGTTGACAGCTTTTAGGAAATCTGAGTTAAATAATAAAAAAATAAATTAAAAATAGATTAAAAAAAGATGCCAAAGTCAATTTAAAATGGCAATTCCATTATTATTTATTCTTTGTTTTGAAATATCATTGAAACTCTGATTCAGTGGTATAACTTCTCCTTGGGTTCTAAGGATGGCTTACAGCAAAAGGGCTTGAAAGGTTTGTTTTATATCTTCCTATATTATATTTCTCTACAAAGAAATCTGTCAAAGCTTTGCAAAAGCTGGAGACCAGAAAATGACCATAAGACCATCCTGTCTTATCTAAACATCTTTGCAGTGGGTTTCACCAAGAAAAAGTTCCCAAACCGTACAGAATGCTCTAAAACGATATCCAGTGTGGCTGATCACCTTAATGATGGCCTCTGTGAGATCCATTCTTTTGGCAAACAGGCTGTGAAGGTTCTCCCACTCTTCCTGCAGTGTTCCCAGGTCCAGCTGCAGCTGACTCTGAGTCTCCTGATCTCCCATAGAGAAGAGCTGTCGGCAGTCCTCCAGAGTGTGGGTGAAGGTGCTCTGATACCTCTGGAACAGTAGCTCCGTGTGCTGAGGGGGAACACAGACAAGCAGAGGTTGAGGAGAGGTGTAGAAGGGACAGGGGGTTTTCCTAATCTACTCAAACCACTTGATTCATCTTCCATGATCATTAAACGTCTAAATTAAAGTGAAAAGATAAATCCCAATCCTGATTGTCTCTCATCTATATACAATGAAGTGCTTCTTAAATCAGTTCACAGTCTGAAAACAGTGGGGATCCTCAGATAAAACAATCATGTTATACTTTCTGTCAGATGTTCTGTAGTTCTTTGATTAGTGATCACTGCGAATATCAGGAAACTTTTATTTTTAGACACTATTAGTATTAAAGACTACTCTGCTAAATAGTTAGTGATGTCATTCATTCCAGAAAAATATCCATTCATCAGGTGGGAGCAGTGTTTAAAACTTTTCTAGGACCCCACATGTGAAAATGTGTTAAATTCTCAAAGCTCTTTTGACTTCTTTAGCAAATTCACAAATCCATATTTTCCCCACATACCATCTTTCCATCTGTCTCACCTGCAGGTCCTGCAGAGACCGTCTCAGCTGTGGGAGGCTGCAGCGGGCCGGTCTGGAGAGGGGAATGAGGTTCTGCGTGTCTGACAGGAACCTCTGCAGCTTCCTCAGGCTGCGGGTGTACAGATGCCAGCGCCTCACCAGACCCTCCACCAGAGAGCGCCTCTGGTCAGCCCGCTGGACCGCCCCTTGCCAGAGCTCCCTGAGCTGGGCCAGCTTCAGGATCAAGTCACTCCTGGAACAATCAAACATTAGTAAGTCAAAGAAAACAATACTTGGCATAAAAGCTTTGACTGTACCTTCCATTTTTCAAGTTGTTGGGAGATTTTACATTTTGCTACCAAGGAGCCAGACGCTATAATATTACAAAATAGGATTCCTGAAGGTCTTGACAATTTTTTTTACACTTAGTCTGCTTACATTTGTCTGCCCATGTTTAAAGGAGTTTGTTGTTCTTTAAACCCATAAAATGATAAAAGAGACTCTCAACTCAAATGAGGAACCAAAGACCCAACCTGCTCTCCTATCTTTAGGTGATTTTATGAAGAATAGACCAGAGATAACTATTGGAACAAGGTTATTCCCAAAAGGGAATCTGCTAAAACAGGACATTAAGTACAGTGAGCTGTAAAATAATGCATACCCCTTGAACCATTGTTTCTCCACATTTTGTCATATCCCAACTTTAATCTTCACTGTATTTTAGCAGGATTTTGTTTATTACAATGTTCACAAATGTGGGTACATGTGCATTCCAACACCCTGAGATAAAATCCAGGTCACAGTCCATCTGAGTGTGTTTTAATGTGATTATAAGTGAACCTGTCCATGCTCTGGCCTCAGATGTTAACCCCTTAACATTCCTGCAATTTCCACCCTACATTTTTTTAAACACATACCCAAATTAAAATTAAAGTTGTGCGGGGAATCTTCCGTGTCTTATTGACTGACAGCCCGGTATTTAAAAGAGGGGTGTAAAATCCACTTTTTAAAGCTTTTCATCAAATTCTTATGGTATTCCCTCCTTAAAAACATGGTTAAAGCGTTTCTTAGGTTAATTTATGTATGTTTGAGTAATATCTATGAACTCTTGCAGCCGCCATGTTGAGCACTGACTGCCAGGGTCCTCCTAGGAACACCCTAACCTCCCAGCAACGCCCCTAAATGTTGATTACCGCCCACGTCTCTCCACAGCCCTCCCTCCCTCCCCCTCTCCCAGAGCACTAAAGCAGAGCGTCATCAGTAGCAATCAGGTAGCACCTGTAGAAAGTAGTAGCTCTTGAACGAGCCGCTGAATGCGCTCCGGTTCATCCAATATTTCACTTTCAGGGTCAGAGACAGGATCAAATGCATATGCTTGTACCATGTCCTGCGTGGCTATACTAAACCGAAAGATATGCCTGTCTTCCAAAAGTCCAGCCATCGCACCAATGCTAGAGTACTGTAATGCGTCGTCCCAATGTGACTGGAGAATGTTGTGATGACGTTGACAGCATTGTGTTGAAGGGGGCATGTCCGAGACTCTTAAAGAGACATGCAGCTAATTTCAAGGCGTTCAGTGCGGACATGCTGTGAGTGCAAAATTTCAAATAGGTAGTATAACTCATTTATTGAACTTACAGATTTATTTCAGGTAAAATTATTGATGCTCCGGCTTTTTAAAGTTTTTGTGTCCATGTGATCTATGGGATATTTGCCACTTTTGTCACACAGAAATACACATGCCAGCTATGTGAATGGTGCACTCCGCCACCCATTTGTTGTGACTGGACAGTATATTTTTGTGGTTCGTGCATGAAGCTTGTGCTTTGACTTCTTGTAAACAGCAGTAACTCGGCGCTGCGCGGCCCAGTGCTGCGCAATTGCGTTGCGCAAAGCAGGATAACGCGGTGCGGTGCAACTCGGTGCAGAGCAGCACTGCGCTGTGCAATGCATGCGGCACGGCGCAGCTTGGCGCACAGCCTGCTGTCTGTGGCGTCAATAAACGGATCAGAACCAGCTCGGGAGGACGTTACATGAGAGAAAGGCTGTCATAATGCATGCATAACACCAGTCTGTTTAAGTATGAAAACAATAAAAACCCGGACATTTTCATCAGTCTATAAATCCTTCCGGACAGCACATGAAAAGTGGACATGTCCGGGGAAAAGAGGACAGTTGGTCACCCTAAATTGACAGCTCGTTTGCTGTGCACACAAACGGATCTCGAACCCACGCAAAAGAGCGATCATCCTCTTTAAAGTACGTCGCAAATAGTTTTCTCTTTTGCTGACATGTGCTCAGACGCTGATTGAAATAGAGAGGAGAAATTGTGTGACATATCTGCATCAGTGATAAAGTCTACAAGGCTGGGGTTCCCTCGACTGATGTGGCCATAGAGATCTAGTTTTTGTGTGAAGGCGTGCACTTTGTCTGCAAGGAGCAAAATCTGAGTTTCGCGGCCTTGCAAAGACAGTTTAAGGACATTCAAGCGGTCAAATATAGATCAAATAGGACAGAGACGCAAGCCACATATAGTGTCATTCAGATGCTTCACCAGATCTGATTTGATTTATGTCAAAAACCACTTCACCTCCTCTCACAGCTCATACAACCGCTGTAGCACCCACCCCCTGGAGAGCCAGCGAACTTCAGTGTGACTCGCTGAAACCGCTTATAACCTGTATTTGCGCTCACGATCAACAAACAAATCAAATTCGTTCAAAACTTCTTTTTTTTAATCAGTCCAAACACATTTTAATTTCTATTCAGGAGTTATTTATATACAAAACGATAACTTTTTATGACAGTAGTTTAATAATAAAATAAAATTGAAAATTTTCTTTTTCAGTTTTTTTCCCCACCGGTTGATAATCGCTGTAGACTATTATCTATACAAGAAGTGATAATGTAGGCATCTTCATGAATACAGAAAAGAAAGAGCTGCTTCAGAAAGCAGGGCAGGATTAAAATCACTGATTAATCAATGACTGATTTAACATTATGACCCATGATTGTCTGGGAGGAATTAAATCAGAGTATACTACTAGAATAAACTAGACTACAGCACTGATTAAATCAACAGTTTTACTTTTGTTCTGAGTGCAAAGACTGCTGTCTTGACTGGGACTGAGCTGAGCTCTGTGCTCTGAGTGCTTTTCTAGTTAAAACTCTATAATTGAGCCAATTTGACACTTAATCATGTTGCAAAGGTCAGTTCCTTTATGATTACCTTTTGATAACATCTATTAAGATAAAAGAAATGCGATGTTATACCTGGTTTACAGATGGCCTAGACAGGACAGAGAATGATGTAAAGAGCAGCAGACACAGAGGTCCACCATGCAACCTGACACAGAACTAACTTTTGTTCTTGTCAGAAAAAGAAAAAAAAAAGAAAAAAAATTATCTTTTGACTAATTTTATCATACTGTTTTACCTAATATTAATACTGATTTTAGCGATCTTCTTCACATTGTCACGTTTAAGTTTGAAAATAAATACATTTTGAAGTACATATCGCTGTATTTGGCTTTAAACAAGGTGCCACAATGCTCAAGAAAGCTGTAATAAAAAGCATTTTTTACTGCATAGGTTCCCCCAGATTCCTCTAAGAGCGTGTGGGCTCAGCCCCCAATGTTCCCAGGTCCAGGAAACGCCCCTGTGTAGAGCTGGGTATCATCTGCATAGTTATGATACTGTAGCTAATCTTATTGGTTGTTATAATCTGGGCTAGTGGGGCCCCAAGATGGAGCCCTGGGGCAGCCCACATGTGATTTATGTTTGTTCTGATAAAAAGTTTCCTATTGAAACAAAGAAGTCTCTGTTCTTTAGGTAACACTCAAACCAGCCAAGTACTGTACCAGAGAGTCCGATCCAGCTCCCCAGTCGTTTTTATAATATATCATGATCAACAACGTCAAATGCTGCACTGAGATCTAACAGAACCAGCACTGTGCTTCTACCACAGTCTGTATTTATGCGTATGTCATTGAATACTTTGACGAAGGCAGTCTCAGTGGTGTGGTGAGCATGGAAACCAGACTGAAAAACATCAAAGCGGTTGGTCATTGTTATGAAACTATTTAACTACTAAAACAGTTTTTTCAAGGTGTCCGCCAGCAGTGCACAGCTGGACACCATTCCCTGCCACCCCGGCGAAGCTGTGGAGGGAGGATCCATCGCTGGGCCTCCAGGCGGACTCGGGGAGCAAAACGCCTGCGTGAAATCTGCTGCAGAGGAGGACCGCTGGTTCCAGCAGAGGGCTAAACCAAAAGCCCCCATCAGCTCCACTCCGGTGCTCCAGGGTGCCCGGTTAACGGTTGGGCCCAGCCGTGGTGGAGGTGCCGCCCAGTCCCTCCCAGCAGCCAGCCACAGTCGGACTCTGCCAGGCTTCCACGTCGCGCCAAACCCCGGGCTGCAGCCAGAACATGCCGAGGAGTGCTCCACTTCACCCCGAACCCATGGAACGAGCCCTTGGTGCAGATTAAACATCGCTGCAGTGCTGGGGAAGCTTCTCCACCTGGCATACAGCAAGTCCTGGATGGTGAACGATCATCTGCCCAGCACAAACATCCACCTGCAGACCCGCCGCCCACCACACTCATATTCGGGGACTCCATAATCAGAAATGTTAGGATGAGAGGAGCCCTTACTCTGTGTTTCCCTCGAGCTACTGTTACGGACATTGCTGAACAGATCCCTCATCTCATTGAACAACACAAATATGTTAGTAAAGTTGTGATTCACGCTGGCACCAATGACATTCATAAACAGCAGTCTGAGCACCTGAAGCGTGATTTTATTCAGCTTTTTAATCTTTTAAAAAACACACATGTCTCTGTTTCTATCTCTGGACCCACCCCCACTGTCGGCAGAGGAATTGGCCATTGTAGCAGAATTTTATCCCTTAAAACTTGGCTATCCTCTGCCACCGTCGTTCACAAAATTGGTTTTATAGACAATTTTTACATTTTTTGGGGCAGGAAGCACCTGCAGGTAGATTACAGGCATGTCTGGAAGACATAAAAACATGGATGACCCTAAACTTTTTGCTTTTAAATTCTGACAAAACAGAAGTTGCTGTCTTTAGACCAGAAGTTCTTAAACAGAAACTGATTTGTCAATCACTTCATCTGGATGGCATTAAATTGGTCCCCAGTAATAATGTAAAGAACTTAGGCGTTATTTTTGACCGAGACTTGACATTTGAATCCCATATTAAACAGGTTTCTAGGATTTCTTTCTTTCACCTCCGGAATATTGCTAAAATTAGAAACATCCTGTCCAGGAGTGATGCTGAGAAACTAGTCCATGCATTTGTTACCTCAAGGCTGGACTACTGTAATTCTTTACAATCAGGAAGTCAACAAAATGCCATTAAAAGCCTTCAGTTGATCCAAAATGCGGCAGCAAGAGTTCTGATAAATATTAAAAAGAGAGATCACATTTCTCCTGTTTTAGCTTCCCTTCATTGGCTCCCTGTCAAATCCAGAATAGAATTTAAGATCCTTCTTCTTACATAAAAAGCCCTTAATAATCAAGCTCCATCATACATCAGAGATCCAATTGTTCCATATGTTCCTAACAGAGCCCTTCGCTCTCAGACTGCAGGTTTACTTGTAGTTCCTAGGATTTCTAAAAGTAGAATGGGAGGCAGATCTTTTAGTTATCAGGCTCCTCTCCTGTGGAACCAGCTCCCAGCTTTAGTCCGTGAGGCAGACACTCTGTTGACTTTTAAGGCCAGGCTTAAAACTTTCCTTTTTGATAAAGCTTATAGTTAGAGTGGCTTAGGTCATCCTGAGCTATCTCTGTAGTTATGCTGCTATAGGCTTAGACTGCTGGAGGACTGACTTACCAATTTTCTTCACTCTGCTACTTCCTTTTCTCCTACAACTCTCCAGTTGTATTACAGTACATTCTGTTATTTCGACTGTTAACTTTGTTTTCTCTCAGTGTTTTTCTCTCCATAGAAGATATACCTGGTCTACTATCCTGCTTGGCTGCAATGCCCTGTTGGACGGGGGGCATCGACTGGGATGATCCTTCCAGTAACTGAACATCCACTGTGTCCTGTTATCAACTTTTTACTTTCTGTAACAGAAATTTCTCTTATATCAGATCTTCTGTTCCTTCTGTGTTTCTGCTCTGTCTTCTCAAACCCCCAGACGGTCGTGGCAGATGTACGCTCCTACTGAGCCTGGTTCTGTTGGAGGTTTCTTCCTGTTAAAGGGGAGTTTTTCCTCTCCACCATCGCTACATGCTTGCTCAGTATGAGGGATTGCTGAAGGATTGCTGTGGTCGGAAAGTCTGCATCAACGTGGCCCAACCTCACGCCAATGACGGACGCAATCTGCTGGGATTCCTTAAATAGGAAACTTTTTAACTGATTGGAATGTTTGTATAATTGTATTGAAATAACTTCTTGTTAAGTGCCTTGAGATGACATCTGTTGTGAATTGGCGCTATATAAATAAACTGAATTGAATTGAATTGAAACTGAATTATTATCAGCATAGAGCGGTTTAAAAATCATAAACCCACCAAATGCAACCACAATATCCTCAAAAAGTTACCAAAAGCCCCACTTTCAGTAAATCATACAGTCACTCCAATCACTATTAATATGGCACTTTTTAATGTTAGCTGTCTGCTGAACAAAACTTTTATAATAAATGATCTGATTTTAGACCACAATCTTCATTGCTTATTTTTAACAGAAACTTGGCTGAGTGCAGAGGCCCCTATTGTTCTTACAGAGGCCTCGCCACCAAATTTTAACTTAACTTATTCAACGAAAAGTAGCAAAAGGGGAGACAGAACTGCTTTTATAAGTTCCTCAACATTTTCTGCCAAACCTGTTTAATTTCAGAACTATTTTACTTATGAATATAATGCAACTATTTTTTAGCACTCAGAGACACTAATGCATGCTTTATCACCAGTAGAATTGATTACTGTAATGCCCTGCTTTCTGGTCTTCCCAAAAAGAGTATATCAGGTTTACAACTACTACAAAATTCAGCAGCATGTGTCCTGACAAAGACCAGGAGGCGGGAACACATTACACTGGTCTTAAAATCCGTGCATTGCCTCCCTATACGTTTTAGGATCGATTTTAAGGTTCATTTATTGGTTTTTAAGTGTCATAATGGTCTTGGGCCTTCGCATCTCTCTGAACTGCTTTTACCATTTGAACCTTCGCGGTCTCTGCGCTCCTCTGGCAGCCGTCTCCTTGTCACCCCAAAACTTAGGACACACACTCATGGTGAGGCGTCTTACCAGTTTTTTGTCCCTCACCTCTGGAACAGGCTGCCAGAGGACCTCAGGGCCACAGAGAACGTTCCTGTTATTAAGAGCAGGCTCAAGACTCACCTTTTTAGTCAACCTTTTAACTGATTATTATTCATTATAGGGGGTCTTATAGGGGCCCATAAGACCCCTATGATGAATACAATAAATGGATCTAGTGTTCCCTTGCCCGGACGTGGGTCACCGGGGCCCCCCTCTGGAGCCAGGCCTGGAGGCAGGGCATGTTGGCGAGTGCCTGGTGACCGGGCCTTTACCCATGGGGCCCGGTCGCGCTTAGCCCGAAGAGGCAACATAGGTCCCCCTTCCTACGAGCTCACCACCTGTGGGAGGGGCCATAGGGGTCGGGTGCAATGTGGGATGGGCGGCGGCCGAAGGCGGGGACCCCTTGGCGGTCCGATCCTCGGCTGCAGAAGCTTGCTCTCAAGACTTGGAACGTCACCTCTCTGGTGTGGAAGGAGCCGGAGCTGGTGTGCGAGATTGAGAGGTTTCGACTGGACATCGTCTGACTCACCTCGACGCACGGCTCTGGCTCTGGAACCCGTCTCCTCAAGAGGGGTTGGACTCTCTTCCACTCTGGACTTGCCCCCGCTGAGAGGCGCCGAGCTGGGGGGTGCATACTTGTTGCCCCTCATCTTGGCGCCTGTACGTTGGGGTTTACCCCGGTGAACGAGAGGGTAGCCTCCCTCCGCCTACGGGTGGGGGGATGGGTCCTGACTGTTGTTTGTGTTTATGCGCCAAACGGCAAATCAGATTACCCACTCTTTTTGGAGTCTTTTGAGGGGGTGCTGGAGAGTGCTCCTCCCGGGGACTCCCTTGTTCTGTTGGGGGACTTCAACGCTCACGTGGGCAATGACAATGAGACCTGGAGGGGTGTGGTTGGCCGGAATGCCCCCACCGTCCCCCCCCCCCCCCGTCCTGAACCCGATTGATGTCTTGTTATTGGACTTCTGTGCTCGTCATGGAATGTCCATATCAAACACCATGTTCAAGCATAAGGGTGTCCATATGTGCACTTGGCACCAGGACACCCTAGGCCGCAGCTCAAAGTCGACCTGGTCGTCGTCTCATCTGATCTGCGGCCACATATTTTGGACACTCGGGTGAAGAGAGGGGCTGAGCTGTCCACTGACCACTACTGGTGGTGAGTCGGCTCCGATGGTGGGGGAGGACGCCTGACAGGCCTGGAAGGCCCAAACGTGTTGTGAGGGTCTGCTGGGAACGTCTGGGAGAGTCTCCTGTCAGAAGGAGCTTTAACACACACGTCCGGCAGAACTTCGAACACGTCCCGTGGGAGGCGGGGGACATTGAGTCGGAGTGGACCATGTTCGGCGCCTCCATTGTCGAGGCAGCTGACCGAAGATGTGGCCGCAAGGTGATCGGTGCCTGTCGCGGCGGCAACCCCCGAACCCGCTGGTGGACACCGGCGGTAAGGGATGCTGTCAGGCTGAAGAAGGAGTCCTATCGAGTTTTTTTGGCTTGTTGGACCCCTGAAGCAGCTGATAGGTACCAGTAGGCCAAGTGGAGTGCGGCTCAGATGGTCGCGGAGGCAAAAACTCGGGCGTGGGAGGAGTTTGGAGAGGCCATGGAGAACGACTTCCGTATGGCTTCGATGCGATTCTGGTCCACCATCCGGCATCTCAGGGGGGGAAGCGGTCTGCCACCAACACTGTTTACAATGGGGATGATGTGCTGCTGACCTCGACGCGGGACGTTTTGGGTCGGTGGATGGAATACTTCGAAGACCTCCTCAATCCCACCGCCACGCCTTCCAATCTGGAAGCAGAGTTTGAGGACTTTGGGTCGGGCTCTCCAATCTCTGGCGCTGAGGTCACCGAGGTCATTAAAAAGCTTCTTGGTGGCAAGGCTCCAGGGGTGGATGAGATTTGACCGGAGTTCCTCAGGGCTCTGGATGTTGTGGGGGTGTGTTGGTTAACGCGGTTCTGCAATATTGCGTGGACATCGGGGGCAATTCCCTTGGATCGGCAGACCGGGGTGGTGGTCCCCCTGTTTAAAAAAGGGGACCACAGAGTGTGTTCCAACTACAGGGGGATCACACTTCTTAGCCTCCCTGGTAAGGTCTAATCAGGGGTTCTTGAGAGGAGGGTCCGACGGATAGTCGAACCTCGGATCCAGGAGGAACAATGCGGTTTTCGTCCTGGCCGTGGAACACTGGACCAGCTCTACACCCTCAGCAAGGTCCTGGAGGGTACATGGGAGTTCGCCCAACCGGTCTACATGTGTTTTGTGGACTTGGAGAAGGCGTTCGACCGTGTCCCTCGGGGGGGCCTATGGGGGGTGCTCCGGGAGTATGGGGTACCGGGCCCCTTGATACGGGCTGTTAGGTCCCTGTACGACCGGTGCCAGAGTTTGGTTCGCATTGCCGGCAGTAAGTCGGGTTTGTTTCCAGTGAGAGTTGGACTCCGCTAAGGTTGCCCTTTGTCACCGATCCTGTTCAGAACTTTTATGGACGGGATTTCTAGGCGCAGCAAAGGTGTTGAGGGGATCCGTTTTGGTGGCCTCAGGATCGGTATCTGGGGGTCTTGTTCACGAATGAGGGACAAATGGAGCGGAAGATCAATAGACGGATTGGTAGGGCATCTGCAGTTATGCGGGCGCTGTACCGGACTGTTGAGAAATAGATCAACGATACAAGCGGCTGAAATGAGTTTCCTTCGTAGAGTGTCTGGGCTCTCCCTTAGAGATAGGGTGAGAAGCTCAGTCATCCGGAGGGGGCTCGGGCATCTGGTCAGAATGCCTCCTGGACGCGTCCCTGGTGAGGTGTTTCGGGCACATCCCACCGGGAGGAGGCCCAGGGGAAGACCCAGGACACGCTGGAGGGACTATATTTCTTGGCTTGCCTTGGAGCGCCTTGGGATTCCTCCCGAGGAACTGGAAAAAGTGGCTGGGGAGAGGGAAGTCTGGGTCTCTTTTCTTTAAGCTGCTGCCCCCCCGACCCGACCCCGGATAAGCCGGAATAAAATGGATGGATGGAAGGATTATTCATTATTGTCTGTTTATTGCTCTGCATGTTTTATATGGTTATATTTTCATCATTGTTTTACTATTTAATCTTATCACATTAATTTACTGTTTATTTTTATATTTTAATTTATCTAAATCCCCGTAACAGTTTTTCCTCTGAGGGAGCCCTCTTCCCTGGGAGCGGTGGTCGGCTGTAGCTGCCTGGGTGCTCTCCAGGTGGAGCTTGGGTGGAGGTGGGGGTCTTGGCCTTGCCTCCACTGGGCGCCCTGTGTCGGTGCCTCAGCTGCTGCTGTTGATCTACCGCTGCTGGGGCAGATGGCTCCTCTGATGGCGTTTCCTTGCATGGTTCATCTACACTCGGCCCAATGTCCTTTTTTACTGATGCTTTTAACTGTGTGTGTGCATGGGAGTTGGGTTGGGGGGAGGGGGATATAACTGACCATGCTTTTAAATCTGTGGGGGACGGATGGGAATGTGGTTTTATGTGGGGTCATTTTAATCTGTAAAGCACTTTGTGATGCAACTTCTTGTATGAAAAGCAGCTCATATATAAAGTTTGATTTAAAGTGTTTTACTGATAAAAGGAAGATTAGAAATTGGCCTGTAGATCTGCATTAACATGTTGTCCAGATCAGTGCTTTACGTGGGCCGGTATGCAAGGGTACGCAGTACCGGCACTTCTAAATTTTACTCCTCAGCATACCGGGACTAATTTCCAGCGTGCGCTGCATACCGGAACGTTTTTCCAGCATGTGTTGATGAGTACCTGGACCTTTCCTCAGCAGTCAATACCCTCCGTAGACTTCCCAACAGTTTACAGCTTCTATTTTTTTATAATAAAAATCGCCTCAAAATAAAACCATTGTTTATACGCATAAAGCTTGCTATACTGCTGCCTTTATGTGGTATGGTAAAGATGATACTTTCCATTTGTGAAGTGGAAATTCCCAAATTGCATTATGTTCAAGTGCACACTTAAAGCACTGGTCCAGATTATTCTTTTTTAGCAGTGGTTTAATAACTGCTGTTTTTAATGCCTGGGGGAAGAGACCTGACAGGAGGGATGAGTTCATTATTTGAATCAGATCAGACCCAGTGACAGGGAAAACTTTATTAAGGAAAACTGTGGGTAGGATATCAAGACAGCAAAAAGAGGAGCTTAATTGGTTAATTATTTCTTCAAGTTTTTTTTGGTTTAATTCATGGAATTCTGACATTTTTTCTATATTGGTGTTAATTGGGTATAACATTGGTAGTGGGTTTGGTACTGCAGTACTTGTTAGAATCTTTTCAGTGAAAACGCTGGCAAATTCATAGCAGATCAGCAGTTCAGGGGCTACTGTCACTGGAGGCTTGTTAGTATTTCTACTTTTGCAAACAGAGTCCATGCATTATTATTGTTTCTGGTAATGATTTCATAAAAGAAAGATTCCCTAACATCTTTTAAAGTTAACTAATATCTGTCCAGTCTCTCTTTGTAGATCTCACAGTGAACCTGGAGTCGAGTTTTCCGCCATTTTCTTATGACTCATCGACACTCCCTTTTTTTACTATGTACCAGTGGAACGCTTGTCTTTCTACCTGAAAGAGACTTCTTTCTACCTCAGACTACTTTCACTTTAGTTGGACCAATGGAATCAATGACGTCTGAGATTTCCGTGAGGAAATTATCTACCAGCTTGTTTACTGAGTTGGAGTTGGGAGATGAGGGTGATGTGGTGGAAGGGTAAATACGTTTAAAGGATTTGGCTGAACTTTCCCTGAGAAAACTCTTTTTAAACTGGTCTAACTGTGGCTAGATAGTTAAGCAGAGCTGGTACTTTCAAAGAAAACACAGAAATGGTCAGATAATGTAATATCAATTACCGAGATTTTGGATATATTTAAACCCTTGCTGATAATTAAGTGTTTCCTCGATTGTGTGTTGATTGTTTGACATGCTGGGTCAGACTGAAGTTATAAAGAGTGTCACCTATTGTTTTTGCTAGTCTATATTCAGGGTTGTCAGTATGAATGTTTAAGTCCCCCACAATGATTAATTGGTCATAGTCAAAACTTATTACGGAAAGAAGGTTGCTGAAATCGTTAAAGAAGTTAGAGTTAAGTTTTGGGGTTTCTATACCCTTAGAAGTAAAGCTTTTCTAGGCACGTTTATCTGGGTAGTTAGGTATTCAAAAGAGACAAATAGACCCAGGGATACTTTTTTAAAGTTCATTGAGGTATGAGAATTTGTGGCTACATTTTCACCTCTTCTGTGTTTCCAGCTCTTGCTTAAAAAACTATAATTTGGAAGATTAGATTATCAATGCAGATGTTTCATTATTTACGTCTAGCCAGGTTTCTGATATAAGAATGGTGTGTACATTATGTTCAGTGATTAATTCATTGATTAGAAACAACTTCCCTGACAGATGCCTAATATTTAATTAAGCTAATTTAAGTAGTTTCATGATGGGTAGCTGAACCTGCTGACAGGTGATCAAATTGAGATTTGGTTTAATATGAGAGTGTTTGGCTTTAGTATTTTGTTTTCTGCTGCTTGTAAGCATTGGAATACTACTCTCAGGGAGGCCGGACAACTTCTGGGAGATGATGGGAGTATAATTACTGTCCAGTCCCCTTCCATATCAGATGTCTGTTACTACCAGTTGGGGCATGGGCAGAGTGCATATGGTTTTAGTCTCAGAGGCCTGATGTAGTCCAAGTTTCGGTGTTAGTTGTGTCCCAATTCTAATTTTTGCCTTCAGTCTATCTGAGAAATTTCTAAAGGGAGAGTGATTTGGTGTAGATGAGTCCCATGAGGTTGGAATACTGGAAAATGCTGTGGTGAGCTCTATACATCTTTGCTCGCTGCTGGTGCAGTCATAGAAAAGGTAGGAAGTGTTTGTTCTCTGTCAATCTCTGCGGGCCGTGCATCTACTGAGGCTGGTGGCGTCATTTTGACTTGATGTGTTTGGGAAAGTTTTGTTCTCTGGTACTATCCAAGGGCCGTGCTTCGAGATCAGCCCTTGGGTGCTTTATCAAGTGTTTAGCATTCTGATTCAGATAAAAAAACATATTTGAGGTAAGCAGTCTCATTCCAGCTTTGTTGAGATAACATGGATTTTCCTTGAACAGATGGTTGGCACATCCAAGTATTTTAAAATAAATAATAAATTAGATTGATTTTTCAACAGATTGTTTCTTCAACCATTTATGAAGCATGCAGAGTCTACTGTATCTTTTATCATTTCCTTCAGGGACTGGTCCGAACTGTTTTTTGGCTACATCAGTTGATCCTACATGGATAATGAGCTTTTCCAGTTTTGGGTGTTGATATATGATTGTCTGGTTTTTTCTAAGATTTTGCTCACTGTATCAATCAATCAATCAGTCTTTATTTATAAAATGCTTTTCATTCAACAATTGCAACTCAAAGTGCTTTACAAAATTAAAATGACCCCACAAAGACCACATCCCCATCCCTCCCCAACATAATTAAAAGGATGATCACAGTTATACCCCCCTCCCCCAGACCAAACCTTCATGCATGCACACACTTAAGAGCAGCAATAAAATGACATTGGGCTGAGTACAGATGAGCAAGGTTAGGAAAAATCATTAAAGGAGGCATCCGCACCGGTAGCAGCACATCAACAGCAGCAGCCGAGGCACTGACACAGGGCGCCCAGAGGAGGTAAGGCCGAGACCCCCACCTCCACCCAAGTGCTACCTGGAGAGCACCCTTGCAGCCACAGCCAACCACCGCTCCCGAGGCAGAGGGCTCCCATAGTGGAAACACTGGAAGGAAGATTAAAATAACAGGTTAAAATACAACAATAAACAGTGAATAATATGATAAGATATGATATGATAATAAGATTAAATAGTAAAACACTGATAGAACTTATTAAGTAAACATGCAAAGCAATTAAACAGACTATAATAAATAATAACAAGTTAGAAGCGAGGCATTATTTTTGGGGGGCTGATAACACTAGTGTTCTGGCTAAGTTTTCAATCCCATTTAATGAACCATCATGAATAATCATAACTTTTGCTGTGGGGCTCTTATTTTCTTATGTGTCTGCTTCTTGTGGCTAGATTTCTCCATGTGACCTTGACAGGTCCCGGGGGATGCGTCGTCTTTCGGGGAACTGAGGGCTGCAAATCTGTTTTTCAGCAAGATTCCAAGTGGAGTAATATCTCTTTGTTTTGGGTTGGAATTTCTTTTGTTTTTTCTTCCTACAAGCAGGTGTAGATGTTTCAGTGTGCTTTAGAGCCAGCCAGTGTTCATCAAACTGTAAATGAGGTGTTCTACATGTTAAGCGCCTTTTGGCTAAGGGAGTAGTCTTGTTCTATGGCTTCTGTGCGAGACTGTTTAACCGAGTTAACGCCGGGCTGCCAGGTTCTTGGTCCCTGCATGTACTCATCGGTAAAGTTGTCTCATTTCCATATCCAGTGTTTACTTCCATGTTCAGTTCAAAGTGACGTAACTTTATCTCCATTGCGTCCATTCTCTAGAGTAGTTTGTCAAGGTCCTCAGCTGAGCAAAACCTCATTTTGCTAATCTACAGTCCTTCAAAGAGTAATCCAAAAAAGAGATCCGGTCGAATACAGTAACTCCAAAGGCTGGTTGTATAAAGTAACTAAGAAAAAATCTAAGAAGTTTGGGAAAGATCAGGAGAGGCTGCTCCAGAAGACCAGAGACTACCATGGAGGTTCACTTCCCAGCAGAACAATGACCCTAGACCCGACTGCACTTTTGAAAGATATGTGCCACATTCATTTGGTATATAATATAAAACACATTGACATGTGCGGTTGTAATGTGACAAAATGACAAAAAGTTGAAAGGGTGTGAATAGTTTTGCGAGGCACTACAGCTGATCAGCTGGAGGAGGATGCATCTCTCAGGTTCAGGCACATCTACTGTATTTCTTCGTATTTCCTAAAAGGACTTTTCAGATCAATTTCTTAAAAACACAAAGTACAATATCCTGCCACGGCCATACTGTATATACAGACTGGACAGAAAATATTGTAAAAACAAACACTTTTATTTTTTTTTTACAAAGGTTGTAAAGGAAAACATAAGCATCTAACATGATTGGAGAATAAACACTGCTTTTTACTCCTTCATTTTCTTACCTGTCCTTCACCTCCCCTCTCTGCAGGAGATGAAGAGCATCAGTGATGACAGAATGCAGAATCTGGTGACCGATGACAAGCTCTGCCTGAAACCTCTGCAACTGCAGGACAGGTCAATTATCTCGACTGTTTTCCCCGCTAGTTTTGACAATGAGGCTTTGCTTGTCGTTGATACCTTGTGTGTACAAAGCTGCTGCCTGAGACCAGTATAAGAACCAGTGAAGTCCACAGCCAGACTGTCCTCCATCCTCTGCAGGAACGCCATGCAGCTCTCACACTTTTGCTCAAAAGACTGGTGCCTCAGTTCTTTTGTCTGCAGGTCACTGCACACAAACAAAGAAAAAGGTGAACAAACCTTTTTAATGTCGGAAGACGATCTGGGTTTTATCCAAGAGTTCATGCCGTTCCCACTTGAGAAACTGAAACTTTGTATCGATTCTAAGACCAAAACAATATAGACCCAGAAGAGCAGCCTTAATTCATGTTTTGGTCCACATGGAGAACAGCAAAGTGTATGTTCAATCAAGCACAAAGAGAGGAAAAGACACCATGTGTCAAAAATGATTTATGTCCCCTAAGGCATCATATTCCATAAAGTTGGCAAAATAAATACCTCCCCACCCGAACCCCAAGCCTTTAAGTGATTGGTGACGGATATGCCAGACAGACTGTTACAAATATTAGAAATAGATATATCCTTGAGTTTCATTGGCTCCCTGTTAAATCCAAAATAGAATTTAAGATCCTCCTTCTTACATACAAAGCCCTTCATAAAGAAGCTCCATCATACATCAGAGATCTAATTGTTTCATATGTTCCCAACAGAGCACTTCGCTCTCAGACTGCAGGTTTACTTGTAGTTCCTAGGATTTCTAAAAGTAGAATGGGAGGCAGATCTTTTAGTTATCAGGCACCTCACCTGTGGGACCAGCTCCCAGCTTTAGTCCGTGAGTCAGACACTCTGTTTACTTTTAAGGCCAGGCTTAAAACTTTCCCTTTTGATAAAGCTTATAGTTATAGTGGCTTAGGTCATCCTGAGCTATCTCTGTAGTTATGCTGCTATAGGCTTAGACTGCTGGAGGACAGACTTACCAATTTTCTTCACTCTGCTACTTCCTTTTCTACTACTACTCTCCAGTTGTATTACAGTACATTCTGCTATTTCGACTGTTAACTTTGTGTTCTCTCAGTGTTTTTCTCTCCATATACCTGGTCTGGTATCCTGCTTGGCTGCAATGCACTGTTGGACGGGGGGCATCGACTGGGATGATCCTCCCAGTGGCTGAACGTCCACTGTGTCCTGTTATCAACTTTTTACTTTCTGTAACATAGAGAGTACTCTTATATCAGATCTTGTTTTCCTTCTGTGTCTCTGCTCTGTCTTCTCAAACCCCCAGACGGTCGTGGCAGATGGCCGCTCCTACAGAGCCTGGTTCCGTTGGAGGTTTCTTCCTGTTAAAGGGGAGTTTTTCCTCTCCACTGTCGCTACATGCTTGCTCAGTATGAGGGATTGCTGAGGGATTGCTGAAGGATTGCTGTGGTTGGAAAGTCTGCCCAACCTCACGCCAATGACTGACGCAATCTGCTGGGATTCCTTAAATAGGAAACTTTTTAACTGATTGGAATGTTTGTATAAATGCATTGAAATGACTTCTTGTTAAGTGCCTTGAAATGACATCTGTTGTGAATTGGCGCTATATAAATAAACTGAATTGAATTTAAATTAAATGACGGCAACTGGACTGTAATTGTTGTCTTGAATACGTTACGATATATCTATTAGAAACTCCCCTGAAACTATTAGAAATAGATATATCATTTCAATAGGATTTATCATAACCCGTAATGATTTACTGATCTAATTTGTTGCAATTGACTGCTAAAATGTGTACCTAATTTATTTTATAATAGAAGGCGCAACAGCTGTTAACACATTGAGTCCATCACTTTTTCATCCTATATTCCTTGACTGGTTTTTATGACTGGAAGAAAGTCATTTAGTTTAAAGCCAGGATTTGCGTCAAATCAAAATGACCTCTTTCCCTTTTTCTCTTAAGGAAACTTAATTCAATGATGGTGAAGTGCAATAAAACTGGTGTATTGTTTTTATGTCTGCTTAAAGTAATTCAATTCAAATTCAATTTAATTCAAATTCAGTTCAATTCAAAAATACTTTATTGATCCCAGAGGGAAATTAGGTGTTGGTATAGCTCATATAATTAATTCTTTAAGGAGTTGTTGTAGATGATGATGGCTGTCGGCAGGAAGGATTTCCTGTAGCGGTTTGTATTGCAGCGAAACTGAAGAAGCCTCTGACTGAAGACGCTCTGTTGTATGACAGTCTCATGAAGAGGATGCTCAGGGTTGTCCATAATTTTTTTGATTTTATGAAGAATCCTTCCTTGCATTGTCATCTCCAGATGTTCCACAGTTGTCCCAAGAACAGAACCAGCCTTCTTTATCAGGTTGTTGAGCCTTTTTAAGTCCCTGGCTCTGATGCTGCTACCCCAACAGATGATGGCTGAAGAGATTACACTCTCCACAACAGACTTGTAGAAGATCTGCAGGATCTTGCTGCAAACCTTGAAGGACCTAAGCTTCCTCAAGAAGTACAGTCTGCTCTGTCCCATCTTCTAGATGTTTTTACTGTTGCGCCTCCAGTCCAGTCTGTTGTCAAGGTGAACTCCGAGGTATTCATACTCCTCAACCATCTCCACTTCTTCTCCCATGATGGAAACAGTGATTGACTTATCCCTGTTTCTTCTGAAATCTACAATCATCTCATTTGTTTTATTCACATTCAAGGTGAGACGATTCTTTCCACACCATGTCACAAAGCGGTCCACCAGCTCTCTGTATTCAGCTTCTTGTACATCTCTGATACACCCGACAAATGCAGAGTCATCTGAGTATTTCTGCAGATGACAGGTCTCTGATTTGTACTGGAAGTCTGAGGTGCACAGATTGAAAAGGAATGGTTTAAGCTCACAGCCAGGTTGTGTGTCTTATCTTGGACTAAACTACTAGACTGTAAAACACAGAAGACCCAATATAATAGGAATATTTCATATATGACTGCATTTCCTGTCTTTGTGTGAGTAACAACAATGTCATTAGGTCAATTTAAAGAAAACAAACATGATGTTCAAGCATAACGTACTGATGGAGATGTGTCAGATTACAGGATGACAGACGTCAACATATTATCTGTAAGTACACAACATACCCCAAGCTTCCAATATCTGACATCTGCCCAGTACGAACCAGTTCCCCTGGATGACTGCTCGTCGGAAGGGGGTGCTAATAAAGATAAAAAATGATAGGTTAATGCTATTTAATATAGAATTGATGGGTTAGGAGGTTTTGGTGATGCAAATGATTTGTGTTCACTGTTCCTCTGTGTTGATCTGCTGTGGGTATTAGAACCTAGATAGAAGTGTTGGAATCTATCGACTTTTACTGAATGAACTGCATCTCCCAGCATCCTTTGCACTGCCCTCAACCCATTCTCATTGGTCTGTGGCCAGTGATGACATCACAGAGTTGATGAAGGGGGCCGAAAACTAAAATCCTCGTCTTTTGTTCCTGCTTGCGGAGCAGTAAAAAGATGCTCATTTGAACTGTTGGCAAACTTTCCCCTTTTTCGTTCAAACCTGCTGGACCAGGAAAGAACTCCCCCTGAGACTTCGAAGTAAACCTGCCAAGTGAACCGACTTCCCGTTGGTGCATCTAGGAAGTCTGCTGGCCTCTGAGCTCTTTTGAAAACAGGCCACTTCTGCCAAAAGGCATTCTCAGTGCCAATTCTACATTTGTCGTCGTGGACTGGTGTGGACGGAAGAGAATTGTCACCAAGTAGGATAAACCTGCATGCCTGTGTTAAGAAGCAGCAATTTATCTTTGTGCTGTGTGCAAACATGGTAGCTCTGAGGTAACCTGCTGCTAATCAGATTAATTAACCTGCCTAATTTCATCATTTTAAACTGCATTTTTAATCCATTATTCAAACTGTTCAATCTGCAATTAATCGTTCAAATACTCTTCTGTGTGCTCTTTTGTATACATTAAAATTTCAGTGTTCCAAACTGATATGAAATGTAAATTTCTTAACCTGCATTTAAATTAATAATTCCAAATTTCAATCTGTAATCAATCGCCTTAAATATTTTTCTCAGTTTGCGCATACAAACAGCACCCTGTCTTAATTTTTAGCTACAAATAAATGGCCTAAACGGCATTTAAATGAACAAATCCAAATTTCAATCTGTAATTAATCACCTTAAATATTTTTCTCAGTGTGCTCGTACAAACAGCACCCTGATTTTAATTTTCAGCTAAAATTTAACTTGCCTAAACTACATTTAAATTAATAATTCCAAATTTCAATCTGTGATTAATCGGCTTAAATATTTTTCTCAGTGTGCTTGTACAAACAGCACCCTGGACTAATTCTCAGCTTAAATTTAAATTCCCTAACCTGCATTTAAATAATAATTCCAAATTTCAATTTGTAATTAGTCAGCTTAAATATTTTTCTCAGTGTGCTCATGCAACAGCACCCTGATCTGACTAGTGGTTAATTTGATTGTTAACCTGCATTTATTTTTCATTGCTTAGCCTGCACTTCAACTAATAATACAGGTTTTGGAAAACCCATCATCAAACAATTAAGTGCTTTGCTCTTAGGGTGCTTTGGTTGAACTGCAGCTTCAGCCGCAGTAGTCCCACTCCACTGGTACTTCTGAGAGAATTTGTTCTTTCTGCAAACATCTGATGTTTTGTTTCCTTGTGTGTGTCCCTAATGTATATTTTGCCTGATTTTAACTACTGCTAACTCACTGCTAACTGAATCTGCGTTGCATTGCTAAGTTTCCCTTAAACAGAATAGGGAGCTTTTTTCTTTGCCTTAGCATTCGTGATACTGCTAGAAATTAGTATTTATAAGTCACAGGTTTGCCAGCATGTGCAGAAGTAACACATAGCATTCTTAAACACTACACAAAACAGTATTGTGTAAGTCACAAGTGATTTTTGCAGCTTGTGCAATTATTTTATTAATTTATTTTGCCCACATAAACCTGTGGAATATTAATAGAGGAAAGTGCATATTTATCTGAGGTATTGGCATATTAGTGCGCATTTTTCTTTTGAGCAATTGAAAACAAAGCCTCTTGGCTGCTTGGGGTTTGTCTTATTTCTTTCCTGTTCCTTCCTGTGCCTTAAAAAGATGGAGGCCTCAGGCTACCATGCAGCTGATGCTGTGGGCCCACAGGACTCCACAGACCCCCACCTGCAGCAGGTGGTTGGACATCTTACTTGCTTGCCCTTACAGTAACGTGACTACCTAGATCGTTACGATGTTGAAGCCTGTGAAGAGAGAATACGGAGTTTAAAGGGATTTATGGAAAATCCAGATAAAGAAGTAACGCTTTCCGATGTGCTCGGCCATCTAAAGTTGTTGCTTCAAAGAAGACTGCAGCTAGAAAGCCAGAAAGCAGCTCGGCTGCGGGAAGAGAGAGACACCGCTATTTCTGAGCTTTGCGAGGTCAGGGTAGAGTTAGGGAAAAGCACTGAAGGAGCTGTCCCACCTCCCTTAGAGAAGATTCCTGGACACCATCTGAGTATGAAATCTCAATGGTCGATTTCTGATGAGCCCTCCATGACAGGACAGACATTTCTCCAAGGAGCGACAAGGAGAGCTGCGACCCCCCTTCCTCTGCCAGTGGTGAATGTAGGTATGAAGACTGGAGCTGCAGCACCAGACCAAAGGCTGGATCCTGCGGGCAGAGTAGGGAGGGGGGGGCTATCCCAATGTGGGCCACTATGTATCTGATCCTCTACAGAGACCAGGTGGGCCAGATCTGCTGACACACCCTAGTGTACGTCAGGTGCAAAACTTGATGCTTCACCCACAGCAATACTCTGATCCCAACTCATCTAGTGATTCAGAGGGAGAGCGCCGCCTAACACGAGTTGGGAATCCGCACCCGCCAGCTACAGTGCCTTGCAAGAGATATAGAGCGTTTCGATCCAAGCTCAAAAGATTTGAATAATCATGACTATTTGAGAGAAAAAGAAAGGGTTCTCTTGGATTTCCCACAGCCTTCACCTTGTGAAAAATTAAAGCTGATCTGGAAGACAACTTCTCGAATTGTCCACAGTTTTATGGAAACTTTATCCCCTGGCATCAGATATCGTTATTCAAAGCTTTGTGAAGCACTGAGAGAAGAAATCTCTGTCTATACAGACTAAGCCTCTGCGACTATTGGTCCCTTTTCAGTCCAGCAGAAGAAACATGAGTCCCTGCGGGATTATTACAGCCAACTCAGAGCTGCTTATTTTCAGAGGCAGAGCGCCCCTGGCTTAGAAGAAGAGCCAGCTTTAAATATCTATTTCTTCATAATCTCCACGAATGTGTACGCTTTGAAGTAACCATGCATTGTATAGTCAAAAACATAAAGATGCAGGGAATTAGGAAGTATGCCCAGCTCGCTTGGGAAACGCGTATCCGATCCCAGAAATTCTAATTCAAATTCAAAAATACTTTATTAATCTCAGAGGGAAAATAAGTATTGGTATAGCTCATACAAATAATTATTTAAGGAGATATTGATGGCTGTGGGCAGGAAGGATTTCCTGTAGCAGTCTGTTTGGAGTGACACTGAAAAAGCCTCAGACTGAAGACGCTCTCTTGTTGTATGACAGTCTCATGAAGAGGATGCTCAGGGTTGTCCATAATTTTTTTGATTTTATGAAGAATCCATCTTTGCATTATCATCTCCAGATGTTCCACAGTTGTCCCAAGAACAGAAGCAGACTTCTTTGTCAGGTTGTTTAGCCTTTTTAAATCCCTGGCTCTGATGCTGCTACCCCAACAGATGACGGCTGAAGAGATTACACTCTCCACAACAGACTTGTAGAAGATCTGAAGCATCTTGCTGCAAACCTTGAAGGACCTAAGCTTCCTCAAGAAGTCCAGTCTGATCTGTCCATTCTTGTAGACGGCTTCACTGTTTAGTTTCCAGTCCAGTCTGTTGTCAAGGTGAACTCTGTGGTATTTATACACCTCAACCATCTCCACTTATTCTCCCATGATGGAAACAGTGTTTGACTTATCCCTGTTTCTTCTGAAATCTACAGTCATCTCTTTTGTTTTGTTTACATTCAAGGTGAGACGATTTTTTCCACACCATGTCACAAAGTGGTCAACCAGCTCTCTGTTTTCAGCTTCTTGTCCAATATCTGATACACCCGACAAAAGTCATCTGAGTATTTCTACAGATGACAGGTCTCTGATTTGTACTGGAAGTCTGAGGTGTACACAGTGAAAAGGAATGGTGAGAGTACGGTCCTCTGTGGTGCTCCTGTGCTGCTGACCACCTGATTTGACACACAATTCTTCAGTCTCAGAAATTGTGGTCTGTTGGTCAGGTAGTCATTGATCCAGGCGATTGTTGAGGGCTCCACCTGTCGCTTCAGGAGTTTCTGACAAAGAAAATCAGGCTAAATTGTGTTAAATGCACTGGAGAAATCAAAGAACATGATCCTCACAGTGCTGTCTGCTTTGTCCAGATGACAGTGGGTTGGTTGAAGCAGGTGTATGATGCCATCTTCAACTCCAACTCCACAGCGATAAGCAAACTGCAGTAGGTCCTGATATGTTCTTATTTCCTTACTCAGGGGTGCCAACGGGAGTCTCTCCAGGACCTTCATGATGTGGGATGTCAGGGCAACAGGTCTATAGTCATTGATGACTGATGGGTGAGTTCTCCATGGTACTGGAACAAGGCATGATGTCTTCCACAACACTGGAACCTTCTCCTGAGTTAGGCTAAGGTTGAAGCGGTGCTGCAGAATCCCACAGAGCTGCTCTGCACAGGGCTTCAGGACCCTGGGGCTGACACCATCTGGACCTGCATCCTTGTTCCGGTTCAATTTCTCCAGCTGCCTCTTCACCTGACTTTTGGAGACAGACAAGTGGGAGGGGGAGGCAAAGGGGGTAGCAGCATTTCCTGACTTGGTTGAAGTCAAACTTGAGGAATCAGAAGAGTCCATGACTGAGGTGAAGGATAAAACATCCGAGGTGTAACAGGGAAACTGTTGATTAGAGGAGAGTGGGATGTCTGTTTGGCTGGGAAGAGGAGAGAAGGATGCTGAGCTAGTTCCTGAACTGAACCTGTTGAAGAATGTGTTCAGTTCAATGGCTCTGACCATACTTCCATCTATCCAATCCTTCCTGTCCTTAAAGCCTGTGATCTTTCTCATTCCTGACCAGACATCTCTGAAATTGTTCCTCTGTAGTTTGTTCTCCAGCTTCTTCCTGTAGGCCTCTTTGCTACCTCTGATCTTGACCTTAAGTTGCTTCTGTATACTCCTCATTAATTCCCTGTCTCCCTCCCTGAAGGCTCTTTTTGTTATTGTTTAGCAGTTCCTTCAGATCACTGGTGATCCAGGGTTTTTATTATTAGGGAAGCATCTCACTGTTCTGGTGGGGATGATGTTGTCCACACAGAAGTCTATATAGTCAGTCACACACTCAGTCATGGGATCGACGTCCTCTCCATGTGCATGACAAAGAGTAATCCAGTTTGTGGTTTCAAAACAACCCTGCAGGGCTTCTTCAGCTTCCTGTGACCATTTTCTCACAGTTTTCTTTGTAACAGGTTGCCTCTTAACAAGTGGTTCATATTCTGAACAGAGAAAAACAAGATTGTGATCTGAATGTCCCAGAGGAGGTCTTGGTTTGGACATGTATGCATCCTTTACATTTGCATAAAACAAATGCAAGGTCCTGTTTTCTCTTGTAGAGCAGCTGACAAACTGTTGAAATATTGGAAGTGTAGTAGAGAGCGAGGCATGATTAAAATCACCAGATACTGCCACAAATGCATTGGGGTGCTGTGTCTGTAGCCTAGTAACAACGGAACTGATGACATCACATGCGTTGTCAGCAATGGCTGAAGGTTGCATGTAAACAACTGCCAAAATTACACTGGTGAACTCTCTTGGTAAATAATATGGACGAAAACGTACTGCCAAAAGTTCGACATCTGGAATGCAGAGACGACACTTCAAAGTAACATGTCCTGGATGCCCCTCCCTGGGCTGCCACCTTATCGTGGTGGAGGGGTTTGAGTGTCCCAATGATCCTACAAGCTATGTTGTCGGGGGCTTTTGCTCCTGGTAGGGTCACCCATGGCAATTTGGTTCTAGGTGAGGGATCAGACAAAGTGCAGCCCAAAAGACCCCTATGATGGAAAAGAAAATTGGATTCAGTGTTCCCTCGCCCGGACGCGGGTCACCAGGGCCCCCCTCTGGAGCCAGGCCTGGAGGTGGGGCACGTTGGCGAGCGCCTGGTGGCCGGGCCTCTACCCATGGGGCCCATTCTGGCTTAGCCCGAAGATGGTACATGGGTCCCCCTTCCCATGAGCTCACCACCTCTGGGAGGGGCCATAGGGGTCGGGGTTGAACTCTGGGTGGTGACCGAAAGAACGAGATCACGGATAGAAGCGACTGAAATGAGTTTCCTCCGTAGGGTGTCTGGGCTCTCCCTTAGAGATAGGATGAGAAGCTCAGTCATCCGGAGGGGGATCAGAGTAGAGCCGCTGCTCCTCCACATCGAGAGGAGTTAGCTAAGGTGGCTTGGGCATCTGGTCAGGATGCCTCCTGGACGCCTCCCTGGTGAGGTGTTTCAGGCACGTCCCACCGGGAGGAAGCCCAGGGGAAGGCCCAGGACACGCTGGAGGTACTATGTTTCTCGGCTGGCCTGGGAACACCTTGGGATTCCTCCCGAGTAGCTGGAACAAGTGGCCGGGGAGAGGGAAGTCTGGGTGTCCTTGCTTAAGCTGCTGCCCCCGCGACCCAACCCCGGATAAGCGGAAGAAGATGGATGGATGGATGGATGGATGGATGGATGGATGGATGGATGGATGTCCTGGATGACACCATCTGTTGTTGACAAGCACTGCTACTCCACCTCCTTTTCTTTTCCTGCTCGTTTTCAGATCTCTGTCTGCTCGTACAGTCAGGAAGCCTGGCAGAGAGACGTTGGAGTCGGGGATATCATCCAGCAGCCACGTCTCAATAAAACACATAACACTGCATTCCTGGTACTCTGGCTGAGTACTTGTAAGGGCTTGGAGTTCATCCATCTTGTTAGCCAGTGATCTTACGTTGCCCATTATGATCGATGGAAGAGATGGCTTGAACTTCCTCTTTCTCTTTCTCCTTTTCGCTCCTGCTCTGCATCCACGTCTCTTCCTTATTAACTTATGAGGGATTTGTGGCTTCAGTTGAGGTATTATTTCAGGTTTTGCGATGTTAATCAGCTGCTCCCGGCAGTAAACTACATTGTTGCCATGGTTACGCATCATAACAAGTTGTCAAAAAGTGAAAAATGTACAGCAGAAATCCTTCCAGCTTCACAGCACCAAAAACTAGAATGTATACAGGTCAAAAAATGCACACTTTCAACCAGGTCCTTTGGACGCGAGCCAGGGCACCTTCAGAACCCTTCCTGGTGAACCTTGAAGTCATGCGGTCAGGCCAGACCATCCCTCAGGTCTCCCAGGCTGCTAGTGAGACTAGTATGCTGGTACCATCAAGAACAGCAGGGGTGTCGATATGCTTAGCTGTGATGAAAGGTCAACAGCCAGTGGGTAAGCAAGCATTTTTCCAGCCACTTCCCTACTTCCTGGAACTGAACCTTGCTGTCTGCAGTACACCCATTCTTGAGTTGAACAATTGTTGAGCCTTCCTGCTGGTTGAAAATCCAACCCAAGGAAAAGCTCGTGGCATGCTTATAGACTGCTCATTTCATGATTTTGAACTTTCAGTCCCTGTCATAAGGGTTCTACCTTTATTCATGAATGACAAACAGTCCTCTTCAGATATGTTGTTCACATTTCCTTCCAAAATGATGACGGTAAAGCGGCACAAAGCTTTATCTGAAGATTCCATCTGCAGCGCCACCTTAGGGACCGAAGGTGACCTAATGGTAATTAGGCTAATGCTCATAGAAGCAGATCATCTGCATAAAGAGAGACTTTTAACTCCTGTCCCTCTCTCAGTACTCCGTTAAAGCCTTCACAGAGTCAAAGGGCAATTGCCAGGGGCTTTATGGCCAACGCAAACAAAAGGGGGGAAAGAGGGCACCCCTGTCTCGTCCCTTTTACCAGGGAGAAATAGTTAGACCTAGTGTTGTTTGAGACGACAGCCGCCAAAGGGGATGAGTACAGGAAATGCTTCAATCCAGGAAATGAAACTTTCTTCAGACATCTTGAGTGTGAAAAATAGATAATTCCACTCAACCCGGTCAAAGGCTTTCTCGGCGTCTAGAGATATTACTACTTCTGGGCACTCCAACCTGGTTGAGTGAATAATATTGAACAGTTTTCTCAGATTTAAGTAGGAGTGTCTTCCCTTGATAAACCCTGTCTGGTTAGGTGAAACTATGTCTGGGACCACACTTTCCAGACATCTTGCCAAAACCTTGGATAATACTTTGAAGTCTACATTTAACAAAGAGATAGGACGGTAGGATGAACAAAGTAGTGGATCTTGTTCAAACTGGATCTCCCATCATCCTTTCACTGAACGAACTGGATCTCCCATTATCCTTTCACTGAACGAACTGCATCTCCCAGCATCCTTCCACTGAACGAACTGCATCTCCCAGCACCCATTGCGCTGCCCTCAACCCATTCTGATTGGTCTGTGGCCAGTGATGACATCACAGAGTTGATAAAAGCAGCGCGAATATTGAAATAAACGTCTCTATTGGTCTCTCTTGGTCCTGTGAGGAGACGCTTTAATCCACTGCTAGAATTTTCCCTTTTTTTCCGTTTAAACCTGCTGGACCAGGAAGAACTTCCCTTTTAAACTTCGAAGTGAATCGGCCGATCAAACGGACTTTCCTGTACGTGCAACCAGGGAGTCCGCTGGCCATCTGAGCTCTATTGAAAACAGGCCTGAGTCCCTCAGTGCCTAAAAGTCAGACGTCCGCTTTTCCGACCTCGGTTTTGCGCAAACCGCTCCTTTAAACTGGACACTTTCTACGTTCTTCGTCGTGGACTGTGGAGAGCTGCCCCCACCAAGTAGGATTAAACTGATTTATATCTTTGGTCTGGGTAGAGGAGAGGGTCTTGACGGTTAATATCCGTTTTCTGTTGGTTAAAATAAGTTTGTCAACTGGTTAACCACTATTATTCTTGGTCGTCTGTCGCCGTACACCGACCCTGAATGTGCATGCTTTTTGTGTTTTATTATGTGACTTTGGTTGCAACCAGAAGCAGTATATTATATTGTATTATTTCCTTGTTTATTGTCTGCTGCGGTTGGGGCGTGTCTGTTTAGACAGGTCGCGTGGCCTCAGTTGATCCCCTTTCTCCGTCGCCCTCGTTTCCTTTGTCCAAGCCACCATTGCTAATGAAACTAGCGTTTTGCTGAATTGCCAGGCGGTCTTCCTTTGTGAACCGATCGCGCCAATTGATAAGACTTGAGTTATTTATCGCATTGAGTGTGCTAAACTGAACCCCCCTCATCCGCTCGCTGTCTCCCACACACACACACACAGCCGCACACACATGCCCCCTTCCCTCGACGTTAACTTTGTTCTATATTTTTGCATGCGTTACAATAGATGGAAATTATGAATGAAATGTATTCTGTAAGGTTGACCTATTTCATTAATAAATTCCCTTAAGTAACGAGAAGTTTCCTGTGCTATTTCAGTGTGTGCTGTAAAGTTTGTTTTAACCCCGGGGACGAACTCTACGCCTTTTCAGAGAGACTGTAAGTCTGGTTTAATTAAAATTATCTCATTTATGAGATTGGTGCCCCAAAATCTTTAATAAACAGGTTAAACTCGACATCATCAATAGATATATTAATATTAAATTATTGATTATAATTATTGATGCTCAGAAAATCAGACAACAAATATTTATTATTAGTAGTTAAAACAATTTTTATCCTTTTTTGCTATCAATGAGATAGAGGCCTGTCTCAGAGTCATAGGCAAAATACCAGATGTCTGTGCCGCATCGAACATTGCTTGGAGTATTGGGGCCAATTGTGAGGAAAACTTCTTATAAAATTCAGTTATGAAACCATTGGGTCTGAGAGACTTGCCATTTTGCATCAATTTTATGGCTGCGATTATCTCTGAGGTTGAAATGTCAGCACTTAGGGTGTTATTGTGCTCCTCAGACATAGCGGTAATCTTAAGGTTTTCAAAGAAAGCCTTGTTACTGTCTGTACTGCATTCAGATGTGTAAAGGTCCAAATAAAAATCCAAAAATGCCATTGTTTATGTCATCATGGTCTGTCAAGATTTGTCCTCAATGTGACTGAATCTTAGTAATAGAGCGGGAGGCCGCAACTTGCCTAGCTTGCCGTGCCAGCAGTCTACTTGCTTTGTCCCCAAATTCAAAGTCATTATGTCTTGATTTAATAAGAAGATGTGTAGCCTCATCGGTGGATAAAAGGTTAAATTCAGATTGTAGCCTCAAACAATCCTTTTAAAGTTCTGGGTTTGGGGACTGGGCATATTTTAAGTCAATGTCAAGTATTTGTTGGGAAATATCAGATCATTTGGATTTCTTTTTTCATTTGGGAAGAGTATGCTATAATTTGCAGACGTATATATACTCTTAACATTTCAAGGTCATTCTTGAACGTTAGGTCCAGACAAGGATGGCAACGACGAAGCCGACCGCCTTGCCAAACTAGGGGCGGAGCAGGGAACCTGGTGGGAATTCCAGGAAAAATGGCTCCCCCTTTCAAACTCCCATGAGGTCTGTGCCATCACCCGTCGACAGGCGTGGGAGAGAAGTGAGGACCCCCAGAATTCGTGAGAAACCCTGCACCTTGGGCGGAAACCTGATGACACAGACCTGATTAACATGCAGGAGCAAGACACTGACATACATCTCATCAGTGAACTGTTAGTTCAGAATTCACAGACGGGCCCACCTCCGCCATCTACAACTGACAGTAAAAACCTCAGTCATGACTGCTGTTCAATTCAATTCAGTTTATTTATATAGCGCCAATTCACAACAGATGTCATCTCAAGGCACTTAACAAGAAGTCATTTCAATACATTTATACAAACATTCCAATCAGTTATTGGAATGAATATCAAGGATTGCTGTGGTTGGAAATCTGCCCAACCTCACGCCAATGACTGACGCAATCTGCTGGGAATCCTTAAATAGGAAACTTTTTAACTGATTGGAATGTTTGTATAAATGTATTGAAATGACTTCTTGTTAAGTGCCTTGAGATGACATCTGTTGTGAATTGGCGCTATATAAATAAACTGAATTGAATTGAATTGAATTTCCTTAAAAAAAGAGCAACGGCTTCCGGTTTCGTCTTTTATTTACACTGACGATGGTAGTTTTTCAGTCATACTTAGGAATGTTAATCGTGATTATTTCACAGCTATATATATATATATATATATATATATATATATATATATATATATATATATATATATATATATATATATAAATACAGTAGTCGAGTTGTAAAAAAATTGCAGGGGGATGGTCTTTTTTTTCCCCGCCTATTAAAAAAATCTGGATGTTATTTTTTTTTTAAGGTGCTATTTATAGAGTATTTTGTATCACCGAATGTTAGAGGACTACAACTGAATAGCCTGCATTAGAATTAATCAAGATCGGGTGAAATGGAGGCTTTATATATCTGTGAAGCAAACCCGATTCCAGCACCTTGCAAAGAAGCCTTAGCAAATAATTGCAGTGCAGAAGAAGTTTTTTCGAGCAAACTAGGCCTATACAAAACAAAGTATTGGATTAATTTAACATTAAAGACCAAACAAAATGAATCATTTCTATTTTAATTATTGAGATTAATAGCTCACCTGTAATTTTTTTCTTTTAAAAAAAAATCCCAGACATCCCGCTGCTCGTTTGGGCATGTTTGTACTTCTGTAATGCAGCTTTTGTCGCTCTCTTGGCCATAAGGTGAACCCCGAAAATGTCTTTAGAAATGAATCTCATTCCGACCTCTGGCAAACTCTACAAACTGTTTATTTCATAAAATAAGTAGTTCAAAAGTCAAAGTTATACTTCTGTAATAGCACAGTTTTTTTATGATCAATGTTTTAATTCGGGACTAGTTTGTTTTCGCCGTAGTGAGAAAGGAGTGATACGGCTGCTACGTACCTGTTTTTAGACCAATGCGGTGGCAGAGTTTAACCGACGTGATGACGTATGCGGATATGAAGACAGCTAAGGTCATGATGAAAACTTCATTAAAACTTTACAAAACCGAGTAAAAGCATGTAGGCCTATGTAAAATGTGTTACATGCATTTAACTTCCATGAAACATGAACAAGACATGGATTTTATGTTAAATCCATCTCTTGGTCTAAAACGGGTACGTAGCAGCCGTATCACTCCTTTCTCACTACGGTGAAAACAAACTAGTCCCGAATTATAACGTTGATCATAAAAAAAACTGCGCTATTACAAGAGGAGAACGTTTACCTTTGAACTCAGTACGAATGTATAGATTTTATGAAGTAAACAATTTTTGTAGATGCCAGAGGTAGGAACGAGATGAAACAAATCTGGGATCATCTGACCTACTCTCAGGCAAAAACAATGTTGCATCATTGCAAAATTGGCGGGTATATTTATATATACATATACACTCACGCCAATTTTGCAAGTTCTCACACTTAGAAGTTATGGAGGGGTCTGAAATTCATATCATAGGTGAATGACAGCATTTAAAAAAATCACATTGACTGATTTTTAAGGAGTTTGTATTTCATTGCTGCACATAAGTATTTGAACATCTGGGAATCAGCAAGAATTATTGCTCTGCAAGGTAATGAAGCCTTTAAGACCCATTACTCTGCCATTAAAAATTCCAGCTCTACTCCACTTAATTTAAACTAGTAGCACCTGTCTGAGCTCGTTAAAGACACCTGTCCACCCCACAGTCAGTCAGACTCCAACTACTACCATGGGCAAGACCAAAGAGCTGTCAAAAGACTCTAAAGACAAAATTGTAGACCTCAACAAGGCTGGAAATGGCTATGAGGCAATTGGCAAGCAACTTGGTGAAAATAAATCAACTGTTGGAGCAATTGTTAGAAAATGGAAGAGGCTAAAGATGACTGTCAGTCTCCCTCGAACTGAGTCTCTTGCAAGATCTCACCTGTTGGGGTAACACTGATAAGAAAGGTAAGGAATCAGCCCAGAACTACACAGGAGGAGCTGCTCAATGACATGAAGAGAGTTGGGACCACAGCTTCAAAGGTTACTGTTGGTAGAACACTACGCTGTTGTGGTTTAAAATCATGCATTGCACAGAAGGTTCCCCTGCTCAAGTCATCACATGTCCAGGCTCGTCTAAAGTTTGCCAATGGCCATCTGGATTATCCAGAGGCAGCATGGGAGGAAGTCATGTGCTCAGATGAGACCAAAATATAACTTTTTGGTCTAAATTTCACTCGCCTTGTTTGGCGGACAAAGAAGGATGAGTTGCATCCCCAGAAAAAAATCCCTACTGTGAAGGATGGGGGTGGAAACATTATGCCTTGGGGGAGCTTTTCTGTGAAGGAGACAGGACGACTGCACTGTATTAAGGTAAGGAGGTATTGGGTCATGTATTGTGAGATTTTAAGCAACAACCTCCTTCCCTCAGTCAGAGCATTGAAGATGGGTTATGGCTGGGTCTTCCAACATGACAATGAGCTGAAGCACACAGCCAGGATAACCAAGGAGTGGCTCCGTAAGAAGCATATCAAGGTTCTGGAGTGGCCTAGCCAGTCTCCAGACCTAAATCCAATAGAAAATCTTTGCAGGGAGCTGAAACTCAGTGTTGTTCAGAGACAGCCCTGAAACCTGACAGATCTAAAGATCTGTGTGGAGGAGTGGGCCAAAATCCCTGTTGCAGTGTGTGCAAACCTGGTCAAGAACTACAGGAAATGTTTGACCTCTGCAATTGCAAACAAAGGCTTCTGTACCAAATATTAACACTGATTTTCTCAGGTGTTCAAATACTTAAATGCAGTAATAAAATACAACTTAATTCTTTAAAAATCAGACAATGTGATATGATGATTTTTTTTATATATTGCTGCAAAATGTATTATTTTTTTTAAAAAGCATACCCGAATTAACATTAAAGCTGTTGAACCATTTTGGTAGAGGCATGGCTGAGGTCTCTCTGGAAAGAAACCACTAACAACAGTTAGAATGTAGGTGCTATTATTATCAAGTAATAAAGATGACACTAATAAAAAGATAAAATATTCTGTCAGGACTGTACCAAGACTTGATTTTTAACATGTTTAAGCCGTCCATTCTCCATGTGGTCTCAATGAACAACTAAAAAACAAACTTTAGATAGGCTTTCAGAAGTACAAAAATGACTATAAAATCTCTGTAATGGAAATAATTACTCTTTCGAATTAGACAATTTACCAGTAATAATAGTTCACTTTTTAAGTCACACTGGACAAAAAGTAGACAAAGATCTGAAATAACGTTTTGAAAAAATGAGTATAATTTTCTTTTCAATGTAATAACGAAAGTAAAAAGCAGCAGTCTCAAAAACCAATAAAGATTTAGTTTTTATCTTCATCCTCCTCTGTCAATTTATAGATGAACTCTCTCTTTGCAAAGAATTATTATCATTTTTGTGTCTTACTGGATCTTTGCCACATTTTTCAAAAACAGAAACACACATACCAGCTATCCCGGCTCTGTTAGTCTGTAAAGCTACACTTGCACTTGAATGTCCTGTAAACTGTCACAACACAGGACAATGTGGTGCAACGTGTCACAGCCGATCACAGTGCCTCAAAGCCCACTGTCTGTTCTGTCTATGAATGGATCAGAACCATCCGCTGAGCAGCAACTCGGCGAGGATATGAGATGACAGAAAGTGTCTCATATTGCATCTATCACAGCAGTCAATTTAAGTATGCTTATTAATCAATCTATGAAATTCCCCCTGGACACCCTGATGGAAAAGAGGACAGTTGTTCAGTATTACCTTTAATCACACAAATTTGACTGCAATAAACCAAAAAATGTATATTTTGTACGTTTTTCTAACTAAAGATCCATGTGTTCCCAAAGTGTCCCAGAAAATGCGCTTTCTCCAGGGTTAATGTACCCCTCTGATTATAAAAAAACTTGTCAAAATCATTAATGTGTCTTCTCATACAAAGGTCCACGCCTTCCTTTATGTTGTATTTTGTTTTAGAAGTGTGTTTTTATGTTGCCGAAGGGATCTCTTACTGGTGCGTAACTGTGTGGAATAATATAACATCTCTGTTTGGATAAGTCCATTTAAGCTTGTTAGTTACTAATCCATTGATAAAGGCCACCCCGTCATGTGAGCTATCTATGTTTACCGCATTCCATTGGCTAATTGATATGTCAATCACCATTATACTGCGCTGCAATCAGTTCAAAAGACACACAAAAGAAGAAGGCAGTTTTCACCTATTGGAGGAAGTAAGATGTCAATCAAAAGCACGTCCGGTCATGCGCAGTGTAATTTGTATTATGAGGACGCTAACTGAAACTACCATGAAAACATTGTGATAAATGCTCACAAGGAAGGAATTTACAATGTGTTTTTTGCGACAGAATATGTTGGATTGTGGACGTCAGACTTGTGAAATAATTTTACGGGGGGGCATTACTTGGACCTTTGTGGATGTAAACAGACCATTTTTATTTGGGATGGCACTGATATGAGGCTACAAACAGTGAGTCAGTGGTTTGACAAAAGCACTTTGCTGTGTCTACAGTTATGACTATATCCTTGATTGAATCACAAGAATCTTAGCTTTCATGTGATATATAATATGTAAATGTACATAGAATTGTGTATAGAAAAAAGGCAGATTTGACCAAAGTACACAATGTCCCGCCTGCAGGACGCAGAAATGCTTTCAGTATGGTATGAAAGTAAGGTATAAAAGTCATGTTATTTAAAAAGTACAAAACTGATGGTGATAATTTCCGATACTACAATTACGGCCGATAATGATTGTAGCCCGATAATATTGGTCAGCCCTAGTTATTGTAATCAAAAAGGTAATGCTAAGTATCCTTGTCTTGCTGTGGTACAATTATATATTTCAGTATCTATACAACAGATGGATATACGAAAGTATTTTGAAAGATTGAGGGAGAAGCAGAGAAGTGAAAAGTCTGAGGGAAATCATCCAAGATGTCTTCAGAGTGCCTGTAAGCAGCTGTTCTTGTGAAAAGTCATTTGTACACTGCATCAGCTGAATACTTGGCTGCGTCAAACTATGGGGCAGAAAAGGCTTCATTACCTTGCAGTTATGTCCAAGGGTGTAAGTTTGTTTTTAAAATTGCTGGGTACAATAAGCATAAACTTGAGTGTGGTTTGAACATTGCTGGGGACAATAGTATTAATTATTCATACTGAAAGAACCAAAAATGTTTTTGTAATTTGTAATGTCCATTCTTGTTCATGATGATTGAATACCTATTGTACATCTATATTTTATTTCTATGGTCTTCTCTATAATATGTTTTTGTGTAAAAGCGCCCTATAGTGGAAGTGCTGAGAGAATTTCAGAAAAGTTCTGTTTTTGACTAGAATGTAGTAAGAAAGAAGATAAGAAGCAGGTAGTTTGGTTTCATACAGTTTTTTGATCGTTATATATGTGTAATGCCATGCAAAATTGGAAGAGTGTTATTTTTGATATCAAATAGATAGTAAATCACATCGTTCATCAGACTTTGTGTGGATTATTGTAAGTACTCCTTCAAATAATCAAGGACACATGCATTTGAGCATATTATTGAACAGAAAAGCCAGGGATTGTGGACAATATTTTGTTTCTGCACAGTTATCTCTGCATCAAATACATTTCAGGTGTGCAATATTCCAGAAAAATAAAAGACAAATAATTCATTGAACTATAATTTACATTAAATCAGGGATTGCGTTATTTTCTGTCTTTGACTGTTTTTTAAAAACTTTGATGGAAAAATCTGAAACATTTCAATATTATTTAATTATAATTATTTAATTATTATACCGAGCAAGCTGAAAAAAGAATCTCCATCGTGCCATCACAAATGGAGCAGATGGAAACATGTATTAAATAAGAACATATTTGCTGCTGTGGTTTTAACGCACAGTCTTACAACTTTCTCATGGTCCATGGACGTGAATTGCGCACCTGCTTGTGCATAAGGGAGGCTGAATCCGCTCCGGTCACACACTTCAGACTAGAATAACAAGCTCCACTTCTTTCTCAAAGGGGACTTTCCTTATTGCTTCAGCAGGAGGATTGATTGATTTTAAATTATATTACAATGAATTATGTCTCTTTTATCTCTTTGAAATATTGCACAGCTGAAATGTATTTGATGCAGAGATTGCTTATTTAGAAAAAGAAATGTTTGGGAAATATTCATGCTTCTTTTATTCTGTCAGATTATACTTAGAACTAAGTGAATAAACTAATGATTGTACCACACCATGATACTATCTTCTGTTCAATGTTGGTGGTCTGTCTTCTGTTGCATACAGAAAGGATTAATCAGTGCAATGAAAAACTATTTGGAAAGACACTAAGCAAGAAGAAAGATGAGTATACATATAATGTTATTACTTCAGATTAGCTTCCACACGTTAACAAGAACAAAAATGATTTTAAAATCTCTGGAAAATAATAATAAAAATAATTACTCTTGTATTCGAAGATTACACATGTAACAATAATAGCTCCCTTTTTAAGTCATACTGGACAAAAATGACACTAAAATCTGTGACTATATTTTGAGAAAATAAGTAATATTTTCTTTTTGATGTAATAATAAAAATAAAAAGCAGCAGTCTCACAAAGGCTCTGTTGTGACTGGGAATTACCATCCATCCATCCATCCATCCAAGTTTGGGCCACAGTGGCAGCAGCTTAAGCACAGAGAGAGACTACTCTCTCCGTAACTTCTGGCATTGCTCTAAATTTCTGAGAGTATCTCACTATAGTTATGGTGACTCATTGTGCAACTCTTTGTTGTAATGACGTTTAGAGAACTTTTTATCTCTAACCATCATGCTAACTGCTTGTGGTGCCAAGATAAATATGGCTGCTTGTCCAGACCTGTAGCCAGACAAGTGTCTGTTTAACATCATAATTATACCCCGAAAAAGAGAAAGTCATGATTTTTCTAATTTACAATAAACTCTGAAACATTTAGAAAAGTAACCTAATTATGAAAGCAAAAAGATAAAAATATTAAATGAATTGATAGCATTAAATATGCAGCCAGTGATTTAGCTGAAATCAATTATTTCATTACATGAGATGTTCTTTCCACAGAATATCTGTATTTAAATGAAAGGTTTTATTTTTCACATCTTTTGCAGTGTGAGATCATGCTGGGGCGATACCAGATGAATCACGTTTGCGGGGTTGCTACGAAGTGTGGCTGATGAAGTTACGGACCGGCAGGCCTCTTCTTGAGCCCAGCAATGGTTCAGGTGTTGCATGCGGCGTGCTGCAGCGCCACCAGAGGTCAGGCTGCAGCTCAGCTCATTCAACACGTCCAGGTCAGCAGACAATCTGTTTGGCTCCAGGAGGCCAGACTGAAAAAACATGGTGGCATGAGCGGGAATAACAACAATTCAATTCAGTTTTCAATTCGATTCAGTTTATTTATATAGCACTAATTCACAACGGATGTCATCTCAAAGCACTTAAGAAGTCATTTCAATATGTTTATACAAACATTCCAATCAGTTAAAAAGTTTCCTATTTAAGGAATCCCAGCAGATTGCGTCAGTCATTGGCGTGAGGTTGGGCCCCGTTGATGCAGACTTTCCAACCACAGCAATCCTTCAGCAATCCCTCATACTGAGCAAGCATGTAGCTACAGGGGAGAGGAAAAACTCCCCTTTAACAGGAAGAAACCTCCAACAGAACCAGGCTCAGTAGGAGCGGCCATCTGCCACGACCGTCTGGGGGTTTGAGAAGACAGAGCAGAAACACAGAAGGAACAGAAGATCTGATATAAGAGAACTTTCTATGTTACAGAAAGTAAAAAGTTGATAACAAGACACAGTGGATGTTCAGTTACTGGGAGGATCATCCCAGTCGATGCCCCCCGTCCAACAGGGCATTGCAGCCAAGCAGGATACCAGACCAGGTATATCTTCTATGGAGAGAAAAACACAGAGAGAAAACAAAGTTAACAGTCGAAATAACAGAATGTACTGTAATACAACTGGAGAGTAGTAGGAGAAAAGGAAGTAGCAGAGTGAAGAAAATTGGTAAGTCTGTCCTCCAGCAGTCTAAGCCTATAGCAGCATAACTACAGAGATAGCTCAGGATGACCTAAGCCACTCTAACTATAAGCTTTATCAAAAAGGAAAGTTTTAAGCCTGGCCTTAAAAGTAAACAGAGTGTCTGCCTCACGGACTAAAGCTGGGAGCTGGTTCCACAGGAGAGGAGCCTGATAACTAAAAGATCTGCCTCCCATTCTACTTTTAGAAATCCTAGGAACTACAAGTAAACCTGCAGTCTGAGAGCGAAGGGCTCTGTTAGGAACATATGGAACAATTAGATCTCTGATGTATGATGGAGCTTGATTATTAAGGGCTTTGTATGTAAAAAGAAGGATCTTAAATTCTATTCTGGATTTAACAGGGAGCCAATGAAGGGAAGCTAAAGCAGGAGAAATGTGATCTCTCTTTTTAATATTCATCAGAACTCTTGCTGCCGCATTTTGGATCAACTGAAGGCTTTTAATGGCATTTTGTGGACTTCCTGATAGTAAAGAATTACAGTAGTCCAGCCTTGAGGTAACAAATGCATGGACTAGTTTCTCAGCATCACTCCTGGACAGGATGTTTCTAATTTTAGCAATATTCCTGAGGTGAAAGAAGGAAATCCTAGAAACCTGTTTAATATGGGATTTAAGTGTTAAGTCTTGGTCAAAAATAACACAGAGATTCTTTATGTTTTACTGGGGGCCAATTTAATGCCATCCAGATGAAGTGATTGACTAATCAGTTTCTGTTTAAGAACTTCTGGTCCAAAGACAGCAACTTCTGTCTTGTCAGAAACTAAAAGCAAAAAGTTTTGGGTCATCCATGTTTTTATGTCTTCCAGACATGCCTGTAATCTACCTAACTGACTGGGTTCATCAGGATTTATGGATAAATGTAGTTGTGTATCATCGGCATAGCTGTGGAAATTTATCCCATGCTGTCTAATGATTCTACCAATTGGGAGTATATATATGGTGAAAAGAATTGGTCCAAGCACAGAACCCTGTGGAACTCCACAAGTAACCCTTGAGAGTGAAGAAGATTGATCATTTACATGAACAAACTGGAATCTATCAGACAAATATGATTTAAAACAGCCTAGTGCTGTTCCTTTGATCCCTGCAACATGTTCAAGCCTTTCTAAGAGAATATTATGATCGACTGTGTCAAAAGCTGCACTGAGATCTAACAAAACCAGAACAGACACCAGTCCATTATCTGAGGCCATGAGCATATCATTAGTAACTTTCCCCAGTGCTGTTTCGGTGCTATGATGAGCTCTAAAACCTGACTGAAACTCTTCAAACAGCTCGTTACTAGCCATCTTGATCAAGGGAAGGTTTCTTGAGTAAAGGTTTAATTACAGGTATTTTAAATTCTTGTGGTACGTATCCGTTTACCAAGGATAGATTCGTCATATCCAAAATGGGGCCAGGAACCAAATGGAACACTTCCTTAAATAATTTGGTTGGGATTGGGTCCGACATACAAGTTGAAGGTTTAGATGAGGCTAATATTTTTGATAATTCTGAAAGCTCGACTGAATCAAAACAGCCCAAGCACAAATGAGGTTCTACAGTTCTTTCCGATGCTGCCTCACTTACTGAGGAAGGAGTAATCATGTTTGAGAGGATGCCAATGATTTTAATCTTTAATAGAATAAATTTTATTTATGAAGAATCCCATAAAATCATCACTGCTAAGAGCTGGGGGAATAGTTGGCTCAACAGAGCTATGACTGTGTGTAAATTTGGCAACTGTACTAAAAAGAAAACTTAGGATTGTTTTTATTCGCCTCTATTAATAATGAAAAATATGCTATTCTAGCTTGTCGAAGGGTCTTTTTATACAGCAATAGACTGTTATTCCAGGTTAAATAGGTATCCTCTAGATGTGCAGAGCGCCATTTTCTCTCCAACTTCCTAGTATTCTGCTTTAAAGTACGCAACTCTACGTTAAACCAAGGAGTCAGCCTCCTATGGCAAGCCACTTTCTTTTTTAAGGGGGCTACACTATCTAATGCCAAACGCAATGAGGACGTAACGCTGTGAACCAGACCATCAATTTCTGAAGGGTTAGAGATGGAATTGCTGCCATCCACTGTGTTACTCTTAGACACTGAGGAAAGTAAGAATGGAACAGATTCTTTAATAATTGTTACAGCATTGTCTGATAAAGCTCTACTATAATGAAATTTTCTTTCAGATTTAAGATGGTCAGTTAAAGTAAATTCAAAAGTTATCAAGAAGTGCTCAGACTGGATCGGGTTATATGGGTGGACTGTTTTTTCCTCAAACTCAATACCGTATGTCTGTACAAGGTCCAAAGTGTGTTTACCCGAGTGGGTCGATCCCTGTACTTTTTGAGTAAAGCCAATTGAGTCTTAAATAGCATTAAAGGCTGCATTTAGGCAATCACTTTCAGTATCCACATGAATATTGAAGTCCCCCACTATAATAACCCTATTAGTATTTAATACTAAATCAGATAAAAAATGTGAGATCTGATCCAAGAATTGAGAGTAAGGGCCTGGTGGATGATACAAAACCACAAACAAAAATGGTCTTAATGTTTTGCAACTTGGATGAGGAAAACTAAGGGTTAGATGTTCAAAAAAACTGTAGCTATCAATCGGTCTGGGACTAATTAGTAAATCAGAATGAAAAATGGTTGCTACTCCTCCTCCTCGCCCAGTATTTCTAGGAATGTGAAAATTTAAATAACTGGAAGGAGTTGACTCATTTATACTGACATAATCCTCCTGCTACAACCAGGTTTCTTTGAGACAAAGCAAATCAATGTGATTATCACAAATCAAGTCATTTACTAACAAAGTCTTTGAGGAGAGAGATCTTATGTTTAATAAACCACATTTAATAGATTTATTTTTCTGTTCAGTCGAAGTCGTATTTATCTTTATGAGATTTCCATAATTTGCTTTTGTTGGCTTAACTTTTAATCCATTTAATTTTGGCCGTGGGCAAGACACTGTTTCTATAGGGTAATGGGTGGGTAACAGTACAGAAGCAGCAGAGAGGTGGGTTAAACTACGACTCTGCTTCCTGGTCTGGACCCTGGGTTGTCAGTGTTTTGGAGGACTATTAAATTCGACCATATACCTAGAAAGAAGAGCTGTTCCATCCAAAGTGGGATGGATGCCGTCTCTCCGGATCAGACCAGGTTTTCCCCAAAATGTTCTCCAGTTATCAATGTAGCCCACATCGTTTGCAGGACACCACCTAGACAACCGTTGATGGAATGACAGCATGCAGCTAAACATGTTGTCACTGGTCCGATCAGGCAGGGGACCAGAAAAGATTACAGAGTCTGACATTGTTTTGGCAAACGTACACACCGAAGCAACACTAATTTTTGTGACCTCCAATTGGCGTAACCGGGTGTCATTACAGCCAACGTGAATAACAATCTTACTGTATTTACGCTTATCTTTAGCCAGCAGTTTCAGGTAGGATTTGATGTCGCCCGTTCTGGCCCCTGGCAAGCATTTGACTATGGTCAATGGTGTCTCTAATGCCACGTTTCTGACTATGGAGCTGCCAATTACCAGGGTCGGCTTCTCAGCGGGTGTGTTGCTGAGCGGGGAAAATCTGTTAGAAACGCGGACCGGTTGGTGGTGGCCCGTGGGCTGGGTCCTAGAACTATGCTTCCTACGTACAGTCACCCAACCAGCCTAAGGTCCCGGCAGCGCGGGCTCTACCGGAAGAAAGCTAGGGGGTTCTATCCTTTTTGGCTCCGCGCTGGCTAATGGGCTTCGGCTATCAGCTGGTTTTTCAACAGCGCGGAGCCGTGCTTCTAATTCTGATACCCTCGCCTCCAAAGCTACAAAAATATTACATTTATTAAAGTTACCATTATCACTAAAGGAGGCAGCGAAGTAACTAAACATCTGACAGAGAGAGCAAGAGAGAAGATAAGAGTTAGAGACAGGAGAGAGAAGAGTAGCCATAGCCGCAATGAAGCTAAGCTAACTGAGCTAGCGAGACCTTACCACCCCAAGAAAAGCTGTGTGAAACACAAGGAGTTCCCAAAACGTAAAATACACCACCACAAAACGTGTGTTTTAGTGTGCTTGTGTGTTAAAATAACTTAGAAAGGCCTCAGCACAGAAAAAACAAGATCAATTCAAGAGAGTCTGAACACCAAACAGCTACAGCCAGGGAGTGCAACAGCGACAACAGGAAATGACGCAATACGGCTTACCACGTCACAGAGTCACCTTGCAGAGCAAACTGTCCGCTGTACGAGATGCAGTCTGGACCTGCATCACATGACATCACAGCAGAGGACTGGAAGATTAGGTTCTATATTTATGCTCTGTGTTCCTCCTCCCTCATTTAGTCCTCCTATACTCCTCTACTTCTACTTCATTCACAAGAGTGAGACATTTTCTTCCTTTTTTTCCCTACACAGAATAAATACTGTTCCACAGTTTAAGTTTAGACCATTTGCTACAAATATTCAGCTGTTAAATAATAATAAAAATAATAAAATGTTAATTTCAACAGAAATTATCCCTTACTTCTAAAACAAAAGCTTGATACCAACATCAACCCAACAGAACCATTAAGGATATGAAAATTGATTGCCTAGTTTACAACACTGAGTGATGACAAGGTACAGTAAAAGCTGGACCTTCAACTCACAAAACGCACAACAGAACAACAGAACCACATCTAAAACCGTCCATCAAACACTTGTTGAGCAACGATAAAATATTGAAGTGACAGTTTAAACACCACAGGGTGTTGTCTCACCTTGTCTGTCTGAGCTCCGCTCTCCAGCCGCTGCTTCCAATCCTCTGGAGTTTTCTCCAGAGACTCCAGTTCATTTTCAAAGTCCTGCAGCCACTTAAGCTCCTCCTGCACACAGCAGACACATGGCAGGAGGCCAGAAACACCCTCATTTCTGGGTCACTGTGACATGCAGTGCACTCAGGAGACCTGTGGACTGGAAAGGTCTGCAGCTACAGAATAGTCAAGTTAAAAGCATGTAGTTTACAGCTACATGCAGATATAGTCACACCCTTGAACTTTCTCACATTTCCTCATGTTCCTACCACAAACTTCACAGGCTTTTATTGGGATTTCATGTGACTGACCAACACAAAGAAAAACATAGTTGTGAAGGAGAAGGAAAATGATACATGGTTTTCAAGATTATTTGCAAAAACAAATCTTAGTGTCTGTTTGTGTTCATCCTCCTTTACTCTGATACCCCTAAATAAATCCAGATCAGGTGGGATAATAAAACACCAGAACAAATATTTGTCACAATTCACAGCAATTCATTGCCTTAATGGAAGAAAGGCAAGAAGCCCTTGTGGAATTATAGCCAGAGGAGTCCTGATTAAATTTTGCAACATGCCATGTAAGGCACAACCATGTGGAGGAATGTTTTCTGCTCAGATGATACCACCGCTAAACTCCTGTGTCAACATGCAAAATACTTTGTGTCACGATTGGGTCCTCCATCCATTAAATTATGGTCAAGAATTTTTTTTTGAAAAATGCTGTTTGTACATAAATACAAGCGTAATATTTAAGCTGCAAAATCCTTATATTTTGTTCTGATTGTCTTATTAGTTGTGGTTGAAAATATCCACATCTCAGACACAAAAATGGTTTGGTTACTAGCACAACTTCCCCACTCTAGTAAAATGCTTGGTCGGATAAAATTCGGTGTAAAGGTACTGTTGTGAGGACATGGCAGTGTAGAAGAAATTTCTATGTTTATTCTTATTGTTTCACTGATTTGTTTCATTTCATTAAATGTGTTTATTCAGTTAAAGATATGTATTTCTTCTCAGCTCCTGCATCCGGAACTGTTTTTATCAATTGAGAGTTATCTTCTGACCTTGGAGATGTTCAGCTCCTGCAGCTGCACGGAAAACCCTAATAAGGAGTTGTCTCTTTAGAACTAACTGAGGAACTATTGCTAACTGGTTCGTGGGGATGGGAGGGGGATGTTCAGGTGTATGACTTATAGATATATACTCATGTCTTTGTAATAACTGTAGAGTCTCTTTTGACATCTCCTTGCTGCAAGTAATAAACTTTGTTGGAACCAGCTGATGGTTTTTATCTCATCAGGACTCCTCAGAATTTCCACCACAGCAGTTAGTGACCTCAATCTAAAGGAAAGTGAGAAATGGACCTGCTCTGATTATAACGTCCATTAGCTAAAAGACAGAATCTGCATAGTTTATTAATTCAATTTCAATTCAGTATATTCATATAGCGCCGATTTACAACAGATGTCATCTCAAGGCACTTTACAAGAAAAGTCATTTCAAGAATATTATACAAGCATTCCAATTAGTTTAATGTTTTAGTTAGTTTCCTAAGTAAGGAATCCCAGCAGATTGCATCAAGTCATTGACTTGAGGTTGTGCCTCGTTGATGCAGACTCCAACCACAGCAATCCCTCATACTGAGCAAGCATGTAGTGACAGTGGACTGGAAATACTTCCCTTTAACAAGAAGAAACCTCCAGCAGAACCAGAATGAGAACCTGACTCTGTACTAGCGGCAAACTGCCTCTACCGTTTGGGGGTTCGAGAAGACAGAGCAGAGACACAGAAAGAACAGAAGATCTGATGTGAGAGTACTTTCTATATTAAAGAAAGTAAAAAGTTGATAACATGACACGGAGGATGTTTAGTTACTGGGAGCATCATCCTCCAAAACTGGTGGTTTTTGTGCGCATGCGTGAGCTTCTGTGAGCTCCACCAAGACCGTCTGGGGGTTTGAGAAGACAGAGCAGAGACACAGTAGGAACAGAAGATCTGATATAATAGTACTTTCTATGTTACAGAAAGTAAAAAGTTGATAACAGGACACAGTGGATGTTCAGTTCCTGGGAGCATCATTCCAGTCGATGCCCCCCGTCCAACAGGGCATTGCAGCCAAGCAGGATACAAGACCAGGTGTAGCTTCTATGGAGAGAAAAACACAGAGAAAACAAGATTAGCAGTCCAAATAACAGCAAATAATACAACTGGAGAGTAGTAGGAGAGAAAAGTAGTAGAGTGAAGAAAAGTGGTCAGTCTGTCCTCCAGCAGTCTAAACCTATAGCAGCATAACTACAGAGATAGCTCAGGATGACCTAAGCCACTCTAACTATAAGCTTTATCAAAAAGGAAAGTTTTAAGCCTGGCCTTAAAAGTAAACAGAGTGTCTGCCTCACGGACTAAAGCTGGGAGCTGGTTCCACAGGAGAGGAGCCTGATAACTAAAAGATCTGCCTCCCATTCTACTTTTAGAAATCCTAGGAACTACAAGTAAACCTGCAGTCTGAGAGCGAAGGGCTCTGTTAGGAACATATGGAACAATTAGATCTCCGATGTATGATGGAGCTTGATTATTAAGGGCTTTGTATGTAAGAAGAAGGATCTTAAATTCTATTCTGGATTTAACAGGGAGCCAATGAAGGGAAGCTAAAGCAGGAGAAATGTGATCTCTCTTTTTAATATTCATCAGAACTCTTGCTGCCGCATTTTGCCCCAGAGTCCTAAAGGCCTGCACAGAGCAGCTCTGTGGGATTCTGCAGCACCTCTTCAACCTTAGCCTAAATTAGGAAAAGGTTCCAGTGTTGTGGAAGACATCCTGCCTGGTTCCAGTACCATGGAGAACTCACCCATCAGTCATCAATGACTGTTGTCCTGACATCCCACATCATGAAGGTCCTGGAGAGACTCCCATTGGCACCCCTGAGTAAGCAAACAAGAACGTATCAGGACCCGCCACAGTTTGCTAATCGCTGTGGAGTTGGGGTTTAAGATGCCATCGTCCACCTACTTCAACCAACCCACTGTCATCTGGACAAAGCAGGCAACACTGAGTTTCATGTTCTTTGATTTCTCCAGTGCATTTAACACAATTCAGCCTGATTTGCTTTGAAAGACACAGGTGGAACCCTCAACAATCGCCTGGATCAATGACTACCTGACAAACAGACCACAGTTTGTGAAACTGAAGAACTGTGTGTCAAACCAGGTGGTCAGCAGCACAGGAGCACCACAGGGGACCGTACTCTCACCATTCCTTTTCACTCTGTACACCTCAGACTTCCAGTACAAATCAGAGACCTGTCATCTGCAGAAATACTCAGATGACTCTGCAATTGTCGGGTGTATCAAAGATGGACAAGAAGCTGAATACCGAGAGCTGGTGGACCGCTTTGTGACACGGTGTGGAAACAATCGTCTCACTTTGAATGTGAACAAAACAAAGGAGATGATTGTAGATTTCAGAAGAAACAGGGATAAGTCAAGTTGAGGAGTATAAATACCTCAGAGTTCACCTTGACATCAGACTGGACTGGAGACTGAACAGTGAAACCGTCTACAAGAAGGGAACGAGCAGACTGTACTTCTTGAGGAAGCTTAGGTCTTTCAGGTTTTGCAGCAAGATGCAAACCCCAAGATTCAAGTATGTGGTGGAAAGTGTAATCTCTTCAGCCATCATTTGTTGGGGTAGCAGCATCAGAGCCAGGGATTAAAAAATGCTAAACAACCTGATTAAGAAGGCTGGTTCTGTTCTTGGCACTACCGTGGAAGCTCTGGAGATGATCAGGCAAAGAAGGATTCTTCATAGTAAGAACAGAAAATAAATGGACAACCCTGAGCATCCTCTTCATGAGACAGGATCTGCCTTTTTTCCAGTAGGGGTCAAAAGTTCAAGATGGAGTTCAAGGAATCCAAATATAACCTAAGGATAACTAAGGATGGGTTTCCTAATCTCAATTGAAGGAGCAGCTATGGTTGCTCTTGTCAGAAAACCAAAACACAGTTGGGCACAGAACAACTGACTGAGCTACTGGACAAAATGGTCTAAGCATTGTTCCTTAAAATGAAAACTTTAACTAGGCAAAAAAGTGTCCCTCTTTCCTTCCCTTCACAAAACAGGAGAGGTGTGAGGGACCAAGAAACTTATCTAAAACCATAATGGTGCTTCAGCACAACAAAACATCAGACAAACTGTTCAAACAAACAGACTGATCAAACAATCAAGGAACAAAAGTGGGATTAAATCTTATACTGCAAAAAAGCCCTTTCTTAAAATAAGAAAATGTAGCTTGTTTTGAGGTAAAAAAAAGTCTTAAAAGTGAAATTATCTGCCAGTGCAGTAAGACATTTACACTTACCAAGATTTTCTTAAAACAAGAAAAAAGTTCAAAATGCTGAAAATCTTGTTTTTAGCCTTATACACTAGTTTTAAGTATTTATTTTAAGATTTTATATCTTATTTTGAGCAAATCTATTTTCGATTTAGGTAAATATTGCTTGTTAGGATTTAGGCAGAGACCAAAATGTGCTTATTTCTAGTGCACCACAGATCTTAAAATAAGCTTATAATTCTTGCGTAGATAGGCACTAGATTTAAGCTAGTCTTGCTTTAAGCATCAACAATAAATTTTACAAAAGGAGATTGTTGTGTTTGAGGCTTTTTATTAAAAAACATTAAACCCATTGCACAGCATTGACAGAGAAAGTATAGACCACTAGCTGTCAAAATGCAAATGAGACCACGCCGGTCATACCCCTTCCGGTCACGCCCCTTCCGGATACGACCCCTTCCGGATAAGCCCCCTTCCGGATACGCCCCTTCCGGTCACACCCCTTCAGGGAACGCCCATTTCCGGTCACACCCACTTCCGGAAACGCCATTTCCGGTCACACCCACTTCCGGAAACGCCCATATCCGGTCACTCTCCCTCCCGGATACGCCCATTTCCGGGAGCGCCCCTTCCGGTTACGCCCCCTTTGGCGGGCACCCTGGCTGCCAAAACAAGCTCTGTCCTATCACAATAAGCCCCGCCCCTGATGGCCACGCCCACCTGTCATAATAAGCCCCGCCCCCTGGTTGCAACGCCCATCTGTCAAAATGGGATACGCCCCCTGGTGGCCATGCCCACCTGTCAAGATAGAACACACCCACCTGTCAAAATGGGGTACGCCCCCTGGTGGCCACGCCCACCTGTCAAAATAGGACATGCCCACCTGTCGAAATAGGGTACGCCCCCTGATGGTCACGCCCACCTGTCAAAATATGGCACTAAATGGCTCCCTCTAGTGGTTCTACAATTAAACTACATGCAAAAAATGAAAATACCTCCCCCTAGTGGCCCAATAAATACTATTACACCAAAACTTATAAATGCCTCCCTCTAGTGGTTCAAACTTAATTTAACAGCCTATTGTATAATTGGCCCCCTCTAGTGGATCAAAGTAACATTACATGCAAATGTAAAAATACCTCCCCCTAGTGGCTCAAAAATTAAACTACATGCATATATGAAAATACCTCCCCCTAGTGGCCCAATAAATAGTATTACACCAAAATATATAATTACCTCCCTCTAGTGGTTCAAAATTAATATAACAGCCTATTGTATAATTGACCCCCTCTAGTGGATCAAAGTAACATTACACCCAAATGTGAAAATACCTCCCCCTAGTGGCTCAAAAATTAAATTACAGCCTATAGTGTATATAGCGCCCCCAATGGTTTGAATCTAACTCCTCAGTGTCATCAGAACATGTCCGAACAAGTCCCTTTAATATTATACGGTCTGGGCTCTGTCTCAACATGACTCCTTGAGCATTCCATTTTATTTTAATCAGTTAAAAGGAGCTTTTTAGCTTCCTGACTTTAATTTAAAACCACATTAGCTCCAACACTCTAGAGACACCATTACATCTGATTCTAACAATTCAACCATGATAAATTAAACTTGTAAGAGCACTAAAAAGAGAATTTATTCACCCACAGCTATGTTGAAGCAGATCCTCATCCTTTTGTTGATTTTAAAAATGCACCATTACACAGTCTTTAAAAACAGATAAGGATTTAAAAAAACATCACTTTAAACCTGGTTGCTTTAAGCTGGAAATAAGAAATCTATCAAACTACTAAAGTTACTGATAAAAAACAGTCCACCAATCGGCGTTTGACACGCCCCTGCTCTGCTTTGTATTCGCTGTATTTATCACGCCCCTGACTTCACCTACGTCCGCAAGTCAGGTAAACCGGTTTGGGCGGTGCTCACCGGGCGGCATTTACCTGTATAAAAGGCTGTCGGAAAACGGTTAATCTCTACAGCATGCTGGAAGGACCTCATTCAACAATCCGACCTTAAGGACACGGAGCGCGGTGCTGCGACGAACAAAGAAAACAGCGGTTTCACGAAGACTGTATCACCGGCTTCATTCGAGGGGAATCCCAGAAGCCCGCGTCATTGTCAGACCGCGTCAGAGCTGAGCCCAAGCATATAGCCTCTTCTGCCTCAACTCCAACCATGGACCTAAAAAGAGTTGAATTTAAAAATGAAGAACTTGATGAGGAAACGTCTGTTCTTTTATCTGAATTGTCAAATGGGATTCCATCCGTGACGACACGCTCAATGTGCGATAAATCAACCTCTACAACTCTGGACAAAAATCCGACATTGGCTTTTACAGAAGACTTTCCTCTTTTAAGCGAGACTCCGATTTCCTTCCTGGATCAAGAGAATCAAATGGAGGAAATTGAGAACTGGATACCTACCGCAGTCAACAGTGCTATTAAAACTGCTCTAAGCCATTTTATGGGTTATGCCTGCATATCTTTACTGCGGAAACAATGTAACTCTTGCAAAATGGGAGGCAGTCAGCAGGAGCACCAGTGTTTAGGTGTAGATGCTATAAAGCAAAATATGTTTTATTCCCAGCAAAATTTGTTACAAACAGGTCCTACCCTCTTTTAGTAGCTTACCCTGGTTGGTTTAACCTGGAATTAAGAAACCCTCCAAACTATTAAAGTTGTAGATAAAAAACAGTCCACCAATCGGCGCTCGACTTGCCCCTGCTCTGCTTTGTATTCGTTGTATTTATCACGCCCCTCATGCCGAACATGTCCAGACAAGTCTACAGGCCCCGCCCCGTACGCTAGGTTCCTATATAAACCTCCTGGTCTTCGGCATTACATCCAGGACTTCCAGGCCGCCGTAATCTTCGCTCCGAGACGATGGATATGGGAGGATTCATCAAGCAGACCACTCTACCGTCATACTGGGGGATCGGCCAGCTGTATGAGCCGATGAGCACTCCGCCATCGCCTGTGGGGTTCGGCTACGCTAACCCGTATCATCCACCGTCAATTTCATCGCTCTCGCCATGCTACTCTCCACCATCCCCTGTGTTCTCTCTTTCGGAGATTCTGCCTGCAGATGCCCAGCCCGACGCTTGGGTCGAGGGATCATACAACCCTGAAGCTGGGGGAGCGGGTCACCCTTATTTCAACTATTATCGGCCGCCTACAACGAAACATCGCCGTGTAAGACCCCCTCTATCTACTTCAACCCTGGTGCCTATGCCCGATCTCGAGGGAGAGTGTGATGGACCTTCAGCGCCCAGCGATGGTGGGACCCCCGATGCGCCGGAATGCGCGACACCCGAACACGGGTGTGCGTCTCAGGATGAGGGGGGTGATTCTCCGACTCTGGCTGAGGTTGACAAATGGGACCTGGTGGACGGTTTGATGTCATCCAGATTCATCAAGGCTGTAAAGACTGCTGTTCTGCATCTATTTCACATGACCAGGGCTGCTTATCAGAAAGATAACTGTTATTGATGTCAAATTAGCCATCCCAGTCAGTTGCAGCATCAATGCCTAGAGCTAATGGATGAGGATTATTACCAACTCCACTTTCAATCAGTCATGCGACAACTTCTTACCCCGCGATTCATTCCAGCTATTCAAATTCTGCTGGTAAATCGGAGCATACATGATGATGATTATCTGAAGGTGAAAACAGTAGCTGAAACCGTTCTACATGAGCTGAGGAGTATGCAGGGGTTCTACAACGCGATTCAAGCTGTGTATGGTGATAGGGATGATGAAACCATCCTGGAAGAACTCAGGACTGTCTCCCGATGCTATGGCTATGAAATCTGATGTGTACTAATGTTGGCTATATCTCCTCTGATATAAATGCTCTAGTTTAATCCTAACGTGTTTTGTTTTTTATTCATTTGTTTTTATAATTGTGTAATGCTATGGTTTTAAACTTGTAATAAAAAAAAAACTTTGATCCAATCATATGGTTCATCTATCTGATTAATACAAGGGTTAAATTACACTAGCCGTTCTCCTGTACTATCATTCGACAGTAAAATGTCAGAACAGAGGGTGTTGACCAATGCATACTATGACCCCGCCCATCCGGGGAGCTATGGGGGTGTTGACAGATTGAGAAGGGGTTTAAAGGACAGAGAAGGACGTGTGATCGGTGTCGAAAAAGTAAAAGACTTTCTTTCAGGCGAGGACACCTACACGTTGCATAAACCTGCACGAGTAAAGTTTCCCCGGAATCGTGTTTTTGTAACCAAACCCTTGAAGCAATTCCAGGCCGACTTATGTGACATGCAAGCCTTGGCGACACATAACGACGGATTCAACTATTTACTAACAGTGATTGATGTCTTTTCAAAAAAGGCGTATGTGCGTGCTTTAAAGAGAAAGACGGGGTGTGAGGTCGTTAAGGGGTTTGAATCAGTTTTTCAAGAGAGTCAAATTCCACAAAAATTACAGACGGATGCTGGTAAAGAGTTTTATAATAAACAATTTAAGTTAATGATCAAGAAATATGGTATTACCCACTTTAGTACAGCCAGTGATCTAAAGGCATCTGTTGTTGAGCGCTTCAATCGCACTCTGAAGGGTAGAATGTGGAGATATTTCACCGCTAATAACACCTTCCGGTACATCGACGTCCTTCAAAAGCTAGTGGAGAGTTACAACCACAGCTTCCACTCAAGCATTAAGATGACACCTATGCAAGTGACGTCAGAGAATACTCCTCAAGTCATGAAAAACCTCTATTGCATCACCCCATCGATAGACTCTGGTAAAATAAAGACAAAGTTTAAGAAAGGGGATCTGGTCAGAATATCAAAGCTACGTGGGGTATTTGATAAGAAATATGAGAACAGCTTCACAGATGAAATATTTACGGTTGACCGTTGCATACTCCGCTACCCCCCAGTGTACGAGTTAGTTGATTATGATCAGGATCGAATACACGGATCGTTTTATGAGGCCGAATTGCAGAAAGTAAAAATTAATGGTGAGCGGGTGTATAACGTGGACAAGATTTTAAAGCGGCGGAGAGTCAACGGGGAGGACCAAGTCTTTGTGAGGTGGAGAAATTGGCCCGAAAAATTCAACAGTTGGGTCAGAGCCTCAGATGTTAAAAGTGTCAAATAATATCGCCCACAAAACCGTGTAACACATTGTCGATTCACTATAAAGCGTGGGTTCTACAGACTATGATTAATTAGTAAACCGTACCCTCCAAAGCCTTTAGATGACTTTTTTTGCTCCGTCAAATTCACAATGTCTGATGAGGGGTTCTATGTAACTCTACCTTCCAACGCCAGCGGAGAGGTATTTAAAGATAACACGAGCTCAAATTATACTACAGACCTTCCAAAGGCTATTGAGCTAAGTGGAGACTGGGTAGTGGGACTGTGTGAAATTGTCTACCCTCATACATGGTATAACCTGTCGGATCAGCATTCATACATTGATTTAAAGAAGGTTGTTTATGAGGTGGGAGACAAATCTAAAGATGAGAGGAATACACCCCGTATAGAATACGCCAGGTCCAAGTTTTCCGGAGGGGGGTATTTTGAGAGACCTCAAGACCTCTCAGATGCTCTAGTCCCAGCCGTGAAGAAATATGACAGGAGCATCGATCTAACCTACAATAATGTCTCGAAAAAGTTTGACTTCAATGGGGATGGAAGATACAAAATTCGAGCTAGCAACCCTCTCTCCATCATGCTCGGTTTGAACGCTGACGAATGGTGGACCATCTCCAACAGACCTGCGCCCCACCCAGCGGATCTCGGCACTGGTGTATATAACCTGTTTGTCTACACAGACATAATCCATTTCCAAACTGTTGGTGACAGTCACTCACCTCTGCTCGGTGTCGTAAACATAAATGGTAAATTTGGTGACGTGATTGGTGTGAGGTATAACACAGTGCATTACCTCCCCGTTTCAAAAAGCTATATTAAGACAATCTGCATACAGGTAAAAACAGATCGTAACGAGTGTGTGAACTTTGTATACGGGAAGACGATCGTGAAGCTGCACTTTAAACCGGTTTTGACACCTGCGGTAAAATGGCATACTTAACACACAGACCAGAACCAACGCGGTTTGTACAATATTATGTGAACCAGACGGGTGGAGAGCTACCCGGGTTTTCAGGACAGCCTGTCATGTATGGTCGTGGATTTGGATCTGTGTTTGCCCGCCTCTTCCGATTTATATCCCCATTTGTTAAGAAAGGAGTGTCGATTGCTAAACCGCACCTTAAAGCTGCGGCATCGAATATAGCTTCGGACGTCTTTGGGAGGGCGGTCAATAAAATCAAGAGCAAGATCGGTCAGAATTCTGATGCTCAGGAAGGTTCAGGAATAATGATCTTATCAAGACGAGGTCGAAAGAGACCCCCTGGAGAGCGTGTTTGGATGACTAGAAAACAAGCCAAGACAAAGAAAAAGAAACCACTTAGGGTGAGCAGGCAGAGGGGAAGGAAGTCCGGCAGAGGCTCTGACATATTTTAACTGAATAGGAATATGGCTCTACTACATGTCAAATCGGGAGAGTGTACGCTCGGTGAGCTTGACTTATTTTCAGCGCCTATGACTCAACTATCGGTAGAGGATAAGCTGTACACTGAGATTTCACCCCTTTCAGCCATCACCGATGGAGGACCGATAGAATTTTTTATCCCTGGTGGGGGCGAGTCGTATACCGATTTAAATGACATGTTGATCCATCTCAGAGTTAAAATTAGCAATGCTAACGGTTCGCCCATGGCTCGTGACGCTAAGGTCGGCTTAATTAACTACCCTCTGAACACAATTTTTTCCCAATGTGATGTAACCCTCGGAGACCGTTTAATATCGCAGTCCAGCGCTACGCATCCTTATAGAGCTATGATCGAAACATTGCTTAATTATTCAGATCAAACCCTTAAAAGCCAGTTCAGTGCAGGGCTTTTTTATAAAGATACAGCCGATGAAATGGATTCTACAGAGACTATTGATGGACCGAATGAAGGATTAAACCAACGTGCCTCCTTTACAGCCCAATCTCGAGAGGTGCACCTGCTAGGACCGCTTCATGCTGACATATTATTCTGTGAAAGACTACTTTTGAACTCTGTTGACATAAGAATTAAGCTAACACGAGCAAGCGATGCGTTCTGTCTTATGGGTGCTGCAGATTCTACTTTCAAACTATGGATTTTAGGTGCAGCTCTCTTTGTCAAAAAGGTGACTGTATCTCCCGCCGTACGGCTCGGTCATGAGACCGCATTAATGAAAGGAAATGCTTTGTACCCGGTATCGCGTGTGAATGTAAAAACATACTCTATACCTGAACATTCAAGAATATGCACTCAGGAGAACCTGTTCTTGGGTATGACACCTAAATATGTGGTTATTTCGATGGTTAATCACCAGGCCTTTACAGGAGCGCGCAATTTGAATCCGTTTTCATTCAACCATTATAATATGGAGTATCTAGCTCTGTCCCGTGATGGTAGACAGATTCCTGCTAAGGCCTTCCAACCCAACTTCGATCAGGGTAATTCTGTACGAGAATATTACAACCTGTTCACATCCACAGGGAGGCATTTAAAGGATCTCCCCCTAAGCATAACTAGGGAGGACTTTAACACGGGTTACGCATTATTTGCTTTTAATCTCGACCCATGTGATGAATCTGAAGCACTATCACCAGTACGCAGTGGTAACATTAGGCTAGAAATGAGATTCAGAACACCGTTACCGCACACAACAACGCTGATTGTATACGCGTGCTACGACTCCATCCTGGAAATAGACTCTAAAAGAAGAGTTTTGGTGGATTATTATTAACCACTTGGAAACATGAATAATCACGAACTCGATGCAATACTCAGTCATCTGCTTGGGAAGCTTTTCTGCGGTGTATGGGCCAGCGACCAACTGGAGCTGCTACCACTAACATTTCCCAGACCGGCTTATTTTATCGTCAATACACACCCTTCTAACATGCCTGGGGAACACTGGCTAGCCCTCACTCTGGAAGAGGGTGGTAAAGCAACGTTTTTTGACTCTTACGGGTACTCACCAGAATTTGTCTATTACCCTTCATCCATTTTGGATTTTTTGAAAGATCGTTCGTCTGTGATAATGTACCATAACCAACAATTTCAGAGCGTTCAATCTTCTGTTTGTGGGCATCACTGTATTTTTTATTTATGCCATAGAGCCTGTGGTCTCTCCATGCAACAAGTTTTATCAAAGTATTGTCAAATTCCTGAATCAAATGATGAGCTTGTATCTAACTTTGTCAAAAAGTATGTGAAATGTGCTATGAAGCGAAACACAACGTTTTTCACGCATAGAACCTGTTCTCTAGATGTGTTTAAAGATTGTTACGGGTTTTGATATGTATGAGAATATGCATCAAATGTATTAGACTTATGATGTTTAACTTGGAATGAAATAAACCTGTACGCATGAAATTATGTGAATAGATATCGTTTATTGTGAAAAGAAACAACGCTTATTCAGTAGTCATGCAGCTAGGGGGAGAATGTGAGCCAGCTGGGGGCTCGGGTTGCCTTACGAAGAGACTTTTTACTGAAATGATCTTCCGCTCTGGTCCAGAGGGGTGATAACGTAACACTCTTACGCTTTCTGCGTGGTACCTGCGCATTCTGAGGCCAAACTGGTGACATCATGAACGACATCCTTCTTTCCCGCCGTTTTGTAGCAGTTGGAGCCTTTAAAGACGGCCAAACTGGTGACATCAATACGCGCTTTTTATTTTTTGATTTCCTGCCTGCTCTCTCATCCACGACACTCTCAACGGCAGGTGTAGAAGAGGTCTCTGCAGAGTCTAGACCATCTAAACCTCGGCTATACCCACTAACGATCTGGTTGTCCTTCGGGGGGTCATCATTCGCACGGTCTCTCTGCAGCAATAGGGTGACACGCGGCTCTTCGTTCTCTCCTTGCTTAAGGAGGGTTAGGTATTTCTGAAGTAATGCGTGGTAGCGTTTAATTTTCTCGTACGATGCACTGTTTGGGTCATCCGATATTGCCTGCATGTCCTCATCAGTGTCATCCTGAGCCTTCTGTCGTATGGTTCCGGAGTTATCCCGTTGCTTCAGACGATTTAATTGATGCGGCGAGACTAGAAACATTTTCTGTGATGCTCTCAGTGTCATAATACACTTCTACCGGCGGAATATTCCAGCCACCAATTCTCCGAGAAACGGTATTACAGCTGCAATCAGCGGGAGAATTCCTCCTGTCTGGGTTTTCAATGTCTGTCGTTTGCGCTTTAACCCCACCTTCCGATCAGCCAACAGCCTGAGGATTTTTTTCTGCTTCTTAAGTCTGTTGTATTGTGTTGTGGACAGCTTGATGTTCCCTTTCAGCACATTTAAAGCAATCTCGCACAAGGTTTGTAGAAAGTCGGGAGAACAATGAGTTAGGATATCTTTACGTTTCTGGGGTGTGGAATGAAAAAGAGCCCCTAGTAACGGTGCATTTCTTTTTATGCGTGCCGACATGTTGGTCACTTGTTCTTAGCTATGTAAACAGCCGGCCACTGTCCAGGAAGTAAACCTGTCCTGAGCTTGTATTGGTCTGGTGTGTCAGGGGTGAGGTCTACACATAAATAGCCGTGTGGTTGGCTCGTAGCATCTTCAAAACTCTCCATGAAAAAGGGTTTCTGTCCAGGGAAAATTTGACGTGCTAAATTTGCTACCTGCAATCTGTCACGTGGGTTTTTAAACAAGACCGTATAATTACAATTAAGACTGATAGTTCGAGTATGTTTCCCCTTGAGAAACACATTCTGAGTCAACATCATAACGCTCATGTTTCTATGGTGTCGATATTGTGTAAATATTTTCACGACCTCTGGATGCTCAGGTGCTTGAAATAGTACATCATCGAGAATCAATAGATGCGATTGATCTGGGGGGAATAAAACATCATCTTCAAAGGAATGAGGCAATCCTTCGATGAATTTAATTGATTTATTAATCTTCATCAATTCCGTATACAATGGTTGGAATGAAGTGTAGATCCAAACAATATTTTCAGGTACAGAATCCATCACATGTAGACAATTAATCAAAACATTTTTTACAAAAAAAAGACTTCCCACAGCCACTCGGGCCTACCACAAGACTTGAAAAAGGAGTTTTAAATCTTGGATCAAAGTTAATCGCTTCCAGTTCACCCTGATGCTGCATTTTCCCCCTCAAAAACCAAATGGTAGCGTCGTTCCGTCTGGGAACAACCTCCGCTTGTCATAGACCACCCTGAAAGTTTTGGTAAATGAGTGATTCCTCAGATGGAACCCGTTTTTATCACGTTTGATGGAATGCTGCGGTGCTTTGAGTACCTCGCCTCTCTCACCACCCAGGTAACCGTCAACAAGTCCTGTCATTGTATCAAAATTCACCCTTTCACAGCATTCTATGGTTCGTGATATCCCCTTTGCCCTCATCACAACCTTCCCCCTGTGCTTTGTCTGATACGAGTAACTCTTTGGCCCTGCGGCAACAAACTCCTGAATGGTGTCCCCTGGTGGGAGCTCGTTTGTCAAGTCACCCAAATAGCTACCTGTCGGCAGAGAGCTCTCGCCTTCACACACAACATAGATCACACTGTCTGTGTCAAGGTAGAGTACCCGTTCATGGAGTTGGTGTAGGTATCTGAATAACTCTAGTCGTGCGTAAGCTGTTGTAAATGCGGCAACGAACACATTGGTGGTTTTGTTAGGGGGCGTTACACAGTTTTTGTTGTTCTTCCATTGAATCATGACCATCTTGGGGTTCAGAAAGCTGAAGTATGTCACGACAAACTTCCCTGAAAACAGGAACTCAAAAAACTTGTCAGGGTGTTTAATGATTGAGGTTTGGGTTTGGTCATTTTTTTGAGCAAACTTCCCCCAAAGCGAATTCAAACACAGCTTGGCTACTTGACGTTTTGGCGGGTTTACTTTAATTTTTTCAGGGTCTAACTCTACACCCTGATTCACCCTGAAATCCTGGATGTATTTCTGTCTGTCCTCCTCGCTCTCTACACCCTCGGGATAACCTGAAGCTTCCTGCTTGGTCTTCAAAAAGGAGTTGACATACTTTGCAAAGATCTGATCACTATGCTGCTCAAAGTGCCACACCTCAATGATCTGATCGATTCTGTAGCCGTGTGAAAGGGCTTCTTTAATCTCTTCAGATACCCATACACCTGTTAAGGCTCTCTCAGTGTCAGTGTGGGTGCAACTATGTGTCTGATTGTTCTCCAATGCACATGTGCGACAGAGGGTGAATACAAGCTTTCCATGATCTGTTCTGAATGGTAGAATGGGGAAATAAAGACCACGAGGTGGTGAAATGACTGCTTTGATAAATCCATAATAATTTCTAGGATCATCAAAGTTTTCCCTGATTATGATCGGGTGCCCTACAGGAAAGCTTTTCGTCTTCTGAACAAATGGGTAAAGACTACACACGTCCTGGTAAAGAACCTGCTCACCGGGGGCTGCAGAGTACCTCAACCTGACTGCACATGTACGCCCTCCAAAAAGCGCTTCACGGGGGGTAAGTGGTGCAGGAGCCTGGTAGGTCATCATGAACTGCTTCACATCAGCGTTACTCTTCTTCATTTCTTCCCACACATGTTCCCACATCACCTCGAGCTCTATACCGTACACAGTCCTCAGCATATGCTCCCTCTCCATGGTCGCAGCGTAGAGCTGCCCATAAGGCACACCGGTCAATGGACTCTCAGCTGTTGGATAGCGACAGGTGCTGCAGCCATGATGCTCACACCCATGGAACTGAAACCCTATTTTACGCTCCCCTACCTCCAGGTAACCGTCTAAAAAGTATGATCCAATCTTTTTCTCACCACCTCTTAGAGCATGCTGTATTCCAACCCTCCTTGTATGTGAAACATATTCCAACCATTCAACGGAAGCTGTGGAAAACTTTTTAAACTGTTCGCTGTAGTCTGTAGGTGAAGGTACAGCGAGAGTGTCTGCCTTCAAATGATTGCTTTGAAACACTTTCATACAAGCACTTGCGATGGTGATCCTGTTAAAAGGGTCAATCTGACTGTCGTTAAAAAACTCCTGACGAAACCTTGTACATCCTTGTAGGAGTATCTCCACATCATTCTTACAGTAAAAGAGAGCCTCCTTTTTAAAGTCAAACACGCCCTTGCTAACCTCAGCGTACCATGTATAGAATTCCTCCTGCTCAGCACGATTCATTCGCTCAACACCGTAAAATGATGGCAGCGGGTAAGAACCTACATAGCTCAGATTATCAGAGGATGAGAAACGGTGTGGGAAATAGCCCTTGCTATGGTCAGGAAAACCGAGGGCTTCAGGCATTTTACTAAGCTTCATGGCAAGGAAAGATAGGCTGTCAATGAACCTCAAACCGTAATCAGGATCAGTGATGCTCAGAATTTTACACCCTTGCATAATGATGTCAGGATTTAAACCCATCTCCGTCATTGCATTCAGAACAAGGTAGGAATCAAAAGCTCTAGCATTATGGGCTACACATGTGTAATTCCGACGGCCTGGCCTCCTGATTTCACGGATAAACTCGTGAATGCAATCACTGCCGTAGGCTGACCGCTCCTCACCAGATGTGGACTTTGAACAGATCAGAAATGGAACATGCTCACCCTGCGCACCAGGGAAAGTTTCAGTATCGTAAAAGATCACCTTGTCACTTATTTCGGTATCGACAGAGCATGTCTGGATATAACATTTATGGTCTGATGCTGGCTGGTCCTTATCAAGCTTACCCCCACAAATCCTACACTTCTTCCCTTGACACACATGCTTCTTGCCTGTTGTGAGACTCTGGTTATAGTTTACCCCACGGTTGGGACATTTCTTCACCTGATAACAATGACTGACCATCACACGCGCCCTGGGTTTTAGCTCAGGTACTTTATGTCTATCGTAACACGTCTGGTTCTTGCAATATCTGTTACAGTCATGACAAAGAATCGGATTGGTAACCCCCTGAGCACACGCTGCATCATTGCAGACAGCGCACGAACCTTTGCATACATGATTGTATTTATGCCCTATAGGATCGAAACAGTAGTGACAAATATCCCGAGCCCCTATAAAACCCTTCAAGTTTTTGATCCCGCAGTAATGGTCTCGGAAGTGCAATAGAAAAACAGTCCTGCTTCGGTCCTCAAAGTCGGTCTGAATCTTCCCTAGAGCTCTCTCTCCCTCACTTCTGATAAAAACAACTATTTTTCTGTTCAACAACTTCTCAAATTTGTGGATATCGCCTGATCTGACGGGGGTGTGTTCTGAAAGGCCTGCACGCTGTTGCAACTCTCTACCGAGCTGTATAGCCGCATCGGAGCTGAGGCTAGGGTCTGCAACACAGGCTAAGCTAATAGCAAAACACAGTTTATCATCTCAATCATTGTTCACAATATATAGGTGGCGTCTGTTCTTATGTATAAGCTCGCAATCGAGAGACATTTCAGCTTTTCGTCTAGCTACCCCGCTAAGATCACGCACTGTTTGAATTACAAACTCCAAACGCTCTGTTGAGGCTATTTCAGCATTGGATTGCATCAGATCATCTAAAAACGTTTCGAACTGGTGCATGACGTTACTCCCCCCTTCATCGACTGAGAAAGTCACGCTGCGAGACACGCCGGGTCCATTAACCTCTATCTGCACAATATCGTTAGTGTTAACCAGCGGTGTCACCCGGTCTGATAAACCCCTGAGCATATTCATTATGTGATTATGAAATTCATACGGACACGGATGATCACCCTCAGGCCGGACAAAGTTGTGTCGGATCTCTATGTTATTGAATTCGTCACGTACATTGATCTGAAATTCTTCATCTTCCTGACTAGACGGTTGAGGACTATTTAGCTCCTGTGAGACATTCATACTGACTGGTTGATGTTGCTATTTAAACATACGATCAGAAAAAAAAATACATGAAAAAACATTCAGAGTCAGACAATACACAAGTTGGAGAAAGCTCCAGACAGTCTCACTGTTAATTGAAGTAGCAAGGCTGGCGTTGGGCAGATCCGCTGAGATCCAATTGCAAACAGCTCCGCGCTTCGATCACGATCTATGATAAAGCGCAGGTAAAAGTCAGGAATATAATAAAATAAATAAAAATACGGTAATACCAGTGTCTAAACAGTCAACAGAATTTAACAAACAGTAAACTCACCTCAGAGCGGAGTTTCGCTTTGTAACAACCCCCACCGCCTTTTTCCCGCTCCAGCCCAAAACCAGCTCAGAGCAGTAACTGGAGTTGAGCGATACTTCTAGCTGTAACAGAGTATGTATGCTATGGTGAATCTATCGATAAGCCAGCAGCGAATCCATCTTGGTGCTATCAAACATCCGTAGACGATCGCACAATTGCGAGCTAAAAAAACATTTACTCACCTCGCTCCAAACCGATAATACAGGTCGCCGATGTGAAGATTTCCTGAAGTCGCTGTGAAGTTGATTTCACCGCTGAACCCGTAACTCCAGCTCTTAGCAGGGGAAGCTCGGGAATCCCGCCAGGAGTCAGCTCTGACGCGGTCTGACAATGACGCGGGCTTCTGGGATTCCCCTCGAATGAAGCCGGTGATACAGTCTTCGTGAAACCGCTGTTTTCTTTGTTCGTCGCAGCACCGCGCTCCGTGTCCTTAAGGTCGGATTGTTGAATGAGGTCCTTCCAGCATGCTGTATAGATTAACCATTTTCCGACAGCCTTTTATACAGGTAAATGCCGCCCGGTGAGCACCGCCCAAACCGGTTTACCTGACTTGCGGACGTAGGTGAAGTCAGGGGCGTGATAAATACAGCGAATACAAAGCAGAGCAGGGGCGTGTCAAACGCCGATTGGTGGACTGTTTTTTATCAGTAACTTTAGTAGTTTGATAGATTTCTTATTTCCAGCTTAAAGCAACCAGGTTTAAAGTGATGTTTTTTTAAATCCTTATCTGTTTTTAAAGACTGTGTTATGGTGCATTTTTAAAATCATCAAAAGGATGAGCATCTGCTTCAACATAGCTGTGGGTGAATAAATTCTCTTTTTAGTGCTCTTACAAGTTTAATTTATCATGGTTGAATTGTTAGAATCAGATGTAATGGTGTCTCTAGAGTGTTGGAGCTAATGTGGTTTTAAATTAAAGTCAGGAAGCTAAAAAGCACCTTTTAACTGATTAAAATAAAATGGAATGCTCAAGGAGTCATGTTGAGACAGAGCCCAGACCGTATAATATTAAAGGGACTTGTTCGGACATGTTCTGATGACACTGAGGAGTTAGATTCAAACCATTGGGGGCGCTATATATACTATAGGCTGTAATTTAATTTTTGAGCCACTAGGGGGAGGTATTTTCACATTTGGGTGTAATGTTACTTTGATCCACTAGAGGGGGTCAATTATACAATAGGCTGTTATATTCATTTTGAACCACTAGAGGGAGGTAATTATATATTTTGGTGTAATACTATTTATTGGGCCACTAGGGGGAGGTATTTTCATATATGCATGTAGTTTAATTTTTGAGCCACTAGGGGGAGGTATTTTTACATTTGCATGTAATGTTACTTTGATCCACTAGAGGGGGCCAATTATACAATAGGCTGTTATATTAATTTTGAACCACTAGAGGGAGGCATTTATAAGTTTTGGTGTAATAGTATTTATTGGGCCACTAGGGGGAGGTATTTTCATTTTTTGCATGTAGTTTAATTGTAGAACCACTAGAGGGAGCCATTTAGTGCCATATTTTGACAGGTGGGCGTGACCATCAGGGGGCGTACCCTATTTCGACAGGTGGGCATGTCCTATTTTGACAGGTGGGCGTGGCCACCAGGGGGCGTACCCCATTTTGACAGGTGGGTGTGTCCTATCTTGACAGGTGGGCATGGCCACCAGGGGGCGTATCCCATTTTGACAGATGGGCCTGGCAACCAGGGGGCGGGGCTTATTACGACAGGTGGGCGTGGCCATCAGGGGGCGGGGCTTATTGTGATAGGACGGAGCTTGTTTTGACAGCCAGGGTGCCCGCCAAAGGGGGCGTAACCGGAAGGGTCGCTCCCGGAAGTGGGCGTATCCAGAAGGGGGGGTGACCGGAAATGGGCGTGGCCGGAAACAGGCTTGACCGGAAGGGGCGTATCCGGAAGGGCGTGACCGGAAGGGGGCGTGACCGATGGGTGTGACTGGGAGGGGGCGTGGTCTCATTTACATTTTGGCAGCTAGTGGTCTATACTTTCTCTATTGACAATGTTTCTTAATAGAGTTTTCCAACAAACAGTGTGCAAGTGATTAAGATGAGTTTGAAATGATTACCAAATAATTGCAAAATGCATACTTCTCTTAACAATATTCCTCCAGCTCTTACAACAAAACAGAGGGTGTAAAGAATGCTTTTCCCAAAACAAGAACAAAATGCAATAACCAAATGCATTAAAAAACATACTTGTAAAAGTGACTGCCCTACCCAACAAAAGCCGCAAACTCTGCTATCGCCTTTTTATAGGCAGGGGTTGCATCATTGTCCGTTATGGGATCTTGAAGCACCTCTGTCTGCAGGGCTAGCAACAAGGATGCAATGCATTTGGGGTATGCCATGTGGAAAACGTAATAGTAAGCCATAATGTATAGAATGGCTTCCTGGAGCTTGGATTTTGGAAACGGTGAGATGGGAGTTGTGCCAGCACATATGAAGCAGCCATCCTCATCAACGAGCAAGACCGGTGTGCAGAGAGGCCGCTTCTGGAGAAACATTACGGGTTCCTGTGATGGCTAAAAGGAAAAGACAAAATATTATATTGTTTAATAATTATGGCAAGTTTTATGTCAGATTAAACAACAATACAATTAACAATGGTTCTCAAACTTTTCACATCAAATACAGCCTAACAGTAATTTGTATTGTGCTTTGCACATGACTCAAAAACACTTCACGCAGTGTAGGGGATTTTTTCTCCATTCACTCCACACACTGTATGTAGCCACAGTTTCCCCTAGGGTAGACTAACAGACTGACACCGCACACATCTGCGCCAACAGTCCATCTATTCCTTCACTCACACAATTTGTACATCTTTTTAGTGGTAGGGGAAACCGGAATACCCGGCGGAATCCTTCGGAGACATGGTGGGAACATGCAAAGCCACACAGAAAGGCCCTGTCAGCCTTTTGAACCCAGGACTTTCTAGCTGTTAAGCACCAGTGCTAACCGCTGGACCACCATGCAGTGTGCAATAAAAATGAATATTACAATCATGCACACAACCAAGGTGCCATTTGCCGGGGGGGAATCCCCCCCCACCCCCCCCACCCCTCTGCTTGTGATGGACCCCCCTCTGGTTATTAATTTCTTATCTCTTATCTCTAACCCCTGTGCTTCTGCTGAAGAACAACATCGGCGAACACCTTCATAAAATAATGGCTGCAGTTTACACGTTCCGTCTCCACAGCAGAGTTTAAGAGGGGATTCTGCGCAATCAACCCAGAATCCTGCAGAATCCGTTTGACAGACTAGAGGAAGAATGATAAAAACACTCAACAATCTTCCCTTCATCTCTGCACGGAGCTCGGCAGAGGTCAGGTGCAGAAATAATTTTGAGGTTCATATGTTGAGGTTCATATGTAGGCTCAGTTTAATAAAGCGTGCGTATGGATTTGGAATCCATACGCACGCTTTATGTGCGCCACGCGCTGATTTGGGCATCGTGCTGGACCTTTTCAGAGCTTTAAACTGAAAAAAGGGTATTATTCCTTTAACTTGTAAATAATACGACTAAGATCTTACTAGTGACCAGGTTTGTTTCAACTCCATGCACAACAAATGCAATATTTGTTTTTATACGGCTTTGAAGACAAACCGATCGCAAAATTTGTGGAAATGGTCCAAAAAGCGCACAGTGTGTGTGTCAGGATGTGTGTGTGGAGTATGGACCCAGACAGCAGGTGCAGGATGTTTATTAAAGGTGATGATGATGATGATGGTGGTGACGGCAGGAGAAGACTTGACATCGGGCAGGAACGAGACGGCAGGACAACACACCATGGAGAGGAAGACAACAATGATCCGGCGCTGAGTGAAGGGAAGTGATGGGTAATAAAAGGCAGGAGGTGAGGAGGATCTGGTGGGAATGATTGGAGAGACAGGTGAGGACAATGAGGAGTGAATAGGGCATCGCACAGTGTGTGTCCGTCTTGCCTCTGGGAAGCATGGAGCTGGTAGCGCAGCATAATTAGAACACCTTGCATTAAAGAGGATCCTGAATATATGAAAATTGCGCAGGTGAATGCACTGTTTAAAAAACAAACAATCTATACTTTCCTGCAGTACCCCAAATTCGTGCGCACGGTTTAATAAACTGAGGGTATAGAGGGATTCTTACACCTGAAAAGTATTTCTGCACCTGACCCAGGCTGGGTTCCAGAGGGGAACTTTTTCCCCACAGAAAAATATGCAGTTGTGGGTCTGAGAGGGCGGACAGGGTGCTGCTGATGCCACGGGGGGAAAAATAATCTCAGCTGCTATGACTGGATAAGTCAAGTGAATTCTTATCTTTCATTTTAATCATCTTAAAATATTTGATCTTATCTTAATTTTCTATGTCAACACAAATTTTGTTTTTCACATTTTTCTGTCAGTTTTTAAAGGGTAAGCGTACGAGCAAGATGCCCTGCTGCCTGGATACACAAACCTGTCGTTTATTTTCATGAATAAAAAGTAATTTAAAAAAATCCCCCCCCCCCTCTGCTTTTTTCACAAATCGCACACTGCACACAACACAAAGAATCTTACCGATAAGATATGGAACAGTGCGTCCGATGCATTGGACAGTTTCTGCGGAAGGGCAGCATTAGTAGGAAATCGCACTGGGAGGCATTCTTCTGGGAAAGCAAAAATAAATAACGGGATTTTATTAATATTTACTTGAATAGTCTAACAAAATAAATAAAATGTGAAAAAGTGACTTACCTTCAAAATTCCGTGCTATTTGTGGAATAGATGGCTGCTCAGAAGAATATAGAGTATTTAATACTTTCTACTACCACATCAAACGAAGACATGCATCCTACCTGGCTAATGGACGCCCACCACCAGTCACTTCTACATTTACTCGCTCGGTCGGTTTTGGCGATGAACGGTTCAACATTCCCATGTTCTACGGCTGTGCTTCATCCATTCATCCTACCGGCAATGCTACCAGCAATACTGAAGCGGACCCCACCACCCTCGAAGCCAACGGCTTCAACAACGCAATGCTTGCTGGAACGACCACCGAACAAGAGCTCCTAGACCAAGAAGAGGAAGGGCACAATTAACCTCTTGATGTTCAACCTCTTGAAGCCCAAATAACCCCCAACACGGTAAGCATAATTGATCAGCGTAATACATTTCAATGAAAGTTCACCCAATGTCACCAGGTTAGCTTAGTTACATTCGATTTAAAAATTTCTGAGACCGGCTAATGTAGCATTGGAAAAAAAGATTAACAAATCGGTAAATAACAATATGTACGTGTTTTGCCCATTATAGACAACGTCTATGATTGTGGCAACACAGCTGTTGATAGACTTGTATTGCAAATGTAAACTTACCTTTAGTATTAGCTGCGCACGATGTTTACAGTAATGTATATATATATATATATATATTTTTTTTTTTTTTGTTTTGTTTTGTTTTGTTTTGTTTTGTTTGTTTGTTTCTCATTGCAGGGGACTGTCAACAACATAGTGGCAGAAGTGCAACAGTTTCAATTTACCCTTTTGGAAACCCTGCAGGAGAGAGTGAGCAATGTTTTTGAAAGACATGGACATATGGACAACATAGAGCAACTTCGTAATGAGACAATGGCAACAATTGATGACTTCGCAGATCCTTTTGCCTCCTTGACCACGAGTTACATGCAGGACCAAACTATTAAAGAACTTTTTCATCCAGTTGAACCTGAAGAGGTCATCATCTCACAAAAGCTCTGTAGAGTTAGGAGAGGTGGAATATGGGTACTTAAAACTAGGAACATTTATTTTTATTATGTGCCTCTCATCAAAAGTTTGGAACAATTTCTGTCTAACCCGAGAATATTCAATATGATTCATCACCCAGCAAATTGTAGCAAAGATGGCTTTCTTAAAGACATTGTTAATGGAAGCATTTTCAAAACTCATCCTTTATTTTCTGTTAAACGCAGAGCATTACAATTAATTTTATTTTCAGATGAAATCTGCAATCCTCTTGGTGCACATGCTTCTGTTAACAAAATACTGATGTTCTATTACTCATTAGGAAACATTGAGCCCAAATTTAGGTCAAAGCTTCCAGCCATAAGACTTCTCGCTATTGGCAAAGCTAAGGATATTTCAGAGGCTGGTGTGGATGTTATTTTGGAACGAATTGAAGAGGATTTAAAGAAGCTCAACAGTGGTACAAAAATCAAAACTTCTATCAAAAGAAGTGGGGAAACAAATGTCTTCGGTGCTGTAATATCAGTATGGGGGGATACCCTTGCTCTGCACGACCTAGCTGGGTTTAAGTCTGGGGTTGGTTTTGCTTTTAGCAGTGCAGGCATTGTGAGTGTGACTTTGACAGTATGCAAAGCAACTTTGATGAAAGTGATTTTACCCCAAGAACATTATGAAGTCATATCAGACAGTGTGAAGAAATGGAGAGGGCCAGTACAGAATTCCTTTAAAAATCCCTTATGACTACTTGTGGCCTTAATAGAAGGAGCAAACTTGTAGATTTCCCAGCTTTTGATTTAATCCAGCAAACACCACAGGATATAATGCATGTGTTACTTGAGGGTGTGGTGCCCTATGAAATGAAATGTGTGTTAAAGGCTCACATTTTGTCCGGAGATATTGAATTGGACTCTATAAACCCAGGTATAAAAGGCTTTTCTTATTCACCGGTTGATGTACGAGACAAACCATGCCCCATCACTGTAAATACTTTATCCTCACATGATACTTAAACAGTCTTCAGGACAGATGTTGGTGTTGATGAAAATATTTCCATTTATTGTAAACAGCATCAGTACAAATGTACATGTCCAGCTTATAATAGGACAACTTGAAATAACTCCGATCATATTTTCCCCTGTTATAGCCATTGAAACATTGGAAAAACTCAGGAGGATGATTGAACAGCACTTAAAAGAGTTTACTCATCTTTTCCCTGCCAACAACATAACCCCCAAACAGCATTATATGATACATTTTCCTTCACAAATTGAGACCCTGGGTCCCTTGAGAAGGCTTGTGTATGAGGTTTGAATCAAAACACAGATTCTTTAAAAAGTGGTCTTCCAAATTGAATTATAAAAATATTTGCAAATCTCTTGTCCGGCACAATCAAATTGTTGAAAGCACACAAAATGAAAATAATATTTTTGCACATGAGAAAGATATAGGCCCTGTGGGTGAAGTGCCAAATTTCCAATATGTTGAGTCAAAGCTCAGAGATTTTCTAAATATTGTCAATGTCCAGCATGTCATTTCTGTCAAGTGGGTTATGTTAAATGTTAACACTAACAAAACTGGAAAACGCTTGATTATTACAGACACTGATAATTGATTGCCTGTTTTTGGACTGATTAGTAATATTTACATTGTTGATTCAGTTTTAATTAGTTGTGAATATCAAGTTCATGACACACTAGATTTTAATAGAAATTTGCTATCATATGAAGTTACTGTACCAAATATTGCTATGGCCACAGAATTTATTAATTTGGAGAAACTTAAGGATTATACTGCATATCAAGCGGTTAAGCTAAATACCAAGACATATGTTCCAGGAAAATATGATCTTACTGATGTATTGTTGTAAAATTAAAATGTTTAATAAACGCATAATAAATATTAAGTTATTGACTCGTTTAAATTTATATTGCTGTTCTATGCAGGCTTTTTTTTTGTTATGGCATTGAAGTCTTTCTTGGACATAGACTCAACACTGGGTAGCTCAGTTGGCCTATTTATTGCGTAAATACAAATGCCCATAATAACAAATGTGACTAAAGAGGTTATGCATGTGATGTCATATCAACAGCATAGCCAGATTGCATTCTATTACAGGAACAGCATAACAGCCAAATGGTTGGTAAATCTGCAATGTTATAAAAGAAACTATGCTGTCTTGCCGCTCATTTGGCTGCTGTTGGCTATAATGGAATGCTATCTGCCATGATGTTGCTATGCTAGAACATCACTAACCTGACTAAAATCTTAAAACAAGAAAAAATTTCTTATTATTTACTGGCTTTTGGAAATATGCATGCATGATGCAACTTGATTTTGTATAAAATAAGATATATTTATGAAAGATTGCTCTAGATAGAATAACTTAAAACAAGTCAAATTATCCTAATGAGAACAAGTCTTAAGTGAAAACATCTAGAATCTAAACTTCTAAGATTAATATTCTTAATTTAAGTCAGTTTCACTTGGTTAGGAAATTCATTTTTGCAGTGTAGACAATCAGACCAGATTGATACAAGAGGAACAATTATCTGCACAATGCACTCACAAAGAAGAAACCAAACACACATTTAAAGAGTTAACCTTAATACAAGGGTAACAATTAAAAACCGTTAATCTAACTTAATTTACTCATAAATTAGAACAAATAACTCATGAAATGTTGATTGAAAGGACAATGACAATGAGAAATGGGGAACCTTATGGATAGGCATTAGCTGTAGTACTTTAGCTGTACTTCAGCTGTGAGGACGCCTAACACTTCATAGCAGATCTTAAACTCATTGATGGAACAAATTAAGATATGTGCGCTACTTTAAATTGACATCTACAGTTAAAGGCAAATGGCAATGAAAACAGAAATTAATAATAAACTTTTCAAATTAGTTACCAGGGTCAGAGGCCTTGGGAACTCTGTGTTCCCCATTTCATCAATTAGATAACAGACGTCTGCTTTGTGCCCGCGGGCCGCAGCTTGGGGAACTGTTGAAGCTTTTTGGAGCAGATTTCATTCAGCAACAACTTGACTGAATGGAGAACGATTGACTTTTGAAAATAAATTATGCCAACGAAGAAAATACACCCTGAGGGTTTTTTTTCAAGGATTGCTCTGAACTAATTTATAAGTAATTTGGTAAAATAAAGATAGAGCTTTGGAATTGTCTCATGATCTAAAAGCCGACTCTGAAAACAAGTTTAATAACAGATTCTAAATAAACTGGGGATTTCAGCAAAGCATGGTAAAAAAAACAAAACAAAAAAAAACAGGCTTTTTAAGAAAGAGGTACTGGAAAAAAATTATTATTGGAACAAAGTCTCAGGAGTTCCAGCAGCAGAACTGGGATCCAACAATGATTAATGGGAACTTTTCAAGCTATTTTCATAACCTTTGATTTTGATAAAAACATTTTTCCAGGTACAGGATAAGCAGATAAAGCAAATGTAACCATTAAGATTTCCTTTATTGTGTATTATCTTATATCTCCACAGATTAGAAACATCCTGTCCAGGAGTGATGCTGAGAAACTAGTCCATGCATTTGTTACCTCAAGGCTGGACTACTGTAATTCTTTACTATCAGGAAGTCCACAAAATGCCATTAAAAGCCTTCAGTTGATCCAAAATGCGGCAGCAAGAGTTCTGATGAATGTTAAAATGTAACTGAACCCCCTGAAAAATCATAACCCCGCCCCCAGACAACGTTAAAAAAAATTCTACAAAGTGGGCGGTGCCAGGAAGAATGGAGGGGTATGGCCAACTTTGGAGGATGAGCGGAGGGGGGAACGTGGGGGTGTGTTCAGGAGGACAATGACAGCTCGCTTAATCTGACACTGAAACATGGACAGTGACCGAAGCGACGTTGGCAGTTTTGCGACTGATCGATGTGATCAACATTCATCTGTTTTGAACGTTAGACTATGTTAGCATTACCACTCAGAGACCGGACTCCTCCTGTCTCCCTCTGCCTCAGCAGCACCGAGCTCGGGTGGCCCTGAACCAGCGGATCTCCTCCGTCGTCACCGGAGATAGAGGAGTAGAGGGAGGCTTTATGGAGCTCAGCGGCCGTGAACCGTATCAATTCGAACCGCTGGCTCGGGGCGCTGAGTCAGCGCTGCCCGAGGCTGGTGCTGCTGTTGAGGGAGAGAGAGATAGGATGGGTCCGGTCTCTGAGTGGTAATGCTAACATAGGCTAACGTTCAAACAGTATGTTAGCTATGCTAACTAAGTGCTAATGTGATAATAAAGGTAACCTGAAAAACGTAATCCAACTCCAAACTCGCCACGGGGGGGGCGAGTCTGAATATGTCTGATAGTTTTATACCCAAACCCACGGGGCGTGTCTGTGAGACCATGACTGCTGTAACACAGTCAATGCCGTGACGTAAAGATGTACCGCTCTCCACCAATCACAAAATTAAAATGCAGTAGCCACAGTTCAACCCTAAGAGGGCAGCACTAAGACGTTTTTAGACCAAAAAGTGTAGAATTAAACAAGTTTCCACCAAAAAGTAAAAAGATCCCCAGAAACTGAAAGCCTGCATTGGTAAAGACCCATTTATACAGTTTAGAAGCAAAAAAAAAGTTGTTTTGGGGTTTAGTTACTCTTTAAAAAGAGAGATCACATTTCTCCTGTTTTAGCTTCCCTTCATTGGCTCCCTGTTAAATCCAGAATAGAATTTAAGATCCTTCTTCTTACATACAAAGCCCTTAATAATCAAGCTCCATCATACATCAGAGATCTAATTGTTCCATATGTTCCTAACAGAGCACTTCGCTCTCAGACTGCAGGTTTACATGTAGTTCCTAGGATTTCTAAAAGTAGAATGGGAGGCAGATCTTTTAGTTATCAGGCTCCTCTCCTGTGGAACCAGCTCCCAGCTTTAGTCCGTGAGGCAGACACTCTGTTTACTTTTAAGGCCAGGCTTAAAACTTTCCTTTTTGATAAAGCTTATAGTTAGAGTGGCTAAGGTCATCCTGAGCTATCTCTGTAGTTATGCTGCTATAGGCTTAGACTGCTGGAGGACAGACTTACCAATTTTCTTCACTCTACCACTTCCTTTTCTACTACGACTCTCCAGTTGTATTACAGTACATTCTGTTATTTCGACTGTTAACTTTGTTTTCTCTCAGTGTTTTTCTCTCCATAGAAGATATACCTGGTCTGGTATCCTGCTTGGCTGCAATGCCCTGTTGGACGGGGGGCATCGACTGGGATGATCCTCCCAGTAACTGAACATCCACTGTGTCCTGTTATCAACTTTTTACTTTCTGTAACATAGAAAGTTCTCTTATATCAGATCTTCTGTTCCTTCTGTGTTTCTGCTTTGTCTTCTCAAACCCCCAGACGGTCGTGGCACATGGCCGCTCCTACTGAGCCTGGTTCTGTTGGAGGTTTCTTCCTGTTAAAGGGGAGTTTTTCCTCTCCACCGTCGCTACATGCTTGCTCAGTATGAGGGATTGCTGAAGGATTGCTGTGGTTAGAGAGTCTGCATCAACGGGGCCCAACCTCACGCCAATGACTGATGCAATTTGCTGGGATTCTTTAAAAAGGAAACTTTTTAACTGATTGGAATGTTTGTATAAATGTATTGAAATGACTTCTTGTTAAGTGCCTTGAGATGACATCTGTTGTGAATTGGCGCTATATAAATAAACTGAATTGAATTGAAATTAACCTGTGATTGGCTGGAGGTGGGTGTGTGTGGTGTCTGTTGACTGACTGTTGGTCTTTGTAGGTGAATAACAAGGAGGAATCCGGAGGCTTTCCTGGATCAACGGTGACGAAGGTAAATTTTGATTTCTCTGCTGGTGAAGGTGTTTCTGGGTGGACAGGCGAGCAGCTTAACAACAGCGACGGAGAAGGTGAGTGTTATGGAGATTACTGGATGAGGAGCGGTGCAGATGCTGACTAGGCTGGAACCCAAACTGATGAAACGTTTCTTTGCAGAAGGTTCTGGAGTGAGGTCACTAAAATCCCAGGGATAACCTACGAGGAGAACAACGCTTGAGTACAACGATCTCTGAATCTTGAACGAAGTTTCTTACTTAGAAACAAAGGAAGTAATTCGGCCATGTACCACGCTAGAAGGGAGAACCAACTGGTGTCAGCTAGCAGGAACCGCTCCCCTTTTGAGCCTGAGAGTGATGATGATCTGATGATGAACACCTGGTAGCTGCCGCCTGCCAGGCCCTGCAGAGAAGCTTGGAGAAAACACCCGCGCACCCACTCTCCAGAACACAGCCACTTCATCCAAACAGTACCCCCCCCAACAGACACCTCCTGGCAGCCGACTGGACGTACAGATGTGGGTATGAAAAATTTCCGCATTTTTCAGCTGATACTCCTGCAGTATCAGTGTAGTATTGTCGCGTTATGATCGCATTAATATCAGCTTAACAAATTTGTCCGCAACATACGTCATTACGTCCCTTGTCCTGACGTAGCGAGTGGGAACACCCCTGCTCCAAGCGGTCATTAAATTTCTGCTATCGTGAATCTATCCACCAGGAGGCGCAGAAGTGCAAGCCTCTGTAGTCTGTAGATTCGATTACACAGGCGGTGGGCTGATGCCGTGTATCTGCTTTAGTTTTTGAAAAATAATGATTTCCTTTGAGGGAACCCCTGGATCTTTTAAATTTTTTAGCTTTGTCTTTATCAGATTTTGTTTGTTGGCACTCGTAATTCTTGCAATATTTTTAATAATCATAGATTAAAGACAAAAAAAAACACAAAATCATCATTGAGGGGAAGAACATTATCAATTGTTTTGACTTCAAAAAAAAGAAATGATGTACTGTAGTAAACCTTTATATTTTGTTAGGGAAGTTTCATATCCATAAATGTAAATTTCAGAATTCTTCACCATCATTTAAGTAATTTTTGATAGAGGTGGATTATTATTTTAGGTCTCTTAATTTAATTACAAACAAGAAATGTATATCAGTAATGAACATCTATTCAGAAATGTTTAATGGATAATATGTCACTATAACTACATTTCTCATGGGATACGTTATTGTTATAACGAATGTGAGCTGGAAAGACTGAAATGTTGTTGTTGCTACAATTTTAAATAAAGATTTTTTTTTAAAGCTATTCGTCTCAGAACATCAGCTGATGTAAACAATGCGGACACGTCGGAAAACCTAAATATCATAAGCGAAATAAGAACCTTACGTTTGAAGGTGAGTATTAACGTTGCTCGAATATGCTAGCTATGCTATTTATTTGATGTATAACTTTGGCGAGGTTTATTTTGTGTAATGTTAGGTCTTGTTAACTGGCGTAAGTAATTAGGCCTAGCAGATTTATTACTGCTCACTACTACCACGGATGGTATTTTTGGGTGTATTTCTGAACTGATAATTGTATAGGCTAGTAGTAGTGAGGCTAATAAGTGACTGATTTATTAGATATATTGTTGGAGAGTTAGTTTTAGTATTTTTAACATCAGTCAACTGTTAATTTAACTGCTAAAGAACAAATTTATAGGAGCAAATTAAACGATCCAAGAAAAATGATAGCATAAACATTATAGGCCTACTATTGTTTTCTCCATCATGTGTTCTTGTCTTGGACACGCTAGCTGATGAGAAAGATTTGATAAATATGACCCCCAGTCCTCTTCAAATGACCTATTGCCACAGTTTGTGAATGTTAGCTCATGGAGTAGCATGTAGTTTTTTATAACATTTATGTGCTGCAGGGGGCTCAAGGGGCAAAATCCAGCATCATCCTGTGACAAAGTCATATCCAGTGTTGGGGAGTAACGGAATACATGTACCGCCGCTACGTATTTAGAATACTAATTACGAGTCCGTTTCAGTTACTATTTTTAAACATGGTATTTAGAATACAGTTACTTTCGTAATACCATTGGAATACTTGTGTGTTTTACACTTTCGTGGTCAGGACTCACGAATATAATACTCTTTGGAGCTGAGCAACACACTTCGTTTATTTTCTTTCACACCACCACAACTCTGAAAACAATAATACTCTCGCTTCGCTCTGACGTCAAACCCGCGACCGGAGATGGCCGCTCCCAGTTGAGGGTGTGGTGCCCACGAGACTTCTGGCGAATCCAACATGGCGAGCTACTGACTAACACAAACATTTCTGTTACCTATGAAATTTGTGCCAATATAAAAAGTATTAGTGAGCTGACCATTTCTTTGATAATAACATATTTCTTTTCCGCAAACACTCTGGAGCAAAACAAAGAATTAGTCAATAATATAACGAAATATATGGACGAGTATATCAACGAGTGTTACGAGCGGATCGTCATGGGGAAATCCAACGCAGCTACCCCCGCTACATCCAAAGCTTCTGTATCCAAAAGAAGCCGAGAAGATGACTCACCTGGAGCGATTTCTTCCCCAAAAGGTGATACAACAAACATTCTTCTGTCCATAGACCAGCTCTTATCCAGCCTGGATGCCCGGTTGTCCCTGATTGAGACCCTCCATAAGGAATTCCAGGCACTGCGAGAATCCTTGGAATTTAGCCAGCAACAGGTCCAGGAGCTTGCTACGGAGAACGCCACTCTCAAGGAGTCTGTCAAATCTCTTATTGAGGGAGTGACCCGTCTTCGAGAGGAAAATAAGAGCATCAAAGAATCCGTTCTTGACTTGCAGTCCCGTAGCATGAGCGATAACCTAGTATTTTCAGGTATACCGGAGCAGGCAGAAGAACACCTGGAAGCTACGGTGAAAAACTTCATCAAAACATAGCTGAAACTCCCAGAAGACGACGTTAAAAACATGTTGTTTGAAAGATGTCATCGTTTAGGAGTGAGAAGACCCGCTAGCAGCAGACCCCGGTCTATTGTGGCCAAGTTCGAGCACTTCAAACAAAAAGATCAGGTGAAACACAGCGGAAGAGAGCTGAAAAGAGCAGACTTCAGCGTGAACAACCAGTTCCCCCGGGAGATCTTGAAGCGACGCAAGATTCTATTCCCGATCCGGAGGACGGGTCACGTGCGGTTATCTCCGTGAACCGGCTGTTCGTGAACGGGACGCTCTACCGGGAACAATCAGTTACTCCATGGCTCTACTAAACTCAGGCGATCAATAGAAACTATGTCTGCTTTCCCATTAGCCTATTGGTGATAAATATGCATCCAATTCAGGTAAATCATTAATACTAATATCACTGCCAGTCTCACACACGAGGTTACAGGATGGTGATTAGGGATTTATCGGGGTTTATAGTTTTTCCTTTTTTCTGTTATTCCCTCCGTCTATTCCCTCTGTTTTTCTTTCTTTTCTTCTACTTCACCACTGCTGGTTGCACCTGTAGCTTTCTTTATGTCACAAACTTAAACATCCATATCACCTGTAATGACTCGAATTGCATAAACTCTTTTAGACATATCACCTTTTGTAATGCAGACAGTACGTACACACACCCTCACCTTTACATAACTGTAAAATGAGTGCACTAAGATTCGTCACTTGGAATGTAAATGGAGCTGGTTCCAGGGAAAAGAGGTTAAAAATATTGAATCGTTTGAAAGAATTACAGGCAGACATTGTCTTATTACAAGAGACACATGTCGATGAAAAAACAGCTAATGTACTCAGTACAGCTCAATTCCCTCATGTGTTTGCGTCCTGTTTCAATTCAAAACAAAGAGGAGTAGCCATTCTTTTGAATAGGAAAATAAATTTCACCTTAAACAGCACAGTGGTAGACCCCGAAGGCAGATTCATAATACTTAAATTATCTTTTCAAAATTCTAAGCTATGCATCGCCAGTATATATGGTCCAAATGTTGATGACTCCTCCTTTTTTGCTTCACTTTCGGATCACCTAGATAACACGGTCATCATAGGAGGGGACCTCAACCTAGTATTGGACTCTGCGGCAGACAGGCTGAGCACCACAGGAAATCTTAGGAATTGGCAGTCTATTAATATATACAAGCAATATATGAAGGATTTTGGTCTTTGTGATGCATGGCGCTCTCACAATCCTACTCTCAGAGAGTTCACCTTCTTCTCATCAGTTCACCACTCATATTCCAGATTAGATTACTTCTTAGTCAGCAGTTCCTGTTCAGAAATATCTCAGAAACTAAAATCCATCCCATCACTATCAGCGATCACGCACCAGTTTCTTTTACTTTGGGGAATAAAATAGTCCCACCACCATCTAAAAATTGGAGATTTAATACATCACTACTTAAAGATATCGACTTTATAAAGTTTTTTTAAAACAGAATGGGAAATATATTTACAAAATAACGACCTTCCAGAAACATCGGCAAGTGTTTTGTGGGAAGCAGGAAAAGCGGTAATGCGTGGTAAGATCATTTCTTTTTCTTCATATAAGAAAAAAAAAAGATAATGAAAAAGAATCAAAGTTAGAACTTCAAATTAAATCACTAGAGGACACATATGGTGTCTCTCCAGATGAACACATATTAAATGAAATAAGGAAGGCTAAGATGGAGTTAAATAAAATTAATGATAATAAAACACAATTCTTATTGCAAAGACTTCGCTTGGAAAACTTTGAACATGGAACCAGGTCTGGGAAATATTTAGTTAATCAACTAAAAATAAACAAAGAAAAAACAACTATAACCTCTATCAAGGATCCATTAGGGAAAATTATCCATGATCCTAAGAAAATAAATGCAGTCTTCAGGGACTTCTACCAAAAATAATACACATCACAAATCGATCCACCAGACAACAATATTAATCAGTTTCTCAGTAACATCAACCTCCCCAAAATACACCAGGAGCAGGTTATGGCTTTGGACTCACCTCTCTCAGTAGAAGAACTTCATAAAGCCCTCCAGCACATGCCCAGCAATAAAACCCCAGGTCCAGATGGTTTTCTAGTACAATTCTATAAAGAGTTTTGGAATACACTGGCACCTACATTTCATAAAATTATAACAGAAATTAAGGAAAATAATAGACTACCGCCAAATATGAACTCGGCTAACATAAACCTCCTGCTAAAGCCAGGTAAAGACCCACACTGTCACCCAGTTACCGTCCAATCTCACTTATAAATGTAGACCGCAAAATAATCTGCAAAGCTCTGTCTACACGAATAGAAAAGATAACTCCCTCTATTATACATCCTGACCAAACAGGTTTCATTAAGGGTAGACAATCTTCTATTAACATGCCCAGACTAATTAATATTATAGACCACTCTAACATTAAAAATTTAAAAACAATAATTATCTCTTTAGATGCAGAAAAAGCATTTGACAGAGTAAATTGGAAGTTTCTATTAGCAACATTATACAAATTCGGATTTGGATCATCATTTATGGACTGGATAAAGATACTTTATAGTGCTCCCAAAGCCTGTGTGAGAACAAATGATCAAACTTCTCCAAGCTTCAATCTGCAGAGAGGCACCAGACATGGTTGCCCACTCTCACCTTCATTGTTTGCAATTTTTATTGAACCTCTAGCTGCTGCTATTAGGCGAAATAAAGATGTTAAAGGTATCCAGGGGAAAAATATAGAACATAAAATAAGTCTTTATGCCGTCTTTATACAAAATTCACAAACCTCACTCTCACAGACCATTACGATTATTAATGAATTCTCATTAATCTCAAAATACTCCATCAATTGGACTAAGTCTGCAGTTTTACCCATTAACAGCAATTTCCAAAATATACCCACTACTACATAAGAACCAGGAAACATAAGATACCTGGGGATAAATATTTCTCCCAAGCTCTCAGAGCTACCAAAACTAAATTACGTACAGCTTTTAAAAACTATTGAGGACGATCTCACACGCTGGAATCCCTACCCATATCACTCATGGGGAGAGTAGCTACTATCAAAGTGATAATTTTACCAAAAATCAATTACGTGTTCTCCATGATACCTATCAAACCATCCCCCACATGGTTTAAATCACTAGACTCTTGCATCTCCAAATATCTTTGGAAAGATAAACCACCCTGTATTAGCTTAAAAACCCTACAGAAAACTAAAAATACTGGAGGACTGGATCTACCCAACTTCCATTACTTTTTCTTAGCCAATAGACTACAGTATATCTTAAAATGGTACAAATCCTACCCATTAGATGAACCTTGGCTGGATCTAGAACAATCACTGTGTAGGGATCTGGAAATTATTAACCTGCCATTTATCAGCCATAATATTAAACATCATAGTTGTTTCAAAAGCATCAATATTAGCTCCTCTTTGATAGCCTGGTGGGAATTGCTTAAAATAACCAAATCCCCCCTCTTCCCATGCAAACGTACACCCATCTGGAACAATCCAGACATCCTGCAAAACAAAAGAATGCTGAACTTCACTCAATGGAGCAACCAAGGAATCAAGTACTTGGACGGCAAAATGGCAAACAAAACGCTTATACCCTTTGATAGACTCACTGCACAATATGGAATTAGCCCCAATAAATTCTTAGAATATCAACAACTTATGTTTACAATAAGCAAAACATACGTACTAAACCAAATAGACTTGCAACTTCCTCCTAGGGTAGTAGATTTTTTAAATTCTTTTAAATTTCAGCGTCCTTAAATTACTGTCGAAGATATACAGATTAATCACCAAATTAGACGACACACTCTCTTTACCAACCTCAAAATGGGATTCAGACTTATCTATCAACCCTAGTCAAAGGTTCTGGTCACAAACTTGTTCAAATACCTTTGATATAACTAAACACCCTAATTTACAACTTATACAATATAAAATTCTTCACAGAGTACATTATACAGGGAAAAGAATGTTCCAGATGGGTTTTACACTATCTAACATTTGCTTACAGTGCACGGATAATAAACCTGATGACTACATGCATGCGTTGTGGTTTTGCGCTCCAGTACAAAAATTCTGGCTTGAGGTGTTCAAGGATTTATCAACATGGCTGAGGTGTAAAATCCCAGTCTGCCCCACTCTCTGCATACTAGGTCATCTAGGTGATATTAATATGGAAATTTAAATGACACGCATGGTCTTCACTGCCTTATGTGTTGCAAAGAAAACCATCCTCATAAATTGGAAGCAAAAAAACAATCTAAGCATTAATCAATTCAGAAATCTCCTTTCAGATCACATCAGTAATGAGATGTCTGCCTCTTCAGAACAGCAGTTGGTGGAATTTCATTCTCTCTGGTCCCCTGTGATTAGCTCCATCACTTAATGCCTGTCTGTTTATTTAGAGGTGCCTCTGATGACTGTCAATCTTGCTTTTCTCGATGATGTGGCAGGTGGTTCTCTGTCTCCTTACAGGTGTAACAGCTGGTTATATTTTTTTAATTTAAACTGAACAGCAGATGCTGTTGCTGTCCATGTTGTGTATTTCTGTCCTCTTTTTCTTCTCCTCTCTACCTTTCTTTCTTTTTTTTTTACTCTCTTCTTTCTCTTACCCCCCCTTGTCAGGTCCAGTAGTAATATGTATAATATGTAACTGAAGCAGTGAGACAGTTGTTACCTCTGGATAATATATGATATATATCTATAAAGCCCCGCTTGGCAAAGCAAATTTGTTCGGCACAACACGGCGTTCAGACCACCATTCTGCTTGCTTCGATGCTGGACAGGACAAGTAAAAAAAAAACTAAACAAAAAACCCGCGCCCCATTCTCACACTATCAAGCATCATCAGCGTTAACGTGATCGTGGCCAGGTATGGATTCAGATTCAGATCTATATACAGTCACTGATTCAGACCAGGAGCTGGAGTCGAATCAACCTACGAGCAGTGAAGGAAAAAATGCATTCATTTCCTGGAAATTCGAGCAATTTTTCACGCTAAAAAAGGAGAGGGGGGAGCACTCTTAACAGTGCAGTGCAACCTTTGTTTGCCAGCGAACAACCGTCTAATCTGAAGAAACAACTTAAAGTATAAGTTATCCTACATTGTTTTTATAGACTGAATGCATTAGACAGTACCTGTATCGTGTAAGTTGGGTCATTTCTCACAGTTATAGTGTCGCTGTTCGTTTAATCTGAAATGACGTTAGCTTGATGATTTTTTCCTGCGATAAGGATAAAAGCTCTCCATTTGGAGTGAAATGAACGTCATGTTTATACAAACAAAGTCGCAATAGCCTTTTTTTTCTTGTCAAATTTTGAAATACAAAGGGTAAGCAAAATGCATATATATATATTACAGACAGTAATGCTGTGCTATGTTCAAGCACTGTGTCACATTACAGAAATGTTCTCTTGACAATTTGATAAATAAACAAAAATAATTAAATAGTTTTATTTAATTTTTTCCCAATCAGTTTAGCATTAATATGCCCTCTGTTTTCCTGCGGGAGTAGCTACCAACGCATATTGTGACATTTAATAGACTTAAATGCTGTTTTTAAGGGGGATTATTCCAAGTATTTGGAATACAGTACCAGGATTAAGCAAAGTACCGGAATACGTTACAAAATACATTTTAAAGCAGGTATTCAGTATTCTGTAACTCAATACATTTACAAAGTATTCTCCCCAACACTGGTTATATCTGAATCTTTCCTCTTAATTCTGAGAAGAATGTAATAAGCGTATGACATAAGAGTTAGAAACGAAGTTTAGTTCTCAGATTTAATGTGCTCATCCTTGTGCCTTGATGCCAATTTCCATTCTTTCTCTCCACAGATTCACAGCTGAGGTTCAAGAATCACGCTGGCTTGAATATTCTTTCTTCATTTGAGACCTGGGTTATTCCATGGAATCAATGCCTTTTGTTGTGCTTAAGTAATCAGTCATAAAATTACGATAACAACAAATTAATATGTAATTTAAGAATATAACATTGCCATGTCTTCTTTCCTTAAAATAACATCAAATTAAAGTCGATCAATCAAAGAAAATTTTAAATAATTAAACTTATGAGGGATGGGCATTTGATTAAACTGTCTTCATCGATTATCGGGAGAATTAACGATCAATTATTTGATTAATCATTGATATTTTTATATTAAAATTCAGTGTTCATAGGCTATATTAAAATGCAGTGAGAATAGAAAAATAGCGTGTTTCCTCATTGAGATCTTCATTACAAGTGGGACACCTCTTGTGGAAGTTAAACGGAATTAATTCATGGTAGTTACACAAAGAAAATATGCGCTATAAGCAGCGGAGCCGACAGCTAAACGATTGTACTCATTGACACAAGTGACGCTCATATTTTTTTATTCTACAAAAAAGTAAAAAAAAAATAAATAAAGTCATGTTAAACAATAACTTAATAAATAAATATATAATACTTAGAGGTCTGATAGTTTTGTGTTACATTTAGCAAAAAGAGTCGAGAAAGAGGATGAGAGAGATCAGCGTATCTAACAATGAATTTGGCTCATTAACACAGTAAAAAAGACACAAACAAAAAGAAACCTTAACTTATATACAACTTTAGCACCAGTCTACTGATTTTTGTTGAGAAAGATGAGCATGTTAACATACGCTGGGGTCAGAAGTGAAAGCAGCCTGGTGACCAGACTGACGGTCATCAGGCTGCTGTGGCGTCTGACCTGCAGCGCTGAGATCACCTGCTGTGAGGGACAGACGTCGCTGTGATACACATACCTCCATGCTAACTTGGCAAACTTCTGGAATCTTGTCTGTAGGGGTTCAATCCAGGGGTGGCGGAGCCTCCCTCAGAAAGTAATCGGTGAGTAAGTTTCTCTGCTCGTTGTGCATCTGGGCTCCTCCGTGCTAACACCGATGCCAGGTTGAGACCAAGATGGATGCTCCGCTTCTAACCAGGGTTGGAGGTGCGTTCAAGTACCACAGCTTCACAGTGTTGGCAGTGAACAGAGACTTATTTGTTTGTTTGTTTTTTTAATCAAAGTGGTCCCACGCCACACTTTGCTGCGACCTCTTCATGACAATGCTACTTTTGAAATACACAGAAACTGGCGAGAAACTGATTCGGCCTGTGGGTTTTATTTTCAGTCATCGCCTTCATATGGTGAAGTGTTTAATTACTGCCACATAGCAAAATTAATTGCGTTCCTTCAAAACTCACACTACGCAACAGAACATGCGTTAATTGATCGGTAAAAAAAAATGTCATCGATGAAATTCTTAATGATCAATTAATCGATCGTCGATTAATTATGCCCATCCCTGGTACTTATATCCTAATGAGGTGAGGGTTATTCGGCCCTTCCTTCACTGTTATTGTTGAACGTATTTAAGACTTTAAATTTGTAAAATGTTGGCAAAATGTTGGAATTTGCATATTGTTTTAAGTATTATCTTATTCTAAAACAGTGTGTGTGTATATATATATATATGTATATATATGACAAACGTGACTCAGTTGGTTTTAATAATTTATTATCTCAATGTTATGTCTCAATAAAAAAGATCTTCAGGAAAATCTTTGTCAATGACGCAAGTATAGAATAGTAATGATCAATGTCCTTCACTGATACAATAATACTAATAAAGTAAGCTACAACATAATTCAATTCAATTCAGTTTATTTATATAGCGCCAATTGACAACAGATGTCATATCAAGGCACTTAACAAGAAGTCATTTCAATACATTTATACAAACATTCCAATCAGTTAAAAAGTTTCCTATTTAAGGAATCCCAGCAGATTGCGTCAGTCATTGGCGTGAGGTTGGGCCCCGTTGATGCAGACTTTCCAACCACAGCAATCCTTCAGCAATCCCTCATACTGAGCAAGCATGTAGCGACAGTGGAGAGGAAAAACTCCCCTTTAACAGGAAGAAACCTCCAACAGAACCAGGCTCAGTAGGAGCGGCCATCTGCCACGACCGTCTGGGGGTTTGAGAAGACAGAGCAGAAACACAGAAGGAACAGAAGATCTGATATAAGAGAACTTTCTATGTTACAGAAAGTAAAAAGTTGATAACAGGACACAGTGGATGTTCAGTTACTGGGAGGATCATCCCAGTCGATGCCCCCCGTCCAACAGGGCATTGCAGCCAAGCAGGATACCAGACCAGGTGTATCTTCTATGGAGAGAAAAACACTGAGAGAAAACAAAGTTAACAGTCGAAATAACAGAATGTACTGTAATACAACTGGAGAGTAGTAGGAGAAAAGGAAGTAGCAGAGTGAAGAAATAATAGTACTGGCTACTACTTACTGTACTGACTTGGGAAGTAAATCATCAGTGTTGTGTAGACCATGATGTTACCATAACATCAACCCTGTTGTCGATAATTTGATTGTTAAAAAAGTGAAAAAAATGGCGATTCAAATGGACTTTTAATTCTTATTATAATTGAAACTAGATTATGTTGTAGATTGGGCCATTTTTCAACATTTCTCCTCTTAAAATATTTTATGTTGAGCCATGTGATTGCCATGCAAAATTACTGTTACATCAAGCTATTTTTGCAACAAGTTATTCCCATCTCTCTATAATATCTCGTTGTTTAATCACTAAATGTGTTCCATTCTAGTATTGATGACTGGAATAAAATACAAAGTGCACATTGTATTTTATAACATTGTTTTTTTTAGAAAGACTGGTCACACATAATGCTTTTCATAGTTGAATTTCTGTTCTATTTCACTATGGCTCACCACTACCGGATCTTAAAACACAATTAACAAGAATCTAAGGTTGATTTTGGCGTGGTAAAGTTTTACATCAGGTACGGCATGTTAACCCTATCTTCATAGGATTGTGGTTGCAGAACTGAGTGTTGTGTATAGCAGTTCAATTGTTATAGTAACCAGATGTGGGTTGTACAAATCATCTCACAAGTGAACAAATATTTATGTAACTTTTAAACGGAGAAATTACGTATAACATTAAGAAGAAATGGAGAAGCAGGCTAAAGAAAATGGTCATTACGTGGAGAAAGTCACTGCCGGCGCCAAGCAGAAACGTAGACCCATACGAGCTGCCTGCAGCAGAATGGGACAGAGATCTAGACTCTTTACCTCCGTGCACCTACATGGAGATCGTTGATTACTTGGTTTTTGGCATCAGCTATTATACCATGCAAGAATTCAAAAGCCATAAGTCATATATGCGCAATAATAAAACGTGTTCCCTTTACAACCCTTGCCATTTTGTACGGGGAAACTTCAACTAAGAGTTCAGAGTCCTACAATGGGGCGGGTACCCGTGGGTGGAATATTCCAAAGTGGTAAAAGACCAAGCGGTGCTCGCTGTGGAGCCACAAAGGCGGAGCTGCACCAGAAGGTGGAGCTGCACCAGTGTCAGTCCCACCCACCAGAGTCAGCCCAGCCCAGCCCCATTCATCAGCCATATCATCGATAGAGATAGATAGAGAGATATATTTTGATTTATATATATATTTTGATTTATATATATATATATGTGGTATTTCATTTCAAACAATAATAAATGAGCTAATTAAATTAGTTTTTTGTTTGTTGTTTTTATAACAATGTAACTTAAGAAGCCGGCATTCAATGATCATTACAAAACATTACAAACATAAGATTTAGATGTATCTGATTTCCAGTTGAAGACTATGAATATTCTTATCATGATACTCTGGTTTTAAATGCACCCCTAGATGTAGTTTGAATTTAACAAATAAACACAGATTCATGGATTTTTGGCTCGTGTATCACTTTAGGTTTACTGATTAACGTATTTAAGAACTTATCTCAGAACATCCTGTTTTGTAACAAGATGATTCACCACAAATAAACCAAAAGAAGTGTCTCTAACCCATTAATCTTAATGTTCAGATTCAGCACCAGCTAGCATTTAAACATTCATTTTCATAATCATGTTCACATTTTAAATACCAGCAGACCAAGACTAACTGACATATGAGTTATTTACATGTTTTATGTAATTATATTATTGTTTGAAATGAAATACCATCTGATGAAACTGCTTCATTCATGATTCAGTTCATCAGGGTATCATGATGTGTTTAGTCAATTTAGTCAACAGACTCTGTCAAATGAAGAACAGCTTGCTCTCCAATTCCCTTTCCTTCTGTGACTCTGAAGGTAGTCTTGCCTTGGTAGACCACAAAGTCTAAGACGAGACCAATGGGTGCGGCCAAGACAAACACCTTCAGTCCAGTTGGGTTAGGCTTGCCCGGTACATACTGGCACACTGGGCATCGACCAGTAATTGGGATCATTTGCTCGTCAATGCACAATTTTCCTGTTCTAGGCAGACTTAGACATCCTTGCCTTACTTTGGTCAAGAGAGGCCTGATTCTCCACAAGAGATCACTTGCTTTTTCATCTTCTGAAACGTCAAAGTTGTTGACAATCTTAATGGAATTTCTCAGCTTGTAAAACCAATTTCTGGTCATGGATTCTGCCACAATTTGAACTCTGGTATTTGAGGCCCAATACATTTGAATGTTTGGATATCTTAGAAAGCCCATGTAAATAGAATTCCAAAAGAATGTCTTCAGTTCTTCAGGGGTGATATTTAGGGTTGCTCCAGACACAAAGACTTCACGCTGATTTGTGCACAGGGCCATTCCTTCAAACACAGAGTCATCAATGTACTCATTAAAATATTCCATTGGGATCCAGTTTTGGCGTGTCATGGCGTCATTGCTCTGAATAATGGGAGGATCATTGAGTTGGAATTCGAATCTAAAGAAAACCAATAAAGGGAGAAAAAATAAATTAAAATGAGTCTCAATTGTTAGAGAAAGTAAGTTATTCTTTTTTAATACAAACTCAAGGTGTACTTGGAATTTTTGGTCCACAGTGGACGCCGACTGGACATAGATGTAGACTGTTCTCCCTCATCTGACTCCTCTGCATCTGATTGCCCTACCTGAGTGTCATTCTCAGAGTTCTCTGAATCATCTGCCTCTGCTTCTGGCTCAAACACTGCATCTTGATCTTCATCAGACAACTCAATATCTGAGTTTCCATCAACAATTCGGAGTAAAATTCACCCTGCCTCTGAGAATGACTCCCTTTCTTTCATTTAAAAAAAACAGAAAAAATTGGGAGGAAATAACTACATATGTCCACTACAGAGGACATTTTTTAAATACTAAACTAAAATAGACCTAAAATAATTCAGAAATGCTTTGATGTGTTCTTAAGAAACTAATATAAAATATGCCAACAAGATTTTAAGCCAAAATTTGCTCAATAACAAGTATTGTGCACTTACTTTTCCTCTTCCCGTAAAATGTGCTTGCAGAGACGAACGCCATTTTCCTGAATTAGGAAGTGATAGGTACCAAAGCCCCACCCCTTCATATTTGGTATCATTGAAAAGCCCTAAATGTCCTCTGTAGATAGCAAAGGGAGTTAATGCAGTAGTATGCAGTGAGTAAGAGATATTCAGGTTTACAAATGTCCTCCACAGAGGACAAATTTGAACTACTGGTAGTCAGGAGGATATATATATATATATATATATATATATATATATATATATATATATATATATATATATATATATACACACACACACACATTGCACAGATGTTCTTTGTGATTTAGTTTTACATTCCTGGTGTATAAATCTGTCCCTGCTTTGTATTTCTCAAACACACTCCAGCTGTGCTTCACAGCCGTAGAGCAAGCGGTTATTATTGGGTCGTGAAATGTTTTCATTTGTAGGTTAGATCTACAACAATGGAACAATTAAATTCCTTTTGTTTGGTTGTTTCTGTAATCCAGGTAAACACTATAACAGTCCTCAGGACTTTATTGGCCTCACCTCAAAGTCAACACCTTTCAGAGTCCATTCCAGTTTGTTTATCAGAAGGTTCTTGGAGTTGAGGACACCATCATCTTCCTGCTTCAGAGAGCCCACTCTCATCTGGACCAATCAGGCAGCACTTTGAGGATGATCTTTCATTTTTCCTGTGTTTTTGAAACAGTTCAGCTGCTGCTATGCAAGAAGCTCCATAAATGTGGATAACTCCACAACCATCTGGATGTATGACTTCTTTACAGATCAGTGTGAGACTGAAAGACTGCGTCTCTTGATATGGTTGTCAGCAACACAGGAGCAACACAGGGGACTGTACTCTCCCCATTTCTCTTCACACTCTACAGCTCAGACTTCCAGTAAAACTAAGCGACTCCAGGAGGAAACAAAGTACAATACCTGCTTCAGCTGGTAATGGGCTTGACTGGATATAAACTGTGCAAAATTGCTATTTGTGGGGTCGATTGTCCAAAAAAGAAGAATGCTATAATAGCTGTGAAAACAATGAATGATTCTTCACGTCCTCCAACACGAAACAGTGAGGAAACAACAGTATTCAGGCAGAAGTCTTTTTCTGAAACGACTCAACTGTCAATCAATCATGATTTTTCCTTAAAAAACAAAACAAAAACACTACCCCCAAAAACCCCGCCCTGTTAAAACATTGCAATTTTCTTCAGAAATTAATCCGGTTTTCACAACATCATCACACTAAAAGCAATAAGAACTTGACTGTTATTTTTGCAGTAAACTTTATTATTCTCAATTACTTTATCATTGAAACTGAACAAAAAAACAACAACAAATAAATCAAATGGAGTCTGGAGGTTGTGAACTAAAAAGGATTGCCTCTGGCCATCATCAGCTCAGCTGTGAGACGTGTCACTCCTCCCTCCTCCAGGATGCTTATCAGGATCTGAGAAACAATTAAATCACTCATTCACATCTTGTTGTGCTTTACAGAATGATGCACCTTTTATACATTCTAGAGGAATGAAATATAGACCACAATTGCCTTATAAATGACCATCTTACCTCAGGGAGCATCAGGTCATGACATAGTCCAGCAGCCTTATCTCCCCTCTCCTTGTCTTGGCTCCAACACCAGTGATCTCCTCTATCACCCTCAAAAGCCCAAATATCTGATTAAAAGTAAAATTCAATCAATTCATCTATTATGCCATACATAACACACATACATGTGACTGATGAGATTTTTACCGACCCGCTGGTCACTGACATTCAGTGTCCTCAGCTTTAAATGTTGCTTTAGACTGACAGATGTTGAGGGGTTCAGCCACAGGAAGAGTCCGTTGGAACGCACCTTTCTTTTCATGAGGTCTTCATGTAATGTCTGACAGCAAAGGATAAAGGGTCAACATTTAAATGACCAGAGAGAATGTAATTACTAACAGCAGAATTGATTTAAGAATAACCTTTATTTGATCTCTTGAAAACACTGCTAAGATCCCACCTTTCTCCACAACATCTACGATCCTGCAGATCGGAGAAGACAAAAACAAAAATTAAACGGACTGCCACCAGTTACAGTTACCAGTTACAGGACATGATTTTAGACAGCAGAAAGAGAACTTTTTCACATGACTTGTGAGAAACACTTAAGATTTGCCGTCTCTCACGCACTGAAGCTGCATTTTTGCATTGTGTTTTAAACCTTAATGAGTATTTTCATAAGTGCAGGATATTGCTGTTCTTTATTTTACTTTTATGTGACACTAAACAGGTTTTATTGACAAGAACAATGGTGTGGTACCTTGGCCCGTCTTCCACATCTGTGCATCCACAGATAAATGACTTTTTTTAAGATTCATACATCTTCCAGCACAATCTTTGTGCAGCCAGCCCTTGGATGCTTTGCACTGCAACCATTCCAGAGACTCGACATCTGGGTACAAGAGTCTAAGCACATGGAAATACATTTTAAGTTAAAGCCGCAGTGGCTGCATGTCACTTTCACCTGCTGGCGGACCTTTAATCGTCCTGATGATGATGATGATGACAACGACGGTCCTGCCTGTGGTGGAGGAGGAGGTGCTGTCTGTGCTGGTGGTGGAGGAGGAGGAGCTGTCTGTGCTGGTGGTGGTGGAGGAGGTGGTGCTGGTGGTGGTGGAGGAGGTGGTGCTGGTGGTGTTGGAGGAGGAGGTGCTGGTGTGTTGGAGGAGGAGGTGCTGGTGGTGTTGGAGGAGGTGCTGGTGGTGTTGGAGGAGGAGGTGGTGGTGTTGGAGGAGGAGCTGGTGGTGGTGGAGGAGGAGGAGCTGTCTGTGCTGGTGGTGGAGGAGGAGGAGCTGTCTGTGCTGGTGGTGGTGGAGGAGGAGGTGCTGGTGGTGTTGGAGGAGGAGGTGCTGGTGGTGTTGGAGGAGGAGGTGGTGGTGTTGGAGGAGGTGCTGGTGGTGGAGGAGGAGGAGGAGCTGGTGGTGGTGGAGGAGGAGGTGCTGTCTGTGCTGGTGGTGTTGGAGGAGGTGGTGCTGGTGGTGTTGGAGGAGGAGGTGCTGGTGGTGTTGGAGGAGGAGGTGCTGGTGGTGTTGGAGAAGGAGGAGGAGCTGGTGGTGGAGGAGGAGGAGGACCTGGTGGTGGAGGAGGAGCTGTCTGTGCTGGTGGTGTTGGAGGAGGTGCTGGTGGTGGAGGAGGAGGAGCTGGTGGTGTTGGAGGAGGAGGAGGAGCTGGTGGTGTTGGAGGAGGAGGTGCTGGTGGTGTTGGAGGAGGAGGAGGAGCTGGTGGTGGAGGAGGAGGAGGAGCTGGTGGTGGAGGAGGAGGAGGAGGAGCTGGTGGTGGAGGAGGAGGAGGAGCTGGTGGTGTTGGAGGAGGAGGAGGAGCTGGTGGTGGAGGAGGAGGAGGAGCTGGTGGTGGAGGAGGAGCTGTCTGTTCTGGTGGTGTTGGAGGAGGTGCTGGTGGTGGAGGAGGAGGAGCTGGTGGTGTTGGAGGAGGAGGTGCTGGTGGTGTTGGAGGAGGAGGAGGAGGTGGTGGTGGAGGAGGAGCTGTCTGTGCTGGTGGGGAAGGTGTCGATAATTTGTCCTTACATATAGCAAGATGTCTCATGAATGCCATTCTCCAGAGAATCGTTGACGGACAATAACAGCAATGATAATGCGATGATTCCCAACAGCCCAGTATGTATTTTATGATGACAAAATCTAAAATGAAGAACAGATTTGATAAACTGTCTTGTGTACAGTGATGCTTCATGCAAAGTAGCACAACAGACTTCACCCAATACCAGCCCAAGTACTTTGTGAAAAGTATATGCCTTGCATTATATGTTATTTATTGCCAATAAAAAAAAAGAAAAACTGACTAAATAAATGACTAAATATTCATATTGGCAAAAAGTATATATACATTTTGCCACTATGAATATTTAGTTATTATATATTCTATAATTATATAATATACAGCAAATGTATACGTTCATTGTAAGTTTGTGAATGAATGATAGGCCAAGACGTGCAAACAACAGAAGGGTCCATACAGTTCTAAACATTTGATGGGGGATGGATGCACACACACACACACACACACACACACACACACACACACACACACACACACACACACACAGAGTATGGAACAGTAGGTAAATGACTTAAGAAACTTGGAATAATTCATACATACCTACATGTTTTACAGCCATGCTCACATGATTTTGTACATGATATTTGACCTTGTAAAAATCAGCATATGCCATGTTAGAAAAAGTGCAGTGAATGTTGCTGCAACACTCACTGCATCACGTGCTCTAAAGACTGAAGGGGATCCTGCCCTCTCCTCAGTATTGTCTGATGCATCTGTGCAGGTCAAACACACACAAGCACACATATTCAATATGAAATAAAGTTTTTATGAGTTCTCACTATACACATGCTGAGCACATTCTTAGTTTATTTTATCTAGAGCTTAACATGTGCACTGGGACAGTCTAACATACAGTCTAACATACGTTAGAATTACTACCAAGTGCTATTACCACAAACATGTACCGCGCATTGCAAGTTAAACGTTTAAAAAATAAATTAATGCTTATGCAGACATTATTACATGTCTTGGAAAACATTTTAACTTAATTATATTTATGTTACGTTGGGCTACTTACAGCCAGCGGAGACTTCTTTCTACCTGAGACTACTTTCACTTTAGTTGGAGCAATGGAATCCATGATGTCTGAGATTTTCGCAAGGAAATTATCTACCAACTTATTTACTGAGTTTGAGTTGGGAGATGAGGGGGATGTGGTGGAAGGGTAAATACGTTTAAAGGTTTCTACTGAACTGTCCCCTAGAAAACGCTTTTTTATAGTGGTCTTACTGTGGCTGGGTAATTTAGCAGAGATGGTACTTTGAAAGAAAACACAGAAATGGTCAGACAATGCAATATTAATTACAGAGATGTCAGAAATATTTAAACCTTTGCTGATAATTAAGTGTTGGTTGTTTGACATGCTGGGTCAGGCCGTAGATGTGGAGAGTATCATCTAATGTTTTTGCTTGTCTATCTTGGGGGTTGTCGGTATGGATGTTAAAGTCCCCCACGATGATTAGTTGGTCATAGTCGATACATATTACAGAAAGAAGGTCATTGAAATCATTAAAGAAGTTAGAGTTAAGTTTTGGTGGTTTATATTAACTTAGAAATAACGCTTTGTTAGGCTCATTTATCTGGGTGGCTAGGTATTCAAAAGATTCAAACGCGCCCAGAGTTACCTTTTTAAAGTTCATTGAGTTGTGAAAGATGGTGGCTACACCTCCGCCTCGTTTGTGTTTTCTGTTCTCACTTAAGAAATTATAATTTGGAGGACTTGATTGTATTAATGAAGTTGTTTCGTTATTTTCATCTAGCCAAGTTTCTGATAAAAAAAGGGTGTGTAAATTATGCTCAGTGATGAAGTCATTGATAAGAAAAGACTTTCCGGATAGAGATCTAATGTTTAATAAAGCTAACTTAAGTATTGTGATGATGGGCAGCTGACCCTTCCGACAGGTTATCAATTTGAGATTTTGTTTAATATGAGAGCGTGTGGTTAACGGTTTATGTTTCCTGCTGCTGATAATCACTGATATAGCCTCAGGGGTGCCGGGTGAATTCTGGGAGACGGTAGGGGTGGATTTATTGCCCGGTTCCCTCAAATATCAGATATCTGTAATAATCAGTGGGGGGAAGCTCCCAGGCTTATGGACACTAGTCCCAGGCGTTTGGTGTAGTCTAAGTTTAGGTGTTAATTGTGTCCCAAGTTTGATTTGCTCATTCAGTCTGTCTGTAAAGTTTCTAAATGGAGACTCATTTGATGTGGCTGAGTCACAGGAAGATGAAGACTTAATCTCTGATGGTTGTTTATCTGTTCGGTCCTGTGGTGTCATCATGATTTGCTGTTTTTGTTCTCTGATATCCATGGGCGCCTCAAGGTCAGCTTTTGGGAGCAAGTGTTTTGCTTTCTGATGTTGATAAGAAAAAATGTTTGCTGCCAACAGCCTTACTCCGGACCTGTTCAAAGAGCGCATTCCTGCTTTAAACAGATGATTAGCACTTCCAAATACTTTGAAATTATTAATAAATGTGAACGACTTCTCAGATGATTGTTTCTTCAACCATTTATGGAGCATGCGGAGTCTGCTAAATCTTTCATCATTCCCTTCAGGGACTGGTCCGCTGATGAGGATGTTTACGTTAAGTCCATCAAGTCTCTGTAGGAGATCAGAAAAGTCTCTCTTCAGAATCTCTGATTGTCTCATCGCGATATCTGCTGATCCAGCGTGAATGACAAGCTTTTCCAAAGCAGGATGTTGGTCCAAGATTTTAGGGATTTTTTCTGATATTTCTCTCACTGTATTTTTGTAGCAGCTATAAACTTTGGTATTCTTGCTACAAAAGCCTCAATTCCATTAATTGATCCGTCTTGTATGATAACAGTCTTTGCTGGGGGCGCTTTTACTTTATGTGTCCGTTTGATGCGACTGGGTTTCTCCTGGTGGCTTTGACTTGTCCCGGGGGATGCGTCATCTTTCGGGGAACTCAAGGCTGCGAATCTGTTTTTCAGCGGGATTCCAGGTGGAGAAATATCTCTTGTTTTTGGCTGAAACCTCTTTTGTTTACTTTTAGCAGAAGCGGCAGTTCTGGGTTCAGAGGTTTCTCTGTGTCAGAGTTTCTTTTGTTTTTTCTTCCTCGGAGAACAGGCTGGGGTTGATTTCATGCGTTTTAAATCTGGCCAGTTTTCATTGTAGTGCGGAGTTCTGCCGCTCAGACGCCTGTAGGGAGTCTCTGTGACACGGTTAGACCGACATAACACAGGGCTGTTTGTATTCAAAGGGCTGTTTGTATTCAAAGGTAAAGGTAAAGTTGTTTCATTTTGTCCATAATCAGCGTGGAGATCAAAATTAATTTCCAGACGACGTAGCTTCGTTTCAATGCCCTCAATTCTGTGGAGCAGTTTTTCAAAATCCTCAGCTGAGCAAAAAGCCATGTTGATAAGTCCATAGAAAAGTTATCCAAGAAGAGATCTGGTCCAATACAGTAACTCCAGGGGCTGGGAAAATAAAGTAACTAAGAAAAGGTTAAAAAGAAAACAAGAAAAGCAAACAGAAAATAAAATAAAAGAAAATAAGTGAACGGATCTGGAGAGAGACAGAGAGCAGCTGCTCCTCCTTCAGCAGACAAAGACGATTATTAGATTATTATTAGAAGAGGGAGATTAGGGCAGCATGACAGATTGTCCCACTTCAGTCTGTCCCTCAAATCCTACTCCACCTCATGAATCTGCACCCAAAAGATAAATTCATTATGTCACACAAAACATTTTTGACGACTATAAAAAGTCTATTGCACACATTTGAAACTTTTGTCGTTTTAATTTTGTCTAGATTTGTAGAAGAATTTTTGAGAATAATCTTTAAATAATCTGTAGGAACAAATAATTTTTTTTAAATCCTTCTACAGGTGGACGATATTTGTTACCTCCTCAGAATGTCCTACTGTAGCGCGGATAAATAGCTATGTCTATCTGTCGGTGCTACCCCTCGAAAAGTGCTACCGGTGTTCTATCGATGTGGCATACCCTATCAGAATATCATACCGGAAGTTTATTTTTATAGCGCCGTCTGTCAGTTTAGCCTACTTCATCAAAACAGCATACCCGTGTTTGTGACGGGGTCTGGGTATACTGTTTTGACAGGTCTTTGCTTTATCGAAAATAGAGTTTATAAAAAGGTATGCTGTTTTGATAGCCACCTGTTTAATAGAAAATAAAGTTTATGAAGGAGTATGCTGTTTTCTCGAGACGTTGCGGCATGAACCACTTACGCCTTTGAAATTATCAAGATGCGCAAAGTAAATTTAATGCTTAAATCTTATAGAACTGGCATATTCTGTCAGACATAACTAATTTAAGTTCTCAGCCAAGTATTTTTGTATTTTTTTTCTGACTTTAGAAATTTCAGAAAATATCTTAGTTCAAATATCAAGAGTTTACGACTTTTTAACATCAGAGTATTTCAAAGTTGTTTCTTTAAAATGTGTGAAATTATTCTCAACATATTTTGACAGAAATGTACTCAATTTTTCCTTTTAATTTAAAATAACCCTAATACACCTCATTTAACAATTTAACATGGCATTACACAATTTTACGACTCCACTTGCTAAAAATAATATATGGAAAACTTCTGTTAAGGTATGCTTAGTTGATGGTTTGATTTTAATGCATGCGCAATTCTGCAAGTTTCACTGCTGCGCATGTGCATTAATCAAAGGTATGCCATTCTGATGGGTATGGTGTTCTGTCAGAACACTTGCCTTAAAAATGGACCCAGCACTCGCCCAGGAGATCGGCACCCTGCATAAGGATGTCTGGACCAACCTGTCCAGGATCTCCGACTCTCCTCACCCTACTCTACGCATCTCCGGAGCCAAGGATATTCTCAAGGTGCTCCCTCAGTTACGGAGTGTGTTCTCCGGACGGGATCTCGCCGCGCTGTGGAACGAAGCGGAAAGGGTTCGCCAGGAAGCGTGGGATCAGATCATCGGTCCACCCTCTCTGCCTCCACCATCTAACCTGTCTCCGGGGGCAGGGAGCAGAGCGCCGCCACGTCACCATCTGCCTGTGCGGCCTCTGATTCCTCATCTAATCCTCCATCGACCAAACCAACATCTGAGATAGATGACGACTTAGAGCAGCGGTCGCCTTCCTCGATACAAGGCTGGGGTTCTGTTCCCCAGGCACCACGTCGAGGTAGGGCCGCTTCTGGGGAGGAATTCCGAGCTGTCTGCTCGCCACCGATCCTCACTGCAGCGATCTGCGCACGGCTCCACCCAATCCCTTGGCTTTGGTCAGTCCGTCGAGACCAGGTCCTCCAGTCAGCCCGTCGAGAACAGCTTCCCCTGTCTCACCGCTGGCTCCAGCCCTGACCTGCCCGCTGGTTTCAGTCTGCTCGGCCCCGCAGTCAGCCCCTGTCCCAGTCTCGTTCTCAGAGTCAGTCCCAGCCTCGGTCTCAGAGCCAGACCTGGTCTCGGAGCCAGCCCCGGTCTCAGCCTCCACCATTCCTGTGGTCTTCCTGGCCATTGCATTGGCTGCTCTCCAGAGTCCCCGGAGAGGGTCAGGGAGGACCCGTCTCCACCGCAAGAACTCCCAGGGAGGGTCATGGAGGATCCGTCCCCTTCGCTAGAACTCCCAGGGATGGTCATGGAGGATCCGTCCCCTTCGCTAGAACTCCCAGGGAGGGTCATGGAGGACCCATCCCCATCGCTAAAGCTCCCAGGGAGGGTCAAGGAGGACCCGTCCCCATAGCTAGAGCTCCCAGAAAGGTTTAAGGATGACCCGTCGCTGGAGCATCTTCGCTGCCGACTGCTGTTGGTTGAGCTGCCAGCCTCTTGTCAGTCGGCCTCCACACCGCCAGATTCTTCTCAGCCGGCCTCCGCGCCGCCAGACTCAGCTCTACTGGCCAAACCTCTTCGTCATCGCCGACCTCGACCCGCCAAGCCTCTTCCTTGCTGCCGACCAGTCAAGCTCCTCAGCGGCTGCCTGGTCCTGAGAAGAGGACCACCGGGCCGGCCGCCAGAACTCAGCCCGGCAGCGGGACGTCCATCCGGCTGTCCGCCGGATCTCCAGGTCCTCATAGGAGGACCACAGGGCCGTTCGCCCGACCATCGTCCAGACAGAGGACGCTACCCGGGCCGTCCGCCCGAATGCCGCCCTGTCAGAGGACGGCACTTGGGCCGTCCGCCGGATCTCAAGGTCCTCACGGGAGGACCTCTGGGCCGACCGCCGTCCAGCCAGAGGACACCACCCGGACTGTCCGCCAGACCTCCAGGTCCTCAGGGGGCCGCCCTCATGGCCGTCCGCCAGACCCCCAGGTCCTCAGGGGCCACCTACCTGGCCGTCCGCTAGACTTCCAGGGGTGTACCCAAAGAGACTCGGGCCCTCCTTCCGTGTGCTCACTCCACGCACCCTGGCAAGGGACCTTCCTTTTTCTTTTTTCTCTCCTATCTCCATGGCGTCGGGAATCCGCCTTCAAAGGAGTCATGACCTGTAATTTTCACTTTTTCAAGTGAAACAATGTATGTTATGATTGCCTAACGATTATACACTGACCGGGAACCCGATATTTAAAAGTGAAGCGTTTATTTACCCTTTGGTTCGTTCACCCGCCCACGTGCACGCGCACTCAAATACTTGATCTTAATTTCTTGCCGACTTGACGTCAAGTCGGCGCAGGATATACCATATATGGACTTCGCAGACGTATGCTGCACGAAGCCCGCCCCGCCCCTCTCCCATTACTGAATTCCGATTCGAAGTACGAACTCGACCGTGAAAGATGCAGAAACGTAGTGCACACGTGAGTTGCTCTGTTGTTGACTGCCAGAATCAACATGGAAATTTTTTTTCTCTCTCAACGGACCAAGCTATCAGGGACCAGTGGAATAAATAAATTTTTAATGACGCAGTTCCAACAACCCTTTCCACTGGTTTAGGTGTCTGTGCTAAACATTTTACACTGGAATCCTTTACGAATTTGGGACAATATCAGCCGAAGTTGGCATCGAAGCTCCGTTTGGAAAAAGGGGCCATTCCAACAATAAGAGACTTGCCAGCAATTGAAACGGTAAGGCTGTGTTTTTATTACTCTACTGTGTGTTTACAAACAGCAGGTAACTGCTAATGCGGCTATTGTATGCTAAGGGGAGTAGTAGCTTCGAGGACAACACGGGTAATGGCTGCTACTTTGCAAACAACGAATGACTTAGAATACATTTACAATTGAAGGTCGGGTTCATTCACAATTTGCGCCATGATGTCATTTTGGAATTATATGCTGAAGCGTTACCTGCGGTGTCAACCCCTCTCCTTCCTGCCACCAATCAATGCGCCCCTCAATTGCATTATTACAATGACTGTCCACGACAGCGCCCCTCAACGCGTCCCTCATTTGCATTATTACAATGCCCGTCCACGACAGCCAAAATATCGCGAGACAATAATCCCTTCAGAAATAAGGGTCAGAGGAGCTCTGTGTTTATTTTTTTCACTTTACTTCAACTTTTCTTTTTTAGAAGGGCCTGAAAGACTATAATAGAGCGTGGGTATCCAAGGTAATACTAGATTATGACTCTTTTAACCCTGTTATAACCTAGGCCTATTTTGAAGCCTGTTTCTCGAAAATTGCTTACCCATGAAAAATGTGTATATTTCAGCAACCAAAAGGAGTATTTGAAACATTTTAGTGTCATTGTAAAGGTAACATTGAGTAGAATCGGTATCATTATGCATGTTATCTGTTACTGAAGATGAGCAGAAATGTTTTGGTGTTTTTTGCGCCGCCTAAATAAACAAACATGTTTTATATTGAAAAAATGTATGGATACGGGCTGTTAGGTCCCTGTACGACCGGTGCCAGAGTTTGGTTCGCATTGCCGGCAGTAAGTCGGGCTTGTTTCCGGTGAGAGTTGGACTCCGCCAAGGTTGCCCATTGTCACCGATCCTGTTCCTAACTTTTATGGACAGGATCTCTAGGCGCACCCAAGGCATTGAGGGGATCCGTTTTGGTGGCCTCAGGATCGGGTCTCTGCTTTTGCAGATGATGTGGTCCTGTTGGCTTCATCGGAACGTGATCTACAGCTTTCGCTGGAGCGGTTCGCAGCCGAGTTTGAAGCAGCTGGGATGAGAATCAGCACCTCCAAATCCGAGGCCATGGTCTTCAGCCGGAAAAGGGTGGGCTGCCTTCTCCGGGTCAGGGATGGGGTCCTTCCCCAAGTGGAGGAGTTTAAGTATCTGGGGGTCTTGTTCACGAATGAGGGAAAAATGGAGCGGGAGATCCTGGACGCCTCCCTGGTGAGGTGTTTCAGGCATGTCTCACCGGGAGGAGGCCCAGGGGAAGGCCCAGGACACGCTGGAGGGACTGTGTTTCTCGGCTGGCCTGGGAGCGCCTTGGGGTTCCTCCCGAGGAGCTGGAACAACTGGCTGGGGAGAGGTAAGTCTGGGTCTCTTTGCTTAGGCTGCTGCCCCCGCGACCCGACCCCAGATAAGCAGAAGAAAATGGATGGATGGATGGTATTTCTAATTTTGTATTGCTCTTTTCCTTTGTACTTTTGGAAATTGTCCTTGGGTGTTCTGAAAAGCGCTTCAAATAAAATGTATTATTATTATTGGTAGTAGTAGAAGTATAAGTAGTAGTAGTAGTATAAGTAGTAAGTCTAGGGAATAGGTCATGTAGAAATCCTCATAGTGCTTAAACAGATGTCAGTAAGCATCAGATATCAACAGGATACTCTGACCTCATGCTTCATGCTCTACAATCAGTGTGGGGAGATTCAGCCTTGCTGGAACAGACACCCGGACTGGGTAGGAAGTATTGAAGATAATCTTGGATTACCAAATAGTGTTTTTTATTTTTATTTTTATTAACAATAATTACAAGTTCTAAGTTAATTGTGTGTTTAAATTCGTAACAAAGAATCATATATAAAAATATACATCATTTACGGAGAAAAATCTCCCGCTGCGTAGCAGCTGGGGCGACAGAAAGATCTCCCCAAGCAATGCAGCAGCCAGCCAATCACTGAAAAGAAATTCGCACATAGCAACAGGAATTTATCCAATCAGCGTCGTTGATTCGGACGCATGAAGGGCGATAGAGAAATCGCCCCAAGGCTGGTGTGAGGACGGGCAAGATATCTGGTGGTGACATTGGCAGTGTGATTTCTCTGCCACAAGGAGGCGCTGCTGTAAGAGTTAACAGCTTTGTGTGTACAATTTTTGTGTAAACCTAATAAGTTATTTGTTTCCAGTTTGGTTCTAAACTTGTTTGTGCAATATTGTATTTATGTTTAGAATAAGAATGCCTCAAGTTGTTAATATTGGCATTAAAATAATCAGCATTTCACAAAGTACTGGTATCCAGCTGTTTATGTTCAATTGTTTTGGGATGATTATTAAAAATGACTTGATAAGCTATATGCACAGCTCCACTACTTCCTGAACTAAGTACAGCCCTTTTATTTCCTGTCTGTATTGGACAAACTGATCAATCCAGCTGTGTCTGACCTCAGTAGTCACAACAACATTGGTCAGACACACCTGGATTAATCAGTTTGTCCAGTGATGTAAGACAGGAAATAAAAGAGCTGTACTTAGTTCAGGAAATAGTGGAGTTGTGCACTAAGCTCAGGAAGCACAAGTTTGATTAAAAAAATAATAATAATAATAAAATAAAAGCACAGCCCCACCAAGAGTATTTTTTCACAAGCCGCCACTGCAAATACTATAAAATATTAGGAATAGAAGGGTTGGTGAAGCTCAAGCATGGCACTGTTTGAGGGCAAGCCTTGTCTTCCATATTGGCCAAAATGATTACTAAATATCAAAAAGTGCCTGAAGACTCCAGTTTCATCTTTGTTCAAGAAGAAGCTATTTTTCCATAACCGGGCCTTGGTAGAAGATCTGCCAAAACCACAATCTGCTAAAAATCATGATGTACAGTACATAAGCTTTAAAATGGCAGACAATAAGAGGGAAAGTAAGAGTGAAGGAGGTCAGAGTTTAATGAATGTCTTAAAAACAATGATGACAGCATGGAACACAAATAATGACAGCAAAATCTCTGAGATGAAGAAGAGAAGAATGAGGGTAGAGGGAGGAAGGAGAACTCAACTAGAAAAAGGGTTGACAACAAGAGCTAGAAGAATGGGCAAGGAATAAGATCCAATAGAGATCAACAAAAAAAGAAATGGCACATTGGTGCATGCAGGGAACATGATTTCACACTTCTAAAAGTGAGAAGAGTCCTTCACATAGAGCTGTGCGGCACAGTAGGGGTGCAAAAGTAGTGCAGAATCATTACAACACACAGGGTTGCCAACTCCTGAGTAGAGCCTGTGGTCAGGGTGGGGTCAACATTAAAAACAGTGGGAAGATGCTGAAATGAACAGAATATGGGTCACACAAAAGACTAAACAACTAACAGAACCTGATTTGTCCCACTGACATTTAAGGTCACCGAAATATTCCTACAATCAACATATGCACAGATTTAAAAGTGCTTTATATGCAGAGAGTTAATAAGAATCTTACATTCTTTATTATTTTCTGTTTTACATATACAGTCATGTGAGAAAGGGGCGACCTACTAAATGTTCAGTTCTATCAAAAACAAAATGTACATCTTAATGTCTGCTCTTTTTTGGATTTAACGGACCGTTGTCATGTTGAATGGTCACTGTGGCCCCCCAGGGCCCCTGCATTGTAGCACCTGAATGTTCCCCCGGGGCTCTCCTCTGCTCCTCTCTTGGAGGGTGCGGTCAGCCCTGCATTGTCCGCCTGGGGCTCCTGTGCTCTGGGGGTCCTTTGGGTTTCTATGGCTCCCGTCTCCTTTGTGTCTGCGTTGATTCCTGGGAGGCGGATCGATGGCTCCTCACAGCAGCTATTGAACACTCCTATAGAGAAACCTAATATGCACCAACATGCTCATACACACACACACACAGGTGTGGGAATTCAGATACAGTCTTGGGTTCAAGTTACCGTGGCTAAATCTTGTAATAATCGGCACCATGAGCTTTTCAGAGAAGCTGTTATTGTATTCATACATCTATTTGTGGGTTGAAGTTTTGTAGTTCTCAGTTTGCATTGTTTGATTTGTTTTGTCGTTTTTTGTTTTTTTCTCTCCCTACCATCCTGCGGGTGTGGAGGCGGACTGGGATGTTTTCTTGTGTTTTCTTTGTTCCCCTTCCTTCCTCTTGTAACTCATCCTCTACCTCTTAAACTTTTTTCCCCAGCTCTCTTCATCTTCGTTCTTTTTTTCCCCTTTACTTTCTGTCTCTGTGTCCATAATATCAGAGAAAAAACCCACAGCAATTTCTAATAAAGATTTCTTACACACATATATCAAGCGGAGTACTTTAACAAAAGTCGTTATGCTCCACTTGTGAAAGTAAATCTGTTGGGCTTCTCTTGGTACTCAGACACAAATTCTGAGCTCCACACTGCCAGACAGGACACGTAAAAAAATAAATTTTATCCTAATGTCTTCTCTTCTTTGGATTTACTAGTGTGTTTGGGCAGTTGTCATGTTGCAGGGCCCAGTTGTACATCATCTTGGATGTAGTAGGTAGACAATGCCTGTGGTCCAGGGTGGAGGAAACTTTAGAACAACACAAACCATAACCATAACTGACAGAAACAATAACAGTGTATAGACTTTGTCCTTTAGCTTATAATTTCCTTCAAGAAGCATGGCCCAGGTGTCTTCGAGGTCAGCGACTCGCTGGCTCAAGCTCCAAGGATGAGACTCACTCAGCCTGTTCCTTCCAGGGCTTGTTATACCTGGGCTAGGTTGGAGCTAAGCATGTTAAATAAAGATTTAAATTCTGACACTAAATCTTCTTCGTGCTGCTGAAGCAAAGAGGATGGAGCAAAGAAGCCTCCATTGTTAATCTAGCATCATCATTCTTAAGGCCGGTTTATACTTCTGCCTCGTGTCCCTCACATAGGGTACGCCGTAACCGCCGTAGCCTCTGCGTAGGTCCGCAGATGCTTGACGTGCACCTCCTCGGACCTGACGTGCAGCCCAGCAACGCGACACAGAGACGCGGAAGTACTCCCTTGTGATTGGTCAGTGAGATTACGTACGCACGTACCATCTTCTACGTCTCCGTCTTCTCATTTGCTTGCGTTGCAAAGTGTTCAAAAGAAGGATAATTTGTTCGTCTGCTTCCACAATCTCGTTGAGACACTGCACCAAGTCGGCCGCCATCGTTGTTCTAAAACAGGAAATACTTGGCGGAATTGAAGCAAACATAAGCAAACCATCAGAAAAACTCCGCCCTGTGGAGTTTGCCGACCGATACCAGCCTACTGCCACCTGCAGGTCTGGAAATGAAACAGCAACACAACGCTTTCAGCCCTACGCAGAAGTAGAAACATAGCAGTGGGTACGGCGGTTACGGCGTAACCTACGTGACTGACGCGACGCAGAAGTATAAACCAAGCTTTACTTCTTTTATGTTTTTACAAACCATCAGAATTGGGTCAGCACCAAAAAATAAGCTGTTCTATAGAGATGAACAGCTTAAAAGTGCCAGTTGGTGAAGTTAGTATTAATCAGATGGTTATAACTTATTTCAGCAGTTTGTTCATAGGTTTACTCTGATTGCATGCTGGTCAGAAGTCACCTGCTGCTAATGTTAAGTAAGCTCTGCTCTGGTGGTTCCACAAGTCTGGAGGACATCCTGAAGTTTTCTTTATAGCTAGTTAATCTCTCCGGTGGAAGTTCAGTCAGCAGAAGTTTCCTGCTTGTGAGGCTGTTTTGATGCAGTGATATGTTTCTCTTTGGAGGTAACCATTGCTGAAAGACAAGCCCACCTGTTCAATAGCAATCAGTCAGTTGATTAGACTGATTTCAGATAGACTCTAACATCTTCACTGCTCATAATTGTCCTGACATAAGTTAGCTAATTGTTGTTTGTCAGGACATAAATACAGTAGAAATAAGTTCTGGTTATAAAACAAAGCTCTAAGGGTAATAAAGCTCTTTGTTATAAACTGATTTGTATTTTGTGACTAAAAATCTAAAAACAAGGCTGTCTGTCGGTGAACTAAAACCAGATGATCAATCAGGCCAGTAAATCCATGGGGGTAAAACTGTCTCACTCCAGAAATGATATGATGGATCCATGCATGAGAAAGCAACTCAGGTTCATAAAGACTTTTCTCATCTTCTTAACTCATTGTTCCAGTTGCTGCCAGAAGACTTAGAGTACCACAAGCATATTAAAAAAAAACTGCAAAAGGAAATGTTTTATTCCTTCAGCTGTAACTTTTTAAAATCAAAAATAATAAATATGCTCTGTTTTTATGAAAAGTATTGACAACAAAAATGACTGTCTTAGATACTATCTACGCTTACTTTAATTTAGAACCTATTTATATCATGCTTTACTTTCCATTTGATTGACATTAATTAGACAAAGTATATTACATTATATGTGTGTATAAAGAACATTGTCACCTTGTTCAAAGACTTTTGGATACTGGGCACATTAACATGTAGATTGGACCAGTCCAACTCTATCTGTCTGAGCAGAGTGTTGATGGAGTGGAGGTATTGGTCCAGATTCTGGAACCCAGGGTAAATTGATTCTTGTTGGATCTGTTTATGTTCTCTCTTGTTATTTCTAGGTGGATCAGTTGGGTAGCGGTGCCAATCAATGTCACCCTCAGCTTAGATTTGGCCTCCAGTTTCTTGCTCAAATCCTTAAAATACATCAGTTAGCTATATACAGTTCCACAAACATAAGACATTCATGGTCTATTTAAAACTATGAGACCATCTTTAACCTTATCTTTAACTTAACTGAATGCCTTTTATTAAGTAAGAGTTTATATTTACCAGAGCCTGGAGGTAGTAGTCACGTCTGTGCTGAACATCTATCTGAGCAGATGAGACATTCAGCAGCTCTGTTGCCTTTGCCATCCAGTCAGTCAGCACTGGGGAGTCCTGCAGAAACCTGATTGTCGGTGGGAAGTCAGACATTTTAGAAATCAACCAGAGTATTTGCCTGAACAAAGCTAAGGAAAGGAGTCTGGACAAACTCAGGTTTATCAAGAGTGGACATTTAACTACTGATGAGTCAAGAGAACTAAACAAGAATAGACCATAATTCATATTAACTCATGGTTTTACTTTCTGTACTCATCTATTTTTCAACCCTCCATGGTCCCTGGAGATGTTTTCCATAACTTCGGCTATGTTGAGTAAAATTATACAAATTTAAGTTGTGAATTATCAGGGAATGTTCTGCTTTCATATGTCTTTTAAACTACACCCAGCAATTATTTTCTCTTATGATCTTTCAATTTAATTTCTCATTTTTGTATTCCCTGCTGCTCATACCTTTCAAAATGTCACGTTTTACTGTTTTTCATGATGTTAAGTGTTTGGGTTGAGTTTCAGTTATTTCTTTTCCTTATTTAGTTCACCTTATCATGTTAGTTTATTCCTCTGTGTTAGATTCTGTTATATTATACTTTATAATAATGGCTTGCATTTATATAGCGCTTTTCAAGACTCTCAAAGCACTTTACAACTCCATTATTCATTCACTCACTGGTAGAAGCAAGGTATGATTATAGCCACAGACTGACAGAAACGAGGCTGCCATATTGCGCCACCCCTCTGGCCAACACCAGTAGGCAAGGTAGGTGAAGTGTCACAAGGACACAACAACATGTAGCAGGTGGAAGCTGGAATCGAACCCACAATTTCAGGGTTGCAGGCTGACAACTCTGAGCTACAGCCAGTGTTACCTATTTTGGTCTTTGTCTTCTATATGTTCACTTCCTATCTTTAGATATTCTCACCTTTTGCTTCCTTATTTAGTCTCTTTTGCTTTTTCCTAATTACTTGTCCCGTTAGTTCTGTAATACTTAATTTCTCTTTACTATCTCTGTCTAGTCACTTCTTATGTTTTATTGTTGGTCTTCCTCTTTGTTTCCTCCTTGCCACTTTTCCCCTCTGTCCCAGCTGCTAATTGTCTCTACCTGATCTCTCCCTCTCACCTGCATCTGCTTCTCTAAATGTGTCCTCAGCCTTCTCTGTCACTTTCTCACTCCCTCCTCAGTATAAATACAACTCTCATTCAGTCAGTAATTGCTGGTTCATCGTCAAACTTTCCCGTCAGTTTTGATCCTCCCGAGTTTATAACTTCATGTTCCTTGTTTTTTGTTGTAATTAAATCATTCTTATTTTACTTTGCTGCATTTGGGTCCTCTCTAACACCAAACATGAATGCTTTATAAATGTACCGATTTGCAGAATAGCGTTGCTACCCGTTTTTTGTCAGAGGTACACAGGTCGGGCAAAAAAATGAGGGAGCTACCAGATGTAATGTAATATAAAACATTTTTACGTTTTGTTATCTATAATGGATGACAAAGCGGTGAGTTCCACATTTTATTTACTTCAGGAGGGGAGAAGGGAAGGGGGTGGGCAGTTGCCAAAACCACTCGCTGTGTCTACAACTATGATTGTACAGGTCCTTCTAAAAAAATTAGCATATTGTGATAAAGTTAATTATTTTCCATAATGTAATGATAAAAATGTAACTTTCATATATTTTAGATTCATTGCACACCAACTGAAATATTTCAGGTCTTTTATTGTTTTAAAACTGATGATTTTGGCATACAGCTCATGAAAACCCAACATTCCTAACTCAAAAATTAGCATATTTCATCCGACCAATAAAAGAAAAGTGTTTTTAATACAAAAAAAGTCAACCTTCAAATAATTATGTTCAGTTATGCACTCAATACTTGGTCGGGAATCCTTTTGTAGAAATGACTGCTTCAATGCGGCGTGGCATGGAGGCAATCAGCCTGTGGCACTGCTGAGGTGTTATGGAGGCCCAGGATGCTTCGATAGCGGCCTTAAGCTCATCCAGAGTGTTGGGTCTTGCGCCTCTCAACTTCCTCTTCACAATATCCCACAGATTCTCTATTGGGTTCAGGTCAGGAGAGTTGGCAGGCCAATGGAGCACAGTAATACCATGGTCAGTAAACCATTTACCAGTGGTTTTGGCACTGTGAGCAGGTGCCAGGTCGTGCTGAAAAATGAAATCTCCATAAAGCTTTTCAGCAGATGGAAGCATGAAGTGCTCTAAAATCTCCTGATAGCTAGCTGCATTGACCCTGCCCTTGATAAAACACAGTGGACCAACACCAGCAGCTGACATGGCACCCAGACCATCACTGACTGTGGGTACTTGACACTGGACTTCACGCATTTTGGCATTTCCTTCTCCCCAGTCTTCCTCCAGACTCTGGCACCTTGATTTCCGAATGACATGCAAAATTTGATTTCATCCGAAAAAAGTACTTTGGACCACTGAGCAACAGTCCAGTGCTACTTCTCTGTAGCCCAGGTCAGGCGCTTCTGCCGCTGTTTCTGGTTCAAAAGTGGCTTGACGTGGGGAATGCGGCACCTGTAGCCCATTTCCTGCACACGCCTGTGCACGGTGGCTCTGGATGTTTCTACTCCAGACTCAGTCCACTGCTTCCGCAGGTCCCCCAAGGTCTGGAAACGGTCCTTCTCCACAATCTTCCTCAGGGTCCGTTCACCTCTTCTCGTTGTGCAGCGTTTTCTGCCACACTTTTTCCTTCCCACAGACTTCCCACTGAGGTGCCTTGATACAGCACTCTGGGAACAGCCTATTCGTTCAGAAATGTCTTTCTGTGTCTTACCCTCTTGCTTGAGGGTGTCAATGATGGCCTTCTGGGCAGCAGTCAGGTCGGCAGTCTTACCCATGATTGCGGTTTTGAGTAATGAACCAGGCTGGGAGTTTTTAAAAGCCTCAGGAATCTTTTGCAGGTGTTTAGAGTTAATTAGTTGATTCAGATGGTTAGGTTATTAGCTCGTTTAGAGAACCTTTTCATGATATGCTAATTTTTTGAGATAGGAATTTGGGGTTTTCATGAGCTGTATGCCAAAATCATCAGTTTTAAAACAATAAAAGACCTGAAATATTTCAGTTGGTGTGCAATGAATCTAAAATATATGAAAGTTTAATTTTTATCATTACATTATGGAAAATAATGAACTTTATCACAATATGCTAAATTTTTTGAGAAGGACCTGTTTACTTGATTGGTGTCCATAATTTGAATCACAGGACTCTTAGCTTTCCAATGATATGAAATAGGTATATGTTCATAGAAGTATGTACATAAGATTGGTGGATTTACATCTGTCAGGGACCTGGCCCAGGGGCCGTGGGGTTCAACAGTGGTGGGTATATGGAAGCATGTATTGTCTTACATGTATAATGTATTTCTTATTGAACATGTAGGTCCTCAGATTTTTGCTACTTAAACTATCACCTGCTTTAGTCCAAATATTTCCAAAAATCCAAAAGCTTCTGACAGGAACCTCTGCAGCAGCCCCATTGGAAACATTTGATTGTGCAAGTGTGTCAACATTTCAGTTCCATGCAGAGCAGGAGGAACTTGTGCATTCCGGTGTCATGCCAAGGTAGTTATCCATGTCAGAAAGCGTATTCCCAGCATCGGGAGTGCGCAGGGAATATGGAAGAAGAAGAATCTGGACAACACGTTAATGCAGAACTACAGGCCAATCTCTAATCTTCCATTCATCAGTAAAATTATTGAAAAAGCTGTTTCAGCAGTTAAATAGCTGCCTAACAATGACCAACTGTTTTGATGTTTTTCAGGCTGGTTTACGTGCTCACCACAGCACTGAGACTGCCCTCGTAAAAGTATTCAATGACATCCGCATAAATACAGACTGTGGTAGAACCACAGTGCTGGTTCTGTTGGATCTCAGTGCAGCATTTGACACTGTTGATCATGATATATTATTGGAACGATTGAACACCTGGGTCGGGTCTCACTGGTACAGTACTTGGCTGGTTTGAGTCTTACCTAAAGAACAGGGACGTCTTTGTTTCAATAGGAAACTTTTCATCAGAATGAACAGAAATCATTGGCTCCCTGTTAAATCCAGAATAGAATTTAAGATCATTCTTCTTACATACAAAGCCCTTAATAATCAAGCTCCATCATACATCAGAGATGTAATTGTTCCATATGTTCCCAACAGAGCACTTTGCTCTCAGACTGCAGGTTTACTTGTAGTTCCTAGGATTTCTAAAAGTAGAATGGGAGGCAGATCTTTTAGTTATCAGGCTCCTCTCCTGTGGAACCAGCTCCCAGCTTTAGTCCGTGAGGCAGACGCTCTGTTTACTTTTAAGGCCAGGCTTAAAACTTTCCTTTTTGATAAAGCTTATAGTTAGAGTGGCTAAGATTATCCTGGGCTATCTCTGTAGTTATGCTGCTATAGGCTTGGACTGCTGGAGGACAGCCTTACCAATTTTCTTCACTCTGCTACTTCCTTTTCTACTACTACTCTCCAGTCGTATTACAGTACATTCTGTTATTTCGACTGTTAACTTTGTTTTCTCTCAGTGTTTTTCTCTCCATAGAAGATATACCTGGTCTGGTATCCTGCTTGGCTGCAATGCCCTGTTGGATGGGGGGCATCGACTGGGATGATCCTCCCAGTAACTGAACATCCACTGTGTCCTGTTATCAACTTTTTACTTTCTGTAACATAGAAGTTCTCTTATATCAGATCTTCTGTTCCTTCTGTGTTTCTGCTCTGTCTTCTAAAACCCCCAGACGGTCGTGGCAAATGGCCGCTCTTACTGAGCCTGGTTCTGTTGGAGGTTTCTTCCTGTTAAAGGGGAGTTTTTCCTCTCCACTGTCGCTACATGCTTGCTCAGTATGAGGGATTGCTGAAGGATTGCTGTGGTTGGAAAGTCTGCCCAACCTCACGCCAATGACTGACGCAATCTGCTGGGATTCCTTAAATAGGAAACTTTTTAACTGATTGGAATGTTTGTATAAATGTATTGAAATGATTTCTTGTTAAGTGCCTTGAGATGACATCTGTTGTGAATTGGCGCTATATAAATAAACTGAACTGAATTGAATTAATTGACTTTATTACGAGCCATCACCTCAGAAATTTCAGGAGTAATTAGTCATCATAAGGATGCCCCTGAATATTGGTGCGTCGGTGGTCAATCCGGTTCGGACCTGGTGCGTGCCTGGCCAGGCCTGGGGGGGGCCGGTGTGTTGGTCGGCCGATGCGTTGGGCCGATATCTTCCTTTGGTTGGTTGGTGCACCTCTTTTAGGGGTGCCAGGTTTGGGATTGCCGGGTGGTCCCTGCTTGGTGGCTCAGCGGGATACGGATTCAGCGTCTCTGCTCGTTCGACCACCTGTTCTGTGCGCACCGTGCGTGGTCGGTTCATTGGCGGGTTGGACTGCCCCTGGCCTTTGTTGGATTCCTGGTCTCGGCGCTCTGCATTGCGCTGGATCAGGACTCGGGAGCTGGTACAACTTGGTGTCCAGGTGCTGGCTAAGCCCGGCCTGGGGATGCTGTCCATCCGCTGCGGCTATCGGTGGGGCACCCCGATTTGGGGCAGGGGTGAGGCGCCTGGATGTTGGCGGTGGGGATTGGCCTAGGGTGGTGGTGGCGTGTGTTGGCCCGCGGCCGGCCGCGGCCCCTGCGGAGCCAGGCGCCCCTCGTCGGCCGGTCCCTTGTCGGCCGGTCCCTTGTCGGGTCCCTGCTGGGGGATGGGGCGCCCCTGGTCCCCGGCTCTCCCGGTCCATGGACCGGCCCGCCCTAGCACGGCTGGTTGCCGGCGGGGCCCGTGGGCTTGTCACTGCTGCCCCCCGGGCCCCTACATAGTAGCCGCTGGACGTTCCCCTGGGGTTCTCCATTGCTCCTCTCTTGGGGGTTGTGGTCGGCCCTGCCCAGGTCCGCCTGGGGCTCTGGGGGTCCTTTGGACGTCTTTGCTCCGATCTCCTTCATGTCTGCATCGACTCCTGGGAGACAGATTGATGCCTGCTCACACCAGCTGTCGAACACTTATGGAGAAACCTTAAATGCACCAGCATGCTGACACACACACATAGATGTGGGGTCTCTGGTGTTTTCAGATATATTCTTGGGCTGAGATTATCGTTACTAGAGCTTGATTAATCAGTACTGTCAGGCTGCGGGTGAAAGGGGAGCAGCTTCTGGCGAGAAACTATGCGTTCCAGACGCAGGCGGAGGATGATCACCGATGACAGGCAGTGATCTGAACGAAGGGACTGAGCTGGGCGAACCTGGAACCACAGGCTGAAAGATAAGCTTGGGACTCGGAGTCTTGAATACTGACGCGCAGATGCGGATCAGGAGCTACACGTCATAGAGAAGACGATGACAGAGCGAAGTGAGGTGAGTCGAGAGGTTCTTTGTAGTTTGTGAGTAAGAGGGATCCAGCCAATGAATGGTGGGGATGAAACGACGTGTCGTTTAAGGAGGGAACAGTGGAACACTGGATGAACCTTCAAGGACGCCGGGAGGCGGAGACGATAAGTGACGGGGTTGATGCGGCGAACAATCGGATAAGGACCAATGAAGCGGGGAGCCAGTTTTCAAGACTCAGCAGGGAGTTTGAGGTATCGGGTGGAGAGCCAAACCAGGTCCCCTGTCTAAAACGTCGGACCGGGTCGATGGGGTCGGCGGTGTTGTGCTACATACCCGGCGTTGGCCCGTGTGATGGACGCCTGAGCCCGAATCCAAGCTGCCTTGGCTCGGCGGATCAGCAGTTAAGCTGCTGGGACCTCTACCTCTGGTTCCTGGTGAGAGAACAAGGGCGGCTGGTAGCCATTGCAGACTTCAAAAGGGGACAACCTGGTGGCGGAGGAGACCTAGAGGTTGAGGGATAGTTCGGCCCAGAGCAAGGTGCGCGGCCAGGTGGTAGGTTGTGAAGAGACAAAACATCGGAGATAGCGACCCACCAGTTGATTGGCCCTCTGTGTCTGGCCGTTGATTTCTGGATGGTAGCCAGAAGGGAGGGTGGCGGTCGCCCCGATGAGGCGGCAGAAGGCCTTCCAGAATTTGGCAGTAAATTGGGACCCTCTGTCTGAGACGATGTCCCGGGAAAAACCGTGGAGACGCACAACATGCTGAAGGACCAGCTCCGCTGTTTCTTTGGCAGAGGCAGGCCTGGTAGCGCAACCAAATGGACAGCTTTGGAGAAGCGGTCGACAAAGGTGGCAATAGTGGTCATACCTACGGCGGGGGGTAATCCAGTGATGAAGTCCACCCCAATGTACGACCAAGGCCGTGCTGGAACTGGCAGGGGACGAAGCAGTCAAGATCCCGGCTGAGTGGAAGTCTTAGCCCTGGCGCAGGTGGAACAGGCGCTAACAAAGCTGTTGACATCCCTCGCCATGGAGGGCCACCACAGGGTGCGGCGGAGAAACTGAAGCGTCCTGTCCGTGCCCGCATGACCCGCCACTGGTGAAGAGTGACCCCACAGTAGAGCCTCCTTTCGACAGACGGTCGGGACGTAGCGACGGTTGGGTGGCGTCTCGGGAGGTGCTGGCTCATTAGCCAGGGCCGAATGAATGGAGTCCTCCAGTGGCCATCTGAGAGATGCCAGGATGTGGTGTGGGGGAATGATGGGAGCGGGCTGTTGTGGTGTTAGACCCTGGAAATGGCGACGAGAGAGGGCGTCAGCCTTCCCATTCTTGGAGCCTGGTCGGTAGGAGATGTGAAAATTGTAGTGTTCAAAAAGATGAGCCCAACGGGCCTGGCGAGGGTTTAATTGCTTTGCATTCCTGATGTAGATGAGATTTTAGTGGTCTGTCCAGATCAGAAACGGTTCAGGCGTGCCCATGAGCCACTGCCGCCACTCCTCTAGAGCCCATTTGACAGCCAGCTGTTCGCAGTCGCCAACCCTGTAATGTTGCTGCATAGGGGAGAACTTCCAAGAGAAGTAGCAACAGGGGTGGAGCTTCTGATCTGGACCCTGCTGGGACAGGACTGCTCCAGCGCCAACTTCAGAGGCGTCCACCTCAACGGTGAAGGTCCTGGCAGGGTCTGGATGAAGTAAGATCGGCGCTGAAGTGAAGAGCTGGGTAAGCCGGCTGAACGCTCGTTGAGCCTCCGGGGGTAGTTGGAAGGGGCGTGGCCGGAGAGCCGGCTTGCTCCGATCTGTGAGAGGAGCCACAACAGAGCTGTAGTTATGGATAAACCTCCGATAGAAATTAGCAAATCCAAGAAAGTGATTGTAGTTGTTTGAGGGTGGTGGGAGGTGGCCAGGTGGTTACCGCAGACACCTTCTGGGGATCCATGGCTATTCCCTCCACTGAAATAACATAGCCCAGGAAGGTGGTGGAGCCTTTATGAAACGCACATTTCTCCAGTTTACAATAAAGGTGGTTCTGGAGGAGGCGCTCAAGGACCGCTCGGACGTGACGAACATGGTCCATCTCAGATGCAGAGTAAATGAGGATGTCGTCTAAGTATACAAACACCCATTGTCCAAGCATGTCCCGGAGGACGTCGTTTAGTAGCCGTTGAAAGACTGCCGGACTGTTGCAGAGCCCAAAGGGCATAACCTGGTACTCCCAGTGACCAGTGGGGGTGCTAAATGCGGTTTTCCACTCATCCCCCTCCCGTATGCGGACCAGGTTGTAGGCGTTCCGGAGGTCGAGGCGAGTGAAAATGGAAGCCCGAGAAAGAGAGTCGAGAACAGTGCTCACCAATGGGAGAGGGTGACGATCTTTAATAGTTATTTTATTTAAACCCCGATAATCAATGCAGTGACGAAGCGTCCCCTCCTTCTTCTTAACAAAGAAGAACCCCGCTGATGCTGGAGAGGTGGATGGTCGGATGAACCCCTGGTCCAGCGCCTCAGAGATGTAGGCCTCCAAATGCGTCGTCTCCACTGGAGTGCCGCCCCGGGCAGGAGGTTGATTGCCATGTCGTAAGGCCTGTGAGGTGGTAGATTGGTGGCCCGGCGCTTGCTGAAGACCTCAGCTAGGTCTCTGTAGAATGGAGGGATCTATTCGATGGCTGGGGCCTGTGCGATCTCCGGCACTCTGACCGATGGTGGGCGGAGACATCGTTCCGAGCACTTAGGACCCCCCCGGAGAATCTGTTGGGCTGACCAGGAGATGTGGGGATCGTGAGAGCGGAACCATGGATAGCCTAGGATGAGAGGAGTCGTGCTGGAAGCGATGACCAGAAAGCTGATGAGTTCAGTATGGTCCCCAACCCACATTCGGACCTCTGTGGTTCGTTGTTGGATGGGATAGGGCAACAATGGACGTCCATCAACAGAAGTCATGGGTACAGGATGGTGCAGCTGAACGAGAGAGAGGTGAAGTCTTCTGGCCAGTTGGGCAGAGATGAAGTTGTCCGCTGCTCCAGTGTCTAACAGAGCAGAGTTGGTCAGATGCGGGTCACGTTGAATAAGTTGGACAGAGAGGAGGAATCGATTTGGAGCCATAAAGCCAGGTGAAACCTCTCCTATTTTCACCTGGCCTGATCTTTTCCCGGCCTGAGGGTGCACTGTCGAAGGCGATGCTTGGGTGATCCACAGTAAGCACACAATCCCTCTCGGTGCCGTCGCTCTCGTTCCTCTGGCGGAAGGTGACCAAGCTGAATTGGCTCCTCTTGCTCCTCCAAACAGGTGCAGGCGGGGTTGGAGCCGGATTCGGCGGAGCGATATGGTGAGATGCGATGCGCCGGGGACCGAGCCCTAGGGCAACTCATTACCCGGCGATCGATCTCCAACGCCAGGCTGATCGCTCTATCCAGGGTCTGCGGAGCCTCCCTTCCGACCATCTCATCCCTGATGTAGCCGGCCAGTCCCTCCATGAAGACGGACCTCAAGGCGTCGTCTCCCCACGACAGCTTGGCGGCCAGGGTGCGGAACTCCGTGGCAAAGAGATGGACCGGCTGGTTGCGCTGGCGCAGATGAAGGAGCTGAACCTCCGTGGCGGTCTCGCTGCTGGGGGGAACGAAGGTCTTCCGTAGCTCCATTACAAACAGGGAGTAGTCATTGCAGAGAGGCGATTTCTGATTATAGAGGGCGGCAGCCCACTCTTGTGCTCGCCCAGACAAAAGGGAGGTGAGTAGAGCCACTCTGGGTGCTGAAGAGCCGTACATTGAAGGCTGACATTCGAAAATCATATCGAGCGTTGCCAACAGGCCATCTGGTTTCCCGTCTAACCCGTTCCACTTGCCGGGAAGGCAGATCCGAGGCTCGGCGGTAGAGGAGGGTCTCTGCTGGAGAGTGTTGACCAGCCCGGCCAATCTGATGTGGGCTTTGGATAGGGTCTCCAGTCTGGAGCTGAGTTGATCGACCATGCCTCGGAGATGAGCTACCTCGGCTTGGAGTGCCTCCACCTCTGCTGAAATGCCCTTTCCGGGCTCTCTCATCCTGTCAGGCTGCGGGTGAAAGGGGAGCAGCTTCTGGCGAGAAACTATGCGTTCCAGACGCAGACGGTGGATGATCACCGATGACAGGCGGTGATCTGAACGAAGGGACTGAGCTGGGCGACCCTGGAACCACAGGCTGAAAGATAAGCTTGGGACTCGGAGTCTTGAATACTGACGCGCAGATGCGGATCAGGAGCTACTCGTCATAGAGAAGACGATGACAGAGCGAAGTGAGGTGAGTCGAGAGGTTCTTTGTTGTTGTATTTTTATATCCATTTTTGTGTGATGTGGTTGTGTAGTTCTTAGTTCACAATGTTTGTTTTGTTCTGTCGATGTTCCTTTTTCGTGTTTTGTTTTGTTTTTTCCCCTCTCTCTGCCGTCCTGTGGGTATGGAGGCAGACTTCAATGTTTTCCTGTGTTTTCTTTGTTCCCCTTCCTCTCTTGTATTTTCAACTCACCCTCTCTCTTCACTTTTTGTTTCCTACTTCTCTTGTTCATCTTCTTTCTTTCTTCCCCTTAATTTTCCATCTCCGCTATCATTCCTGTTTGAGTCCAAAAAATATTACTTCAGTTTGGTTTCTTTTCACCTGGAGAAAGTTATGGCACATCCATCCATTTATTTGGTTGATGCACTTATTTAGGGTTTGAATGGGTTCATAGTCACCTGGTGACATTGTAATGTAAAGCTAAGTAATCTTATTGGTTGCTATAATTTTGCTTAGTGGGAGCATGTAGATATTAAATAAGAGAACCCCTAAGATGGAGCCCTGGGGCACCCCACATGTGATTTCAATTCAATTCAGTTTAATTATATAGCGCCAATTCACAACAGATGTCATCTCAAGGCACATAACAAGAAGTCATTTCAATACATTTATACAAAATTCCAATCAGTTAAAAAGTTTCCTATTTAAGGAATCCCAGCAGATTGCGTCAGTCATTGGCGTGAGGTTGGGCCCCGTTGATGCAGACTTTCCAACCACAGCAATCCTTCAGCAATCCCTCATACTGAGCAAGGATGTTGCGACGGTGGAGAGGAAAAACTCCCCTTTAACAGGAAGAAACCTCCAACAGAACCAGGCTCAGTAGGAGCGGCCATCTGCCACGACCCTCGGGGGGTTTTAGAAGACAGAGCAGAAACACAGAAGGAACAGAAGATCTGTTATAAGAGAACTTTCTATGTTACAGAAAGTAAAAAGTTGATAACAGGACACAGTGGATGTTCAGTTACTGGGAGGATCATCCCAGTCGATGCCCCCCATCCAACAGGGCATTGCAGCCAAGCAGGATACCAGACCAGGTATATCTTCTATGGAGAGAAAAACACTGAGAGAAAACAAAGTTAACAGTCGAAATAACAGAATGTACTGTAATACAACTGGAGAGTAGTAGGAGAAAAGGAAGTAGCAGAGTGAAGAAAATTGGTAAGTCTGTCCTCCAGCAGTCTAAGCCTATAGCAGCATAACTACAGAGATAGCCCAGGATAACCTTAGCCACTCTAACTATAAGCTTTATCAAAAAGGAAAGTTTTAAGCCTGGCCTTAAAAGTAAACAGAATGTCTGCCTCACGGACTAAAGATGGGAGCTGGTCCCACAGGAGAGGAGCCTGATAACTAAAAGATCTGCCTGCCATTCTACTTTTAGAAATCCTAGGAACTCCAAGTAAACCTGCAGTCTGAGAGCAAAGTGCTCTGTTAGGAACATATGGAACAATTAGATCTCTGATGTATGATGGAGCTGATTGTTAAGGGCTTTGTATGTAAGAAGAAGGACTTTAGATTCTATTCTGGATTTAACAGGGAGCCAATGAAGGGAAGCTAAAACAGGAGAAATGTGATCTCTCTTTTTAATATTCATCAGAACTCTTGCTGCCGCATTTTGGATCAACTGAAGGCTTTTAATGGCATTTTGTGGACTTCCTGATAGTAAAGAATTACAGTAGTCCAGCCTTGAGGTAACAAATGCATGGACTAGTTTCTGTCTCCTGGACAGGATGTTTCTAATTTTAGCAATATTCCGGAGGTGAAACAAAAGATATCCTAGAAACCTGTTTAATATGGGATTTAAATGTCAAGTCTTGGTAAAAAATAACGCTGAGGTTCTTTACGTTATTACTGGGGGCCAATTTAATGCCATCCAGATGAAGTGATTGACTAATCAGTTTCTGTTTAAGAACTTCTGGTCCAAGAACAGCAACTTCTGTCTTGTCAGAATTTAAAAGCAAAAATTTTAGATTCATCCATGTTTTTATGTCTTCCAGACATACCTGTAATCTACCTAACTGATTAGGTTCATCAGGATTTATTGATAAATATAGTTGTGTATCATCGGCATAGCTGTGGAAATTAATCCCATGCTGTCTAATGATTCTAAAAAATTGGGATCATATATATGGTGAACAGAATTGGTCCAAGCACAGAACCCTGTGGAACTCCACAAGTAACACTTGAGAGTGAAGAAGATTTATCATTTAGATGAACAAACTGGAATCTATCAGACAAATATGATTTAAACCAGCCTAGTGCTGTTCCTTTGATCCCTGCAATATGTTCAAGCCTTTCTAAGAGAATATTATGATCGACTGTGTCAAAAGCAGCACTGAGATCTAACAAGACCAGCACAGACACAAGTCAATTATCTGAGGCCATGAGAATATCATTAGTAACCTTCACCAGTGCTGTTTCAGTGCTATGATGAGCTCTAAAACCTGACTGAAACTCTTCAAACAGCTCGTTACTGTTTAGATGCTCACAGACGTGATTAGCAACAATCTTCTCAAGGACTTTGGATAAGAAAGGAAGGTTAGATATAGGTCTGTAATTCACTAAGTCATCTTGATCAAGGTAAGGTTTCTTGAGTAAAGGTTTAATTACAGCTATTTTAAATTGTTGTGTTACGTATACGTTTCCTAAGGATAGATTCATCATATCCAAAATGGGGCCAGGAACCAAATGGAACACTTCTTTAAATAATTTGGTTGGGATTGGGTCCAAAATACAAGTTGAAGGTTTAGATGAGGCTAATATTTTTAATTATTCCGAAAGCTCGACTGAATCAAAACAGCCTAAGCACAACTGCGGTTCTACACTTCTTTCCGATACTGCCTCATTTAATGAGGAAGAAGTAATCATGTTTGGGAGGATGCCAATGATTTTATTTTTAATACAATTAATTTTATTTATGAAGAATCCCATAAAATCATCACTGCTAAGAGTTGGGGGAATAGTTGGCTCAACAGAGCTATGACTCTGTGTAAGTTTGGCAACTGTACTAAAAAGAAACCTAGGATTGATTTTATTCACCTCTATTAATGATGAAAAATATGCTGTTCTAGCTTGTCGAAGGGTCTTTTTATACAGCAGTAGATTTTTATTCCAGGTTAAATAGGAATCCTCTACGTGTGTAGAGCGCCACTTTCGCTCCAACTTCCTAGTATTCTGCTTTAAAGTACGCAACTCTGCGTTAAACCAAGGAGTCAGCCTCCTATGCCTAGCCACTTTCTTTTTTAAGGGGGCTACACTATCTAATGCCAAACGCAATGAGGACGTAACGTTGTGAACCAGACCATCAATTTCTGAAGGGTTAGAGATAGAATTGCTACCACCCACTGTGTTACTCTCAGACACTGGGGAAAGTAAGAATGGAACAGATTCTTTAAATATTGTTACAGCATTGTCTGATAAAGCTCTACTATAATGAAATTTTCTTTCAGATTTAAAATGGTCAGTTAAAGTAAATTCAAAAGTTATTAAGAAGTGGTCAGACAGGACCGGGTTATGTGGGTGGACTGTTATTTCCTCACACTCAATACCGTATGTCAGTACAAGGTCCAAAGTGTGTTTGCCCGAGTGGGTGGATCCCTGTACTTTTTGAGTAAAGCCAATTGAGTCTAAAATAGCATTAAAGGCTGCATTTAGGCTATCACTTTCAGTATCCACATGAATATTGAAGTCCCCCACTATAATAACCCTATCAGTATTTAATACTAAATCAGATAAGAATTAACAGTGGGGAACACATTCTATCAGAGGGAACCTGATAGAATTTGTTTCCACTGTCCAAATCAATGACACAGTGTAATATATTCTCTATTTTAAGCAAACAAACACTTTTAATGATGACTAATATTGTAAATAAAAACTTTTAAACAAGCATTGAATGAATACACAGGCCAAAAGGTGAAGGGGTTGTGTGCTAAAATAATAAACTAAATGCAGAAAAGTGTTAACACAGGATGTGACCCATGGGTCAGAAAGGAACGGTCACAATTAAATGGATAAAACTGTTAAGAACAGGATATGAGTTTGACAATGGGTCACGATGCTCTGAAAAAAAAACAGGAAACATCTGTTGGGAGAAGGAAGGTTTTCTGCTTAGCAACCAAAAGGAATATATTAAAAGGGGCTTAACCTTTTAGGGACGGACTACAGGCACACTTTGTATCTATATGAATATCTATTATTGAGCTGACTGGATCCTGTAAGAGAGGCTGTCTCTCAGAATGTTTTGTAATAACTTGGTAAAGTAATAAAAGGCATTTATGAGGAAGATTTCTTTGGAGATGATCTGGTGAGAATCTCCCCCCATGCATGCCCAAACATATATATTGTGTGAATGTGTAATTCTTTTTTATACTCTGCCACAGGATAAGCAAACTGGGAGAGAGGAGTTAGCAGACAGCAGGCTGCTCAGTGACTGGTAGCATAGCAGCGCGAGGCGCAGGCTTTCACTTAAAAATCTCCTCTCATCACTAACTACTCCGGAAATTTTGGAGGTGTTAATTCTTAATAAAGCCAATTTACAGGGGGGAACATCCACTATCAAGCAAAACCTGATAGACTTTGTATTCCCCAGGTAACTTCATTTGCCAAACCTCTCAAAATGTACAGAATCAAAGGGCCTGAATCCAAGGTAAATTTAAAATGTTCAAATGTGACATACTAGCAGTCCTTTGGGGGGGTACAAATTCTGTCAGACATTATAATTCAATTCAAAAATACTTTATTGATCCCAGAGGGAAATTAAGTTTTGTTGTAGCTAAAATACAGTGGCTTGCAAAAGTATTCGGCCCCCTTGAACTTTTCCACATTTTGTCACATTACAGCCACAAACATGAATCAATTTTATTGGAATTCCACGTGAAAGGCCAATACAAAGTGGTGTACACGTGAGAAGTGGAACGAAAATCATACATGATTCCAAAAATTTTTTGCAAATAAATAACTGAAAAGTGGGGTGTGCGTAATTATTCAGCCCCCTGAGTCAATACTTTGCAGAACCACCTTTTGCTGCAATTCCAGCTGCCAGTCTTTTAGGGTATGTCTCTACCAGCTGTGCACATCTAGAGACTGAAATTCTTGCCCATTCTTCTTTGCAAAACAGCTCCAGCTCAGTCAGATTAGATGGACAGCGTTTGTGAACAGCAGTTTTCAGATCTTGCCACAGATTCTCGATTGGATTTAGATTTGGACTTTGACTGGGCCATTCTAACACATGAATATGTTTTGTTTTAAACCATTCCATTGTTACCCTGGCTTAATGTTTAGGGTCGTTGTCCTGCTGGAAGGTGAACCTCCACCCCAGTCTCAAGTCTTTTGCAGACTCAGAGAGGTTTTCTTCCAAGATTGCCCTGTATTTGGCTCCATCCATCTTCCCATCAACTCTGACCAGCTTCCCTGTCCCTGCTGAAGAGAAGCACCCCCAGAGCATGATGCTGCCACCACCATATTTGACAGTGGGGATGGTGTGTTCAGAGTGCTGTGCAGTGTTAGTTTTCCACCACACATAGCGTTTTGCATTTTGACAAAAAGTTCCATTTTGGTCTCATCTGACCAGAGCACCTTCGTCCACATGTTTGCTGTGTCCCCCACATGGCTTGTGGCAAACTGCAAACGGGACTTCTTATGGTTTTCCTTTAACAATGGCTTTCTTCTTGCCACTCTTCCATAAAGGCCAGCTTTGTGCAGTGCACCACTAATAGTTGTCCTATGGACAGATTCCCCCACCTGAGCTGTAGATCTCTGCAGCTCGTCCAGAGTCACCATGGGCCTCTTGGCTGCATTTCTGATCAGCGCTCTCCTTGTTCAGCCTGTGAGTTTAGGTGGACGGCCTTGTCTTGGTAGGTTTACAGTTGTGCCATACTCCTTCCATTTCTGAATGATCGCTTGAACAGTGCTCCGTGGGATGTTCAAGGCTTGGGAAATCTTTTTGTAGCCTAAGCCTGCTTTAAATTTCTCAATAACTTTATCCCTGACCTGTCTGGTGTGTTCTTTGGACTTCATAGTGTTGTTGCTCCCAACATTCTCTTAGACAACCTCTGAGGCTGTCACAGGGCAGCTGTATTTGTACTGACATTAGATTACACACACGTGCACTCTATTTAGTCATTAGCACTCATCAGCCAATGTCTATGGGCAACTGACTGCACTCAGACCAAAGGGGGCTGAATAATAACGCACACCCCACTTTTCAGTTATTTATTTGTAAAAAAGATGTTTGGAATCATGTACGATTTTTGTTCCACTTCTCACGTGTACACCACTTTGTATTGGTCTTTCACGTGAAATTCCAATAAAATTGATTCAGGTTTGTGGCTGTAATGTGACAAAATGTGGAAAAGTTCAAGGGGGCCGAATACTTTTGCAAGCCACAGTAATTAATTATTTAAGGAGTTGTAGATAGTCATGGCTGTGGGCAGGAAGGATTTTCTGTAGCGGTCTGTATTGCAGCGAAACTGAAGAAGCCTCTGACTGAAGACACTCTGTTATTGTATGATAGTCTCATCTTCAAAGAACAGAACCACCCTTCTTTATCAGGTTGTTTTAGCCTTTTTATATCCCTGGCTCTGATGCTGCTACCCCAACAGATGATGGCTGAAGAGATTACACTCTCCACAACAGACTTATAGAAGATCTGCAACATCTTGCTGTAAACCTTGAAGGACCTAAGCTTCCTCAATTAGTCCAGTCTGCTCTGTCCCTTCTTGTAGACGATATCACTGTTCAGTCTCCAGTTCAGTCAGTTGTCAAGGTGAACTCCGATGTATTTATACTCTTAAACTACCTCCACTTCTTCTCCCATAATGGAAACAGTGTTCGACTTATCCCTGTTTCAGCTTCTTGTCCATCTCTGATACACTCGACAATTGCAAAGTCATCTGAGTATTTCTGCAGATGACAGGTTTCTGATTTGTACTGGAAGTCTGAGGTGTACGGAGTGAAAAGGAATGGTGAGAGTATGGTCCCCTATGGTGCTCCTGGGCTGCTGACCACCTGGTTTGACCAACAATTCTTCAAATTCACAAACTGTGGTCTGTTGTCACGTAGTCACTGATCCAGGCAATTGTTGAAGGCTCCACCTGTGTCTTCAGAAGTTTCTGACGAAGCAAATCAGGCTGAATTGTGTTAAATGCACTGGAGAAATCAACGAACATGATCCTCACAGTGCTGCCTGCTTTGTCCAGATGACAGTGGGTTGGTTGAAGCAGGTGGATGATGGCATCTTAAACCCCAACTCCACAGCGATAAGCAAGCTGCAGCAGGTCCTGGTATGTTCTTGTTTGCTTATTCAGGTGGACCAACAGGAGTCTCTCCAAGACCTTCATGATGTGGGATGTCAGGGCAACTATAGTCATTGATGACTGATGGGTGAGTTCTTTTTGGTACTGGAACAAGGCAGGGTGTCTTTCACAACACTGGAACCTTCTCCTGAGTCAGGCTAAGGTTGAAGAGGTGCTGCAGAATCCCACAGAGCTGCTCTGCACAGGCCTTCAGGACTCTGGAGCTGACACCATCTGGACCTGCACCCTTGTTCCGGTTCAGTTTCTCCAGCTGCCTCTACACCTGACTTTTGAAGACAGACAAGTGGGAGGGGGAGGCAAAGGAGGTAGCAGCATTTCCTGACTTGGTTGAAGTCAAACTTGTGGAATCAGAAGAGTCCATGGCTGAGGTGAAGGATATAACATCCGATGTGTAAGAGGAAAGCTGTTGATCAGAGGAGAGTTGGATGTCTGTTTGGCTGGGAACAGGAGAGGAGGATGCTGAGCTAGTTCCTGAACTGAACCTCCATCCATCCATCCATCCATCCATCCATCCATTTTCTTTCGCTTATCCGGGGTCGGGTCGCGGGGGCAGCAGCCTAAGCAAAGAGACCGAGACTTCCCTCTCCCCAGCCACTTGTTCCAGCTCCTCGGGAGGAACCCCAAGGCGCTCCCAGGCCAGCCGAGAAACATAGTCCCTCCAGCGTGTCCTGGGCCTTCCCCTGGGCCTCCTCCCGGTGGGACGTGCCTGAAACACCTCATCAGGGAGGCGTCCAGGAGGCATCCTGACCAGATGCCCGAGCCACCTCAACTGACTCCTCTCGATGTGGAGAAGCAGCGGCTCTACTCTGAGCCCCCTCCGGATGACTGAGCTTCTCACCCTATCTCTGAGGGAGAGCCCAGACACTCTGCGGAGGAAACTCATTTCAGCCGCTTGTATCCGTGATCTCGTTCTTTCGGTCACCACCCAGAGTTCGTGACCATAGATGAGGGTAGGAACGTAGATCGACCGGTAAATCGAGAGCTTCGCCTTTTGGCTCAGCTCTCTCTTCACCACGACAGACCGGTAGAGCGCCCGCATAACTGCAGATGCCCCACCAATCCGTCTATCGATCTCCCGCTCCATTTTTCCCTCATTCGTGAACAAGACCCCCAGATACTTAAACTCCTCCACTTGGGGAAGGACCCCATCCCTGACCCGGAGGAGGCACCCCACCCTTTTCCGGCTCAAGACCATGGCCTCGGATTTGGAGGTGCTGATTCTCATCCCAGCCGGGTCACACTCGGCTGTGAACAGCTCCAGCGAAAGCTGTAGATCACGCTCCGATGAAGCCAACAGGACCACATCATCTGCAAAAAGCAGAGACCCGATCCTGAGGCCACCAAAACGGATCCCTGCAACGCCTTGGCTGCGCCTAGAAATCCTGTCCATAAAGGTTAGGAACAGGATCGGTGACAAAGGGCAACCTTGGCGGAGTCCAACTCTCACCGGAAACAAGCCCGACTTACTGCCGGCAATGCGAACCAAACTCTGGCACCGGTCGTACAGGGACCTAACAGCCCGTATCAAGGGGCCCGGTACCCCATACTCCCCCGAGGGACACGGTCGAACGCCTTCTCCAAGTCCACAAAACACATGTAGACCGGTTGGGCGAACTCCCACGCACCCTCCAGGACCCTGCTGAGGGTGTAGAGCTGGTCCAGTGTTCCACGGCCAGGACGAAAACCGCATTGTTCCTCCTGGATCCGAGGTTCGACTATCCGTCGGACCCTCCTCTCCAGAACCCCTGAATAGACCTTACCAGGGAGGCTCAGAAGTGTGATCCCCCTGTAGTTGGAACACACCCTGTGGTCCCCCTTTTTAAACAGGGGGACCACCACCCCGGTCTGCCAATCCAAGGGAACTGCCCCCGATGTCCACGCAATATTGCAGAGCCGCGTTAACCAACACAGCCCCACAACATCCAGAGCCTTGAGGAACTCCGGTCGAATCTCATCCACCCCCGGAACTGAACCTGTTGAAGAATGTGTTGAGTTCATTGGCTCTGTCCAGACTTCCATCTAGCCAATCCTTCCAGTGCTTAAATCCTGTGACCTTTTTCATTCCTGACCAGACATCTCTGATATTGTTCCTCTGTAGTTTGTTCTCCAGCTTCTTCCTGTATGCCTCCTTGCTGTCTCTGATCTTGACCTTAAGTTGCTTCTGTATACTCCTCAGTAATTCCCTGTCTCCCTCCCTGAAGGCTCTTTTTTTCTTGTTTAGCAGTTCCTTCAGGTCACTGGTGATCCAGGGTTTGTTATTAGGGAAGCATCTCACTGTTCTGGTGGGGATGATGTTGCCACACAGAAGTTTATATTGTCAGTCACACACTCAGTCATGGCATTAATGTCCTCTCCATGTACTTGGCAAAGAGTCCTCCAGTCTGTGGTCGCAAAACATCCCTGCAGGGTTTCCTCAGCTTCCTGGGACCATTTTCTCACAGTATTCTTTGTAACAGGTTGCCTCTGAACAAGTGGCTTATATTCTGAACAGAGAAAAACAAGATTGTGATCTGATTGTCCCTGAGTAGGTCTTGGTTTGGACATGTATCCATCTTTTACATTTGCATAAAACAAATCGAAGGTCCTTTTTTTTCTTGTAGAGCAGTTGACAAACTGTTGAAATGTTGGAAGTGTAGACGACAGCGAGACATGATTAAAATCACCAGATATTGCCACAAATGCATTGGGGAGCTGGGTCTGTAGCTTAGCAACAACGGAACTGATGACATCACATGCCCTGTAGGCAACAGCTGAAAGTGGAATGTAGACAACTGCCAAAATTACACTGGTGAACTCTCTTGGTTAATAATATGGACGAAAACTTACTGCCAAGAGTTTGATATCTGGGCTGCAGAGACGACACTTCACAGTAACATGTCCTGGATGACACCATCTGTTGTTGACAAGCACTGCTACTCCACCTCCTTTTCTTTTCCTGCTCGTCTTCAGATCTCTGTCTGCTTGTACAGTCAGGAAGCCTGGCAGAGAGACGTTGGAGTTAGGGATATCATCCTGCAGCCACGTCTCAGTAAAACACATAAAACTGCATTCCCGATACTCTGGCTGAATCCTTGTAAGGGCTTGGAGTTCATCCATCTTGTTAGCCAGTGATCTCACGTTGCCCATTATGATCGATGGAAGAGATGGCTTAAATTTCCTCCTTCTCTGTCTCCTTTCTGCTCCTGCTCTACATCCACGTCACCTCCTCAACAAATCATCATGGATTTGTGGCTTCAGTTGAGGTATTATTTCAGCTTTTGCAATGTTTTTTTTTTTTTTGCAATGTTAATCAGCTGCTCCCGGCTGTAAACCACATTGTTGCCATGGTTACGCATCATAACAAGTTATCAAAAAGTGAAGAATTAACAGCAAAAATCCTTCCAGCTTCACAGCACAAAAAACTAAAAACTGTACAGGTAAAAAAAATGCAATCTTCCTCAAGATAACAGAGGAACCAATGTACAAAAAAAACAAAAATTAATATGTAGCCAACAAAGCCACTTCAACATGCAGCCACTCCAACATATACCCACCCAGAGCAGAACAATTCCAGAAAGAAATTATAGCCACCAGAATTTGTATCCCTGAGGTAATTTAATTAATTGTTTGCCAAACCTCTCCAAATTTACATAATTAAATGGTTATAACATGACTATATACTAAAATGTGACTATATTCTAAAATGTTCAAAGGTGAGCTACTCACAGTCATTTTATGGAGAGGAGGTACAAATATATCAGGCCTGATAATTATGGCCTTCATATTTATAGAATTAAGTGGTCATAATCCAAGGTAAATATACACTTAACCACTTGAAGGTGGAATACTCACAGCCCTTTTTGGAAGGGGATACATATTCAGGCAGGCTAAATTATCGCGCCTGATATGATTTGTACCCCCTAAAAGGGCTGTGAGTATCCCACCTTCACGTGATTTTTATTTATATATTTACCTTGGATTATGACCACTTAATTCTCTAAATTTAAAGTGGTGTGGCCAAGGAACATTAAAGTTACCTGGAGGATATTGATTCTGGTGGGCATAATTACCATTGTTGGGGACACACAGCCATTGGGTGGCGCTAACCCACATTCTAGCTTTGACAGGAGGAGAAGAAGACCAGAGGTTATATAAGGCACCGCCACAGATTTTCATACCCTCTCCAGTTCTGGCTTTCAGCCAAACAGCGCCAGGAGAGATCCAATCCTTCCTTAGCTGGCAAGGGAAAAGACGCGAGTTCTGAGAGGAACTCACTCCGAGGACGACAAAACTGCTGATCAATCAGGTGAATCAAACCCAGTGTTTTGAGATAAACCCCACTGTTCCGCCCTGAGCCCTGCTTTCTGAACAGATGCTGCCGTATGAAGCGAGCCGCTAACAGCTACCGAATGCCACAGAACCGGGTCGAGACTGGAGCGTTACCCCACCGCGACAAAGCCTGGGACAATGTTATCTTGAACCTGCAGAGAAGGTACTGTGTCGGTGAACTGAGGTGCAGCTGATCGCTGTTTAGCAAGCCGAAGAAGACGACACGATGTTCCGAGCTAATGCTACCCACGATTCAACAGCTATAATCCCCCCATTGCTAACGGACCGTAGCTGTGGCTAGCCTGCGTGCTAAAGTTGTGTTAGCTTCGCCAATCATCCACGTAGCAACCTGGAGAACTTTAACCGTTCAATAAGGTCTGTCTGGGCAGAGGCGAGATTAGTTTAGTTTAAACAAGATTTAAGGGTTGTTTGCTTCACTGTGATTTGTTACTTTGTGTAAGATTTCATTTATTGTTCGGGTACAAACAGGCCGGTCGGCCTGGAGGTTTAAACAGTGATTTTTGAGGTTTCCGATGGAAAGTCGTTTTATATCCTGCAACCTGAGTTACTCAATCCGACAGTTTTTCGTTTGATGTTTAATAAATGATCCAGAGCGACTTTAAGCAGCGCCACGTGAGTTAGCTGTAAGCTACATGCTCTAGTGAACCATGTGGGCCCGCCATTGATGGTATTTTACTCATGAACAATAAAGACTGCCGTTAATGCAATTCAAAATAGAGATTGACTTTAAACAGATAGTTTAAACACCAAACTAATCTTTTAAGTCATCTTTGAGACCGCCTTCTTGGTAAGTCAAAATACTAAATTAGATCGACATAATTGGTACTGCCGTTAAAGTCAACATAAAGTCTAAATATTAAATTAGATCAATCACTGCAGTGACCGATTAATTAAATAGAATCAATTATCTAAAGGTTATTGATTTCTAATTCAGCAAATGGTCTAATGAAACATTGCTTCTTCCAAACAATGTTTTTCTGCACTTCTGCTTTGCATTGTGAATTGGTGGTTTGAAAACAAACCAGAATTTGCTGATTAGTCTTAAACTAATCACAATTAGTTTAAAACTAACTTAGCTTCATTCCTAACACTGTTCAATACAAGCCTTGGTCTTGAGCAAACATATTCATTCTGAACTGTGACATAATTATCAATTTATTGTTTGTTTCAATTTCTGTGCATTTTTATCACTTTTACTGTTTTACTTCGGAGTGTGTTTTATTATCGTTATTCTTTTCTTAGTAATTTAGTTGTGTTTTACTAGTTTGGTGAGTTTTTTGATTAAAGTATGTTAACTGAAAGTGAATTCTTGTTGTAATAAACTTGTATTTTGGAAAACTGTTGTTGTTATTTCCCCTACATGTGTAGTAACTCGCTGTTCAGGGTACGAAAAGAACTTATTCCTTCATATATTGTTTAATTATCTCAGCCTTATCAAGCAGGTAATCATAGACATAAACTGAGACTGAACAATTTGGCTATTGATATTCCTGGAATCCAGGTGGTGCCCTAAACGTGGTAATTTTTACATAATATTATTAATCTGATTAATAATTGCCCTAAGCAATTATTCATAATTATTCATAGCCAAAATCTAACTATCTGTGGCACAACACCATAAATGATATATTTTGTACCCAACCCCCCCAAAAAAGGGCATGCGAGTATCCTGCCTCCAGGTATTTTAGTATATATATTCACCCTGAGTTATGACCATTTAATCATGTACATTTGCAGAGCCAGGGGAGCCATATTCTGACAGCTAAATGAATAGAAGAAATACAGCATTGGAAAATCTTAAATTAAAATAAAAGTATTGCTCTGCTATTACAGTGGTGTTTTTTATGAAGATCTGAAATACAAGCTGAACAATGCATTTAAGTTTAAGCAGATGATATGAAAAATAATGAGATAAAAAATAAATTTAATAGAAGGATAAAATATTATCCAGCCTTTGTGCAAAATAAAGCACATGCTATTTAAGAATACAGTGAGCTTCAAGGTGAGCATCAATTCAATTCAATTCAGTTTTATTTATATAGCGCCGATTCACAACAGATGTCATCTCAAGGCACTTAACAAGAAATAATTTCAATACATTTATACAAACATTCCAATAAGTTAAAGAGTTTCCTATTTAAGGAATCCCACCAGATTGCGTCAGTCATTGGCGTTAGGTTGGGCCCCTTTGATGCAGACTTTCCAACCACAGCAATCCTTCAGCAATCCCTCATACTGAGCAAGCATGTAGCGACGGGGGAGAGGAAAAACTCCCCTTTAACAAGAAGAAATCTCCAACAGAACCAGGATCAGTAGGAGCGGCCATCTGCCACGACCGTCTGGGGGTTTGAGAAGACAGAGCAGAGACCCAGTAGGAACAAAAGTTCTGATATAAGAGAACTTTCTATGTTACAGAAAGTAAAAAGTTGATAACATGACACGGTGGATGTTCAGTTACTGGGAGCATCATCCCAGTCAATGCCCCAAAGCAGCCAAGCAGGATACCAGACCAGGTGTATCTTCTATGGAGAAAAAAAACACAGAGAAAACAAAGTTAACAGTCGAAATAACAGAATGTACTGTAATACAATTGGAGAGTAGTAGTAGAAAAGGAAGTAGCAGAGTGAAGAAAATTGGTAAGTCTGTCCTTCAGCAGTCTCACCCTATAGCAGCATTACTACAGAGCTAGCTCAGGATGACCTAAGCCACTCTAACTATAAGCTTTATCAAAAAGGAAAGTTTTAAACCTGGCCTTAAAAGTAAACAGAGTGTCTGCCTCACGGACTAAAACTGGGAGCTGGTTCCACAAGAGAGGAGCCTGATAACTAAAAGATCTGCCTCCCATTCTACTTTTAGAAATTCTTGAAACTACAAGTAAACCTGCAGTCTGAGAGCGAAGTGCTCTGTTAGGAACATAAGGAACAATTAGATCTCTGATGTATGATGGAGCTTGATTATTTAGGGCTTTGTATGTAAGAAGAAGGATCTTAAATTCTATTCTGGATGTAACAGGGAGCCAATGAATGGAAGCTAAAACAGGAGAAATGAGATCTCTCTTTTTAATATTCATCAGAACTCTTGCTGAAGCATTTTGGATCAACTGAAGGCTTTTAATGGCATTTTGTGGACTACCTGATAGTAAAGAATTACAGTAGTCCAGCCTTGAGGTAACAAATGCATGGACTAGTTTCTCAGCATCACTCCTGGACAGGATGTTTATAATTTTAGCAATATTCCAGAAGTGAAGGAAAGAAATCCTAGAAACCTGTTTAATATGGGAATTAAATGTCAAGTCTTGGTCAAAAATAATGTTGAGATTCTTTACGTTATTACTGGGGGCCAATTTAATGCCATCCAGATGAAGTGATTGACTAAGCAGTTTCATTTTTAGAACTTCTGGTCCAAAGACAGCAACTTCTGTCTTGTCAGAATTTAAGAGCAAAAATTTTAGGGTCATCCATGTTTTTATGTCTTCCAGACATGCCTGTAATCTACCTAACTGACTGGGTTCATCAGGATTTATGGATAAATATAGTTGTGTATCATCGGCATAGCTGTGGAAATGTATCCCATGCTGTCTAATGATTCTACCAATTGAGAGCATATATATGGTGAACAGAATTGGTCCAAGCACCCTGTGGAACTCCACAAGTAACCCTTGAGAGTGAAGAAGATTGATCATTTAGATGAACAAACTGGAATCTATCAGACAAATAGGATTTAAACCAGCCTAGTGCTGTTCCTTTGATCCCTGCAACATGTTCAAGCCTTTCTAAGAGAATATTATGATCGACTGTGTCAAATGCAGCACTGAGATCTAACAAAACCAGCACAGACACAAGTCCATTATCTGAGGCCATGAGAATATCATTAGTAACCTTCACCAGTGCTGTTTCAGTGCTATGATGAGCTCTAAAACCTGACTGAAACTCTTCAAACAGCTCCTTACTGTTTAGATGCTTGTTTTACTGCAGCCCAATGTTCAATAGTTGGCTCACAACTCACAACAAAACTCAAATGCGGTTGTGTGCATGAGGGCAAATAAATAAGGCTACCTACTGCCTCTCTGTACATCCTGACATCATACATTTTCTCAGCATCATCACTATTGTTCAACTTTGGTTCACCAGGAGTTGATCTTGGTTTAGAATCTTGCATTTGAAACCTTTCCAGAATCTGTTCCACATATTTCTCTTGAGACATTTGAACATAATCTTCAGTTTGCTCAAAAACAATACTAAGAAAATGTTTGGGTTTGCCCATATCTTTCATTTTGAATCTTGTTGTTAACATTTCTTTTAGTTTTCAAAACACTCTCATCACTGACTGCGATAATAATATCATCAACCCAAATAATCAGAATCACTTTGTCTTTTCTTGTTTTTCATGTGCAAACACAATGATCTACAGAACTTTGTAGGAAACCATTCACTGTCAAATAATCATGTAATGTCCTATTCCAATTTCTGCCTGAATGTTTCAGTCCATAAAGTGACTTTTCCAGCTTGTAGACCAGTTTTTTAATCCATTTTTCCTTTTACTTCATAGCCTTCTGGTTGTTCAACGTAAACCTAAAAGTCTATTGGTGCATGCAGGTATGCAGTTTTTACATCCATCTGATGTAAAATCTGATTTTCTTGGATTGCACACTGCATCAACACCCTTATGCTCGTCAAGTTAGCAGTTGGGGAAAAAGTTTCCTCATAGTCTACTCCAAGACTCTGATTATAACCTTTAGCTACATATTGTGCTTTATATTTTTCTGACCCATCATCATTGTTTTCTTTACATACACCCATCTACCCCACACTGCTTTCTTTCCCTCTGGTAGGCTAGTTAGGGTGAAAGTGTTATTCTCTTTCAAGGATTACATTTCCTCATCCGTAGATGATTTCCACTCTTTAGAGTTTGGTGACTTTATAGCTTCTCTGAATGTTGAGGATACCTTCTGGAGTTTTCAGTCTCATCAGTAGGTGGCGTCTGACTATCAGTATCTGGTATCCTGTCCGGTTGTTAAAAGAATCTGTTTCTCACAATAGCTGCTGTTTGAACTGCATATGTCCATAGTCCTTTCACAAATTTACTTTCAAAAAGCATACATCTTCCCATATCAAAAAGTGTTCTCCAGCTACGTTCTGCAGTTCCATTCTGATGTTGGGAATATGGAGCGGAAGTTTCATGTCTTATCCCATGTTTGTTCAGCAATGCTTGGTAACTCTTCACTGTGAACTCTGTACCATTGTCTGATCCGGTACACATCACCTTCCCATATGGGGCTGTATCGACCCAAGAAGACTTTTGTTGCCTGCATTGTATCACTCTTGTTTTTGAGAAAATATATGAATTTTGCACCAGAAAAATCATCTGTAAACAATAAGGCCTATTTATGGCCGTCTCTGGATTCTGGATCTTTCGGCCCTGCTAGATCTGAATGAACCAGTTCTAGAGGTTTCTCTGCTCTCCTGTCTGGGTTTCTATTTCTAGTTTGGACACATTTTCCCTGGATACACACCTCACAGTTTATACTCAGGTCTGTTTTGCCCTTGATTTTCATGCTTTCAACCACATTTTGTAACTTCAGAATGTCACCATGATTGCAGTGTCCCAAAATTGCATGCCATGTTTGAACATCAAAACAGTTATTACACTTATCATACTCACTTACAGCTTCGAGGTAATAAAGTCTGTTGTGCTCATGGATGTTAAATTTTGTACCGTCTCTAAGTTGAAGAACATTTCTTCCCTTCTTAAAGATGATAGTGGCTCGATTTGTGGTCGCTGCTCTCACAGAAAAGATATTCTGTGGAAATGAGGGACTGTATAGAGCTTCTTTCAGTGTTGCTTTGCACAGTCTCCCTCTTCTGTCAATCAAGGATACTTTTCCGTCTCCTCTGCCTTCAGCCACTCCTTTTACACCTGGTGCACCCAGCAAACTCCACACAGTGTGTTCTTGACCGAAAGCTGTCATCAAACTTCTTAAACGCCATTATATCCTCATTGTTTTTCTTTACATACACCCATCTATTCCCCACTGCTTTCTTTCCTTTTGGTAGGCTAGTTAAGGTGAAAGTGTTGTTCTCTTTCAAGGATTGCATTTCCTCATCCATAGCTGCTTTCCACTCTTTAGAGTTTGGCAACTTTATAGCTTCACTGAAGGTTGTAGGGGAGTTACATATCAACCTGTAACAGTAGTCTATGTTAGTTATTGCTTGGTCACCAATGTCTTCTCCTGACTCATATTCATTTAGATAGCCTGGTCTCTTGGTTGTTCTAGAAGGATACCTTCTGGAGTTTTCAGTCTCATCAGTAGGTGGCGTCTGACTATCAGTATCTGGTTCCTGTGACCTGGCATCTGAACTTTTTGTGTTTGCCTTTGATCTCTCCCTCACCTGTATGTCATCATCCTCAGGTGTCATATCAGTCGGTGTTTGTCTTTCCTCACAGTTTTTGGTTACAAACTTAACCAACCTAAATTTGTGCCCCTTTTTGTCGTCTGGGAAATAAACTTTGTATCCTGGACTTTGACTGAGCAGAAAAATAAATCTATTAAATGTGGTTTATTAAACATAAGATCTCTCTCCTCAAAGACTTTCTTAGTAAATGGCTTGATTTGTGATAATCACATTGATTTGTTTTGTCTCACAGAAACCTGGCTGCAGCAGGAGGATTATGTCAGTGTAAATGAGTCAGCTCCTTCCAATCATTTAAATTTTCACATTCCTAGAAGTACTGGGTGAGGAGGAGGAGTTGCAACCATTTTTCATTCTGATTTACTATTTTATCCCAGACCAATTGATAGCTACAGTTCTTTTGAACATCTAACCCTTAATTTTCCTCATCCAAGTTGCAAAACATTAAGACCATTTTTGTTTGTGGTTTTGTATCGTTCACCAGAACCTTACTCTCAATTTTTGGATCAGATCTCAAATTTTTTATCTGATTTAGTATTAAATACTGATAGGGTTATTATAGTGGGGGACTTCAATATTCATGTGGACACTGAAAGTGATAGCCTAAATGCAGCCTTTAATGCTATTTTAGACTCAATTGGCTTTACTCAAAAAGTGCAGGGATCCACCCACTCAGGTAAACACACTTTGGACCTTGTACTGACATACAGTATTGAGTTTGAGGAAATAACAGTCCACCCACATAACCCGGTCCTGTCTGAACACTTCTTGATAACTTTTGAATTTACTTTAACTGACCATCTTAAATCTGAGAGAAAATTTCATTATAGTAGAGCTTTATCAGACAATGCTGTAACAATTTTAAAAGAATCTGTTCCATTCTTACTTTCCTCAGTGTCTCAGAGTAACACAGTGGATAGCAGCAATTCTATCTCTAACCCTTCAGAAATTGATGGTCTGGTTCACAGCATTACATCCTCATTGAGTTTGGCATTAGATAGTGTAGCCCCCTTAAAAAAGAAAGTGGCTAGCCATAGGAGGCTGACTCCTTGGTTTAACGTAGAGTTGCGTACTTTAAAGCAGAATACTAGGAAGTTGGAGAGAAAATGGCGCTCTACACACCTAGAAGATTCCTATTTAACCTGGAATAACAGTCTACTGCTGTATAAAAAGACCCTTCGACAAGCTAGAGTAGCATATTTTTCATCATTAATAGTGGCGAATAAAAACAATCCTAGGTTTCTTTTTAGTACAGTTGCCAAACTTACACAGAGTCATAGCTCTGTTGAGCCATAGCTCTGTTGAGCCAACTATTCCCCCAGCTCTTAGCAGTGATGATTTTATGGGATTCTTCATAAATAAAATTAATTCTATTAAAAATAAAATCATTGGCATCCTCCCAAACATGATTACTTCTTCCTCATTAAATGAGGCAGCATCGGAAAGAACTGTAGAACCTCATTTGTGATTAGGCTGTTTTGATTCAGTCGAGCTTTAAGAATTATCAAAAATATTAGCCTCATCTAAATCTTCAACTTGTATGTTGGACCCAATCCTGATCAAATTATTTAAGGAAGTGTTCCATTTGGTTCCTGGCCCCATTTTGGATATGATGAATCTATCCTTAGTAAACGGATACGTACCACAAGAATTTAAAATAGCTGTAATTAAACCTTTACTCAAGAAACCTTCCCTTGATCAAGATGACTTAGTGAATTACAGACCTATATCTAACCTTCCTTTCTTATCCAAAGTCCTTGAGAAAATTGTTGATAATCAAGTCTGTGAGCATCTAAACAGTAATGAGCTGTTTGAAGAGTTTCAGTCAGGTTTTAGAGCTCATCATAGCACTGAAACAGCACTGGTGAAGCTTACTAATGATATTCTCATGGCCTCAGATAATGGACTTGTGTCTGTGCTGGTCTTGTTAGATCTCAGTGCTGCTTTTGAAACAGTCGATCATAATATTCTCTTAGAAAGGCTTGAACATGTTGCAGGGATCAAAGGAACAGCACTAGGCTGTTTTAAATCATATTTGTCTGATAGATTCCAGTTTGTTCATCTAAATGATAAATCTTCTTCACTCTCAAGAGTTACTTGTGGAGTTCCACAGGGTTCTGTGCTTGGACCAATTCTGTTCACCATATATATGCTCCCAATTGGTAGAATCATTAGACAGCATGGGATAAATTTCTACAGCTATGCCGATGATACACAACTATATTTATCCATAAATCCTGATGAACCCAGTCAGTTAGGTAGATTACAGGCATGTCTGGAAGACATAAAAACATGGATGACCCTAAACTCTTTGCTTTTAAATTCTGACAAAACAGAAGTTGCTGTCTTTGGACCAGAAGTTCTTAAACAGAAACTGATTAGTCAATCACTTCATCTGGATGGTATTAAATTGGCCCCCAGTAATAACGTTAATAACCTCTGTGTTATTTTTGACCAAGACTTGACATTTAAATCCCATATTAAACAGGTTTCTAGGATTTCTTTCCTTCACTTCTGGAATATTGGTAAAATTAGAAACATCCTGTCCAGGAGTGATGATAAGAAACTAGTCCATGCATTTGTTACCTCAAGGCTGGACTACTGTAATTCTTTACTATCAGGAAGTCCACAAAATGCCATTAAAAGCCTTTAGTTGATCCAAAATGCGGCACCAAGAGTTCTGATGAATATTAAAAAGAGAGATCACATTTCTCCTGTTTTAGCTTACCTTCATTGGCTCCCTGTTAAATCCAGAATAGAATTTAAGATCCTTCTTCTTACATACAAAGCCCTTAACAATCAGCTCCATCATACATCAGAGATCTAATTGTTTCATATGTTCCCAAAAGAGCACTTTGCTCTCAGACTGCAGGTTTACTTGTAGTTCCTAGGATTTCTAAAAGTAGAATGAGAGGCAGATCTTTTAGTTATCAGGCTCCTCTCCTGTGGAACCAGCTCCCAGCTTTAGTCCGTAAGGCAGACACTCTGTTTATTTTTAAGGCCAGGCTTAAAACTTTCCTTTTTGATAAAGCTTATAGTTAGAGTGGCTGAGGTCATCCTGAGCTATCTCTGTAGTTATGCTGCTATAGGCTTAGACTGCTGGAGGACAGACTTACCAATTTTCTTCAATTACAGTACATTCTGTTATTTCGACTGTTAACTTTGTTTTTTCTCAGTGTTTTTCTCCCCATAGAAGATATACCTGGTCTGGTATCCTGCTTGGCTGCAATGCCCTGTTGGACGGGGGGCATCGACTGGGATGATGCTCCCAGTAACTTAACATCCACCGTGTCATGTTATCAACTTTCTACTTTCTGTAACATAGAGAGTTCTCTTATATCGGTCGTGGCAGATGGCCACTCCTACTCAGCCTGGTTCTGTTGGAGGTTTCTTCCTGTTAAAGGGGAGTTTTTCCTCTCCACTGTCGCTACATGCTTGCTCAGTATGAGGGATTGCTGAAGGATTGCTGTGGTTGGAAAGTCTGCCCAACCTCACGCCAATGACTGAAGCAATCTGGTGGGATTCCTTAAATAGGAAACTTTTTAACTGATTGGAATGTTTGTATAAATGTATTGAAATGACTTCTTGTAAAGTGCCTTGAGATGACATCTGTTGTGAATTGGCGCTATATAAATAAACTGAATTGAAATTGAATTGATTGGGGTGTGCCTTTATATGCACCCACAGGTGTGCCACGGATGACCTCAGATGGACTCAATTAACCGAGAAGCTTCTTAAAGGGCTATATTCAATTTTCTGAAATTTAAACTCACGACTGACACCTGTGGCCAAAAAACGGAACTGCTTTTCCTTTCTGCTCGCTCTCGCAGCGCGCGCTCCTACGCCAGTCGCTCTCAATCTTCTATCTTTTTCGGGCACTTGTCAGGGGTTTAACTTATTTAGTTTTATGTGGAGTTACTGTTGGTGTCAGAGTTGTCCTTGGTCTCTTCTGTGTATTCGCACAATCCATTGAACTGCTTGCGAGTGCTGACTAGCGGTAGTGGCAGAGTGATCTGAAACATTTAACATGAACTCGCTTGACGTCACATCCGCAGACAGCGCAGGAAAATCGGACCCGACAAAAAATAGAAAAAATTGGATACAGGCTTATAGGTGCACCCACTGTGAGCTGACAAGGTGTCAGTATGCTCATCAGGAGATGTTTGAGTCATAAAAGGTCAAATAAAAAGGCTACTGTTACGTTTTTTTTGGGGAAAAGTTGCATATAGCCTCTTTAAGATCTAAAGTTATTTATATGTAATGTTGAGTCTACAAAACTACACACCATAGGTTCCAAAATGTCAATAATCAGACAATGACGAGCTTCCGCGAATCAAATGTAAAAAATAATGGCAAAGGATTACGTTTTTTTTACTTTTTCTTTTCTAAATACACACTGGATATTTTAGTTATTCTGGAAATACAGTCATATCACGGTGGATTATTCTTTTCAGCACGGAAAAAACAAAGGTAAGAAAAAATTTATGCTCTGTTTTTTCAAATGCTGTACATATTTTTGGGCTTATTTCGCTGCTCATTTGCTGAGATTTGCACGTAGCGTGATGAAACTTGCAGCTTTAGAATCTGTGAGATGCTGGCTTTCAGGGAAGGCAAAGTTTGCTCGGTTCTGTTCGGCAGGGTGACCGACAGGTTCGGTTGAATGTGTTCATGTAAAAATCGCAAAATAGCACAACTGTTCCTTTAATTGCTTATAATTTTTTCTGGGTTTGGAGGTCACAGAAAATATTTATATGAGTCTTTAGCTGAGATTCTGAGGTTTATAATGATAGGACATGTTTAGCAATCAGTGACCACAGGTCAGCTAAATTCGGACATTTCCCCGCCCTTCCCCCACAGTGAACCGGCGGCGGGGCAATGGAGCTTAAGAGGTTAAGTCCAGGTCCATTCCCCACAGAAAGTCGTCCACTTTGGTCGAAAGCTGCCATTTAGTGCCTTTTGAACACTTCAGCTGGCTCAATGGAAGCATTGAGGTGGCGTTGAGTTTATGGTGTGTGAGTCTGCGGTCACGACACAGGCTGGAGTGGCGGTAATCCGCGAGGGCCATTTGAGGCTGCTTGCAGCTTTAATTTAGATATAGATCTTATTAGAACATGTAAACCCAGTGGCGTGTTCAGACTTTTTTTTTCAGAGGTGGCAGAGGATGGGCACCTAGTTCTGATGGGGTGGCACTCACAAATCAAGGATTCACAGTAAAAAAAAAATGTTTGTCCCGCGCCTTCTTTCTGCTAAATGTTTTAAAATAAAACAGAAATTTTTCCCTCTTTTAAAACAATTGCTGAAACTGAAATGCATATTTTGAGTACTTGGAAGTGAGGGCGTGAACTATTAACTAACAGTCTTTAACAACAACAAAATAGCCTTACAAAGCCTGTCAGTCCCAACTATGGTAATTTACTCGATCTGAGTGTGTTACTAGAACACAGGGACACACATTGTAACTATACTACATGCTATTTTACACTTCACTCTTTAGGCGCTGGGGTTTTTCAGTAAAATCTTACATTTTGATTTCACTATTTCAAAAGCTTGTAGCTTAAATATGGTTAGAGATAAAGGCATATTGTAAATTATAAAAATCTTCAGTGTGACCCAAAGTTTGTGATAGGAACAGATTCACTCATCTAATTTGCATATCATGACGTCATCAGGTAGCGGTCATATTGGATTTCTTCCATTTTACAGATGTTCATCTTTATTATATTTTAGTTTCAGTTTTTGTTGTTTTTTCCTTTTGTTTTTTTGGAGGGGTCTTTCTTTAAAAGTTTTTTGTTGTTGTTTTTTTTAGTTTCTTTGGAGTTTTTTATATTTGCAGATCTTTATCGATCTAGATGACATTCCTTGTAGTGCTTCAGTGTGTGGCATGTTTCATTGCAAGGTACTGCGCACAGACCTATTTCACAGGGAGTTTCTTCCTCATCTGCTGCTATTTCCGTGGGTTTTTACATTCCTGGCTCATTTGTTACCATTACCGGTGTTTTGAAAACTCCTACTACCGCCACCACTTTCCTTTCTCATACCCCGGACACGATGGAGCGAAGCATCGGACCTGATATGTGCTGCTTGGAGACTCATGGCTAACACGCGCAGTGTTGCCAACTTAAAGTAGCTGAAGTTGTCCCAGAAAGTCGCTAGATGTTGCCAGAAGACGTCATACCATAGACTGTATATAGTCATACTAATTTGCATAATGATGATATCATCACTTGATGACGAATGGAAGAGTAAGGAGGAAATAATTATATTTAGATTAGGATTTTGTTATACGGGGTTAAACAATACATTGTTTAAACAGGGGAAACATGCTACAGGGAAATGTGACTTTTGTCTTCAAGAAGAGACTGTGGAACATGTTCTATTATTTTGCCTGAAGTATACTATTGAGAAAACTGGTACAAAATTTACAAGATATCAAATTGCAACTGGACACCAAAGACCTTTTAAACAAAATGTAAAGTTCTGAGAAAAAAAATATATTTGCTGAGATATCTCAAGAAGACGAAATTAATAGAGAGAATAAAGTTGTTTTTAGTATTTTATAAAAAAAGTAGGGCATATTTAGCATGCATCAAATGTTTATTGCTTATGGAATTATTTTCAGTGGGGGTTTTTTGTCATAATTTTTAAATGTTCTACGTTTTTGAACTCACCATACATTTCGAACGTTCCTTGAATGCACCACAAGTGTGCGATGCAGCGTAACACAGACAAGCTTCTGCCTTAATTCCCGTTGAAAGATCGGTCTTATATACATGAAGATTTATTTTTTACTTTTGAATTAACATTAACTACCAAACAACTTTGTTTGTGAGTGGATGAAAATCAATTCAATTCAATTCAGTTTATTTACATAGCGCCAATTCACAACAGATGTCATCTCAAGGCACTTAACAAGAAGTTATTTCAATACATTTATACAAACATTCCAATTAGTTAAAAGTTTCCTATTTAAGGAATCCCAGCAGATTGCGTCAGTCATTGGCGTGAGGTTGGGCTCACCGAAATGAACCGGAAAAGGTTTATGATTGGTCAGTGGACATAGTCAGATCATGCATTAACACATGTGCAGATTATTCCCTTTGGGAAGGAGCAAGCTGGGTCTCTGAACTGCAGGAAATATCGACGACAAAGTTTCACAGAAAGTAGCTAAGGGTGGTCAGAAATGTCGCTAGATTTGTCGCTAAGTTGGCAGCACTGGCTGCATGCTGAAGAAGCAGCTGTGTTTTTACCCCCTCTGCTATCGCCTCCCCCTCCCCTTCTCCGGTGAAGCAGAGCATCGGACGATATATGTGCTGCTTGTGTACCATCATGGCTATCAGAAGCAGCTGCTGTGTTTTGAACCCCACCGCTACTGGCTCCCCATTCTGTCCTCCCAACCCGGACAAGTTGAAGCTGTGCATCAGGCCCATTTTACGCGCCCTTGAATTATCATAGCGAACAGACTGGCTCTCGCTACGCACTGAAACGCTTTCTGTCTCGCTGGATATATTAGTCTTCCTCAGAATCTGAATCAGCAATTACTTGAAGTGCTTCGTCAGCGGTGAACAGACCTCTCACCATGGAATGTTTTCTCTCTACAATTCACTCTCTCTATGCTCTGACCACGACTACGACTCCCCGACTTGCGGAGAGTTTTCAACCTTTAAATACTCTTGGTGTAAAGTAGTAACTAAATGAGGGATAATATTTGCGACTTCTGGCGCTTAAAGAGTTAAAACTAACAGTCGGGCTAAACTGGGTTAGCATGGTTGGCAGCGCACATGATATAGTATATAAATGATGACCCAATTGGGAAGTGAGAAGCTGAGTGTTGTTAAATTAAGGTGTAGCCTACCTGTGTCGTAGTAGAGATCCAAATGAAAAGCAAACAGACTTCAGCAGCGGTGGCACCAGAGGGAACTCAGATGCGTGTATCTCACAGCGTAAGTGTGAGAGTTGACAGCCCTGATCGTTCTGGTTCTGAGTGGGGGTGGGGTGGGGGGGTGGCACCTGGGGTGGCCTATCAGATTATAGGGGTGGCACGTGCCACCCCAAGCCACCCCCTAGACACGCTACTGTATACCTACACACAAGAATAACCAAATGCATATCCACAATTATACATACTCAAATGCATTCATATGTATTCCATCTTAGTTATTTTCCATGTTCGAATGGAAGCAGAAAAACTTTTTAAATACTTTCTCAGTATGTTAGAGCCATAAGCTGCCATAGGTACCTATATACATGGCATACAGCTATATACACTTACATATAAGCATGCACATTACAGTGGATTTACATGTACAAAGATATGTATACCATTATAGATATCAATACAGACACATAGGCATTTCCACATCCAATACTCATTCTATGTGAACACATATGTGCTGTATTTATTTAAGAATGATGGACATTCCATCACTGCTTAAAATAGCATCAGTTTGGAACGTCTCATCAACCATTCTTTTAGCTAGATTTAAGCTGATAAATGTTTGAACATGCTTTTCCAAAATTTTAGAGTCATGCTCTGTGGTCTAACGAAAGTGTTTGGCATAATAACCATTGTTAAATTTGGAGGAAAAAGAGGAAAGCTTGCAAGCCTGCAAACACTATTTCTATTATGAAGTATGGAGGTGGCAACATCATGGTGTGAGAGGAGGAGTGCCTGAGGAGCGACTGGTTTATTTCACAAGATCAATGGCATCATGAGAAAAGAACATTTTGTGGACATATTGAACAAACATTTAAAAACATTAACCAGGGAGTGAAAGCTTGAACACAGCTGTTTCTTCGAAATGAACAATATCCCTCAGCATACCAACACAGTGGCATAACAACAACCAAGACAATGTTTGGACTGTTACAAAGTCCTAATCTCAGTCCCACAATAAATCTATGGGCAGTGCTAAAAAAGTGTGTGTGAGAGGAAGGTGGCCTACAAATCTGACCCAGTTCTATCAGTTCTGTCAGGAGGAATGGATTCCAACAAACAATTTCACCCAGATATTGTTTAAATGGCAATTCTCCTACAGAGGAAATAGATGAAAATGTACAATAAAAAAAAATAGAAAACTCTCTTTCATTATTCTGACAATAAGCAAAAATAAATACTTTTCTTTATCATAAGTGACCTAAACAGGAAATGTTTATTCTGATTTGATATCAGACAATTAAAAAGAAAAATGCTATTTGTGATTTTACAGTGTATACAAATATCTGGTTTCAAATGCAAATTATTTTGTTTTCTAACAAAGAAAGAATAAAGCATCAGTGGTGAGTAAGCATAGCAGAACAAAAAACAAAGAAGAGGAAAAAGGTGGATAATGACATGTCATATGGGGAATTTAAAATGCTCGTGAATTGTATGAAAGATTGAATTCTGAATACCTCCTTAGTTTCTTTTGTGGTCCCTGGTCTTGAGAAGACCCCCCCTCTGAAATCCATCCACCCTCAACAGACAAACACATTTTGCATCCTCTCCATTGTCTGATAAACAACCCTGATAGCAACTCCTCACCTGATTCGGTAGCTGTGCAGATGTGTGTCCCAGCTCTCTCAGATGTCTGATGGAGCTTTGGAGCTCTTTCATGTGTTTTGTGCCAATCATACGTCCTGCTGTTCCATCTCTACCCTTCATAGATGAGTCTGTCACCTTCAAAGAGAGAAAAAGAGAGAGTCGCATGCACAAATAAAGCATACATGGGGAGGGAGAGAAAAACATCTGAAGGAAAGTCGGAGACAGACAAAGTCTAATCAGGCACTGCAGGAGCTTCCATAGCACCATAGGACAACAAAGTGCCTTCGGCTCAAAGAAGGTGATAATCAAGCATGGCGAGAACACCGATTTTTCTTTTCTCTTTCTGTTTGAAAAGTGATAATCAAGCTCCTTATCTCTCACGATGAAGGGTTTACCTCAGATGAAGGAAGCAGCCAGCTCTCCTCCAAAGTAAGCAGCTGACTGTGGAGGTAATCCCACTTCTTCTGAGCTGAGTCCTCCTCCACATCAGCCTCGGCAGGAGACAACCTGTGGTGAAAATTAACTGTTTATCTCTTTCTTTCTTTCTTTCTTTCTTTCTTTCTTTCTTTCTTTCTTTCTTTCACTGGTGACAGGGCTAATGTTATGCTTGACCACCTTTGATTGGGGCTAAAAATTGTGAAATCAATTTCAAACAGTGAATGCACTATACATACATGTAGGTGCTTACAGTTCATGTTGACAACACTGTTTGATGTAAATGTTGTTACTGATTGAGGAAGACCAAACTTTCAAATAGAAAGAACATTTGTGTTTGGTTGGTTATTTCCAGTTGAGTATGTGGTTGTGCTCATGACAAACTTGACAAATAATATGATGCCGAGCAGCTTTTTGTGGAGACACTCAGTGGGTTTACATGCAGTAAGAGAAAACTGAATTATTGCCTTAGTCCGACTAAATTCGGACTTTTGAAATCCATGTATATACCTTAGTCCGGTTGAAGTCAAACCGAACTGGCCTACTCCTAATCGAGCTAAAACACCCAGTTAATGACCTTAAAAAACAGAATTCTTCCACACGTATACGACATCCCAGGTTAAGCCTAGTTTATACTTCTCCCTCAGCAAGGGTGCGGAGACACTCAGCACCATCATCCGTCAACGCAAGCACAGGCACGCAGAGGGTGATGGAGACATGCACAATTTTTTAATAGTTCATCGAAATCTATGGAAAGCTGAGATTGGTCAGCACAACACTTCCTTTAAATTTAAATCATCCATCCAGCTATCCATTCCTTATACAACTTATCCTTGTAGGGTCTTAGGTAAGCTGGTGCCTATCTCCAGCAGTCATTGGGGGAGAGGCAGAGTACACATGGGGCCGATCTAAATTTGTCAACAGCACCACCATTTAAAAATGGAAATGAAAAAACAGAGTGCTGAATTAGTTAGCAGCAGACAAGAAGCAGAACGAAGAAGTATCTTGCGGAAGACAATTTATGAGTGTTCAGCGTCTGTTACAATTGCGACTGAAGAGTTTTTTAAAATCATATTTGTGCACGAAAAGCTCTATTGCTGAAGTTGTTTAAGTTAAGAGTTTTGGTTTAAAAATAAAAAATAAATACACTTTACATGCAGTAAGACAAAATCCAATAATTGCCTTAGTCCAACTGAATTCTGACTGTTAAATGCATGTATAGACCTTGGTCCAGTTGAAATCGAACCAAACTGGCCTTAGCTGTTAATTGAGGTCAGACAACCGGATAATGCGGTTAGAAAGCTGCCTTTCTTTGCACATAAACAGCAGAGGTAGCTTAGGCAAGCTATTAGCACCCTGGGTACTCCCCCTTCCAGAATTCACGAGACCATGAAAGCGGGAATAACAATACCAGTAGGACAACAACACAGCAGCAACTATCTTAATCAAAAAGCTCTGGATGTTCCAAAACATGTGACAAAGCACCCAAGGGCTGACCATGATACACAGCCCACAGAGCGTACCAGAGAACAAACACTCCCTGCTTCTCCACAAGCACACCAAGCAAAGATGACACCACCAAAAACTGCAAGCAGAGACATACAGCATTCATCCCAGCATTCTCTAACATCATCCTACACGTCGTCATCGCCAAACGTATCTCCCTCTAAAACTTTCTCTGACAGGCTGAATGCCTAAATTAAAATTGGAACCCAGCTAACACCAAGACTTGGACTACACCAGGCCTCTGGAACTAAAACTAGTTCTCCTCTACCACCACTGGTAATAACAAACATCTGATATAGAAGGGAAATGGACATTAACTCTAGACCCATCATCCACCAGTCTGGCCACACTAAAAGTAGTATTCCAGTGCTTATACCCAGGAGAAATGACAAAACTAAACACTGCTGAATACAAACAAATTACAAATCGATCACCTATCATAAGAATCTGCTACCCACCACCAAACCTCTTAAATTAGCATTAGTCATTAATTGGAAACGACTTCCCTGACAAAGACCTGATGTTTAATAATGCTAATTTGTTTCCAATTAATGACTTCATCACTGAGCCTAAGCTAGCCGCTCCATTTCCACAATTCATTAGCCACAATTCTTCATGACTCAATGAACTTTAAAAAGGTATTCCTGGTATGGAAAAGATTTTAATTATATGCATAAGGTTGTTTCTTCGGTCATCACAAGAATGTTAGTGCTTATAGAATAAGGAACTGTGTCCACAGGAAGTGTGACCTCGACTCCAGGTCAAGGGGTGAAACGAACACAATGCACGCTTAGTGTTGCAATATTTCCTGTTATGTGTGGATGTAGATGGAAGAATTGGTTTAGACCAATTTTAAAGGGGAATACCAAGATCATAAGATAGAGCATGTGAGTCACTGCTGCTGAGGAAATTACCTATCTGCTTGTGGCTATGTAAAGGGAAACAATTTGTACTGCGTGAATTTCTGTGCATTCATGAAGTCCATTGTAAGTAGAGGAGGGATCGTCCCTTCTCTACAGGGTTGTAGCTTTTGCTGAGAGCTTCTAATAAAAGGCAGAAGCAACAAAAATCTATGAATAAAGGTGGATCCTTGAGATAACACTCTATTCCCGACATATGCCGTACCAAAACTATTGAGTCTTGTGTGATTTGCTCTGTTGTTTCCAGGTTGTCAGAGAACAAAAGAGCCGGGAGAATAGGGAAGGTTGAAGTCCTCCATTTGAAGTCTGGGACTTCAGTGTCTAGTATGGGGAATTAGACTGCAGCACAACACTGGGCACATCTGACTCTTTTGAGTATCTAGCTCTCCAGATAAAGGACCCTTAGGAAATGTTTTTTTTTTTTACTTTATATAAACCACCAAAACTTAGCACTAATTTCTAAAATGATTTTAGCCACCTTCTTTGTGTAATATGTATCAACTATGACAAATTAATCACTGTGGAGGATTTCAACATCAATACTGACAAACCCCAAGATCGACGAGCAAAAACATTAAGTGATGCTCTTCATGTTGTTCTTGGCTTGTGGGCCCCGCTATCCAGCGCTGTTCCCCAGGGGTCCGTTCTAGGTCCCCTATTGTTTTCACTTTATTAGCTCCAGATTAGATCACTGTAATGCCTTATACATTGGTTTATCCCAACCCTTCATTGCTTGTCTGCAACTGGTTCAGAACACTGCTGCCCACCTTCTCACTGATACATCTAGATGCTGCCATATCACCCCTATTCTTTTATCACTTCATTGACTTCCAGTAATTTCCAGACTTCAGTATGAAATTTTACTTTTTATTTTAAACGTCTCCAGCATCTCTGTAATTGATATTGCATTATCTGACCATTTCTGTGTTTACTTTGAAATCACCATCTCTACTAAACTATCTAGCCACAGTCAGACAATTGTAAAAAAGCGTTTTCTTGGGAACAGTTCAGTGGAAACGTCAACCCCATCCCCTTCATCCTCCAACACAAATGCAGCAAACAAGCTGGTAGATAACTTTCTCTCTAAAATTTCAGACATCACAGATACCATTGCTCCAACCAAAATTTAAGTAGTCTCGGGTAGAAAGAAGTCTCTGTGGACAAGTGATCCACTGGTATGTAGTGAAAAAAGGGTGTGTCGACGAGCCGAGAAACAATAGCAGAAAACTGGACTCCAGGTTCACTGAGAAATCTAAACTCAGCAAAAAAAGAAACGTCCTCTGACTTTCAACTGTTTTTACTTTCAGTAAACTTAATGTGTGTAAATATTTGTATGAACACTAAAAGAGTCAACACCATAAGACATAAACAAAAAATGTTTCACAGACATGTGACTAACAGAAATAGAATAATGTGTCCTTGAATGAAGGGAGGCTCAAAATCAAAAGTACCAGTCAGTATTTGGTGTGGCCACCAGCTGCTTGAAGTACTGCAGTGCATCTCCTCCTCATGGACTGGACCAGATTGGTCAGTTCTTGCTGTGAGATGTTACCCCACTCTTCCACCAAGGCACTTGCAAGTTCCTGGACATTTCTGGGGGGAATGGCCCTAGCCCTCAGCCTGCGATCCAACAGGTCCCAGACGTGCTCAATGGGATTGAGATCCGGGCTCTTCGCTGGCCATGGCAGAACACTGACATTGCTGTCATGCAGAAACTCACGCACAGAACGAGCAGCATGGCTGGTGGCATTGTCCTGCTGGAGGATCATGTCCGGACGAGCATGCATAAAAGGTACCACATGAGGGAGGAGGATGTCTTCCCTGTACCGCAAGGCATTGAGATTGCCTGCAATGACAACAAGCTCAGTCCGATGGTGATGTGATATACCGCCCCAGACCATGACGGACCCCCCACCTCCAAATCAATCCCGCTCCAGGGTACAGGCCTCGGTGTAACGCTCATTCCTTCCACGATAAACACGAATCCGTCCATCACCCCTGGTGAGACAAAACCGTGACTCATCAGTGAAGAGCACTTTTTGCCACTCCTGTCTGGTCCAGTGAAGGTGGGTTTGTGCCCATAGGTGGCGTTGTTGCTGGTGATGTCTGGTAAGGACCTTACAACAGGCCTACAAGCCCTCAGTCCAGCCTCTCTCAGCCTATTACGGACAGTCTGAGCACTGATGGAGGGATTGTGTGTTCCTGGTGTGACTCGGGCAGTTGTTGTGGCCATCCTGTACCTGTCATGCAGGTGTGAAATTCGGATGTACCGATCCTGTGCAGGTGTTGTTACACGTGGTCTTCCACTGCGAGGATGATCAGCTGTCCTTCCTGTCTCCCTGTAGCGCTGTCTTAGGCGTCTCACAGTGCGAGCATGGTAATTTATTGCCCTAGCCACATCAGCAGTCCTCATGCCTCCCTCCAGCATGCCTAATGCACGTTCACGCAGATGAGCAGGGACCCTGGGCATCTTTCTTTGGGTGTTTTTCACAGTCGGTAGACAAGTCTTTTTAGTGTCCTGCGTTTTTAGAACTGTGACCTTAAATGCCTACTTTCTTTAAGCTGTTAAGGTCTTAATGACCATTCCACAGGTGCATGTTAATTAATTGATTATGATTAATTGAACATGCAAGGAAAACATTGTTTAAACCCTTTACAATGAAGATCTGTAAAGTTATTTGGATTTTTACAACATTATTGTTGAAATACACAGTCCTGAAAAAGGGATGTTTCTTTTTTTGCTGAGTTTGCTGAGTTTTTTGCTGACAGACTGAACAGATATCATTTAATTTTGGAAGATGCAAGGGAATTGTTCTTTTCTAAAATCATTAACAGAAACATTGCTAATGAGTGGACTTTATTTGCAACGGTGGAAACACTAACTAATCCTCCAGTAAGAGTAGTTCCTGAAATAAATTCCACCAGGGCTTGCAATTAATTTTCCAGCTTTTCTCTGAAAAAAAACACTGAAAATTAGGAGGTCAATCTTTACAACAGTACAAAACCCATTGCCAGTGTCATCCCCTCTTAACACCAGTGTAAAGAAAATGTCTAAATTCCAAAAATTGAAGCTCTTCCTCCTGCTGCCTCAATATCTAACCCACAGGTTTTCTAAAGAAAGTTTTCTCTGTCATTGGGCCTGATCTTATTCAAATACAGAGCCTTTCCAAGAAATTTGAATATCATTGAAAAGTTTATTTATTGTCATAATTCCATTCAAAACGTCAAACTTCCATAGATTATAGCTTCAGGGCCCACAACTTTCAAGTATTTAGTTGCTTATTTGTACAAAATTTGGGCTTCCAGCTCATTAAACCCACGAAAACAGGAATTCCAAAAATTTGAATACTGTAAAGAAAATGTAAAGAAAATGCCTGGGACTTATGGACCAGCTGGTGAACTGGAATATGTTAGGTATCATTCTGGAGGGTGTGCAAGTTCTGGGTGAGTTGGGAAATGCACCACTGTCAGTGGCCATGTTACTTGCAATGGTACAGTCTGAACCTCAGCTACCCTCCAGAGCTGAAAAATATGTTTGAGGGTTTGGAAAAAATAATCATGGCGCTCGATAGAAACAGACTCAAGGAAAAATGTCATGTTTGGTGTAAATGAGGACCCAAATGCAGCAAAATAAAGAACTTATAATTTAATTAAACAGGGAACTATAAACTTACAAAACCACAGGGGAACCAGGGGAACACACAGACCAGGAAAATGCAGCAGGAACCCGACAGGGAAGAATGACGACGGACCAGCGAGTTGTGACAGTCAAAGGAAGGCTTAAGTATACTGAGGAGGTGTGTAAGTGGCAGGGAGATGGCTAAAGGCTAATTAGGAGAAGCAGTTGCAGGTGAGAGGGAGAGGGAGAGGGAGAGGGAGAGGGAGAGAGCAGGTGGAAACAATCAGTAGCTGGGACAGAAGGCAGAATGGCTAGGGAAACTGAGAGGAAGACCAAGAGCAAAACATAAGGATTAGACAGAGGAATATACTAAAGAGGAAAAAGGACTAACTAGGAACCTAAGAGAAACTGGAGAGCATAAGAGTGAAGAAAACAGAACTGAGGAACTAAACCTACAAGAAAGAATTCTTTAAAGAGGGACTAGAAAGAGGAATTAATTATAACAGAGCTAACTGGGACTAATAAAGGATAAGTCCAAAATAAGGGATGAACACAGACATGAGTAACCAAACATAAGAGCACCAGAGGGTGAAAAAATGTAGTGGAAGGAAAAACTAAATTTCAAAGCTCAAAAACACCCAAAACTGAGAACTATGACAGAACACCCCCCCCCCCCCCCCCCGGCGCACCACCACCACCTCAAGGGCGGCTACCAGACTCCCCTAGAAGTCCAAAAAGAACAAAAAACTACCCAACCAGGGTGGGCGGAGGGGGCCTTGGAAGGAGGTCAAGAGTCCAAAACCAATAAAAAACTAAAGTCCTGAGGCCTGCGACGAAGCAGCCTGGGAGGCCTGTGGCGAAGGAGCAGGAGCCTGACTTAAAAGATTAGTTTTAGTGTTTAAACAATCCGTTTTAAAGTCGATCTCTATTTTGAATAGCATTAACGGCAGTCTTTATTGTTCATGAATAAAACGCCGTCAAAGGCGGGCCCACGTGGTTCGCTAGAGCATGTAGCTTACAGCTAACTCCCGTGGTGGGGTAATGCTCCAGTCTCGACGTGGTTCTGCGGCATTCAGAAGCTTGTTAGCGGCTCGCTTCATACGGCAGCATCTGTTCAGAAATCAGGGCTCAGGGCGGAACAGTGGGGTTTATCTCAAAACACTGGGTTTGATTCACCTGATTGATCAACAGTATTGTCGTCGTTGAAGTGAGTTCCTCCCAGAACTCGCATCTTTTCCCTCGCCAGCGAAGGAAGGATTGGATCACTCCTGGCGCTGTTTGGCTGAACGCCAGAACTGGAGAGGGTGAGGCGGCCGGCGGCGGGCCTTATATAACCTCTGGTCCTCTTCTTCTCCTGTCGGAGCTAGAATGTGGGTTAGCGCCACCCAATGGCTGTGTGTCCGCAACACCATTGTTCAAGGAGCATCGAGAAGAAGGAATGAAAGAATCAGGGTTCATCAATATTTGGGCCATTTACAATGACAATACATAACTTTTGGTTATGTATGGATAGTTTTATTATTATAAATCTTCCCTCTGGATCTGTAACTGTGTCTAATACTGTAAAATAACTTTTTCATTTTTTAATATTGCTACTACCCTTTGTCTAGAATTATAGCATGCAGAAAACACATTAGGAAACTCATGTGATTTAAGATAATCTGCAGCTGAGGTAGATTTGTGAGTTTCTTGTAATAAGACAACATCTGCCTTTAATCTTTTAAGGTGGTTAAAAATCCTAATTATTTTCTTTCTAGTGCCAGCTCCATGAACATTCCATGTGACAAACCTTAGTGTAGCAATAGTTGTGTGGCTAAAGTTGGAAAGTGCATGTCACCATAGAAACAGATAAACACAAGTGCAGTCATAATTAGTGCTTGTGATTGCCTGATTGTAAGTCCGGAAGCAGAGATATAAGATAGAGAGAAATAGAAGAAAGTTAGGGAGGTGTTGGGGGTGGGAAGGAGATGTATGATTATGTTATGAAACATTTATGTGCATGTGAGTGACAGAAGGAAAAAAAGAGTGATAAAGAGATTTGTTGATAGACATGTGAAGAGGAAAAAAAGAGCCGATATGTTGTTCAGGTAGATATTGGCATAAACCAGGTCATTATCTAAAATAATACAGGGACCTATCTCGCAGCTTCTTAACCTAAATTAAATTAAATTAAATTCAGTTTATTTATATAGCGCCAATTCACAACAGATGTCATCTCAAGGCACTTAACAAGAAGTAATTTCAATACATTTATACAAACATTCCAATCAGTTAAAAAGTTTCCTATTTAAGGAATCCCAGAAAAACACTGAGAGAAAACAAAGTTAACAGTCGAAATAACAGAATGTACTGTAATACAACTGGAGAGTCGTAGGAGAAAAGGAAGTAGCAGAGTGAAGAAAATTGGTAAGTCTGTCCTCCAGCAGTCTAAGCCTATAGCAGCATAACTACAGAGATAGCTCAGGATGACCTAAGCCACACTAACTATAAGCTTTATCAAAAAGGAAAGTTTTAATTCAATTCAATTCAATTCAATTCAGTTTATTTATATAGCGCCAATTCACAACAGATGTCATCTCAAGGCACTTAACAAGAAGTCATTTCAATACAATTATACAAACATTCCAATCAGTTAAAAAGTTTCCTATTTAAGGAATCCCAGCAGATTGCGTCAGTCATTGGCGTGAGGTTGGGCAGATTTCCAACCACAGCAATCCTTCAGCAATCCCTCATACTGAGCAAGCATGTAGCGACAGTGGAGAGGAAAAACTCCCCTTTAACAGGAAGAAACCTCCAACAGAACCAGGCTCAGTAGGAGCGGCCATCTGCCACGACCGTCTGGGGGTTTGAGAAGACAGAGCAGAACACAGAAGGAACAGAAGATCCGATATAAGAGAACTTTCTATGTTACAGAAAGTAAAAAGTTGATAACAGGACACAGTGGATGTTCAGTTACTGAGAGGATCATCCCAGTCGATGACCCCCGTCCAACAGGGCATTGCAGCCAAGCAGGATACCAGACCAGGTGTATCTTCGATGGGGAGAAAAACACTGAGAGAAAACAAAGTTAACAGTCGAAATAACAGAATGTACTGTAATACAACTGGAGAGTCGTAGGAGAAAAGGAAGTAACAGAGTGAAGAAAATTGGTAAGTCTGTCCTCCAGCAGTCTAAGCCTATAGCAGCATAACTACAGAGATAGCTCAGGATGACCTAAGCCACTCTAACTATAAGCTTTATCAAAAAGGAAAGTTTTAAGCCTGGCCTTAAAAGTAAACAGAGTGTCTGCCTCACGGACTAAAGCTGGGAGCTGGTTCCACAGGAGAGGAGCCTGATAACTAAAAGATCTGCCTCCCATCTACTTTTAGAAATCCTAGGAACTACAAGTAAACCTGCAGTCTGAGAGTGAAGGGCTCTGTTAGGAACATAAGGAACAATTAGATCTCCGATGTATGATGGAGCTTGATTATTAAGGGCTTTGTATGTAAGAAGAAGGATCTTAAATTCTATTCTGGATTTAACAGGGAGCCAATGAAGGGAAGCTAAAACAGGAGAAATGTGATCTCTCTTTTTAATATTCATCAGAACTCTTGCTGCCGCATTTTGGATCAACTGAAGGCTTTTAATGGCATTTGTGGACTACCTGATAGTAAAGAATTACAGTAGTCCAGCCTTGAGGTAACAAATGCATCGACTAGTTTCTCAGCATCACTCCTGGACAGGATGTTTCTAATTTTAGCAATATTCTGGAGGTGAAAGAAAGAAATCCTAGAAACCTGTTTAATATGGGATTTAAATGTCAAGTCTTGGTCAAAAATAACGCCGAGGTTTTTTACGTTATTACTGGGGGCCAATTTAATGCCATCCAGATGAAGTGATTGACTAATCAGTTTCTGTTTAAGATCTTCTGGTCCAAAGACAGCAACTTCTGTCTTGTCAGAATTTAAAAGCATAAAGTTTAGGATCATCCATGTTTTTATGTCTTCCAGACATGCCTGTATTCTACCTAACTGACTGGGTTCATCAGGATTTATGGATAAATATAGTTGTGTATCATCGGCATAGCTGTGGAAATTTATCCCATGCTGTCTAATGATTCTATCATTCTAAATAAATAATTCTTAAACATAAAAATATAACATAACCAAGAATAGGCATTGTCTGAATATGAGAAGTGGGAATATTCTATATTTGTTGGATGATAATATCTCTATTCATTAATAACTCCCAAATTGCTCATTAGATGTGCCATCGTTTTTCCCACATCACCTTTCCGGTTTGAGGAATCCAATTTAATATTTAAAGTGATATTGAAGTCACCACCACATATGAAAGTTCCCTGATTCCACGTGTCTTCATGTCAGGCTCTGTATTTTTTGTGTTTGAGTGTTTGGTCTCACCTTACACAAGATTTCTGCTGGAAAAGCTCTCCACCTGCTGCATGAGGCATACCAAGGCAGAGATAAAGCCTTGTGGTGGGCAGAATCCAAATATAAGTTTGAGGCCAGATTGTGCCAATAGTGTGGACCAGTGTTTCTCAACCCTGGTCCTCAGGGCCCATTGTCCTGCTGGTTTTAGGTATTTCCCTTCTGCCACATACCTGACCTGAATACCCGGGTGATTAACAGGCTTCTGCAGAACTTGGTGGCATGCAGGAGCTAAACGCTATCATTTGAATCAGGTGTGCTGGAGCAGAGATGCAGCCAAAACACGAAGGACAGTGGACCCTGAGGACAAGGGTTAAGAAACACTGGTGTGGATAATCAGGTCATTTCATTCTTGCCTGTTTGGTTCAGCCAAAAGGGGAGCACACCACTAGGTACGTGGGTTAGTGGTGGGCAGTTCCGCTAAATCCAATGTCTTTCTAATTCTTCCAGTCACACTCAGGACATACGCTAATCCTTTCCCTACCGAGGCCTCCAGGTGTTCTCATTGATTCAGCTTTGATGAAGCAGCTGAGAATCAAGACTCAGCTTCTATCTACACCAGTCCAAGTTAGTGCCCTGGATGGCCAACTCAAATTCCATACCTCTACAATAACTCATCAAACCGAGCAGTTGGAACTCATCATTTCACGTATCCACTGTGAAACTCTTCTGGTTTTCCTTCTGCTCTGAGCCTGCTATTCTGGGTTTCCCTTGGTTGGCTACACACAAAACCCAAGTTTAACTGGACAGAGGGGCTAGTTAAAGCTTGGAGCACTTATTGCCTGTCATTCTGCCTTCAGTCTGCTGTCATCACCACTGTCTCTGACCACACGGAGGAGCCACCCAAACGAGATAACGTCCCAGAGGAGTATTACGACCTTGCTCTGGTGTTCAGTAAGGCTTGCACATGATCTCTGCTGGAGATGCGCTGCACCTGCTGCAGGCGGCACATCTGGTGTTAATTGGCACATTGTTTGCTGGGATTCAGAAGGATCTGGCTGACAACCATTCGGTCCCTGATTCTTAACCATCACCAGTAGTTTGTGGACTTCAGCTAGGTCTTCAACACCATCAACTCAGACATCCTCCACCAGAAGCTCACCCTGCTTACAGTGCCGGCTTTCACCTCTCAGTGGACCACCAGAAAATGATGTGTCCACTGATGTGGCCAGAACTACTTGATGTTTAAGACTGTAGAGATGAAGGTGGACCTCAGGAGGACAACCTCCAGCTTCCCTCATTACTATCTCTAAATAGAATACTGGCCAAAACTGCTGTTTTCAGCTTGACACACTATTTGTGCTAATCATGATAATCATGCTAAACACTAATAAAATATGCTAAAAGCTGTTTCAGCTGTTGCCGTGACATTGCATTTGTTCCTAATATCTGTAATAAATGATCACAACAAAAAAGGCTCATTGAGAATCTTAATTACAATAATTGAATGAATGATCAAATGTTAAATACACCTATTTAGAATAGATTTTCTGAGAAAAAATGAATATTTTATGAGACAATACACATTACAATTTGAGAACTACAAACAGAAAATGGTAATGAGCTATAATCTGTATTTTTAAAGGAATAAAGGAGCTAAAGTGACATCTCAACTTTTTCTCTCAGTGAGTCAATAAATACAGATTTACACCATAAAAAGAATTATTATTAAGTATTTTCTTTTCATTTTTCATTTTTTTCATTTTTTATCACAGTGGTGCAGTTGGTAGCACTATTGCCTTGCAGCAAGAAGGTCCCAGGTTCAAATCCCAGCCTGGGGTCTTTCTGTATGGAGTTTGCTGTTTCCCTGTGCATGTGTGGGTTCCCTCTGGGTACTCTGGTTTCTTCCCAAAGTCCAAAAACATGACTGTTAGGTTAATTGATCTCTCTAAATTGCCCTTAGGTATGTTTTTCTGTGATGGACTGGCGACCTGTCCAGGGCGTACCCAAGGGCGTAGGTTTGTTTTTAAAATTGCTGGGGACAATAACCATAAACATGAGTGTGGTTTTAAGATTGGTGGGGACAATAAATAATCATTAATATATAGGTGTTCATCCTTCTGATGTTTTATTATAATATACACTGTGGTGTTAGCCTGGCTTTCGTCAGACTAACTTCAAGATTGAATTTAGTCTGGGGAGTCTGCCATGTAATTTTTACTGCACAAGAGGCGTGACCAACGGGCATAGTTCAAATGACTCTGTACGCAACTGGATAGAGCATTCACCAATCAGACCACCGATCCAGGTGACGTACTTTGCAGAGCAACACAAATCTCCAGGCAGGAAGCTTGTCAGCAAACGTGGATACTTTGTAAGATTGCGGTCTGCAGACGCAGCAATGGCAGAGAACTTTTAAATCTTTTAAAACAGCAGCGACAGCAGTGTCAATGAATAGCTGTGCTCTGGTGGCTGCCATGACCAATGTAAACAACAAGCTGCTTGCTGACTTTTCCGTCGCTTCTCTGACATCATCGTTTTGAACCCACCAATGGTGCGCAAGGCAGATAAGCCCGGTTGTGATTGGTTCCAGAAAAACTGGATATGCTGTAGCAGTAGTTTAATGTGTGGGTTTCCAGAATGATCTGCAGGACAGAATCAAACTGCCGTCAGATCAGGCTGGCGAAAGCCAGGCTACTGTGGTGTAATAAAAGGTGTAAAAACTGAAAGCCCATTGTGTTTTATTTTGTTTTTCAAACAGCACTGAAAACCATCATTAGACTGTTGTCTGGGAAAGATCATGTTTATCTACATCCTAGCACAAAGAATAATGTTGGCTACATTAATAATATTGCCCCAGAAGAAGAATGCGCAACAAACAAAACGCATTTCCCTTGCGACCCTCACGGTTCTGTGCGCATAAACTTCAACTGTAACTTCACTACAGTTCTGCATAAAATAAGTATCAGCTGTACAACATTCCAGAGAAATAAAAAGGGAAATAATTTATTGTAATACGGGGTCACGTCATTTTTTTTGTAATTTTTTGTTTTGTTTTGTTTTTTTAAACACAAGTAGTTTACAATTCACATCCCTGACCACTTGTTGCAGACGCGCAGACATTTTCAACTTTACGCACAGACTTCAGGTAACTGAATCGATCAATAAAAGATTCCTATGAGAGGATCTGACTGATTATCATCTCAGACCTGTACACGTATTTAAAGCATCGCTATCTGAGAGCTCAGCTGACAGCACCATGGAGAGTTAGGGAGGGATTGAAGCGCATAGCTGCGGCGGACACAGAATGATGGCAGTTTTAAATCAACAGACGGGTCGGGATTTAATCTGGAGATAACTGTGGGTAAAGGGTAGGGTTAAAAAATCATCTTAATGCATGTGGGTTGGTAAAGACCTTACCATATTTAGATGCATAGTGTAACATAACTAATAGTGGCCAGTTTGTTGTGTAGTTAGTTTCCAACAATTACATACAATTTGAGATTGTATGATGTGCGCCAAAACGTAGCATTGCCAGTAACGTTATTATGACGGACACATTTCATTAGCGAACTTGACTTTAAGTGACTTACAGGTTTCCATGAAAAATAGTTCCTCATGTTTAAATTCTTCTTTTTTGCTGCCATCCTTACTCACTTTTGACACTCATCTGTCGCACACGTTGCACCTGAGTCCTCACACAGACTGTAAAGTTCTCCTTGCAGTTTTGGCGCTGCTAACAACCAAACATAGCTGCAGAGTCTCACCTGACAGCAGGGAAAGGCACAGCCAATCACATTGGCCATATATGGTACGGGAGGTAGGACTCCAGTAGAGAACGTAATTAAACTCTTTCTGCACCTCTAGAATGAGACGTTGACCGATCGGCATTTTTCTTTCTCTTTTTTTCTTTTTATCGGGTTTGTTTTTCTTTTATCGAGGAGATCATATTATTGGTGGGCACAATTCAATAATCGCTGGATATTGGTGGGGACATGTCCCTTCCGTCCATGCCAATTCTACGCCCTTGGGCGTACCCTGCCTTTTGCCCCGTGACCGCTGCAGATAGGCACCAGCCCCCCACAACCCCGCAGAGGATGGATGGGTGTTTTGTTTTTTTACCTTAACTGACAGAAATCCGCTGGTTCCTGTCGGTAAAGTCGAACTCTGCTACCCTGCTTGGAGATGGCCTGAGTCAATCCCCTCTGCTCACACAGCTCCTGTTCCAACTCCTGTAGACAAACAAGGAACAACCAAAGACATCAACTAACAAAGTTAAACAGAACTGAAACAGAAAGAGGAGCACATTGCTCTGTGCTATGACATGTATATATTAATCAAATCTATAAGGGTCCTAATCTCTGTAATGATCTGCCTGTGGCTTCCGTAGTCTTTGCAACTACGAGCAAAAAACTGTAAAAAAAAAATTATACTAGCAAAATAAGCAGACAAGAAAATGTAAAACAAAATTGTAAGGGATTTACTTTTGGGTGCTTAACCTTTTTGACTATGACAAAATATCTTCCATTCAGATCAGAGCTGGAAAAAACCCTAATATGTGGCCACCTAAAATGTCTCCATGACCAGATCAGATCAGTTACAAAAGAAAATGTAGGTACTTCATCAACCAGCTCACTTAAGTCAATTACTGGAAATTGTATAAGAAAGAAAGCAGCAAAATTATTATTAAAGGTCAATAACTTTGAGAATAAAAAAAAATCATCTAAATAAACGGAAAAGGATCGGTTTAAAATACCAATAGTTATCCACCCTGAATTTAAATAATGGTATGGGCAATAGGAAAATCCTTATCGTTCTACTTCTGCTTAGTGCTGTTTAAGTTATTCAAATGGTAAGATGTTCAGCTCATTTAGAACATGGATGCTATAGATTCTGCTGTTTTTACATTAAAATACAACCTCTCTAAAAATGTTGCCCTACCAGACACTTTCAGCTGGATACTCCAACAAACTTTAAATGGATTCATTGCTCTTTTACCCAATGGTTTAGCTTTTTCTGATATTTTAGAATTTAGCATTCCTGATTTCAGTCTAGTTTCATAATTCAATATTTGTACTTGAAGCATGAAGTCTCATTTAAATTTTTTTCTGCTGACTGCTGAAGGAGAAGCACCCTCTCTTTATTCCTCCTGATATCTCGCCTTATTTTCTAATCTTATTTTTCGCCCTAGCCTTTTTTTTTTTTTTTTTTGACCGGACTTCTCTTTTTGGATTACTTTTTAAAGGACTTTGGAATAACAAATTGCCGTATTGCCTAGCTAAGGACAAACTGCTCCAGAGAATGGATAAAATGGAGGTGAAGATCAGACGTCTCGAAGTAATGGTGGAAATAAACACTGAATATGGAAACGAAAAGACCCTACCGATGATTACACAGACGGAAAACAACCTGGCAGCCCTGTGGTAATCGCTACACAGTCCAACAGCCTCAGAGAGAAACAACAGGAAAACAGTACTCCCTCAGCAAAAACAAGGCACTTTACCCGGAGAACCCCACATTCACAGTTTGATGAAGAATGTCCAGCTTTAAAACTTATCTACACTTCTACTCCTGCCAAGAAGAATCAACTCAAAGCAAGAGACAGAAAACCAGAAATCCAGCTGAAAAACAGATTTGCAGTTCTCAGTTCTCCGGGAAAGAATACAGCCATCATTGTCATTCATATAGGATCTACGTATGTTGTCAAAAAGCAGTCTAAAATCTTAAAAAGAGACTTTCCTGATCTGCTACAGAGACTAGAGTCACTCACAACACACATACTTATCAGCGGACCATTGCCACAAGGGAGTGATAAAAGGTACAGCAGACTCTGTATGCTACAGAGATTCCTGAAGAACTATTGCGCTGACGGCTCAAATAGATATAAATAAATATTTAGTGGTGCGAGACATCTTTTCACAAGCAAAGAAAGTTATCTAAACAGAATTGGACTGAAATTAATCGCTTTGAAATTGTTCTGCTATCTGAACTGAAAAGCTCCGGATGATCCAAAACATAAAGCACCCGATAGCTGACCATGACGTTGAGCCCACGGAGATTACCAGAGAAGAAACTGTTCCTGACCCCTCACCAGCAAAGATGACACAAAAGCCACTATCAGAGAAGTACAAGCGGAGAAACTCCACAGGACAAAAGGTAGTCCCATCAGCACTTATAGGTACAAGATATACAGAACAAACACTTTCCCCCACACCGGCAGCGCAGTGCTCACCACAGTGTTCCCCATTTTCATCCGATTCATCTACAGCAAGTGATTATCCCTTTAGCACCTTCTCTGACAAACTGAGAGCACAATTCATCAAGAACCTTAAAATTGATCCTAAAACATACGGGTAGCCAATGCAGTGAATTTAAGACAGGTGTAAGGTGCTCCCATCCCTTGGTCTCCATCAGGACATGTGCAGCTGAATTTTGTAGAAGTTGTAAACCTGAGATATACTTTTTGGGAAGACCAGAAAGCAGGGTATTACTGTAAACAATTCTACTGGTGATAAACGGATCAGTGTTTCCGTGTTGGCCAGAGAGAGAATGGGGCGGACTCTGGCGATGTTAATTAGATGATGAAAAATCTGTTTTGGTGATATTTTTATTGTGAGGGAGCTCAGAGTCAAAAATCTTCACTTGTAAAGAAGGATTAAAAAACAGTGATCATAGTTTTGGTAAAAATGTCTCTCTGAGCCTCAGGACCGACGACTAAAACTTTAGTTTTGTCCTGGTTGAGCTGAAGAAAGTTTTCTGCCATCCAGGATTTAATGTCTAAAATGCAGTTAAAAAGTGCATCCATTGGCCCTGTGTCATCAGGAGATATGGAGATGTACAGCTGTGTATCATCAGCATAACTGTGAAAGTTGACTCCATGTCTTCTGATGACACTGCCAAGAGGAAGCATATAAAGGTTAAAAAGCACTGATCCTACAATTGAACTCTGGGGCACACCACATGTTATCATGTGGACCTGAGAGGAGCAGGTATCTAGACTTACCATAAAAGTCCTGTCTGTGAGATAGGATGTGAACCATTTATGAACAGCACCAGAGAGGCCAATCTGTTTTAAACGAGTTAAAAGAATAGTGTGGTCCACTGTGTCAAAGGCGCTTAGATCCAGTAGAACCAACACTGTCACCCTTTGTGCATCATACTTTAATCTAAAATCATTTAAAATCTACACAAGGGCCGTCTCTGTGCTGTGGTTCACCCTAAAACCAGAGTGACATTTCTCCAGGAGATTGTGTTAATTAATAAAATCATTAAGTTAAAATCATTAAAATCTAAATTGCTCTTCTTCAGCAGGGGCATCCCCCTGTCTGAAGGGAGCAATTCATCAAGGTTAAAACTTCATCTCTTAAAAATCCATAAACTGACTTAAAAAAGGAAGTGGGAATCAGGTACAGAACACATGTGCCTCACTGAGGAGAAAACTTTATCAAGAGTCCCAGCTTCTACCAGGACTAAACTGTCCAGCGTTTCCTCTGGTAAAGACATACTTTTAGATTTGTCTAAAACCATGTTACTCTGAGAAGATAAAATATTACATCTGATGGTGTCTACCTTCCCTCTGAAGTGGTCTGCGAACTCCTCACAAAGAGTGTTTGAGGGGGTTTTAGGAAATGCAGTAATAGCATGGTTAAAAATTTTGTCAATGGTGGAAAATAGAATTTTGGGATTATTTTTATGATCTGAGATGATTTTGGAAAAGTATGCATTACTTGAATTTCTTGCTGCATCATTGTATGACTTGAGAAGTTCTGTGTATATTTGATGGTTTATCGTGTTTTATTTTTTCTCCACATTTTCTCTCTCTCACCCAGCTTTTTCTCTTTTGTTTTTATTTTTATTTTATTTCTCCAAGGCAATTCAAATTTTGAGTGTAAACTTTTAACTTTAATGGAGCAAGCAGGTTGGGAACGGACTGAAGTCTACTGTTAAAATTATTGACAATAAAATCACAGGGGGCAGGTAAAGCAATAGAAGGATTTTTTTTTTAAACTTCAAGGAAACCTGCAGCCACTTCAGGGGTTAGATGACGTTTCCTGACTGTTCCCTCATAGGTCTCCTGCTGGATAAAACTGGTGATGTTAAAAACACACAGTAGTGGTCAGAGGCAGCCAAGTCAACAACAGAGGACACACTAGTGGACAGGCCATGCGTGATGACCAAGTATAGGGTGTGTTCTCTGTTGTGAGTCGGCTGTGTGACATGCTGGGTAAAATCCATGAAATTCAGAATATTAAAAAAATATTTTCATAAAGGATCTTAAAGATTATCCACATGTAAATTAAAATCACCAGCTAAAATGATCCTTTCATAAGAGTTGTGCAGAATTGATAAAAACCAAAAATACTTGAATAAAAAGTATGCTCTTTTTGCAAGGCCTATAAACATTTAAAAGAGTTAATAGTGATTGGAGATGGAGTGACTGTTTGATTTACTGGAAGTGGGACTTAGTGGGTAACTGTTTGAGATTATTGGGATTGCATTTGTTAGGTTTATGATTTTTAGTTCACTCTCTGCTGATCACATGTATGAAGGAGGCATGCCAAGGTCCAAGTCCAATATGTGAGTTACTGTTAAAATTAGGGCTGAGTTCATAAGGGCAGGGACCAGCTGGACATCAGGATGTGGCGGAGGGGGCAGAGAGGGCAGGAGCAGCTGGGACCGTGGGCATGCCAGGCTCATTGCCAGCATGCGGGTGCCATGTCTTTTGAGATAAAGCCCAGCCGCACCAAACAAGTGACTCCTGCCCCAGAAATTGTTAAAAATGTCTATAAAACCGATGTTGTGCGTCACGGTGGTAGAGGAAAGCCAAGTTTTCAGAGATAAAAGTCTGCTAAAACGACCAATTCCTCTGCCAATGGTGGGGGTGGGGCCAGAGATAAAAACCGACACGTGAGTTTTTTTAAAAGATTAAAAAGGTGGATAAAATCACGCTTCAGGAGCTCAGACTGTTGCTTATGACTGTCATTGGTGCCAGCGTGAATTATAACTTTACTCACACCTGGGTGCAGATGAATGAGCTCCGGGATCTTTCCTTTAATGTCCATCACGGTGGCTCCAGGGAAACACAGAGTCAGGGCTCCTCTCATCCTTATGTTCCTGATGATGGAATCCCCAATGATGAGTGTGGTGGGAGGCGGTCCTTTGCGCTGTTGACTCTGGGCAAAGGATCTTTCACCATCTTAGACTTTATTTATGTTGGGCAGAGAACCATCCCTAGGACTACAGTGATGTGTAATTGGTGCAGAGGGCTCGTTCCGTGGGTTCAGGATGAAGTGGAGCACCCCTCTGCGAGTTCCGGCTGTGGTCCAGGGTTTGGCGTGGTGTGGTGGGCTGCAGGATTCGGACTGCTGCACCAGCGGCTGGGAGGGGTTGAGCTGTAAGTGTGCAGAGCTACGGGGGCCAGGGGCTGTCAGAGGAGGAAAGTCCAGGTCCAAGGAACCGAAACGGTTCTTCAGTGGCAAGCAGGTTGGAGGAGAGTGGTGGCGACTGCTCTGTGCATCCCCACCTCAGCGTGGACCAGCTACCGGAGTGGAGCTGATGGGGCCTTTGGCTTAGCCCCTTACTGAAACCAGCGGTCCTCCTCTGCAGCACATGGGCATTTGGCACCCCGAGTCCGCTTGGGTACCCATCGATGGATCCCCTTTCTACAGCAGGGAATAGTGTCAGCCAGTCTGAGCACTATTGGCGGCGGCAGCGAGAGTCCGGCTGAAGATGATGTCCACATCACGGTCGTGCTCCTGGATTTGGTGTAGTGAGATCCTCTGCTCCAGCTCCAAAACCTTCTGGCTGAGTTTGACGTAGTCATCACACACAGGGATGCAGGTAAGTGGAGGCATGGTGGGGGAAAGAAGTAGTCTAAGCACTCCTCACCGATTTAAACACTCCCGATAAAAGCATGTGATGATTAAAACGTTAGTGATGCTAAAATCGGTTAAAACCAGTCCTAAAAAAGGATTTAAAACCAGTTAAAACCGTGTTTGTTTGGAGCCAACTTTGGCGGGTCTCACTGATGCTCCTATGTTTGTCAACAAGAGCAGTCCATATAGAATTAATTGAAACAGATTGTGGCAGAAACTTTATTCGTGCTTCGCGAGAAGTGAGAATAAACACAGCAGACTTCAACAAACCAGACGTTGAAAGCTACCTAAACAAATAAAACTGCTCCTGGATCTTTAATCATGCCTCACATATGGGTGGCTCCTGGGAGCGGATGATTGGAATTGCCAGACGCATACTCGATTTCATGCTCCAAGACTGTGAAAAAACACAGCTAACTAATGATCTGTTGTCAATATTTATGGCGGAGTTTTCTGCAACTATGAACGCTCGCCCCCTTATACCTGCATATGCATAATATCATACGTTATTCAAATTATAATCCTCAGTGTTATGTTCACTGTGGACAGTACTGTTATAGTTTGGTAAAATCCGCCATCTAGTGGTTGTTTTCTGATCATTTGTTTAAGACAGCAGAAGAAGAACTCGGTCTCATGCAAGTACACAGAAGCGCCACTCTCCTGGTTTTCTCTACTTTGGTGCTTGATAAAGGATTGTCTACAAGTATTACGTGGTAGAATATGGTGAGAAACTATTCTCACAGTTTTTCAGCAGCACATTAAGTAGTTTGTATGTTTGTTGTGCTGTAAATTGTATCATAATATAAGCTAATTTCACATGCTAATCGCAAGAGACTACTTGTGATGCTAATCGTTATGCTAACAGCTGTTATGCTCTCAAGCCTCACGCAATGAACGTGAGATAGAAGCATTTTCTAGTCTTCACACGAACACACGCCACACATTGAATTCCTCACACAGAAAATTAACGAATCCCATCCTGAATGGGCTATAAGTGATCCGTTCACTTCACTGTCTGTTAGAGCTCAGTCTAAGCCCCGCCTTCTGCGGAGCTGCTTCAGCTTTTATTGACGGCCTGGTGGAGAAAGAGCGCGCTGGGATTACAAGATCTCTCCGCCTCCCCTTTCCCTTTAAGCAACCGCAAATTCAGTATGAGAAACAGCGGGAAGACCTCAAAGACTTAGGAGATAGGAAGGTTGGAAATTGGAACTAAAATAAAAGATAAGGAAATAACTATGTTTTCCATTATGGTATATTGATCGTTTATTGATAGGGAACAACTTCGTGGCATCACACCAATTCGCACTCTGCTGAAAGTCTTGATAAGTAGCTACAGGTAGCAGTGTGTAGCAGAATTAAGCGCTGATATTTACGGTGTTTCTTCCCCTTATTCCTCTCCTATTTATCATTACATTCAGCAGGAAATAGCGCTAGCAGGCTACAATGTAGAAGCATGAACAGTTTGAGCTAAAATGGTTTCTTGTTGCTAAAACTGGGGCCAATGCCGGTGTTACAACAGCATCTATGACCACAGGGAACACAAATTTCTGTCTGCCTGAAATATTCCCCCTCCCTGCGCTGCGCTTACAGCAGCCTGAGAGATAAATCAAGTTGTGTGATCACTAGATGTTGTCATTCCAGAGATTGCTGTTGACTATTTCAAAGTGAAATATTAAGTAATATTCTGATGACTGTTTTCAGAAAATGTGATCATACTGGATATTAAAACTTATTATTCAGAACGCTGTCCTCAGTCATGAAATAAAAATGACTGACATAGAGCCACAGTGCTTCAAAGGGGAGCCATCTGTGTCTGTCATCAAGGCATCCAAGTGTTTCTACAAACACATCCAGCACACCACACTAAACAAACAAAATTCACACACTGCACCTCAAAAACGGAATACTGCTGTTTAAAGGGCCCGTTGGGTTCCAACAAAAGTATTTTTTTTTCAATAGTTAAAATAAAGATATTAATATTTTTTGTGCTTTGAAAAATCTGTTATTTATTAGATTAACCTGTTATTATTATTTCTATTGGTTATTTGTAGAAAGGAGGATGTAGAGTTAGGCAATTTTCTTGTTGATACCAAAAACAGTTGGGAGGAGAGAATGATGTTGATGGGCCGCTGCGACAGAAATGAAGATAATCTCTTGTTCCTTCAACCCCAATGATCTCACTCTGAACTTTTCATTAAACTTGAGAGCTCGGTATTAGTTAGTTGCTTACTGTCTGTAATTGGAAATTTGGGACAAATATTGATTTGTATATTTCTGTATTGTTACAGTTTCACAAAATTAAGATGCAGTAAACAACATTGATCGTCTTCCGTAGTCTGTGAAGTCTCTGGATCTGTTTTAAGCTGTTTGGATACCTAGATCAGCTTCTAACAAGACCATTTATAATACTGATACCATCTACAGGAAGGCAAGGAAATTTTATTTGTATAGCACACTTTCAACAACAAGGTAAATCAAGGTACTTTACATGATTAAGAGGTAAAATAAAAATAGCAGTGAAACACGGACAAAGCATATAAAGTAAAAACAGCAATAAAGCATAAAACACACAAAACATATGATATGTCAAAGCATTACTCAAAGGCAGCTCTAAACAGATACATTTTTAGTTGTGATTTAAAAGCAGTTCAGTGTTTCAGCAGCTTTGAAGTTTTCTGGAAGTTTGTTCCAGATTGGAGGACCAAAGAAACTGAAAGCTGCTTCTCCATGTTTGGTTCTGATTCTAGGGATGTTGAGAGGACCTGAGTGGTCTTGGGGGGGGGGGGGGTATAGTAACAGTAGATCTTCAATATATTTTGGTGCTAAGCCATTCAATGATTTATAAACTAGTAAAAGTATTTTAAAGTCTATTCTCTGAGCTACAGGGAGCCAGTGTAAGGACTTTAGAACTGGGGTGATGTTCTCTACTTTCCTGGTTCTAGTGAGGAACACGAGCAGCAGCGTTCTGGATCAACTGCAGCTGTCTGATTGATTTTCTAGGCAGACCTGTGAAGACGCTGTTGCAGTAATCAATCCGACTAAAGATAAACGCATGGATGAGTTTTTTGAGGTCCGGTTGTGACATCAGTCCTTTAGTCCTAGAAATGTTCTTCAGGTGATAGAACGCTGACCTTGTTATTGACCTTTATGTGACCCTGGAGGTTCAGGTCTGAGTCCATTACTACGCCTAGAATTCAGGCCTGATCAGTAGTTTCTAGCTGGATTAACTGAAGCTGTGTGCTGAGTGTTGATCGTTTCTCTTTAGGTCCAAAAATAATTACTTCTGTTTGGATTTTGTTTAGCTGGAGAAAGTTATGGCACATCCATCCATTGATTTGCTCGATGCATTTACTTAGGGTTTGGATGGGTTCAAAGTCACCTGGTGGAGGATGGGACAGAGCTGTCTCTATTTTCTGAGGTGGCTGAGGTTTTTCAACATCTGTCGGATGCCCTTTTTTATGCTGTAATGTGCTGGGGCAGCAGACTGAGAGTGGCTGACACTAACAGTCTCAATAAAATGAGACTGTCATGTCGTTGGAGTGGAGCTGGACTCTCTAAGGGTGGTGTCAGAGAGGAGGACGCTGTCCAAGCTAAGAATCATACTGAACAGTCCTTCCCACCCTCTCCACAACATGCTGGATAACCTGAGGAGCACGTTCAATAACAGACTCATTCCACCTCTTTGTTACAAAGACTGACAGGAAATCGTTCCTTCCTGTGGCCATCAGACTTTACAACTCCACACAGAAGACATAACTGTAATTCTGTAACCTCTGGTGATGTCTTGTTTTTTAATTTATTCATGTTGTTCTATTGTTATCTCTCTTACTTTTGATGTTTCACTTGATCACTGTCTTTTTTCTGTTTCTCTCTCTCACTATATTTCAGTGTTGAAATGCAGGAATTTCCCTTTGGGAATAATAAAGTATATCTGTGTCTGTATATTTCAATATCAGACATTTATGTAATGTGCTTTATTCCAAACATTCTGTCAGCCGTTCAGAATTGATAGTCTCACTTGATGCCAAGAAGACTTTTGATTGTGTTGAATGGCCCTACTTATTTCCAGCCCTGAAGAAATTTGATTTTGGTCCAAATTTTATTTTGTGGATTAGGATTTTATATTCAGGGCCTTTGGTATCTCTTCGCACTAATAATGGCACATTGGATTTTTTTCCACTGCATCGTGGCACCAGGCAGGGTTACCCTCTGAGCCCTCTCTTGTTTGTTCTTGCAATAGAACCTTTAGCTGTTGCTCTTCTTTAAATATCCCAAATGTTTAAAGGTTTCTTCAAACACAATTTTGCCCCTCTCATTGACAAAACTAAGACCGATTTAGTACGCTGATCAATTTACCTATTTCTCTAACAGGTCGAATTTACACTGTAAAAATGGTAGTGGATTGTAGTTGGATGCAGACTTATTTGGAACAAAAACATGCCCAAGAATCTGTAAATCCCATCTTCAGGGTTCTAAAGCTGAGGGGGGCCTAGTCTGACCCGATTTCTTAAAATTTATTTGGTCCGTGGATATTGTGAAATTATTAATATGGCTTCGTATGTTTAAGGAGGACACAGGTCCACTATGGCCCATTATGGAGCTCTGCTCCAGTCTCCCAACCTCACCTGTTGCAATGATATGCTCAGCCTTACCTATTGGTTGACACATTAGGAATCCTGTGCCTTTCAAAAATTATTGGTCTGTGCACCTATAACATCAAATTCCTTCTTTCCACCAGCCCAGTCTGATCCTGGATTCAAACTTTGGTACAGTAAGGGGTTGATATATTTTAGTGATCTTTTTAAAAATGGGTCTTTTATGTCATTTGATACCATAGCCAGGAGTTTTGATATTCTCCAATTCCATTTTCTCAGATTTTTACAGGCTTGTAGTTTTGTCTTAAAACACTTCAACCTGTCCAACACCCCCACTCTCGTTTTCGCAGGAGGATTGCTTGCATTCTAAACCTGCTACTAAAGTCCACATTTCTCAAATATATTACTCCTTGCTTTGCATAAGCCCTTCCTCAATGTCTAAACTTAGAAATACCTAGGAAGAGGATTTGGGGACAAACATCAAAGACGAGCTCTACAATCTTAGTATTAGCCATATTCATTCATCTTCTATGTGATGATGTGTTGTTTAGTTGACACACTCAGATGAAGGAAGTTTAAAGATGTTGCTTGGTCAGGATTACAAGCAGATCTAGTTCATATGAACAACAGGGAGCTGACTGAAACATATGACAACGACGCAACCAAGACCTGGAGACACAGATACTGTATGTATAAATACTCAGAGAAGTCAGTGAGGTAAACAATCAGGAAAACTCTGGGAAGTTGAGGACAATCAAAGATACAGGGACTGGCAGAGACAGGGAAAGACACTGCGGGATTGAGATTCGGGAGCTGGCTAAACTCGGTGTCCGGGTGCTGGCTGGGCTTGGCCTGCAAATGCCGTCCGTCTGCTGTGGCTATTGGTGTGGCACCCCAATGTGGAGCGGAGGGGTATTGGGATGTCAGCTGTGGGGATTGGCCCGGGGTGGCGGCCGCGCATGTCAGCCATTGGCTGGCAATGGCCCCAAGAGCTTGGAGGCGGCGGCGGAGGACACTCGTCGCCCGATCCCTGGACGGGTCCCCTGCTGGGGGGTGCGGTGCCCTCAGGCCTCAGGTTTCCGGGTCCATGGCTGGATCCGCCCTGATGTAGCCAGATGCAGGCGAAGCCTATGGGCTCGTCGCTGAGGTCACCCAGGGCCCCTGGATCTCATTTTCCATCTCTGTGTCCATAATATCAGAAAAAAAACCACAGCAATTTCTTATAAAGATTTCTTACACATATATCAAGTGGAGTACTATAGCAAAAGCCGTACTGCTCGATTTGTGAAATTAAATCTGTTGAGCTTCTACTTGGTACTCAGACACACATCCTGAGTGCCATACTGCCAGACAGGACATGTTAAAAGAAAAGAAAGAAAAGAAAAAAAAACAGACTTTAAAATGAGTGAGGATAGACTTAAGGTATTGGGGATCAAAAATTATCGAAAGGTTATTGCTGCTTCAAAACATGTGGGCGTGGCCAAGCCTCAAAGTATTGAGTCTCACCATAAAAGTAAAAGGTGAATGTGAGGATGTGTGTGTGTGTGTGAGAGTTTTTGTGCGCGCTTGGCTCACCTTCTCCTCCTCAGGGATGCGTATTGGTGTTCTCTCCCAGCTGAAGCTGATCAGCCTAATCACGGAGGAGCGGAGATAAAAGGGGAGCGCCTACCTGGAGTAGACGCCAGATGGTCAACGTCAACATGTGCGCCGGTTGCTCCCTGGATCAATTGGTCAATCGATCGCGGGCTCCAGCGTCTGCTCCTACGCCTGCCTCCCTGCTGCTCTCTGTCGTGCTCCTCCGGCTGGGTTCAGTCTTTAATCTGCCTGTCCACCCTCGCTCATCCTCCTGGGCACCCCGCATTCCCCCAGGACCACCTCTGAGTGGCAATCCTCCGGTACACGCCTCCTCCGACCCCCTCAGTGTGGAAATCCAGCATCGCTGCATGTAAGGCACTAACTTTCTGGCGCTCTTTCGGCACATTGTCTTCCACTCACCTACCTCTCCTCTAGTCTGCAGTGGCGGCTCAACCTCCCAGTCCAGTCCCAGGAGTTTCCCTCCGAGTCCTCCGAGCTTCCAAGGTTTCCTCCTAAGAGAAATAAATAATCACTCTTGTACCAACCTCTGAGTCCCTGAGACGTTCGTGTGTCTGCACTAGAGTCCTGAAACAGAAAACATGACAGTGAACTGTTGTGCCGCAGATAGGTAGGATTTGGCTATGAATAATTATGAATAATTGCTTAGGGCAATTATTAATAAGAATAATAATTTTACGTAAAAATTACCAAGTTTAGGGGCACCATCCTGTTGGATTCCAGGAACATTTATATATATAAAGCCAAATTGTTCAGTCTCAGTTTATGTCCATGTTTACCAGCCTGATAAGGCTGAGATAATTAAACAATAGGTGAAGGAATAAGTTCTTACCCTGTGGTCATTAATTGTACGCATCACTCCAAGTAGTCCCAGACAACTTCTCTTTAAGTTTAGGGGACTTTATTTAGAAAATAGAAAATCCCATCTATTCTAAAGCATGCAAAAATTACTACAGATCTTAGACAATAATAATAGGTGAACATTAAACACAATTAACATGAAATGAAATCAGTGAGACAGCTGAGGTTCAGGTCAGAAAAGGAGGGGGGCCCTCACTCCAGGGAGCCCAAGTCACAGATAGCCTGTGGGACAAAGTCATAAATCTCAGCTCTGTGCCAAGATGGAGGGGAGCACATGGAGTCTAAGAAAGAGTCATACAACTAGCTTTGGCTAAAGGAGCACATGGGGAAAGCATCCATGTGGTAGGCCTCTGCTGGAGTTAAACTTTTCAGCTAAGACCAGCTAACGCAGGCCGGACCGAGCCCGACTCTGCCGACGGAGTGATCAGAGAGAGAGAGAGGGAGAGAGAGAGAGAGAGAGAGAGAGAGTAAAGGAGAGGAGGGAAAAAGAAAGAAAGGTGTGATCTGCTCAGGATAAAACAAACAGTTTCGAAACAGCACTTTCAGCTCAGACTTATACGTGCGACGACGCAAAAATGAGCAAACAGGTACAGCGCTTAAAAACACTTTAACCAACAATGAATGAGATCTAACTCGTTAAAACTCTATTTTCTCTATTTATCTCCGCCCAGACACAATATCAGTATAAATGAACCGGTTCAGTCCTTCTTTGCCTTGAAGGAGGTCCAGTCCACTAGGAGGAGAGCGAATTGTGTCCGTGGTTGAGCAAGAAAAGGAAGAGTTATTAAAAAAAAACCTGTACAGGATTTTAAGGACCGTGTGAATGGCCTGTAGGTCGACGTCTAACGAACTGTCTGGGAACAGTTCTGATATAGCTCACACGAGATACACAAACCGTATGAGCACTTCGAAACTTTGAAATGAGTTCTTCCCCGGTCCAGCGGGTCAGAACAAAAGAGAATCTTTACCAGTGAGATGTCCTCTGTTCTGCAGTAGTTCATCCAAGAACTTCTGACTGGAGAACAATTCAAAATGGGCGCGACTACTCTTATAGCCCCTTTTGGCCGTGATGTCATCGCTGATGTCACTGTGGGTGGTCACGGACCAATAGGAGTGTGTTGGGGGTCACTGCTAGGATTGCTGGGAAATGTGGTCTGCTCAGTCCATCTTTGAAATAGCTCCCAGATATCCAAAAGTCTGTTCAGTTCATCTTATGAGAAATACAATCACAACAGAACTAACTTTCACACACAAGGTCACAGCAATACCACACTTCCTATGTGTCATCATGTATACAGTGAGGAACATACAGCGGGGATAATAAGTATCTGACACATCAGCATTTTTATCAGTAAGGGTATTTCTAAGTGAGCTATTGAGACAAAATTTCCACCACATATCAATAGCGACTCAAGTATTTTATTCATGAAAAGACATATCAACATTTAAGTCTATAAATTGAGTTATGTGTAATAAAGTATAAAGTTACATGGAAAAAGTATTAAACACATGAAGATAACAAGGCACAAAATGGCATAGAAAGCCAGATCACCTGAAATCTGTCAGTATTGAGAGAGAAAACCTGCCCCCGTTCAGTACTAATTGATAAAAGCTGCTTTAGTCCTAATTGATGGTCTAAAAAGGCTTCTCATGACTTCATGATGGGTAAAAGTAAAGAACTCTCCCAAGATCCTTGTAATCTTATCGTTGAAAACCCTTCAGCATTTCCAAAATGCTGAATGTTCCTGTGAGCAATGTGGGGGCCATTATCCGGAAATGGAAAGAGCATCAGTTAACCATAAGCCGGCCACAATCAGGTGCTCCACGTAATATTTCTGACCTAGGAGTCCAAAGAATAATCAGGAGAGTTCGCCAAGAGCCAAGAATCACTCGAGCAGAACTTCAGGATCACCTTGCATCAGCAGGTACTGTTGTTTCAAAGAAAACTATAAGCAATGCACTGAACCGCCATAGTATCCATGCACGCTCACCACATAAGACTACATTGCTGAACAAAAAGCGCGTCTCAGAAGCATAAATTTACACAGCAGGTCTATTACATGTCAAGCTGAACAGTTTAGATCAGGCCAGACAGGAAATCAAACCCAGAAGCAGTAAAAAGTATCCAGAAATTTTCAAAATAGTGAGAGGGAGGATGAGCTGCTGCTGAGATCTCGTGAGAGCTGTGCGTAAGTAATATGGCGGTAAACTGGTAAAACAAACTCGGATAAAAACAAACCAATACATTCGAGCCAAATATAGCAATCGTTTAATAATAATAACCTTTATATTTTATTTCTCCATAAAACAAACTGGAGGACGAAACCTTGGATAGGCTGGAAAGCTACTTGGACGAGTGCTTTGACAACATTGTTATGGGCAATGTCACTGAGGAGGAGAGAAGAAGTGAGTGCTTATATGGGAGATAAGTGTGGCACACCGGTGCTCATCAGGATCCAAAAAGGGAAATCCAATAAATTGAAAAAAAGAGGGGTGGATCCGAGGCACTCTGGTAAATAAAAGTCCTTTATTCAGTCTAGAGTGACATGCCAACCCATTTCGACCGTTCAAACGGTCTTCTTCAGGGCTTACACATATAATGAACAACAGGTGCTTCAATTATAAGACATCAATCGAGTCATGTGCCAAAACACTTCCGGTAAAAAACACATAAATCACAACATCACAAATACTACATTCAATAAATAAAAACATCAGTGAAACACGAAATCCAAATAAAAACTTGAATAGTAATTCTAATGACCATAGGTAAGTAGGAATATCTGCAAATAAGAAAACAAAAGTTAATAATAGAAGACGGAGAATTTTCTAGAATTTACCCAGGGGAGCAAAACATTGAAACTAATATATTATCTTTAGATGCAGAAAACGCATTTGATAGAGTTAACTGGAAATTCTTATTTGCAACCTTACATAAATTTGGCTTTGGAAAGTCTTTTATAAACTGGTTGAAAATATTATACAGTTCACCAACAGCTTGTATCAGGTCTAATAACCAAACATCATCTAGGTTTTATCTTCAGAGAGGTACCAGGCAGGGATGTCCTCTCTCTCCCTCCCTGTTTGCTATTTTTATTGAACCACTAGCTGCAGCAATCAGGCAAATTCATAATATTGAAGGCATAAAATGCAATAACATAAAACATTGAATCAGTCTTTATTATCTCTCTCTCTCTCTCTCTCTCTCTCTCTCTCTCTCTCTCTCTCTCTCTCTCTCTCTCTCTCTCTCTCTCTCTCTCTCTCTCTCTCTCTCTCTCTCTCTCTCTCTCTCTCTCTCTCTCTCTCTCTCTCTCTCTCTCTCTCTCTCTCTCTCTCTCTCTCTCTCTCTCTCTACTACAGTTCTTACAATCAGTTGTTCTTTCCAGAATCCTATTAATACAAAACTGCAGTCAGGGAATACTTCTTATTTAGGGATCAATGTCTCACCAAGACTGGCGGATTATACAAAGCTAAACTACATCCCACTTTTAAAAAAAGTAGAATAGGGTTTGGGTTAAGAGGATCTTGCTAGATGAAAATCCCTACCCATATCACTTATGGGAAGGGTTGCTTCAATAAAAATTATGGTTTTACCCAGAAATTATTTATTCTCAATGATCCCAAGTAAACCATCACTGGATTGGTTTAGATCTCTGGACACCTCTGTCTTTAAATTTCTTTGGAAAGATAAACCCCCACGTATCAGCTTAAAAACACTGCAGAAGACCAAAGATAAAGGAGGTCTAGATCTACCGAACGTTCATCATTATTTCTTAGCCAATAGGCTCCAATACATCTCAAGATGGTTAAAACATAGCTACCTAGATGAGTCCTGGATAGACGTAGAACATATACTATGCAATAAGATAAAACTTTCAGACCTACCATTTATTAGCTCAAATATAAAACAACATGAATGCTTTAAAAGCATAAATATCAGCTCCTCTCTGACAGCATGGTGGGAGTTTCTAAAAATGACAGAGTCCACAATAATCCCATGCAGACGTACACCCATCTGGAATAACCCCGACATCTTGCAAAAAAAATTCATGATAAATTTTCCAGACTGGAGGTGTAAAGAAAGTGAATACCTGGAAAATATATTTGATGGAACAGACTTTATCCCATTTAATACATGAATTACACAATATGGAATTAATAAAAACTAATTCTTAGAATATCAACAAATTAAATCTATTATGAAAGGTAAATTTAGGCTCAATACAGTTGAATTACAAATACCAGTAAGAGTCTTAGATTTTCTTAATCTCAACCCTCCCAAACTGCTGTCTAAAGTATATGATATACCCCTTCCTATTTCAAAATAGAGATCTAATTGTTCCATATGTTCCTTACAGAGCCCTTCGCTCTCAGACTGCAGGTTTACTTGTAGTTCCTAGGATTTCTAAAAGTAGAATGGGAGGCAGATCTTTTAGTTATCAGGCTCCTCTCCTGATGAACCAGCTCCCATCTTTAGTCCATGAGGCAGACACTGTTTACTTTTAAGGCCAGGCTTAAAACTTTACTTTTTGATAAAGCTTATAGTTAGAGTGGCTTAGGTCATCCTGAGCTATCTCTGTAGTTATACTGCTATAGGCTTAGACTGCTGGAGGACAGACTTACCAATTTTCTTCACTCTGCTACTTCCTTTTCTACTACTACTCTCCAGTTGTATTACAGTACATTCTGTTATTTCGACTGTTAACTTTGTTTTCTCTCAGTGTTTTTCTCTCCATAGAAGATATACCTGGTCTGGTATCCTGCTTGGCTGCAATGCCCTGTTGGACGGGGGGCATCGACTGGGATGATCCTCCCAGTAACTGAAGATCCACTGTGTCCTGTTATCAACTTTTTACTTTCTGTAACATAGAAAGTTCTCTTATATCAGATCTTCTGTTCCTTCCGTGTCTCTGCTCTGTCTTCTCAAACCCCCAGACGGTCGTGGCAGATGGCCGCTCCTACTGAGCCTGGTTCTGTTGGAGGTTTCTTCCTGTTAAAGGGGAGTTTTTCCTCTCCACCGTCGCTACATGCTTGCTCAGTATGAGGGATTGCTGAAGAATTGTTGTGGTTGGAAAGTCTGCATCAACGGGGCCCAACCTCACGCCAATGACTGACGCAATCTGCTGGGATTCCTTAAATAGGAAACTTTTTAACTGATTGGAATGTTTGTATAATTGTATTGAAATGACTTCTTGTTAAGTGCCTTGAGATGACATCTGTTGTGAATTGGCGCTATATAAATAAATTGAATTGAAGTGTGTAACGGTAACCAAGAGGACCCGTAAAGTCAGCCACAACACAGGAAGGCGAGAATGAATATGTTTTATTGATGCTGATTTTCTCTGGAAAGGAAGCTGGGCTGCTGCAGGCTCACTGCTGCTTGAGGGTCCGCGTTGGGGCGATGTTGGAGCAGGCAGGCAGAGCCTGACCAGCGGTCACGTGGGAGGGAGCGTGGGGTTCCAAAGTGCTCCTCTTCGGACGATGCCGTGGGCAAAAACGCTTGCAGACTTGAGTAGCAGTGAATCGAATCAGGATGGGGCAGGCTAGAAAGCGAGGTCAAGGTAAACAAGCAAGGATCATACACGAAGAGGCAGAAGGCGTTTAACTCATCCAAGGGGCAAGGGTGGGATCGGAGTCGAAAGGGCTGAGAGCAGGTCCGGTTTCCGGGAGACAGAAAGGAGCCGACTGGGGTGAGACGAAAAACTCTTGAATCCGAGAGGCAAAAACAAGGTCATACACAGGGAGAGCAAAAAACATGGAACTTGAAGAACGCTGGACTTCTACTTGCCACAAAGGTTTTCGATAATCTGGCAGGGGAGTGGAGAGTGAGGAGAGCTTAAGTAGTGGTGAGTGCAGGTGATTTCAATGAGCTAATGAGGTTCATGCACAGGTACACAGCATGAGGCATGATAGCAGGGAGACACAAGTGAGGAGGAAGTGCAAATGAAACGTGGGGCATGACAAGGTGGACTTGTCCATCACCTTTGACCAAAACCTCTGGTCTCAGATACGTCTAAGAACCTTTAAAATAACTAAAAATCCCAATTTACAATTAATACAATACAAAATCCTTCATGGAGTACACTATAAAGGTCAACAGATGTTCAAGATGGGTTTTACGCCATCTAATACTTGGTTACAATGTACAAGCAATATACCGGACAATTATATTCATGCGTTTTGGTTCTGTCCACCTGTTAAGAGATTTGGGTGCCAGATATGTGAGGACCTATCAAAGTGTCTGAAATGTAATATCCCACCTTCTCCCTTCAGTTTGCCTGCCAGGAAATTTCAATGATGTCACCATGGACACAAGTCAATGCAATTAGTTCACACTGCCTTATGCAAGAAAACTATCCTCCTGAACTGGAAAAAATAAAAATGCTCTTAATATTAATCAGTAATGGTAAATTGGACTGAACTTATATAGCGCTTTTCTAGTCATACTGACCACTCAAATCGCTTTACATTGAAGCCACATTCACCCACTCACACGGCTTGGTAGGATGATGTTTTTTGGGGTTAAGTGCCTTGCCCAGGGGCACGTTGACATGTGACTGGAGGAAGCTGGAATCGAACCTACGACCCTCCGATTGCAAGCAAACTCTACTCTACCACTGAGCCACAGTCGCCCAATGTACAGAGGCAAGGCAAGCCAATTTTATTTGTATAGCACACTTTCAACAGCAGGGTGATTCAAGGTGCTTTACATGATTTGGTGATTTAAAAAAAACAAAAAACAAAACAAACATGGACATGGAAAATAACATTGGAAATTAAAAAGTAAAAGAAACACACATTACACATGATACACAATAAAGCAACAGAACGATCAATAAAGCAAGAGAGCATGAACACATTTCATACATATGACATCAATCATTTACTCGAAGGCAATTCTGAACAGATGGGTTTTTAGTCTCAATTTAAAGCAGTTCAGAGTTTCAGCAGCTCTGCACTCGTCAGGAAGTCTGTTCCAGATAAGGGAAGCATAGAAACTGAAAGATGCTTCTCTATGTTTAGCTCTGAGTCTAGGGATGTTTAGTAGGCTAGAGTTGGAGGACCTTAGTGGTCTTGGTGGTTGATACCGTGACAACAGGTCTTCAACATATTTTGGTGCTAAGCCATGTAATGATTTATAAACTAGTAGGACTATTTTGAAGTCTGTTCTCTGAGCTACAGGGAGCCAGTGTAATGACTTTAGAACTGGGGTGATGTGCTCTACTTTCCTGGTTCTAGTGAGGAAGTGAGCAGCAGCATTGTGGACCAGCTGCAGCTGTCTGATTGACTTTTTAGGCAGACCTATGAAGATGTTGTTGCAGTAATCAATCCGACTAAAATAAACGCATGGATGAGTTTTTCTAGGTCGTGTTGCAACATCAGTCGTTTAATCCCAGAAATGTTCTTCAGGTGATAGAAGGCTGACCTTGTTATTGCCTTTAGAGATCTCCTGCTGGGCCACATTGGTCTTGAGACAACCTCTGCCTCCACATCTGATCAATCTCTTGATCAGCTCCATCTCCTAGTAGGGGTGGGGGGCCCTTGATTTTGTCATGTGGGACATTGTTGCAGATGTGGGGCATTTTGTGGTTGGGGGCATCTATGGGGGGTCCTTGGGGGTGGAATCGGTTTGCGGATGGGGCCCTAGCTGTGGGTGGTGACTCCTGACGGCTGCATACGGTGCCATAAGGGGGGGTTGCCCTGGCAGACATGGGTTACTGGCCTGGTGGCTGTGCTGCTCCTGGGTGGGTCTGGGGGCGGGGTGCTGAGGGCTTGGGGTGCCCCCTGGCTGAGGTCCTGGCTGGGGCTTGGCCGGCGTGGGGGCCTCCTTTTTCCTCCTCTCTGGGACGGTTCTCATCGCTGGCTCCTGGATGGCCCCTCGCCGTTTTTGCACGTTGTGGTGTTGGCTGGTGGCTGCGGCAGGTGGGCAGTGTTTCTGGGCCCTGCCAGTCTTTTTGGCACTGGACATAGCTCCCAGGTCTGGGTCTTTGTGCTCTGCGGGGTGGCAGGGCCGGGCATTTGACTGGGTCAGACATTTCGCTGGTGTCAGTCGGACACTGAACTCAACCTGTGGGTCCAGTGTCTTGTGTTTTGATATTAGTCTGAATGTCGGGTTGGGTTTTCTCTGGGAAGGGAACAGGGGGATGGCCAGGGGCTCCATGGGACTTGGTGGAGCTGCAGCCATGGGCCCTGAGTTGGACGTGCCAGCGCCTCCCTCCCCTGGTGGATCGTGTTGATCTGGGGGTGCCTATCGGAGTCAGTGGGGGAGCTGGCTCCCCAGGAAGGCATTTTGTCCCCCAGTCATTTTCCTCACCATCCTCGGATGCCTCTGTCCACCTGCTCCACCATTGTACCACTCATGTAGGGTCTTGGGGCGTGGACAAGTCACTGGGGTGCGGGGAGGGGTTCCCATCTTCGCTGTCCGGTGGCGGCCTGGGTCCCAGTTTTACTGTGCAACTTAGACACTTTCACTTATAACATTTTCATGGGACACACACATGTAGAGACCTTGCATTGGGCACACTTTCCGGCTCAAGGGAAGGAGCCCTTCAATGAGCCTTACCTCTGGTGCCCACTGCTTAACTGCCTTCAGACACTGAGGGCTCGGGGTGGGGAATGGGGTTTTTTGATCGCGTTCCCATGTCCCACCTCTCTGTTTTACACACATTATAACAACACGCATTAACACCACATTCGAGCAGGAAAGAGGCGAGAAGAGGAGAGAGGCTAGGGGTCTTTCCACGCCCCTGTTCGCTACCAACCATTAGGGGTTGGGGGTCCGGGAGGTGGTTCAGGCTGTCTGGTCAGGGGCCCAGACTGGTGGACTGCTTTTGCCACTGTGGGGGCTTGGGCGGTCTGCTTGGTTCCATCCCAGAGGGTAGTCGGTTCGTCTCCCGGGTACAGGGACAGGTTGCTCTGCTGGGGCATCGGTAGCTGGACCTGGGAGTATAGAGTGTGTATGGGGCATATGAGTGAGTGCACAGCGTCCTTTCTTGGATGTCTTGGTGTGCAGGTGAAAATTAATGTGCGTAAAATTCAATTAAATTCAGTTTATTTATATAGCGCCAATTCACAACAGATGTCATCTCAAGGCACTTAACAAGAAGTCATTTCAATACATTTATACAAACATTCAAGAGGGAGGGTACATATGACTGTCTCTGAATGTCTCTGTCTACCTGTCAGGTTGGGTCCTCGGCTGCCCTCTCGTCTGGCGCATCTAAGGCCCTACCTATAATGGGGGCCTATTTCCCCTCCGACACTCCCTGCCATTGACTGATGCCCCAGCCTTCTGGTGCATTAGGGGCTCTCAATGTTTGGGGCTGGGGGCCCAGGTGCAGTCCGGTTCGGCCCTGGTGCATGCCGGGCCTGGGTGGGCGGGTGTGTGTGCCAATGTGTCGGCCGATGTCTTCCTCATGTTGGTTGGGGGACCTCTTTTGGGGGTGCCAGTTTTGGATTGTTGGGCGGTGCCGGTGGGGGGGGGGGGGGGGGGGGGGGTCGGGTGGTGGGTCGGGGCGGGAGGCTGGGGTGGCGGCGGTGGGGGCTGTCCCGGGGTGGCGGCGGCATGTGTCATCCATCAGAAAGGTCGTTTTAGAATGAGGACGATTTAATTTCATCCTTACAGCCTACCGTTCAGATGAATGACTCTTGTTTTGAAAGGGCACATTTCAAACATCCTATCTGAGTCCCAAATCAGATCAGCCTTTAACATGTTTGGTTCTAGGTTTACACTTATGAAAAGTTGTAATTGGTGAGACAACCTTTAAGTAAAGTAAATCCAGAGTGTGATAGAGATCGCTGATGTAAATAAATACAAACTGGAATATGAAATGAATACTTTAAATTGCCTTACTGTCTGTATCAACAGTGATAACAAATTAACCTGGGATTAAACTGTTACCACGGTCAGCTGACAGAATGATTTATGTATCATACAGGTGATGTGGCCAAAATGGCAATGTATTGTTGGTCTAGTGGTTTAGTCATTGCTGCAGAGTACTGTTTTCCCACAAGACCAAGGGATCGAACCCCATAGATTGTCTTGGTTTTGTTTTGTTTTTTTTATTTGACCTTTCATACCATTTTGTACCCCATAAGTGTTAACTGAGAAAATAAAAACTGATATCAGATAAGTAACTTTATTATTCATTTGAGACACTGTGGTGGGCGGAGCTCCTTCCATTCAGCTTCCAGCAGTAAAACACAGCGGTCAATCGTCACTGAAACATTTTAACACACATGAATACAGTCAGAAGTCCAGTCTGCTTATAGTTGATCACTAAGCAGCGCCTTTCGACTCAGTAACATCTGTGGTAGCTAATAGCAACCACCAACGCTAACTGCAGTTGGAAACCAGTTAACACAAAAACATAATGTTGATCCGTAGCACCGGTTTTGAGAAGCTCCATAATTAATGTGGAGTGTGGCTCCAGCTGCCATGGTGTCTGTTGCTACCCTACCCGCATTTTTGCACGCAGAACAACTTCTGGGTCATCTACATCCCAGCAATTAAATATTAAACAAATTATTTCATGCAGCCCGTTTTTCAATTTTGTATTTTTGAGCAGAGACAAAAATTTTAAACATGAGAAACAAGGCATTTTTTGTATTTTGTTTCTGATTTAAAACAAATAACAAAAAAAACTATCATATTTTGTTTTTTTGATTTTTGTTTGTCAATCAAAAATGGAAAAGACGAATGATACACGGATTCATAACTTCAGGTAATTAAACCCAGAGCAATCTCTAATAAAGATTTTTTCACACACACATATATTATTAGCTGTTGGGTATAACACTGGTTACTTACTAGTTTTAATTTAATATGCACCCAAAAAGCAGTTTCTTCACTTGTTCACGAGAGGAGCAGCTGGCTTTGCACACAAAAACACAAGCCGGAATATGACTCCCTATCCCGGTGGAGTTGTGGAGGAGACCTAGGGGGTGCAAAGCCGGGGCCAAGCTTAAGGATGAGCGGGTGGGGAAATGGAGGTGCTACAAACTATCAATTCCCTCTGTCATCATGGGAAATGTGAACTCGCTGCCAAACAAGATTGACGAGTTGTCTGCACTGAACAACCAGCGGATCTACCATCAGAGCAGCTTGTTCATCTTTACGGAGACATGGTTAAACCACCTCGTACCGGATGCTAACGTGGACCTGCTGGGATTCACAGCTGTGAGAGCCGACAGAGACATGAAAGTGAGCGGAAAAAGTAAATGTGGGGGACTCATCATGTATGTGAACAACCGTTGGTGTAACCCAGGACATATCTCCGTAAAGACAGTTCTATGTTGTCAGGACCTCGAACTGACAGCCGTTAGTCTCCGCCCATATTATCTTCTGAGGGAGTTCAGTCACGTGATCACCATCTGTGTTTACATCCCTCCGAGAGCTGACGGAGCCGCTGCCTGTGAGAAAATCCACTCTGTCACAGCAAGGCTGCAGACACAGCACCCTGAGGCCCTGATGATCATCTCTGGGGACTTTAACCCCGTCACTTTGGACTCCACATTGGCTGTTTTCGACCAGGTTGTCGACTGTCTGACCAGAAACAACAGGACAATAGATCTACTGCATGTAAATATAAAGGATGCATAAAGACCAACTCCCCTCCCCCCACTAGAGAAGTCTGATCACAACCTGGTGCACCTACAGCCGCTGTACACCCCACTGGTCCAAAAGAAGATGGTGACAACCCGATCCATAAGGAGGTGGTCCCCTGAGATGGAAAGTGCCCTCAGAGACTGTTTTAACACCACGGTCTGGGATGTGCTGATGGACCCGCACGGTACATTGAGGGGATGACACACTGTCTGACGGATTACCTGAACTTTTGCACAGACGTGGTCTCCCTTGCCAAGACAGTCCGCTGTTATCCTAATAACAAGCCGTGGGTAACGTAGGAATTCAAAGCTGTCCTCAACAGGAAGAAGGCTGCTTTAAGGAGCAGAGACAGGGAGGCCATGAAGGCAGCACAGATGAAGGTGAAGCACTGTGTGAGGGAAGCTAAGGACAGCTACAGGAGAAAGGTGGAGCAGAAGCTGAGGGACAACAACATGAGGGAGGTCTGGGAAGGTGTGAGGACCATCACAGGTTACAACACAAAGACCAGAGTTACAGAGGGGACAGTGGAGAGGGCGAATGAGATGAATGACTTCTTCAACTGGTTCAACCGGACCCTGTCCCCTCAACCCCCACCACCTCCCTCAGCACAACCATCTCTCCTTCTTCCCTACACACATCTTCCCCCAAACACCACAACACGCGCCTTTCCCTCCTCCCCCACCTCAACACAGTCTCCACCACACACCAGGTCAGAGAACAGCTAAGATCCGGCCCAGGAAAGCAGCAGGTCCGGACAAAGTGTGTCCAAGACTTCTGAAGACCTGTGCTGCAGAACTGGGAGAACCACTTCAGTGCATCTTCAATCTTAGCCTGCAGCTGGGGAGAGTGCCCACCCTCTGGAAGACATCCTCAATCTTTCAAGTCCCGAAAAAGAAACAGCCCAGTGAACTGAATGACTTCTTATGAAGACGCTGGAGCGGCTCTTCCTCAGCCTCCTCAGACCCCAGGTTCAGCATGCCCAGGACAACCTGCAGTTTGCTTACCAGCCAGGTGTTGGTGTGGAGGATGCTATCCTCTACCTGCTACACCGAGCCCACTCCCATCTGGATAAGGGAAGCGGCACAGTGAGGATTCTCTTCTTGGAAGTCTCTAGTACCTTCAACACCATCCAGCCCCCTCTGCTCTGGGACAAACTGGGCAGGATGGAATGGACCCCCACCTGGTGGACTGGATCTCTGACTACCTCTCTGACAGGCCACAGAACGTCAGGCTGAAGGACAGCACATCTGACACTGTGGTCAGCAGCACTGGAGCACCCCAGGGAACAGTGCTTGCCCCTCTCCTCTTCACCCTGTACACCTCGGACTTCTGTTACAACTCGGAGCTGTGTCACCTACAGAAGTATGCTGATGACACAGCCATTGTTGGGTGCATCAGGGAGGACAGAGAGGAGGAGTATCGGAGACTGGTGGGGGACTTTGCTGCATGGTGCCACACCAACCACCTACAGCTCAACACCTCTAAGACGAAGGAGCTGGTCATTGACTTTGGGTGGTCCAGACCAAAACCGCGACCAGTCCTGCTAGAGGGAGCTGAGGTGGAGGCTGTGGATTCATATAAATACCTGGGGCTGTGGCTGGATAAAAAACTGGACTGGACAACACACACCAGCCACCTGTATGGGAAGACACAGAGCAGGCTGTACTTCCTGAGGAGACTGTAGTCTTTCAACATCTGCAGCAAACTGCTAGGGATGTTTTACCAGTCTGTGGTTGCCAGCGTCCTCTTTTACACCGTGTGCTGGGGGGGCAGCATATCCAAGGAGGACACATCCAGACTGGATAAACTGATCAGGCGGGTCGGCTCTGTGGTCGGCATGAAGCTGGACTCTCTGGTGACGGTGGCAGAGATGAGGACACTGGAAAAACTGCTGGATATTCTTAACAACACCAGCCATCCTCTGCACACTGTCATCAGCAACCAGAGGAGCCGGTTCAGTGAGAGACTGCTTCTTCCCAAATGCAGGACCAGTAGACACAAGAACTCCTTTGTCCATCGTGCAATCACCCTCTTCAACTCCTCACTTGAGGGGAGGAGGAAATAGGCAGGACAGAGGGGAAGGAGCAGTAGCCACAGTGCAATATTATATATATATATATATATATAAATATATTTATTTTATTTATTTTTTGATTTGATTTAATCAAACATTCTGTTTATGTTTATTTATTTATCTTACTCCACCCTTTTGTTTGCTGCTGATGAATAAAGTTAAGTCTAAGGCTATATATCAAGCGGAGTACTATAGAGCTCCGGGAGTTGACGTCACTTCTCCCAGCATGCAACAGTTAAAATCGAATGGGCGCCGATGCGGCAGGCAGTCTCCCGCAGTTGTTTTTATTAGCTGCTAACCCAAAGTTAGAAACGGTATATTTGGTGGATACCTGTTGTGCCCCAGGATGCCATAACAGACGCGGATGAGATAAGGGAGAAACGTTCTATAGGATTCCCAAGGATCCAGAATGCAGAAAACGATGGATCATTGCCATGAAACCGCCAGCGATTAGGCAGAAATGAAGCCGTTTCATATAGCTTTTTTGAAATAATATATATATATATATATATATATATATATATATATATATATATATATATATATATATATATATATATATATATATAATATTATATATATATATATTTATTTATTTTTTCACTAACAAAAAAATCAGCTACAAAAATATAATACACAGAATAAAACCGTGTTGGGATTCATTTCAATCAAAATGGAAAGAACAGACTAGATTTTCCAGACTAGGTGTGCACATTGATGACATCACAAGAGCTGATAAGTAGGACCAACGGACGGCTAAGGATGTGTGTATATGTATGTATATATATATATATGTATAGTGTGTGTGTTTGCTCCTTAGCAGCTACAGCAGCTAAGGAGCACAGGAAGTGGAACCAGGCGCTGTGACCCTTCTGCCTTCAAGTATTGCAAGCTGTATGGCGCTGCTTCCTGCTCTCTCATCTGCCCCGTCACTTGTCCTTCTTGTGTATTTGTGGAAATAATTTTGTATTTTCATTTTAATTGGTGGTAATTAGCAGCCATTTACAGCTCTGCTCTGGTGACCTGTTTGACTGAGACGGTGACTGGGCCACCCTATCTGTAGTTGGCAAACACTTTGCCTTTGCTCATTGGTTGGATGTAGGATTGACAATTCAAGATACAGATTCACAGGTTTAATAGAAAATGGCTATTCCAAAACAGAAATTGGAGCATAAAAGTTTGTGTAGCCACTACTTAACCAAGTGAGAAAAAATGCAGCTGTAAAATTACATTTAAACTCTAAACTCACACAGGAGGACAAATAAGCACTTAAGTTTTCCCAACTCCAACCTTAGGTAAAACAAAATTTTCCATCCTTTTTTTTAGTAAAAGAAAAATACATAATAAAGGCTAGGCTATATATGTTGCACAGTTGTTTGGTCTTTTTGGTCAGAAAAATAGCTTAGTCCACAGCATTTAACAAAGATTGGAAAGGGTTCAAAATCTGTGTTTTTAAATGTATAAATTACTTTATTTTTAGCTAAAATATTTAGAAATTAGGATTGCATTATTTGTGTGGTTTCAGAGTACTATTTTATGTCATCCCACAGGATCAAACACCTGAGACCAGTGTGGTCTCAGGTCCTATACTACCATCATTACTATATACTACTACTATACAAGGGGGAGTCCTTCACCTTTAACTTGTTCTCAATTAGTTATCCTGTAACATGCACATATTTAGCACAGTAAGTCATATGTTGGCAGCAAAGGGCCCCTGGTTTTTTCTCATGTATTTTTGTTTATCCACCCAGGATGTTCATGATATCAACATGGAACGCACTGTAGCCCTCCGTGCTCTCTCAGTATACCTGCGGGAAGAGGACACGCAGTTTTTCAAGACTTGGAACGTAAGTCTTAATATATTTATATAAAAGATGTCATCACTGATCACCTTTTACCATTTACCATTACCATTACATTCCAGTGTTTCCTCTGTGGGAGCCCTCTGCCCCGGGAGCGCCGGTCGGCTGTAGCTGCCTGGGTGCTCTCCAGGTGGAGCTTGGGTGGAGGTGGGGGTCTTGGCCTTGCCTCCACTGGGTGCCCTGTGTCGGTGCCTCGGCTGCTGCTGTTGATCTGCTGCTGCCGGGGCAGATGGCTCCTCTGATGGCGTTTCCTTGCATGGTTCATCTACACTCGGCCCAATGTCCTTTTAACTTTTTCTTTTAACTGTGTGTGTGCATGGGAGTTGGGTTGGGGGGAGGGGGGTATAACTGTGACCATGCTTTTAAATCTGTGGGGGAGGGAAGGGAAGGTGGTTTTATGTGGGGTCATTTTAATCTGTAAAGCACTTTGTGATGCAACTTCTTGTATGAAAAGCGCTTTATAAATAAAGTTTGATTTGATTTGATTTGATTGGAGCTATTTTGAAGTGCCATGGTGTTGCAATTAGGGCCCTGAGTCTTCTTTCTTTCAAATCCCATACACACTCCTGTCTTTCTTTGTCTCTCTAAGACACATACACACAGGTTAAGATGGCACCCCCAGGAGAGGTTCCAGGGATTTCTCAACATTTCTGAGGAAATTTTCTAGTTGAGCCGCTTAATCTTAATTGGAGGGGGAGAGGAGTAGTGGAGGGGGTTACGTATCTTTGTAGTTATTGTGTAATACTTAGTCGTATACTTAATTGTTGAGTGGGTAGCTGTAGAAAAGTTTTCAATATTTACCAGTGTACTTTTGCATTATGACTCTATTGTGAAATACCTATCCATGTTCTTGCTGAGTAATGACAACTCAACAAGAAATTCTCAACTGTTTCAAAAATGCAGTTGTCTGATTCATTCAATCTAACTATATTTGAATCCCATTTGCATTTTCCAGAGTGAGGAATCGGAGGAACCAGACATCAGTGACACCATCCAGTTCACTTCAGTCCTGCAAGCACAGCCATTGTGGTGGAAGATGAGTTGGTAATGACGGACATTGCCACGTTTGCCGATGCATATGTGTTACTGTTTGGGCTGGTTTATGCTTTGCATCTGGACTACCCAAAGAAGCTTGTTAACACGTTCACCTTCGTTCAGAAGGTACTCATGGGGTTGGATGATGGTGCACCACTCAAACCTTCTTTGCTCTGTTTGAAAAATGACCTGCTAATGACAATGTAGAAGTTGTGGATTTGTCCAGACACCTGTATCATGACAGCATGTTTGTTGTATTGTTTCATTGTTATTTGATTGTTCATTGCAAGATGTGCCTTAGCTCTTCTGCTGTCCTTCTGGGTCAAACTGACCCAATCTGTTTCAAATGGTCCTTCTTTCCTCCCTTCCTTCCTTCTGTCTCTCCATCCCTTCTCCCCCCTCCTTTCTCCACTCCTTTCCTTTCTTTGTTCCTCCATCCTTCTTTCCCTCCTTTCTCCCTTCTTCCCACCATCATTTCTCTTCCTTCCTTCTTCCTTCCTTGACCCAATCTGTTCCCTTTGCCCATCTTTCTTCCCTTTCTCTCTTTTTTTCTTCCCACCGTCCTTTTCACTTCCTTCCTCCCTTCTTTCTCTTCGTTCTTCCTTCCCTGATCCAATCTGTTCTCTTCCATCTTTCTTTCCTTCCATCCTTGACCCAGGAGGGTTATTAAACAGGATTTTTTTTTCCTGCTTTAGGGAAAATGAAAATGGGGTTTAAAGCTCTGGAAGAGTGTGTTTGTGTGTGTGCATGTGTCTTAGTAACACTCAAAATAGATGCACACCTTTTTCCCAAAATGCACCAGGGTGAGTGCAGGAGAAAGGCGATGGACCAAAAGGGTGTTTGATTTGTTTACATAGAGAAAAAGTGATTGAGTTTTTGTTGGTCTCTCTTTTCAAAAGGCATGGATTTTATATCTTTAAATTACCTTTTTGGTTCATTTAATTCATTTTTTATTTATGTGCAATGACTTATCTTGATATCTTTAGATTTCCTTTTTGGTTATTTATTTCCTTAACTTATGTTTTTGAAGTAGAATGGCCTTAGATGTAAACATTTAAACATTTGCGGTGATGTACACATAACCATACAAACCTGTTTTTATATAATGTATGTGTGGATGTATATATGTTTACTGTTCTTTTTCGTGATATGCAAGGTTTCCTCCAACCTAACGGGTTGTCTACATTTTCAGATGTGCATTTGTTGGCCTGTCTTTGGATGGCCAAGGAAAAATTATTTTAATATGACATACTTTTTGAAATTGAGCACTGAAGGTCCTGCTGCTCTTGTTCTTATCTGTAATACACGTTTGCAAAGATTTATGCACACACCCACACAGACGTGTGTATGTGTTTGGATGTTTACAGTTCTGCTGGCGTGTCCAAAATGGTTGGAGAAAAAGACATTTAATAAAAACACTGAAATGTTCTACATATATTGTGTTAAGTTTATTTGAGTATTCTGAACTTTAAAAAATAGTTTATGAGCTGTATAAAATTTTCTTTTTGGTAACTAACCAGTATAGTTTTTGAGTTTAAAGATGTTGATCAATTAAGTACCATAGCATCAGATCAAGTCATTACAAAGAAGTTTAAAAAAATAAACAAATGAAAACAAATGTTTTAAGTACAGTACACTCATATATATATTTAAAAAAGTACTATTTGAGTGTAAATGATTTGAAAAATGCAAGTACTCCACACTTAAATATTCTAACTTACTTACTCAAAAACTTTGAGGTAATCGGTTTCCACAAAAGTTTGGAGTATTCTGAACTTATTCGGGTTTACAGTGTGGTCATACTGTTCTCTTTATGTGTTTGGGAAGAGATTAGAGTTACAGTTAAGTTAGAATGATCTAGATATCATTTCATGGAGTTTGTTTGATGTGTAATGAACGCTAAAACCATTGTTTTTCATTGAAGTTTCTGATCACATCGTATGAATTTTGATTTGTTTTAAAGTGGTTGAATCCAGAGCAGGGCTTGACTATCAATCTGCACAGCTAAGAAAATAGATACTTGTGCAGGTACCCTGCTCACATCTCTCGTCTGCTCCCCCACGTGTGTGGAGAAGCTAAACCTTAGCACATCGCCTTTTGTTGAACCACATGTTTTTGCTTTGTTCACCTCCTTAAAGCTAAGAATTGACTTCACCTCAAGAGCAACTGGGTGGTGAAGCCCCCCCCCCCCTACACACTCCTCCTGCTCCTTTATTTCCCCTGATAAAAATGCTTTTTAAGTGGTTTTCTGATGTTCACTGTTGTTCCATTCTGGTTCTACTAAGGTTATGTGTTTGTTTGTTAGTTGATTTGACTGGTTTTGCATATTATCCATTTCTGTGTTGGTTAACACTTTGCACAACAGGATAACAGGGAAGTTCCCTTGGATTGGCAGACCAAGGTGGTGGTCCCCCCCTATTTAAAAAGGGGGACCACAGAGTATGTTTCAACTACAGGGGGATCACACTTCTGAGCCTCCCTGATAAGGTCTATTCAGGGGTTCTGGAGAGGAGGCTCCGACATAGTCGAATCTCAGATTCAGAAGCAACAATGCAGTTTTCATCCTGGCTGTGGAACACGGGAGTTGGAGTTTGCTCAACCGGTCTAAATGGTTTTGTGGACTTGGACCATGTCCCTCGGGGAGTCCTGTGGGGGGTACTCCGGGAGCATGGGGTACCAGGCCACTTGTTTGGACCAATAAAGCCTCTTCAGTTTTTCACATCTTACATCTTAACATTTTCCGTGTTTGCAGTCTCTCCAGGGTATGTGTGAAATACGATGTAAATGTAACTTAAATAGCACTTTTTTAAAAAGGTTTTATGGCCACAGTGCATAGGTTACAGAAAGGGGAAAGAAGCAGGGGGAGACACTCGGCAAATGTCCTTGGGCCGGAGTAGATCCTGGGACAACCGCATCAAGGACTAAGGCCTCTGAACATGGGGCGCCCGTCTTAAACCATGCGACGCCCCTATACAGCACTGTTCTAGTCATACTGGCCACTCAAAGCGCTTTACACTGGAGCCACATTCACCCATTCACACTCACAATGCACATGTTCATGCACCGATACAGAGCTCAGTAGGCAACTTGGGGTTACCCTTTTTGCCCACGGGCACATTGACCTACGACCCCCCGACTGCAAGACAACTTCTCTAACTACTGAGCCCCAGTCGTGCCAGTGTGCGTGTGTTTGTCTGCACCCCACCACCCAGCCCCCACCACCCAGCCCCCACCTTAATAGTTCTGCCTCAGAAGCACCTAACAGGAAAAGAAGAAACTGAGGAGTAAATTACTGCAGCACATTTATTGTCTTGTTCGGTTTTGCACAGAAACATGCATGTTACGTAAAAGGGTTTCTGCTGATGCCAAATGATAACTGCATGTAATCAAAACAACTGTTTAGATGTCAGCACCAACTGTTATTTTCAGTTGCCAACAGCAGTTTGTTAAGCACTTATCCAGTGAACCACTGCATTTTCAATCACATAAATCGTAAGAATTAAAGTAGAGAAAATATATCAACTGATGAAGCAGGGATCTTTTTGGCAGAACAGTAGCTAAGCTGTTAATTTAGGTAAGAAAACACTTGATTAATTAATCAGCCCTGGAAACATCATATTCTACTTTATTAGTTTTTCTGAATTGTTAAAACATTTATTGAAACCTTAAACACAAATCCAAAACTACGTTCAACAAATCCCAGCCATTTCTGTCAAAATCAAACTTTTACCCCAAAACCAGTGATGCGTTGAAAAACCAAATAATGTGTTGACCTCATACACACAGCAAGTAATATATATTCATCACAGTACATTCATTAGACACTACATCGAATCATTGAAGACACAGCAACCAGAGCACAAAGTTAACAGGAAATATTTGAAGAGTATTTAACAAAGAAATTATTGTCATTAGAGCGATATGAAGTGCTGAATGTAGATAACAAAAGATACAAAAATAAAACTAAATAAAAAACCACATTGCTGTAATTCCCAGATTCCCAATAGTGTACAATAGTTGGCGGAATTTCATCAGTAATGACTTGTTGGTCGTCCTCTTCCTCCTCTTCTACCACCTCTCACACAGACTCTTCCTCCTCTGCCTCTCTGTATGTGTCTGTCCATTGTAGATGTACATGTGCTACCTGTGAACTCTGAACTGACTTTTATCCTGCCCAATTAATCTGATCACATCACCAGATAAATGTGTTGATCTCTGAGTTTCTGCTGGGTTTTAGTTGTGTTCACATGTTGCTGCCAGTTTTACAGAAGAGTGAAATGTGTTTAGTGACTGAGAATGTGTTAAAGGTTTTGAGGAAATGAGTGGATGAGTTTAGCAAATTGTTTCTAAGAACCTGAACAGTGTTTGAGGTTTTGACAAAATAGTGTTTGATTCAAAAAGTGAGTTTAGACCACTGAGAATTTGGCTTACAGAATAGAGTTGAATGTTTTAGCAATTCAGAAATCCCAGATAGACATGTGAACACAAAGAACTGTTTTTTATTACAAATAAGCTCTGCAGCAGCTGGTCACTAAGAGCGAAATGAAAAGGTTAAAATTCAAAAGGTTTCAGTTTTTCAAACAAACAAGCTGTCTACGATATATTATACAACATGAGGCCATAAAATACATTTCCATGAATCTCTTCTTTTTGTCTGACACCTCAACTCATCAGAGTAAAGACTTAAAACAAACCTTCTCTAGATGCTAAACTCCATCACAGCAACTTCATTTGTTAGGTACAATAGAAACCTTCAATCCATAAAACACATTGTTCAGATACAGAGCTGAAGCAAATGTTATCTACTGTATGCCAGCTCAGCCATCCTTCATGTAAACACGCAGGAAATTTGGGAAAACAAGAAGTACTTTGGTAGACATCGACTTCCACATGAGTCCAGGCCCAAAATGCTCCATTTTTAAATCAAGGCAAATGACCACAGCTTCAGTGAGGTAGTCCATATCAGTTATTTGCTCTGACAAGGTTAATACAAACAAAGGAACCATTTTATTGCATGACGCAAGACAGAGGTTTGGAAGTGGAAGAATGTGTAAAATGTAGAAGAGGTACGGGAGAAGAACCGTGAGCCTTTGTAATTTGACAAAAATTAACAAGAAATAAAACCTGAGATACAGTTTTATGGCTGTTTCTAGAATACAGAATTGACTCAATGTTGGGAGCTCTAACTATAGCACGGTTTCTAAGAAATTGTTGGAAGCTTTAGAACTGGTTTCTAAAAGGAAATGACAATTCTAAGGTTCCAGTGTAATATAAGCCATCTCTCAGGAGCATCATATATTGTGAGACATTAAAAAGAAAAATATAGTCAGAATTTATATTGTTCTAGATCTAGGAAACTACACATCTCTGCTGGGACCAAGAGTCATGCTTGGAGACGTTTACAGTCGAGGCTGTGTGTACCATGCTCTCAGACGGTGACTGGGTTCTGACTGTGCCCTGAGCTTTAGATAAAGCTTCAGATGAACTTGCTTCTGCGGTGTCAGTGGAGCTCTCAACATCCTGAAGAAACATGAGACGGGTTAGAAGAGCAGTCAGGTCAGTCAGTTACTACAAATACACCAAAAAAACCTACTCATACACTTGTCTATTATTAGGAATTTTGTGGCCAGGTGTTAAAGTTAACTTTGTGTTAGCTTATTGTTAGAGATGCACCAATAAAAGATTTCAGGACGAGTTCTAATCTTCAAAGTTTGTGAAGTTCTCGGCCCATATCAGTCTTAGATTCAAAATTGTATTTTCAGCCTTCCTGATGTGATCGGGTATTACGTATTTATAATCAGAGCAGACTCGATGTCACACTGTGTGTGAGAGGCAGTCCTTGTTAAACAGGGTTTTATTGATTTAATAAAAAGAGAAAAATGCAGGTGACATTTTAAACATTCTTTTAAAATGCACAGTTAGCATAACTAACAAGAAACATCAATCTTGTGTATTTTGCAGCAAATGTAAACCTTTACCTTAACTCTACAGTCTGCTTCACAAACAGTTCCAACATAAACCCACAAAGATGAGTCCCTCTCAGAGCTGCATCCGCTCATTTACTAACCACAACTAGAACGGTATGCATAACATATGTGTCTGAAAATTCCTAAAAGGTTAAAGACAACAGTGCCGTTTGCTGCTTTTTTTTGCTTTGATTCTAGTTTTGAGTAGAACTGTAGCTCAAGAAATTACCCTTAGATCTGTTCTCTCTCTGTGCACTATAGCGTGACTTATTAGGACTGTGTTAAGGGCAATAAAGGGAATCCGTCAAATATGCACACACAAAGGTGGTCTCTGCTTTTTCCCTTGAAACTGTTCAATCAGCTGGCTGCACAGACCATCGGTAATCGTTACAGCACACACTTGAGCTGCAACACCAGTTTATCTATTTGCAAGTCAGCTTACATAAGCTGAGAATACCTCCCAGGCCCTACTTCAAGCATACCAACCCCCTCTACCTCAGTCTGAAGCCCCTTTGTAACAGGGCCATAAGTTTCAAACAATGAAACAGGTTCAACGTTCAAATCATGGCAATTCTCCAGTCTTCTGATGTAGTCACAACCAATCAAGCTGAAATCCTCTGATTCCTGTCACCAGCTAAACTCTCTGTGCATCTCCATTTATTGCAATCATGTTGTAAAGGGAATCAATTGTTTTTAAGGACCACATGTATCCTGCTAAAACCAATCAGAGCTGACAGTCTCAATAAGGAGTGAAAATGTTGTGGAGTGTTACCTTTCCATTCTCTGCAGCTTGGCCAGTCAGCGCTTCCTTCTCCTCTGACACAACAATCTCTGGTTCCTAACACCAACAGTGAGAAAAGGAGGTTTTATGACTTCAGAGATGATGTCTATGAAGTGAACAAATTACAAACCCTGTCTGACACTGCCCTCTAGTGGAAGAACAACAATTTAATGCGTGCGCAGCATGCTTCAAACAATGCAACTTAAAACAGCAGTGACAGAAGAGATGTATCAGCAATGAGTGAAGGAATTCATGTCAATGGAGAAGTTGGAAGAGCTTAGAGAGGTGAAAGCTGTCCTTAGCAAAAGAAAAAAGCAGAGTGACCCAGGACGGGGTTTAATCATGCAGCTTTTAGAGGTAGTAAAGTTGGGTTTATTGTGCTCGCTCTCGTCTTTAATCGCTTTCACATTATTTCTCCATTATATGTCCTAAACGTGCCCACACACTATGTGAGCAGCAGACCTTTAGTTGACAAAGAACACCAACATGAGAAAAAGTTAACCAAAGAGTTCAGTAGTGCAATGAAACATCGTGGAAGACAAGGTTTTCAACCGTAGCCCTCAGTCTTCTTTACCTCAGGTGAAACTCCAAGGAAAGATTCCCAGAGCCACCAAAATACACTTCCTCCATCATCTTCCATGCTCAGCTCCTCACTGCCTTTATTCTCTGTAGCTTCTTCAGCCGGGAGCTCACCATGATGCTCCTGCTGCTGACATGGAGAGATGCTCTTATGAGGAGTCAAACAGATGTGGGGGTTGGGGGTAAAACGCACACCAGGAATGCTACTCTACTAATGGTCACTGTTGATGAATAGGCTACTAAACAAAAGGATGTGATTATTTCTTATTAACATTGCAGCAGCTAATGTATTTCACAGTAAAACGTTTTCCTCTTCTGTCTCCTTCCAACTGCAAACTTCTATGCATTTGTTGGGATTTAATGGGACAAGACCAACACAAAGCAGTGAAGAATTCTGAAGCAAAAAATCTTACATGGCTTTCAAAACCTTTGACTAAGAAAAATCTGAGTACACTGGAGTACAACCTGTAATCTGATACCCCTGAATAAAAACTAGGGCAACAAATTTTCTTTTGTAGACAGCTAATCAGTAAACAGTCCAGCTGTGTAATTTAATCTGAGTATGAATTCATCTGTTCAATGAAGACCTTAGAGATTTGCTCGAGAACATTAGAGAACAAACAGCATCATGAAGACCAAGAATCTCAGCAGACAGATCAGGGACAAAGTTGTGGATACATCAACTCCAGACATACCAATACATGGAGGTCCACCCTAACTGACTGGCTGGGCGAAGAGAGCTTTAATCAGAGAAGTAGCCAAGAGGGCCATGGTAACTCTGGAGGAGCTGCAGAGATCCACAGCTCTGGCACAAGATTCTGTTGACAAGACATCTTAACAGTCGCACACTGCACAAATCTTGCCCCAGAGGCAATGTGGCCAGAAGAAAACCATTGTTGATAGAAGGAAATAGGAAGTTCTATTAGTGATATTCAGACAAGCTGGGGGTCTGTGGCAAGACTTAAAATAATGAAATGTTTGCAGATGCTCCCATCTGACTCAGCTTGGCCAATTTCAAAAAGAAGAACTGACCAAGATGTCAGGGTGTAGCTCTGAAAAAACGGGTGGAGACATATTCAAAAGACTTGCAGCTGGAACAGCAGGAAAGACTTGTTTAACAAAGGGTTGACCCAGAAGGGCTGAAGGAAAATGGACACCACAATGATTTCTAAATAGGGTTAAAAACCAATCTATCCCTTCAATTCCACATCCTGATTATCCACTACTTTGTTTTGGCCTAAAACATACAATTGCAATAAAACACAAAAAGGGTGTGAATACTTTTGCAAGTTACTGTACCTCTGTGCAACCCTGTCCCATTACGAGTTCATATTTTATTCATGTCTTACACAAGTGATCCAGTTACAGCAATGGTTTGGATTTTAAACACCACTGTTGACAATTTGTAACAAATCATTTTAATCCAAACTTTTTAATAGTATCAGTAACTGATAACTGACTATTTTTATTCCACTGCCCCTAAACTAAGGCACAGGAAATAGCGTATTTTCTGGGTGTTATTGTATTTACATCTTAGTGTACAGTTCAGTGCAAGCAGACCGTTCTGTTCCTGCGTTAGTCGCAGGAGATCAATGTTCTAAACCAGAAGAATGCTTACACATGTGCTTTTTTGTCTTAACTGCCATGACACAAAAGTAAATAAAGGAACCCTCTAAAGCTCTCCACAGCAATGGAACAATTCCTAATGATGACCATCTTTAATCTTCTCTTGGGTTAATTTACAGAAATCCAAAATGGTCTCATTCGCCAATGAATTTCTTTTTACTTTGTATGAATTTTAGGCCAAGAAAACTGGAACAGAACAAATTCAGTTTGGGAACTTTCTGTTTGACATGTGGCCTGCAGAACACTGTTGAGTCCTAACTAAATGAAACAGTTAGGAATGTTTCATCACTTTACTGCGAGGTTATCAGCAGGTAAACAGGGACTTGCAGAACATAGCCTATTTCCTTAGAGCCTGATCTGGACTGTAACTTTTCTATTCCTATCATATATTTGTTTTCTTTTACTGCAGCAGCATGTTCTCACAGGTGAGTAGATTTGTTTAGTGTGAAAAAAAATATAATCACCAGTCACAACAGTCCCTTTAAAATCCATGTAACTTAATTCTTATGTCATCTTTTCGTTTGTAGGTTGATCAGGGTGTGTAGGACCTTCTATTGAGTAGTAATTTCATGATTTTTCAGCTCAGGTTGGTACAAAACTCGTTTTTGCGCAAGGCGCATGTATCAATTCCTGTTGCTGTTGAACTCCATGGAGCTTTTGGGTGTTTCAGACTCTCTTGATTTAATCAAATGTCTCTGTACTTTCCAGCTTAATCTAGCACATAAGCACATTAAAGATGTATTAGACGTGACCGGTTTGGCAAATGGCGTAATAAGAAGCAGATTGGAAGAGCTCAGTCTTAATTCGACATTTATTTCACATTCTCTGTTCAAAACTATTATTAGTCTTTGGTGACCCGCCTGTATAGGTGTTGGACACGCTATGTGCTAAAATTAGGCTGAAATGAGCAGTAAGGATAAACTTAAGGGCAAACAAACCGACAACAAGAACAGTGGCAAAGAGCTAGCCTCCGATCAGGCTAGCAACGATGACGAAGAAAGGAGCCAGGTTTCGCTGGCTGAAATACAGAAATTACTCTCTGGCATGGAAGAACAAATTATTGCCAATTTAACATCGCAGATGTCTTTTAATCATGCAACAATCGCTAAACATGACCAGGCGATTCAAGAAATCGAAACAACAATGAATGACTTTGATGTGAGAATAGCTACAATGGAGTCAGCACTTAGCTGCTTAGCAAAAGAGAACGAGCAGCTTAAATTAAAAGTTGATGGCCTTGAGAACAGATCCAGAAGATGCAGTTCAAAAAGGATGGATTGCGTTTCAGCCTGCTGTTCCCTGCTAAGCTCCGAGTGGTCGTCAATGGTAACAAGCACGAGTTCAACACTTCGTCTGAAGCTGAAGCCTTTTTGGAAAGCAGATGTCTACACCAAAATGATTCTGAGACTTCTCCTTCTTAGACTACAGGCCTATAGATTTACAGCTTTATTAAAGCTTGACAAGTTATAGCCACATGACTGGATAATATATATATATATATACACATATATGTATACATATATACACATATATGTGTATATATGTATATATATATATATATATATATATATATATATATATATATATATATATATATATATACATACATATATATATACATACATATATATATGTATACATATATACACATATATGTGTATATATATATATATATACACACACACACACACATATATATATATATATATATATATATATAAATATATATGTATATGTATATGTATATATATATATATATATATAAATATATATATATATATATAAATATATATGTATATGTATATATATATATGTATATATATATATATATATATATATATATATATATATATATATATATATATATATATATATACATACATATATATATACATACATATATATATGTATACATATATACACATATATGTGTATATATATATATATATACACACACACACACACACACACACATATATATATATATATATATATATATATATATATATATATATGTGTGTGTGTATATATATGTGTGTATATATATGTGTATATATATATGTGTGTATATATATTTTTATAGGTTGGAGTGCCCAGAAGTAGTAATGTCTCTCAACGCCAAGAAAGCCTTTGACCGGGTTGATTGGAATTATCAATTTTTCACACTCAACAAGTTTGGTTTTGAAGAAAGACTCATTTCCTGGAATGAATTACTGTACTCATCCCCTATGGCGGCTGTCGTCTCAAACAACACTAGGTCTAAATATTTCTCCCTGGGAAGAGGGACGAGACAGGGGTGTCCTCTTTCCCCCCTTTTGTTTGCGTTGGCCATAGAGCCCCTGGCAATCACCCTTCGACTCTGTGAAGGCTTTAAGGGAATACTGAAAGAGGGACAGGAGTTAAAGGTCTCTCTTAATGCAGACGATCTGCTTCTATATATGTTTGACCCAGCTCTATCACTTCCTCATGTTTTAGATATTCTGAAGCGATTTGGAGGTGTCTCTGGTTATAAACAAAATTTACAAAAAGTGAGGTTTTACCGATAAATTCAAAAGCAGCGGCCCTCCCCTCTGACCTGTTCCCCTTTCAAAGGGTCCAGGATGGCTTCAAATACTTGGGCATTGAAGTCACTCTCAATCTTTCAACTACCTTCCAAAAGAATTTGATTGTTTTGCTAAATCAGTGTAAGCAAGACATGTCCCGTTGGGCCTCTTTACCATTGTCATTATCTGGACGAATCAGCCTGATTAAAATGATAGTACTACCAAAGTTTTTATATCCGTTCCAAAATATACCAATTTTAATTAAATATATAATTAAATATTTCTTAATAATTCCATAAGAATATGGACTCAATTTAGAAGACATTTTGGGCTTCAAAGTGCATCCACCCTTTCCCCAGACCAATCAAATCATATGTTCACTCCCTCCTGCATTGATACAGCATTTGCTGAATGGTCTAGCAAAGGGATTAGAACAATTCAAAACCTTTTTATTGAAGATGTGTTTGCCTCTTTCCTTTAATTTTCACAAACCTATGCCTTACCCAAGACTCATTTCTTTTCTACAGATCAGGAGGTTTGTACAAAAAAGCTTTGGCTCATTTCCAGATAAGCCCACAGACACACACTATGATTGTATCCTTGAGCTCAATTCAGACTGTAAAGGACTGATATCCCAGGTCTATAATTGTATAGGTAAAATTGACTCATGTACAACTGCACATTTGAAACAAGCTTGGGACACAGATTTAGGGATAATCTTGACAGAGGACCAATGGGAATCTATCTTAGACTTAACACACATCATCTACATCTGCTCTGCATGGCGTGATGCAGATGAAAGTGGTACACAGAGCTCATTTATCCAATGCTAGATTGGCAAGGATTTATCCAAGTATTGACCCGTTCTGTCCATGATGCAGGGGCCACGATTTGACCCTAACCTTGTTTCCGCCCTTTTTGGTTTTCAATTCAATTAATTTCAGTTTATTTATATAGCGCCAATTCACAACAGATGTCATTTCAAGGCACTTAACAAGAAGTCATTTCAATACATTTATACAAACATTCCAATCAGTTAAAAAGTTTCCTATTTAAGGAATCCCAGCAGATTGCGTCAGTCATTGGCGTGAGGTTGGGCCCCGTTGATGCAGACTTTCCAACCACAACAATTCTTCAGCAATCCCTCATACTGAGCAAGCATGTAGCGACGGTGGAGAGGAAAAACTCCCCTTTAACAGGAAGAAACCTCCAACAGAACCAGGCTCAGTAGGAGCGGCCATCTGCCACGACCGTCTGGGGGTTTGAGAAGACAGAGCAGAACACAGAAGGAACAGAAGATCTGATATAAGAGAACTTTCTATGTTACAGAAAGTAAAAAGTTGATAACAGGACACAGTGGATGTTCAGTTACTGGGAGGATCATCCCAGTCGATGCCCCCCGTCCAACAGGGCATTGCAGCCAAGCAGGATACCAGACCAGGTATATCTTCTATGGAGAGAAAAACACTGAGAGAAAACAAAGTTAACAGTCGAAATAACAGAATGTACTGTAATACAACTGGAGAGTCGTAGTAGAAAAGGAAGTAGCAGAGTGAAGAAAAGTGGTAAGTCTGTCCTCCAGCAGTCTAAGCCTATAGCAGCATAACTACAGAGATAGCTCAGGATGACCTTAGCCACTCTAACTATAAGCTTTATCAAAAAGGAAAGTTTTAAGCCTGGCCTTAAAAGTAAACAGAGTGTCTCCCTCACGGACTAAAGCTGGGAGCTGGTTCCACAGGAGAGGAGCCTGATAACTAAAAGATCTGCCTCCCATTCTACTTTTAGAAATCCTAGGAACTACAAGTAAACCTGCAGTCTGAGAGCGAAGGGCTCTGTTAGGAACATATGGAACAATTAGATCTCTGATGTATGATGGAGCTTGATTATTAAGAAAGAAATCCTAGAAAACTGTTTAATATGGGATTTAAATGTCAAGTCTTGGTCAAAAACAACGCCGAGGTTCTTTACGTTATTACTGGGGGCCAATTTAATGCCATCCAGATGAAGTGATTGACTTATCAGTTTCTGTTTAAGAACTTCTGGTCCAAAGACAGCAACTTCTGTCTTGTCAGAATTTAAAAGCAAAAAGTTTAGGGTCATCCATGTTTTTATGTCTTCCAGACATGCCTGTAATCTACCTAACTGACTGGGTTCATCAGGATATATGGATAAATATAGTTGTGTATCATCTGCATAGCTGTGGAAATGTATCCCATGCTGTCTAATGATTCTACCAATTGGGAGCATATATATGGTGAACAGAATAGGTCCAAGCACAGAACCCTGTGGAACTCCACAAGTAACCCTTGAGAGTGAAGAAGATTTATCATTTAGATGAACAAACTGGAATCTATCAGACAAATATGATTTAAACCAGCCTAGTGCTGTTCCTTTGATCCCTGCAACATGTTCAAGCCTTTCTAAGAGAATATTATGATCGACTGTGTCAAAAGCAGCACTGAGATATAACAAGACCAGCACAGACACAAGTCCATTATCTGAGGCCATGAGAATATCATTAGTAACTTTCACCAGTGCTGTTTCAGTGCTATGATGAGCTCTAAAACCTGACTGAAACTCTTCAAAAAGCTCGTTATTGTTTAAATGCTCACAGACTTGATTAGCAACAATTTTCTCAAGGACTTTGGATAAGAAAGGAAGGTTAGATATAGGTCTGTAATTCACTAAGTCATCTTGACCAAGGGAAGGTTTCTTGAGTAAAGGTTTAATTACAGCTATTTTAAATTCCTGTGGTACGTAACCGTTTACTAAGGATAGATTCATCATATCCAAAATGGGGCCAGGAACCAAATGGAACACTTCTTTAAATAATTTGGTTGGAATTGGGTCCAACATACAAGTTGAAGGTTTAGATGAGGCTAATATTTTTGATAATTCTGAAAGCTCAACTGAATCAAAACAGCCTAAGCACAACTGAGGTTCTACAGTTCTTTCCGATGCTGCCTCATTCACTGAGGAAGTAGTAATCATGTATGGGAGGATGCCAATGATTTTATTTTTAATAGAATTCATTTTATTTATGAAGAATCCCATAAAATCATCACTGCTAAGAGCTGGGGGAATAGTTGGCTCAACAGAGCTATGACTCTGTGTAAGTTTGGCAACTGTACTAAAAAGAAACCTAGGACTGTTTTTATTCGCCTCTATTAATGATGAAAAATATGCTGTTCTAGCTTGTCGAAGGGTCTTTTTATACAGCAGTAGACTGTTATTCCAGGTTAAATAGGAATCCTCTAGGTGTGTAGAGCGCCATTTTCTCTCCAACTTCCTAGTATTCTGCTTTAAAGTACGCAACTCTGCGTTGAACCAAGGAGTCGGCCTCCTATGGCTAGCCACTTTCTTTTTTAAGGGGGCTACACTATCTAATGCCAAACGCAATGAGGACGTAACGCTGTGAACCAGACCATCAATTTCTGAAGGGTTAGAGATAGAATTGCTGCCATCCACTATGTTACCCTGAGACACTAAGGAAAGTAAGAATGGAACAGATTCTTTAAAAATTGTTACAGCATTGTCTGATAAAGCTCTACTATAATTACATTTTCTTTCAGATTTAAAATGGTCAGTTAAAGTAAATTCAAAAGTTATTAAGAAGTGGTCAGACAGGACCGGGTTATGTGGGTGGACTGTTATTTCCTCACACTCAATACCGTATGTCAGTACAAGGTCCAAAGTGTGTTTGCCTGAGTGGGTCGATCCCTGTACTTTACACTGAAATTACTTTTCTTGTAAACTGCCTTGAAATAACATCTGTTGTGAATCAGCGCTATATAAATAAACTGAATTGAATTGCAAAGAACAGTAAGTGGTTTTATTCTGGTAAGCAAAAAGTTTCTTTGGTAATGACACAGTTAGCAGTGAGAAGATGTCAGAGGTAAATGCATTTTGTTCTGAAACAACTCAGTCATTTACCGCAGCCCTCAGTTGGATAGTGTAGTCAGTCATAAAGCTACAGCTTTATACACTGCAGCAGTCAGAGCTGCAGTCTGCTTTCATACCTCAAAACATGAGATAAAAATTATTAATGAGACAAAAGTTTTAGACCACAAGTGAGACTTTAAGCTCCAGTATTTCCAGTGCGAGTCTAAACCAAGTCTGCAGAACTTGGAGATGCTGCTACCCCCTCTGTCTTCCCCTCCTACTTGTCTGTCTCTAAAAGTCAGGTGAAGAGGCAGCTGGAACAAGGCTGCAGGTCCAGATGGTGTCAGCCCCTGAACAGTCCTGAACAGACCCGGCGCCAGGGCAATTTAGCTGGGCTTAATTAGTTGTTTTTATTAGGGGGGGGGGGGCAGTTTTTATTTAACCCCTTAGTGTTTTTACCTGCCGTTGGCAGTGTTCAAAACGGCATAATTTATAAAGGAACTGGCTGAGGTAGGTTCTGGAGTTTTCCTTAACGGTCGCTCTGTTCTAGTTTGGTGGTCAGAACGTTTGTTTTTGTTCTCCAAAAACAGCCACGGTTGAGTCACTGTCACCACCCTGCTGTGTATCTGCTTGTGTATGTGAGTAAGCCATCTTCCTTCATAGAAGATCATTGTTGCTCAGCGGGAGCTGTGGTTAAGTTGCGCTGATTCAGAGGGAAATGAGCAGACGTCGCCAAACAACCAGCTTTGTAAAAATAAGAAGATTTGCTCACACACCAGTTAATAACAGCAAACAGAAAACACAGCAACAAGCCCTGCTTCTTCCATGTCGATTCTCTTGTTATTTTTGACCAGTGACGCTACTCGCTACTGAGACTGTCCTGATAGACTCAGAAAGAAAAATAATGTAATGTCCAACTCACGGTTCTTAGCTGCACCTGCACATCCACAGAGCCATCATATGGAACAAAAACAATCATTTTACGTTCAGCTGAGGTACTACAATAAAGTACTTAGTCCGCAAGTCTTACTCAATCCAACTCTGCCGCTAAAAACCTTTGTAAATTCCTTTCTTGCGTGGATTTCTCCGAATGTTTACATCATGACTACCAGTTAGCATGCTCTTAATAGCGCACTTCGAGGCTCCCAAGATGGCAGCGTTGTAGGACGTGTGCTTGAGCCTTGACAAAACGAACATATAGCAAGACGCAGTAATAGTACCACGAATGCCAAAGTCTCAAAAGAAAAAGAAGAGGAATACTGAAACTTTAACGATTTCTCAACACGTGCTGCTAAACATGGAAGATAACCTGTCTCAAGATACCAAAGATATTAAGGTACACTCAGGCCCAGTGTTCATGTGGCATTTTTGGAAAATAACTTCAATGGTCTATTTTGTTTTGGAGATTTAATACGTGTGTAGCTAGGCGACCTTGTTGTTTAGACTTGGAATAGTCTTCCTTTTTGTTGTAGCCATAGGCAGGCATAAACAATCTGCCAGCACCTGTTACAGACTGAGATGGTTGAGCACTTAATGCTAGTGGTAACTCAACAGATTCTACTTTGGTTATTTCTTTTTATATAAATATATATATATAAGATCTCCTTTTTGGACTCTAACTGAGATCATGTTATTTTCATTTACTATACGTGCAGCCGTCTCGTACGTTCTTGATTCTAAGTAGACGGCTATTTGTGCAACAGAGTTCTTGCAATTTTAAGGCAGGTTATCATCACCTTCTTGTAAGATTTTTGCATACTTTTGCATTCAATAGCACTTTAAGGTAATTCTGTTGTATATTTCTGTTCTTTTATGGATTTTTTGTTTAAACATCTTTATGTGTTGTTTTTAAATGTGAGAGATATTCGGGATTTAACAAAAAGAAAAAGATTATTTTTATACTGTAAAAGGTCTGAAGTTTACTTGATTTTATTACAGGAAGCGCACTCTTGTGACTCTGATACAATGTTCAGGAAATTCTCAATGGGGTAATGTGGCTCACTTTAGTCATGGTTCAAATCATTCTGCTAGGGTCTCAATCCTTGTGCATGGTTTCAAAGCGGATATTTTGGAAGTTGCGCCCTCTAGTGACGGAAGATGGATACCGATAATAGTTAAGCGGCACAATACAGTTATCATAGTTTGCAATGTATAAGGATTTAATTCACATTTTGACAAAAACGTATTCAATACCATTACTGGCAGGCTAAGGGATTTGAGGGGAAAATACATAAATGCCTTTATAATTCTTTATAGGGATTTTAATGAATGTCCTGAAGAAATAGAGGCTAGATGTCCATCTAGAGCTGCTCGCTCCTCCCAAGGAAGTGATTTTATATCTTCTCTGTGCTCAGATCTATCCTTCACTGATGCTTGGCATTTTTAACCCAGACATCCAAGATTTCACCTGGAGTAATAGAAGTCTGACTTTGAAGTCGAGAATTGATTTATTTTTAGTTTCTTCTTCTTCTCTTCAATTTGTTAATGAGGTTAAACATGTTTATGAACCCCTCTCGGACTACAAATTAATTATTTTGAAGCTAGGTTCCATCGACTCGCAATCAGGCATGAGAGGTTATTGGAAGTTTAACAATACACTTTTGAGTGACGACTCCTTTAATGAATTTGTTAAGATTCTAACGAAATAGATTTTTGAGATTGACATTAGTAATAATGAGCATGAGAAAAAGTGGGAGTACTTCAAGTATAAAATTAGACAACTGGCTATTAAAAAAGTCTAAGGAAATAAAGAAAGAAAAATATAATTCAGAACATGTCTTGTTGAATAAACTAACTCAATTAATGTCAAAAGGAAACATTAACCCAGAAGAAGAAATTGAGCTAAAAGCCATCCAAAATTAGATAGACCAAATATATACAGAAATGGCAAAGGGGGCATTGATTAGATCGAGGGCTAAGTGGCGGGAAGAGGGCGAAAAGGACACCAATTACTTTTTTGCTTTAGAAAAAAGGAATGCTAAAAGAAACTCTATAACTGAGCTCTACATTGATGGCACCCTTTCGAAGGATCTTACTCACATTTCCAAATTTTTTGGCTCATTTTATGGTAATTTATATCAGTCTAATTTTAACAAAGAAGAAAGTATGAGTTTTTTTGAAAAAGTTCAGCATAGTATCCCTATTATTAGTGAAGATTATAAATCATCTTGTGACGCTGATCTCTCTTTAAATGAGGTTAAAAATGCTTTGTTTGGTATGAAGAAAGGAAAATCTCCTGGGGTAGATGGACTAGGAGTGGAGTTCTATATTCATTTCTGGGAGCTTATTCAACTCCCTTTAATGTACTGGGCATCATTTCCTTGATCCCGAAACCTGGTAAACACCCTCACTTAATTGATAATTGGCGTCCAATCACATCATTAACTATAGATTATAAAATTCTGGCCTCTGTATATGCAAATAAGTAAAAAACTGATTTGAATTCAATAATTGCAGAAACTCAAACGGGTTTCATGAAAAACCGCCACATTAGTAAAAATATAAGGCTTGTTTTAGACTTGATTGACTAGGCTGACAGTGTTGATTCTGATGCCTTTGTTTTGTTTCTTGATTTTTACAAAGCATTCGACACAATTGAACACCCCTTTTTTATTACAAGCTATCAAGGCATTTGGTTTTGGAAGCCCTTTCATCGACATTGTCAGCATGTTCTACAAAGATATACATAGTTCTGTTATAATCAATCAAAATACATATCCATGATTTCAGATTAATAGGGGGGTCAGGCAGGGGTGCAATATTTCTCCCTTTTTATTTATCTTAGTAACCGAACTACTAGCTATACACTTAGTAAAGGAAGTACATTTTGAAGGGATAAAGATTTCCCAGCTGGCGGACGACACCACAATTTTTCTGAACAACAAGGACCAGTTGAGTATTGTCTTTGAACTGGTGGAGAACTTCTCATCTGCGTCTGGTTTAAGGCTTAATCGATCCAAGTGTGAGCTGTTGCCCCTTCACAGTTGTAGTGACTCTGTTATTGATAACATCCCAGTTAAACAGACTGTAAAATATTTAGGCATACATGCATGTAAAAATATTATTGTTAGACAGAACTTAAATTTTTCAAATAAGATACAGAAAACCAAATTAATATTTAACTGCTGGCTACAAAGAGACTTGTCCGTCTTAGGTAGAGTATTACTCTCTAAGGCAGAAGGCCTTTCTCGCATTGTTTACCCTTCTTTGTCTTTATTTGTAAAGGACTCAACTGCTAATCAAGTCAGCAAGACCTTTTTAGATTTCATTTGGAAGAACAAGTCTCATAGGCTTGAAAAGAATGTTCTCTCTAATCCTAAAGAAAAGGGTGGTCCAGAGATTTCAACACATTCAAAATTAATTGGTTAAAAGGATGCATTCGAAATCCAGAATCTATTTTTTTCTTTATTCCGAACTTTATCTTTAATAAGCTGGGTGGGCTCTCATTTCTTCTAAAGTGTAATTTTCCACCAAATAAATTACCTATCAAACTGTCACCAGTCCCTCTTGGCCTGGAAATTATCCTTCAAACACAACTTCTCACCACACAAATCTCTCCTTTGGAGCAACAGTGAATTCTTTTTAGGAATAAATCGGTATTCTTCCCTAAGTGGTTCGATAGAGGAATTAACCATGTACTCTGCTTATTTGATGATTCTGGCAGCATGCTATCTTATGAACAGTTTATGGAAGCTCATGATTTCCCAATACCTTTTAAAGAGTTTAAATCTATTACTGATGCCGTCCCTGGTGGAATCAGACAATTAATTAAAAATCATCTGAGCTTTGGAAACAAAGATATTAGACAGCCTCTACTTATGTTGGATGGTGTAGAACTGTTTGATAAAACATGTTACAATAAGCATATTCGCCGACATTTGCAAAAGAGTAACTCCATTGCTCCAAGGGGGATGTTTTATTGGAATTCCTTAATAAGTGAAATAAACTGGAAGAAAACATGGTTGCTTCCTCACAAATACTGTATCTCTAATAAAGCTAAAGAGGTCCATTTTAAACTTTTACATAACATATACCCCACAAATTGTTTTGTTGCTAAGTTTCTTGACTTTGACACATGCTGTTGCTTTTGCAAACAGGACACTGAAACTATTCCTGATTTATTTTTTGTTGGGCCAGTTACCAAAAGGTTTTGAGAAGATTTGGGTACTCACTTTCTCCAGTCTCAAAATATAACCTACTCATTTACCCTGAAAGATATTATCGGTTTCCTTTGTTTCCCACAAGATGGGGCCCTGGAGTTTGTATTACATTTTATAATCTTATATGCCAAGTCCTTTCTGTCTTTGTCTGTCTTTGTCTGCTGAAGGAGGAGCAGTTGCTCTCTGTCTCTCTCCAGATCCGTTCACTTATTTTCTTTTCTTTTATTTTCTGTTTGCTTTTCTTGTTTTCTTTCTTAACCTTTTCTTAGTTACTTTATTTTCCCAGCCCCTGGAGTTACTGTATTGGACCAGATCTCTTCTTGGATTACTTTTCTATGGACTTATCAACATGGCTTTTTGCTCAGCTGAGGATTTTGAAAAACTGCTCCACAGAATTGAGGGCATTGAAACGAAGCTACGTCGTCTGGAAATTAATTTTGATCTCCACTCTGATTATGGACAAAATGAAACAACTTTACCGTTGAACAGGGAACAGCCTATCAGCCCGGTGTTACATCGGTCTAACCGTGTCACAGAGACTTCCTACAGGCGTCTGAGCGGCAGAACTCCGCACTACAATGAAAACTGGCCAGCTTTAAAACGCATGAAATCAACCCCAGCCGGTTCTCCGAGGAAGAAAAAACAAAAGAAACTCCGGCACAGAGAAACCTCTGAACCCAGAACTGCCGCTTCTGCTAAAAGTAAACAAAAGAGGTTTCAGCCAAAAACAAGAGATATTTCTCCACCTGGAATCCCGCTGAAAAACAGATTCGCAGCCTTGAGTTCCCCGAAAGATGACGCATCCCCCAGGACAAGTCAGAGCCACCAGGAGAAACCCAGCCGCATCAAACGGACACATAAAGTAAGAGCGCCCCCAGCAAAGACTGTTATCATACAAGACGGATCAATTAATGGAATTGAGGCTTTTTGTAGCAAGAATACCAAAGTTTATAGCTGCTACAAAAATACAGTGAGAGAAATATCAGAAAAAATCCCTAAAATCTTGGACCAACATCCTGCTTTGGAAAAGCTCGTCATTCACGCTGGATCAGCAGACATCGTGATGAGACAATCAGAGATTCTGAAGAGAGACTTTTCTGATCTCCTACAGAGACTTGATGGACTTAACGTAAACATCCTCATCAGCGGACCAGTCCCTGAAGGGAATGATGAAAGATTTAGCAGACTCCGCATGCTCCATAAATGGTTGAAGAAACAATCAGCTGAGAAGTCGTTCACATTTATTAATAATTTCAAAGTATTTGGAAGTGCTAATCATCTGTTTAAAGCAGGAATGCGCTATTTGAACAGGTCCGGAGTAAGGCTGTGTGCAGCAAACATTTTTTCTTATCAACATCAGAAAGCAAAACACTTGCTCCCAAAAGCTGACCTTGAGGTGCCCATGGATATCAGAGAACAAAAACAGCAAGTCATGATGACACCACAGGACCGAACAGATAAACAACCATCAGAGATCAAGTCTTCATCTTCCTGTGACTCAGCCACATCAAATGAGTCTCCATTTAGAAACTTTACAGACAGACTGAATGAGCAAATCAAACTTGGGACACAATTAACACCTAAACTTAGACTACACCAAACGCCTGGGACTAGTGTCCATAAGCCTGGGAGCTTCCCCCCACTGATTATTACAGATATCTGATATTTGAGGGAACCGGGCAATAAATCCACCCCTACCGTCTCCCAGAATTCACCCGGCACCCCTGAGGCTATATCAGTGATTATCAGCAGCAGGAAACATAAGCCGTTAACCACACGCTCTCATATTAAACAAAATCTCAAATTGATAACCTGTCAGAAGGTTCAGCTGCCATCATCACAATACTTAAGTTAGCTTTATTAAACATTAGATCTCTATCCGGGAAGTCTTTTCTTATCAATGACTTCATCACTGAGCATAATTTACACGCCCTTTTTTTATCAGAAACTTGGCTAGATGAAAATAACGAAACAACTTCATTAATAGAATCCAGTCCTCCAAATTATAATTTCTTAAGCGAGAACAGAAAACACAAACGAGGCGGAGGTGTAGCCAGCATCTTTCACAACTCAATGAACTTTAAAAAGGTAACTCTGGGCGCATTTGAATCTTTTGAATACCTAGCCACCCAGATAAATGAGCCTAACAAAGCGTTATTTCTAAGTTTATATAAATCACCAAAACTTAACTCTAACTTCTTTAATGACTTCAATGACCTTCTTTCTGTAATATGTATCGACTATGACCAACTAATCATCGTGGGGGACTTTAACATCCATACCGACAACCCCCAAGATAGACAAGCAAAAACATTAGATGATACTCTCCACAACTTCGGACTGATCCAGCATGTCAAACAACCAACACACAATAAAGGACACACTCTGGACTTAATTATCAGCAAAGGTTTAAATATTTCTGACATCTCTGTAATTAATATTGCATTATCTGACCATTTCTGTGTTTTCTTTCAAAGTACCATCTCTGCTAAATTACCCAGCCACAGTAAGACCACTATAAAAAAGCGTTTTCTAGGGGACAGTTCAGTAGAAACCTTTAAACGTATTTATCCTTCCACCACATCCCCCTCATCTCCCAACTCAAACTCAGTAAATAAGTTGGTAGATAATTTCCTTGCGAAAATCTCAGACATCATGGATTCCATTGCTCCAACTAAAGTGAAAGTAGTCTCAGGTAGAAAGAAGTCTCTGTGGACAAGTAATCCACTGGTACGTAGTGAAAAAAGAGAGTGTCGACGAGCCGAGAGAAAATGGCGGAAAACTCGACTCCAGGTTCACTATGAGATCTACAAAGAGAGACTGAATAGATATCAGCTAACTATAAAAGATGCTAGGGAATCGTTCTTTTCTGAAATCATCAACAGAAACATTAATAACGCACGGACTCTATTTGCAAAAGTGGAAAGACTAACTAATCCTTTAGTGACAGTAGCCCCAGAACTAAACTCTACCAGGGCCTGCAATGAATTTGCCAGCTTTTTCACTGAAAAGATTCTAACAAATAGACGGTCAATCTGTACCTCAATATCGAACCCACAACCAGTGCCATCCCCAATCAACAACAATGTAGAGAAAATGTCTGAATTCCACGAATTAAACCAGAAGAGCCTTGAAAAAATCATTATCCAATTAAGCTCCTCCTCCTGCTGTCTTGATATCCTACCCACAGCTTTTCTAAAGAAAGTTCTTCCTGTTATTGGTTCTGATCTTGTTCAAATAGTGAACTCATCACTGCTATCAGGTGTCTTCCCTCAGGCTTTAAAAACAGCAGTTATTAAACCACTGCTAAAGAAGAAAAATTTGGACAACACGTTAATGCAGAACTACAGGCCAATCTCTAATCTCCCATTCATCAGTAAGATTATTGAAAAAGCTGTGTTTCAGCAGTTAAATGGCTTCATAACAACGACAAACCGTTTTGATGCTTTTCAGTCTGGTTTCCGCGCTCACCACAGCACCGAGACTGTCCTCGTCAAAGTATTTAATGACATCCGCATAAATACAGACTGTGGAAGAACCACAGTGCTGGTTCTGTTGGACCTCAGTGCAGCATTTGACACTGTTGATCATGATATTTTATTGGAACGACTGGAGAGCTGGGTCGGACTCTCTGGTACAGTACTTGGCTGGTTCGAGTCTTACCTAAAGAACAGGGACTTCTATGTTTCAATAGGAAACTTTTCATCAGAACGAACAGAAATCACATGTGGGGTGCCCCAGGGCTCCATCCTGCTGCCCTTCTTATTTAATATCTACATGCTCCCACTAGGCAAGATTATAGCGACCAATAACATTAGCTACCATAACTACGCGGATGACACTCAGCTCTACATTACAATGTCACCAGGTGACTCTGAACCCATTCAAACCCTAAATCAATGCATTGACCAAATAAATGGATGGATGTGCCATAACTTTCTCCAGCTGAATAGAAACAAAACTGAAGTGATTATTTTTGGACCCAAGGAGGAACGATCAAGAGTCAGCACACAGCTTCAATTAATACAGCTAGAAACTACTGATCAGGTTCGTAACCTAGGTGTAGTAATGGACTCAGACCTGAACCTCCAGGGTCACATAATGGCAATAACAAGGTCAGCGTTCTATCACCTGAAGAACATTTCTAGGATTAAAGGACTGATTTTGCAACACGACCTAGAAAAACTCATCCATGCGTTTATCTTTAGTCGGATTGATTACTGCAACAGCATCTTCACAGGTCTGCCTAAAAAGTCAATCAGACAGCTGCACCTGATCCAGAACGCTGCCGCTCGCGTCCTCACTAGAACCAGGAAAGTAGAGCACATCACCCCAGTTCTAAAGTCCTTACACTGGCTCCCTGTAGCTCAGAGAATAGACTTTAAAATACTTTTACTAGTTTATAAATCATTACATGGCTTAGCACCAAAATATGTTGAAGACCTGTTGTCACAGTACCAACCACCAAGACCACTCAGGTCCTCCAACTCTAGCCTACTAAACATCCCTAGACTCAGAACTAAACATGGAGATGCAGCTTTCAGTTTCTATGCTCCCCTTATCTGGAACATACTTCCTGACGAGTGTAGAGCTGCTGAAACTCTGAACTGCTTTAAATCGAGACTAAAAACCCATTTGTTTAGAATTGCCTTTGAGTAAATGCTTGATGTTATATGTATGAAATGTGTTCATGCTCTCTTGCTTTTTTTTATTTTTCTCTTGCTTTATTGTGTATCATGTATAATGTGTGTTTCTTTTATGTGTTTCTTTTAAATCACCAAATCATGTAAAGCACCTTGAATTGCCCTGCTGTTGAAAGTGTGCTATACAAATAAAATTGCCTTGCCTTGCCTTGCCTTTATACACAAGCATACATTTAATAAGTCTACCTTATGTTTTAAACATTATAAACTCAGCAAAAAAAGAAACGTCCTCTGACTTTCAACTGTTTTTACTTTCAGTAAACTTAATGTGTGTAAATATTTGTACGAACACTAAAAGAGTCAACACCATAAGAGATGAACTAAAAATGTTTCACAGACATGTGACTAACAGAAATAGAATAATGTGTCCTTGAATGAAGGGAGGCTCAAAATCAAAAGTCGCAGTCAGTATCTGTTGTGGCCACCAGCTGCTTGAAGTACTGCAGTGCATCTCCTCCTCATGGACCAGATTTGTCAGTTCTTGCTGTGAGATGTTACCCCACTCTTCCACCAAGGCACTTGGAAGTTCCTGGACATTTCTGGGGGGAATGGCCCTAGCCCTCACCCTGCGATCCAACAGGTCCTAGACGTGCTCAATGGGATTGAGATCCGGGCTCTTCGCTGGCCATGGCAGAACACTGACGTTGCTGTCATGCAGAAACTCCTGCACAGAAGGAGCAGTATGGCTGGTGGCATTGTCCTGCTGGAGGATCATGTCCGGATGAGCATGCATAAAGGGTACCACATGAGGGAGGAGGATGTCTTCCCTGTACCGCAAGGCATTGAGATTGCATGCAATGACAACAAGCTCAGTCCGATGGTGATGTGATATACCACCCCAGACCATGACGGACCCCCCACCTCCAAATCGATCCCGCTCCAGGGTACAGGCCTCGGTGTAACGCTCATTCCTTCCACGATAAACACGAATCCGTCCATCACCCCTGGTGAGACAAAACCGTGACTCATCAGTGAAGAGCACTTTTTGTCACTCCTGTCTGGTCCAGCGAAGGGGGGTTTGTGCCCATAGGCGGCGTTGTTGCTGGTGATGTCTGGTAAGGACCTGCCTTACAACAGGCCTACAAGCCCTCAGTCCAGCCTCTCTCAGCCTATTGCGGACAGTCTGAGCACTGATGGAGGGATTGTGTGTTCCTGGTGTGACTCGGGCAGTTGTTGTGGCCATCCTGTACCTGTCACGCAGGTGTGATATTCGGATGTACCGATCCTGTGCAGGTGTTGTTACACGTGGTCTTCCACTGCAGGATGATCAGCTGTCCTTCCTGTCTCCCTGTAGCGCTGTCTTAGGCGTCTCACAGTGCGGACATTAGCCACATCAGCAGTCCTCATGCCTCCCTGCAGCATGCCTAATGCACGTTCACGCAGATGAGCAGGGACCCTGGGCATCTTTCTTTGGGTGTTTTTCACAGTCGGTAGACAAGTCTCTTTAGTGTCCTGCGTTTTAAGAACTGTGACCTTAAATGGCTACTTTCTGTAAGCTGTTAAGGTCTTAACGACCATTCCACAGGTGCATGTTAATTAATTGATTATGGTTAATTGAAGATGCATGGAAAACATTGTTTAAACCCTTTACAATGAAGATCTGTAAAGTTATTTGGATTTTTACAACATTATTGTTGAAATACACAGTCCTGAAAAAGGGACGTTTCTTTTTTTGCCGAGTATATTTTGGAACTCAATATGCTTTTTAAATCGTGCACGCTCTAAAAGAATAAGAAAAATGGACAACTTCATTGTAAGTCTTATGACCTATTTCCCGAATCCTTTTTTGTTCCATTTGTTTTACCACCTCTTTGTATACTTGACTTAACACATATCAATGTGTATGTTTTGGTTTGCTTTTGATCTTTGTTTTGTTCTTTGTCTGTGGTATGTCTGTATAAATGTTTGAATGTATATTGATGGTTTAACATGTTTGTATATGTCAATATTACCTTCAATTTAAAAAATATCACACTTCTTCTTGATAAATATTCACAGCTGGAAAACAACAAATTGGTGCGTTACTGCCACCAACTGGTAAAAAGTAAAATATTATTTAAGGGTCATATTCTAGTATTCAACTGTGTGTGATAATTATTCCTTTCGGCAGGGTTGCAAAAAACACTTCCTAAAAAAATACAACATAGAGGAAGCCGTGGAGATTTGCACCCTCTGTTGGTTGTCTTGGGCCAATACATTTGCATGAGGCATTGTAATCTGTCATGGCAATGACTGACGCAATCTGCTGGGATTCCTTAAATAGGAAACTTTTTAACTGATCGGAATGTTTGTATAAATGTATTGAAATGACTTCTTGTTAAGTGCCTTGAGATGACATCTGTTGTGAATCGGCGCTATATAAATAAACTAAATTGAATTGAATTGAATGGGCAAGCCCAGACCACCCAAACCCACCAATGGCGCCGGGCCTGGTCCGGAAGGCCTGTCCAGAGCAGCTCTGTGGGATTCTGCAGCACCTTTTCAACCTTAGCCTGACCTAGGAGAAGGTTCCAGTGTTGTGGAAGACATCCTCCCTTGTTCCAGTACCAAAAGAAACTCACCCATCAGTCATCAATGACTATAGACCTGTTGCCCTGACATCCCACACCATGAAGGTCCAGGAGAGACTCCTGTTGGCCCCCCTGAGTAAGCAAACAAGAACGTATGAGGACCCGCTGCATTTAACACAATTCAGCCTGATTTCCTTCATCAGAAACTCCTGAAGACACAGGTGGAGCCCTCAACAATCGCCAGGATCAATGACTACCTGACCAACAGACCACAGTTTGTGAGACTGAAGAATTGTGTCAAACCAGGTGGTCAGCAGCCCAGGAGCACCACAGGGGACCGTACTCTCACCATTCCTTTTCACTCTGTACACCTAAGACTTCCAGTACAAATCAGAGACCTGTCATCTGCAGAAATACTCAGATGACTCTGCAATTGTCGGGTGTATCAGAGATGGACAAGAAGCTGAATACAGAGAGCTGGTGGACCGCTTTGTGACATGGTGTGGAATCAATCGTCTTACCTTGAATGTGAACAAAACAAAGGAGATGATTGTTGCTTTCAGAAGAAACAGGGATAAGTCCAACACTGTTTCCATCATGGTAGAAGAAGTGGAGGTGGTTGAGGAGTATAAATACCTCGGAGTTCACCTTGACAACAGACTGGACTGGAGGCGCAACAGTGAAGCCGTCTACAAGAAGGGAACGAGCAGACTGTACTTCTTGAGGAAGCTTAGGTCCTTCAAGGTTTGCAGCAAGATGCTGCAGATCTTCTACAAGTCTGTTGTGGAGAGTGTAATCTCTTCAGCCATCATCTGTTGGGGTAGCAGCATCAGAGCCAGGGACTTAAAAAGGCTCAACAACCTGATAAAGAAGGCTGGTTCTGTTCTGGGGACGACTGTGGAGATGATGATGCAAAGAAGGTTTCTTCATAAAATAAAAAAAAATTATGGACAACCCTGAGCATCCTCTTCATGAGACAGTCATACAACAACAGAGTGTCTTCAGTCGGAGGCTTCTTCAGTTTCGCTGAAACATAGACTGCTACAGGAAATCCTTCCTGCCCACAGCCATCATCATCTACAACAACTCCTTAAAGAATTCATTATATGAGCTACAAAAACACTTAACTTTCCTCTGGGATCAATAAAGTATTTTTGAATTTGAATTTAAATGGTTTTGAGACTTAAAGGTACTGAAGTCCGAGTCTGAAACTCGAGTCACCATCTTTGAATTTTGTATTCATGGAATCATGCTACAGCAACAAAAAAAGAATTTATCATAGGACTTGTTATAGATCTTTACCTGAGGAGAAACAAACTTGTATCCCTAAGGAAGAGTGATTCTTTTCAGGATCTTAAATAAAATCTGAAATAATACATCACTTAGTAATTTATTTATTTTTTGATTTTTATATATGTTTTACAGATTGATCAAACGCTATGGTATGGAGGTATTTTTGGTGCTAAAGTATTTGTGTCTTGTAACTGGGAAGTTGAAGTCACAGAGGAAAATTTTGTAGTAGTTTTGTAATTGTGTCTTTTACAAATACAAAACAGTTACGCCTTTTCAATTTCTTAAGTACAATGCCCAAATTGCATTCTTTGAGCCAGACTATAAAAAAAATCTTATATTTAAAGTTTTGCCCCAATTAATCTAAAACAAATGGTGCAAAAACACATCCATATACCTGTGTATAAAAAAACAACTTGTGTATACTTTTTTGTCGCTCACAGACACAAAGCTACTGTTACACCTTCACAAATTCTTCTGTGCAGCTACACAGATTCTTTTCTACAATCCACAAACTTAAAAATTCCTGCTATAATATTTTTACTCCACGTAGTGTAGTACATTTGGAGCTAAACTAATTCAAACACCTGTAATAAAATCGTCCCACAGACACAAAAACTGCTTTACAAGTCACATCTTTTTCCGCGTGCCCCTCCTTTTGCTCCATTTGTCCCGCTGTCAAGAACATTTTGTGACTTGTGGGTAAGCTGTTCTAGAGTGGTTCAGGTGCAACAAGAAGTGCAATCTAGAACAGCTTACACACACAAGTTACAAAATGTTTTTGACAGCGGGACAAAAGGCGGAGCATAACAGGTGTAACAGTAGCTTTGTGTCTGTGAGCGACAATAAAATATACATAAGTTGTTTGTTTATACACAGGTATGTGGATGTGTTTTGCACCATTTGTTTTGGATAAATTGGGGCAAACCTGTGAATGTAAAATGTGTTTTTACCGTGTTACTCAAATAATGCAATTAGTGCATTGAACTTAAGAAATTGAAAAGATGTAACTGTTTTGGATTTTTGAAAGACTGAAAAAAAGTCTACAATTGCAAAATTTTCCTCTAACTTCAATTTCCAAGTTACAAGACACAAAAACTTTAGCACCAAAAATAGCTCCATACTATGGTTTCTCCAATAAAAATCCTGTACATTTGTTTAGTGTAGGAATTTGTATTTTTTTTTCAAATCAGCAGTATTATTGTGGTTACCCCCAATAATCCCTTTAAAATCCATGTAAGCAATTCTTAGCAGGCAAATTAGTAGAACTACACATGCAAAACAAGAGACTTTTGTTTATTTGGAACAACTGGTAAATGAGAGTGAAACTCTGTATACTGTACTTGCATGCAGGCAACAATTATTCTACAATGAAGCCTCAGACCATAATATTCTCCCACATGTTGGACTCTCAAACAAAAAATCTTTATTATTATCTTTTGGTCTTTTTCATGTATATCTGGAAACAGTGAGAATAAATCATTATTTGCTGTTATGTTAGATCAGTGGAGGGCTGTGCTCTTACCTGAGTGCTGTCAGGATTCCTGGACTGTCTCTGTTCAGGAGAGGACTGCTTTACAGTCAGTAGAAGGCCTCCGGATTTCTTCAGGATGTCCTCCTCAACATGAACAACTGTAATTTGGCCCTGCTCCTCACTCTAGGATAAAGAACACACCACAGCAGGGGTTGAATCTTGTATTTACTTGCCTTATATAGTGCTATATAAAGTATGTACACATTTTACTTTCACATGTAGTTTTTTTTAGATGATCAAACATTAATATCTGATAAAGATAACCCGAGTAAATACAAAAAGCAGTTTTCAAACAAGTTTCAATTATTAGGAGAAAAAAAGCTATCCATACCAGCCTTGCTGCCCTAGAAAATGTAGTCACTTTTCTGTTATGAAAATGAAAAACTAGGATTAAACACATTTTCTTTCCCAGATTTATCAGCCACACCCAGGCTGGTTACTTTCAACCTGTAGAATCAATAAATCACTAAAGCTGTCTGACAACCTAAAATAGGCTACTCAACATCAAAAAGCAAAATATCTAAAATAGAAGAAATGAAATAACAGATGAGGAACAAAGTCTGGAAGTCTGGAGAGAGTTACAGAGCCAATTCTGCAGCTTTGGAATACTAGAAAACACAATAAGAACCATTGTTCACAAATAGAGAAAATATTTTTTTTTAAAGGACAAGAAACTTCCAGGAGAGGCCAGGCTACCAAATTTACTCCAAGAGCTAATCAATGACTCATTTAGGAGGTCAGAGAAGAACCCAAACAAAAATAAAGCTCTGCAGAGGTCACTTCCTCAGCTAAAGTCCCAGGTCATGACTCAATAAGAAAGAGAGACTGGGCAAAAATGGCCTCAATGGTTGTTTGAAGGGATCTAAGGCCACTGGGGGAACCATTGGGGAAGGTGTGCGTCTTGTTGCATTTGGTATAAAACCAACACAGTGTTTCAGAAAAGGCAATCCTACCACAATACTAGAGACAATCCTACAGTAAAACATAGTGATGGTAGTTTGGTGATAAAGGAAAAGACCACCACAAATCATATATGCCAAGCTGGTGTTTATATGGTAACCCATGGTAAAATGCATTTTTATACTACTTTTTCAGTCACAAACCGCTTTACACAACATTCAGTCATTCACATGCAAATAGTGACACACTGACAGAAATTAGGCTGTCAGACACAGGGTCTACCAGGCCCTCTGACCACCACTAGCAAGCAAGGGGGCGAAGGGTCTTGCCCAATGACACAATAACTAAGACAGAAAGAGCGGGGATTCGAACCCACCGATTACGGAACGTATTCCTACCACCTGAGCCACAGTCACCTCAAATAAAGAAACTGCACTGGTATTAAAGAGACACATAGCTCTCCCTTCTGACTGAAACATCAAATTACAACACTCCTCCCTCACCAAGTGTAAAACATATCCTCCTGATGTGATCTATAAGTAGTGAAATGTAAAAACTGTAAACATCTAGGTGTAGCACAAAAACCTCAAAACAGTGTTACTTCTTGTTAAGTGCCTTGAGATGACGTCTGTTGTGAATTGGCGCTATATAAATAAACTGAATTGAATTATTACTTCCAAGAAAACCCAAAATAGAACATATTAAAAAAATCTGTCTATTAGGAGGTTCCTGAGCACGCTGCAATCTGAGCACAACTTTTGGTGATCCTGCAGCCACCGCCAGTGATGGTGTTTCGGGCAGATCCTCTGGAGCATCCACTGGATCCATTTGGTTGTCGGTGCTTGGTTGTTTACCCTCCACAGAAACCACTTCTGTCTGTGAGTCTTCCCCAAACATCACTGGTGGCAGCACTGGCAACATCCAGACACTCATCATGATAGAGACACACATGGTCCTGATGTCTTCGGAACACGTGCCCATCTGCCAACTGCACAACATAGGAGACATTGCCACTCTGTGTCTGGACCACCCCGGGAAGCCACTGTCCATGTGATTTGTTGCTGAAGTTCCTCACATTGACCCTGTCACATGGTCTCAGCTTTTTCTCATGTGCATGTAGATCATGTTATTGTTTTTGATTTTCTTTTTTATCTTGCCCAACTCTTGCCTCAGTATCTAGACAAAGCAGATCTAACCTGGACTCAGGCCTGCGCCTAAGAATCACAGTGCTGGTTCTGTTGGACCTCAGTGCAGCATTTGACACTGTTGATCATGATATATTTTTGGAACGACTGGAGAGCTGGGTCGGGCTCTCTGTTACAGTACTTGGCTGGTTTGAGTCTCACCTAAAGAACAGGGACTTCTATGTTTCAATGGGCAATTTCTCATCAGAACAAACAGAAATCACATGTGGGGTGCCCCAGGGCTCCATTCTGGGGCTCCATCCTGGGGGTCCTCGTATTTAATATCTACATGTTCCCACTAGCCCAGATTATAACAACCAATAAGATTAGCTACCATAACTATGCAGATGATACTCAGCTCTACATTACGATGTCACCAAGTGACTATAAACCCCTCCAAACCCTCAGTGAATGCATTGAGCAAATCAATGGATGAATGTGCCATAATTTTCAACAGCTGAATAGAAACAAAACTGAAATAATTATCTTTAGACCCAAAAAAGGGAACAATCAAGAGTCAGCAAACAGCTTCAATTAATACAGCTAGAAACTACTTATCATGCCCGAGATCTAGGTGTAGTAATGGACTCAGACCTGAACCTCCAGGGTCACATAAAGGCAATAACAAGGTCAGCCTTCTATCAACTGAAGAACATTTCTAGGATTAAAGGACTGATTTTGCAACACGACCTAGAAAAACTCATCCATGCGTTTATCTTTAGTCGGATTGATTACTGCAACAGCATCTTCACAGGTCTGCCTAAAAAGTCAATCAGACAGCTGCAGCTGATCCAGAACACTGCTGCTCGTGTTCCTCACTAGAACCAGGAAAGTAGAGCACATCACCCCAGTTCTAAAGTCCTTACACTGGCTCCCTGTAGCTCAGAGAATAGACTTCAAAATACTTCTACTAGTTTATAAATCATTGAATGGCTTAGCACCAAAGTATGTTGAAGATCAGTTTGTCACTATACCAACTGTATACCAACTGCCCAGACCACTAAAGTCCTTCAACGCCAGTCTACTAATTATCCCTAGAATCAGAACCAAGCATAGAGAAGCAGCTTTCAGCTCCTATCTTCCCCTTATCTGGAACAAACTTACAGACCACTGCAAAGCTGCTGAAAAACTGAGTTCCTATAAATCACAGCTAAAAACTTGTCTTTGAGTAAGTGATTAATAATAGCCTGAGTGTCATATGTTTAAAGGTTTAGTATGTTTTGTGTCTCTAATGTTGTATTTCATACTTTTACTGTTCTCCCCTAATCACCCAGAACACCTTGAATTGCCGTGTTGTTTAAAGTGTGCTATGCAAAAAAAGTTGCCTTGCCTCATCAACAATTCTGCTGGTGCACGAGCAGTAGTAGTCTGTGGCGTGAGACAATATTTAAACAGGAACCATGTAGGCCTTGTACTTAGAGAGTCACCTGTCTTGGGTTTCAGACCTTCATTTACTGTCTGAACAGTACGTTTTACCAGACCATTCAAGGGTGGAGCTAAAGGAGTTGTTTGAACGTGACGAATGCCATTTTGCACCATAAAGTCACTAAATCAAAAATCTAATCAAACTTTATTTATGAAGCGTTTTTCATACAAAATAGCATCTCAAAGAGCTTTACAGATTAAAATGACTCCACACTAAACAGTTCATTAGTAAAAGTTGGACTATTATCTGTGAACAAGGTGTCAGGCAAACCATGGACTACAAAACTTTGCCTAAGTTTGTTTATGGTGGAGGGAGCTGTTATGTAGTTCATAATGTGACATTCGATCCATTTAGAATGGGCATCGACGAGCACCAGAAACCTCTGCCCCATAAAAGGGCCCGCAAAAAAACAGACACAAAGGTGGAGTTATTCTGTGTCTTTAAGCTGTACAGCTCCCTCGTCTCTTCTCATTCTCTCTCCTCCCCCTCCTGTTGCTCCTTCAATCATGAAACTGATCAATGATCAGCTGATCGGCTTTTCTGTCGGAAGTCCCGTCTCTCTCTCTCTCGCTTGTTTATCGCCCATTTTGCGCAGAAAGAGGAAACCAGCGGATTTTGCGCTAAACAGCAGCCCGTTTAATAACCTGTTAGAACTGATTTAATATGACTTTCTAGTATCAGCTGATGATTGCTGGAGCCACAGCTATAAAAGCTGCTGGTCATGATATCGGTTTGGATATGTGGTGAGATGGAAACATGAAGATGAAACCAGGAGATGTTCTTACTGAATCATCAGAGCTGAACAGGTGATGGAGAAACAGGTTTATCTTTTAGGTGACATGAATGAGTTGAAGGGACGTTATAAACTGTTTCTGAGACACAAATAACACCAGGATCCATTTATGTAGCTGACAGCTGGTAACTGTTCAGGTGCGGCTCTAGAAAAGTTTTGCAAGGGGGCCAGGTAGGGCATTAACAGTGAAAGAGGGGCACAAATACATACTTTTCTTTCTTATTCTCATTTAAAATGTCTAGCATTTAATAAATAATTATCTTAATTAATCTTACAACTGAAGTGGTCATCTGTTAAATGTATAGAAATCCATTATCTTATATAGTAAATATAATATATACCCTAATAAGCTATAGTACTTTTTCCTTTGAGAATGTACCATCTGTGCAGTCTGCAATTCTGTCGAAGAAAGATGTTGCATTGGTGTGTTCATAATAAAACGATATCAAGTTGAGGTACGTGTCATAACTCCTCGCTTACACATCCGCGGTGCAACAGCCCCGGTTGGTGTCAACCCTCCCCCCGCGCCAGTGTAGCACCACTGCTACAAAAATTTCTAGGGGAAACACTGTAATATGTGCTGAGTTGTTTATATAGTTTCAAAAAAGACATTAACACAGCAGAAGAATAGAGCCGGCCTACTACAGGCATGTTTCCATGGTAGCCCGTCAGAGCAACAACAAAGAAGAAGCAAGAAAGTCAAATAAAGAAACTCCACTGGTATTACACAGACACTTAGCTCCCCCTTCTGGCTGAAACATCAAATTACAACAGATGGTGTGAGGATCTGGGGCTGATTTGCTGCTTAAAAACCAACTCACCCCCAAAACAACTCTTATTTGCAAATAAACTGTATAAATGAGTGTCTAATAGTGCTGTCTACATGTCTTGTCATTATTTTTGTATTTTAGTGCATCTAGGTAAAAATATACATTTTCTCCCCAAAACCATCAGTGTGGCGCCCTCTTCATGTTAAAACTCTATACTGAACTTGAATGTGAATCGGGCATTGCTATTGGCTCTAAAGTAAGGGCTGAAGTCAACCTGCCGCTGTGGGGTATAAAAGAAGCCGAGTCTCCGCCCACACCTCCTCCACAGAACCTCCCTCCCTTCCCTTCCCTTTCTTCTGATGAAGAAGGTGGAGAGAAATCCTCCACCTCAAAAGATCGCTCTTAGGCAAAGGAGCTTGTGTCTCTGCAGGCAAATCTTTTGTGACGTTTTTGTTTCCTGGCATTACATCACGGGATTAGGTGGCAAGAAAACAAGGTATTTTATCAATAATTAGATTGTTTTGCATAATTGGAGGAGGATTTAGCAAAGCAGATGTTTCACTCTTGCTGTGTAGTTGATTGTACGATCCATTGGGGGGCCTGGTAAAAAGTTTTTCTTCGAATTCCCTTCAAAAGGGATGGGACAAAATGACAGATGGTTGTGGGCAAGCAGGAGATTAAACCTGGATGCTCCAAAGAAAGCCTGGATTCCTGCAGCAACTGACGTTTGTGAGGTTTTTTTTGCTCATGGTAAGTCCTACTGACTATTTGTTTATTTAGAGAAGATGTTTTTAAAAGCATCAAAGTTTGCATATTTTAAAATCCTGTACGTTATATTGTTTCTGTTCTGATTCAGGTGACCAAAACCACGATCCACAACACCTTCACTATGCACGCCAAGTCCTGACTAAGTACTCTAAGTCCTATCCTGACAACTGCTTCTACTTTAAACATTAAAGCTGCTACACAACTGCCTGTTTCTCCAAGACTGGATTAAAAAGATTATTGTGTAAGCTGTAATATTCAGTTTTTCACTAGAGACCAGACACCATTGACATTCTCAAGTCACAGGACATTAGGACATTTGCACATATTTCAAACAGTTAGGGTTCATAAACTTTTCCCATGATAAAATTCAAGCACCTTTCAAGCATTCTCAAGATAATTTTTCAAAACTTTTCCAGCACCATATTTTGGAAATAAAACAATAACATTCAGTAAGACAGTTTAAATTCACTATCATATGAATTATTTTATTACTGTTATTATGTCTTGTGACAGTATTTTACATAACAGGGACAAAGTAAACTAAAATAAAAGAAAGTTTTAAGTTTTTGAAATGTCTCTCACAATCACTCTATACATCTGACTGGTCAGACAACAAAAGAGTCATTTAGCAAAAAAAAATTCCAATTTCAAGAGTTGCTCCTCTGGATGCCTCTGCTCCGCTGGTTCTGACTACATTGCTAGTTCATGATGTGGAAATAGCTTTGCTTCTTGGTCCACTGATTGTCTGATGAAAGCCAAATCCCCCAGTGCAGGACCTGGACTGTGGATTTGTTTCATCCTGCATGGATGCTTTTTCTCTAAAAAGCACAAAGATTTATTAACATTTTGGTCAATATATATACAGTGAGGATCATAGGTATTTGAACAGCCTGCAATTTTGCAAATTCTCCCCCTTAGAAATTATGGAGGGCTCTGAATTTCACATTGTAGGAGCCTTTCCACTGTGAGAGACAGCTTTTTTTATTTTAGTATTCAGGAAATCACAGTCTGATCTTGAAAGAATTTAGTTGTATTTTATTGCTGCACATAAGTTGAAATTCAGTGTTAATATTTGGTACAGAAACCTTTGTTTGCAATGACAGAGGTCAAAGGTTTCCTGTAGTTCTTGACCAGGTTTGCACACACTGCAACAGGGATTTTGGCCCACTCCTTCACACAGATCTTCTCTAGATCTGTCAGGTTTCGGGGGTGTAGCTGAGCAACATGGAGTATCATCTCCCTCCAAAGATTTTCTATTGGATTTAGGTCTGGAGACTGGCTAGGTCACTCCTTTGCATAACTTTGATATGGTTCTTACAGAGTCACTCCTTGGTTATCCTGGATGTGTGCGCCGGGTCATTGTCATGTTGGAAGACCCAGCCATGACCCATCGTCAATGCTCTGACTGAGGGAAGGAGGTTGTTGCTCAAAATCTCACAATACATCCCCATTCATCCTCTCCTTAATACAGTGCAGTCGTCCTGTCTGTTTCACATAAAAGCTCTCCCAAAGCATGATGCTTCCATTTTCTAACAATTGCTCCAACAGTTGGTCTATTTTCACCAAGCTGGTTGCAAATTGCCTCATGGTCCTTTCCAGCCTTGTGGAGGTCTACAATTTCGTCTCTGGTGTCTTTTGACAGCTCTTTGGTCTTGCCCATAGTAGTAGTTGGTCTGACTGACTAAGGGGTGGACAGGTGTCTTTAACCAGCTCAGACAGGTGCTACTAATTTAGATTAATAAGTGGAGTAGAGGTTGACTTTTTAAAGGCAGAGTAACAGCTCTTTGGGAGCCAGAATTCTTAATGATTGTCAGGTGTTCAAATATCTATGTGCAGCAAGGAAATACAAATAAATTCTTTACAAATCAAACTAATGATTTCCTGAATTATTATTTAAATGCCGTCTCTCACAGTGGAAATGTACAATGTGAATTTCAGAGCCCTCCATAAATTCTAAGTGGGGGAACTTGCTCTTGAGATTATATTGCTATGATCCGATCCACAAGTCTTTTTATAAAGAAATTCTAAATGTTTCAGTTTTAAGTATACAAATATAAAAGCCTCCACCATATAAGAAATGGTAATTGCTTTGTGTTCTGCAGTCAAAGAGTTCGGGTGTTTTCCTCTATTGAACTTTAGAATCACGGCACATCGATACCCTGTGTGTGTGTGTGGGGGGGGGGGGGGGTCAATGATATATAATACTGTGCAACGTATTAAATTCTGCAAGTAATTATTTTAACATGAATGGACATATACTGATACTGAAAGTGACAGCCTAAATGCAGCCTTAAATGCTATTTTAGACTAAATTGGCTTTACTCAAAAAGTACAGGGATCGACCCACTCGGGTAAACACACTTTGGACCTTCTACTGACATACGGTATTGAGTGTGAGGAAATAACAGTCCACCCACATAACCCGGTCTTGTCTGACCACTTCTTGATAACTTTTGAATTTACTTTAACTGACCATCTTAAATCTGAAAGAAAATGTCATTATAGTAGAACTTTATCAGACAATGCTGTAACAATTTTTAAAGAATCTGTTCCATTCTTACTTTCCTTAGTGTCTCAGGGTAACACAGTGGATGGCAGCAATTCTATCTCTAACCCTTCAGAAATTGATGATCTGGTTCACAGCGTTACGTCCTCATTGCGTTTGGCTTTAGATAGTGCAGCCCCCTTAAAAAAGAAAGTGGCTAGCCATAGGAGGCTGACTCCTTGGTTCAACGCAGAGTTGCGTACTTTAAAGCAGAATACTAGGAAGTTGGAGAGAAAATGGCGCTCTACACACCTATAGGATTCCTATTTAACCTGGAATAACAGTCTACTGCTGTATAAAAAGACCCTTCGACAAGCTAGAACAGCATATTTTTCAACATTAATAGAGGCGAATAAAAACAATCCTAGGTTTCTTTTTAGTACAGTTGCCAAACTTACACAGAGTCATAGCTCTGTTGAGCCAACTATTCCCCCAGCTCTTAGCAGTGATGATTTTATGGGATTCTTCATAAATAAAATAAATGTTATTAAAAATAAAATCATTGGCACCCTCCCAAACATGATTACTTCTTCCTCAGTAAATGAGGCAGCATCGGAAAGAACTGTAGAACCTCAGTTGTGCTTAGGCTGTTTTGATTCAGTCGAGCTTTCAGAATTATCAAAAATATTAGCCTCATCTAAACCTTCAACTTGTATGTTGGACCCAATCTCAACCAAATTATTTAAAGAAGTGTTCCATTTGGTTCCTGGCCCCATTTTGGATATGATGAATCTATCCTTAGTAAACGGATACGTACCACAGGAATTTAAAATAGCTGTAATTAAACCTTTACTCAAGAAACCTTCCCTTGGTCAAGATGACTTAGTGAATTACAGACCTATATCTAACCTTCCTTTCTTATCCAAAGTCCTTGAGAAAATTGTTGCTAATCAAGTCTGTGAGCATCTAAACAGTAACGAGCTGTTTGAAGAGTTTCAGTCAGGTTTTAGAGCTCATCATAGCACTGAAACAGCACTGGTGAAGGTTACTAATGATATTCTCATGGCCTCAGATAATGGACTGGTGTCTGTTCTGGTTTTGTTAGATCTCAGTGCTGCTTTTGACACAGTCGATCATAATATTCTCTTAGAAAGGCTTGAACATGTTGCAGGGATCAAAGGAACAGCACTAGGCTGGTTTAAATCATATTTGTCTGATAGATTCCAGTTTGTTCCTCTAAATGATAAATCTTCTTCACTCTCAAGGGTTACTTGTGGAGTTCCACAGGGTTCTGTCCTTGGACCAATTCTTTTCACCATATATATGCTTCAAATTGGTGGAATCATTAGACAGCATGGGATAAATTTCCACAGCTATGCCGATGATACACAACTATATTTATCCATAAATCCTGATGAACCCAGTCAGTTAGGTAGATTACAGGTATGTCTGGAAGACATAAAAACATGGATGACCCTAAACTTTTTGCTTTTAAATTCTGACAAGACAGAAGTTGCTGTCTTTGGACCAGAAGTTCTTAAACAGAAACTGATTAGTCAATCACTTCATCTGGATGGCATTAAATTGTCCCCCAGTAATAACGTAAAGAACCTCGGCGTTATTTTTGACCAAGACTTGACATTTAAATCCCATATTAAACAGGTTTCTAGGATTTCTTTCTTTCACCTCCGGAATATTGCTAAAATTAGAAACATCCTGTCCAGGAGTGATGCTGAGAAACTAGTCCATGCATTTGTTACCTCAAGGCTGGACTACTGTAATTCTTTACTATCAGGAAGTCCACAAAATGCCATTAAAAGCCTTCAGTTGATCCAAAATGCGGCAGCAAGAGTTCTGATGAATATTATAAAGAGAGATCACATTTCTCCAGTTTTAGCTTCCCTTCATTGGCTCCCTGTTAAATCCAGAATAGAATTTAAGATCCTTCTTCTTACATACAAAGCCCTTAACAATCAAGCTCCATCATACATCAGATATCTAATTGTTCCTTATGTTCCTAACAGAGAACTTCGCTCTCAGACTGCAGGTTTACTTGTAGTTCCTAGGATTTCTAAAAGTAGAATGGGAGGCAGATCTTTTAGTTATCAGGCTCCTCTCCTGTGGAACCAGCTCCCAGCTTTAGTCCGTGAGGCAGACACTCTGTTTACTTTTAAGGCCAGGCTTAAAACTTTCCTTTTTGATAAAGCTTATAGTTAGAGTGGCTAAGGTCATCCTGAGCTATCTCTGTAGTTATGCTGCCATAGGCTTAGACTGCTGGAGGACAGACTTACCAATTTTCTTCACTCTGCTACTTCCTTTTCTCCTACGACTCTCCAGTTGTATTACAGTACATTCTGTTATTTCGACTGTTAACTTTGTTTTCTCTCAGTGTTTTTCTCTCCATAGAAGATATACCTGGTCTGGTATCCTGCTTGGCTGCAATGCCCTGTTGGACGGGGGGCATCGACTGGGATGATCCTCCCAGTAACTGAACATCCACTGTGTCCTGTTATTAACTTTTTACTTTCTGTAACATAGAAAGTTCTCTTATATCAGATCTTCTGGTCCTTCTGTGTCTCTGCTCTGTCTTCTCAAACCCCCAGACGGTCGTGGCAGATGGCCGCTCCTACTGAGCCTGGTTCTGTTGGAGGTTTCTTCCTGTTAAAGGGGAGTTTTTCCTCTCCACTGTCGCTACATGCTTGCTCAGTATGAGGGATTGCTGAAGGATTGCTGTGGTTGGAAATCTGCCCAACCTCACGCCAATGACTGACGCAATCTGCTGGGATTCCTTAAATAGGAAACTTTTTAACTGATTGGAATGTTTGTATAAATGTATTGAAATAACTTCTTGTTAAGTGCCTTGAGATGACATCTGTTGTGAATTGGCGCCATATAAATAAACTGAATTGAAATTATAGTTGGAGCTCAAAACACTTCAGAGGAACAGCACACCTGGCAGAAACTTTCCATGTTACATGTTTCTATTTAATTAAACCATTGCTAACCACCTTTGCTACATTTTAATAAAACATTTTTGTTGTTGCATATTTTAAAGTGCTGTAGAAGACATAAAAGCGATCCTTCTTTCAAACAATAAATGAGCATTTAACACATAAAGTTGTAAGCTAGTTTAACCTCCCACCTCCACAGCTTACCTTTAGCATGGCTCAGAGCGCAGACTCCCCCATCACAAAGGGCTGCAGGTGCTTCTTGGACACCTTGCAGGAAACTATTTGAGGATTTGGTCCTCATTACGGTCACGTTTAGATCGTATTATCTTCAAGCCGGCGGCTGTTTAAACGACAACTGTCTGGCATGTTGTTCAGACCAGCTCACCGGAAACGGGCTTCACTAGCACCTGCTAAGCGTAGGTGCGCTTCATATTTATGCCAGAGGATGCCGTCGGTCCAACGGCTGGTCTATTCATCAGGTGATGTCTACTGCTGACATGACGGATTTATGAAAAAAGAAAAAAACACTCTCATTGGAAGCGAAGGTTTTTATTTTTTTAAATAAACATATCAAAGTAAAATTCTTTCCTAGGTGTTCTTCGTAGCAAAATGGTGCAGTTAGACTATCAAGCATTTTCAAAACGTTGAAAAACACCTTTGTTAAAATTCAAGCATCTTCAAGGATTTCAAGCACCTGTACAAACCCTGAACTGGAAATGTGGACGGGGTAAGGCTCTGATAGGGGGGGTGAGTTGCTCTTTAAGGATCTTGCTATAATTGATGAAACAATGAATTCTGTTTCATACCAGAAAATCCTGAAGGAAAACGTCCAACCATTAGTTTATGACCTTAGGCTCAAGCTCACTTGGGATTATCAATTTTTACACACACATGCATTTTCTAGTCTTCACACGAACACACGCCACACATTGAATTCCTCACACGGAAAATTAACAAAGCCCATCCTGAATGGGCTATGAGTGATCCGTTCACTTCACTGTCTGTTACGGTGCCTTCACACCGAACACGTTTAAAGCTTCAAGATCGTCGGGTTTACATGTAAAGTCAATGCAGAAGCGCTCTGATGCGCATCAGTATTTCTGCATTTTTGCAAAAACGGATTTCTGCCTTATTCGCTCAACAAATTCACGTGAATGAAGCGTTTGACGCGCGTCAGAGAATACGCGCATCATTTTATGTGGTGCATTTTGTGCATTCGTGCCTGACTTCTCTCCACAGTAAATAGAGAATGGAGACTTTCTCATGTAACGCTAGATCAACAGCTGCCATCTTGCAAAAATACCGTCTGGCACAAGCTCCTAAACAAGTTTCGCATTTCTGGCTTGACAAGCGTCAAATTCGCTTTGTACGCGCGCCAAGCTGCGAATGTGCAAGCGTCAAACTTTGGTGTGCGGTGCTTTTTAGACGCTTTGGTGTGAACGCACCATTAGAGCTCAGTCTAAGCCCTGCCTTCTGCGGAGCTGCTTCAGCTTTTATTGACGGCCTGGTGGAGAAAGAGCGCGCTGGGATTACAAGATCTCTCCGCCTCCCCTTTCCCTTTAAGCAACCGCGAATTCAGTATGAGAAACAGCGGGAAGACCTCAAAGACTTAGGAGATAGGAAGGTTGGAAATTGGAACTAAAATAAAAGATAAGGAAATAACTATGTTTTCCATTATGGTATATTGATCGTTTATTGATAGGGAACAACTTCGTGGCATCACACCAATTCGCACTCTGCTGAAAGTCTTGATAAGTAGCTACAGGTAGCAGTGTGTAGCAGAATTAAGCGCTGATATTTACGGTGTTTCTTCCCCTTATTCCTCTCCTATTTATCATTACATTCAGCAGGAAATAGCGCTAGCAGGCTACAATGTAGAAGCATGAACAGTTTGAGCTAAAATGGTTTCTTGTTGCTAAAACTGGGGCCAATGCCGGTGTTACAACAGCATCTATGACCACAGGGAACACAAATTTCTGTCTGCCTGAAATATTCCCCCTCCCTGCGCTGCGCTTACAGCAGCCTGAGAGATAAATCAAGTTGTGTGATCACTAGATGTTGTCATTCCAGAGATTGCTGTTGACTATGTCAAAGTGAAATATTAAGTAATATTCTGATGACTGTTTTCAGAAAATGTGATCATACTGGATATTAAAACTTATTATTCAGAACTAACTTTCTGACACTTAAGAGTATAAAAACTATCTATAAATTCAACACTGATATATGAATGTCCCCTGAAACGCAGAGGCTTATGGGGTGTTGTTTGTAAAGTTACACAGTCAAGAATTAACAGCAGTAATTTGAATAAAATAACTCAAATTATTGCTTTTAATTTTTGATTGTGCAACAGAACCAAATAGAGGGTTAAATATTTTTATTCCTATCAAAATGGGACCATCCAGACACAGAACAGAAAAGGGTTTGAACCTCATAGCAAACTTAAAACTCTCATAGCTGCCTTTTCTCTCTTTCTGTAGAAGAAAAAAAAAACATTTTCAAGATTACATTCATCATGTACCAGCGATCAGAATCCCTGATCTGTTACTTTTCAGGGGAATTTCAGATGTCAGCAAAATAAACATGAGCACATTTCAATAAATAAATGTTTTTGTCGCAATGAAGCCATATTAATTTCAAAAGCTTCACCGTTTTTGGTCAAATGCATTAGTTTCATTTATGTATTTTGCAAGATCAACTGCTGATTCCACCAATTTTTCCAGGTACCATCATAGCTGCCACTTTCCCAGAATGCAATGCAGTGTGATGTAGGAGGCTCGTATTCATTGACAAATATCCAGTCTTTATAAAAATATGGCTTATTAATAATATTATTAGTCCAAATGTTGTTTTTTCACAGAGACCCTACTCAGGCATGCCAATTTTGTTGCAACAGAGGACAGAGTGTTGAGTAGAAAGTGTGTTTTAATCTGTGGAAAGGTAAGACTTTAACATTTTCATAACTTAGGGAAGTTTTTTCCACCTAGTCCATGTATATGCGTTTATTTTGTGATCTTTATTAGATTTCCTAAACTTCCTGAACCTAAACTGAAAAAGAATGACCACGTTAGTAAGGAGTTCCTGCAGTACAAACTCATGGACATCCCCTTGCTTCAGGACCCAACCATCTTTGACTTGGAAGCTTTCTGGGGAAACCTTTTATCAATGGAAAAACGGAGTAAGACACATTTTCTACACACAGACTGACACTGCTATGGCCAAAAAAATAGCTTCTTCTTAAACAAAGATGAAACCAGGCATTTTAGTATTTAATATAACATGTTGGCCAACATGGAGGGACGGAGTGAACAACAAACCTTTCCATTCTCATCCCTACCCAACCCTTCTAATCCAAACTCTTAAATAGTATTTAGCAAACAATATTTATCTTCTAACAGCATGACCTCAGTTTCTGTGTCTGCTCCTGGAGCACCGGTTCTGATAATAATAATAATAATAATAATAATAATAATAATAATAATAATACATTTGATTTAAAAGCGCCTTTCAGGACATCCAAGGACACTGTACAAATCAGAAAGCACATTAAAAATACAAAATACAGATACAACATCATAACAGGTAGCAGTTAAAACAAGGTTACAACAAGACAAGGTAAGTGCATGACTAATTGATGTAAGATAAACGGAACAGGTGAGTTTTGAGTCTGGATTTGAACAGCGGGAGAGAGTCTATGGCACGGAGGTCAGGGGTCAGAGTGGCTGAATGCTCTGTGGCCCATGGTCACAAGTTTAACGGGTGGAACAGAGAGCTGTAGAGTAGAGGAGGAGCGGAGAGTGCGTGCTGGAGTGGAAATATGAAGAAGGTCAGAAATGTAGGAAGGGGCCTGGCTATGAAGTGCTTTAAATGTAATGAGGAGTATTTTAAAGTTGATTCTTTGTATTATGGGAAGCCAGTGAAGTTGTTGCAAAGTAGGGGTGATATGGTGAAAGCTCGGAGTCTGGGTTATGATCCGTGCTGCAGAGTTATGGAGGAGCTGCAGTTTCTGGAGGGATTTATTGGGAAGGCCGAAGAGAAGTGAGTTGCAGTAGTCAATCCGGGACGTGACGAGGCTGTGCACGAGGATAGCAGTGGTGTGGGGGGTGAGTGAGGGACGGAGACGAGAGATATTGCGTAAGTGGAAGTATGCAGATCGAGTGATGCTGTTGATGTGTGACCAGAAATATAATGTACTGTCGAGGATGACGCCCAGGCTCTCGACTTGAGGGGAAGGAGAAACAGATGAGTTATTAAAGACTATTGAAGAGAACTTGGATTTGGAGAGAATTGAGGGGTACCTATGAGAAGGACTTCTGTTTTAGAACTGTTAAGTTTGAGAAGATTGGCGGAGAACCAGGAATGAATTTCTTGTAAGCAGAGGGTAAGGAAGGATGGAGGGAGATACTCGAGTGGTTTAGTGGAGAGGTAGAGCTGGGTGTCATCGGCGTAGCAGTGAAAATGGATTTTGTATTTACGGAATATGTAACCGAGTGGGAGAATGTAAATGATGAAGAGGAGGGGTCCCAGGACAGAGCCCTGAGGGACACCGGCAAACACGGGGGAGGGGTCAGACCTATGGGATTTGAGTTGGATAAGCTGTGTGAGACCAGATAAATATGAAGTGAACCAGGCGAGGGGGGTGTTGGTTAAGCCGATGGAGGAGAGTCTGTCAAGGAGGATGGAGTGAGAAATGGTATCGAACGCTGCTGTGAGATCAAGGAGAATGAGGATGGAGAGCAAACCAGAATCGCAAGCTATAAGCAGGTCGTTGGTTATTTTAAGGAGGGCTGTTATAGTGCTGTGGAGAGGGCGGAAACCGGATTGAAAATGTTCATAAATATTGATTAGGGACACAGGCCATGTGTTCTCCGAACATAGTGTCGTTATTTTTAGGCTGACGCCTGTTTAGTCACTTATTATCTAAAACATTACACACAGAATACTTTTGTTTACTCTACATGACCTTCTGTCCTAGATGCACTTATTAACGCAGGGATGAATAATCAAATCATAATTACATCACAAATGTTCACTAACAGACATCATCAACTTGAAAACTATAACATATTTAGAGTAATCACACCTTCTTGGTTCATGATTTTCAAAGGTGACAGGTCTGCTGATGTTTGGAAGACTGTCTGAGGTTGCAATGTTAATTTTAGTTCTTCCACACTTAAATGCAGATGCAGAGCCATGGTTGGACTAAACAAGACTAAAACAAGGAACACCTCCACTCCGGATGGAACGCTGTCCTCAGTCATGAAATAAAAATGACTGACATAGAGCCACAGTGCTTCAAAGGGGAGCCATCTGTGTCTGTCATCAAGGCATCCAAGTGTTTCTACAAACACATCCAGCACACCACACTAAACAAACAAAATTCACACACTGCACTAAATTTCCCTCAAAAACTGAATACTGCTGTTTGAAGGGCCCGTTGGGCTCCAATAAAAGTGAATTTTTGTTTAAATATTTGAATTAAAAATATTAATATTTTTTGTGTTTGGCTAAATCTGTTCTTTATTAGATTAACCTGTTATCATTTATTTTGGTTATTTGTAGAAAGAAGGATGTAGAGTTAGGCAATTTTCTTGTTGATACCAAAAACAGTTGGGAGGAGAGAATGATGTTGATGGGCCGCTGCGACAGAAATGAAGATAATCTCTTGTTCCTTCAACCCCAATGATCTCACTCTGAACTTTTCATTAAACTTGAGAGCTCTGGCAATGAATTAAAACTGTATCTGGTAACTGTAAACAGCAATCAAAAAATTTCAGCAGTTTGACTGATCTAAAATTAGAAACCAAAAAAACACAAAGTTTGTATGACTGCAACACCTATTACACCTAAACATGTTAAAATCTTTAGCTTTTTTTTTTTTTTGCTGAAAACAAAAAACAGTGAGCATCTTCTACAAACACCCAGATTTCCTCCCTGGACGGAGGAACACAAGAGGACACCTTTCATAGAGAGGAAATGACCAGGAAAAGATTTCCACAGAAATCTGCATGTTTGTGGGGCGTCGCGTGGCGCAGCGGGTTAATATGGGCGCCCCATGTTCAGAGGCCTTAATCCTCAATCCAGTTGTCCCGGATTTGATTCCGGCCCAGGGACATTTGCCGAATGTCTCTCCCCTTTCTGTAAGCCTGTCCACTTTCAATAAAGGCCACTATGGCCACAAAAACCTTAAAAAAACGAAACAAAAAACTGCATTTTTTAGAACAAACGTACCTCAGATGTGGATTTTTGGAGTTTGGGTGTCACCTTGGCTTGACTCGGAGTTGATGGCTGTTGGATGAACAGGGCAGGGACCTTCTGTAAAAATAGAACAGAGCCTTCAAGTAAGCCCCTTTAAAGGGACCTAGCTGACCTCTTCATGAGACTGCATTGTGAACAAACCTTCTCCAGGTCTAGTAACAGAGCTTGAAGCTGTTCCACCACATTAAAGACAGTCAGTGTCTCCTCAGCCTTGTCAGGAAGACAAAGACCTGGTTTGCATTTCTGAATCTCAGCTACTGTCCTTCTCATTGACTCAATCCTCTGCTCAATCATCTGTGCATATCAGAAGAACAAACATAATATCTTCCCAGAAAAAAAGGGCAGACCTGTTTGTTTCATTTTATTTTAAACAAAGTTAATCAGTTTAGATGTCTGTTTGCAGGGCTCACTTTGAGGTTGTGTTCTCTGGGGCTGGGAAAAGTCTCCGGCGAAGAAAGAAGGGTCTTAATCTCAGTAACATCATTCTCCATTCGGCGTACTTCATTCTCTATGGCCTCCACCTCCTTCAAACAAACAATAAAATAGTATCAGTAAACTTGAAACACAAAATAACAGTGGTAGGGGAGATAAAAGATAAAATGCAGTAGAAAGATTTTACAGATTGATTTGATCCAATAATAATATCATAGCCATATTACTGTTAGCTGTACCTCATATTTAGTTATTTTAATTTGAACTCATACAAATATTTAGAACAAACACAAAATTCAGAAGAAGTTTGCTCTTTCTAGATTTACACCGGGAATTTAACAAGCTGATATAATCTAGATAAATGGTAAGACCATTGCCATAGTTTGTAGCGTACCAACTGCTGTACTACACCAGTATTACCTTACTAAGAGTGATGGCTAATTCTCCTTTACTTTCCACAGCGCATTTGTTTTATTTTGCACCATAAGGGGGAGCAGTGCTCCCAGCTTTGTTGTAAGCTCTGCTTCAATGACAATAAAGGTATTCATTCATTCATTCATTTGCTGGGACCAGATCGTTGGACTTAATGGACTGAACTGTTACACCCTGCACGCTGAAGGACAGTGACATTCATGTACATAATGGACAATGAACCTGGTTCTAGTTCCAAAGACTGAACAGTGGGCATTCTTTGGAACTAAAAGGGGGATGTTGAGGCTATCGCCTTTTACTGAACAAACTGCATCTCCCAGCATCCTTTGCGCCACCCTCAACCCATTCTCATTGGTCTGTGGCCAGTGATGACATCACAGAGTTGATAAAGGGGGTGTGAAAACTAAAATTATCGTATTTTGGTTCCTACCCGTCTTTTGGTTCCTACTTCATTGCTAGCAAACTTCCCCCTTTTTCGTTCAAACCTGCTGGACCAGGAGAGAACTCCCCTTTTTAAACTTCAAAGTGAACCGGCCAAGCAAACAGACTTCCCGTCCGTGCGACCAGGGACTCCGCTGGCCTCTGAGCTCTATTGAAAACAGGCCTGAGTCCCTCAGTGCCTAAAATCGGACATCCACTTTCTGAACTCGGTTTACGCAACCGCTCCTTTAAACTGGACACTCTCAGGCCGTTCTACATCATTCGTCGTGGACTGTGAAGAGAGTCATCACCAAGTAGGATAAACCTGGTTTATTTCTGTTGAGTCTGGGCAGAGCAGAATTAGGTCTAATGGGTTAATATATCCCATTTTTCTGTAGGTTGATATAAGTTTGTGAACTTGTAAACCACTGTTATTCTTGGTAAATTAGCGTCGCCGTACGCTGACCCAGACTGTTGCATGCTTTCTGTTTTATTGTTATTTTACTTGTTGGTTGCAACCAGAAGCAGTATATGATATTATTTCCTGGCTTGTTGTATTGTCCGCTGCGGTTGGCTAGCGTGGCTGTCAAAAGGTGGCGTGGCCTCCGTTGATTCCCTTTTACTGTCAACCCCTTTCCCTTTGTCCAAGCCACCATTGCGAATTGAAGCTTGCCTTTGTCGAATCGCCATGCGGTCCTTCTTTGTCTCCCTTTGTGAGCCGATCGTGCCAATTGATAAGTTTTGAGTTATTGATGACAAGAGAGGGTGTAAGCAAAACCTCCCTCATTCGCTCGCTGTCTCACACACACACACACACACACACACACACACACACACACACACACACACACACACACACACACACACAAACACACACACACACACACACACACACACACACACACACACACGCCGTAACCCCCCCTCAACGTTAACTGTTTGTTCTATGTTTTTGCATGTGTTAGAATAGATGGAAAGTATAAATGAAATGTTTGGCTGTAAGGTTGATCTATTTTCTTACGAAATTTTCTTAATTAACGAGAAGTTTCTGGTTCTTCTTCAGTGTGTGCTTTAAAGTTAGTTAAATCCTTGCGGACGGCCTTTCGAAAAAGACTGACGGTCTGGTTTAATTAAAAGTATCTCAAATCCAAGATTGGTGCCCCGATATTTAAATTAATAATTACAACAATCCATTCATTAAATTCCAAGTGTTTTTAGAGGGGGTCTCACGTACTGGCGTATTTCAGCTATTCTCAGGGCAGTTGTGTTAGCTAAGCCTCGCAAATACCAGAGGATCCACTGTATCAGCAAATATAAACATTTCCATATTAAGCCTGAAGCATCTCAAGAAGATTTTCTTTTTGAGGAAAATGTATTGTTTATATTGAGTTACATGAAGACATCTAAAGGTACAGGAAGGATAAAATCTCAGACTCACAGCAGCCGCATGCTCTAGCTGAGACAGTGTGAAGCTGTCTTGAACTTCTGCCACTTGATGATCTGCTTCAAGCAGCTGGTCCTGGAGAACGGTGACATCAAAAACCTGCGACATTTCCCTCAGGACTGAACTGAAGCTCTGCAGCGTCGATCGGATCTGGGATGCATCACCTAATACGATCTACACCAAATGCACAGTATTTGAGACTAAAAGCACATCTTTCACATTGTGGGACTAATTAAAATGATACAACAATGTGGTCATAAAAAAGGAGAATGTGAGAAAGGAGAGAACACAACAATGCTTAGTGACCTGCAGGGTATGAATATGACTCCTTAGACATTTAGCAGTGGTGTATGTGCAGGGAGCAGCAAGCCATGACTGAGCCTCAGTCATCCAGCACTTAGAGCTCTTGATCATCTCTTGATGCTCTTGAAGCCAGGTGTGTATCTGAATAGGAATACAAATCAACTTAACAAGGTTACTAAAGGCAAGGCAATTCAAGGTGCTTTGGGTGATTAAGGGAGAACAGTAAAAGTATAAATTACAACATTAGAGACACAAAACATATGACACATTTAAACCTATGACATTCCAGCTGTTATTAATAGCTTACTTAAAGGCAGCTCTAAACAGATGAGTTTTTAGCTTTGATTTAAAGGAACTCAGTGTTTCAGCTTCTTTGCAGCGGGCTGGAAATTTGTTCCAGATAAGGGGAGCATAGGAACATGAAAACTGCTTCTCCATGTTTGGTCCAAAATCTAGGGATGATTAGTAGACTAGAGTTGAAAGACATGAGTGGTCTGGGGGGTTGGTATAGTAACAGCAGATCTTCAACATACTTTGGTGCTAAGCCATGTAATGATTTATAAACTAGTAGAAGTATTTTGAAGTCTATTCTCTGAGCTACAGGGAGCCAGTGTAAGGACTTTAGAACTGGGGTGATGTGCTCTACTTTCCTGGTTCTAGTGAGGAACACGAGCAGCAGTGTTCTGGATCAGCTGCAGCTGTCTAATTGACTTTTTAGGGAGACGTGTGGGGACGCTGTTGCAGTAATCAATCCGACTAAAGATAAACGCATGGATGAGTTTTTCTAGGTCCTGTTGCAACATCAGTCCTTTAATCCTAGAAATGTTCTTCAGGTGATAGAAGGCTGACCTTGTTATTGCCTTTATGTGACCCTGGAGGTTTATAAGAAAATGCCCCCCACCTCCCCACAGGGTAATTATTACTTTTTGTTAATGTGTTATTTTATTTTTTAAAACACAAAGAACTCTGAAAGAAGAAAAAAATTGTAAAGGTTGTTTTGCAAAACTGAGGTCTTCAATCACAACTTTTCAGTAACTGGTGTGAGCCTGCTGTGATTTCACTTTGTCTGCCAGGTGGAGGTGTGTGTTTGTGCCGTGCTTCACTGAATTTGGTTCATTGAACGTTGCTTTTAGAAACATGCCACTATGTGAAAGTTTCATTAAAAACTTGTTACAGTAAAATTTGTGGCCAAGATCACTGCCCTCTTCCTTCAAAAATAAATGTGAATCTCATCTCGCAGCTTAAAGACCCTAAAAGCACCTTCCGAAACAACAGTAATTGGGACTCACAGAACAGAACGGCTGTATGTCAGAGTCCATTTTCTCGCACAGTACCGCAAAAATCGGGGCTTTGACAGGTTGTGTTTAGTTGACTGTGTCGACGACATTGATCATTACATCATTCAGTTCGGGACTCGGCTGTTTAGACAATGTGAGTTGCGGTGTACAATGCAACGCGTTAACTGCAATATTAGGGGAGACGTGCTTCATGAACGCCTGCAGCCCTCCTAGTTTCCCAGCCATAGTCGTTGTCCCATCTGTGCAGATCTCTACAAGAGACACGTTTCCACTATCGGAACTTAAGGATAATTTAACCATTTCTTTTTCTGTCTACACATTTCCCTCTGAATTATGACCAATCTTACTTAACCACAGCTCCCGCTTTGGTGCTTGTTTGGGCCATTCCGAGTCCTATACACCCCCAGACTTGTACTCTGGTGGTTCCTGAAATGGCACCGAAAACGGCCCTGTTGGCCCAGCCCAATGCAGTGGAGACGTGCATATATCGGGAAGGTCCGGTTAGATTACCCTGAAGTCCTGACAATAGAAACGCGCCTTTTATATGAGCTCAGTTGAGCATTTTCAGGTGTTTGATGTAACAACACCAAAGGCAAGATCTGCTTTGTCATATGGGAAGGAACTTGGTTTAGCTTATGACAGGGTGACCACATTTTGATTTCCAAAAAAAAAAAACACCTGGCACAGTACTGAAACACTTTCAGGACTTGGCCAAGACTTTTGATTTTAACATATTTAAAGTGTGCATTCTCAATGTGGTTAGATAAGATTAGTTAAATAAACTTCAAAAAGGCTTTTACAAGTAGAAAAATGATTTCATAATCTCTGGAAATAAATTATAATAGAAATAGTTACTCTTCTGAATTAATAAAGTTACCAGCAACAATAATAGTCCACTTTTTAAATTGCACTGGACAAAAACCAAAGAAAAATCTGAAATAACCTTCAGAGAAAACTAGTAATATTTTCTTTTCACTGTAAGAAAAGTAAACAGCTGCAGACTCAAAAACACAATAAAATGTTTAATTTGCATCTTCATCCTCCACAGTCAGTTTATAGATGAACTCTCACTTTGCTCAGGCTTTTTAAAGTTTTTTGTCCATGTGATCTATGGGATATTTGCCACTTTTGTCACACACAGAAACACAGATGCCAGCTATGTGAATGGTGCACTACTCCACCACCCATTTGTTGCGACTGGACGGTATATCTTTTGTGGTTCTTGCATGAAGCTGGTGCTTTGACTTCTTGTAAACAGCAGTAACTCGGCGCAGAGCAGCGCAATGCAGCATAACGCAGTGAAGTGAGGTGCAACTCGGCCACTCTGATTTGCATTTATGTGGGAGCCTCGTCAAAAACCTGTCCGTTATATTAGCTTTTAAATTTGATCGTTTCATACTCCGCCCCCCACTTTGGGAACCACTGACATAGGGTTTGGATGGGTTCAAAGTCACCTGGAGGCATTGTAATGTAAATTTGACTGTCATGTGGATAGTTATGGTAGCCAATCTTATTGGTTGTTATAATCTAGGCTAGTGGGAGCATGTAGATATTAAATAAGAGGGGCCCCAGGATGGAGCCCTGGGGCACCCCAAATAGGATTTCTGTTTGTTCTGATGAAAAGTTTCCTATTGAAACAAAGAAGACCCTGTTCTTTAGGTAAGACTCGAACCAGCCAAGTACTGTAACAGATAGTCTGACCCAGCTCTCCAGTCATTTCAATCGTATATCATGATCATTATGGATTTTACAAGGGGATGTTCCCATTTTTGTTAGAACTAAAGACTTCTGGCGGTCCTTTGGACGTCTTTGCTCCGATCTCCTTCATGTCTGCATCGATTCCTGGGAGACGGATTGATGCCTGCTCACACCAACTATCGAACACTCTTATGGAGAAACCTTATATGCACCAGCATGCTAACACACACACATAGATGTGGGGTCTCTGGTGTTTAAGTAAATATTCTTGGGCTGAGGTTATCATTACTAGAGCTTGATTAATCGGTACCATGAGTTTCTCTGTGACATTGTTGTTGTATTTTTATATCTATTTTTGTGTGATGTGGTTGTGTAATTCTTTGTTCACAATGTTTGGTTTGTTTTGTCGATGTTCCTGTTTCGTGTTTTGTTTTGTTTTTCCCCCTCTCTCTGCCGTCCTGTGGGTATGGAGCCAGACTTCAATGTCTTCCTGTGTTTTCTTTGTTCCCCTTCCTCTCTTGTATTTTCAACTCACCCTCTCTCTTGACTTTTTGTTTCCTACCTCTCTTCTTCATCTTCCTTCTTTCTTCTCCTTAATTTTCCGTCTCCGTGTCCATAACATCAGGAAATAAAAACCCCAACAATTCCTAATAAAGATTTTTCACACATATATCAAGTGGAGGACTATAGCAAAAGCTGTACTTCTCCGCTTGTGAAAGTAAATCTGTTGGGCTTCTACTTGGTACTCAGACACCAATTCTGAGCTCCACACTGCCAAACAGGACACGTTTAAAAAAAAAAAAAAGAAAAAAGAACTAAAGACTTCACTGTATTTTATTACAAGTAATACGTGTATCTAGGTATGCATATGTGCTCTTTTATCTATTATGGTGGTGTTGAAATCTTCATTTCTCAAAGGGAACATCCTTAGGGGATCAATAAAGTTATATATGTCCAGCCCCCTTTAATCTGAATAAACTAAATAAAATTCAGTGCAACCAATTGCCTTCAGAGGTCATACAATAAGTCCACTTGTGTGTATTTTAGTCCTACTGTAGCTGTACTGTATTTGGTCACAGAAGTTTGCTAGAGAACATTAAAGGGGCTATATGCAATTTTCTGAAATTGAAACTCGCGACTGACCCCATGTGGCCAAAAACGGAACTGCTCTTCCGTTCTGCTCGCTCTTGCCGTCGCTCTCAATCTTCGATCTTTTTTGGGCACTTGTCAGGGGTTTAACTTTTTTAGTTTTATGTGGAGTTACTGTTGGTGTCAGAGTTGTCCTTGGTCTCTTCTGTATATTCACACAATCCATTGAACTGCTTGCGAGTGCTGACTTGCGGTGGTGGCAGAGTGATCTGACACATTTAACATGAACGCGCTTGACGTCAAATCCGCAGACAGCGCGGGAAAATCCGACCCGACAGAAAATAGAAAAAATTGGATACAGGCTTATAGGTGCACCCACTGTGAGCTGACAAGGTGTCAGTATGCTCATCAGGAGATGTTTGAGTCATAAATGGTCAAATAAAAAGGCTATTGTTACGTTTACTTTGGGGAAAAAGTTGCATATAGCCCCTTTAAACAACAACCAGGATCATGAAGAACAATGAACACAGCAGACAGGTCGGGGACAAAGTTCTGGAGAAACCTGAAGGAGGGTTAGGTTCTAAAACTATATCCTACAACCTATGCATCCCATGTTGTCCTCCAGATTTGTTTGAGCATACTCAAACTATTCATGTACAATTAAAATGTATATAGAAAGACACCGTATTATACTGTCTTGTATACGGACTAAGACACTGACGTTGCCTATATGACGTTCAAGTTCAGGTAAAAGTATCTTGCAAGAGTACAAGACAAAAAGCTGCTTAAGTTATTTAATTGACTTTTTATTTATGAAAAAGCGGAAGGAAAGACTAATGACTTCACGGTCAAAGTAAGGAAATCTCTCTTTCTATCATTGCATCTCTCACAAAAAGCCAGATTACTAAAATTTGTTTTTTGTTTTTGTATAGTACTGGTTTAAATTTCATTTACTGTACATTATAACAGATAACAAGGGGACAAACATGTAGCTGCTGCACATTTATATGGAGCAATGCAGGCTATTTTGCTACAGTCCTACTCATGTGTTGTTGAGTTGTGATACTCAACACATTTATTTTTGATATTGTTGAATTAATGAAGCCTGACCATGAAACAAAGTTAGATCTGTGTGACTTATCTGAGACTGATATGTGCAAGGATGTTAATGAGCAAATTATGTTTTCAGTATGAGTTAAAGTTTCATGGTATGATTCATTTCCCTTCCACTTTCCAATCATGCACTACTTTGTGTTGCTTTATCACATAAACTCTCAATAAATAGGGAGGTTTGTGTTTGTAACGAGTCAAACGTTAAAAAGTTCAAGGAGCATAAATACTTTTCCAAGTCAATGTATTTAAAGTAATGCTGGAATGACAATAAGCAGCACATTCACCAGGTAAACATAGAACTGTGACCTGTGAAATTTAAAACTTTTTCATAATTACTGTATGCCATCATGGATGTCAAAGAACACAATCTGAGTGGTAACAACAAACTGAATGGTTTGTATATTAAATAGAGGCTGTTTCTCACCTTGCTGAGTAGGGTTGTTCTCTGTTCTGCCTGTTTGGCCACTTGGGAGTGAAGATGCTGGACCTCCACCAGTTTCTCTGTGAGGATCAGCGCCTCCTCTGGCTTCTCCAAGTCCTGCATTTCCACTTCTAGAGCTGCCAGGCGGGAGTGCCAAACATCCAGCTCATCCCATACACGCTGAGGACATATATGTCTGTGGTTATCAACTCATTTTTATGGTATTAACTTGTACATAACATAAAAATGATGACGAAATATGGTGAAAAGCGGTAATTGCTACACACTCTCCATGGCAACAATACAATGATTTCAGGCTTATCTTTACCTCTTCCATGGCAATTAGTTTGCAAATTAGACTAACAGAGAATCATATGGGACCCTTACAGGGGCCGTATCTCTAATCCCCCTACACAGGCACCTACCTTTTGTGTGATCTTTGCTTCAATCACAGTGGGGCTCTTCTCCTTCATTCTGTTCTGAACTGATTTCAGACCAACTTGGACATCAGACAGCTTTGTCCCCAGTCTGTGGACAGGGCCACTCCTCTCCACTGCCTCTGCCACCTGATGAATCAATCAGGGACAAATATTAGGGTTCAAACCAGCAAATAAGCCCCTAACAGACTTGACCCATGTTCTTTAGCAATTCATATTGTTTCTTACTTAGAAAAAAAGCTGACGTGACCATCACACTGTGTGAGAAAACTACTAGTGAAAAAGGGTTTACTATTCTGTTACCGGTGCTATTCTAAAACAAGGAAGTAATGATTTTGAGTTGAAAAATTCAACCACACATGTTAAACTTTTCAATGACTCCAGGTTCAGCTACTCTTTATTTAATTTGACTGAGAAATATGTGGTTATCAGGCTCTACCACTCTCACTTTTACAAGTCAACCATCACAAAAACGACTTTAAAATCTTTGGAAATAAATGATAGAAATAATTACTCTTCTGTATTAGAAAATTACCCTGTAACAATAATATCTCACTTTTTAAGTCATACTTGAGCTACGTTACACAAAAATCTGAAATTATATTCTGAGAAAATAAATAGTGTTTTCTTTTCAATGTATTAAGAAAAATGAAAAGCAGCAGTCTCATAAAGACAGCTGCACTTAAAAAAAAGTGTATACTTCAGCCTAGTTTTTCTTTGTCAATTTCATAGATGAACTCTCACTTTGCTCCGCTATTTCATAGTTTTTGTGCCCATGTGACCTACGGGCACCTGTAATACAAAGAAACACATGTACCAGCTATGAGCACAGTGCATTCCACAACACAATTGTCATGACCGGGGGAGTATGAGATTTCTTTAGTGGTTCGTCCATAAAGCTACACCTGCGCTTTGACATCTTGTAAACAGCAGCTGCCTGTCACTGCAGCTCAATGTCTGTTCCCTTTGTGAATGGACCAGCCACTAGGCAGCAGCTCAGGGAAGATGTGATATGAGTGAATTTTGGTCCTTGACACTTGGGCACTTTTGGAATTCTACTAGCTTAGCACACTGATGTTGAGCTCCCAGATACAACATTCTCTTTCGGCTAAGTATCAGCATTTTAGTCTGGCCTAATTATAATACTCTGTGCAGAAGTTCCAGTTGGCAAAGGGATTCCCATCCTGAGCCCTTCTTGACATCAACTACCTTGGACGAACGGACAGATTAATGGATGATCCAAGTTACCAAGACAAAATGACATAAATGTATGAGTTTATAACCAACTATAGTCTTATGTAATACTGGTGTATTCACACCAGCCCCGTTTAGTCCGCTTTAATTGAACTCTAGTTCGATAGCCCAGAAAGTCTGGTTCCTTTGGGGAGGTGTGAATGTGCAATCAAACGCTGAGGCAGACCAAAAAAGCGAACTCTGGTCCGGCTAAAAATCTAGTTCTCGACACTGTCGAAATTAACCATGGTGCAATTCAATTGCATATGTGAATCCCAAGCGGGCCACGACAGCACTGGAAAAAGTATACGGACCATAGTGGACCATGCAACGTTTTTTGCCTGGCACGTTTAACAAAGACAACAGAGCAATCCAAAAATCGCTAAAATCTGATGCTAATCCATGTTAGTTTACATTTCACGGAACAGGAAATGCCCCTGTGTTCAGTGCTTCTTGGTGCAGTGCCTCCACAGGTAAGGAAGTAAACCTGTTGCTCAAAAGCTTTGGTTTGTTTGACAAAGAGCAGTTTAATGCGATCCTCACCAGCTAAAGAAAGCAACAATGTTGCAATTTTAGTCCCCAATCAAATCGAGTCTATCAGAATATCAGGTGTGAATGCACCCATACACTCATCATCTTGCTAGAAATATGGACCATGAATGGTACCAAATACCTCACAAAGGCCAGCAATTTCCCAACTTTGAATACTTTCAACAAAAGTTCTGTGTGTACCTTATTGTCCACGTAGTGCAGGGAGTTTGTGACTTCCTGCAGTTGGCTGTCAATCTCAACAGGGACCACAGCATATTTGATTTTAAGAGTCTCCATAATGTGCTGCAATAAAGCCTTGTGGGCACACAGTTGGCTGTACAACTCCTGAAATCAAACAGAGAAAAACGTGTAAATTCAATTAAATTCAATTCAATTCAAAAATACTTTATTGATCCCAGAGGAAAATTAAGTGTTGGTATAGCTCATGTAATTAATTCAATTCAATTCAGTTTATTTATATAGCGCCAATTCACAACAGATGTCATCTCAAGGCACTTAACAAGAAGTCATTTTAATACATTTATACAAACATTCCAATCAGTTAAAAAGTTTCCTATTTTAGGAATCCCAGCAGATTGCGTCAGTCATTGGCGTGAGGTTGGGCCCCGTTGATGCTTTCCAACCAAAGCAATCCTTCAGCAATCCCTCATACTGAGCAAGCATGTAGCGACGGTGGAGAGGAAAAACTCCCCTTTAACAGGAAGAAACCTCCAACAGAACCAGGCTCAGTAGGAGCGGCCATCTGCCACGACCGTCTGGGGGTTTGAGAAGACAGGGCAGAGACACAGAAGGAACAGAAGATCTGATATAAGAGAACTTTCTATGTTACAGAAAGTAAAAAGTTAATAACAGGACACTTCTTTAAGGAGTTGTTGTAGATGATGATGGCTGTGGGCAGGAAGGATTTCCTGTAGCGGTCTGTATTGCAGCGAGACGCTGTTGTTGTATGACAGTCTCATGAAGAGGATGCTCAGGGTTGTCCATAATGTTTTGGATTTTATGAAGAATGAAGAATAAAATGTATGTAATAAAATGAAAATGAAATAAAATGTAAAAAAAAAATTGAATAAAATAACCAGTCAGTGTGGTACACAACAATACTAACTTTTTCAGTGAGACTAATTTTCAAAAAAGGATCAGTAAAAGCCAGAGCAATTTTATATTTTCAGTACTATTGACACACAAGATAATTCTAATGGGTTTATAGTGAAAGAGAAATAAAACAAATAAAACATAGTAAGGAAATCCATTAAAAATTCTGCATCTTTGTATTGATGACTTTGTCGGATTCTTCATAAATAAAATTACTTCTATTAAAAATAAAATCATTGGCTTCCCCTTCAACGTGATTACTTCTTCCTCAGTAAGTGAGGCAGCATCAGAGAGAACTGTAGAACCTCATTTGTGCTTGGGCTGTTCTGATTCAGTCGAGCTTTCGGAATTAGCAAAAATACTAGCCTCATCTAAACCTTCAACTTGTATGTTGGACCCAATCCCAACCAAACTATTTAAAGTCCCACTTCGATCATATTATGAGCTATTTTTAAAACATTCTCAGTGGTCTTAAAATTATGGTTATGCCGTTTTTAGCCAAAATCACAAAACCAGTACCGTTTTCTGGGACTTCGCTTCAGCAGAGCTGCAGTAGCTCACTAGCAATGCGCCTCTGTGTTGTGGGCGGAGCCGTTGGCACAGAGACACCCCCCCCCCCCAAGAGAGCTCTGTGAAAAAATGAACAGACATGTATTACTATGACTACACCTTATAGTCCAGGGGTAAATACACATCCGGTGACACTATTTCATAATAATAAGTGACATCCACATATTCAGTATGTGCAGCTCCAGCTGCGTCGTCAGAGTCATTTTATTGTCTCTGACGAGCGATCATCATCGTCGTCCCCTTCTGAATCATGATCGGCAAAGATCAGTGCACGCACCTCATCCGCACTGTAAAGTCATCTGAGCATTTTGTTTTTAGTTATAAAAATCGCTATCTGTCTTTATATCCTCTCTATTGCTTTTCTCTCCTCTCCCGCTCGCTCTCAGCAGCTGGACGCACTGACAGCTGGTGTCGGGTTTCAAACCTTTTTTTCTCCAAATTTTTCTTAGAAACAGCCACAAATGACGCCAGTATTGAAGCTCTATGTAGTGGACATCTAGTAGTACCAAGCAGTAACAGCACAAGGCAGTAGATTTAGAGAAAGGGCCTGTTTTATTCAGCAATGTATTGCAACCCGCTACAACACACAGGTGTTGATCCGCCATCGTCTTCTCTACTCCTCAGAACCTGAGCGGGCGGGGCGGAGCGGAGGAGGAGCTTGTGGCCCCACCCAGTGGAGTTACTACGTAACAACTCCAGTCTATTTTAGCTGGCATTTTAACGTCTGCTACTGATTCACAGCCATTTGAATGCAGAAATACTCAGAAATACAACTTTGAAACTTTTATCAGAAAAATGCCACAAGAACATGTTAACACCTAGAAAAACTGGATTTTCATCGAGTGGGTCTTTAAGGAAGTGTTCCTTTTGGTTCCTGGCCCCATTTTAGATATGATGAATATATCCTTAGTAAACGGATACGTACCACAGTAATTTAAAATAGCTGTAATTAAACCTTTACTCAAGAAACCTTCCCTTGATCAAGATGACTTAGAGAATTACAGACCTATATCTAACCTTCCTTTCTTAACCAAAGTCCTTGAGAAAATAGTTGACACACACACACTCCACACACAGAAACGCAAAAGCATTTTCTAGTAGTTCGCACGTTGAAAACTTTGAAGGTACAAAATCCCCTTAGGTTATAATTCTGTTCCTTAAAAGAAAACCAACTCTGAATGTTTTCTGGTAAATCATTATTTTTTGCTCAGTATAGAATTTGGACTGTAATATATTCAACTAAATCAATAAATTTTTATATTCCATACTGCAAGAACAATAATTTCGTATGGTCCCTGTAACCTGCATTATGTATAATTCGTACAGCTCTTTTTTGAAGTATAAAATATTAAACAGATTTCTAGGATTTCCTTTATTAATATTGCTAAAATTAGAAACATCCTGTCCAGGAGTGATGCTGAGAAACTAGTCGATGCATTTGTTACCTCAAGTCTGGACTACTGTAATGCTTTACTATCAGGTAGTCCACAAAATGCCATTAAAAGCCTTCAGTTGATCCAAAATGCGGCAGCAAGAGTTCTGATGAATATTAAAAAGAGAGATCACATTTCTCCTGTTTTAGCTTCCCTTCATTGGCTCCCTGTTAAATCCAGAATAGAATCTAAGATCCTTCTTCTTACATATACACCCCTTTATAATCAGCTCCATCATCCATCAGAGATCTGATTGTTCCATATGTTCCCAACAGAGCACTTCGCTCTCAGACTGCAGGTTTACTTGGAGTTCCTAGGATTTCTAAAAGTAGAATGGCAGGCAGATCTTTTAGTTATCAGGCTCCTCTCCTGTGGGACCAGCTCCCATCTTTAGTCCGTGAGGCAGACATTCTGTTTACTTTTAAGGCCAGGCTTAAAACTTTCCTTTTTGATAAAGCTTATAGTTAGAGTGGCTAAGGTTATCCTGGCCATTAAAAGCCTTCAGTTGATCCAAAATGCGGCAGCAAGAGTTCTGATGAATATTAAAAAGAGAGATCACATTTCTCCTGTTTTAGTTTCCCTTCATTGGCTCCCTGTTAAATCCAGAATATAATTTAAGATCCTTCTTCTTACATATAAATCCCTTAATATTCAAGCTCCATCATACATCAGAGATCTAATTGTTCCATATGTTCCTAACAGAGCCCTTCACTCTCAGACTGCAGGTTTACTTGTAGTTCCTAGGATTTCTAAAAGTAGAATGGGAGGCAGATCTTTTAGTTATCAGGCTCCTCTCCTGTGGAACCAGCTCCCAGCTTTAGTCCGTGAGGCAGACACTCTGTTTACTTTTAAGGCCAGGCTTAAAACTTTCCTTTTTGATAAAGCTTATAGTTAGAGTGGCTAAGGTCATCCTGAGCTATCTCTGTAGTTATGCTGCTATAGGCTTAGACTGCTGGAGGACAGACTTACCAATTTCCTTCACTCTGCTACTTCCTTTTCTCCTACGACTCTCCAGTTGTATTACAGTACATTCTGTTATTTCGACTGTTAACTTTGTTTTCTCTCAGTGTTTTTCTGTCCATAGAAGATATACCTGGTCTGGTATCCTGCTTGGCTGCATTGCCCTGTTGGACGGGGGGCATCGACTGGGAAGATGCTCCCAGTAACTGAACATCCACTGTGTCCTGTTATTAACTTTTTACTTTCTGTAACATAGAAAGTTCTCTTATATCAGATCTTCTGTTCCTTCTGTGTTTCTGCTCTGTCTTCTCAAACCCCCAGACGGTCGTGGCAGATGGCCGCTCCTACTGAGCCTGGTTCTGTTGGAGGTTTCTTCCTGCTTCGCTGCAGTTGGCTGCTTCGCTACTTTGCTCTCCCTTCTGCTTGCATTTTTCTGCTTATTTTAATTTTTTCCCCCTCATGATCCGACCTGCAAGACTTTTTGAATACATATACATTTATGGGAAAAACCTTTTTTAGTAGTAACGGCAATATTTCATAGAGTTTTTATCTTCAGCACTGTGTGTGCGTGGCCTACACACAGCTGAAGCCTGATCTACAGCATCTAAGTACTTAGCATTCAGCTAAAACTAGATATAGCTCGTAAGGGTGCTAAGACTAAGCTACAGCAACAAGATGCCTTCCGTCTCCACAATGGACTACCAGGACCTTCTACAAAAGATAACAGCACTGGAGAGGAAAATTCAACGGATAGAAGTTAATGTGGAGGTAAATGGATTGTGTGGAAATGAAACAACCTTATTACTCTTTCAAAACAGTGGAAATGAGCAAGCTAACACATGGCTAAGAGGCAGAGATAACACGACCAAGAAAGAGGGAGCCTCTGCTCATTACATCAAATCACCGAGTGATAATCCTCCCTGGAACTGTCTTGGTGCTAAGCCAAAAACTAAATCATGTCTCTGGGAAACGGGAGGACGTAGTGCAGGCTGGACACAGCGAGCGGAAATCTTTGATGAGACCGACTGGCTTGCACTCCCTACAATAGAGAGGGCTTCTTCTACTCCCATACATGAGAGGACACGGGACAGAACAGCTGCAAATGGGAAAGTTAGCCACAGACTTTCAAAACAACCGAATGTGAAGCTGCAGAACAGATTTGCTCCACTGTTGGAGAACCCTGGATCTTTATCTGATGACCATCCATCCCAAGGCAGCGAGATGAGGACTGATAACCTGTCAGAGAGTGAGAGACCACAGAGAAAACAAAAGACTGGGCTTGAAACTCTGATTGTAGGTGATTCCTCTATAAAGGACGTTCAGTGGATGTGTGGAAAGAACACCAAAGTCCTCTGCTTTCCAAAGGATATGGTCAGTGACATGAAGAAGAGGATTCTAAAAATTGTGACTAAATATCCAACAGTGAAAAACATCGTTCTCCACACCGGGTCGAATGATGTGTCCAAGCAACAATCGGAGGTTCTAAAACGGGTTACGCTGGATTATTGAACACCGTGAGCTCGTTGGATGCAGCAGTATTCATCAGTGGACCTTTACCACCAATCAGAGGAGGAGAAGAAAGATTTAGCCGTCTTTTGGCATTAAATAAGTGGATTTTATCTGCATGTGCTGACAACAAACTGCAATTTATTAACAACTTTCAGATTTTTTGGGAGCGTAGACATCTTTTTAAGGCAAATGGATTTAGTTTGAACAGGTCAGGTGTAAGACTGTTTACCTCCAATATTTTCTACTTCCTGCGTCATCCCTCTGTGCTTGGAGCCAAAAAGGAGATACACAAAGACTAATCTCAAAAGGAAGACCAAACAAAGCTGAGTGCAGAGGGGGGGGGAACTTCTTCTGCCCTCACTCATGGGAAGCTTCGAACAGAAGCAGGAAGAAGGATCTTTATTTGCCCCACAAGCCCTCAACAGCCCTAAAGAACAGGACAGCGGACCTCAATCGCCCCGGCAAACCCCTGACAGCCCACCGTCTTCCCTACCGCCCCCCTCCCCCCACTCCCCCCATCTGAAATTCACTGAGCAGATGATGGAGCCGGTCAACATTGGGATCAGATCTACCCCCCAGACCAATCTCTTTTCTTTACCCATAAACCCCACACCAGGACGATCAAAGGTAGGGCAACAAGCCCGGCCCCCTCCTACCCCACCACGTAAGCATGTACAATCTCCACAGTCTGATGTATGATGTGTTAAGGGTCCAGGCTGCGTGGATATCAGCAGTCAGAACTTTTCCCTGGACAAGCCGGGACCCTGTTCATTAGAAGGTTCAATCATTTCTGTACTTATAACAGAAGGAATGTAGTTATGTCAAAACACAGAGCACTGCATTCTAAAAGGTTTTTAAGTAATATAAACATACGCTGTACACAGCCCGCCCCAAAACACAAGGGGCACAATAATACTCTTAAACCTGTTAAGATGGCCTTATTAAATGTCAGGTCTATAGTAGGGAAGACATTTTTAATCAATGATCTTATCACTGAGCATGGCCTTGATTTTATGTTTTCAACTGAGACTTGGTTAGATCAGAATAGCAGTGTTTCTCTTATCAAATCAACCCCTCCCAACTTTAGTTTTGTCAACCAGGCCAGACAGAACAGGAGAGGTGGAGGAGTTGCTGTTTTATTTAATGAATTATTCCAGTGTAAGCAGTTATCTCTTGGAAGTTTTCCTTCCTTTGAATATGTTGCTGTACAGCTGAAGGCCTCATCTAGAGCCATGTTTGTTAACATTTATCGGCCTCCAAATTACTGTGCTGACTTTAATGATGATTTTAGTGAACTGCTGTCTATAATCTGTGTTGATTATGACTGTATAATTATTGTTGGTGATTTTAACATCCATGTTGACAATCCCCAGAACAAAGGGTCTAAAGACCTGAGTAACACTCTGGACAACTTTGGGCTGACTCAGCATATAACAGAGCCCACACATAATAAGGATCATGTTTTGGACTTACTGATCTCGAAGGGTCTGGGCATTTCCAAGATTAATGTGCGTGATGTGGGCTTGTCTGACCATTGTTGTGTTTTCTTTGAGAGTATAATTTCGGTTCACATAAATGTTTTAACGGAGGTTATCACAAAACGATGTAGAACTGAAAACACTAGTGACATCTTTAACCAGATCTTCTCTCTAACACCTGCCCTGTCAGGGGGTTCAGTCAATGAACTTGTCAACAGCTTTAATGCTAAAATATTAAATGTTATGGATACTATTGCTCCCACAAAGGTGAAGGTTATCTCTGGAAGGAAAAAGTCTCCTTGGAGAAATTCCAAACTGGTGAGAAATGAAAAAAGGGAGTGTCGGAAAGCCGAGCGCAGATGGAGAAAAACAAAACTTTAGGTTCATTATGACATCTATAAAGAGAAACTTCACTCTTATAACTTACAACTGAGGAATGCAAGGAAGTCATATTTTTCCGACATCATCACCAGAAATAGTCATAGTGCTCGCACATTATTTGCTGTTGTCGACAGGCTAACAAACTCTCCTGTGTCAGTAGCACCTGAACTCTATTCCACCAAGGCCTGCAATGACTTGGCCAAATTCTTCACAGACAAAATCCAAAATATTAGACAAGCAGTTGGTTCATTAACGGCAGGTTCAGGTTATGTACAGTGTCCACAGAAAATCTGTTTAAACACCATGAAACAGTTTTATCTCATAAACAGCAAAGATCTGGAGGATATCTTAGGTCAACTGAACTCCTCCTCTTGCTGCTTAGACATCCTGCCCACAGGCTTTTTCAAAAAGATCTCAAAGATCTTGGGGTCAGATCTGTTACAGATTGTGAACTCATCTTTAATGTCGGGTGTTTTCCCAGAGCCCCTGAAAACAGCTGTAATTAAATCCCTGGTGAAAAGAGACAATCTGGACAAGACACAAATGAACAACTACAGGCCCATCTCCAATCTTCCATTTTTAAGTAAGATCATTGAAAACCCGGTTTTTCATCAGCTAAATGACTTCTTAAGACAAAGCAACTGCTATGACGTCTTTCAGGCAGGTTTTAGACAGCACCACAGCACTGAGACTGCTCTGACCAAAGTCATCAATGACATCCGTTTGAATACTGACAGTGGAAAAATGTCAGTGTTAGTTTTACTGGATCTCAGTGCTGCATTTGATACAGTTGACCACATTATTTTACTCAAACGACTGGAGAACTGGGTGGGTCTCTCTGGCACTGTACTAAACTGGTTCAAAACGTACTTAGAGAACAGGAAGTACTTTGTGTCAATAAGTAACTTTACATCTGAGCAGACGGGAATTACATGTGGGGTTCCCCAGAGTTCCATCCTGGGACCTCTTCTGTTTAACATCTATACGCTCCCACTGGCACAAGTAATAAATAACAACAATATAAGTTACCATAGCTACGCAGATGACACACAGATATATATTAGAATGTCACCAGAAGACCAAGGGCTTGTACAGGCTCTTGGCAAATGCATTGAGGAAATTAATGACTGGATGTGCCACAATTTTCCGCAGTTGAACAAAAACAAAATGGAGGTAATTGTCTTTGGAGCTAAAGAGAAAAGATTGAAGGTCACCACAGGGCTTCAGTCCATACCCCTAAAAACCACCAACCACGTCAGAAAACTGGGTATAGTGTTGGACTCAGACCTAAACTTTGAAAAACACATTAAGGCAATCACAAAATCAGCCTACTATCACCTTAAGAATATCTCAAGGATAGAAGATCTGATGTCTCAGCAGGACCTGGAAAAACTAGTGCATGCCTTCATCTTTAGTCGGCTTGATTATTGTAACAGCGTCTTTACAGGTCTACCTAAAACATCATTTAGGAAACTGCAGCTCATCCAGAACTCTGCTGCTCGAGTTCTCACTAAAACCAAAAAAGTGGAGCACATCAGTCCAGCTCTGAGGTCTTTACACTGGCTGCCTGTCTGTCAGAGGATAGACTTCAAAGTTCAGCTGCTGGTCTATAAAGCTCAGAATGGTTTAGGACCAAAATACATCGGTGATCTCCTGACCCAGTATGAACCTACTCAACCCCTCAGGTCATCTGGATCCGCTCTTTTATCAGTTCCCAGAGTCAGAACCAGACATGGAGAAGCTGTGTTTAGCTTCTATGCTCCACATGTCTGGAACAAACTCCCAGAAAGCCTCAGATCAGCTGAAACACTAAGTTTATTTAAATCCAGGTTAAAGACCCACCTGTTCTCAGCTGCTTTTGATTAGATTTTTAATCTAAGTTTTAAATCTGCACGGCTTCTTTTAAGATTTTTTCATATTTTATTTTATTTTTTAAATCATGGTTTTTATTCCTGTACTTTTGCTTTTTCTGCACCCTGCTGTAATGCTTTTGATGTTTTATGTAAAGCACTTTGATTTGTCTTGTAACATGAGTTGTGCTACACAAATAAACTTGCCTTGCCTTGCCTGTTAAAGGGGAGTTTTTCCTCTCCACGTCGCTACATGCTTGCTCAGTATGAGGGATTGCTGAAGGATTGCTGTGGTTGGAAAGTCTGCATCAACGGGGCCCAGCCTCACGCCAATGACTGACGCAATCTGCTGGGATTCCTTAAATAGGAAACTTTTTAACTGATTGGAATGTTTGTATAAATGTATTGAAATGACTTCTTGTTAAGTGTCTTGAGATGACATCTGTTGTGAATCGGCACTATAGAAATAAACTGAATTGAATTGAATAAACTGATTAGTTACATGTTAGTCAATGCATCTATCAAATATGTTATGTAGAGTTCATCAAAGTGTTTAAACAGACGTCAGTGAGGAGCAGATTTGAAGGCAGGGTTAAATTGTATTATTTGTTCTCCCACAAGCCTTTGATTTTCAGTTGAGCGATGCACTACATGTGACATTACACAGCAGGAAGGTTTAATCATAATCGCCTACTGCACATGAAGAAAACCTTTTAATAAAGGTGTGCACACTTCTGATCCCTAACTTTTAATCTTTTTTCAATAGATAAAAAGATTCAACAATGTGAGGTTTTGCACACTTGAGGACTTAAACTATTTTTAGATCTTGGTGGCCAACACAATTTCATGTTAAACCACTGCAATGGTTAGTGTACTTTCTTTTTATAGTGACTGTAGTCTTAGGATAAGGTTTAGTAATAGGTCATCCTTGATCCAGAGGCCTGGACTACATCAGGCCTCTGGGACTAACACTGGATGTACTCTGCCAATGCCAGAACTAGTAATCACGGACATTTGATGGGCAAGGGAACCGGACAGTAATCCTACTCCCACCGTCTCCCAGAAGTTGTCCTGCCACCCCGAAAAAATTATTCAAGTCATTATTAGCTAAAGAAAAAACTTTTTTAAGCCAAACACACTTATAATAAAACAAATCTCAAGTTGATCACCTTTCAGAAAGCTCAGCTACCAATTGTAAAACTACTTAAGTTAGCTTTATTAAATATTAGGTCTCTATCAGGAAAGTCACTCCTAATTAATGAACTCATCACTGAACATAAAATACATGCCCTTTTTTATCAGAAACATGGCTAGATAGAAATAATGAAACATCTGTATTGATAGACTCTACTCCTCCAAACTACAATTTCTTAATTGAGAGCAGGAAACACAGACGAGGTGGAGGTGTAGCCACAAATTTTCACAATTCAATTAACTTAAAAAAGGTAACCCTGGGCACATATGACTCTTTTGAATACCTAGCCACCCAGATATATGAGCCTAAAAAAGCTCTATTCTTAAGTTTATATAAGCCTCCTTAACATAACTCTAACTTCTTTAATGATTTTGGCGACCTTCTCTCCGTAATATGTGTCAATTATGACCAATTAATCATTGTGGGGGACTTCAACATTCATACTGACAACCCCCAGGATAGACTAGCTAAAACATTAAGTGACACTCTTCAACACTTCAGCCTGACCCAGCATGTCAAACAACCAACACAAAATGGAGGACACGCTCTGGACTTAATTATCAGCAAAGGTTTAAATATATCTGACATCTCGTATTAAAGATTTTGCATTATCTGACCATTTCTGTATTTTCTTTGAAAGTACCATCTCTAAAATATCTAGCCACAGTGAGTTAACTGTAAAAAAAGCATTTTCTAGGGGACAGTTCTGTTGAAACCTTTAAAAGTATTTACCCTTCCACCACATCCCCCTCATCTCCCAGCTCCAGCTCAGTAAACAAGCTGGTAGATAATTTCCTTGTGAAAATCTCAGAGACCATTGATTCCATTGCTCCGATTAAAGTGAAAGTAGTCTCAGGTAGAAAGAAGTCTCCGTGGACAAGCGATCCACTGGTACGTAGCGAAAAAAGGGAGTGTTGACGAGCCGAGAGAAAATGGCGGAAAATTCGACTCCAGGTTCACTATTAGATCCACAAAGAGAGACTGAACAGAAATCAGTTAACTATAAAAGAAGCTAGGGAATCTTTGTTTTCTGAAATCATTAGCAGAAACATTAATAATGCAATTCAATTCAATTTTCAATTCAGTTTATTTATATAGCGCCAGTTCACAACAGATGTCATCTCAAAGCACTTAACAAGGACTCTGCAACAGTGGAAAGACTGACTAACCCTCCAGTGACCGTAGCCCCTGAACTGAATTCTACCAGGGCCTGCAATGAATTTGCCAGCTTTTTCACTAAAAAGGTTTTAACAATTAGAAGGTCGGTATGTACAGCAGCACCGAACCGACCACCAATATTATACCCAACTTACACAAATGTAGAAAAAGTGTCAGAATTCCATGAATTAAACCAAAAAAGCCTAGAAGAAATTAATAACCAATTAAGCTCCTCCTCCTGCTGTCTTGATATCCTACCCACAGCTTTCCTTAAGAAAGTTTTCCCTGTCATTGGGTCTGATCTGATTAAAATGGTTAACTCATCCCTTCTGTCAGGTATCTTTCCCCAGGCTTTAAAAACAGAAGTTATTAAACTTCTAAAAAAGAATAATCTGGACAACAAGTTAATGCAGAAATACAGGCCGATTTCTAATTTTCCATTCATCAGTAAAATCATTGATACCCTGTTATAGCTGCTGTGTTTCAGCAGTTAAATACCTTCATAGCAATGACCAACCGCTTTGATGTTTTTCAGTCTGGTTTCCATACTCACCACAGCACTGAGACTGCCCTCGTCAAAGTTTTCAATGACATCTGCATAAATACAGACTGTGGAAGAACCACAGTACTGGTTCTGTTGGACCTCAGTGCAGCCTTTGACACTGTTGATCATGATGTACTATTAGAACGACTGGAGAGCTGGGTTGGACTCTCCGGTACAGTACTTGGCTGGTTTGAGTCCCACCTAAAATACAGGGACTTCTTTGTTTCAACGGGAAACTTTTCATCAGAACGAACAGAAATCCCATGTGGGGTGCCCCAGGGCTCCATCTTAGGGCCCCTCCTATTTAATATCGATATGCTCCCACTAGCCCAGATTATAACAACAAACACGATTAGCTACCATAACTATGCAGATGATACTCAGCTTTACACTACGATGTCACCAGGTGACTTTGAACTAATTCAAACCCTAAGCAAATGCATCGTACCATGTACCATAACTTTCTCCAGCTGAATCGAAACAAAACTGAAGTAATTACTTTTGGACCTAAAGAGGAATGATCAAGAGTCAGCACACAGCTTCAGTTAATGCAGCTAGACACTACTGATCAGGCACGGAATTTAGGTGTAGTAATGGACTCAGACCTGAACCTCCAGGGTCACATAAAGGCAATAACAAGGTCAGCCTTCTATCACCTGATGAACATTTCTAGGATTAAAGGTATAATGTCGCAACAGGACCTCGAAAAACTCATTCATGCGTTTATCTTTAGTCGGATTGATAACTGCAGCAGCGTCTTCGCAGGTCTGCCTAAAAAGTCAATCAGACAGCTGCAGCTGATCCAGAACGCTGCTGCTCGTCTCCTCACTAGAACCAGGAAAGTAGAGCATATCACCCCAGTTCTAAAGTCCTTACACTGGCTCCCTGTAGCTCAGAGAATAGACTTCAAAATATTTTTACTATTTTATAAATCTGTAAATGTCTTAGCACCAAAGTATATTAAAGATATGCTGTTACTACACCATACCACCAGACCACTCAGGTCCTCTAATTCCAGTCTACTCAACATCCCTAGAATTAGAACCAAACATGGAGAAGCAGCTTTCAGTTTCTATGCTCCTCTAATCTGGAACAAACTTCCAGACAACTGCAAAACTGCTGAAACACTGAGTTCTTTTAAATCAGAACTAAAAACGTATCTGTTTAGAGCTGCATTTGAGTAATGTTTTCATATATCATGTTTTCTTTATGTTTCTTGCTGTTTAATGCCTTGAAGTATCTGTGTGTGCTTCTTCCTTTATTGCTGTTTTTACTTTATATGCTTTGTGTTTTAATGCTGTTTTTATTTCACCTCTAATCATGTAAAGCAACTTGAATCACCTTGTTGTTGAAAGTGTGCTATATAAATAAAATTGTCTTGCCTGCCTTGCCTTGGCTAAGAGACAAGGGAGTTTATTATGTCATTAGCCATGACTGACTTGGCAACTGAAAGATCTGCCAGTAAAACGGTTTGTGGTGCCAGAGTAGTGTTGAAACTGGTGGGAGTGATGTGGCTGACTATAGACAGAGAATGGGAGTGACTTAGCGATTTCAGAAGTTCAACATTTTTACAAAATGAGATGAAGAGAGAAATCTGTAGTGGAAGCAGGACAGCTGTCCTGAGAGGACTTCTCAGGGTCAGGACAGAGGCCAGAGCAGCTTCACGGTAGAGGGCTTCAGTATGAGAAGCCAGACTGAAGCTGGATTCAGCTTAAATTCAAAGGAAACTTGCATTGAACAGCCGACGGTATACTTGTATTCACATGACGGACGCCTACCTGGTTTAAAAATAAACACAGTTTGATCACGAGATACATTGTTCAAATCAGCTTCAATTTAGCTGCAGTCAGTACAACCTTGAGAAACTGAAACTATGGTAAATGCCCTGTACTTGTGTAGCGCTTTACAAAGCGCTTACAATCACTGCCATCAGGCCCTTTCAACACCAGCAGCAGGCAAGGCAGGTCAAGATTCTTTCCTAAGTTCACAAGAACTGAGACGGATGAAGCAGAGGTTCAAATCAGCAACCCACCGGTTACGGGACAAACCCCGACTACCTGAGCCACTGCCGCTCCGCTATAACAGCTTCAAACGAGAAATCTAGGTGTGTGTTCACATTGCTTTTAATGAGTAGTTAATAAGTAGTTACTGAAATGTGTCTCAGCATAACCTGTATGAATGAGACAGAAGTCTCTTTATGAATATCACAGCTGTGATGCTGGCACAAATCCAAAAACATCATTATGCTTTAAGTTAGGATGATAAGGGTGCCCAGTTTAATTAGAAACAAATCACTTCCTCTCATAGAAAGGTTCAAACAAGTAAAACAAGGTAGGCTATATAAAGGTGATCTCAACCAGGTGGAGGAAAATCAAGTCAAAACATTAGTTCAACAAATCAACAAAAGAAACAGAACAACGTGTGAATAGGAGATTTTTGATTAGCACAACTAAAGTTAGTAAGTAAAGTAAGTAAAGCCTTTATTGTCATTATACACAGTACAATGAGATTTCAGAGCAACTCCATAAAAGTGCACACGTAATTAACACAATATAAAAGAGTAAAAAGTAAATAATTAGTAGAAACCACAAACAGACAGACAGAATATTATGAGCACAGACTTGAGTCCAAAGAGCATCTGAATGAGTAATGATGCTAGAGGTATATTATGTCTGGCGGTTCAGTGGTCAATGCAAATATTATCAGTGTTGTTTGCATTAGTGCAAAATTTTGTTTACTAAAATGATTCGTTCTGGCCCGTATGGACCTGAAGCGTCTACCAGAGGGCAACAGGTTAAAGAGATGGAATCCAGGGTGGGTGGTGTCCTTCAAGATGTTTCTGACCCTGCTAATACAATGAGATTTGTAGATGTCAGACAAGAAAGGCCGAGGACAGCCAATGATCTTCTGTGCAGTGTTTGTCACCCTCTGCAGTCTCTTCCTATCGGCCACACTGTCACAGCATAGGTCAGCAAGCTCTCAATGGTGGAACGGTAGAAGGTCACCAGTAGCTGGGTGTTGAGTTGCTCCTTCTTAAGCACCCTCAGGAAGTGTAGCCGCTACTAGGCCTTCTTGACCAGTGCTGTGGTGTTGACCGACCAGGAAAGGTCTGCAGAGCTGTAGACGCCGAGGAATTTAAAGGACTCCACTCGCTCTACACATCCGCCGTTGATGTACGGGGGTAGTATCGGCTCTGTTCCGCCTGAAGTCCAAGATGAGTTCCTTGGTCTTGGTGATGTTTAGTGCCAGGTTGTTTGATGCACACCACTGCTCCAGTTTCAGGACCTCATCCCTGTAGGCCGCCTCATTTCCTCCTGTAATCAGCCCCACCACTGTTGTGTCATCAGCAAATTTGAAAATGATGTTCTCTGGGTGGGCGGGACTGCAGTCATATGTGTAGAGGGAGTAGAGTAGTGGGCTCAGCACACAGCCCTGGGGAGAGCCAATACTGAGATTGCGGGAGAAGAAGAGGTGAGGTCCTTGTTTCACCTGCTTAGGTCGGTTGACCAAAAAGTATTTTATCCAGGAGCAGGTGGATTGTGGAAGCCCCAGGCTGGCTAGCTTGGAGATTAGAATGTCCGGTATTATTGTGTTAAAGGCTGAGCTGAAGTCAATGAAGAACATTCTGACATAGTTCCCCTGTTGCTCCAGATGAGTCAGTGCTGAATGGAGAACAATGGCTATGGCGTTTTTGGTGGATCTGTTAGTCTGATGCGGGTCTAGGGTGGAGGATGAGACATGCTTTGATGTGTTTCAAAACCAGTTTCTCGAAGCACTTGGTGATAACTGGGGTGAGTGCTACGGGGCGGAAGTCATTGAGGCTGGTTGTGATTGACTTTTTAGGGTTCCGGATGATTATGGCAGATTTCAAGCAGGGTGGGATGACGGCTTGTTCCAGAGACAGATTGAAAATGTCAGTGAAGACCTGTGATAGTTGATTGGCACATGCCTTGAGCACCTTCCGAGGTACTCCATCTGGACCTGCAGCCTTCCTAGGGTTCACTGCACAGAGCACCTCCCTCACATCCTGTGCCTCAAGAGTACGTGAGGGGGGGTGCCAAAGGTTCAGCTCCTCTGCCAGCTCCACATCTAAATCTCCGGGTGTCACAGTACAGCCTTTGTAGTTGGTGATGGACTGTATGCCCTGCCATACCTGCCTGGGATTGTTGAGATGCTCCGCTATCCTCCTCTTGCAATCTGCCTTGGCAGCCTGGATGCCTCTCCTCAGGTCGGCGTGAGCGGCACTGTACAATGCTCTGTCACCAGACCTAAAGGCTGAGTCATGGGCCAGGAGGAACATGGTTTGTCATCCAGGGTTTTTGATTTGGGAACACCCCGATGCACTTTTCCACGGTGACGTTCCCAATGCATTACTTGATGTAAGACAGCACTGAGTCTGTGAATGTAGCCAGGTCGTCATGGTAAAAGGCATTCCACTCTGTGTGTTCGAAGTAGTCCTGCAGTCGGGAGAGGGCATCCTCAAGCCAGGTGGTAATGGTCCTTTCTGTAGGCTTTGTTTGTTGACGGAGAGGGGTGTATGCTGGGGTGAGGAGCAGGGAGAGGTGATCTGACTGGCCCAAGTGGGGCAGGGGTACGGCTATGTAAGCATGCTTGATGTTGGAATACACATGATCCAGAGTATTTTCCCCTCTTGTTGGGTATTTTACATGTTGGTGGAATTTTGGTAATACAGACTTGAGATTTGCTTTGTTAACGTCCCTTGCAATAATGTGGGTGCCACTGGGGTGGGCGCGCTGGTGAGTATTGATGGAGTTTAGCAGTAAAGAGAGAGCAGTGTTTACATTAGCATCCGGTGGTATGTAAACTGCAGTGATGACAACAGCACTAAGCTCTCTAGGCAGGAAAAAGGGTCTGCATCTCACCGACATGAACTCCAGGTCAGGAGAACAATGTCTGTCCAAAACAGTGCTGTTATTACACCAACCTTAATGTACGTAGATGCAAAGCCCCCCTCCTCTATTCTTCCCGGAGTCTCTGTTCCTGTCCCATCTGTGCGGCCTGATAGCTGCACCGTAGCATCAGGGATTTGTGTATGTGGCCAAGTCTCTGTGATGGTAAGTATGTTTGTCTACTTGCACTACTGAGCACCACAGTCGTCTGGACTTATTGGACATCGGTTTCCAACTGAAGATGACCATCTCCAGCGACTTTCATTGCTCACAAAATTCCAGATGAGATAGCGAGACCAGCGGGATCTTCGTGGATTGTTATCGGGTCTGGCAAGCAACGAAGACGGCGACGTGAGAGGAAGCAAAAGCAAGGCTGCAGGGCTGTGCTACTGGCTAGGCTAAGGAAACAGCCACTTAAACCTCCGCTACCTCTACCAAGCCTCTACCTTACAAACGCCAGATCCACGGTACACAATATGGACAACCTGAAATGGCAGCTGGCTGGTAATCGCTATGTTCGCGATAGTAAGGGGTGTTGGGCAAAAGATTCTTCTAATCCAGCTGTAGCTCAGTTTGACCTTTTCTTCTCAGTCATTTACTTTTTCAGTTTGCTTTGGAAGTGCAACTTAAACAGAGTTTTCACAAAGCAAAAATTAACCCTAATTTTGTTTTGCAGTGTTTGTGTATTTTCTGGTAGTAATAATAATAATAATGGCTTGCATTTATACGCCGCTTTTCGAGACCCTCAAAGCGCTTTACAACTCCATTATTCATTCACTCACACATTCACACACTGTTGGAAGCAAGCTACGATTGTAGCCAGAGCTGCCCTGGGGCAGACTGACAGAAGCCAGGCTGCCATATCGTGCCATCGGCCCCTCTGGAAGTGTCTCGTCCAAGGACACAATGACATGTAGCAGGCATGAATCAAACCCATGATTTCTGAGTCGCAGGCCGGTAACTCTACCACTGACCTACAGCTGACCCACAGTAATAGGTAACGAGAGCCAGAAAGGGCATGTGCAAAGTGGGATCACTTTTATTTCCTTTCAGATATCCAGTCCACATAAATACACCAGAGGTAGGGTTGGAATTCATTTTAAAAATCACCAAAAACTCTTTGTGGATGTGCATTTGTGAACACTGTCAACACAACAGGACATCTCATGAAGTACTTCCCTTTTTATTTTAAAATAAGAGTTTCAAATATAGCTATAACAGGGTATCAAGATTAAAGCATTCACCTTCATAACTGCCGCTCATAATAACATCTTACATTTACCTCACCTGACAAACTCATTCTGACAGCTATATGCCAATTTGCAAGATAGATGGCACAAAGAGTAAAACGGAGCAATGTTTTTGCAATTATTTCAATTGGCCAGTTGATCAATATTACATTTAGTAGGTAGTGTTCTATTACTTGTTCTAAGCCAGTGTTTTTCAACCCTGATTCTCAAGGCACACTGTCCTGCATCTTTTAGGTGTTTTTCTGTTTCAACACACTTCATTTCAGTTTATGGCTGATTAAAAGGCGTTCGCTGAATTACAAACAGGTGTGTTAAAGCAGGGAAACATCTAAAACATGCATGGCAGTGTGCCTTGAGGAGGAGGGTTATAGAACACTGCTTTAAGCTACTGAATTAGGAAAGCCTTGTTCCCCTTTCACAAACCACTGTTGGTAAAAATGCACTTCTGGCTTCCTGTGAAAACAGTAACAGTGAAAAGCAGCTGTGTGTATGGGATGTGGCGATTTCAGAGTCAGTTCTCACCTGTAGCTCCTGTGTGCTACTGCACTGCTCCATCTTTAACAACACTCTCTCTGCATCCTCAAGCCACACACGGAAAACCAGCAGCTCCTCTCGGATCTTTTCTCTGTCCTCCAGCTCCAGTCTGGCTCTAAGTAAACCCTCCTTGCTCTTCTGCCCCACACTGAAAAGACACACAACACACACATTCAACTGATGACACACAGTGCGAAGCAAAAGTATTCATACCGGGAACTTTTTTACTTTAGCACATTTCAAAACTATGATGATATTCAAAACCAACCTGGCCCAATGTAAAAAAGTAACTGCTTTTCTTGCGAATTAAGTTTGATTAAATACAAACACTGATAAATTCCCCAAGCCACATCTAGGCTTGATTAATGCGACCTGTAGAATTAATAAATCCCTCAATTAGAACCTGTTTGACAACACGAATTATGCTAAAAGATATCCAAATGCAACACACGACCTCAGGTGGTAGGAGTTTGTCCCGTAACTGGTTGGTTGCCACTTAAAATCCCTGCTCCATCCGTCTCGGTCATTGTGTCCTTGGGTAAGACACTTCCTCCACCTTGCCTGCTGCTGGTGGTCAGAAGACTGATAGACTGATTCTATGACAGCCTCACTTCTGTCAGTGTGCCCCAGGGTAGCTGTGGCAACAATGCCACCATCAATAAGTGAATGACTGAATGTAGTGTAAAGTGCTACAAAAATGCAGACCATTTACATCATGCCTCGATCTAAAGAAATTCAAGAACAGTTGAGGATCAAATTCACTGATATCTATCAGTCTGAATAGGGTTACAAAGCCATTTTTAACGCTTTGAGACTCTAGAAAATCACAGAGAGAACCATCTAAACTTAGCCACTTTTGCTATTTCTGCTTCCCCCAGGTTCAGCTTTCCACATTCCTCACCCTCATTCACACTCATGTATTCTGCCTTCTCTCTGCATAACCAAATGTTTCCTCTAACTTTTCATGTGTCTGACCTAACACACAAACGCCCTGAGCGGTCCCTCTGACCATTGTGAGCAACATCAGATGTGTGCACTGTGGTCATGCCAGCATCGCATCCATCCAGTGTACATAGTTTATAACAATAATCAAATTACAGCATTTTAATTTCTGTGAGAATATGTTTTTTAATTAAAGCTACATTGTGTATTTTTTGAGTTAATTCTTAGCAAAAAAACCTTTGTTCTTTTAAAAATATGTGCTCATTCATGTGTAATTACTTCCACCTACTAATGAAAGTATTCTCTTAAGTGTAGAATCTGCTATTCAGAACACATACGCGCGAGTCACATACATACTCGCGACGTGGCAGACGTCTGACTATATAACTAAATGCAATGTAGTTTTCTAAAGTAACCTCATCACTGGAAGGAACACTGGACGAAGTCGTAGCACTGGAAGCCACGTTAACCTTGGCATGAAACGGCCACCGTAGGAGTTAAAACGCACTCTGAATGGGGGGGTGGGAGGCGGGGCTAGAACGTAATATTCAGTTGGTGGTTTCACTGCTTGTTACGGCCCTTGGCCTGGCAGCCTGTGGAATGTATGCAGATTGGACTGTATGAGTGCATCCTGGGGATTGGCTGCCTCCTCCCTCCTTCTGATGCGGCTCTGGTTGTGGCATCCCCACTCCATGATTGGTCACTACACTTCTCCCCATCTGTGGTTGGCTGGACCTCTGCTGCCCTCTTCTGAACTCAACTATAAAAACTCTCATCATTCCCTCATTCAGGGCAGCTGTGTTGGCCTGGTGTGTTCTCAGCTTGCCACTCAATCGTTTCCAATGTTCGAGGTTCTGTTTGTTTTGTTGGTTCTGCTTGTGTGTGTTCTGAGATTGTTGTACCATTTTACTTTATGCTGCAGAGAGCTTACAAGTTTTGGGTTGATCTCTTGTGTTTTTTTGTTTAACCTTAGGTCTGTCACAGGACAGTATTATTTGTTCTTTATTCTTTTGTGTTTTTGACTTTAGTTCTATTTACTGTAATCGGTTTGTTTTAAAGGAGGACTTATATCTAACCTCATCTTTCAGTTCTTGTTCTTTATCAAGAAGGTTTTCATCCTACCTTTGCTTTTTGTTAACCATTTTGAACTTTTGTTGTGTATTTTGAATAAACCTTTTGGTTTTTACAGTATACCAGTTTCAGTTTTGTTAATGTTGCCACCTCTTGTTCCCCTGGACTAACTGGGGTCGTAAGACCTCTAGATGGGAGAAGATCTTATCCAATGTAGCTTTAGGTACATTATCCCACTTACAACGAAAATGACAAAGATCTTATTCATGACCTGTGTAGTGTGTTAACACTATTGTAAGTATAAATATCTCATTGTAACTGTGGAGAAACATGAACTACCAAGTAAGCCAAGCTAACTATGAACTCAAATTTTGAAAACACACTTAACATTTTTTTAATAAAGCTCTCACTTGTATTATAAGCATGAGCCATTGTGAGAAGCTCTTGCTGAGCACTGGGTAAGAGTGGTCTGGGAGAGGGTCCTGTAATTCTTTGTCTGCAAAATACAGTATATAATCACACGATAATTTGTATTTCTGCTGCTCATTAACTGGTGACAGTATTTAATGATCAATTTTCATAAATGAACAGTGTAAATAAATGACACTAGATAAGCACAAATCTGATTGAGGACTTAAATTTCCCCTTATTTTTCACGCATCCAGTGGTTGTACACGCTGTTGACAGGGCTGGACTGGTAATCTGGCATACCGGGAAAATGCCCGATGGGCCGACGCACTTGGGGGCCGGTCGATATATATATATATATATATTTTTTTTTTTCTGCCAACGACTGACCCATAAAGCAGGGACAGCGGCCCATTGGTTCATTTCCCATTGAGAATGAGAAGACACGTAACAATTTGGGCGAGGTCTCATGACATGGGCCAGAGTGGTGGCACTGGGACAGGCATACAGTCAATGGACGGGATGCTGCTGAGCTGAAAATGGAGAAGGGTAAGAAACGCTCCGGTGGCACTGAAAAAGTACGACTCAAAAAGCTGAAATCTCTGGAGGTGGAAGCTGCTAAATGTTTATGGTTGACAGACCTATTTGGTGCCGCTGCGCGAGGAGACGCGCAAGTGGAGACATCCATGGTAAGTAACGTTAGCATGGAGTTGTGACCTGAATAACTGACAACTTGTGACAACATATTAGCCCAGAGTTGAAGGGCTGACTGTTGGTAGTTGCGGTTGATTTTGTTAAATATGCCAAATTGTGATACTTTCGATTTTTATTGTTCAGAAGATTTAGCTAAGATAGCTAACAGCTACTAACGGCAGCGTTCTCTGGTTGCCATAGCAACAGTAAACATTAGGGGGAGACACTACAGGTGAATAGAAAAGTTAGCTTCAAGATACCTTCATAAAACTTGCCAAACTTAATCCTAGTATTAAAACAAACATCTTTTGTATTAGAAGTTTTGATATAAATTCTGTTATGCAAATAAGGTGTAATCTGGTAAAAAAAATTTGCTAATTTGCATATATTAGTAAACGTATCATCTCAAAATTGGGGAGAGACAGATTAAATTTTTCTTAAATTTTCTAATCATATATGTTATCAAAAACTTTTTACAGAGGGAATTGGGTTTATTTCATTTCATTACTTCATAAATCAAAAAACAGTGTACTGTAAGTAGCTCCAAAAAACTCATTTTCGCCCTGTTTATTTACACAAAATAGCACATTTTTTTTAGAATGATGTATTGATAAATCGCTCTGTATTTTTTTCTTTTCAGCTCATAGCACAGAACAATGGTGGAAAGTTTGATGCATATAGGTATAACTGATTTCAAGATTATTCGTTTTGAATGTTGGAAAAAACTAATTTTGAAAAAAATGCAATTAAAGATTTGGACTAGATAATTCAATGCAATGTGAAGTGCAAATGACCCTCGAATCCCTTGTTTCGTGTTTGTGATTGGTCATTAATTTAAACAGGCATACCATTTTTGGACATTTTTCTTTTTACTTTTTCTTTTTTGGGGGCTTTTTGTTTAGACTGCTTCGCGTTAACAGGCAACAGGAAATACTGAGACGGAAAATAGAACGCCAAATCTGCTGTCTCACCCGCACTAAAATGATAAAAAAAAATCGTCGATTTTAGAGGTGTTTCAGAGTTGTAGTTTGTTTTATTCTGAAAGCCAACATGTTAAGGATGTTAAATATCCACAAATCTCAATATAGACCAGGTCACGAAAAATCCCTGTTTTTGGCTGTAGTGTCTTGCCTTAACATGAACTAATGTGTCAGGCCACATGTGCTTTATTTGTTGACTGCTATCACGGAATATGACTCTCGTTTGTACTGTAGTATGCATGAGAGGAGATGCTGCGAGATTTGTGGACTTTTATGTAGTGTCGGCTGATAATGTAGTGGGCTGGTCTGGACAGAAAATGCCAGGGCTGAATTTTTGTCCAAGTCCACCCCTGGCTGTTGATGGCCTCATCTGCTTGCAGCTTTGACTTTATGTGCATCAGCTGATCCAAATGTTCCACTTCAAGATGATTTCTCGATGCTGTTTTGATACGATTCATTAAACTAAAGCCTCTTTCACAGTCTGTGCTGGATGCTTGAAATGTAGCACAAATATTGATATATTTAGCTGCATAAATACGTATGTGAATCACATCACTGGCTGGAGCAGCCAGCCACTGGTCACTCAGTGACATAAACGTTATTGTCTTGAAGTGAAATCTTTTAACCCAAATGCAGAATCAAACAGCGAGCCCAAAAACTAAAAGATTTATTCCCACAGTATGAGCAGGTAAACTCTAGTCCTGCTGACTGACAGGAGCAGGAGCAGCGCTGATATGTTCCCATTGCAGGTTAAAGGGACATGAAGTTGTATCCCATCCTCACCATCAGCATAGTGCATACACACTGACCCATATCTGTGGTCACCTCCTGGTCGGAGCTCTGGCTGTTACAAGTCTTTCAAGAAAGTAGTCAGGAAATAAAAAACCCAGGAATTCATAATAAAGATTTTTCACACATATATCAAGTGGAGTACTATAGCAAAAGCTGTACTGCTCCGCTTGTGAAAGTAAATCTGTTGGGCTTCTACTTGGTACTCAGACACCAATTCTGAGCTCCACACTGCCAAACAGGACACGTAAAAAAAAAATTAAAAAAAATATATTATTCATTTGCATCACAAAAAAACGCCGGCCAAAATTCACAACTCGTTATTACTCGGCACTATTTTCTTTCTATTCCAATCAATCCGCGCTGCGGCCAGCATCAACTGTTGCGCTCCTCCCGTCACTGTTAAATGCCAACAACATGTCTGATTACAAAACATCGATGATGAAACTCCTGTAGCGCGATCCGAGATGGATCGGATGAAGAAGAAACTTTTTATAGCACAACACCAAAGGGCTACCTTTATGAAATGAACCGGAGTATACGGATGATGAACTTCAGCAGACGGAGCTAGATCACTGTAGATAGGGTGAGTAGGCTAAGTGTGGACGATCTCATGTTGTGCAATTTTTGTTATCAGAATTAGACAACTTTACGTTGTTTTGATCAGTACCCAGATACCAATTACAATTACTGGATCCGTTTTAAACCCCTTGCCTCCATTTCTAGCTTAGAGACGTTTTCTGATTGTGAACCAGATCTGTGCCAGATAGAGGTTTCAGCTTAAACATTCTAACTGCCATCAGTTCAGTATTTATATCATTTTTCAGATCTGGCCCAGATCACTTTTCCCATATGGTAACCGAAAGACATTCGCTGTGTCTGACATTGATTTGGTACTTCGGTAAAGTTAGAAAAATATTCACAGATTCGGCTTTTGCGGCTCAATAACTTATCATCGGAGCATCGCTTTTACAAAACCGACACATCAGTGCAATCACAGGCAGGTAGACTGCCAGCTACAATCGCATTTTCCTCAAAACAAGCAGACATCCGCGCTGGGAGACATGCATTGGCCTCTATGCAGAGCCTGCTGGTGCGTGAATGCGCAGGGACCGTCTACAAATTGAAACACCGAAAAAATCCAACAAAGAAATATTCAATTGCTTCACCTAAGAGAGGTGAACTGTCAACAAAATTGTGTGTGTGTGTGTATATATATATATATATATATATATATATATATATATATATATATATATATATATATATATACACACACACAGCAAATATAAACCCTTTTCCATTGATCTTACTACAACACATAGTTGTTTGAATGTTTTGTAAGTAATTTTTGGAATTTTTATTATTATTCAAAAAACTAATAGAATGTGCAATAACTAATTACATGTTGTAGTGTCATGAAACTCATAGCACAAATATACCATCTCCCCTTGTTCATACTAAAACTCATACCTTGGGAAAATTAGCTTCAAATTCATTTTTGAATGCTAAAATATCACCAAAACGAATTTAATGCCTATTTTCCCAAGGTATGAGTTTTAGTATGAACAAGGGGAGATGGTATATTTGTGCTATGAGTTTCATGACACTACAACATGTAATTAGTTATTGCACATTCTATTAGTTTTTTGAATAATAATAAAAATTCCAAAAATTACTTACAAAACATTCAAACAACTATGTGTTGTAGTAAGATCAATGGAAAAGGGTTTATATTTGCTGTGTGTGTGTCTATATATATATATATATATATATATATATATATATATATATATATATATATATATATATATATATATACACACACACACACACACACACACAATTTTGTTGACAGTTCACCTCTCCTAGGTGAAGCAATTGAATATTTCTTTGTTGTATTTTTTCGGTGTTTCAATTTGTAGACGGTCCCTGCGCATTCACGCACCAGCAGGCTCTGCATAGAGGCCAATGCATGTCTCCCAGCGCGGATGTCTGCTTGTTTTGAGGAAAATGCGATTGTAGCTCGCAGTCTACCTGCCTGTGATTGCACTGATGTGTCGGTTTTGTAAAAGCGATGCTCCGATGATAAGTTATTGAGCCGCAAAAGCCGAATCTGTGAATATTTTTCTAACTTTACCGAAGTTGATTAGGTCCAGATCTGCAATATGAATTCAATTCAATTCAATTCAAATTCAATTCAAAATGACTTTATTAATCCCAACGGGAAATTAAATGTTGTTGTAACTCATTATGCAAGTTCCTTCAAAGATTTGTTGTAGATGCTGATGGCTGTGGGTAGGGATGATCTCCTGTAGCAGTCTGTAGATCTGAAGAAGCCTCTGACTGAAGACGCTCTGTAGTTGTATGACAGTCTGATGTAGAGGATGCTCTGGATCTATGGCGTCTTCTTTTCAACTCATCAGGGTTTTGTGGCTGTAGTTGAGGTATTATTTGAGCTTTTGTGATGTTAATCAGCTGCTGCCAGTTGTAAACCACCTTGTTGCCATGGTTATGCATCATAACAAATGTCCAAAAATAAGAAGTATCAGCAAAAATCCTTCCAGCTGCACAGCATTCAAAACCAGAGAGAACAGTTGTCCACAAAAACAATGTTTCTACCAGAAATGGAAGAATTAAAGTTTTAAAAAAGAAAAAAATATGAACCAAAGTAACAGAGCTACTCCAACATGCTGCCACCTTGAGCGGCGCAATTCCGGGAATTGAGCCGATGCTGTTTTCACATAGGCTACACTGGTGTGGCCCGAATCTGTGATACATATCTGAGCCGATTGCATTTAAAAAGGGCTAAAAACTGCTCTGCTCCATATCTGCAAAACGGATTAGAGCCAACACTGTTTTGACAGAGACTACCTGATTAGCCTGATTTGCTTTGTCAGAAACTCCTGAAGACACAGGTGGAGCCCTCAACAATCGCCTGGATCAATGACTACCTGACCAACAGACCACAATTTGTGAGACTGAAGAATTGTGTGTCAAACCAGGTGGTCAGCAGCACAGGAGCACCACAGGGGACCGTACTCTCACCATTCCTTTTTACTCTGTACACCTCAGACTTCCAGTACAAATCAGAGACCTGTCATCTGCAGAAATACTCAGATGACTCTGCAATTGTCGGGTGTATCAGAGATGGACAAGAAGCTGAATCCAGAGAGCTGGTGGACCGCTTTGTGACATGGTGTGGAAACAATCGTCTCACCTTGAATGTGAACAAAACAAAGGAGATGATTGTAGATTTCAGAAGAAACAGGGATAAGTCAAACACTGTTTCCATCATGGGAGAAGAAGTGGAGGTGGTTGAGGAATATAAATACCTCGGAGTTCACCTTGACAACAGACTGGACTGGAGGCGCAACAGTGAAACCGTCTACAAGAAGGGACAGAGCAGACTGTACTTCTTGAGGAAGCTTAGGTCCTTCAAGGTTTGCAGCAAGATGCTGCAGATCTTCTACAAGTCTGCTGTGGAGAGTGTAATCTCTTCAACCGTCATCTGTTGGGGTAGCAGCATCAGAGCCAGAGACTTAAAAAGGCTCAACAACCTGATAAAGAAGGCTGGTTCTGTTCTTGGGACAACTGTGGAACATCTGGAGATGACAATGCAAGGAAGGATTCTTCATAAAATCAAAAAAATTATGGACAACCCTGAGCATCCTCTTCATGAGACAGTCATACAACAACAGAGCGTCTTCAGTCAGAGGCTTCTTCAGTTTCGCTGCAATACAGACCGCTACAGGAAATCATTCCTGCCCACAGCCATCATTATCTACAACAACTCCTTAAAGAATTGATTATATGAGCTATACCAACACTTAATTTCCCTCTGGGATCAATAAAGTATTTTTGAATTGAATTTGAATTTGAATGTGGACCACATCCAAAAAACTTTTCTCAAACTGTGTGAAGAACTCAGAGGAATAAACTTTTTCAAAATAACACCCTGTCTGTAAATTTTTTTTCTATCTAGAGCATGAGATCAGATGAGGTCATTAAACTGAGCAATATTATCAGTGTTTGAAAACTATACAGCAACATTTTGTGATGCTATAAGGTCTGTTACAGCACAGGTCCGTTTTACGACAGCGCCAAAAGTGCCAAGCTCCGTCTGCTGAAGTTCATCATCCGTATACTCCGGTTCATTTCATAAAGGTATCCCTTTGGCGTTGTGCTATAAAAAGTTTCTTCTTCATCCGATCCATCTGGCATTGCGCTAAAATGAGTTTCATCATCAGATGTTTCGTAATCAGACATGCTGTCAGCATTTAACAGTGGAACAGCTGAAGGAGCGCAACGGTTGATGCTGGCCGCAGCGCGGATTGATCAAGATAAGAGATACTTTAATAATCCCCGTGGGGAAATTAAGTTTCGGTACAACCAATCCAAGATCATACAAACAATTACAAACATTAACACAATACAGGATTTGGAAGAGCGCGGTAGCAGCCGGCTTTACCAGCGCCCCTTTTAGCAGATAGAAAGGATTCACAATAGATCGGGGGTGAACAGGGGAAAAAAGGCAAAACCACAGCAAAAACATATTAGCACATGTATCGGTCATAACATATGAGAACACAAATGGGACGGGGGGGATTCGGGAACCCTCCGTACAGAGAAACCGGTCGTGGCCATCCAAAGCATGTGCCCATCATTTCGCTGTGTGAAGAGTGGGCAGGAGTCTTAGGGTACCGCGAGCATGTTGAAGTCCAGGACTGCGTGCATGTATGTGTGCATTAATGTGAGACAATGAAACTCCTCTCAGTTCAATCCCAGAGTCTGTCGCCTGTGATGTAATATACGACCTTGGGGCTGAGTCAGGGAGCTCACAGGCTCATGTGGGGGATGGGGGAGTGGGGTGGGATGGAGCGTCCTTTTGCACACACATCCAAGGGAGTTTTTGTTTGGTCTACCAAGACCAAGGAGTCGAATTCCAGTAGATAAGAAGTTGTTGGAATGGAATGAAAATAGTGACGAGTAATAATGAGTTGCGAATTTTGGCCGGCGTTTTTTTTGTGATGCAAATGAATCATGTTTTCAAACGCATATAGTTTTCTGAAGCAAAACGGCACAGTTTGTTGCCCCCCGAAACTAGCCGGGACTACTTTCTTGAAAGACTTTTGACGGCCAGAGCTCTGACCAGGAGGTGACCACAGATATGGGTCAGTGTGTGTGCACTATGCTGATGGTGAGGATGGGATACAACTTCATGTCTAAAAATGCGAACTATCCCTTTAAATGCTAAATTCTGATTTCTTGTTAAAACCCATTTTCTTATTTAAACTTTTTCTTTCTTTTGTGGCGGCTGAAACAATCCAGTGATAAAGTTACAATAACGTTCCGAGCCCATTTCCTAGTTTAAATCCTCCGATTTTCTGACTTCTAACTTTTATGAACCTATACATGTTTTATATCATTGGAACGCTAAGAGTCTTGTGATTATAATTATGTCTGGCCTTTAAGGATACAATCATAACTGAAGACACAGTGAGCGCGTTCTCCTGATGGAGGTATACAAATATGGAACTCACCACTTTGTAGTCCAATAAACGTGACAAAACCGATCCATTTCGAACAAAAATTGTCTTTTTATACAATAAGGGTCCGATTAAAGTCCTCCGATAAAGTGATTAGTCCCGAACAACAGCAAAACCAATAAAAAATGTAAAACAAACAGCGAAAATGCGCTCCCGAAATGTCTATGGCCATTTTTGTAGTCTTTACGGCTTTGTTTCCGATTCCTTCGCTTCCACAGGTCACTGAGCATGCCCAGAAGAAAAAAAAAGAAAGAAAAATTCATCTGGTGTTTTCCTTACGTAGGGTAGATCTCCAACCAATGGCGCATGGATGGAAAGTCACGTTATGGTAAGTAACTCGAACCAATCGCGGTCCAGAACTCTGATGATTGATGCATCGAATAGCCAATGTAATGCTGTGAACGCAGATATATACATGACCGGTCGGACTTATTCACAGCCATTGTATATGACGTGCGTAAAAATGTCTTATTCATGAAGAGATTACGCACAGTGCGTACCAGTAACATACTGTTTCAGCATCGTGTCCAAACACCCTTTATAATCAAAATACAACATAGAAGGAAGCCGTAGAGCTTTATATGGTAAGATGCAGTTATGATTCTGATGATATTTTTAATTCAGTGAGGACTGCGGCATTTACCCAGGAGATGGCGGATATGGCACACTTTTGACCACCTTTGACCTGTAGTTATAAAAATGTGTGCAGAATACTCATTTTTTGGTTTATTGCTGTCAAATTTGGTGTGGCTTTAGACCCACAGTGTGTTTTAGGTCACCACCTCTTTTTAAAGCCATTTTTACAGCATGTATTTATATAAAATAAATAATCGGACACAAATAAAATTATTTTTCAGTGTATTAAAATTCATATTGCTTGGTAACAATAGCACTCAGAGATATTAACACAGTTCTGGGATCAATCTTTGAGTGTTTGCTTTCCAAAGAGACCCCAGCCATGTCTCTACTCAAAATGGCTCAAGAATAGCTTTAAGTTAATTTTGGATATGCGTTTTTAAAAAATGTAGGGCGGAAATTGCAGGAATTTTAAGGGGTTAAGATTGACAATAATGAGAGGAATAAAACAAAAATTTCAAATGTTTTCAGAACATCTTATAACTTGCTTTTCGTTAAAGAAAATTCCACCAAAACACTACAGACTTTCTAAATAAATCAAGCACATTTCACAGCGCACAAACTTGGCGCTGTCAGCTGCTCTGTGCATAGACGAAAGCGCTCCGCTCCTATATAAACAGGAAGATCGGAGTTTGTGTCTGGATTAATTAATTATTAATATTTTTTCTTTACCTTAGTCTTATTTTCATACCCGTGTCTATCTTTAATCTTGACCCTGGAAAAGACTTCATGCAGACCACATAACCTATCTATCGGGTTTGAAAAAAATAGAATTGTGCTGTTCGAACGGTCCTAAAAATCAGATATGGGCAAAAATGTTAGATTGGATGCACATTTGCCTCCAGCGTGAACGTCTTATCTGTAAAAGAAGATGTCTTAGATTTTAACAAACCGACACACAGCAGAAAGGCAATGGCAGCTATATAGTTACTGTGTTGTGTCAGTGTGTGGGTCTCTGCCGCATTGATATGGCAATAACCATGAATATCGGGTTTGGCCGAGTGTGTGTTTTTCTAATTGGACCGGTGCAGGGCCACCGCTGGAACTGTAAATCAGTGCATATGCTCATTGATTCATACTGAAAATAGCACAGAATGAACTATTTGTTTGCTTTTTTGTTTTTTCAATTCAGGTTAGGTTTTTTTTGTGGTTTTTTTGGTGCGCAGAGCAGATTTTCTGTGTGCGAAGACTGTCAGCAGTGTGCATTTGTGCACGTGGCAGCTTAGAGGGAACATTGCTTCTGACCTTCAGTTCTGAGCCACAACTCCATCTCTCTAAAATCTCATCCGCCCGCTATCATCTTTTATCACAGATTATGTCATCTGCAAATATCATACTCCACAGAGCCTCCTGTTTGACCTCATCTGTCAACTTATCCATCACCATTGCAAACAAGAAGGGGGTCAGAAATGATCCCTGGTTGTAACCCCATCCCTACCTTGAACCGTGCTCCACTCTCTGTCATTTTCCTTATTTATCAGCTCCTTAAAGTTCTCCCTCCACCTTTTAACCCATCTGCACATCCCTTAAAATTCCATCCCTATGTTTAGGTAATGGTTACAGATCCTTTTCCTATTCCTTACTGTCTAACCTCCCATACAGCTTATCAGAAGCCTTCTCCTTTGTCTTTGCTACAGCTCCCTTTGCTTTTGTCTAGCCTCACAGTAGTTCTGTCTACCTCCTCCATGTCTCTGCATACCCCGCTTTTTTTGCTACCTTCTTTCCTTGAAGGCTTTTATTGACTTCTTCATTCCATCATGGCATGATCTCATTGTCTTCTCTCCTCTGGCCTAAAGTTCCACACAGAACCAGATAGTTCAGCGTAAGGATGAGAGGTTCAGCAGACTATTCACAGTCAATAAATAGCTTAAAAATATGTGCACTGCCAGTTCAATGGAATTTATTGACAACAACCTCAAAATGTTCTGGGAACATAACATCTCCAAGGAAGATGGATTTTGTATTACCAAATCTGGAATACAGCTTTCACAAACATATTTTTTCTATAAATCATAAACAAGAAGTCTCTGCCAATTAAAGGAGACATGATAACACAGAGCTCCAGCCTCCCAAAATACGGAGAGTACAAGATTTTCAGCTAAGACTACAGCAAAAGACCAAGTGCATTCTACATCTTCTCCCCACACCTCATCCATCTCTCCACTATCATCTCTCCTGGAACCTCAAAAGATAAAAAGCACTTTCTGACTCACCCCACATCTCACAAAAAGTTTACTGATAACATGAATAAAGGAGTGAAGATGGAAGCACAATTCACACCACGCCAAGGATCATACATTCTATCATCAAGCGCTTGGGACCAAAACAATAAATTCAACTAAAAGCCAAAGAGACCCCTCCTATCTGGACATCTGACAACTGATATGGACTGGGACCATACATTAGTTTTAGACCTATCTGCTCCGAGAAAAGGTCTGGCTCCCCTATGGTAAACCAGTGTAGGATCCCAGAGTTAATAAGTAATGGGAGCATTATAACCAATACGATAAAACGCAGCAGCTTAAAATCAAAGATTTAGACAACTTAGATCTATTTATTGTCTACAGCAACCTCCAATGGACATAACATCTGCCACAAAGTCACTTAAACTGGCTTTATTAAACATCAGATATTTGTCAGGAAAACTATTCTTAATTAATTACTTAATTACTGAGCTAAATCTTGATGTTGTGTTTTTAACAGAAACATAGTTAGATGAAAATAGTGAGGCTCCTATGCTGATAGAATCAATGCCTCCACTAAATTTTTTTAAGTAGGAGCAGGAAACATAAGAGTAGGGGGATTGGTAGATTATTTCGTAATTCACTAAACTGTAAAAAGGTATTCCTGGGCAAATTTGACTCTTTTTGAATGTCTAGCTGACCTTGTTAAATGGCTCTATCCAACCCATGTTTCTAAACATGTATAAACCCCGAAAATTAAAAACTAACTTCTTCAAGGATTTTATTGACTTTTCTGTGATATACATTGATAATGACTGCTTAATCATTGTGGGAGACTTCAACATTCATGTTAGACTTCAGAGCAAAATAAGTATGTTACACACTTCAAAATGTTGGTTTGATTCAACATGTCAAACAGACAATGCACAATCAAGGACATACTCTGGACATTAACTCACTTAGTGGAAGAAATATTATGACAAAATGTTTTCTCAAGTACAGGTCAGCAGAAATCTTTAATGAAGCGTACTCTTTCATGTTCCCATCATCATAAAACTCAGTAAATGAGCTGGTAGAAAACTTCCATTCTAAAATTTCAGACATCATTGATTCCATTGTTCCCATAAATGTGAAGGTCATCTCTAGAAGGAAGAAGTCCCTTTGTTGAAATGCTTCACAGGTAAAAAGTGAAAAAAGAAATTGTCAGAAAGGGGAAAGAAAATGAAAGAAAACTGTACTCATTGTTTACTGTGACATCTATAAAGAGAAACTGAACAAATATTACTTAACACTGAAGTGTGCAAGGGAATCTTTCTTGTCTGAAATCCTTAGCAAAAGATAATAATGCTCGCGTCTTCTTTGCCACGGTTGACAGATTAACAAACACTCCTTTGACAGTGGCATCAGAACTCCAAACTACCTGGACCTGCATTGAATTTGACAACTTCCTTACTAAGAAAATTAAGAAAATTAGAGGGTCAATCTGTACATCAATACCATACCTATTACCAATGTGCCCAATCAATACCAATCTGGAGAAAATATCACCATTCTACAAACTGAACTACAAAAGCTTAGAAGACGTTGTACATCAGTTAATCTTCTCTTCCTGCAATATCAATATCCTTTACACCGGCTTTGTCAAAATGTTCAATGACATCCACATAGATGAGGAATGTGTAAGAACCACAGTGCCGGTACTGTTGGACCTCAGCATGGCATTTGACACTTGACCATGATATGTTATTGAAATAACTTGAAAGCTGGGTTGGACTCTGGAACAGTAGGCTACTTAGCTGGTTTGAGTCTTACCAAAAGAACGCGGACTTCTTCATGTCAATAGGTAACTTTTCACCAGAGTCGGAGAAAAATCATATGCAGGGTACCCCAAGGTTCCATCCTGGGGCCCCTCCTATTTAATATCTACATCCTCCCACTAGCTCAGATTATTACAAGCAATAAGACAGGTTACCATAACTACGCAGATAATAGCTCAACATTACAATGTCACCAAGTGACTATGAACCCATTCAAGTGCAAAGCAGATGCATAGAACAAGTCAATGCACCAATGTGTCATAACTTCCTTCAGCTTAAGAGAAACAAAACTCAAGTTTTTACCAAAAGAGGAATGATCAAGAATCAGTACAAAGCTTCAACTATTACATTAGAAAAGAGTGAACAAGCCTGAAATCTTGGAATAGTGAAGGACTTAGACCTGAACTTTCAGAGACATAAACAATTACAGACAATTACTAAGCCGTGCTTAAATCACCTAAAGAACATTTAAAGGATCAAAAGACTAATGTCCAAACGGGAGCTTGAGAAACTTATCCATGGGTTTAACTTTAGCCAAATTGATAACTCCAACAGTGCCTTCACCAGTTTGCCTAAAAAGTCAGCCCAGTCTGCAACTGTTCCAGAATGCTGCTGCTTGTGCTGAATTTCCCCTTTGTGGGAAAATAAAGGATTATTCCATCTTCTATCTAAAACTTTAAAACATAGAGCACATCACCCCAGTTCTAAAATCATTACATTGGCTCCCTATAACTCAAAGAATAGCCAATAAAATACTTTTGTTAGTTTACAAATCACTGAATGGATTAGTCCCAAAATACATCAAGGATCATTTGTCACATCAACCTTCCAGATCACTCAGGTCTTGTGGTTCAAGTCTATTCTGCATCCCCAGAGTCAGAACCAAACATGAAGAAACAGCATTGAGTTTTTTTATCCTTCTCTAATCCGGAAAAAACTTCTAGAAAACTGCAAATTTGCTCATACACTAAGTTCCTTTAAATTGAGGTTAAAACCCATTTGTTTAGAGTTGCCCTCAATTAATACTAACTGGAACATCATAAATTGTAGTCTGTTTTTCACCTTTTTCTTTAACTTGCCACTGCAGTCTGTTTCTCTTTTTAACTAAATTATTTGTAATTTTTAATCAGCAGTGATACATCTTACACTTCCTCTATCCAACTGCACCTGTATGTACAAACATGTCCTCGAGTCATAACTAGAAAAAGCATTCATGAATGTGGTTTTATTTTGGTTTTACTTGTGTAAAGCATTTTGAATTGCCCTGTTGGTCAAATGTGCCATGCAAATAAAATTGCCTAGCCAATTACCTTGTTTCCACCTTCTTCTTACACACTACTATCCCATGCTGCTTAGCTATGCTCTTTCCTGGAACTACTTTACAATCTTCATCTTTTTAGGAGGCAATTATTTTTCAAATGTTTGTAGAAACTCTCTACAAACTGTTCTTCAGTTAATCTGAATGCCACATGAAGTTTGGAGGCATGTTAATGACTCTGCAGAGGTTAGTGACATATTTGTACTTTGTGTATCAGCCTCTGTTAACCTCAATCTGTGATTTTACTTGGTCTACCACTTCATGGGTGAGTTGCTGTCGTTACTAATCACTTCCACTTTGTTCTCACACCACAAACAGTTTACTGTATTATTATTTTTAATTTTTTTACAGTTTACAGTATTTAGCAACGAAGAGGTTTCACAACTAAACATATTAAAGAATCTTATTATAGAATCCTTTCATAGTACCACAGTGGAATTCTTTGAGCTCCTGAGAGCGACCCATTTGTTCACAGATGCTTGTAAGAAAGGAGCTGGATGCTTAGCTGCTGGATTTCATACAGCTGGATTTTATACAGCTATGGATTTTAGACATTTGGATGGATGAAGTAAATACCTTTGTCAAAATAGTGTAATATAATACTTTATAGAGCCACCTTTCACTAAAGGTCCAGCTGCAAGTCTTTTGGGTCTGTGTTTACCATCTTTGGAGATCTACACACTGAAATAGTTGCTCATTCTTCTTTACAAAGTAGTTCAAGCTCAGTCAGAACATCAGCTTGGCAAACAATAGTAACCTAAAATTATTATGTAGATTGTGTAGGTCTATCACTACAGAATCCAATAAAATGTTTTTTGTTGTAACAGGAAAGTGTGAAAATGTTTAAAGGGTATGAAATTGAAAAGGGTAGTCCTGTCCTCAAAAGAACTTGAGATGTAAATTCATAAAGCCACATAATTACAGCTGTCAGCTTCAGATCTAACAATTGATTAGTAATCCAAGTGTAGCAAGGCTTATGGTAATCAAACTTTTCACAACTACCACACTAATACCTTTCTCAGCAAAACTTTTAAGATGAATACAGCAGAAATGGACACATAATACATACCTGCTATATCGTCCTTGCATCAACTGCAGACGCTGACAAAGTGGAAAGGGTGGAGCCTGCTCTAGATGGGCGGGGACACCCAGCAGCCTGGCTGTGCGCAATTCTAGTGCGGACAGGGCTCGATGTTCACAATCTAGCCTTTCCTGGTACTGTTCCCAAGACTGCAGCAGCTCCTGAAGCTCCTCAGTGGAGAGCTTCATCTCAGAAGCATCAGGAAACTCTGCCTCCACCTTCTCCAAAACAGTGGAGGCTTTCCCCACCTAAACGGTATATCCATTAATCAACATAACATGTATATACATATATTTATATATTTTTTGGGACAATATACATTATTAAGCATAGTTACTGTCAGTTCATCTTGTAAACGTGAATGATTTGGTCACAGAGGCCAATATCCAACTGGCAGGTTGATGATATAAAGTTGGATTAAAACGTTAAATTTTTTGGTGTTCATGTATATCTGTCATGCCTTAATATGATGCCTCAGTAGTTAAAATGTTTATCTTTTTTTTAACTAAATCTAAACTTTATGCTGTTTACATTTTTTAAAGTTTATTTTTAAATGTAAATAGCAAATCAATTATTACAATTAATTATAATATAACCTGTCAAATATCTTCACTGTACTTCTGCTACCTGATGCATGTTTTGCATGTACATATAAAATTATGTCATCTGCATACATCTGACAAAGTTACAGGAGGTGGACAAATTTCAGGGATCGGATTAATGTAAAATCAAAAATGCAGAGGACCCAATGTAGAACCCTGGGGTACACCAACATCATTTTCACATTTCAGAAAATTTGTCATCTATGCAAACATACTGTTCTTAATTGCTCACATATTATTGTATCAATTTAATTGCATAAACTGAAAAATTACATTTCCAAAAACTGGCAATCAGGACCTAATGGTTAACAGCATCAAACCCTTTTTTAATTCAATTCAATTCAATTCAAAAATACTTTATTGATCCCAGAGGGAAATTAAGTCAACAAAGATAGTCCATCCTTTACCACAACTCTCATATTCCATCGGAGGCCCTCTGAACCTTATCTTATGGTCCCTCTTCTTAGCATGCTGCTGGATGATACCATTGTAGGTGTTAAGAACAAACTTGTTAGGTTAACTTACACTGTTTGTGATGTCAAGCCATTCTGTGATTCTCTGTTTGCTGCGAGCAGTCAGCTTGAGCAGGCAGCTTTGTAATCTTGATACCCGTCTCCAGGTTGTGGTTACAGTTGCCTCCCGGCCTCCACGACAGCTCATTTCTGAGCACCACTCCCTGATGTTCTCCAGATGCTTCAGGATGGACTCCATCTCCTCAGACAGTGCCTGAACAAGAGACAAACTTAATGTCAAATTAAAATTTTTGTAAAACGTTTTTGATTTATGTTGAGACAATCAGTGAAGGTGGCGAGAACTTAGTTACAACATACATGTTAGACATTTGTATTTAATTCCGCCTTATGAAGGAGCAGTTATACATACTGTGAGCCTTTCTTCCTGGTCAGTGCAGTCAGCAAGGCAAGTGACTTTCTGAGAGATCTGCTGCAGGAGCATGTCTGCTGAACGAGCAAAGCTCTTGAGTATTTCATCTTGAGACTTGCTGTAGGTTCTTTGCTGCTCTGCACACCTATAAGAAAAGTCTATTTTCATTGTTTTTAAACAAGAAACTCCTAATTTAAAGCAAAAGTTGTGGTGTTGTTTACAGCTCCACGTTAATAAGTCTTTTAGTCCCCCACATGTACAGATCCACACAAAATGACTCATAAAATTTGAACTTTTTCACCTGTTGTCATGTAACCATCCATCCATCCATCCAATGCAGGGTTGTGGGGAGAAATTGATTTGGATTGCTCATGTAACAATCATACATCTACATTTTTTATTGATATTTTTAGTGAACCCAAAGTTGGACATACCTGTGAACTGGAAGGAAAATATATATAGTTTTCAAAGATTTCTACAAATGAAAATCTGACAGTTTGGCATGCATTTCCATAAAGTCCCACTAAGTATACAATATTGCCAAAAGTATTTGGCCACTTGGCTTTACAGATGATGAACCTAATGACTTAACCTACATGAACCTAATAACTTAATCTTTTTCTTAATCAATGTTTTAATATGATGTTGAGAAAATCTTTGCAACTATAATGGTTTCATTTCTTCTGGGAAGACTTTACATAATGTTTAGGAGTGTCTATGAAAATCATTCTTCCAGAAGCAAATTTGGGAGGTCAGACACTGATGCTGGACAGGAAGTACTGTACACTGTCTTGGCCTCAATTAATCTAAATGGAAGACTACACACTGTTCTTCAGTTAATCTGAATGCCACATGAAGTTTGAATGCCTGTTAATGACTGCAGAAGGTTAGTGACATATTTGTACTTTGTGTATCAGCCTCTGCTAACCTCATTCTGTGATTCTACTTGGTCTACCACTTCATGGGTGAGTTGCTGTCGTTTCCAATCACTTCCATTTTGTTCTCACAACACAAACAGTTTACTGTGCAATATTTATCAACGAAGAGGTTTCACAACTGGACAAATTATAGAATCTTATTATAGAATCCTTTCATAGTACCACAGTGGAATTTATTGAGCTCCTGAGAGCGAGCCATTTGTTCACAGATGCTTGTAGAAAGGAGCTGCATGCTTACCTGCTGGATTTCATACAGCTGTTGCTATGGATTTTAGACATTTGGAGGGATGACTAAATAATTTTGTCAAAACAATGTAGTATAATACTTTGTAGAGCCACCTTTCACTACAGGTCCAGCTGCAAGTTTTTGCAAGCTGCAAGTTACTACAGATTCTCACTTCCTGAGAAAGACTTGTTTGAAACCAGATTCATCATGCGTTTCAATTCAATTCAATTCAATTCAGTTTATTTATATAGCGCCAATTCACAACAGATGTCATCTCAAGGCACTTAACAAGAAGTCATTTCAATACAATTATATATATATATATATATATATATTATTTCAAAATTGTTAAAGGTTATCCAACTGCCGGAAGGCAGAAGGGAAGGAACACACCTCCCCCCGCTAGCTGATAAGGAGGGGGATGTTTTAGCTGCGTGCAGCTCAATACAAATGGTTGGGATTTCTTAAGTACAGCGGCAACTTTTACTCTATAATAATAATAATAAAAAACTTAGCTAATATTTTTAATGATATTCATGGGATGTCTGTGAGATCTCTCATATAGTAGAAAAGAAATGGTTTAAAAATGACGGATTATGAGCAGAGTGATTTTATTTTGAAACTCAGGCGGATGTCTACAGGTCCTGTGGGGGAGCAGCAGCTGGGTGGCTACGTGAATTTATTCTCTGTAACAAGCGGCAGCTTCAGATGTTTGCTTCTAACATTTTAATGACAGATAAGATAGCTGTTGAAAGGAAGCAATCTTGTAATGCGCTGGGTTAGAGACTGAAAAAAAGAGAAGAAATGTTCATTACGGGATTACTGTAGTAAAGAATGTAGTAACGCACTCCAAAATTCAACTTTAGTTCCCGTAGCACACTGAGTATAAGCGCACTTCAATATTTACACTCAATGGAGTTGTTGCTAATGGGATAAAATTAAGGGTCTGATTAAGCAGGAAAGATGTCTGGACCTACACCTGAGATTGGGAGAGGTGGCCGGCCCTCGCCCCAATCTGAGTTGAGAATGGTACCACGTTTTGACATCTAGCAACAGACTCTTCCACATATAATCATAATAAGCTAATTTGTAGAATCTTTATGAAGGAGCAGATAAGCAGAGAGCAAGGAATAGAGATGTGATGTTTTGTTATGGAAATATCAGTTGCTGATTATCTCATTGACAAAATGGTAGGAAGTTAGTGAAGCCAGATGGAGAAAAACAAATTAGGAATTTTGTTTTCCACTAAAAATGGGATTTGAATTGTTAGAAAAATGAAATAAAAATAATAGATTTTGCTACAGGAAAAATCTGTTGTGTTAATCATATTATCTCGAGAATTTTTTCTAATTTGTTAGGAAGAGATTTCCTATTTCACTTAAAGTTGGGCATGTTCTCTGTAGGGGATAAATTAATAATCCAAATTTTAGATTTCATAAAATTCTTGAAACGGGACAGCTACCAAAGTATTCTTCTACTTGGAAAGAGAAAAAAATTAAAGTTTTAACTGAAGTTTGTAATCAGATGAAGATAAAATAATCATATTATTGCTAACAGAAGATCCAAATTGAACTTTGCATGTTTTTTGCATTTGGCCAACAATGAGGAACAGGGGTATGGCGACCTCTAGTGGCGAACTAATTAAAGCATTTCTTACGGACAATTCAATTCTCAAACTGATTACTTCATGGACAAGAAGTGTGTCAGACATGTAAAAAAGAAAAGCTTCTCATATAAAATTAAGAAACAGCTTTGAGCAAACAAAGGCTGTACTGAAGAAGCTTGGTTTAGTAAGATAAGATAATTTCTCCTAATGGATTTGTAATGGTTACCAGCGAAACATTTAGATACACTAACTGTTGCAGAAATGTTGTTTAGAGAAATAATGCCTAGATTTGATATCCACAAATGATCTATAGTGGTAACGGAACACATTTTGTGAATGAAATAATTGATAAAATAGGACAAAGATTAGAGATCATTTTTTAGAGACAATTGGATTCTAAAAGCAGATTAAGAAAGGCCATGGATAAGACAAAACAGAATTGGAGATACTGTTTGGTTATGATAAAGTTATATATGAATATAACACCAAGCAATTGAACGGATTTGATGAGACCTTATACCTTCCTACAGTTTGGTATATTAAAATAAGAGGAACAATTACTAACTGTTTTATGACTTTATGATAAAATGTTGCAAATTAAAAAAAAAAAAGCGATGGAAGAAACGGGACAAAATTGGATATTGTCTTGATTTGGTAAATTATAAATGCATATAATACCAAATTTGAATATTGGCCTCATTATATTTGAAATAATCTATGGGTGAGATATAGAATTCCTTAGCTTGGTTTACTGTCTTTTAAAGAACAATTTGATTAAGATCTGGGAGTTTTCATGATCAAAATACTGATAATTACATGAGTTATAAATGCAAACTAATCATATGCCAGATGATCCTATATTCCTACAGGAAGAAGTGAGCTGAAAGTAGGTGACTGGATCCTGAATAAAAGCTGTAAACAGAAAATTGGTCATCACCCAGGTGGAAGGGGCCATTCCAGGTATTTTTGACCACACCAACGGCTGTAGAGACTGAGTCAGATACACTTAATCCATTATAAAAAGCAGAGACCATTACTAGATATAGGGAAAGCAGTCTAAGAAAAGTGGGGTTAAAGACTGATTCCAAAGGGAGGTAGATACATTAGGTTCTACTTGTCTCAACCTCTGTGAAGAGAACCAGGAGAGCCACTTTTCTATAGAGACTGTTTGAAGGGAGAGATAGTAACTAAGAAGGTTTTTCTGCTATCTAGTACTTTTATTTTTACAGCTTTTTGGTGGTGTTATTTCAATAGGAACGTTAGGACTCAGAAAAATGACATATAGCACATGAGAATGCTGATTTATTGTCTTGGTTCACTCAGAGAAGGACACACAGAAACCCATTTGAAACCAGTGTATGGTGACAATATGCAAGATATCTAGCAAATAAATTACGCATTATTAATTGTTTTGTTTGTTCTCAGATGCCATATTCTGTAGGACATTTACCCAGATATGTAGAAGCTTTCACTAATCTTAATGATCTGTTTCCAGATGTTACACTCCTCTCCAGGATTTGGACAAATTCTGAGCATGAAGTAAATGAACGAAGTTATATGGGTAAAAATGTATATACTTCCATGACAAAAGTAAGGGTAAATTGGAGACTGGGACGACATGGGATTGATCAAAATGGTTAAAGCTGTACCAGTACACTTAAAACCTGACCAAATATTTATTTGTTTTGAAAATGATAAAAATCGGACCACACTTTCATACCAATCTGGGTGCATGTGAAAAATATACAGTATGTGCTCCATACCGTGAATGTGATGGGAACTTTTCTATGGACGACCTGCTGATTCTCTGCGGATTTTGGCTCTGACGCAATTACCCTCAAAATGAGAATGGTGGATGTGCTTCTGTTGAGACTTAAAGAGCATTCTTTCTTGTATTTGCAGAGGAGATCCGACACAACAGAAGGAGGAGGCGTGATATTTCAGCGCCTCATGGTCCCATCTGGGCTCCGATATGCCCACTGAAAACAAATTATGGAGTGATTGAAATAAGGTTCTATTATCTTTTTTCCCATGGACCGAGGTGGGTAAGGTCATGTTATGATTGGACACATTAAATTATAGATTCAGTGGTTTTGTTAATTCTTCCCTGGCAGAAAGGTATAGCAGCTGAGATCTAGGAATTGAGCTTAAATACTGTATACATGGAGATTGGTCTACAATACAGGTGTTTATTGAACTATAATATCTCTCCGTAACAGGCTGCAAATCTAGTCACACTTGTTTAACAGGAGACTTATATAATTGGATGTTTCTGAAACAGTTCTGTTTCAGAAAAAGGGAGGAGATCCTTGGGCACTAGGGGAACTTAAATTTCAATTATTTTTTACAAAACAAAGCCTTTCAATTGGTTGCTTTAAAAGCATTTCAGATAAATGAAAAAATAAATAAAAAACAGCATTTGTTTAGGGTTCAACAGTTTTTTGGTTAAGTAGGTTGAAATTATAGTTTTCTTTTATAAGTATTGGGCTTCATCAGCTCAGAAAAATGAATAACAATAGTCGGTGATGTGGTAAAATCTTATAAAACTATAGGTTTAATGAACTTTGGCTGTTAGCAGTGTAAATGAATAAAATTAGACTGATCCTTTTCTGGGGGCTGAGCTTTAAAGCAGCAAAGTATTTTTCTTTTGAGCGGTCTGTCATGCTCATGATGCCACTTCCACAATCCAAAAAAGACCAGATGTTTCCTGTTTTCCATCCTGTTTTGGCACCTTTGTGCGGTTGGTTGTTTTAGCACACAACCCATTCATCTTACCTTGTGGCATGTTTATGCATTTAGTGTTTGTTTGGAAGGTTTTATTTACATCATAAACTCTACTATATATTTTGAAGAAATATTCTTTATGGTCTAGGTTGTTCCAGTGTTGCTCACTTTTGATACAGGATTTTTAGAGTGCACTTTGCGTCAATGGTGATTTTTGTGATTTACATACAGCAAAAGTATTAACTTTTTCTACAGATAGACCTAGTTTGTAAGCAGTCAGGATAATAGTTTGATTTTGTGTTAGTGCGGCCGATCAGTGCGGCACTCCTTAAGACTATGAGGTGAGTGAGGGATTTGATAAAAAAAAAAGGACAAATGCATAAGAAATGAATCTCAAAACAGATACAATTATGGATAAAGCAAACAGGAAAAAGCAAATTAGTTGCAAGCTCTTCTTTTAGGCTTTGTTGACCAGGTGAGAGACCAGCAGCCAACCAGACCACGATCTCTCAGGTAATCATACTAAAGAAAAAGGCTGGAGCCAATGCACTCCCACTGAGGAGTCAGGACGAACCTGAGAGGACATCCAGGAGCAGCAAGCCAGAGCGGGAGAACAGCAGCAATGAGCAGACCACACAACCTACTTGAACCCTCTGCTGAGAGGTTTCCAACTTCAGCACACCTGCACCATCAGGTGGCAGGGCGGCTTGGAGCACAGAGCTGCCCAGCTGGGGCAGCAGGGTTTGAAGGAAAAGAAGCTGAGACCCCTGCCAAATGGGGCAGAACGATCCTCTGGTCTGCGTGCAGTCCTTAGAGTTTTCAAACTCAAGGCTACTGAAAAGATACACTTTAGCTGCATATAGGTGATGTGCTGGCAACCTCTCACCTTAGGTCATAGAAGAGCGAGCCGGACGACCACAATTCCCAGCCAGAACAAGATGACTTGACTGCTGATCCGAAAAGTTCCAGAGAAGATGGACTCAAAATTGATATGATTCTATAAGTGTGATGCCTGACATTTTTCCTTATATATGGGGATCTCTTATTTTAAGAGATCAAAAGAGGGACATGAAGAGATAGAAATTATTTTAATGTTGTATGAGGGTTTAATTCTGTAGTGCATGTGGAAACACTTAGAAACAGTGAACAATCAAGAAGAATGTGGTACATCCTGTGTGCCTTGTGTGAAGAAGCTGTGACCATTCTGTGAACAAAGATCTATGTGGGAGGAGTTTCCTTTTCTTTAACTCTTGTTTCAATAAAAACCTTATGCTGAGATAAAGCTGTGCTCAGTTACTAGAACTGAGTCCAGTGAATGATGTCTCACTGTTAAAATATATAATTGTTTTTTCCTGTAGCCAGAATATTCCAGAATCCTCTATAGAACTCTGCTGGGAATCCATCTGGGCCTGGAGCCTTTTTATTGGGCATGCTTTGGAGGGCCTCCTGGAGTTCAGCTGCTGTTAGTGGTGAATCCAGGGCCATCGCTTGACTATCCAATAATTTAGGAAGTGTTATGTTATCCAAAAATTTTTCAATTTCATGATCTGAAGGGTTTATCTCCGGTGAGTATAAAGTCTTGTAAAACTCTTTAAAGGTGTTGTTTATTCTTTCAGGACCATATACTGTATTCCCACTCTGGTCTCTAAAAGCAGATATTGTCATTTTTTCTTAATTAATTTTAAGCTGGTTAGCCAAAAATCTACTAGATTTATTACCTTGTTCAAAGTTTGAACGTAGAAGTGTAGAATTAAGAACGGGGTCTGTTTAATAATAATTTCATTCAATTCTTGCTTTGCTTTACGGATTTTGCCCAGTCTCTCTTCATCCAAGGAAGCTTCTAATGATTTAATAGTTTCTTCTAATTCCTGAATAGGTTTTTTTCTATTTTCTTTTTATTTGATGAGAATGAGATAATTTTACCTCTAATCACAGCTTTCCCTGCCTCCCAAAGAATGGATGATGACGTACCAGGGAGGTCGTTATATTCCAAATATGAGGCCCACTCTTTTTCGAAATATTTAATAAATTCTTTATCCTTAAGTAATGATATATTAAATCTCCAATTTTTGCTTTCAGGCGTTTCTTTTTTATTTACTAGAGTTAGAGAAACAGGAGCATGATCGCTAACAGCTATAGGGTGTATCTCAGTGTCTGAAATGTCAGTCAACAGTGAGCTGCTGACTAACAAATAATCCAGTCGAGAATATGAATGGTGGACATTTGAGAAAAAAGTATATTTTTTGTCATTGGGGTAAAGAGATCGTCATGCATCACAAAGTCCATAATCGCTCATGTACTGTTTGACTATATCTATAGATTTCCAGCTGCGCTGAGTCCCTGCTGTGCTGAGCCTGTCTATTTCTTCATTTAAACCAAAGTTGAGGTCGCCCCCAAGAAGAAGTGAGCAATCCATGTGTTCAAGGAGCACCGAGAAGAAGGAATGAAAGAATGAGGGGTCATCAACATTTGGAATACATAACTTTTGGTTATGTATGAATAGTTTTATTATAATAAATCGACCCTCTAGAACTGTAACTGTATCTATTACTGTAAAATTAAAATTGTTGTTCATTAATATTACTACTCCCCTTGTCTAGAGTTATAGCATGCAGAAAACACATTAGGAAACTCAGGTAATTTAAGATCAACTGCAGCTGAGGTAGATTTATGGGTTTCTTGTAATAAGACGACATCTGCCTTCAATCTTTTAAGCTGGTTAAAAATCTTAACTCTTTTCTCTTGGGGCCGAAAGAAGCAAAGATATAAGAAAGAGAAAAATAGAAGAAAGTTGGGAAGGTGTTAAGGGTGAGAAAGAAATATATAGTTATGTTATGAAAAAATTCTGTGTGTGTGTGTGAGTGATAGAAGAAGAAAAAATGAGTGACAAAGACATTTGCTGATAGACATGTGAAGATGAGAAAAGAAAAAAAGAGCCAGTATTCCAGTGCTTAGTCCTGGCCCCGCCCACATCAAGTAATGTAAACAACTTTACAGAGCTGTGCTAACATTATATTATAGTTGACTGATAAAACAATACTTATCTAACTAGTGTAACATGACTAATAAAGCCAAGGAGTAAGTTGGGGGTCCCTGAATAGCTGCCCATTAACATACAGTTTATCTATCGATACTGTAGCTCTAGTGCCTTCACCAGACCGGGCCATTCTGATATGATTTGATCTGAACTATTCTATTCTAGCTCCAACTGTATGTTTAGGGCGGTTCTCCTGCTGCAAGGTGAACCTCTACCTCAGTCCCAAGTTCTCTGCAGTCTTCCAGGATTGTCTCAGATTTACCTACGTCCATCTTCCCATCAACTCTGACCACCTTCCCTGTCCTTGCTGAAGAAAAGCATCTCCATAGCATGATTTTACATTATGCTATGTGTCACTGTAATGATGATTTGTCTTTTTCCTTTACATGGTCTGTGTAAGTTAACAGAAAGAACAAGTTGAGTGCACAAATGTCAACAGATCACCTCACGTTTTTGGCCTTTACAGAATAGTTTCATTTATACTGGATTTATTTAATTTTTCAGGTTAAATGGGGCTAAAAATACACTTTTCAGTAAATAAAAAACAGGTCTCATTCTACTTCCCCTCACAATTTAGCCCTTCTTTATATGTCTGTCACATAAAATCAAAATAAAATCCGACAAAATGGGTCAAGTTTAGGGAAAGGTTTAAATGGCAAGAACATTCTTACAAACAACATTTTATCATTAGAAACCCTTAATGTCTATTTTCAGTCCTCTAACTTTCTATTGCATCAGCAGTTAGATCTAATTTACCTTTGGAGATTTTCCAGTCGTATGTGTCCTTTTGCCAGGAGTGTTGACATCTTAACTAGGAGCTGGCTCAGAATCATTTCTTGGAGCTGTTCCACCTTCTGTGAAGATAAGTTGGTCTGCTCAGCCTGATTTTGAAGCTTTTCAATGTAGGGTTGAAACTGGTGCTGAAGAGAGGCCAAAGCCTGCTGGGTCTCTTCTAGTCTTTCACAACATGGTCCAGTAGAACCATGGAGAGGCAGTAGAGAGACCTCGATGTCCCGCAAAAACTGGACAGCTTTATTGACAGTGAGGGTGTAGCTTCTTAAACACTCTCTTGCCTTTACCATATCCTCCTGAAAAAGAACAAAACCTTGTACAATTACTGTGCTGTGAAAAAGTATTTTCCTGAACAGATCGCTTCTGTTTTTGCATTTTTGACCCACTTAACTGTTTCAGAAAAAAACAACTTTTAACATCAAACATAGATAACTTGAGGTTTTTTTCATTATGAGAGAAAAGCTATCCAAAGGAAAACTGGTAAACCTGTTCAACTGTGAATTCACCATTTGATATACAACCTATGCAAATCCCTTCTGATGCACAAAATGCATCAAAAGTTATTTTCTCTAGATGTTAAAGTAATTACATTTGACGATTGAACATTCCAGGTACTGTTTAAAGATCATGTTTTTAATACAAAATGTTATTTCTATATTCCCTTTTTTATTTTATTTCCTTTACAATAACAAGTTAATATACATGTGAGCCATTCCTCCGAATGTGATTCAATATGTAGTTAGTGGGTGGTAACTGGTGAAATGTGACCATACAAAATATATTATTATATATATATTATTTTTATATGCCTCCCAAAATGACTACTACATATCTGTTTGGCATGGGAGAGAGAGTAATCAGATGACCTTATATCACAAAGGTTTAGAAAGGGTTGACAACCTGGCAAAGCAGAGAAGTTGTAGGATGTACTGTGATGCACATTTTCTTCATTCTCGTTTTGTGCTTCCACTCAGACACATCAGTTTTATTTTCCTTGGTTGTTTGCAGGTTTATAAATTTACTAATGTAGAAGGGAATATATGGTTACTAGAATTTTATTAATATAGTTAATATTTCAGTTTGAAAACAAAATGACCATTAAAGCCATCAGGGCAGGTTTATGCCTCTGTTTTCTTGTGTCAACATGGCCAACCTTCCCAGGAATAGCCTTAAGCATGTATAAAGTGCTTTGAACTCCCAACAGTGTTCTTTAAATCATAAAAAAACACCTCTCTGCTAATAAAACACAACAATGTGAATCCTGGGTGCACTGTGTGTATTCATGCTGCAGACTGTAATTTATCCCTGACAGGTATGTAATACAGAAGACATATCAGCTATATTTATATTCAGTCTTTTAGTTTTAGTTAAGTCATTTTTTACACAGATTTTAACTTTGATCGTGTATCCATCCATTTCTTAAACCTACTCATCCTTGCAGGGTCACATAGGGGATGGTGCCTATCTCCAGCTGTCATTGGATGAGCGGTGAGGTACACCCTGAAGAGGTCAGGGCAACACAGAGACACACAGAACAAACAACCCTGAACACATCCGCTCTCAGACCTAAGGTTGACTTTTAACTGTGGGAGGAAGCCTGAGTATCTATAGGCACGTTGCATGTTATTGTTTTCTTCCGGATAATTTCTCGCATGCATACAACACTGGAGGGCCAAAAGATCTTCCACACCCACTATCCAAAGCCGTGCTATCGCGGTTGAACAATTAGGCAAACAAAATGAAACCTAAAAATGTAGGCATTAAAACTTTCGTTCATCTAAACTATCTTTGTGCAGATGATCAAAAAAGATGCATTGCGAAGCTAACTGTATTTAAAGCAAAGCTTTCAGACCCGTTTCAAATAGCTAACAAGCTATGGGAAGAAAGACTTCAGAATTGGTTGCCAGTTCAGTATTGGGATATCTACAATGATACGATCAACATGACTGGACTTTACACAGCAGAAGCAATGAAGGCATACACCTTTCATACCGATCAACATGTTAGGTGTGAAGCTAAATATGGAAGGAGTGTAGGCAGGACTATCTGGATCATCAGATGGCTGACCCGAACATAAAAAACATAACTATCAAGATGGGTTTGGTACACATCTACATTGATATATAACTTTTTATATTAAGCAGTTTCATTGTCATAAAACTGTCTGTCAATTCCACATATTTCTTAGTGTTCTATGCTAACTATACTAGCAGTAGATGTAGCTTTGCACGCTGGTGTTCCAATTAAATGATTTATGTTATATTTGATTTAAACCTCATTATACTGTTAGGATCCTTAAGTGTTTGTGTTTATTTCATTTCCTTATTCAGTTTACCTTATCGTTTATCTATACTAGGGTGACCACATTTTGATTTCCAAAAAGAGGACACTTGGCACAGTCCTGAAACACTGTCATGACTGTGACCAGACTTTTGATTTTAACCTATTTGAAGCATACATTCTCCATGTGGTTAGAAGGAACAGTTAAATAACAAACTTCAGATAGTATTCACAAGTGCAAAAATGACTTTAAAATTTCTAGAAATTAATTAATAATAGAAAGAATTACTCTTCCGAATTAGAAAATGTACCAGAAACAGTAATAGTTCGCTTTACTGGACAACAATTAAACAAAAATCTGAAATAACATTCTGAGAAAACAGGTATTATTTTCTTTTCAATGTAATGATAAATTAAAAAGCAGCAGTCTCAAAAACACAATAATGCCTGCTTGATTTTTTTGATTTTATCTCCATCCTCCTCAGTCAGTTTATAGAAGAATTATTATTATAGATTGTATTTTCATGTGGACCTACTGGATCTTTGCCAATTTTGTAACACACAGAAACACATATACCAGCTATGCCAGCTGTTTGTCTGTAAAGCTACACTTGTGCTTTAATGTCTTGTAAACAGTCGTAACGCCGTGCGCGCAGCACGGTGAAGGGCAAAGTGGTGCAGCGCATCACAGCCCGCTGTCTGTTACGGTTCAGAACCATCCACAAAGCAGCAGCTCGGTGAGGATGATAGATGAGAGGAAATGTGTCGTATTGCAGGCATCGCACCAGTCACTTTAAGTATGCTTATTAGTCCCCTTAAAAACAATGAAAACCAGGACATTTTCATCAATCTATGAGATCCCCCCTGATGCCCTGGACAGCAGGTGAAAAGTGTCCGGGGAAAACAGGACAGTTGGTCACCCGAATCTATACCCGCTACAGGGTTGTGGGGGCTGGTGCCTATCTACAGTACTCATGGGGTGAGAGGCAGGGTACACTCTTGACAGGTCGCCATTGTGCAGCCCAGCATACTTCATCATTTTATTCTCATTATTTTACTTTAGGATTATTGTTTTAGGTGATTTTAGGCTCTCTCTTCCTTCCATGTTTTCACTTCTTGGCTCCCTTTAGATATTTATACTTTTGTTTATTTATTTTTTGGGTTAATTTGATCTTTTATTAGTTTTTTCTTATCTCATCATTTTTCTCTGTGTTAGTTCTGTTTAACTTAATTTCTCTCTTTAGGATTATTTTCTGATTTGAATCTCTTTATACTGTTTCTTTCTGTTCTGTTTCTCTCCTTTCTCCTCAGTTCATTAGTGCTTTTACTTTAAGTTTCTCTTAGGCTTCTTTATTCTTATTTTCTTAGATCTCTTTCATCCTTAGTTGCCTTAGAGTTAGTTCCAACTTTTCTCATTTAGAATTAGTTTCTATCCAGTTTTCTCTAGTGTTTATGCCTTTGTTTTCCTTCTTTGTTCCCTCCCTGCCATCCGGCTTCCTTGCCCAGCTGCTGATTACCTCCTCCTGCTCTCTCCCTCTCACCTGCATTTGTTTTCCTCTAATTAGTCCTCTGGTTTCTCCCTGTCACTTTCACTCCTCCTCAGTATATTTAAGCTCTCTGGTTTCCTCTCTTCTCCCCTGGGTCATCCTTCTATATTCCTTCTTTGATCCATGCACTGAACCTCATGTACTCCAACCCGACTCTATAAGTTTTTTATTTTATCGGTTATTAAATACGCCTCATCTAACTCCCTTTTATGCATTTGGGTCCTCATTCTAAGCATCATACATGACAAATACCTCCAATGAAGGAAAGTGAGCAGATTCTGTCATAAGACTTTGGCTCCGAGGATCTGGATGGATCATCCAGTCTAACTCTCTTCATGTCTATAAAGCATAGCAGTCAATGTATTTTGTCGAAAATATTCTATGAAATTTTATTAATATTCCGTTTTCCTTTTTCTTCTATTTGTGCAGCCTACAGCACTGCACGTGTTAACCATGCTGATAGATTTTACTTCACCGCTATTTAGCACAATCTGATGACACCTGTCAACTAACAATGATAGAAGCAGGAGTGACCAGTCTTTTTGCCCTCCAGCCAGAAGTTGGGGGCAGGAGCCTGGGCGGGTGACATCACGTTTCAACATGCATATAGAGAATCCATGTATGAGCAGAAACTCCAAGCAGAAAGTCCCAGGCCTATTGTTAAAACCCAGGACCTTCTTAATACAAGGTAACAATCCTAACAATGGTGTCCCTATGCAACCTTCACTCTTGACACACTACAACTCCAACAAATACTGAATATATTATTTACAGGTAATAAAAATCACAACTCACCATTTTTGAGTCACATTCACTTAGGATGGCATTCTTAATGTCCATCAGCTCATCGTATCGTCTCCTTTTTTTGCTTTCCTTCATTTGCACTAACACCTGAAGTGCTCTCATTTGTAACTCTGCTACCTTTTTTAAAGACACAACTCTCTGGTATTCCCTCTCAATCGTCACTTGGTTGGGTTCCAACAAAGGGTGGCTCTGAAGCTCTTTTAGGGTCCTTGACAGAAAGTTCTGAATAGAGTTCCTCACTGATTCAAGGTCCAGGTCTTTGAGCACATTCAGTTCAATGAGGCTCAGATTGTTACAGAGTGTAATTTCCCATGTGTCAAGGCTGTCCTCAGTTTGTTTAAGCCATTGTTGCTCAGCAGTCAACTGTGAGGGATACAGGTCCACAGAGACCAGCTCAAGATCAGAGCAAGCCTGTTTACACAGTCCTTTCATTAGAGAAAACTGGAGGAGGAGGGTGTGGCACAGTTTGTACTTCTCTACCAGGTCCATGCTATCCTCTTTGGTCAAATGAACTTGCTGCAGAAGGTTCTCCTTTAGAATATCCAAACACTGCTTCATGTTCAGGTACTTTTCATGGTCCCTGGACTTAATATCAAACAATGCAATTCTTTTTTGAAGTTCAGAAATGACAGTATTAATTTCCTTCAACTTCTTTTGAGGAGTCCATGGTATCAGAAGGTCAACCTGGGACTTGTGTTCCAAAAGGAGGAGCTTTTGAGGTTTTAAGCATTGCAGGGATTCCTTAATGATCGGGAACCTCAATCCGCTCATATCGACGGACATTTGCCTCAGGCTTTGTTCAATATTGTCTAAGGTGTTCTGTTTTGATTCTAAAGTCTTGATGAGTAGATCCAGCTCCTCTTTGTGGGCCTTCTCATGTCTGATTATGCATCTGATATCCTTCTGGAGCTTTTTGGTCATGTCAAAAAGTTGACAGTTCTCTGTTGCACTAAGTTCCTCTGCAATATCTTTACTCTTAATTAAAAGAGCCTCACAGATTGCTGCCTGTCTTTCAGCCTGAGCCAGGTGTTCTTGGACCTGGTGAACTCTACGATCCAAATTACTATGACTCATAAGTTCACTGTTTGTACTTCTTGAGACCTCTGACTGTAGGTAAACCACAATCCAAGAGTCTAGGTCAGCCATCTGCTCAGATAGCATTTCTCTAGTCTGGAGTCCAGACTCTACCTCTTTTACGGCTTTGAACAACTTGTCAGTGGTGGACTTTGAGAGTTCTTCAAGGCGTTGTAGAGAAGTGTGTACAATTGGCACCTCCTGAACCTGATCCAGCTCTGGAAGCAGCTCTGTCACCTCTTCCACCAGTGAATAAAACTGGCCCTGTTTGGCCATCACTTCAGACTGAAGCTTCTTCAGATCTCTAAGTTGTCGGTGAACCTCTTCAGGAAGAAGTGGCACCCTCTTCCTCCTGCCCTCAATGTCACTCTCTGTTTGCTTTGCCCATGCAAGGCCATCTCTCATCACTGCAATAATTTTCTCCATGATGGGGTTACTACTGTTTTTTGTTTGTGATAAAAACAGTTCCTCTGTGTGGCAAAGCTTATGTTTCATCTTCTGAAGCCTATTGTTTATCTCCTCTGATTCTCTCTCCCATTGTGAGCTGTAAAGTAACTCTTCTGAATGTTGCTGTAAATGAAGGTATTGCTGCTTGGCTGCTTTAATCTCAGCATTTGCCTCCATCAGGTATTGTGCCTCCTTGCAACTCCACTTAGTAACTAAGGAAGTCTTGGCTTTAAGGTCTTTCCAGATTGGATCTATGCGTTCCTGCAGACCAGACAGATCTATTAGAAGAATTTTGATGTGGTGAGAATGGATTTTTGCACGATGAAGGGTGCTCTCAACAGTCGTTTCCAGAGACTTCCACATTTCTAGCAGGTTGTTTAGCTCAATCTGTGCAGTTTCCTGGTCAGATCTGCTAAGATCGAGACAAATCTTTGCATGTGTCATAAGCAGATTCCCAAGTATCACTCGGTTCTCCTCCATACTTCTCTGGAAGCAATGTAGTCTCTCTGCCTCCTTGTAGCTGGTCTCTTGTGGCGACCTGAAGGGCAAAAAAATGACCATGTATTTTTACAGGATATTATGTTTTTCAACTATAACAGAAACAAAAAATAAGAGGAAAACACTGAAAAACTCATGAGCAGGTGATAAATTTTTGCAAATCTAATTTTGCACATGCTTTTTATTCTGAAATTAGATTCAAATGCAAATCTGTTCCAAGAATGAAACGGTATCATTTCAGTTAGTACGTTTACCTGCACACCTATCAAGCTTTTTGCAAAAATCTAGCTAATAGCTTAACTAGAATGGGAGGCTTTATCCTAGTTTACATGTAACTCAGAAAATCCAATTATTGAATGAAGCGCGTTCGCCTCTGCGACGCTAGGTGGCGACATCCGCCCCTTCACGTTGGCATTTTTTTGGGTGGCCTAGAGCGTTTACAGGTAGTAAACAAATACTAGCAGCAGTCAAACAGACGGAGTAAAAGCAGGATATGCACAATGAGCGAAGAAATGAACAACAACGGTACAGCACAATACATTTGGTAAATACTGTACTGTTTGATAGTGTTACAGTCATTGTTGCTACTCGTTCTGGTGTTGTTATTTCCGCGTCCGCGTCACTTCACGAAGGGGGAGTGCCCAGGCTGCCAATAGCTCGACAAAGTTGTGTTGGGGTTTACATGCAGAGAAATTTGGCTTTATAACCGCATTATTTGGGTGCTGTAGCTCCATAAGGAGAACACCCCTGGCAAGAAGACAATGTGGGCTACATTGATAACTGGTGAACATTTTGGGGAAAACCTGGTCTGATCCGGAGAGACGGCATCCATCCCACTTCGGATGCAGCACCTCTTCTCTCTAGAAATCTGGCCGGATTTATTAGTCCTCCAAAACACTGACAACCCAAGGTCCAGACCAGGAGGCAGAGTCGTAGTTTAACCCACCTCTCTGCAGCTTCTGTACTGTAACCCACCCACTACCCCATAGAGACAGTGTCCTGCCCATGGGTAAAATCAAATGGATTAAAAGTTAACCTAACAAAAGAAAATCATGAAAATCTCATAAAGATAAGTTTGACTTTGACTAAACAGAAAAATAAAACAATTAAGTGTGGTTTATTGAACATAAGATCTCTCTCTCCAAGGACTTAATTAATGACTTGATTTGAGATAATCAGATTTGTTTTGTCCTTAATTAATGACTTGATTTGAGATAATCAGATTTGTTTTGTCCTTAATTAATGACTTGATTTGAGATAATCAGATTTGTTTTGTCCTTAATTAATGACTTGATTTGAGATAATCAGATTTGTTTTGTCCTTAATTAATCAGATTTACTAATTAATCCCAGACCAATTAATAGCTAAAGTTCTTTTGAACATCTAGCCCTTAGTCTTTCTTGCAAATTTCTGTAAAAGACATTTGAGGGATGGTCAAATTGTTCCTGAAGTTGTGTGAAGAATTTGAAATGTGTTTCTTCAAAAAGGTTCATTAAAAATGATAAGGCCTTTAGCTGCCCATCTCCTAAAACCAAGGCAAAAAAAATCTATATTGCCCATTATAGGCAGAGCTCTCGAGATTGTTCCAATGTCCTTAAGCATTCTTTTAACTTCTACCCAAACCTTTAAAGTATGCATTATCCATTCATTTCCTATTTTCGTCCAATTGATATGTTTTTTTTTTATCCATAAAGGGTAGGGCAGATAGCAGTGGACCCTTAACTTCACCATGTTCAGTTTGAGTCGACCTTGCCTCATCATCTCAATTAATCCATGTCACCATTGCTGCTAGTTGAGCTGCCCAGTAATAACATTTCAAGTTTGGCAAGGCCAATCCTCCCTTATCTTCAGTCTTCAGTCAGATGAAGTGTTTTAAGCTTAATCCTGGGTCTTTTGTGTTGCCATATAAATTAAGAAATGAATTTGCTTAAAGGGGGGGTATTATTATTCCAGGCACATATTACCCTTCTATAGCACACTCCAATAAAATTGTCACCTTAAGTCTTTTAAAAGTCCGTCATATATCCAAATCCACCTTAAAGAAATGTACTTCCGTATTGGACGCCTTGATTTTCACCTGTTCCTCTCTAAGACCCTCCTACTCTTTCTGACACTCCCCCTTCAGTTCATCACATACCGTGCATCATCGCAGCATGCACGGAGTTGGAATAAAAATCCCACAAGACGCACAGCTGCAGCTGGTGAGTTATAATTACTGCACCTGGGACTCAGCCGGAGTTGTGTGAGGTGGGGAGGGGTAGGGGAGCTCTGCAGCGGCGAGGCTCTCGACTGAGTATGTAAGGTCGGAGGAGGAGATGGGTGGAAAAGGCGGGGATAGGTGGGAGCAGGCATTTCAGCAACGCCGAGAACTACCAGTAGAGACTCAAACATTACTCTAACATGAGTGAATGGGTCAGAGCAACACTTCAGGCATGTTTTTAATGAGGGAAAGACAGGTTCTCACGTTATTGAGCTTCAGAATGTCCATTTTGCATAATACCCCCCCTTTAACATATTAAAAATGAAAATTGCAATTCTTACGGAAAGAGACTGGAATTGAAATAAAAGATGAGGAAGCAGATTCATCTTTACGGTTTCAACTTTGCCAAAAAGTTTGCTAATTTGTGTAATTAGCTTATAATAATTTCCATCAAAAAGTTTTGTGGTTTCAGGTGTTATGATAATTCCTAAGTACCTAAATTCTCGTTTAGACCAGTGAAATTACATTATCTTGTTTAAATGTGTAGGCTACTTCCCTGATATCATCATTGTTGTTCGATTTTAGGCCCAGTGCCCAGTGCTTTTTAACCTGTATATGCTCCCACTTGGCAGTGTCATCAGAAGACATGGAGTCAACTTTCACAGTTATGCTGATGATACACAGCTGTACATCTCCATGTCTCCCGATGACACATGGCCAATGGATGCACTTTTTAACTGCATTTTAGACATTAAATCCTGGATGGCAGAAAACTTTCTCCAGCTCAACCAGGACAAAACTGAAGTTTTAGTCATCGGTCCTGATGCTCAGAGAGAGAAACTTTTACCAAAACTACAATCACTGTCTTTTAATCCCTCTTTACAAGTGAAGAACCTGGGCGTGATTTTTGACTCTGAGCTGACTTTTATTCCTCACATAAAAAATATTACTAAAATAGGTTTTTATCAACTAAAGAACATCGCCAGAGTCCGCCCCATTCTCTCTCGGGCCAATACAGAGACACTGATGGATGCTTTTATCTCCAGTAGAATTGATTACTGTAATGGCCTGCTTTCTGGTCTTCCCAAAAAGAGTATATCAGGTTTACAACTACTACAAAATTCAGCAGCACGTGTCCTGACGAAGACCAGGAGGCGGGAGCACATTGCACCGGTCTTAAAATCATTGCATTGGCTCCCCGTACATTTCAGGATCGACTTTAAGGTTCTTTTAATGGTTTTTAAGTGTCTTAATGGTCTTGGTCCTTCTTATCTCTCTGAACTGCTTTTACCATAAAAACCTTTGCGGTCTCTGCGCTCCTCTGGCAGCCGTCTCCTTGTCACCCCAAAAGTCAGGACACACACGCATGGCGAGGCGTCTTTCCAGTTTTATGGCTCTCACCTCTGGAACAGGCTGCCAGAGGACCTCAGGGCTGCAGAGAACGTTCATGTTTTTAAGAGCAGGCTCAAGACTCACCTTTCTAGCCTAGCTTTTAACTAATTATTATTTATTACTGTTTTTTTAATTGCTCTGCATGTTTTATATGATTATATTTTTATCAGTTTTACTATTTAATCTTAGGACATTAATTTACTGTTTATTTTTATACTTTAATTTATCTTAATACCCGTTCCAGTGTTTCCTCTGTGGGAGCCCTCTGCCCCGGGAGCGGCGGTCGGCTGTAGCTCCCTGGGTGCTCTCCAGGTGGAGCTTGGGTGGAGGTGGGGGTCTTGGCCTTGCCTCCACTGGGTGCCCTGTGTCGGTGCCTCGGCTGCTGCTGTTAATCTACCGCTGCCGGGGCAGATGGCTCCTCTGATGGTGTTTCCTTGCATGGTTCATCTACACTCGGCCCAATGTCCTTTTTTACTTTTTCTTTTAACTGTGTGTGTGCATGAGAGTTGGGTTGGGGGGAGGGGGGTATAACTGTGACCATGCTTTTAAATCTGTGGGGGAGGGAAGGGAAGGTGGTTTTATGTGGGGTCATTTTAATCTGTAAAGCACTTTGTGATGCAACTTCTTGTATGAAAACCGCTTTATAAATAAAGTTTGATTTGATTTGATTGCCTCTGATTAATTCTGATTAATTTTATATCTAGAAATGTCTCCATAATATTTTAGGCATTGCATGAGTGGAGGTATTGAAGTAAGGGAATGTCTTATGAAGAGCAAGATGTCGTCAGTAAAAAGAGATTTTATTAACTCTTCCCCCGCCATCCTCAACCCCTTCAATTCTAGCATCTTGTCGTATGGCGTCTGCTAAAGGCTCAATCATGAGAGCAAAGAGGATGGGTGAGAGGGAATCACCTGTCTTACTCCTCTCTATGTCAAAAAAGTCAGAACACTGTCAATTAACTAATTTTCGATTCGGGATCCTTGTACAGCAACCAAAACAAACTTGTACATTTTTCCCAAAGCCCATCTCAATTCCTGTTTGGTCTAAAAATTGCCCATCTACCCGATCAAATTCTTTCTCAGCATCTAAGCTAAGAAGCATTGAAGTTTGTGTATCCTTTGCCATAAGTGCTTGCAGGTTTAGTGCTCTCCTTATATTATTTGTCCCTTGGCAAACGAAAATGAACTCTGTCTGATCCGTTTTTATTAATTTCTTAATAGATTTTTGTACTCTAGTTGCTAAAATAGATGTCAGTATTTTATAGTCCACGCATAAAAGACTAATGGGACGACAACTAGAGCACTGCAGAGGATCTTTTCCTTCCTTATGCAGGACTGTGATAAAAGCCTCCGATCATGATCCTGGAGGGTTCCCTAAATGTAACACATAATTATATAGCTTAGTACAGGGGTAAGCTCATTGACGTATACTTTGAAATATTCTCCTGCAAAACCATCTAGTCCAGGTGACTTACAGCATTATTCTTTAATTTAACAATTGGTTCTTTCGCCTCTTTTTCCTTTATTGGTTCTGCTAGCACAGAGGCTTCATCGGCCGTCAGTTTATCTAATTTGAGTTTTTTTAAAGAAATTGTCGGGTTTTTTCTTCCTTCAATTCCAGGAATTAACCCTTATATAGTTGCTTATAATATTTAGCAAAAGGTGTTTGACATTGTTTTTGGGCTATTTTGAATTGAATAGGAGTGAAGCTGTTTACTTTTAGGGACTATACGGCTAGTTTGTGTTTTCTTTAATTAAATTATAATTATCTGCTGGCCTTATTTCCCAATTAATAGTATTTTCTATCAATGAATCTGAGGGCACTCTCTGCCTTATATGTCAGTATCTCATCTAATTTGGTTCTTTTTTCTTTCAGTTTATCAAACATTTCTTCTTTTCAACATTGTTGATGTTGCTTTCTTATTTCTAATTCCAGTTGTTTCTTAAGTCTGTCTTTCTTTAACCTCTATCCCATAGATATTATTTTGTGCCTAATTGTAGCTTTTCCTGTATCCCATTAAACAAAGGGCGAAACCATTCCATTACCATTCAAAGCAAAAATATTCAAGTATAGATCACTTTATTTCTTCTCTCACATGAACATCTGTCAGTAATGAGACATTAATCCTTCAATACTTCATACACAGCTCCAACCCCATGTCAAGTGCTATTTTAACTGGACTTTGATCAGAAATGGTCATTGGTTTAATAACACAAGTTTTAACCCTGTATATATTCTCTTTTTTGAAACCCAAAAATGATCCAACCATGAATAACTCCCGTGCACTTGTGACATCTGTCCATCCTAACTCTTTCATCATATTCAACAGGCTTTTAGACATTCTGGTTTGAGGTTAGAAGGAAATTGATAACTTGTCTATTCTGAGCTGCATACTTTACAGGAGAATAATAGGAAAAATGGTGCTCTACACACCTATAGAATTCCTACATAACTTGGAAAAATAATCTACAGCTGTACAAAAGCATCCTTTGACAAGCTAGAACGATGTATTTTTCATCATTAATAGAGGCGAATAAGAACAATCCTAGGTTTCTATTTAGTACAGTCGTCAAACTTACACAGAGTCATAGCTCTGTTGAGCCAACTATTCCCCCAGGTGATTTTATGGGGTTCTTCATAAATAGAATTAAATCGATTAAAAATAAAATCATTGGCATCCCCCCAAACATGATTACTTCAGAGAGCATCGGAGAGAACTGTAGAACCTCATTTGTGTTTGGACTGTTTTGATTCAGTCGAGCTTTCAGAATTATCAAAAATATTAGCCTCATCTAAACCTTCAACTTGTATGTTGGACCCAATCCAAACCAAAGTATTTAAGGAAGTGTTCCATTTGGTTCCTGGCCCCATTTTGGATATGATGAATCTATCCTTGGTAAATGGATACGTACCATAGGAATATAAGGTTACTGTAATTAAACCTTTACTTAAGAAACTTTCCCTCAAGCAAGATCATTTTGATAGTCGATCACAATATTCCTCTTAGAAAGGCTTGAACATGTTGCAGGGATCAAAGGAACAGCACTAGGCTGGCTTAGACTGCTGGAGGACAGGCTGACCACTTTTTTTCACTCTGCTACTTTTCTCTTCCACTACTCTCCAGGTGCATTACTTGCCGTTAACTTTGTTTTCTCTCAGTGTTTTTCTCTCCATAGAAGCTCCACCTGGTCTGGTATCCTGCTTGGCTGCAATGCCCTGTTGGATGGGGGGCATCGACTGGGATGATGCTCCCAGTAACTGAACATTTTCCCTCTCCTGTTATTAACCGTTTACTATGATTAACATAGAAAGTACTCCTACATCATGTCTTCTGTTTTTTCTGTGTCTCTGCTCTGTCTTCCTGAACCCCCAGTCGGTCGTGGCAGATGGCCGCTCCTACTGAGCCTGGTTCTGGTTCTGCTGGAGGTTTCTTACTGTTAAAGTGGAGTTTTCTTGCAAAATGACGTGAAATTACATGTGTGATGAGATGGGCCTATATAAATAAATTGAATTGAATATAATATTTTTCCCGTTAAAAAATGCAATGAAAAAATAATCAGAAATGAGCAGGTTGTTAATCTGATACATCAGAAAAATGTTTCAAAAAAGGACAATGTGCTGCTGGTGTACAAAAAATGGGTCAGTGAACTGAACATGTCTCCTAGTGGGGTCTAGCTAAAAAATTTGAAAATATGTTTCTGTTTGTATAAATTGTCTAAACCAGCTGATTCGACGGGGGTAAGCCGTATTGCGTCATTTCCTGTTGTCACTGTTCGCTTCCTGTAAACTGTTTGGTGTTCAGACTCTCTTGAATTGATCTTGTTTTCTCTGTGCTGAGGCCTCTGTGTACTTTACGTTTTGGGAACTCCTTGTGTTTCACACAGCTTTTCTTGGGGTGGTAAGGTCTCGCTAGCTCAGTTAGCTTAGCTTCATTGCGGCTATGGCTACTCTTCTCTCTCCTGTCTCTAACTCTTCTCTTCTCTCTTGCTCTCTCTGTCAGATGTTTAGTTACTTCCCTGCCTCCTTTAGTGATAATGGTAACTGTAATAAATGTAATATTTTTGTAGCTTTGGAGGCGAGGGTATCAGAATTAGAAGCACGGCTCCGCGCTGTTGAAAAACCAGCTGATAGCCGAAGCCCATTAGCCAGCGCGGAGCCAACAAGGATAGAACCCCCTAGCTGTCCTCCGGTAGAGCCCGCGCAGCCGGGACCTCAGGTCGGCTGGGTGACTGTACGTAGGAAGCATAGTTCTAGGACCCAGCCCCCGGGCCACCACCAACCGGTCCGCGTTTCTAACAGATTTTCCCCGCTCAGCGACACACCCGCTGAGAAACCGACCCTGGTAATTGGCAGCTCCATAGTCAGAAACGTGGCATTAGAGACACCATTGACCATAGTCAAATGTTTGCCAGGGGCCAGAACGGGCGACATCAAATCCTACCTGAAACTGCTGGCTAAAGATAAGCGTAAATGCAGTAAGATTGTTATTCACGCTGGCGGTAATGACACCCGGTTACGCCAATCGGAGGTCACTAAAATTAGTGTTGCTTCGGTGTGTAAGTTTGCCAAAACAATGTCAGACTCTGTAATCTTTTCTGGTCCCCTGCCTGATCGGACCAGTGACGACATGTTTAGCCGCATGCTGTCATTCCATCAATGGTTGTCTGGGTGGTGTCCTGCAAAAGATGTGGGCTACATTGATAACTGGAGAACATTTTGGGGAAAACCTGGTCTGATCCGGAGAGACGGCATCCATCCCACTTTGGATGGAGCAGCTCTTCTTTCTAGGAATATGGCCGAATTTATTAGTCCTCCAAAACACTGACAACCCAGGGTCCAGACCAGGAAGCAGAGTCGTAGCTTTAGCCACCTCTCTGCTGCTTCTGTACTGTTACCCCCCCCATTACTCTATAGAAACAGTGTCTTGCCCACGGCCAAAATTAAATGGATTAAAAATTAAGCCAACAAAAGAAATTATGGAAATATAATAAAAATAAATACAACTTTGACTGAACAGAAAAATAAATCTATTAAATGTGGTTTATTAAACATAAGATCTCTCTCCTCAAAGACTTTGTTAGTAAATGACTTGATTTGTGATAATCACATTGATTTCCTTTGTCTCACAGAAACCTGGTTGCAGCAGGAGGATTATGTCAGTATAAATGAGTCAACTCCTTCCAGTCATTTAAACTTTCACATTCCTAGAAATACTGGGCGAGGAGGAGGAGTTGCAACCATTTTCCGTTCTGATTTACTAATTAGTCCCAGACCAATTGATAGCTTCAGTTCTTTTGAACATCTAACCCTTAATTTTCCTCATCCAAGTTGCAAAACATTAAGACCATTTTTGTTTGTGGTTTTGTATCGTCCACCAGGCCCTTACTCTCAATTATTGGATCAGATCTCACATTTTTTATCTGATTTAGTATTAAATACTGATAGGGTTATTATAGTGGGGGACTTAAATATTCATGTGGATACTGAAAGTGATAGCCTAAATGTAGCCTTTAGTGCTATTTTAGACTCAATTGGCTTTACTCAAAAAGTACAGGGATCGACCCACTCGGGCAAACACACTTTGGACCTTGTACTGACATACGGTATTGAGTGTGAGGAAATAACAGTCCACCCACATAACCCGGTCCTGTCTGACCACTTCTTAATAACTTTTGAATTTACTTTAACTGACCATTTTAAATCTGAAAGAAAATTTCATTATAGTAGAGCTTTATCAGACAATGCTGTAACAATTTTTAAAGAATCTGTTCCATTCTTACTTTCCTTAGTGTCTCAGGGTAACACAGTGGATGGCAGCAATTCTATCTCTAACCCTTCAGAAATTGATGATCTGGTTCACAGCGTTACGTCCTCATTGCGTTTGGCATTAGATAGGGTAGCCCACTTAAAAAAGAAAGTGGCTAGCCATAGGAGGCTGACTCCTTGGTTCAACGCAGAGTTGCGTACTTTAAAGCAGAATACTAGGAAGTTGGAGAGAAAATGGCGCTCTACACACCTAGAGGATTCCTATTTAACCTGGAATGGCAGTCTATTGCTGTATAAAAACACCCTTTGACAAGCTAGAACAGCATATTTTTCAACATTAATAGAGGCGAATAAAAACAATCATAGGTTTCTTTTTAGTACAGTTGCCAAACTTACACAGAGTCATAGCTCTGTTGAGCCAACTATTCCCACAGCTCTTAGCAGTGATGATTTTATGGGATTCTTCATAAATAAAATACATTTTATTAAAAATAAAATCATTGGCATCCTCCCAAACATGATTACTTCTTCCTCAGTAAATGAGGCAGCATCGGAAAGAATTGTAGAACCTCAGTTGTGCTTAGGCTGTTTTGATTCAGTCGAGCTTTCGGAATTATCAAAAATATTAGCCTCATCTAAACCTTCAACTTGTATGTTGGACCCAATTCCAACCAAATTATTTAAAGAAGTGTTCCTTTTGGTTCCTGGCCCCATTTTGAATATGATGAATCTATCCTTAGTAAACGGATACGTACCACAGGAATTTAAAATAGCTGTAATTAAACCTTTACTCAAGAAACCTTCCCTTGATTAAGATGACTTAGTGAATTACCGACCTATATCTAACCTTCCTCTCTTATCCAAAGTCCTTGAGAAAATTGTTGCTAATCAAGTCTGTGAGCATTTAAACAATAACGAGCTGTTTGAAGAGTTTCAGTCAGGTTTTAGAGCTCTTCATAGCACTGAAACAGCACTGGTGAAGGTTACTAATGATATTCTCATGGCCTCAGATAATGGACTTGTGTCTGTTCTGGTTTTGTTAGATCTCAGTGCTGCTTTTGACACAGTCGATCATAATATTCTCTTAGAAAGGCTTGAACATGTTGCAGGGATCAAAGGAACAGCACTAGGTTGGTTTAAATCATATTTGTCTGATAGATTCCAGTTTGTTCATCTAAATGATAAATCTTCTTCACTCTCAAGGGTTACTTGTGGAGTTCCACAGGGTTCTGTGCTTGGACCAATTCTGTTCACCATATATATGCTTCAAATTGGTAGAATCATCAGACAGCATGGGATAAATTTCCACAGCTATGCAGATGATACACAACTATATTTATCCATAAATCCTGATGAACCCAGTCAGTTAGGTAGATTACAGGCATGTCTGGAAGACATAAAAACATGGATGACCCTAAACGTTTTGCTTTTAAATTCTGACAAAACAGAAGTTGCTGTCTTTGGACCAGAAGTTCTTAAACAGAAACTGATTAGTCAATCACTTCCTCTGGATGGCATTAAATTGGCCCCCAGTAATAACGTAAAGAACCTCGGCGTTATTTTGTGGACTTCCTGATAGTAAAGAATTACAGTAGTCCAGCCGGGAGGTAACAAATGCATGGACTAGTTTCTCAGCATCACTCCTGGACAGGATGTTTCTAATTTTAGCAATATTCCGGAGGTGAAAGAAAGAAGTCATAGAAATCTTTTTAATATGGGATTTAAATGTCAAGTCTTGGTCAAAAATAATATGACACACAACACAACCATTGACAATACACACAAATAAAAAACAGAAAAACCTGAAGTCCATCGGCCATTTTGACCATGTTATCAACGTTTTACTTTCTGTAACATAGAAAGTTCTCTTATATCAGATCTTCTGTTCCTTCTGTGTTTCTGCTCTGTCTTCTCAAACCCCTAGACGGTCGTGGCAGATGGCCGCTCCTACTGAGCCTGGTTCTGTTGGAGGTTTCTTCCTGTTAAAGGGGAGTTTTTCCTCTCCACCGTCGCTACATGCTTGCTCAGTATGAGGGATTGCTGAAGGATTCCTGTGGTTGGAAAGTCTGCATCAACGGGGCCCAACCTCACGCCAATGACTGACGCAATCTGCTGGGATTCCTTAAATAGGAAACTTTTTAACTGATTGGAATGTTTGTATAAATGTATTGAAATGACTTCTTGTTAAGTGCCTTGAGATGACATCTATTGTGAATTGGCGCTATATAAATAAACTGAATTGAATTGAATTGAATCAAGCCGCAAAATAAATCTAAAACCCTTTATTTATGAAGCAAAAATTAAAGGGTTATAATTGTGCTCAACTGCTTTTTTGTTACTGTAAAACGTATGTTAAGATTATGACACCCTGTAGTATATTGTAATAGAATGGATATAAGATTCTACTAGGACACATTTTTGTAATTAACTGCTTTTTATCTTTTTTTGCTTTTTGCTACAGAATGAATCAGTTAAATGGATGCATCATTCAACCTAGCTTACCATCTGCAACATCATTGATGGTTTTGGAAGTACTGGTAGAACATTATTCCCCCTGTCATTTGTTGTCCTTAAAATTTTGAGAAACATTTCCTTAGGCAAGGACACGGCAGTCTTTGTTAAACTATGTGTCCCTTTGAAACAAAAATGCTCTTTTAAAGGTTGCTAATAAAAGAATAATGCATGAACATATTTTTTCCAATTTATGAATGGACTTGTGTCTACATGTATTCACTGCAAAATGCAGTGTGAATCCAGTGCAAAAAAGAAAAACCAAACAGCAGGGGGAAAGCATCAGCAAAAGGGGGACATTGCTCTGTTTCATGAATCCCCTCATAAGTATTCTAAAGTAAAATGTAAAAAAAAAAAAATGTGATTATAACTTACATTTTCATGGCATCTAGGTCTGCAATGAGCTGATCCATCATCATTTTTGCAGATTCCCTGTGCCTGCAGTAATCAGTGACAAGCTGCAACTGGGCCTCTTTAATCTGGATAACAGCAGTTGCGTCTTGTGCCATAGCGATCCATTGGTCCTCTTGATCAATCAGAGCATCCTTTTTTTCAGCATCAACTTCTCTAAGCTGGGGTAGTAGAGATATCTGAATCTGTGCAAGCTCTAAAACTTGCTGTTCAAACAGAAAAGGAAGGTAAATAGCATATGTATATAAATATAGAAGTAAGTCAGTAAGAACGTGCACTTTGTGATCTTATCTCTGGAAGGTGCTATATACATAAAGTGCTATACAATACATCCATCCATCCATCCATCCAGGGCAAAAAGGTAAAAAAGTATCTGGCAGCCACCGACTGTGCAAGTTGTCCCACTCTAAAAGATGAGAGGACTGAAACTTTCATCATAGGTACACTTCAATTATGAGAGACAGAATGTAAAAACAAATTTTTAAGAATCTATTTGTATAAAAGTGGAGAAAATAAATATTTAGAAACCTCCAAACAAACAAGAATTCTGGTCCTGACATACTTGTTACTACTTCTTTAAAGGGGCTATATGCAATTTTCTGAAATTTAAACTCGTGACTGACACGGGGCCAAAAAAAACGGAACTGTTCTTCCTTTCTGCTCGGTCTCGCACCGCGCGCTCGTACGCCGGTCGCTCTCAATCTTCCATCTTTTTCTGGCACTTGTCAGGGGTTTAACTTTTTTAGTCTTGTGTGGAGTTACTGTTGGTATCAAAGTTGTCCTTGGTCTCTTCTGTGTATTCGCACAATCCATTGAACTGCTTGCGAGTGCTGACTAGTGGTGGTGGCAGAGTGATCTGAAACATTTAGCATGAATGCGCTTGATGTCACATCCGCAGACAGCGCGGGAAAATCCAACCCAACAGAAAATGGAACAAATTGGATACAGGCTTATAGGTGCACCCACTGTGAGCTGACAAGGTGTCAGTATGCTCATCAGTAGATGTTTGAGTCATAAATGGTCAAATAAAAAGGCTATTGTTACTTTTATTTTGGGGAAGAAGTTGCATATAGCCCCTTTAAGAAGCTCTTCTATCCACCACTTGTTACCTGTATTAATGGCTCCTGTTTGAACTATTTATCTGTATAAAAGACACCTGTCCACACCTTAAAATAGTCAGACTCCATCCTCCACCATGGCCAAGACCAGAGAGCTGTTCAAGGACACGAGGGACAAGATCGTACACCTGGAGAAGGCTGGGATGAGCCAATCTACAATAGACAAGCAGCTTGGTGAGAAGAGATCAACTGTTGGAGCAATTATGAGAAAATTGAATAAATACAAGATCACTGACAATCTCCCTCGACCTGAGCCTCCATGAAAGATTTCAACTTGTGGTGGGTACACATGATCTTGAGAACAGTGAGGAATCAGCCCAGAACTACACCGGGGGGGGTGCGGGGTCACTGTTCAATGACCTGAAGAGAGCTGGGACCCCAGTAACAAAGGTTCCTATTGGTAACATTCTATGCCGTCATGGATTAAAATCCTGCAGTCCCACTTCTTAAGCCAGCACATGTCCAGGCCCGTCTAACGTTTGCCAGAGACCATCTGGATGATCCAGAGGAGGATTGGGAGAATGTCATGTGGTCAGATGAGACCAAAATAGAACTCATTGGTATAAACGCCACTCGCCGTGTTTGAAGGGGAAGAATGGTGAGTTACATCCCAAGAAGACCATACCCACTGAAGCATGGGGGTGGAAACATTATGCTTTGGGGCTGCTTTTCTGCACAGGGGACAGAACGTATTGATCCGTATTAAGGAAGGATGAATGGAACCATGTATCGTGAGATTTTGGGCAAAAAAAACCTCCTTCCATTGAGAGCATTGAAGATGAAACATAGCTGGATCTTCCAGCATGACAATGATCCCAAACACATCGCCTGGGCAAGAAAGGAGAGGCTACTTAAAAAGCAGTTCATGTTGATTGTTAGATGTTTTAGATGTTACTTTATTGATCCCAGAGGGAAATTAAGTGTTGTTGTAGCTCATACAATTAAATCTTTAAGGAGTTGTTGTAGATCATGATGGCTGTGGGCAGGAAAGATTTCCTGTAGCGCTCTCCGTTGCAGCAAAACCGAAGAAGCCTTCGAATGAAGACACTCTGTTGTTGTATGACAGTCTCATGAAGAGGATGCTCAGGGTTGTCCCTAATTTTTTTGATTTTATGAAGAATCCTTCTTTGCATCATCATCTCCAGATGTTCCACAGTTGTCCCAAGAACAGAACCAGCCTTCTTTATCAGGTTGTTGAGCCTTTTTAAGTCCCTGGCTCTGATGCTGCTACCCCAACAGATGACGGCTGAAGAGATTACACTCTCCACAACAGACTTGTAAAAGATTTGCAGCATCTTCCTGCAAACCTTGAAGGACCTAAGCTTCCTCAAGAACTCCAGTCTGCTCTGTCCCTTCTTGTAGACGGCTTCACTGTTCAGTCTCCAGTCCAGTCTGTCAAGTTGAACTCCGAGGTATTTATACTCCTCAACCACCTCCATTTCTTCGCCCATGATGGAAACCGTGTTTGACTTATCCCTGTTTCTTCTGAAATCTACAATCATCTCCTTTGTTTTGTTCACATTTAAGGTTCAAAGACGATTGTTTCCACACCATGTCACAAAGCGGTCCACCAGCTCTCTGTATTCAGCTTCTTGTCCATCTCTGATACACCCGGCAATTGCAGAGTCATCGGAGTATTTCTGCAGATGACAGGTCTCTGATTTGTACTCGAAGTCTGAGGTGTACAGAGTGAAAGGGAATGGTGAGAGTACGGTCCCATGTGGTGCTCCTGTGCTGCTGACCACCTGGTTTGACACACAATTCTTCAGTCTCACAAACTGTGGTCAGTTTGTCACGTAGTCGTTGATCCAGGCGATTGTTGAAGGCTCCACCTGTGTCTTCAGGAGTTTCTGATGAAGCAAATCAGGCTGAATTGTGTTAAATGCACTGGAGAAATCAAAGAACATGATCCTCACAGTACTGCCTGCTTTGTCCAGATGACAGTGGGTTGGTTGCAGCAGGTAGATGATGGCATCTTCAACTCTGACTAAAAAGTGAAAAGCAAACTGCAGCGGGTCCTGTTTGCTTATTCAGGTGGGCCAACAGGAGTTTTGGTCCGGGCTGACATTCAAAATATTGAGTCGATTTAAAAAAACAGTCAACACAGTTTCAGTTCTGGAATACAGCCTCTTCCGGTTTACATACAGTACATTCTCTGAGCAGGACAAAGCATTGATGACATACAGTTCTGTTGTTTTAAATTACTCCCCTCTATCATTAGCTGTTTGGCTGGGGATATGAGATGAGGATGCTGAGCTAGTTCCTGAACTGAACCTGTTGAAGAATGTGTTCAGTTCATTGACTTCCATCTATCCAATTCTTCCTGTCCTTAAAGCCTGTGATCTTTCTCATTCCTGACCAGACATCTCTGATATTGTTCCTCTGTAGTTTGTTCTCCAGCTTCTTCCTGTATGCCTCCTTGCTGTCTCTGATCTTGACCTTAAGTTGCTTCTGTATACTCCTCAGTAATTCCCTGTCTCCCTCCCTGAAGGCTCTTTTTTTCTTGTTTAGCAGTTCCTTCAGGTCACTGGTGATCCAGTGTTTGTTATTAGGGAAGCATCTAACTGTTCTGGTGGGGATGATGTTGTCCAAACAGATTTTTATATAGGCAGTCACACACTCAGTCATGGCATTGATGTCCTCTCCATGTGCTTGGCAAAAAGTCATCCAGTTTGTGGTCTCAAAACAACCCTGCAGGGCTTCTTCAGCTTCCTGTGATAATTTTCTCACAGTTCTTTTAGTCACAGGTTGCCTCTGAACAAGTGGGTTATATTCTGAACAGAGAAAAACAAGATTATGACCTGATTGTCCTAGAACAGGTCTTGGTTTGGACATGTATGCATCCTTTACATTTGCATAAAACAAATCCAAGGTCCTGTTTTCTCTTGTAGAGCAGCTGACAAACTGTTGAAATGTTGGAAGTGTAGACGAGAGTGAGGCATGATTAAAATCACCAGATATTGCCACAAATGCATTTGGGTGCTGGATCTGTAGCTTAGCGACAATGGAACTGATGACATCACATGCAGTGTCGGCAACGGCTGAAGGTGAAATGTAGACAACTGCCAATTGCAATTACACTGGTGAACTCTATTGATAAATAATATGGACGAAAACTTACTGCCAAGAGTTCAATATCTGGGCTGCAGGGACAACACTTCACAGTAACATGTCCTGGATGACACCATCTGTTATTGACAAGCACTGCTACTCCCCCTCCTTTTCTTTTCCAGCTCGTCCTTAGATCTCTGTCTGCTCGTACAGTCAGGAAGCCTGGCAGAGAGACGTTGGAGTCGGGGAAATGATCCTGAAGCCACGTCCCAGTGACACATAACACTGCATTCCCGATACTCTGGCTGACCCCTTGTAAGGGTTTGGAGTTCATCCATCTTGTAAGCCAGTGATCTCATGTTGCCCATTATGATCGATGGAAGAGATGGTTTGAACTTCCTCATTTTTGCTCCTGCTCTGCATCCATGCCATCTCCTCAACTCATCAGGGATTTGTGGCTTTAGTTTAGGTATTATTTCAGCTTTAACAATGTTAATCAGCTGCTCCCAGCTGTAAACGACCTTGTTGCCATGGTTACACATCAAAACAAGTTGTCAAAAAGTAAAGAAATTAACAGCAAAAATCCTTCCTGCTTCACAGCATCAAAAACTAAAAAGTACACAGGTGGAAAAATGCAATATTCCTCAAGAAAACAGAGGAAACAACATCAGAAAAAACAAAACTCAATATTTTGCCAACAGAGCCACTCCAACAGGCAGCCACCCAGAGCAGCGCAATTCTAGAATTATACACATTAATTCTTTAAAAATCATCCTTGATTTCCTGGATTTATTTACATTCTGTCTCTCACAGTTGAAGTGTACCTATGATGAAAATTACAGACTTCTCTCATCTTTTTAAGTGGGAAAATATGCATCGGTGGCTGCTAAATATTTTCTTTACCCCACTGAATACTGCAGTCTTTACTCTCACCTGGACCTCCTCGACTTGCTGGGCCAGGGCTTTCGGATTAAGCTCAGTGTGACTGCTCTTAATGCGAAGTACAGTAGATACTAGTCTGCTTAGCTGAAGATCCAAATCACTGGCGGGCGTGATCAAATCATCTGGGACATTCTTCTGCAGTTTAACCTTGAAATACATCAGAACATTATCATATCTAACTGTTGCTAAAAAGTCTTAGTCTCAGCCCTGAGTGTGTAAGCAACAGTTTGATAAATTCTAGTTGTCATTTTCAAATCAAACACTATGACAGACCAAAATTGCAGTACCTCAATGAGTTGACTGATGATTCCTGTGCCTGAGAGTTGCTGTATGTCTGTGAAGATGTTATCTATGACGGTTCTGTCTGATTCCTTCAGATCTGGTTTCTCACTGTGCTGTGTTCCATGTTCCTCAGCTGACAGTTTTTGCCAATGGGTCACTTCCCCAGAGGCAACATCAGATGATGATTTCTCAACCATCTGCAGTGATTCTGTTAGGATCTCCTTAGCACTTGAACTCACCTAAACATTTTTGAACATACAGCAAAAAGATGATTCAGTCTAGTTCTCGCTCTTTAACAAACTTTTAGCATGCATGTTTAGCATTGGATAATGAATCAAAGTTTTTATGAAAACTGTATCGTTATACTATAGCTGAGGAGACTCAACAATGCCAAATGATAATGGTAAACACCCATATACCTTTTAGCCAATATAAAGTTGCGTGAAACACTTAGGAAACCTTACAGCAGCCTGTGCGGTTTTCTTATATATTTGGATATTTAATATCAACTTTAACAATACTGCAAAAAAACCAAGCAACATAAATTAACGGAAAAGCTTTTTGTCAAATGCAATATAAAACTAGAAATCCTGGTGACGAAGTTGGGACACCCCTAAGTTTATTCCCACAAAAAAATTGTATAACCTGTTGAACAAGAAAAGAACATTTCTCAGCATTTTTAAGGAGATTTCTCCTGTAAGCCACACACTTCTATTTTGGTACTCCTGACTGTTGAAAATCTGTCTGAGGCTTTCAGAAAGAAGAATGTAGCTTATGAGTCTGGTAAGGGATTTGCCTAGGTCTCCAATGAATCTGAAATCATTTGTTTCACTGTATAGAAAAGAGTAAACATGAGGATTTTATTGAAAATAGCCACCAAGATGTCCAGGTCTGGCAAGTTCATCCAGAGAGCAGACCGCAAGATTCTAAAAGAAGCCTCCAAAACTCCTAAAATATCCTCATGGACAACAAAGTTCTGCAAATGCAAGAAATATCTGTCACTTCATTCATTCATTCATTCATACATTCAAACATACATACATCTTGCGAAACTGAAGAAGCCTCCGACTGAAGACGCTCTGTTGTTGTATGACTATCTCATGAAGAGGATGCTCAGGGTTGTCCATAATTTTTTTGATTTTATGAAGAATCCTTGTTTGCATTATCATGTCCAGATTTTCCACAGTTGTCCCAAGAACAGAACCAACCTTCTTTATCAGGTTGTTTAGCCTTTTTAAATCCCTGGCTCTGATGCTGCTACCCCAACAGATGACGGCTGAAGAGATTACACTCTCCACAACAGACTTGTAGAAGATCTCCAGCATCTTGCTGCAAACCTTGAAGGACCTAAGCTTCCTCAAGAAGTACAGTCTGCTCTGTCCCTTCTTGTAACGGTTTCACTGTTGCGCCTCCAGTCCAGTCTGTTGTCAAGGTGAACTCCGAGGTATTTATACTCCTCAACCACCTCCACTTCTTCTCCCATGATGGAAACAGTTTTTGACTTATCCCTGTTTCTTTTGAAATCTACAATCATCTCCTTTGTTTTGTTCATATTCAAGGTGAGACGATTGTTTCCACACCATGTCACAAAGCATATATATATATATATATATATATATATATATATATATATATATATATATATATATATATATATATATATATATATATATATATATGTTGAGGCTACTGCCTTTTACTGAACGAACTGCATCTCCCAGCATCCTCTCACTGAATAAACTGCATCTCCCAGCATCCGTGGCGCTGCCCTCAACCCATTCTCATTGGTCTGTGGCCAGTGATGACATCACAGAGTTGATAAAGGCAGCGCGAATATTGAAATCCTTGTCTTTTGGTTCCTACTAGCGGTGCCGCAAGGAGACGCTTTAATCCACTGCTAGCATTTCCCCCTTTTTCGTTCAAACCTGCTGGACCAGGAAGAACTTCCCTTTTAAACTTCGAAGTGAATCGGCCGAGCAAACAGACTTCCCTGTACGGACAACCAGGGAGTCCGCTGGCCTCTGAGCTCTATTGAGAACCGGCCTGAGTCCCTCAGCGCCTAAAGTCGGACGTCTGCTTTTCTGACCTCGGTTTTGCGCAAAATCGCTCCTTTAAACTGGACACTTTCAAGTCGTTCTACGTTCTTTGTCGTGGACTGTGGAGAGTTTCATCACCAAGTAGGATAAACCTGGTTTATGTCTGTTTGGTCTGGGTAGAGGAGAATTAGGTCTAGGATATATTAATATATCCGTTTCTGTTGGTTAAAATAAGTCTGTCAACTTGTTAACCACTGTTTATTCTTGGTCGTCTGTCGCTGTACACCGACCCTGAATGTTGCATGCTGTTTGTGTTTTATTATTTGACTTTGGTTGCAACCAGAAGCAGTATATTATATTGTATTATTTCCCGGCTTGTTGTATTGTCCGCTGCGGTGGGCGTGTGTCTGTTTAGACAGGTCGCGTGGCCTTCCGTTGATTCCCTTTTACTATCATCCTTTCTTTTGTCCAAGCCACCATTGCTAATTGAAACTAGCCTTTGTTGAATCGCCAAGCGGTCTTCCTTTGTCTCCCTTTGTGAACCGATCGCGCCAATTGGTAAGGCTTTGGGTTGACCGCATTGAGGGGTAAGCTGAACCCCCCTCATTCGCTCGCTGTCTCCCACATACACACAGCCGCACACACACGCCCCTTCCCTCGACGTTAACTTTGTTCTATATTTTTGCATGCGTTAGAATAGATGGAAATTACGAATGAAATGTAATCTGTAAGGTTGACCTATTTCATTAATAAATTCCCTTAAATAACGAGAAGTTTCCTGTGCTATTTCAGTGTGTGCTGTAAAGTTTGTTTTAATACCCGCCGACGAACTCCGTCCGTTCAGAAGAGACTGACGGTCTGGTTTAACTAAAAAGTATCTCATTTATGAGATTGTTGCCCCTATATCTTTAATAAACAGGTTAAACTCGAACGTCATCAATATATATATATATATATATATATATATATATATATATATATATATATATATATATATATATATATATAAAACATAACATTTTCATTCAGATCCATTCATCCATCCATTGGTGCCTATCTCCAGCGATCATGGGGCAAGAGGCAGAGTACACCTTGGACAGGTCGCCACTCCATCGCAGATTCTCAGTTTAATTCTCAGTTCAGAGATGGGGGTGGGGGCTGACTGTTGGTTTTGTGTATGCACGTCTCTAAGCAAGCCTAAACAAGTTGCTTAAATTCACCATTTCGCCATCTAACCCGCTATGCCAGTTTCTCCATCACCAAAATATGTGTATGCAAGCTTATACAATCATGTGAAACACACTCACTGCACTGTAGGGGAGCTACACTCCACTCATTAGGAGACTATACTTACACCAACTGGTTGGACCTCTGTCAAATTAGGTCAGTCACTTTAAAGGGGGTGTATATTTAAATAATCCTCTGTTTTATGTTAAATATTTCTATTTCGGTATTTTGTACAAATCAGTTTTCACTTCAATATTAAAGAGGATTCTATGTTAATGTTTTTTGTCAAAAAATCTAAATGTTGTTGATCATGATTGGTTTGTGAAATACATCTGTAGTGATGTAAGTGCTGTACCGGTCTGTCATGGTGAAGAGAGAGCTGAGTCAAAAGGCGAAGCTCTCGTTTTACCAGTCGATCTACGTTCCTACCCTCGTCTATGGTCACGAGATCTGGGTTGTGACCAAAAGAACGAGAGTGATCTTTGCCATGATGGTTAGGACTGAATGACCGAAGCTTTACACTTCAACATGTCCACCACACTTCGGCACGGCCAAAACAAGGACTAAACAGAGCTGTAATCATACGCTTTCTCAACTTTCAAGACAGTGAACTTGTTATCCGTTGTGCAAAGGAACTTAACGTCCAACATGAGGGAAGCAACACCCTAAGGAAGCCGAAGACTTTTACCAGAGAATTGCCTAAAGTCTGCGGTGAGATCTAAAATGTGCTTATGCGATATACACTTATCTTTATCATTGGTATACCCCTCTGTTGTTTTGAGCACAGTTAAGCATTTGTGTTGCAGATATATAAATATACATGCTGATTATATATCAATCCTTTTCTGTGAACATTGATCCTAGTACAGTACAACAATCTATTGATTAGAAGAAAAAAGGGAAGAAGAAAAGTTTTTCCATCAGTTTATGATGGACACCTTTTGTTGAAAATATTTTAAAGTTGAACATAACATTATATAGGCGGACAAACAATTGGACTTTTTCTTAACCTCTTCCGTCTAAGATAAAGGCTTGTTGGTATGATAGTATTGTAATTAGCGATCATGCACCAATATCCATCTACATTCAGGTGGATAGACTTCTCTACTGCCCATGTAACTGGTGTTTTAAAATTTTCTGGCTGCAAAATTAGGATTTTGTTTCATTTATAGAAAGTAAAATCAACTTATATTTTGAATTAAACAGAGATCAAACTGGCGCCTCTACAAAATGGGAGGCGTTCGAGGCTTACATTCAGGGAGAGATGATCAGCTACAAAAGCAACAAATCTAAACAACAAAAAGCAGACATCTTTGATCTAGAAAAAAAAAAGTTTGGAAAATTAACTAGATCAGAAAGATAATTTGATTAAACAAAAAATTACTTTTCTTAAAGATTACTTATAATAAAGTAGCAAAAAGTATATTATGGCTTAAGCAAAGCTATTATGATCAAGGGGAAAAGGCAGGAAAACCTTTGGCATGGAGGATTAAGAAATTAAAGACAGAGCGAGCCATAGAATAAGAATGCCAGATGGAAACCTAACTGTGGATCCGCAAGAAATAAATAATAGATTTATAAGCCCAATATACCATTTTATAAGCAACTATACGAATCTGAAGTATGCCACACATCACCTAAGAGAGATGCATACCTGGATTCTCTTGTGTTCCCTGTGCTCTCAGAAGATGCTAAATTGGAACTGGACAGTCACTTAACAATAGAAAAGATATCTGTGGCTATTCAAGGTATTTATACTGGTCGTGCCCCCGGCCCCGACAGATTGACAATAGAATTTTATAAGGCCTTTCAAAATAAATTATTACCTTCATTAATGGATCTATACCAAGAATCATATTCTAAACAACAGTCTTCCACCTACGATGAGACTTGGTCTAATTACTCTGATCCTAAAGCCAAACAAGCCCCCCACAGAGTGCTCCTCATTCAGACCACTAAGCTTGATGAGCTGCGATACAAAAATACTCTACAACACCCTTACATTATGATTAGATAAATATATACCCAGACTAGTACACAATGATCAAAATTGATTTCTGAAAAATTGTCAAGGATTTCACAATATCAGAGAAGTTCTGAATATAATAAATGAAAAGACAGGATCAAAGGATATGGCGGTGATGTCTTTGGATGCCAGCCATTCTTATTTAATGTTCTACCTCGATTTGGATTTGGAATTAATTTTCTCAAATGGTTAAAGATTATATACACAAACCCGACAGCTAGCATTGTCACTAACAATATTTCTTCAAAACCAGTTCTGGAAAGGTCCACTCACCAGGGTTGTCCACTTTCTCGTATGCTGTTTATTTTAGCTATTAAACTTTTGGCCATGTCAGTTCGTATGAATGAGAGCCTGGCTGGCATCCAAATAAGTGATCAAGAGCGCAGGATATCTCTTTATGCAGGCGATATAATTCTTTTTCTGTCCAAGCTGTCCACAAGCCTCCCTAATTTTAATAACAAATTAAAATATTTGGTACTTTCTCTGGTTATATTATTAATCACACAACGTCATAAATTTTATTCCTGAATAATGATGAAAGAATCAATCCTGTAATAGACACTCAGAACTTGATTCAAGCAAAGAAGAACTCATCCTCCAAAAAGTGTGGCAAAGGTGCTCTTTGGTGGGAAAACAGGGTCATCAAAAAAAGGAAAATCCAAGGCACTCTTCTTTAAATATAAATAGCCTTTATGTTAAATGGCTATATCATATAGAAAATGCTAAAACACGGGTATAAAATCAATTGGTGATCTGTATGCAAATGGAGGAATGCTTACTTTTAACCATTTTTGTCAAAAATGTACTATTCCTTGTAAGCCTTTTTTCAAATACTTACAGTTAAAACATTTTATGGCATCCCACTTAGAAGATATAATGTATGAACCATCATTGTCTGTCTTGGAAAATATTGTCTTGGCAGATTTACAAGGAAAAAAACTAATTTATCTTTTCTATAGAGCTCTGATCTCACATGATGCAAAATCTAGTAAAGACAGAATGGAAGCATGGAAAGTAGATATTCAAGAAAACATTGAGATAAACGAAATTGCATGTCATAAGGCACAAAAGCAAACAATTAATACTAGTATGAGGTTATTACAATATAAGTGGTTAGAGAAAATCTACGAGACTCCTGTGAAGCTAAATCAATGGACCTCTGACATTCCTGATACTTGTACTAAATGTCTTAGTGATAAGGGTACTCTGTTTCATTGTTTATGTGATGGTTGGAAAGTAAAACAATATTGGAAAACTGTTGTTTAAACTAACTCCACAATAGTTGGAATAGAAATCCATCACTGTGCAAAGTTGTGTATACAAGGAATATATACCAAATATTTTGTTATTACTAAGAGGAAATCCACTCTGGTAGACTTTGGCCTCTTGCAGGCCAGGAGAACTATTGCACTAGTTTGGAAAAAGGTAGGCACTCCTCCAATAAAAGTGAAGACATTTGAAATGGCATCTTGTATTGCACTTGAAAGACTTACATATATTATCAGAGGTAAAGCTGAGGAATTTGATGGCATATGGAGTCCCATGATAAAATTCCTGAAGAAGTGAGTTGTGAGTGATTTAATTTTTGTTCTCGTGTTTTCTTTTGGAATATGTTGTTTGAAAGTGAAATCTGTGTGATTGTTGTATTTTTATTTGTTCTGGCATTGTTGTAAATCTAAAAAATTAATAAAGACATGGTTAAAAAAACTAAGACAAATGAGGCCTTTCCAATTAGCTTGACATTGGTGGCATTATTTCCTTGTTAACACAATAGTCATTGTACTCTTTGAGGTCAAGGTTTGTGTTCTTACTGCATCATACAAAGTTGATTTGTGTTTTAGAATGACTTACCTTTGGCAAGTTCAGATTCTGAAGCTTTACGTCATCAGCAGTACTTTGGAGTGGTAGCTCTGCACTGACTGTTCTTTCCTCAGACTCTCTGACTTGTTGTTCACCAATCTTTTCTGTCGCTTCTGTTGAGTGTTTATCTGTTTGGACCATAAGTCCCAAGCTGGGTTCAGACAGGAACAAAGTTAACGTTTCTTGAACATCTTTAATTCTCTCAAATGTTGACCCATCGGGCTGAACTGTTGGTGCTATTACATCTTGGCTCTCTTTTCCTTTGTCAGACTTGACACTGTCTCCAATTTGGACCTCCAATGGGCTCACAAATATTTCCCTGTTTTCAACAAGCATCTTATAAAAGGTCTCTGGTGCAACATCCATATCATGCATTGATGGTTTAGATGGTTGTTCTGTAACACTGGGATCTTTATCTACCTTAGGTACTTCACCTTTGTATGATTCTAGCTGTTTGTCATCTTGACTTCTCTCATTTTTATCATTTTCAGGTGTCACTGCTTCAAAAGATTCTTGCTGACCATGTTGTTTTACATCTTCTACAGTTGTCATATCTTCAGGGTAAACATCCAAAGAAAGCAGATCTTGCCGAACACTTGTTTCGTTCAGATCAGTCTTTGCCACCTCTGCTATTGTAAATGATGATGTGGTCTTTTGCACCCGAGTATCTGGTTGTAAAATCAACATCTGTGTTCCTTTCTCTGTAATAGACTTCTCATTCAGATTCTGTGGCAAATCTCCAGGTCTGTCCTGTACTCTTCTCCAGATGTCTTGCCCAATCACTACTTCTGTTTTGAAACATTCTTGCTCAGTGGCCCCTCTGTTACCAAGTACTGTGTCTGCATCACACGATGGTAATGGTGTTAATAAATGTTGAGAGAAGTCACTCTGAGACTCATTGGAGTCAGTCTGTTGGGATTCGGCTCTTATTGTATCCATTTCTGTCTCCTCTACTTCGACAAATATATTTTCCTCCTCCTCAGCAGTGGCCTGTGTTGCTACTTGTTCATCAGGCTCCATGTGCGTTTTTTGTGCCTCTTCTGACTTTTCTCCAAGGTTCTTGGAAAAATCACTAGGTGTTTCTGTTGATATATCAAGATGGTCTTTCATTAAACTATGTTCTTTGCCCAGCCTAGGTTTTTCCTGTTCTGTTGTCAAAAGTTTTATATTTGTCTCAATTTCTCTTGGACTTATGTCTTTGTTATTTAAGGTTATTTCAATGACTCTTATCTCATGTGGTTGTATTGACTCATAACCAAGAGAGTTGAGTTGAACAGAATCCCTTTGACCAAAGCTACCTAGAATTTGGGTACTAGTCTTATGCAATTTTATCCCACTCATCTCAGTTGTAGTTTCCTTTGGGATAGTAGCCACTATATTTTTTTCAGACTGGTTGTGTGTTTGATCAATATCTATGAATGTCTCTTTTTCCTCTTGAATACAGGTGGTTTCACTCTCTTCAGGACTGCTTTGTATATCTAGCTGTAGAACACAAACCTCAGTGATCATTTGAGATTTCTCCAAGGTGACCGATTCTGCCTTGCTCCCATGTGTTAGAAAGGTGGGAAGTTCACCTGGAATACTATACTTCTTTGCCATTTTGGTCTCAATTTGATGTATTTGGTCTTGCTCATGAAAGCTTATTTCTATACATTCTACTGCTTCCAAAGCAGAAGGTTTGGTTTCACTTGAGATTTCTTCAGTAATGTCTTCTATAACACATGTGCTGTCATGGACCTCAGGACTGGAAGCAATATCTAGGTGTACAATGCTCACAGGTTCCTTTTGAGAAGATCTTTCTTCCTTAAGGTCTTTGATCTCACCAACATCACTTTCCTTAAGCTCCTTAGATCTTTCCTGTGATGTCTCCTGCTCAGACTCTTTTTGCTCCCTCACAGTTCCTCTCAGATTTGCAGTTTCATCCTCAAATTTATTTTGTTCAGTCAGCTCTGGCCTTTCTTTTTGAGATAAAGCAATTGTAAAAACATCAGAGCTAAGTCTGTTGGAATTTTGTTTGCCTTCAGAGTCTTTGTCAAGTTGATTTAGCTCTATCTCATCTGTCTGACTGATCGTTGTTGCAGGCACATCAAGAATCAAATATCTCTTCTCAGTTTTGTCTGTGTTTTTCCATAAATTCTGAATGTAATCTGTTATATTTGGTGCATCTGTAGAGTCAGAGGAAAAAGAAACCTGCACTTTTGAAGCGGTGTTCAAGTCTCTTTCTGAAGACTGGGTCATTGATTGTTGTGGAGACACTTTGGGTCTACGAGCAGACTCCTGATATGGCCTTACTGAACTGGCTGAGATGTCTTCCACGAGCTCTTTAGCATGAGTGCTTAAAGCACAGGTGTCCAACTCATGGAGGAGAGAATTTGCTTTATCCATAAACCCTTCATTTGCATCAAGAATGATTGTGGCCACTTTTATTACTTTTAGAGCCTGATCTTTAGGAATCTCAACTTTAATTTCTTCACCTACTTCACCGTATTGTTCTACAACAGTGTGATTGTCCTTGCTGTCATTTTCTCTCTTTGTTGTGGACTCCTGTTTATTTGAAAGTTGTTCTAGTTCCACTAAGGCAGTTGTAGGTTGTCCTTTGCCATCTTGTGTTCTTACAATTTCTTCTCCACTTTGACTTTGAGTGTCATTTGTATCACTTGTGCTTAGATTCTGTGACTCAATCTTGTCTGGATTCTGTTCATTTGTCACTGAAGCTGTAAGTCCTGGTTGCTCTCTAAAATACATGAACTCAACAGCAGCTTCAGCTATCTGACTGTCAGATGCTTTCATTGCCAGTGGTTCCTCCTGATAAGATGTTTTTGGGGTAACTGGAGAAATGTTTGATGGTGTGTTTGTAAAAAACTCATACTCCTTCTGATCAGTAGTCAGTGCATCTGATTGTTGAGTTGAAGAAGCTATTGCTCTGTCAAGTTCCTTCCTTATTTCATTTGTCTCCAAACCAAAACTCCCAACAGTCATAGTCTCTGTTTGTAAAGCTATGGAAATATCTGTAGAGTCAGAAGAAAAAAGAAGCTGTACTTCAGAAACTCTGTCCAAGTGTCTTTGTGAAGATTGGGAAACTGCTTGCTGAGGAGTCTCATTGGCTTTGTACTCAGACTCCTGTAACCCTGTGTCAGAAGTTGTGTATGGTATTATTGAGCTGGCTGAGATGTCTGCCTGAGAGTCTGTAGCATCAGCTGAAGCACAGGTTTCTACTTCATGGAAAAGACTATCCAATGTATGCAGAAATCTTCCACCTGTGTCTAGAACAACTGTGGCCACTTTCTTTTCTTGTTGATCAAGATTTTTGAAAACCTTCTTTTCTTCTGGGTGGATGTCTTCTGCTACAATTTGATTGTCCTTTCTGTCATTTTCTGTATTTGGTGTAATCATCTTCACAGCTGTGGTAGGTTTAAGGATGTCATGCTCTTTTGTAGGATGTTTAGTGACATTACATAATGTCTCTGGACTTGCTGAAGGCTCAACTCTTGTTAGGTCTTTTCTTGTTTGCCTAAGCTCAGTTCCTACCAAATCAACATCTATTTGCTCCATAGATGGTGGTAGTGATCTTTCACTATCATGCTCTTCATGTGTTGGAATTTTATCATCAGTCAAAAATTCTAGAGGAAGCTTCAGACCTGACTTTTCTTTGTTTAGTACTAGTTTAACTGACTCAACTACTACTACTTCAGCCTGTTTTTCATCTACCTGTGCAACCAAAGCTGGTCCTTCACTTTGAGCTTCCCTTCCCTCATATTCAATGGGACTCTTTGGCTCCTGATAGACTGATGTCATTTCAGGCGTGTTTGGAACAACAATGCTTAATTCCCCTTTAAAACCTGGAGTTTTGGATTCTTCTGTGGTCTCAGGCAAAAGTGAAAGAACTTCCATAGCATGTGTTTCATTTGTTGCTGTGGCCATCTGTGGGCCTGCAAGAGGCCAACTGTCAGAACTTAATTTGGTTTGTAGCACAATCACATCTTCTGTTATCTGACCACTTTCTATGCCCTGTGTTTCCTTCTTGCTCAATTGCTGTTGGCAACTTACATGACTTTTGAACCCTGTGTTTGGGACAAGTTCATGTTCTTCCTGATCAGTAGTTTTTATACTTTCAAGTTCCCTTTCTGTTTTATTAGACTCCAGGCTGTAGGTTCCCACAGGGACAGGCTGGATAGCTGCTGAAACATCACTACTTGCTGACTTTTTCCTGATTGGTATGAGGGCTGTGTCTGTTAAAATGGAAGTCTCTGTTCCTTCTGAATGATTTTGTCCTTCAGGTTCCACTAATGTATCCTGCACAGGCATTGCAATTGGGTCTTGTAAAGGTTCCAAACTTCCTGGGATCCCTTTGGCTGGTGAAAGTTTATCTTTTTCAATAAGAGACGGTTCAGTTGATCTCATAAGCTCATCTGAAGGTGAAGACTCTTGAGACACAGATTCATTCTTATTTTGTTCAAACTGAAAAGATTTAAGACCTTCAGGCACATCACTCATTTGAAGGAGTTGTACAACTTGTTCACTGCTTGGGTGAGGCTGGCTTTCTGCTGTTTCAGTGGAATGTTTCACAAGTGTTTTTTGACCTTTTGATCTTCCTTCGGTCGGACATGTTTTATCTTTCTTTACATCAGTGGTTTCATTTGTTTCTGTTTCTCTGAGCACATCTGAAGATTCCAAGCTGACAGGTGTTGTCTTATTATCTTCAGTTTCAACCTCTGTACTTAGGCTATTAAAAGCAAGTTGTAGAGAAGTTCCAGCTGGGATGGCAGTTTTTGACTTTCTTCTGATTGGTATGAATTTCAATTCCCCATGGCTGACTTTAATTGATTCTGTCTGTACTTCTTGTTGTTCAGGATATTTAGGAGGACATTTTGGACTCTTTGGTTTTCGTCTGGGAGGCAGATCAGTAGCAGTAGTAACTACAGAGGGTGCATTTTTAAGATTTTCCTGGTTCTGTTCAGATTTAGCATCAGTTGTTTTCGAGAGTAATATTGGACTTCTGGCTTCAACACTCTTTTGGTCAAGCTTGGACACTGGCTTGTCTGTGAAATCACTGCAGTGAGTTTTTATAGCTTTCCCCAGTTCAGACTCCACCTCTGTTTGGACAGGTACTTTTTTAGTGTCTAAACTCTTTGATTTTCTTCTGGATGGTAGTGGTGACATTTCTTCACAAATGCTATCTTTAGAGACCTCCTTGACTGGTTTCAAACTGAGTTTGGGAGTTTGAGCCTCTGTCTGCATATCCTCAACTTGAACCGATAATTCATCCCTAACAGATGTGGAACCTTCTGCTAAGGAAGCATTTTGCTTCTCATGGAAACGTTTGTTCTTACGTGGTGGTGCCACAACAGTACTCTTTGTTTCCACCAGATTTACACAAGACACATCTGCGGACTGGGCATCAGGCAGCCGTTTGCCTCTCTGTTCAGTTTCCTATAATAAAAAAAATGTAAATTAATTTAAGAATGTTTTTGTATAATATAACATTAATATATATATATATATATATATATATATATATATATATATATATATATATATATATATGTATATATATATATATATATACATACACATATATATATATGTATATATATATATATATATATATATATATATATATATATATATATATATATATATATATATATATATATATATATATATATATATATATATATAATTATAATAATATTAGAATTCAGTTACTTTATTTAGGCTAAGAAACATTATGTTACAGCATAACGTTTTGGTCTTGATTCTATAAAATATTGATTTAGGAATAAGATTCTATGATATGAATACCTTCAAGCTTTGACTTAGAGAAGCCTTGTGTTCATCTACTTGTCTGAGGGTCTCTAAACACTCTTCCTTAAATTTCTCAAACAACTCTAATGTCAGGCAGGCTGTTAAAAACGTTTGATGAGAAAGTACTTCATGGAGATTGCGTTGCAGCTTTTCACCTTCCTCTAAGGTCACCTGAAACCAAGAGGAAAAATATCATTCAAATTTTAATTCAAAAATCTGTGTAATATATTTTATGTCTTGCTAAGTGGTAGAATAAATGAAGAAGCAGAATACATGCAGTAACAGAGAGAACCTGCACAGAAGAAACTGAGTCTGCAGGGTTGCTCTGGCTCCACAGTTGCATAACAGAAATACAGTTCTTCAGGTAATGAGCTGTGTTTGTAGAGCAGGCCCCCTGGTGCTCACTTAGCCTAAACTCCAGACTGTCAACACAGGGAAATAAAATATTTTGCATTTATTATTAATCAACCCTATAAAGATGAGAAATAAAATATAAAAAATACTATCTTATAAATAAATGTCAATGCAAGCAGGTTCTATAAATAACCTGTCAAAAAAGGGCTGTCTGTGGTTCTATGTAATTAGTAGACATCAGGGAGAACAGACAGAAACAGTAGCCTAAAACAGAGAAATACAGAAGAGCACCTAACAACTGTCTCTCAACAAGTCTTATAGTTTATAATAAGCTGTAGATTAGCAAGTCTCAACCAGATATTTACCCAATTTGTTAGGTTAGAGACTAAAAAGGAACCTGATCATTCTTTAAACACCACCATGACCTTCCTTGACTTCTGGTCCAAAGATGGCACCTCTAATTTGGTCCTACAGAATGACAAGTATTCTATTCTATTCTGATCAGGCTCTAATGACCACAATGAAAGGTTAACTGATAAATTCATGCTGAATCATTCAGCTGGTGTGACCTGCTAAAAATATGATTCATGTCTCTTCTGGCATTGTTGTTGGGGAATCCCAAAAGTATCCAGTTTAAAAAAATCTTTTTTTCAAGTTCAATCAGAGATTTGTAATAGAGTTCAAATCAGGTGACTGTGATGGTCATTCGAGTCACTTCTCTTGGTGCTCTTGCCGAGGACGGTCGCATATGCTCCCTCCTCCTCTCTGTGTCTTGTCTCTGTCTGGCCTGCTACTCTTGTCTTGTCACATCTATCTGGAGCACTTCTCTGCATTTTTCCTCCAAAGTTTTAACCATCTTTACTATTAATTTAGTCAGCTGGTCTCTAAATGTGATGGATCACATATTCTCTAATCGAAGAGTGGGTCCCTGGGAGCCCTCTTGTCCTGGCGATACACTTCCGGGCAGTTACATTATGGATTCTTGGGGAAAGTGGAAGATTATGTGTCTGTCGTTGCTGTCCGTCGAGGATGTGGAAGATGTCTATATAATTGGATTCATGGTATCCTGGTTTTTGTTGTTTGGAGCGGGTGGATTCCTGGTTTATTGCAAACTTCAACTTCAACAGGTGTCAGCAGCAATTGGGAAGCTGCCTGAACATCATGAAGGGATGTGTCGCTTTAAGTACTCAGACTCAAGCATTAAATGAACTAAGCAGCAGGTTGGCTGCGATGTCGGAACTTATACGTGGAATGGAAACCAACTTGGAGAAACTTTCAGCCCGGCATGGTGGAAACTGACTCCCTGATTTGGCCATGAGACCGCTGAAAGACTTTAAGACAGACAAAACAGAGATCCTGCATAGAACCAAAACAATCACTGCTATCTCTAATTTGGCTCCCTGTGCTGGCCTTGAGGCTGGCAAAGCTCTCCACGAGGACAATACTGACAGTTGCTCCTTGCCCACCCTCCCCTGCTCCTTACATGGGACTGAGTGAGAGTTCACTATTACTGATGCACAGACGCAAGTACGTTCACTACAATCACAGACACGCACGCATTCCTGGATCTCAACGTGCTTGCTGCCCCCGCAATGCTCTGCACTGGGGTGCTTTTTTTGGCAAGTACCTCCGCCCCCTCCCCTCAAGGAGAAGACTGAGATACTTTTTTTCTGCCCCTAGTCCACCTCGTCCACCCTGACCTGATGTTACCCTTTTCATCTGCATATATGGAGCGCTGCTTGTGCTGGCAGCTACCACAGTCAGCCCGTATCCCCTTTGTCTCTGTGTTGTTTTTTGTTTGATTCTCTCGGATGGGTTGTACTGAAAAACCTGAATTTGCCCTCGGGGATTAATAAAGTATTTCTGATTCTGATTTAACAGGAAATCATCTGAAACTATGCCCTGGAGGAATTTCAGGTATCCTTGTCCTGTTTAAAGGTCCAGTGTTGCTCAAGCATCAGCTTCCTCACAGACACAAAGATATTTTTTCCCCACGGATTTTCAGATAACTGGTGGAACCCATGTTGTTCTGCAGGTTCCCAGTACCAAAGGAAGCAGAGCAGCCTCAGAGGATCACTGATCCACCACCTTACTTTAGGTTAGTAAGAGTATCCTTTTCAGCATATGTGTCATTCTCCCTTCTGAAAAGTTCTAGTTCTGAGTTTTCCCTCCACAAAACCTAACTTCAAAACTCATTTGGCTTATTAATAAAGTTGTGAGCAACTTAGAGATTATTTTTCTTTTGCTTGGACTGTGGAACATGTTATATTATGTTGCCTGAAGTATACTGTTGAGAAAACTGGTACAAAATTTACAAGATATCAAATTGCAACTGGACATCAGAGACCTTTTAAACAAAATGTAAAGTTCTGAAGAAAAAAACATTTGCTGAGATATCTCAAGAAGACGAAATTAATAGAGAGAATATAGTTGTTTGTTTTTTAGTATTTTGTAAAAACAAGTAGGGCATATTTAGCATGCATCACATGTTTATTGCTTATGGTATATTTTCAGTGGGGTTTTTTTCTGTCATATGTTTTAAATGTCCTACGTTTTTGAACTCACCATACATTTCGAACGTTCCTTAAATGCACCACAGGTGTGCGATGCAGCTTAGTACAGACAAGCTTCTGGCTTAATTCCTGTTGAAAGATCGGTCTTATATACATGCTGATTTATTTTTTACGTTTGAATTAACATTAAGTAGAGAAAATCTTTGTTTATGAGTGGATGGAAATGAACCGAAAAAGGTTTATGGTTGGGCAGTGGACATATTCTGATCATGCATTAACACATGCGCAGATCATTCCCTTTGGGAAGGAGCAAGCTGGGTCTCTAAACTGCAGGAAATATCGGCGACAAAGTTTCACAGAAAGTAGCTACGGGTGGTTAGAAATGTCGCTAGATTTGTCGCTAGGCGCTTTTTGGAAAAAAAGTCGTTATGGGGTGTGAAAAGTCGTTAGAAATAGCGACAAAGTCGCCAAGTTGGCAACACTACAGTCAGCTGCACTGTATGACAGACGTCTGTGACGTCAGCTTGATGTCAGCCCCACGGCGGGAGGGTGGCGATATGTAAATCACGCCCTCTTGGGGCGCAGGAAAGGTACGCCCCAAATCGTCCTATCTCTTGTATTGAAGAGGAGCCACTGCGCATGTACAACTTTTAACGAGAGTCTATGGGCAAAGATTGTTGCGCCCCAAGGCGGAAATACGTCCTCAATCAGACAATGCCGATGAGCGTAACAACTCAACTCACAATTAACTATAAAATATTTATCTTGCACATCTGGAAGAAACGCACATATATTTTGAAATGTTTGTATATTATTATAATTTTTTTTAAACGTTTTATTCAAGGAAATATAGCAAGTGGTGAGTGGTGGGGCGGCAACTTTGCGCCCTCTATTGGCCAGCCGCCACTGCTATACAAAAAATACGAACTAAATAAAAAATGTTTTTATGTCCTCTGTTGACACTCCAAGGCTCTGACAATTCACAAGTCTTCTGGACATAACACACAAAAAAAATATAGATTTTATTTCTTTTTTTCACAGTGCAGAATTTAATAGGAAATCTGGCATTAAAGGGGTTACATCTCTGAAACACACAAATATTTTATCGAAATTTGTGAGTACCGAAGTGAAGGATGAAATTCATCCCAAAAAAAATTTGACTTATGACACTCTGACTGCTGAAGGAGGAGCAGCCTCTCTTTGACTCTCTCCCGATCCCTTCACTTTATTTTATTTTCTGTTTGCTTTTCTTGTTTGCTTTCCTTAACCTTTTCTTAGTTATTTTATCTACCCAGCACCTGGAGTTACTGTATTGGACCGGATCTCTTCTTTGATTACTTTTTTATGGACTTATCAACATGGTTTTTTGCTCAGCTGAGGATTTTGAAAAACTGCTCCACAGAGTTGAGGGCATTGAAACGAAGCTACGTCGTCTGGAAATTACTTTTGATCTCCACGCTGATTATGGACAAAACGACACAACTTTATCGTTGAATACAAACAGGGAACAGCCTATCAGCCCGGTGTTACATCGGTCTAACCGTGTCACAGAGAAAACAAAAGACAACGCTACTCCCTCAGCAAACAGATGCCTAACGGGTAGAACACCAGACTCTAATTAACACTGGGCAGCTTTGAAGCGCACGCAATCATCAACCCCAGCCTGTTCTCTGAGGAAGAAAAAAACAGAATAAACTCCAGCACAGAGAAAGCTCTGAACCCAGGCCTGCTGCCTCTGCTAAAAGTAAACAAAAAAGATTTCAGCCAAAAACAGGAGATATTACTCCACCTGGATTCCCGCTGAAAAAAAGATTCGCAGCCCTGGGTTCCCCGAAAGCTGACACAGCCCCCGGGACCAGTCAAAGCCACCAGGAGAAACCCAGCCGCATCAAACGGACACATAACAAAGTAAAAGTCCCCCCAGCAAAGATTGTTATCATACAAGATGGATCGATTAATGAAATTGAGGCTTTTGTAGCAAGAACACCAGAGTTTATAGCCGCTACAAAAATACAGTGAGAGAAATATCAGAAAAAATCCAGAAAATCTTGGACCAACATCCTACTTTGGAAAAACTCGTCATTCACGCTGGATCAGCAGATATCGCGATGAGACAATCAGAGATTCTGAAGAGAGACTTTTCTGATCTCCTACAGAGACTTGATGGACTGAACGTAAACATCCCCATCAACGGACCAGTCCCTGAAGGGAATGATGAAAGATTTAGCAGATTTCGCATGCTCCATAAATGGTTAAAGAAACATTCAGTTGAGAAGTTGTTCACATTTATTAAAAATTTCAAAGTATTTGGAAGTGCTAACCATCTGTTCAAAGAAGGGATAAGTTATCTGAACAAGGCCGGAGTGAGACTACTGGCAGCAAACATTTTCACTTATCAAAATCAGAAAGCAAAACATTTACTCCCAAAAGCTGACCTTGAGGCGCCCATGGATATCAGCGAACAAAAACAGCAAGTCATGATGACACCACAGGCCCTAACAGATAAACAACCATCAGAGATTAAGACTTCAACATGATGTGACTGGGCCACATCAAATGGGTCTCCATTTAGAAAATTTACAGACAGACTGATCGAGCAAATCACAATTGGGACACAATTAACACCTAAACTTAGACTACACCAAACGCCTGGGACTAGTGTCAATAAGCCTGGGAGCTTCCCCCCACTGATTATTACAGATATTTGATATTTGAGGGAACCGGGCAGTAAAGCTACCCTACCGTCTTCCAGAACTTGCCCAGCATCCCTGAGTTTAGCATTCCAGTGCTTATCAGCAGCAAGAAACATAAACTGTTAACCACACACTATCATATTAAACAAAATCTCAAATTGATAATCTGTCAGAAGGTTCAGCTGCCCATCATCACAATACTTAAGTTAGCTTTATTAAACATTAGATCTCTATCCGGGAATTCTTTTCTTATCAATGACTTCATCACTGAGCCTAATTTACATGCCCTTTTTTTAATCAGAAACTTGGCTAGATGAAAATAATGAAACATCTGTATTGATAGAATCTACTCCTCCAAACTAAAATTTCTTAAGTGAGAGCAGGAAACACAGACGAGGTGGAGGTGTAGCCACCATTTTTCACAACTCAATGAACTTTAAAAAGGTATCCCTGGGCACATTTGATTCTTTTTAATACCTAGCCACCCAGATATATGAGCCTAACAGGTTTATTTCTAAGTTTATATAAACCCCCAAAACTTAACTCTCACTTCTTTAATGATTTCAATGACCTTCTTTCTGTAGTGTGTAATATGTATCGACTATGACCAACTAATCACTGTGGGGGATTTTAACACCCACACTGACAACCCCCAAGATAGACAAGGAAAAACATTAGATGGTACTCTCCACAACTTCGGCCTGACCCAGCATGTCAAACAACCAACAAATAATGAAGGACACACTCTGGACTTAATTATCAGCAAAGGTTTAAATATTTCCAACATCTCGGTAATTAATATTGCGTTATCTGACCATTTCTTTATTTTATTTGAAAGAACCATCTCTGCTAAATTATCCAGCCACAGTAAGACCACTATATAAAAGCGTTTTCTAGCAGACAGTTCAGTAGAAACCTTTAAATGTATTTACCCGTCCACCACATCCCCCTCATCTCCCAACTCAAACTCAGTAAACAAGCGGGTAGATAATTTCCTTGCAAAAATCTCAGACATCATGGATTCCATTGCTCCAACTAAAGTCAAAGTAGTCTCAGGTAGAAAGAAGTGTCCGTGGGCAAGTAATCCACTGGTATGTAGTGAAAAAAGTGTGTCAATGAGCCAAGAGAAAATGGCGGACAACTCGACTCCAGGTTCACTGTGAGATCTACAAAGATAGACTGAACAGATATCAGTTATCTTTAAAAGATGCTAGGGAATCGTTCTTTTCTGAAATCGACAAACAGAACTATTAATAATGCACAGACTCTATTTGCAACAGTGGAAAGACTAACTAATCCTTTAGTGACAGTAGCCCCTGAACTAAATTCTACCAGGGCCTGCAATGAATTTGCCAGCTTTTTCACTGAAAAGATTCTAACAACTAGACGATCAATCTATACCTCAATACCGAACCCACAACCAGTGCCATCCCCAATCAACAACAATGTAGAGAAAATGTCTGAATTCCACGAATTAAACCAAAACAGCCTTGAAAAAGTCATTATCCAATTAAGCTCCTCCTCCTGCTGTCTTGATATCCTACCCACAGCTTTTCTAAAGAAGGTTCTTCTGTTATTGGGTCTGATCTTGTTCAAATAGTGAACTCATCCCTGCTATCAGGTGTCTTCCCCCAGGCTTTAAAAACAGCAGTTATTAAACCACTACTGAAAAAGAAGAATCTGGACAACATGTTAATGCAGAACTACAGGCCAATCTCTAATCTTCCATTCATCAGTAAGATTATTGAAAAAGCGGTGTTTCAGCAGTTAAATAGCTTCCTAACAATGACAAACGGTTTTGATGTTTTTCAGTCTGGTTTCCGCGCTCACCACAGCACCGAGACTGCCCTCGTCAAAGTATTTAATGACATCCGCATAAATACAGACTGTGGAAGAACCACAGTGCTGGTTCTGTTGGACCTCAGTGCAACATTTGACACTGTTGATCATGATATATTATTGGAACGACGGGAGAGCTGGGTCGGACTCTCTGGTACACTACTCGGCTGGTTTGAGTCATACCAAAAGAACAGGGACTTCTATGTTTCAATAGGAAACTTTTCATCAGAACGAACAGAAATCACATGTGGGGTGCGCCAGGGCTCCATTTTAGGGCCCCTATTTAATATCTACATGCTCCCACTAGGCAAGATTATAGCGACCAATAAGATTAGCTACCATAACTACGCGGATGACGCTCAGCTTTACATTACAATGTCACCAGGTGACTCTGAACCCATTCAAATCCTAAATTAATGCATTGACCAAATAAATAGAAGGATATGCCATAACTTTCTCCAGCTGAATAGAAACAAAACTGAAGTAATTATTTTTGGACCCAAGGAGGAACGATCAAGAGTCATCACACAGCTTCAGTAAATACAGCTAGAAACTACTGATCAGGCTCGAAACCTAGGTGTAGTAATGGACTCAGACCTGAACCTCCAGGGTCACATAAAGGCAATAACAAGGTCAGCCGTCTATCACCTGAAGAACATTTCTGGGATTAAACGAAAAATGTTGCAACAGGACCTTGAAAAACTCATCCATGCGTTTATCTTTAGTCGGATTGATTACTGCAACAGCATCTTCACAGGTCTGCCTAAAAAGTCAATCAGACAGCTGCAGCTGATTCAGAATACTGCAGCTTGCGTTCTCACTAGAACCAGGAAAGTAGAGCACATCACCCCAGTTCTAAAGTCCTTACACTGGCTCCCTGTAGCTCAGAGAATAGATTTCAAAATACTCCTACTGGTTTATAAATCATTACATGGCTTAGCACCAAAATATGTTGAAGACCTGTTGTCACGGTACCAACCACCAAGACCACTCAGGTCCTCCAACTCTAGCCTACTAAACATCCCTAGACTCAGAACCAAACATGGAGAAGCAGCTTTCCGTTTTTATGCTCCCCTTATCTGGAATAGACTGCCTGATGAGTGCAGAGCTGCTAAAACTCTGAACTGCTTTAAAGACTAAAACCCCATTTGTTTAGAACTGCCTTCCAGTAAATGATTGATGTCATACGTATGAAATGTGTTCTTGCTCTCTTGCTTTATTGATCTTTCTCTTGCTTTATTGTGTATCATGTGTAAGGTGTGTTTCTTTTACTTTTAATTTCCAATGTTATATTCCATGTCTGTTTGTTTTGTTTTTTGAATCACCAAATCATGTAAAGCACCTTGAATTACCCTGCTGTTGAAAGTGTGCTATACAAATAAAATTGCCTTGCCTTATGAAATATTATATAATTTTATTCACACATAAGTGTCTAGTGGTTTTTTCTGTGCATAAGGGGTAAATATGCTATAATCAAATCAAACTTTATTCATAAAGCACTTCTCATACAAAAAGATTGCAGCTCAAAGTGCTTTATAGATTTAAATGACCCCACATAACCCACATTCCCATCCCTTCCCCACAATTATTAAAACGAAATGACAGTTATTCCCTCTTCCCAAACACACACAGACACACACCTAGGCACACATCCACACACAAACACACACAGACACCTTTCCAAAACGCGTAAGATCATTGGTAGACACTAGGCTGAGCGCAGATGAGTCAGGTACGTAAGGAAAAGCAGGAGAACCGTCTGCCCCGACAGCAGCAGGTCCACGCCAGCGGCCAGGGCACCGACACAGAGCGCCCAGAGGAGGGAGGGTAGAGACCCCCGCCTCCACCTGAGCACTACCTGGTCAGCACCCAGGCCACTGCAGCCGAACACCGCCCCCGAGGCAGAGGGCTCCCACAGAGGAAACAGTGGAAGAAGGATTAATAAGTAAAAATGTAAAATAACCAGAGCTAATATAAGTAAAATAAGTAGTAATAAATATAATAGTAACCATATAACAGTTAACCATATAATAACAGAAATATCTAATGAAACTCTGTTAAAATATAAGCAAATAAAACATACAAGGTAATGAAACACACTATTACAAATAATAATCAATTAAAAGCTCAGCTAAAAAGGTGATGTCTTGAGCCTGGACTTAAAAACATGAATGTTCTCTGCGGCCTTGAGGTTCTCCAGCAGCCTGTTAAAGAGGTAAGGGCTATAATAATGGAAAGACGCCTCACCATGAGTGTGTGTCCTGATTTTAGGGGTGACAAAGAGACGGCTGCCAGAGGAGCGCAGAGGCCGCAAGGGTTCATACGGTAAAAGCAGCTCTGAGAGATAAGAAGGCCCAAGACCATTAAGACGCTTAAAAACCATTAAAAGAACCTTAAAATCGATCCTGAAATATACGGGGACCCAATGCAGTGATTCTAAAACCGGAGTAATATGCTCCTGCATATTGGAGGAGTGTAAGAGGGTTTCTTATACTGCTCAGGTGGGCCACCCATTGGCCATAGCCCCCCCGAGTGGGCATGGGCCGCTGGGCCTGTGCCCATAATGCCCATTGGATAACCTGGCCTTGCCTCTTGCCTCTTAAGATAGACAATAAACCATATTCTTGGGTAAAAACCTAAACTAGTTTGCTGGATTAAACCCATAAAACAATACTATTGTGTTAAATCAACCTAGTGCCAAATTGGTTTATATATGATTGAGGACATGGAGAGCAAAAAATGTAAGAATTTATGTTTTCAACTCAGCAGTTATAAAAGGGAGACCAACCGTCCTCTTTTCCCCGGACATGTCCACTTTTCATGTGCTGTCCGGGGCAGCCGGGGGGATTTATAGACTGATGAAAATGTCTGGGTTTTTATTGTTTTTCATAGGACCATACTTAAGTTGACTGGTGTGATGCATGCAGTATGACAGCCTGTCTCTCATGTGACGTCCTCCCGAGCTGCTGTCTAAGTGCCTGGTTCTGATCCGTTTATTGACAGCACAGACAGCAGCCTGGGAGCCGAGTTGCACCGCGCCGCACCGCACCGCACCGCACCGCATTATGCTGCATTGCGCTGCTCTGCACAGAGTTATTGCTGTTTACAAGAAGTCAAAGCACAAGCTTCATGCACGAACCACAAAAGATATACCGTCCAGTTGCAACAAATGGGTGGCGGAGGAGTGAACCATTCACATAGCTGGCATCTGTGTTTCTGTGTTTCTGTGTGACAAAAGAGGCAAATATCCCATAGATCACATGGACACAAAAACTATAAAAAAGCCTGAGCAAAGAGTTAATCTATAAACTGACTGTGGAGGATGAAGATGCAAATTAAACAGAGTAAGTTCTTTTTTATTGTGTTTTTGAGTCTGCAGCTGTTTACTTTTATTACAGTGAAAAGAAAATAATACTTGTTTTCTCAGAAGATTTTTGTCCGGTGCAATTTAAAAAGTAAACTATTATTGTTGCTGGTAACTTTTTTAATTCAGAAGAGTAACTATTTCTATTATAATTTATTTCCAGAGATTATAAAATCATTTGTCTTCTTGTGAAAGCCTTTTTGAAGTTTGTTATTTAACTAATCTTTTTTAACCACATTGAGAATGCACACTTTAAATATGGTAAAATCAAAAGTCTTGGCCAAGTCCTGAAAGTGTTCCAGTACTCTTTTTTGGAAATCAAAATATGGTCACCCTAATAACAGTTATAAGTGTCTAAGGTTGATTTAGTTTTGCATCTCTCCATCTTTATCACAGCATTTCTGTTGAAACATCAGGAAAAGGTGATTGTTTGGTACCTGGCATGTTGCTGGCATAAAGATTCAACCAAACTGATAATTTCTGTAGGTAACTCGTTGGTATAGGTTGCTGATTTCACTTCTTGGAACAGATTGTGAACTTTGACACCCAAATCCAGCAGTGAGTTCTCACAATTCTGACAGAAAAACAAAAAAAAAGTTACATTACTCAACACTGGCACAGTTGGAGATAAAGATTTGTTTCTAAATTATCTCAGAAGGTGCTCTTTTCAATAAGAAAGCTTCATTACAAAAACATACAGATAGTACCTGAAGGCTGTGCCAGTGCTGCTGAAGCTGAGCGATGTTGTTCTGTGGTTCACTGTAGCTAAATGCCTGGTCCAGAGAGCGGAGCTCCCACTGCAGGGCGGACGCTCTGTCCTGCAGCCCCTGGGATATCAGGGTTAGCTCACGGTCAATCTCCTCTAACTGCCTCTCACACGCCATCAGGCGCTCCCTCACTTCCTGCTCTGAATTGGCACACAGTTCATGGAGGTGGCTGACCGCCAGAGAAATAGCGCCCTGACCTCCAGGAGTACAAACACTCAGCAAACAGTCTTTGGCAGAATCCAGCTCCACCATCTCTCTCTGCTCCCTGTCAACTGTCTGCAGCAAAGCCTGGAAATGGACAAAAATGGGTATGAATACGTGTGACTATATTAAATAAAATAAAAACTTAGTTGGACTTCTATGAGCAGTCATAATACGTCATCTGTCTTACAAGGACAAAAGTTTTCCAATGTAAATGATCAGATGGGAAATAGGCCATTGAAAATAGGTTTATTAGCATCAAAAAGTTTTTTTGTTGGTTTTTTTTAGAACAAAAAAATTTTCACTGTAGTTTTAATACAAAATGATCAGCTACTTCCTGTCAGCAGAGTCATATTCACAGCACCAGAGAAGCTGTGAACGAGTCTAGCTGATCAATCACTACAAAGGTTGAAATCATTATCTTATTATTAGTCATAATAACCTCTAAACGCCTTTCCAGAGTGTATAGAAACTCCACATTATGGGCAACAGAAGACTGATGCAATGTTATAGTCTCCCTGTGATTAGTTCAAATATGTGGAAGAATCTGTCCAGGAAAGACAGGTTGTGTAGTTAAATGAACAATCCTGATCCTATCCAGGTGTTAGTAGGGTGGCTTCTCATCAAAAGGACTGTGCTTCCTCCCAATTCTGCCCAGGAACACTGCCATGTATATGTAGTGAGATCAAAATGGGAAGAACAAAGCTCAAAGATCAGAACATTGGTCGTCAGAGAAGTTTCCACATCTGAACCGGTGGTCTTTTCTCAAAAAGCAGGTGGTGGAAAAAAAATCCCCAAAACTGGGACAAACTCCGATAATAACATCCAGCACTTTTGGAGTTATGAGGAGAAACATCTATACTGGGTCTTCACATTAAATATATTTAAATCTGCTTTAGTATTCTGAACACTTTCAAACTAAACAAGCCACTGAACAGGTGTTTCACTGCAAAATTAGATTAGAAGATTTAACCTTCAGGGTGTTGACAGCATTGTGAAGGCCATGTCTGTCTGCAGGGGGGGGTCCCAGGCCTTTAACCTGCTCTCTCAGCCAGTCCTGAGCTGCTTCATGCTGCTCAATAAGCAGAGTGCAGTGCCGCTCCCTCACAATACCTTGCTCCAAGTTTGCTACCACATCCTGAGAATAGAAATTCATTTTTTAACTGATACAGCAGTGTAGATGCTAACATCCAGAAAGATTTTTCTTTTGTCCTTGTTAAACTCACAGTTAGCCGTGTTAGCAGGGCCGGAATGGCCTCCTCCCTGGCTGCCCAGGAAAGATCGGTCCAACTTTGGTCCTGTGTGATTTCATACAGCTCTCCAGCCTTAAAGAAACAGTCATATGTAGCATTGCTCTCCAATAAATGAAACATTGGAGATTAGCTGAACACCCCTCCCTGTGTTTACCTGTGCACGCACATCTGAGAGTACAGGCGCTAAGGTGGTGCTCTGGTCCAGGAGGCTCCGGGCAAGCTCTACAGCCTGTCTTCGCTCTCCCAAACCTGGCCAGGGGAATATTTGTGGAAGGTTGGACATCTGCTTCTGGATCTCAGTCAGACGGGCCTCAGCCTGCTCCTGCTTACACTTGCAAGAAAGCAGGCGCTCCATAACACCCTGTAACTGTCTACAGCGTGGCAGGTGGCAGAAATGAGAAAGTCAGAAATCCGACACAGACATGATGCAGCAAGGAGTCAAACTTTCATGCCCTCATGAGTACAGTTTCAATGACAAAACAGCCTGGTGACCAGAATCAATTAATCTACAGTTTGGTAGGCTCTGACCAGGAACTCCTAATCTGGTCTCCCTGGATCTGTAAATGTTGGCAGTGTTTTACGGAATTTCTCGGTTAGGCCTGCTCTACACGGAGACAAAACAGATATAGTTTTAAAAACCGAGTCGGTAAAAACGGCACCACAAAAATTATCACAGAGTTGCACATGTGCATTAAATATAGTAATGGAGTGGCAACATCATCCAATGAAAATAAATGCCTTAGAGCTCATAATCATGGAGACAACTGAGCCGGCGTTGTGAGATTTCTCCACTCTGGGATCCGGTTTCTAACATGATTGTTTACGGTGTCCTAAAACGCCGGCTCCTTGTGGATTATGACACCAAGGATTATTGGATGAAATATCTTTGCTGCTACACTTGGTTTCATCTCCGTGTAGACAGGGCCTTAGAAACACCACTTTGTGTAACCCTGACAGTTCAAAAATACACTAATAACTAAGATGCTCCTAACAGAAATGGGTTAATGACCACTTATAGCACCAAAACTAGAACATATAGGTAAATGTAATTTCTATATTTTCTGATCTCTTTTTAAAGAGAAATCAAATTTCAAACTTTGGTTTTGCTTTCTTTTTCTGCATTCATCAGCCCAGTTCTAAAGTCCTTACACTGGCTCCCTGTAGCTCAGAGAATAGACTTCTAAATACTTCTACTAGTTTATAAATCATTGAATGGCCTTACTTCAAACTATATTGAAGGTCTACTGCTACTAACCCCCCCCCCCCCCCCCCCCCCCAGACCAATCAGGTCCTCTAATTCCAGTCGACTCAACATTCCTAGAATCAGAACCAAACATGGAGAAGCAGCTTTCAGTTTCTATGCTCCTCTAATCTGGAACAAACTTCCAGACAACTGCAAAGCTGCTAAAACACTGAGTTCTTTTAAATCACAACTAAAAACTGCCTTTGAGTCATGCTTTCATATATCATGTTTTATTTGTGCGTAATGCTTTATTGCCTTTTTTACTTTATCCTAAATCCATGTCTGCTTTTGAGTTATGTTTTACATCTCATAAGCTCTGTGTGTGTTTTATACTTTATTACTGTTTTTACTTTATCCCCTAATCATGTAAAGCACCTTGAATCACCTTGTTGTTGAAAGTGGTATACAAATAAAATTGCCTTCCCTTTGAGATTTTGTTCTGTACTTTAAGCCAGCGATAACAATTGAAATACCTTTTATTTACAGGATTCTTTAAAGAAACTCATGGTCAACTTAAATTATAAGCCTCAATTAAAAGCAACATTCTTAATATCAATATAAGTAACAAAAGAAAATACACAGTCCTTCACAGAAACTTGGAGTCATCAAAACTTTAGAGAAACCAAAGATAGAATCCAGAAGAGAGCATCTCTACTGGGGTCTACATTTCAGAAGAGGACTATTATCCATGTATCACCACAACACGTGGTAAAAAACACAAAGCACCAATGAACCTCTGTGATTCTAAACCATGTTTTGTACCTCTGAGTCTCTACAGCAGCTTGCATAAGTGCCCCCCACTGTGTCTCCACATCCTGGACCGTCTGTTGAACCTCCACCTTCTTATCCTCCTCCAGGTCTATGTGGTTACAGAGACTCTGTGCTTGCTTCTTCAGCTCCATCACTTGACTTTCACCATTTGACTTAGAGCTCAAGATGGCCTAAAACACAAAGTGTGTGCTGATAGACATAATTCATTGTAAAACCACCGATATTCACGTATGAGAAGGCCCAAATAAATATTTTCAGCTGTTGGGAAGCTGTCATATTTTGTTGTACTAAAAGCACATGCTTGTAATCGGTCATGGTAGATGGCCGCTCCTACTGAGCCTGGTTCTGTTGGAGGTTTCTTCCTGTTAATGGGGAGTTTTTCCTCTCCACTGTCACTACATGCTTGCTCAGTATGAGGGATTGCTGTAAAGTCAATGACACAACACAGGCGACTGTCTGCTGTCGCTACATGTTGGTCCAGGAGGAGTGAATGCTGCAAGTCAAAGACTCGATGCAATCTGCTGGGATTCCTTAGATAGAAAACTTTAAGCTGACTGGAATAATGAACTGAAGGATTCATTGAAATGTATGAATGATTGAATTGAAATGACTTTTCTTGTAAAGTGCCTTGAGATAACGTGTTGTGAACTATATAATTAAAATGAATTGAAAAATTACATTGTAAAAAATATTGAAAGTGCAAGGAAAAGCTCAATGCTGCATGTTTTTTCTTTATTCTTCTGTGTATCTTACCTGTGCAGTTTTAAGTCTTTCCTCTAGCTGAGCCTCGCTGCCCTGCATTCCACCTTGAATAGAATCAGCTTGTTTTTGCAGGCCTTCAATCCAACTTTTAGTGCTACCTGCATGGCTATGGAGGGCCTCCATCTCTCTGGACAGTAGGTAGTGGATCTCAGCTTTCAGCAGAGTGTTCTCAGCAGTCTGCAGAACATTCCTCCAAAGCTCCTCTGAGTCTTGCATTGCCTTCTGGGCCTCTCGCTGTGCATGCTCCGAAATTACTTCCTGCTCAGACAAATTCTGGCTGAGTCTTGTCAGTTCAGTCAGCTTTGAGTCTCCCTCAGGCTTGAGGCTCAGGATGTTCTGATGATCAAACACATTTTGGAAATTAAATTAAATTTGTATAATGTGTATATGTATACCAACATATGTTGTGAATTGGTGCTATATAAATAAACTGAATTGAGTTATAAATAATTATAAATAAAGCAGATAAACCAAAAGCCTAAATGTGGTTTAGTGGAATTTTTGTGTGTGTGTGTGTGTACATAATTGTAAAGTGGAAAGAAAATGATCTTTTTTATAAACTGTCAACAAATTTAAACCTGGACTAGGTCAATTTAACCCATGAATTTGCTCTGGTGTAAACCATCTACTAGTAACACTGGCTGTGTGTTTGGGGGGTGTCCGGCTGGAAGGTGAACCTTCACCTCAGTCTCAAGTCTTCTGCGGCGTCTAAAGGGTTCTCTTCCAGGATTGTTCTGGATTTAGTCCATATATCTGACATCAACTCTGACAGCTTCCCTGTTTGCAGAGGAATAACATCCACACAGCACACCAGAAATAGTAGCTGGTTCATCTTCTTTCCATGTTCAGATGATGGAGTTAACAGAGTTTTGTGAAATGTTCCGAGCCTGTGATGTTGCTGTAGAACCTAACCCTTCTTCACCACGTTCTCGCTGACCTGCCTGCGGTGATCTACATGGTGGTGTTTGTTCTCTAACTCCCTCTAAAAAACCTTTGTGGCCAGAAACACAGCAGGTGCATTTATACTCAGATTAAAAGACATACATCTGGACTGGTTCCTATCGAGGTAATATTTGAAAGGCGATTTTTATTTTTAAAAAAAGGAAACTGAAAACACAACATTTATGTTCTAGTCACTTCACAGTCATGCACTACTTTGTGTTTTCGGTCTCTGAAAATCCTTGTAAAATAATTGTGATTGTATTGTGACAAAACGTGAAAATTTCCTATGAATATATTTGCAAAACTCTGTGTTAAAATGTATATAATGTTTTTCTCAGGGTATTTGTACATGTACAATGTAAAAGTACATTTTGTTCAGGTGCCAATCAGGTTTTAATATTTGCCTTATAGAAGCCTGATTTGTATTTAAAATGGGTCTGATTGATACTTCTCCCAGCTTTCTGTAGACTTCCAAGTTCACTGATTTATGAGTCATTCAAACTCACTCAGGATATGAACCAGTGCTTGTCAAACAATAAAGATATGTCAAACGGAATCTTGAGGAAATGTTCAAGGGAAGGCAAGCATTAGATGAAGAAATTAGGGATGATTTGAAATCTGAGCCTGTGTCATATCTCTTTTTTTCAAACATACTGAGCCCAGCAAAAGTATTTTCCTCCTGGAGGTTTAGACATACCTGCGCCACTTTTATCACTTTTTCTGGATCAGTCTCGTAATCCAGAGACGTAAGGGCCTCCTGCCTTTCTTTTAGCCAGCTGCTGAGGTTTTCCTTCAGGGCTTGAAAGTTCCGGAGCTGCAGATCCAGAGCATGCTGCCTTTCAGCTTCACTCATTGCGTCTTTAGCCTTTTTTAGCAGCCTCGCCCACTGCTCCTCACTGTCTCGTAATCTTTGCTGAATGCCTTGCTTTTTCTGTTCACCAAGATCTTGTGAACACACACTCTGACAGTCTCTCCTCAGCTTCTGGAGCTTGGAATCACCTTCAGACTTGGAACTCATTATGGCCTAGAAATGTTACAAGCAAAGTCACCACAGAGACCGCTAGAAATTAATTAAAGAATATTTTAAGAATTAGTTTTAATACCCCATTGGATTACATGTACCAAACATGTGTGTGGCAGGAAAAGGTATCAACAGTCATGTTGGAATATAGGTATTTGGACACCCTCATACAGGTTGAATGTTGCTAGCTGTGTCAGTGTTGTCTCGAAAGCTGATGAGGTCTACGCACTTGGCAAAGCATCTTTAATACAACCATTTTGATGTTTAGGAGAAATACACAGTGTCAGTAAAGCTCCCTTGTCTGCGACAGCAAAATATTAATCATCGGCTAACACTACCTGGTAAAATATTACCATTTATGTTAGTGTCACATTCACTCAGATGCATTCACAATGCTAACACATACACATACACTGAGAAATTGAACTGTACGCATTTTGAGATCAAGTGCCTTGCCCAAGGGCAACATTTTAAATGTTAATTTTCTCTACAATTGCTCTGGTCAAGGTGGTAACCTGTTGGAGAAGCTCTGTTATCCAAGTTCTGATTTGTTCTTTTGTTAGACTTTTGGTACAATATCTTTTTTAGTTGAGGCGTTGATTTGTTAGACAATTGTTACCTCTGGTTTTGGATGCTGAGCAGCCGGAAGGATATTTGCTCTATTTTTTTTTTTACCTTCAAACAGCTGTTAATAAACCATGGCAACAAAATGTTGGGGCCTGTTTTATTATTTTACTCCTGATCCTGATCTCTCACCTTATTTTATTTTATTTATTTTGTTACTTTATACACCCAGACCCTGGAGTCACTGTATTAGATCGGATCTCTTTCTTGTATTACTTTCTGAAGGACTGTGGATTACCAAATGGCGTCCTGATTAGCTGAGGACTTTGAGAAACTGCTCCAGAGAATGGAAACAATCGAGATGAAGTTACACCGTCTTCAGATTATTTTAAACTAAACACTGGATATGGAAATGAGACAACTTTACCCATGACTACACGTTGTTACCTTGGTCCTACAGTCTTGCACAGAAGCCACAGAACAATGCTACTCCTCTATCCAAAAGGTGCCTAACTGGTAAAACACCCCGTTCAGAGTTTGACAAAGACTGGCCGGCTTTAAAGCACATGAATTTACACCTGCTTTTTCTGCTCAGAGGAAGAAGAAACAAAAGAAACTACAACCCAAAACAAGATATATCACTCCCCCTGGAATACCGCTGACAAACAGATTCGCAGCCCTCAGTTCCCTGAAAGACGACGCAGCCCCTGGGACCAGTCAAGGTCACCAGGAGAAATCCATCCACATGAAGCGGACACATAAGAAATTTAGAACCCCACCGGCAAAAGTTCTCATCATACATGACAGATAAATTAATGGAATCAAAGATTTTTGTAACCAGAACTCTAGCGTTATAGGCTGGCCCAAGAATACAGTGAGAGAAATATCAGATAAAATCCAGACAATCTTACAACAACACCCTCAACTGGAAATAATTAGCAAGGTATGAATGATGTAACATTTTCTATATAATTCCACATGCTTTATGAGCTTCTAGTGTGAATTCTAGCTCTATAGGATAAGTTTTGGGTTCAGAAGAGGGGGGATGCATTTTTTGGCAACCTCATATTTGACCTGCCAAGAAATGTATCCCCTGCTATATCAAAGAATTAGCAAGTTATAATAATAATAATAATAAGACTGCTATGAATGATGTATGATTTTCTATAAAATTCCACTTTCTTTAAGAGCTACTGGTGTGAATTCCAGCTCTATAGGACAATTGTTGGGTTAAAAAGAGAGGAGGTGCATACTGTAGCAACCTTCAAATCTCCATTTTCAAAAGATGCCCTGTTATTTTAGAGGTTTATGTGTGGCATAAATATTTTTTTATAGAACAATGTATGATCTTTGGGCTGCTGGTGTGATTTTCAAACCTGTCCCATGTATCTTTGGGTTAAAGGATGGTACACTATAGGGGAAGTTGAATATTTGGGTTCTACTTACAGTTTTTGAAGAGTGGTAAACACAAACAACCAACCAGGGAGGAGTTTTTTTTATACTTTATTGATAATTAAAACAATGAACTTCATAACAACAAAATGTCCAGGTACTGAACCCCCCCCCCCCCCCCCCCCCGAAACAAAACATGAATTTCCTGTCTTCCATGATGGACATTTAGGGGCATAAGATGTATGTTACATAATTTATGTGGGCTATTAATTAAGAGCTTTTAGACCAACCGATAACATAATTGCATACTCTGCCATTAACAGCAGATAAAACATTTTCTTATGTAGGCTACATTGTGTCCTGTTTGCACCATATCAGCCTTTAATCGCTGATTTAAAAAGTTTAGATGTTATACAATGCTTTAACTATCACGCTGTTGGTAGAAAAACGCAGAATGTGACCCATAAACACCGAAGCACCGAAAGATACTCCTGAGACACTGTGACATTAAAACAGTAAAGTTAAACGTATTCAGATAAAAGGTGTCAAAGTCGTCCTTTTTTACATTTATCTGCCATAAAACAGTACATTTTCAGGACGTACATGCATAGGAAACATGGTAATATTACGAATATATTTAAAAGTTGCAGCGTCGCTGATATTTTAATCCGTTTTCGTTATCAGGGAGTTTTGAACGATGGGCGTTCCCGCGGCAGGGGATGCAGATTTTGGCGGAGCCAAACCCTCCGCTGCTGTCCTCAATTATAGTGTTCTGTCAATAAATGGATAGATAGATAGATAGATAGATAGATAGATAGATAGATAGATAGATAGATAGATAGATAGATAGATAGATAGATAGATAGATAGATAGATAGATAGATAGATAGATAGATAGATAGATAGATAGATAGATAGATAGATAGATAGATAGGCTTTCACATTTAAATAAAAAAATTCTATCCTTTCAATAATTTCTCAATTCTGTGAAAAATAACGTACAGCTCCGTGAACTACAACCAGAGGCCTCCCAGGGTCTACACAGCCCGTCACATCCACTTCTCTCTGTAATATACAAGGGAATCCCATAAACTCTGTAACATATTGTTCCCCCTTCAATATACAGGGGGAACGTTATATGACGGGTCTATAAACAATATGTGACAGGGTTTATAGAGCCGTCATATAACGTTCCCCTTGTATATTGAAGGGGGAACAATATGTGACAGGGTTTATAGAGCCGTCATATAACGTTCCCCTTGTTGTTGAAGGGGGAACAATATGTGACAGGGTATATAGAGCCATCATATAACGTTCCCCCTTGTATATTGAAGGGGGAACAATATGTGACAGGGTTTATAGCGCCATCATATAACGTTCCCCCTGTATATTGAAGGGGGAACAATATGTGACAGGGTTTATAGAACCGTCATATAACGTTCCCCCTGTATATTGAAGGGGGAACAATATGTGACAGGGTTTATAGAGCCGTCATATAATGTTCCCCTTGTTGTTGAAGGGGGAACAATATGTGACAGGGTATATAGAGCCATCATATAACGTTCCCCCTTGTATATTGAAGGGGGAACAATATGTGACAGGGTTTATAGCGCCATCATATAACGTTCCCCCTGTATATTGAAGGGGGAACAATATGTGACAGGGTTTATAGAACCGTCATATAACGTTCCCCCTGTATATTGAAGGGGGAACAATATGTGACAGGGTTTATAGAGCCGTCATATAACGTTCCCCCTGTATATTGAAGGGGGAACAATATGTGACAGGGTTTATAGAGCCGTCATATAACGTTCCCCCTGTATATTGAAGGGGGAACAATATGTGACAGGGTTTATAGAGCCGTCATATAACATTCCCCCTTGTATATTGAAGGGGGAACAATATGTGACAGGGTTTATAGAGCCGTCATATAACGTTCCCCCTTGTATATTGAAGGGGGAACAATATGTGACAGGGTTTATAGAGCCGTCATATAACTTTCCCCCTTGTATATTGAAGGGGGAACAATATGTGACAGGGTTTATAGCGCCATCATATAAAGTTCCCCCTGTATATTGAAGGGGGAACAATATGTGACAGGGTTTATAGAGCCGTCATATAAGGTTCCCCTTGTTGTTGAAGGGGGAACAATATGTGACAGGGTTTATAGAGCCGTCATATAACGTTCCCCCTTTATATTGAAGGGGGAACAATATGTAACAGAGTTTATAGAGCCGTCATATAACGTTCCCCCCTGTATATTGAAGGGGGAACAATATGTGACAGGGTTTATAGAACCATCATATAACGTTCCCCCTTGTATATTGAAGGGGAACAATATGTGACAGGGTTTATAGCGCCATCATATAACGTTCCCCCTGTATATTGAAGGGGGAACAATATGTGACAGGGTTTATAGAGCCGTCATATAACGTTCCCCTTGTATATTGAAGCGGGAACAATATGTGACAGGGTTTATAGAGCCGTCATATAACGTTCCCCTTGTTGTTGAAGGGGGAACAATATGTGACAGGGTATATAGAGCCATCATATAACGTTCCCCCTTGTATATTGAAGGGGGAACAATATGTGACAGGGTTTATAGCGCCATCATATCACGTTCCCCCTGTATATTGAAGGGGGAACAATATGTGACAGGGTTTATAGAGCCGTCATATAACGTTCCCCCTTGTATATTGAAGGGGGAACAATATGTGACAGGGTTTATAGAGCCGTCATATAACGTTCCCCCTTGTATATTGAAGGGGGAACAATATGTGACAGGGTTTATAGCGCCATCATATAACGTTCCCCCTGTATATTGAAGGGGGAACAATATGTGACAGGGTTTATAGAGCCATCATATAACGTTCCCCCTTGTATATTGAAGGGGGAACAATATGTGACAGGGTTTATAGCGCCATCATATCACGTTCCCCCTGTATATTGAAGGGGGAACAATATGTGACAGGGTTTATAGAGCCGTCATATAACGTTCCCCCTTGTATATTGAAGGGGGAACAATATGTGACAGGGTTTATAGAGCCGTCATATAACGTTCCCCCTTGTATATTGAAGGGGGAACAATATGTGACAGGGTTTATAGCGCCATCATATAACGTTCCCCCTGTATATTGAAGGGGGAACAATATGTGACAGGGTTTATAGAGCCGTCATATAACGTTCCCCTTGTATATTGAAGGGGGAACAATATGTGACAGGGTTTATAGAGCCGTCATATAACGTTCCCCTTGTTGTTGAAGGGGGAACAATATGTGACAGGGTTTATAGAGCCGTCATATAACGTTCCCCCTTTATATTGAAGGGGGAACAATATGTAACAGAGTTTATAGAGCCGTCATATAACGTTCCCCCTGTATATTGAAGGGGGAACAATATGTACCAGGGTTAATAGAGCCATCATATAACGTTCCCCCTTGTATATTGAAGGGGGAACAATATGTGACAGGGTTTATAGAGCCGTCATATAACGTTCCCCCTTTATATTGAAGGGGGAACAATATGTGACAGGGTTTATAGAGCCATCATATAACGTTCCCCCTTGTATATTGAAGGGGGAACAATATGTGACAGGGTTTATAGCGCCATCATATCACGTTCCCCCTGTATATTGAAGGGGGAACAATATGTGACAGGGTTTATAGAGCCGTCATATAACGTTCCCCTTGTATATTGAAGCGGGAACAATATGTGACAGGGTTTATAGAGCCGTCATATAATGTTCCCCTTGTTGTTGAAGGGGGAACAATATGTGACAGGGTATATAGAGCCATCATATAACGTTCCTCCTTGTATATTGAAGGGGGAACAATATGTGACAGGGTTTATAGCGCCATCATATAACGTTCCCCCTGTATATTGAAGGGGGAACAATATGTGACAGGGTTTATAGAACCGTCATATAACGTTCCCCCTGTATATTGAAGGGGGAACAATATGTGACAGGGTTTATAGAGCCGTCATATAACGTTCCCCCTGTATATTGAAGGGGGAACAATATGTGACAGGGTTTATAGAGCCGTCATATAACGTTCCCCCTGTATATTGAAGGGGGAACAATATGTGACAGGGTTTATAGAGCCGTCATATAACATTCCCCCTTGTATATTGAAGGGGGAACAATATGTGACAGGGTTTATAGCGCCATCATATCACGTTCCCCCTGTATATTGAAGGGGGAACAATATGTGACAGGGTTTATAGAGCCGTCATATAACGTTCCCCCTTGTATATTGAAGGGGGAACAATATGTGACAGGGTTTATAGAGCCGTCATATAACGTTCCCCCTTGTATATTGAAGGGGGAACAATATGTGACAGGGTTTATAGCGCCATCATATAACGTTCCCCCTGTATATTGAAGGGGGAACAATATGTGACAGGGTTTATAGAGCCGTCATATAACGTTCCCCTTGTATATTGAAGGGGGAACAATATGTGACAGGGTTTATAGAGCCGTCATATAACGTTCCCCCTTTATATTGAAGGGGGAACAATATGTAACAGAGTTCATAGAGCCGTCATATAACGTTCCCCCTGTATATTGAAGGGGGAACAATATGTGACAGGGTTTATAGAGCCGTCATATAACTTTCCCCCTTGTATATTGAAGGGGGAACAATATGTGACAGGGTTTATAGCGCCATCATATAAAGTTCCCCCTGTATATTGAAGGGGGAACAATATGTGACAGGGTTTATAGAGCCGTCATATAACGTTCCCCTTGTTGTTGAAGGGGGAACAATATGTGACAGGGTTTATAGAGCCGTCATATAACGTTCCCCCTTTATATTGAAGGGGGAACAATATGTAACAGAGTTTATAGAGCCGTCATATAACGTTCCCCCTGTATATTGAAGGGGGAACAATATGTGACAGGGTTTATAGAACCATCATATAACGTTCCCCCTTGTATATTGAAGGGGAACAATATGTGACAGGGTTTATAGCGCCATCATATAACGTTCCCCCTGTATATTGAAGGGGGAACAATATGTGACAGGGTTTAGAGCCGTCATATAACGTTCCCCTTGTATATTGAAGCGGGAACAATATGTGACAGGGTTTATAGAGCCGTCATATAACGTTCCCCTTGTTGTTGAAGGGGGAACAATATGTGACAGGGTATATAGAGCCATCATATAACGTTCCCCCTTGTATATTGAAGGGGGAACAATATGTGACAGGGTTTATAGCGCCATCATATCACGTTCCCCCTGTATATTGAAGGGGGAACAATATGTGACAGGGTTTATAGAGCCGTCATATAACGTTCCCCCTTGTATATTGAAGGGGGAACAATATGTGACAGGGTTTATAGAGCCGTCATATAACGTTCCCCCTTGTATATTGAAGGGGGAACAATATGTGACAGGGTTTATAGCGCCATCATATAACGTTCCCCCTGTATATTGAAGGGGGAACAATATGTGACAGGGTTTATAGAGCCGTCATATAACGTTCCCCTTGTATATTGAAGGGGGAACAATATGTGACAGGGTTTATAGAGCCGTCATATAACGTTCCCCTTGTTGTTGAAGGGGGAACAATATGTGACAGGGTTTATAGAGCCGTCATATAACGTTCCCCCTTTATATTGAAGGGGGAACAATATGTAACAGAGTTCATAGAGCCGTCATATAACGTTCCCCCTGTATATTGAAGGGGGAACAATATGTACCAGGGTTAATAGAGCCATCATATAACGTTCCCCCTTGTATATTGAAGGGGGAACAATATGTGACAGGGTTTATAGCGCCATCATATAACGTTCCCCCTGTATATTGAAGGGGGAACAATATGTGACAGGGTTTATAGAGCCGTCATATAACGTTCCCCCTTTATATTGAAGGGGGAACAATATGTGACAGGGTTTATAGAGCCATCATATAACGTTCCCCCTTGTATATTGAAGGGGGAACAATATGTGACAGGGTTTATAGCGCCATCATATCACGTTCCCCCTGTATATTGAAGGGGGAACAATATGTGACAGGGTTTATAGAGCCGTCATATAACGTTCCCCTTGTATATTGAAGCGGGAACAATATGTGACAGGGTTTATAGAGCCGTCATATAACGTTCCCCTTGTTGTTGAAGGGGGAACAATATGTGACAGGGTTTATAGAGCCGTCATATAACGTTCCCCCTTTATATTGAAGGGGGAACAATATGTGACAGGGTTTATAGACCTGTCATATAACGTTCCCCCTGTATATTGAAGGGGGAACAATATGTGACAGGGTTTATAGACCCGTCATATAACGTTCCCCCTGTATATTGAAGGGGGAACAATATGTGACAGGGTTTATAGAGCAGTCATATAACGTTCCCCTTGTATATTGAAGGGGGAACAAAATGTAACAGAGTTTATGGGACCATCAGGATGTGTTTCCCTTGTATATTACAGAGAGAAGTGGATGTGACGGGCTGTGTAGACCCTGGGAGGCCTCTGGTTGTAGTTCACGGAGCTGTACGTTATTTTTCACAGAATTGAGAAATTATTGAAAGGATAGAAAAACTTTTTTAAAATGTGAAAGCCTTCCTATCTATCTATCTATCTATCTATCTATCTATCTATCTATCTATCTATCTATCTATCTGTCTGTCTGTCTGTCTGTCTGTCTGTCTGTCTGTCTGTCTGTCTGTCTGTCTGTCTGTCTGTCTGTCTAATTATTTGTTGACAGAACACTATAATTGAGGACAGCAGCGGAGGTTTTGGCTTCGGCAAAATCTGAAGTTTGAGCTTTCAACGTTGCCGTTGCTCCCCTGTGTATGAGCAGAGCGCAGCGTGTACAGTTCGGGGGCGAGCTTGGATTGAGTACGCGCGTTTTTTGTCACGTGCACGGCGCGGAGCTGTAGGGGGAACACATCCTGACGGGGAAACACAGATTGACGTAACACCGGCACCTAATGATTTACAAATTAAGCAATGGTTTTAGACATAAAAGGTTTCCACCCAACTGCAAATACTTTCTGATCTAAGGATTGTGCATTACACAGAGATAAATTGGTAACAGTGGAATCAATGTCTAACAATAATTCCACCTGTCTAACATAGCAAGTTACGTGCTGACAGAACATAAGCACACAAAGAGATGACCATAACGTCACCGAATGTAAACATGGCTAAACATGCTGCCAAAGTAACACACATAATGAATTGACGTTAGCGTAACAAAAGCTAACTTTAGCCTGAAGTTAGCAGCCCATTTGCGCCAGGAGTATGTGGAAAACGTAATATTTTTAAAGCTTACTATGAAATTACTCACGAGCCGATTGTCGAATAACATTGTAACGTTGTGTGTAGGCTAAATGTAACTTACCTCCGAAAATATATCCTCGTGGCGACCCTTAAGATGCTGCTTAAGGTTGGTCATAGTGACAACAATGTGATGTGTTGAGCACGTTGTGCGCTGCACGCCAGGTGGTGGGCGTAACCACACAAGGATAGAATGCAGCGGCAGATACTTTTTAGGTTTCAATTGGCACGCACAATAAGCAGAAATGTCATGCATTTTAAACGTCTGACAGACCACCCACTAACATTTTCGTCCACTCGTCTCGTCAACGAAAACTCACACAAGTCTCGTCATGTTTTAGTCATCAAAGAGCCATGTTTATCTCGTCACTGTCTCGTTATCGTCATGAATGAAGGTGGCGTCAACAAAATGATTTCGTCATCGTTATCGTTGACGAAAAAAACACTGCATGGAGAAGCAGCTTTCAGTTTCTATGCTCCTCTAATCTGGAACAAACTTCCAGACAACTGGAAAGCTGATGAAACACTGAGTTCTTTTAAATCACAACTAAAAACTTCTCGGTTTGCCTTTGAGTCATGTTTTCATGTATCAAATGTTTTGTGTGTGCTTCTTGCTTTATTGCTGTTTTTACTTTATATGCTATGTCTGTGTTTTACTGCTATTCTTATTTTACCCCTAATCATGTAAAGCACCTTGAATCACTGTGTTGTTAAAAGAAGATATAAAAATATAAAAATAAAATTCCCTTGCCTTACCACTGGGAACAGCTGATTAGCATCTCAATAGTTAAAATGCTTCAGTTCAATGAAATGTATTTATATAGCACCAATTCACAACAGACGTTATCTCAAAGCACTTTGCAAGAAAGGTAATTTCAATTCAATCATACATTCATTCCAATCGGTTTGATAATCCCTGAACTATGACCCAAAATCCCAGAGAAGTTGAAAAAGAGGCTTCATGGATGCAGAGCAGAACCAGAGAGCACAGAGAGAACGAGGAAGTTCTAACCATCTCGTCCTTCCATCATAATGGACAAGGATCATATCTCCTACTCCAACATCTCTCTGCCTGGCTTGTTCATACAGCCAGGTAGAGATTTAAAGTGGATTAGTAGTGTTTGCCAACAACTGATGGTGTCACTCAGGATATGTTACTGTGAAATATAGTCTCTTCTGTCCATATATTGAGCTGTTAGCATGACATGATGGTCATGTATGACAGTCCTGATGGTGTCAAACAACAACAGTGTCTTCGGTCAGAGGCTTCTTCAAATTTGTTGCGAGACTGATTGCTGTTTGAGATCCCTCCTGCCCACAGCATCACCATTCACAACAAGCACCTACTGGCCCTGAATGGTTTCTTTAATCAGGGTGTTTTGCGGTTAAGAAAATTATTATACTTTGATGAATGTTTAAATAAATTTAATCCAAACTATCATGCGCCATGGCAACCTATATTTGGAATCCCTGTGAGTTTAGGTGGGCTTTCTGTTAAAGAAGAAGAGAGCTACGGACGTCTGGAAGCAGCTAGCAAACTGTATAGCAAAACAGAAAATTAAAATATTTACTTATGTAAATTATACCACAACAGTGTACTGTAATTAGATGATGTCCCCTTAAGCTTGCTAGAACACAAACCTCCTTCAAGTCTAGAGTTTTTAGCTCACCTGTGCGGCATGCAGTCTGTCCTCAGGTTTGGTTTGGTTTCCCAGGGAGATCAGTCGTTGTTGGAGACCCTCAAGCCAACAATCAGTGTCACTCTGATTGGTTTCCAATTCTCTCAACTGAAAAAGGGAAAAGATACTCTGTCAATGTCTGTGGCAGGTTAAACTTCTTCATCTGTCGCAGGATGTACATGCTCTGCTGAGCCTTTTTGCTGAGCAGGTTGGTGTTCAATGCCCACTTGAGGTTGTGGGTGATGATTGTTCCAAGGAAGCAGATGGACTCCACAGTGTAGACTGCAGAGTCACAGAGGATGATGGAGGTGGGTGGGGCTACGCTCTTTCTGAAATATACAACCATCTCCACCGTCTTATCAGCATTAAGTTCTAAGTTGTTGTTGGCAGACCATGTAAGTGGATGAGCAACCTCCCACCTGTAGACAGACACATCCCACTCAGATGAGCCGAATGAGAGTGGTGCCATCTGCAAACTTCAGGAGCTTGACAGACTGATGACTGAAGGTGCAGCTGATGGTGTAGATTGAGAAGAGTAGAGTGAAAAGAACACAGCCTTGAGGGGATCCAGTGCTGGTGGAGCGACACTTTTCCCAGCCTCACGTGTTGTTTCTTGTCAGACAGAAAGTCTTTGATCCACCGGCAGGTGGGGGAATGCACACTCAGCTGAGAGCGTTTATCCTGTATCAGAGCTGAGATAACCATGTTGAAAGCAGAGCTAAAATTCACAATTGTAGTGAGAAAAGCCTGGTAGCAGAGTGGAAAATCCTCTTCATTCTCACAAGTGAGCCGGTCTGTTTCCTACTTTTCCGGCTGCTCACCCTGCGGGCAACGGTTAGGGCACCTTTGACACAAATATCCAGTAAATCGAAAGATGAAGCCAGAAATGTTTCAAAATACATCCATAGAAGTTATCCTGATGTTGATTAGCTCTTCAGTTTATGTTGTCACACAACCCCCAACATGGCTGTCCTGTTCCTATGAGCTTGCTTGTAATTTTGGGTATAGTAAAATATCGTATTTGATTCTAAATTCCCTCCATCTTTGTAAGTAAGCTGTATAGAGCTGTGCTTTCCACATCTCGTGCCACTAAGTATCTGAAATCTCATCCATGTCTTTTTCCCATTTAATTTTTACATCCATCCATTAGGTATACCAATGCATCCTCTGCAGGGTTGCGGGGTGCTGGTGCCTATCTCCAGCAGTCACAGGGCGAAAGGTGGGGTACACCCTGGACAGGTCATCAGTCCTTCCCAGGGCAACACTTAGACTTACAGGACAAACAACTATGCATGCGGTCATGCCTAAGGGCAATTTAGACAGAGAGCAATTAACCTAACAGTCATGTTTTTGGACTGTGGGAGGAAGCCGGAGTACCCGGAGGGAACCAACGCATGCACAGGGAGAACATGCAAACTCCATGCAGAAAGACGCCAGGTCGGGATTCAAACCCCGGCTTCTTGCTGTAAGGCAACAGTGCTACCAACTGTGCCATTGTGCAGCCGATTTTTTTACATAAAGTAGAATAATTCTGTAATTGTATTATATTCATATTTTCATACATTATATTCATATACCTGTACAAATATGGTAATATTTAGGTTAATTTTATTCTCCCTTAATTTGATGTGTTTGTTGTAGCAGTCTCTCAATTATAGATACCAATCCTGATTCATACTTTATATGCATCTTTCATTTCCTGATAGCTAAGCATTTCCTTTTCTGTATTTTACATATACCTGTCATGCCTCTATCTGCCCATTGTTTAAATGTATTATCAGCTTTCCCTGGTTCAAAATTTCCATCCCATCCAACCCACCTTAGTTGACCAATTTCCTTACGTATTTCATCTTTTTGCAGATATTGTTCAAATTTTTAAGAGTAAATTCTTGATAAAAACAACAAAACGTGCAACTTCTATAGAATTCCATGGACTTGTACTCCTTTCAAGGCAAACAAGAGATGTCTTTGGTCGCTAGCAATTGGAAGGAGCAATTGGAATGATCAGATGATTAAAAACGCAACAATCTGCAGTGATAACTTCATGTCAGGTAAGCCTCGGCCAGCTGGTCGCCCAACAATCTTTTGTTGTCGGTCATTTTGACTGACGGGGTCAAAAAAATCTGATCATAATCAATTTTTACCTGTCAATCTTTGAAATGATAATAATGACAGATTTAGTAGTATTTAATTGTGATTCATTCAATTAATATTCAATCGAACAAACTGAACAGAGAATCCACATTGTGCCATCACATATCATGCAAATGAATAGGCTACAGGTATTAATTATGAACACCTGCTGTGGCCTGAACGTTTCGCATGGAGCTCAACTCCCACTTATACAGGCAGAATCTACGCTTTGTTGCCACATTGCTGTTGAATATTTCTCTAAATGAAGTGATTAGAATTTGGCAAGACTCTCTGATTGGCAGCTTTTCTGATCACTTCAGCAGGAGGAAATCCCCACATGCAATCCTTCTGCATCAGTGGTTAAACTGCAGCGATCTGTCACTGGCAGTCTGTTCGGATGCACTCTAAAGCCTCAGTAACTCTTCAACGGGCTGTCAGCTCCTGGATAGCGAGCTGCATTGGGTTTGGTGTCCAGGTCTGAGATTATGCTTAGATGCTGTCATGGAAATCTTTTTTCGATTGATTAGTTACACAAGTTGAACATGTATGTGCATATGCACCAACTGGTTAGGGTGGGATTTGCAATCGGTCAAAATGACCGATGGACTTCAGGTTTTAGAAGGCTTTTAATAGCATTTCGTGGACTTCCTGATTGTAAAGAATTACAGTAGTCCAGCCTTGAGGTAACAAATGCATGGACTAGTTTCTCAGCATCACTCCTGGACAGGATGTTTCTAATTTTAGCAATATTCCGGAGGTGAAAGAAGGAAATCCTAGAAACCTGTTTAATATGGGATTTAAATGTCAAGTCTTGGTCAAAAATAATATGACACACAACACAACCATTGACAATACACACAAATAAAAAACAGAAAAACCTGAAGTCCATCGGCCATTTTGACCATGTTATCAACGTTTTACTTTCTGTAACATAGAAAGTTCTCTTATATCAGATCTTCTGTTCCTTCTGTGTTTCTGCTCTGTCTTCTCAAACCCCCAGACGGTCGTGGCAGATGGCCGCTCCTACTGAGCCTGGTTCTGTTGGAGGTTTCTTCCTGTTAAAGGGGAGTTTTTCCTCTCCACCGTCGCTACATGCTTACTCAGTATGAGGGATTGCTGAAGGATTGCTGTGGTTGGAAAGTCTGCATCAACGGGGCCCAGCCTCACGCCAATGACTGACGCAATCTGCTGGGATTCCTTAAATAGGAAACCTTTTAACTGATTGGAATGTTTGTATAAATGTATTGAAATGACTTCTTGTTAAGTGCCTTTAGATGACATCTGTTGTGAATTGGCGCTATATAAATAAACTGAATTGAATTGAATTTACACGCTTCAACAAACTTCAACAGATGGGAGAAGACACGGAAGCAAAATTGGGAGCCATTCAAGCTGATTTGTTTTCTCTAAGCAAGAGTATTGGCTCCGTCAATGTGGAGCTGGACAAAATACGGTCGGATGTTGAAAGTAACCGTGGGAAGCTAACTAGCCACGAGGCCACCCTGGAGACCATGCAACTTAAGCTAGTGGACATGGAGGACCGGAGCAGGCACTGCAACGTCCACACCATCGGGCTACCAGAAGGGATCGAAGGGTCCAATCCGGTCCAGTTCTTCACACTTCGCTGCCGAAGTGGTTCCCCACCCTGGGCAATCTAGAGCGCGAAATCATGTGTGCTCACCATGTGTACAGTGACAACAACAGAAAGAAATCCCCGCTCATGATAAATGGACGACCAGTTCGCTTATCACCCGACTACACTGTCAAAAGGCAACAGGCTTTCACTCAAGCCATGAACATGGCCCGAGCTAAGGGAATGGAATTCTTTCTACTCTACCCCGCCACACTGAAAGTCAAGGCGGCTGGCAAAACGGAGGCTTTTCAGTCCATGGAGGAGGCCAAGAATTTCATCAGCTCCCTTCCGGCGCCGCGAGTCCCACTTGCAGTTGGGAAGGACGACGCGATGCCTGGACAACCAAACAAAGCTACAGGCTGACTATGTCAGAACTGAATCTTCCTACACGGTGCCTGGATTAAAGTGCTGACCATCACTTGGAGCTTCTGCCACAGCATGGTTTGTTAATCAGAGTGCGTGACAGGTTTTCCATTTTTTTCCCCTCTCTTATGATCAGCGAGATGTGACACCTCTAGCCTGGCTTGCATCAGTAATTAATTTATAATCCTTTTAGTCCGTAACCGTTTTTTATGTTGATGCTTAAACAGTCAGGCTTTTGTTTTTGTTTTCCTTCTCTAAATACATTACTGAGCACTTAGTTTTTGTGTTTTGTTTCGGACATAGTATTTGTTTATTGCTCATACTCTTGGTTACTCATGGTCACTGCCGACAGGAATGTTGAGGACAATCTTAGGCTAACTTTCTGTTCATTATGGGCTCAGTTCAACTTATTGCTCAAGTGTCACTGCTCTCTCTATATTGTTATTATTATTATTATTTTATCATGTTGCTACTGTCCCGGCCTCTGTTCTCTGCTCACCGAATTAAGCTGCTTCTACACGTGCCAGGGCATGAAATTAACATCAACATAAGACATTCCTGGAATCTTGTTGCTAGTGTTTTTCTTTTTTCCAGCACAAAGTAAGAACAAGTATGTTAGCCATCTCTGCTGGAGGCAGCTCACTCTGGCATGATATCAACGGTCCTGTTTATTAATTGCTGGGTTTAAAGTTGAAGTTTGAACCTTTGCAGCCCCATATCCATCCTAGATCACGGATAAACGTATGAGGGTTTTACTATAATAATTTTTGGGCTCAGTTATTTTGATCCCTGATGTTCATTGGGTTTTCTTTATGTTGTTGTTTATCGGGCACCATCAAGGGGGTTTTGGGGGATAAGTTGGTGTTTTTGCTATTATCATATTTTGGGAAACAGGAGTTGAACTTGAAAGTGCCAATTAAGGGTCAGGCACACACTTTTTGCACCCCTATATGTCACACTAGTGGGTCAGTTTGTCTCAACTGCTGGCTCTATATCTTATCATTAGGCACATGGTCAGTTACTTTGAGCTCATCATGCAGTAATGGGTGATTTGTCTGTTTTGGTTTGGAATTGCGATGGGTTAAATACACCACATAAGAGGACCAGGGTCCTGACTTTTCTGCGCCGGCGGAAAATTGACCTGGCTCTCCTCCAGGAGACGCACTTGTTACGCAGAAACTCTGGTTGGTTGGCCAACAGATTTTATCACACTGTTGCTTCCTCTTCGGCTGAAACAAAAAGTAAGAAGTGGCTATTGTTTGTAAACATAATCTTAAAATCAAGGTGTTGGATGTATGGGCAGACACAGCAGGAAGGGTAGCAGTGGCCAAGGTGGAATTGTACGGGAGAAAGGTTGCTGTTATCTCTGCTTACGCTCTAAACAAATTTGACAAGATTTTCTATGACATGCTTACTTACCCAGAAGATGTTTGAACTATCTGAATATTGTTGATATGAATGAGGTGTGGCACGCAGACGATAGATCTAGCTCAAGCGCCTCAAAAGATCAGCGGCTAGCAACTGCAGCTTTACAGTCATGGGTAAAGACCCTTGGCCTAATTGATGTATGGCGTTCCATTAACCCAACCATGAAAGATTACTCCTTTTTTTCACCCAGACATACTTTAAATTCTTTTCACGGATAGATTTTCTTTTCACTTCTCGAATACTTTTTCAAAAAATTAATGATGCTTCCTTGCTACCTGTTGCTTTATCAGACCATCAATGAGTATTTTGCTGCGCAACCTTGGGCTGTTTATCCAAGCGTGCTGCTAGGTGGCGCTTTAATACCACTATGTTAAAAAAACGATGATTTTAAATCTCCATTTTTGTCTCATCTTAAGGAAATTTTGGAGTTTAATTTAGATTCAGTCAATGACCTTAGGATTTTATAGGATGCAGTTAAAGGGTTTATACGAAGCAACGCCATCCGCTTCGCCTCAAATCTGCGTAAGGATAGAACAGCTGAATTGCAGGTCTTGGAAGCTGACTTGGCTAGAATAGAACTGACCTTACAAAACAACTATTCCCAACAGGTTGAATCACAACGGGAAATCATTAAAAAAGAAATTAATAACATTTTAAAACAACAGTCAGAATTTCTGATACATAGGACTAGACAGCTAGACTATTTTCAGGGGTCTAGACCCAGCCACCTTCTAGCTTCCAAAATAAGGACCAATGAATACTTTGCTGACATTCCTTCTATCAGGTCCACTACAGGCCAAATTCTGACTGATCCTAAGCAGGTGAAGGAGACCTTTGGCACATAAGCAATCCTAGCAGTGATCCCCAACACACTCCTATTGGTCCGTGACCACCCATGGTGACATCGGCGATGACATCGCAGCCAAAGGGGCTATAAGAGTAGTCACGCCCATTTTGAATTGTTCTCAAGCCAGAAGTTCTTGGATGAACTACTGCTGAACAGAGGACATCTCACCGGTGAAGATTCTCTTTTGTTCTGACCCGCTGGACCGTGAAGAACTCATTTCAAAGCTTTGAAGTGCTCATTTGGTTCGTGTATTTCGTTTGAGCTATATCAGGACTGTTCCAAGACAGTTCGTTAGATGTCGACCTACAGGCCATCCAGCCTGCCTTTGGGCTACACGGTCCTTCAATCCTGTACACGTTTTTCTTTTTATAACTCTTCCTTTTCTTGCTCAACTACAGACACAATTTGCTCTCCTCCTAGTGGACTGGACCTCCTTCAAAGCAAAGTAGGACTGAACCGGTTCATTTGTACTAATATTGTGTCTGGGCGGAGATAAATAGAGAAAATAGAGTTTTAACGAGTTAGATCTCGTTCATTGTTGGTTTAAAGTGTCTTTAAACGCTGTACCTATTTGCTCATTTTTGCGCCGCCGCACGCATAAGTTTGAGCTGTAATTGCTGTGTTTGAAACTGTTTGTTTTATCCTGAGCGGATCACGCCTTTCTTTCTTTTTCCTACCTCTCTTTTCCTATCTCTCTCTCTCTCTCGCTCCCTGATCACCTGGTCAGCAGAGTTGGGCTTGGTCCGGCCTGCGTTAGCTGGTCTTAGCTGAAAAGTTAACTCCATTGTTCTTTAGTCTGTTGCTAAAGCAGAGTCCTTCCACATGGACGCTTCACCCATGTGCTCCTTTAGCCAAAGCTATTTTTATGACTCTTTCTTAGACCTCATGTGCAGTCCTCCATCTTGGCACAGAGCTGAGATTTATGACTCTTTGTCCCACAGGCTATCTGTGACTTGGGCCACCTGGAGTGAAGGCCCCTCCTTTTCTGACCTGAACCTCAGCTGTTCTGGCTGATTCATTTCATATTAATTGTGTTTAATGTTCACCTATTATTGTTGTCTAAGATCTGTAGTAGTAGTTGCATGCTTAAGAATAGATGGGATAAATTTATGAAATGTTTGGCTGTCAGGTTGATCTATTTTCCAAATAAAGTCCCCTTATCTTAAAGAGAAGTTGTCTGGGATTACTTGGAGTGATGCGTACAATTAATGCCCACAGCGTAAGAACTTATTCCTTCATCTATTGTTTAATTATCTCAGCCTTATCAGGCAGGTAATCATAAACACAAACTGAGACTGAACAATTTAGCTATATATATGTTCCTGGAATCCACCAGGATAGTGCCCCCAAACTTGGTAAATTTAACATAAAATTATTGATCTTATTAATTGCCCAAGGCAATTATTCATATTTATTCATAGCCAAATCCTACCTATCTGCGGCACAACAATAGAGATAAATGTCAGAACTTCCTTGGCCAATTAGATCTACCACAATTGGTGGTGGCTGACTCTGCACATCTGGACGCACTCTAATCACCACCTGTCATTGTATGCTGATGACGTGTTGGTCTTTATGGAGAAACCACAAAAATCTATTCCTGACTCACTGTCCATTTGTGAAGAATTGATCCGTCTCTAAGGTTTTAAGATCAACTGGACCAAATCGGCGTTACTCCCCCTTAATGATTCAGCTAAAGGGTTGCAATTTCCAGCTGGTATTCCAGTTGTCCAGGATTTTAAATACCTTGGAATACAAATCTTTCCATCCTTGAACCATATTGTAGCACACAACTACTCGGAAACATTTAATAAAGTTAAAGCAGACTTGGATAGGTGGAGTAGTCTCCCTAACTCTCTTAGAGCCCGTGTTGCTATAGTCAAAATGAACATTTTACCCAGGATTAATTTTATCAGCTCCATGATTCGCCTTTCTCCTCATGCCAATTATTGGAACAAAGTACATTGTAGTGTGTCTCGATTTATTTGGAACAGAAAGCGTCCGCACCTCAAACTGTCCATCACACAAAGAGGAGTGGCCAGTGGTGGCTTATCTGTACCAAACTTTAAGTTTTATTTCTGGTCATTCGTACTTAGACCATTACTTGTGTGGCGTGACTCCGATGCCTTAGTTTCCTGGCGCAGCCCGGAAGAAGACTCTGTGAGATCCTGGAACTTGCATGAGGTTCTTTTTGCTAACATATCCAATAAACAATGAAGATTACGTTTTGGTCCTATAGTCTCACAACTTATCCAGACATGGAGTGCGGCTGAGCTTCAGTCTAAAATCTCCTGTAAATGGCACACACTTACACCGATCTTTAACAACCATGGTCTATTAATTGGAGGGACACCTGTTTCTTGTGCTGCCTGGAGTAAAAGTAATATTCGCACTTTAGACAAGGTATATGCTGACACTGGGCTGCGCACCTTTCAAGATATTAGAGACAAATATAATTTGCCAGCAAACTCATTCTTTTTCTATCTGCAACTTAGATCATCTTAACAGGCGCATGGTGTTCTGGGACATCAACCGTTAACCATTCACCCACTATACAAATTACTTGCCACTCGAACTAAAAAGAGAGGTTTGGTATCTGCACTTTATCAGTTCTTCTTGGAGGCCTCCTATAATGAACTACCACTTGACAGAATATGGAGGTATGATTGCCCCAATTTGGACTCTGATTTTGATTGGTCGCAGGTCTGGGCAAATATCAGAGAGGCTTCCCGCAACCCCGACCATCAGCAGATCCACTTAAACTATGTGCAGAGAACATATTTGACCCCTCACAAACTCCACTGTATGAAGTTGATAACTGACCCTTTGTGTAGCCTATGTTCTATGAAAGCCTCTGGTACTTTTTTGCATATGATGTGGAATTGTCCTCCAGTCTCACAGTTCTGGTCCAAGGTGGCAACCAGGCTTTCTGATTTAGTTTCAGTGACCATACCAGGAACTATGCCTGTCCCTTTGCTAATTGACCTGTCCAAAGTCAATATTACTAAACTTAAAAAGAGTACTGTACTAGCTGGCTCAACAGCTGCCAAGAAGTTGATAGGCTTAAGATGGAACCCCCCCCCCCCCCCACCATCAGACATTGGGCACTTACGTTCCTAGATGTAATTTATCTTGAACTATCAACTGCTAGAATCAATGGCGCAAGTGAGGCTTCCATAAACAATTGGCATGTTTGGCAAGTTTGCTGTTGTAAAGTGAGAAAATGTGACAAAGTTCAATGTTTTAATGTATCCACAGGATTGGAAATACAGACTTTCAAGTGTATACTCAACATTTTGGTGGACAACAAAATAAACAGAGCCCAACTAATAATGGCTTTACAAAGAGAACTTAAAATTGAACACTATGCTCTCACCTCCAACCTTCTCCTTTCAATCTCCTGAGCTATCTCAGCAGCTGCTGCAGCTTCGACCTGCTGAGCAGCTTGGAGGACTTTCCTCCACTGCTCCTCCGTGTCTCTGACCGTCTGCTGAGCCTGGACTTTCTGATCTTCGTCAACATCCTGGTGGTCACACAGGGTTTGGCCTCGTCTCCTCAGGTTGTTTACCTTAAAGTCACCATGTGGTCTGGAACTCAAAATGGCCTTTCAAAAAGGATAAAGTCATCTTTAAATATGTATATATCAATCAGTCAAACTTTATTTATAAAGCACTTTTCATACAAGAGTTGAAACTCAAAGTGCTTTACAGATTAAAATGAACCCACATAAACCATATTACCATCCCTCACCCACAGATTTAAAAGCATGGTCACAGTTATACTCCCCTCCACCCAACCCAACCCAACTCATATGAACACAAACACTTAAGAACAAAAATAAAAATAACATTGGGTCAAGTGCAGATGAGTCAGGTAAGGAAATGCCATCAAGGGAGCAATCTGCACCAGTAGCAGCACATCAACAGCAGCAGCCGAGGCAGACAGGGCGCCCACAGGAGGGAAGTTCGAGACCCCACCTCCACCCAAGCTCCACCTGGAGAGCACCATTAAAAGAACCTTAAAATTTATCCTAAAACATACGGGGAGCCAATGCAGTGATTTTAAGACAGGTGTAATGTGTTCCTGCCTCCTGGACTTCATCAGGACACGTGCGGCTGAATTTTGTAGAAGCTGTAAACCTGATATACTCTTTTTGGGAAAACCATAAAGCAGGGCATTACAGTAATCAATCCTACTGGTGATGAAAGCAACAGTGTCTCTGTGTTGGCCAGAGAGAGAATGGGGCGGACTCTGGTGATGTTCTTTAGATGATAAAAAACTACAGTGGCTTGCAAAAGTATTCGGCCCCCTTGAACTTTTCCACATTTTGTCACATTACAGCCACAAAAATGAATCAATTTAATTGGAATTCCACGTGAAGGACCAATACAAAGTGGTGTACACGTGAGAAGTGGAACGAAAATCATACATGATTCCAAACATTTTTTTCAAATAAATAACTGAAAAGTGGGGTGTGCATAATAATTCAGCCCCCTTTGGTCTGAGTGCAGTCAGTTGCCCATAGACATTGTCTGATGAGTGCTAATGACTAAATAGAGCGCACCTGTGTGTAATCTAATGTCAGTACAAACACAGCTGCCCTGTGACGGCCTCAGAGGTTGTCTAAGAGAATGTTGGGAGCAACAACACCATGAAGTCCAAAGAACACACCAGACAGGTCAGGGATAAAGTTACTGAGAAATTTAAAGCAGGCTTACGCTAGAAAAAGATTTCCCAAGCCTTGAACATCCCACGGAGCGCTGTTCAAGCGATCATTCAGAAATGGAAGGAGTATGGCACAACTGTAAACCTACCAAGACAAGGCCGTCCACCTAAACTCACAGGCCGAACAAGGAGAGCGCTAATCAGAAATGCAGCCAGGAGGCCCATGGTGACTCTGGATGAGCTGCAGAGATCTACAGCTCAGGTGGGAGAATCTGTCCATAGGACAACTATTAGTGGTGCACTGCACAAAGTTGTCCTTTATGGAAGAGTGGCAAGAAGAAAGCCATTGTTAAAAGAAAACCATAAGAAGTCCCGTTTGCAGTTTGCCACAAGCCATGTGGGCGACACAGCAAACATGTGGAAGAAGGTGCTCTGGTCAGATGAGACCAAAATGGAAAACGCTATGTGTGGCGGAAAATTAACACTCCACATCACTCTGAACACACCATCCCCACTGTCAAATATGGTGGTGGCAGCATCATGCTCTGGGGGTGCTTCTCTTCAGCAGGGACAGGGAAGCTGGTCAGAGTTGATGGGAAGATGGATGGAGCCAAATACAGGGCAATCTTGGAAGAAAACCTCTTGGAGTCTGCAAAAGACTTGAGACTGGTGCGGAGGTTCACCTTCCAGCAGGACAACGACCCTAAACATAAAGCCAGGGCAACAATGGAATGGTTTAAAACAAAACATATCCATGTGTTAGAATGGCCCAGTCAAAGTCCAGATCTAAATCCAATCGAGAATCTGTGGCAAAGTATTGACTGAATAATTAAGCACACCCCACTTTTCAGTTATTTATTTGTAAAAAATGTTCGGAATCATGTATGATTTTCGTTCCACTTCTCACGTGTACACCACTTTGTATTGGCCTTTCACATGGAATTCCAATAAAATTGATTCATGTTTGTGGCTGTAATGTGACAAAATGTGGAAAAGTTCAAGGGGGCCGAATACTTTTGCAAGCCACTGTATTTTAGTAATGTTTTTAATGTGAGGGATAAAAGTCAGCTCAGAATCAAAAATCACGCCCAGGTTCTTCACTTGTAAAGAAGGATTAAAAGACAGTGATTGTAGTTTTGGTAAAAGTTTCTCTCTGAGCCTCAGGACCGATGACTAAAACTTCAGTTTTGTCCGGATTGAGCTGGAGAAAGTTTTCTGCCATCCAGGATTTAATGTCTAAAATGCAGTTAAAAAGTGCATCCATTGGCCGTGTGTCATCAGGAGACATGGAGATGTACAGCTGTGTATCATCAGCATAAGTGTGAAAGTTAACTTCATGTCTTCTGATGATGCTGCCAAGATGAAGCATATAAAGGTTAAAAAGCATTGGGCCTAAAATCTAACCCTGAGGCACACCACATGTAATCCTATGGTCCCTAGAGGAGTAGGTATCTAAACTTACCATAAAAGTCCTGTCTGTGAGATAAGATGTGAACCATTTATGAACAGCACCAGAGAGGCCAATCTGTTCTAAAAGAATAGTGTGGTCTACTGTATCAAAGGCAGCGCTTAGATCCAGTAGAACCAACACTGTCATCCTCTGTGCATCATAGCTTAATCTAAAATAATTAAAAATCTTCAGAAGGGCCATATCTGTGCTGTGGTTCACCCTGAAACCAGACTGAAATATCTCTTGGACATTGTGTTCATTTATAAAAGCATTAAATTGAACTAAAACAAGCTTTTCTAAAATTATGCTTAAAAGCAGTAAGTTAGATATCAGTCTAAAATAGTTAATTCATTAGTCATTAAAATCTAAATTGCTCTTCTTCAACAGGGGCTTCACTACCCCCTGTTTAAAGGCGGCAGGAAAGACCCCCGTCTGAAGGGAGCAATTCATCAAGGTTAAAATCTCATCTCTAAAAATCCATAAAATAGCTTAGGATGTGGGAATTGGGTCCAAAAGACATGTGGTGGGTCTCAATGAGGATATCATTCATTCATTCATTCATTCATTCATTCATTCATAGATATATACATACATACCTATATATACATATATATATATACACACACACTTTTCATTCTCTTTACAAATGTACACCATACTTCAGAATTGCATTTGTGAACATTTGTATATATTGTGCATAATTGACCTTATACTTATACTACACTACAATGCTCCCCTTTTTCTTGGTCTTTTACATAAAATCTCAGTCCAACATATTGAGGTGAAAATCGTGGTTCACCAAAAAACATTTTTGGTGAAATGGAAAAGTTCCACTTAAACCACAGTTAAACATACATGTCCATTCCAGAAACAGAATGCTACAGAATTAGTTCTATTGGGACAGACCTGTGCTATGTGGCATCTCTCCTCAGGTGGTGTCTGACTGCCCACAGACAGCAGCTTCTGCTGTTTGTCTCCCATCCAGGACTCCGTGTTTTTTCTCTGAGAATCAAAGTCATCCAAAAGACTTCGGAGTTCAGCTTGTGTGGCTGTCTCTAGAACTGCTCCCCAGAGCTGTTCTTTGTTTGTTACCAGCTGCTTCACCTCTGCTGCCCTGCTCTTCTCCAGCTGCTTGCACAGAGCTGCTGCTTGCATCTTCAGGTCAAGGAGCTTGGACTCTCCTTCAGGTTTGGATCTCAAGACATCCTAAAAAAGGCAAATGTATAACACTAAAGTAATCCAAAGTACTTGAAGATAGTGACATCAAAAGAAAATAAATGTATTAAAACAATTTCATTCAAATACAGGCATAACACAGCAACAGGGCTATCAGCAGGCTGCTGACATAAAAAACGATCATATCGGCTTATAGTGACTCCTTCACTGTTGGACATGTAGAAGCTTTACTGAGCTTTTATACTCAAACATCAGACATCTACCCCTTCACTATGCTTGGCTTTGTTCCCTCTGTTCTGTATCCAAACAGTGCTTATCTAGATCGTTGTCTGCTACATAGCCATAATGCCTACAAACAAGACTTTTACAGTACATTTACCCTAGACTAAAGAGAGGATCGAGTGTCTGCAGCTATGCTGTAAGAAGCTGTGTACCAACTTGGGGAGATGAAAATGGCCCAGTTTGTATAACTTTGGATTTTACAGAGAACCCTTGAAAAGTAATTTTTTTAAGTATCAAATATTTTTTGGCAACCCTACCCATAAGTTAGCCCAGATTTACTGCTACAAAATGAAGACATAGTCCCAGACAGGTAAATATGATTTGAAGTAGGGATGTCCTGACCCCGATCTCAAGATCGGATCAGGCCAATATTTTCACATTTTTTAGTGATCAGAGATCGGCTATATTAGCTGAGGAGTTGTGCCGATTTTTATTTAAGTACCTCCTAGTTACCTTTGACGGTGATTGCGCAATAGTTCAAACCTCCATAGCGGTACAACCAATGACTCTTAATTACCACAAATCAGCATAGCAGATTAAACACAGTTCTAACATGGGTAAACTTAAACAAATATGCTTAACCGTACTTTACACTATATAATAAAGGCATAGAAGTTCACCTTCTGGCATTTACACACAACACAAAAGCGAAATAAACAGAGAAAAACTTCTCTGGCTCTGCAACAAGGAGGAGGAAAAAAGGCAGAGGCTCAAAAGAACCTTTGGTGCATTCAAGTAGCGTCATAAATCTATGCTGAGTTCAGGAGCATAGGATATTTCAGTTTATAGAGAAAATACCAGTAATAATACTGCAACTTACAAACTTAGAACAATGTGGGCTTTCTAACACATATTAACTCAAATATAGAGTGAATGCGATCCCAGTATATGGAGGGTAGCATTGTGTACACCAGCATATAGCCAGCCGAAAAAACTTTTGTTTATATATAATACTGTACCAAGTAAGTGTTTTGCTTTTTACTTTTGTCTGAAATATTAAACTGAAGTTGACCTTTAAATCTCTGTAAGATTTTGATTTAATGGGATTTACAACAATAATGATTATGTTTATTGATGAAATTAGTCTTATTTATAAAGTCTTATCTATAAAGAAGTTAAGTTGAGTTACTTGCTAAAAATATATTTCAGTTTTAGAAATTCCAATACTAAAGTCAAAATATCGGATTGGGACTCGAAATCGGATCAGATTTGAGGTTAAAAGATCGGATCGGGATCGGAGGCCAAAAATGCTGATCGGGACATCCCTCATTTGAAACAATCGACATAGTGCCAGAAGAATTTTTGAGACTAAGGCCCTGTCTACACGGAGATGAAACCAGGTGTAGCAGCAAAGAGATTTCGTCCAATAGGTGTCTCATCCACATAGAGCTGGTGTTTCAGGACACCAAAAACAATCATGTTAGAAACCGGTTCCCAGAGTGGAGAAATCTCACAAAACCGGCTCAGTTGTCTCCGGGATGATGAGCTCTCTGGCATTTATTCTGAGTGGATGATGTCGGCGCCATATTCCTATATTTAATGCGCATGCACAACTCTGGGATAAAGTAAACAAACATGGCGCTGTACAGTGTTGCGGTCCTAATAAAGCAAATACTGACCTTATAATGGATCCTAAAATATGATTTACTGTCCCTCCTCTATCACCAGCAGGAAAAAAATGGATGTGGAGAACCAGAGACAACTCTTATTTGATGCTAGATTTGTGGTGTTTGCCACCGGGTTGACTGCGCATGCTCAGTGTTCTTTTCTGTTTCTCTGGCAGTGTCACAGCGCCACCAGTGGGCCCAGCAAATGTACTCCAGTATTTTAAGCCAGTTTGAGTGAATTCATGTGGACAAAGGTTTTCATTATTATGGTGCCGTTTTTACAGACTCTATTTTTGAAACTGTACCTGTTTTGTTTCCATCTAGAGCAGGCCTAGATACAAGAAGGGAGGACACATGAGCTCAGTTCTTAGTGGCCAATATTATCTAATAGCAACAATTAGATAGTTAGTTAATCAGATAGATATCTGTTTAGAGAAGCTGACTTACGTAACACGAGATTACAGATTGTCTGGAGTGCGCATGCGTCGGCGTCCATATCAAACGAGAAACCTGCCAACTCCGGCTTCCTAATAAACACGGTTTTAACTGGTTTTTAATCCTTTTTTTATTAATTTTTTATGACTAGTTTTAACCGTTTTTATCACCACTAAGTTTTAGCGACTTATTTCTTTTTATCGGGGCGTTTTTAATCAGAGGACGGACTCTATCATGGCTCCACTCACCTGTAGCTCCGGGTGTGAAGGCTGCGTCAACCTCACCAAGAAAATCATAGAATTGGAGCAGAGGATCTCTACTCTCCACCAAATCCAGGACCTCGAGCGCGACGTGGACATCCTGTTCTGACGGAGGAGGGTTCCAGCTGGGGGCTAAACCAAAAGGCCGCATTAGCTGTCTAACTGCTTCAGTGCTCTGGAGCACGACTTTCCTCCTCTGGCCGTCCCTCTGACCGCACCGAAGCCCAGCAGTTCTGCAGGACCGCCGCCCATCCCCTCCCAGCAGTCGGATTACGTTAGCCACCCATGTCACGCCAAACCCAGGACTACGGCCGGGATCCGCCGAGGAGTTCTCCATTTCACCCCGAATCCACGGAACGAGCCCTCGGCGCCCACTAAACATCGCTGCGGTCCTGGGGAAGCCAAGCCGCCAAACATCAAGCAGGTCCTGGACGGCGAGGGATCCTCTGCTCACCATCAGCCTGGAGACCAGCCACCCACCACGCTCTTAACTGGAGACTCAATAATCCGGCACATTAGGATGAGAGGAGCCGTTACTCTTTGTTTTCCGGGGGCTACGGTAAATGACATTTCTGAACAGATCCTGGACTCCATCCTAAGCCACCCAACCGTGAGTAAAGTTATAATTCATGCTGGCACCAACGACATCCGTAAACAGCAGTCTGAGCTCCTAAAGCGGGATTTTATTCATTTGTTTAATCTTTTAAAAGACAAACACCTATCGGTTTTTATCTCTGGCCCCACTCCCACCATCAGCAGAGGAATAGGCCGTTTCAGCAGGCTGTTTTCTCTGAACACCTGGCTTTCCACTGCCACCGTGATGCATAACATTGGTTTTATAGACAATTTTAACATTTTCTGGGGCAGGAGTCAAATGTTTGGGGCGGACGGACTACATCTGAACAGACAAGGCACACGTATGCTGGTTTTAAGTCTGGCATACCCTCGTCCACCCCTGTCCACCACACTGGCTCCAGCTGCTCCTGCCCTCTCTGCCCCCTCAACCACATCCTGATGTCCAGCTTGTCCCTTCTCCTATAAACTCAGTCCTGATTTTAACAGTAACTCACATATCGGACTTGGACCTTGCCCCACTTCTTTCATTCCTGTAATTATCAGCAGAGAGCGAACAAATAATCATAAAGTGAACAAATGCAACCCAAATAATCTTAAACAGTTGCTAAAAATCCCACCTCCATTAAATCATACAGTCACTCCATCTCCAACTACTATTAATATGGCACTTTTAAATGTTCGCTCTCTGCTGAATAAAACTTTTATAATAAATGATTTGATTTTAGACCATAAACTTCAATGTTTATTTTTAACGGAAACATGGCTCAGTGCAGATGCTCCTGCTATTCTTACAGAGGCCTCCCCAACTAATTTTAACTTTTCTTATTCAACCAGGAGTAGCCAGAGGGGAGGTGGAACTGCTTTTATAAATTCATTAACCCTTTCTGCCAAACCTGTTTTACTTGATAATTTTACCACTTTTGAATATACTGCCTCTGTTTTTAACACTCCTCAGATTTTATGTGTGACAGTTTATAGGCCTCCTAAAATGAGTGCACTTTTTATTCAAGAATTTTCAAGTTTTTATCAATTTTGCACAACTCTTATGAACGAATAATTTTAGCTGGTAATTTTAATCTACATATAGATAACCTTTTAGATCGTTTATCAACAGAATTTTTAAATATTTTGAATTATATGGATTTTAGTCAGCATGTCTTGCAGCCAACTCACAACAGAGGACACACCCTGGACTTGGTCATCACGTATGGCCTGTCCACCAGTGTGTCCTCTGTTGTTGACTTGACTGTCTCTGACCACTACTGTGTGTTTTTTAAAATCACCTGTTTTATCCAAATAGAAACTTCTATGAGAACTGTCAGGAAACGTCATCTAACCCCTGAAGTGGCTGCAGGTTTTCTTGAAGTTTTTAATAAGTTTCCTCCTGTACCTTTATCTGCCCCCTGTGATTTTATCGTGAATGATTTTAACAGTAGGCTTCAATCCGCTCTCGACCTGCTGGCTCCACTAAAAGTTGTAAAAACTTATTCAAAACATACTGTACCATGGAGAAATGAAAACCTTAAGAAATTAAAGAGGAGCTGGAGGGTGGCAGAAAGGAAATGGAGGAAAAACAAAATCACAATAAATCATCAGAAATACATAGAACATCTCAAATCATACAATAAAGCTGTAAGAAATTCCAGAAATGCATACTTCTCCAGAATCATCTCAGAACATAAAAATAATCCCAAAATTCTGTTTTCCACCATTGACAACATTCTTAATCATACCTCTACTGCACTTCAGAAAACCCCCTCAAACACTCTGTGTGAGGAGTTTGCAAACCACTTCAGAGGGAAGGTAGACACCATCAGATGTAATATTTTATCTTCTCAGAGTAACATGGTTTTAAACAAATCTGAGTGTATGACTCTACCAGAGGAAACGCTGGACAGTTTTGTCCTGGTGGAAGCTGGGACCCTTGATAAAGTTTTCTCCTCAATGAGGCCCACTACAAGTGCCCTGGACCCGATTTTTTAAAGCAATTTTATGAATCTTTTAAAGACGAGATTTTAACCATGATGAATTGTTCCCTTCAGACGGGGGTCTTTCCTGCCGCCTTTAAAGGGGCGGTAGTGAGGCCCCTGCTGAAGAAGAGCAATTTAGATTTAAATGATTTAAACAACTTCCGACCAGTATCTAAGTTACCATTTTTAAGCAAAGTTTTAGAAAAACTTGTTTTAAATCAACATAATGATTTTATTAACGCTCATAATGTCCTAGATAAATTTCAGTCTGGTTTTAGGATGAACCACAGCACAGAGACAGCTCTTTTAAAAATGTTAAATGATTTTAGATTAAATTATGATTCTCAGAAGGTGACAGTGTTGGTTCTACTGGATCTAAGCGCTGCCTTCGATACAGTAGACCACACTATTCTTTTAACTCGTTTAAAACAGATCGGCCTCTCTGGTGCTGTTCATAAATGGTTCACATCCTATCTCACAGACAGGACTTTTATGGTAAGTTTAGATACCTGCTCCTCTAGGGTCCACAAGATTACATGTGGTGTGCCCCAGGGTTCGACGTTAGGCCCAGTGCTTTTTAACCTTTATATGCTCCCTCTTGGCAGTTTCATCAGAAGACATGGAGTTAACTTTCACAGTTATGCTGATGATACACAGCTGTACATCTCCATGTCTCCCGATGACACACGGCCAATGGATGCACTTTTTAACTGCATTTTGACATTAAATCCTGGATGGCAGAAAACTTTCTCCAGCTCAACCAGGACAAAACTGAAGTTTTAGTCATCGGTCCTGAGGCTCAGAGAGAGAAACTTTTACCAAAACTACAATAACTGACTTTTATTCCTCACATAAAAAATATTACTAAAATAGCTTTTTATCACTTAAAGAACATCGCCAGAGTCCGCCCCATTCTGTCTCGGGCCAATACGGAGACGCTGATGCTTTTATCACCAGTAGGATTGATTACTGTAATGCCCTGCTTTCTGGTCTTCCCAAAAAGTATATCTCAGGTTTACAGCTTTTACAAAATTCAGCAGCACGTGTCCTGACGAAGACCAGGAGGCGGGAACACATTACACCTGTCTTAGAATCACTGCATTGGCTCCCCGTATGTTTTAGGATCAATTTTAAGATTCTTTTAATAATTTTTAAGTGTCTTAATGGTCTTGGGCCTTCTTATCTTTCGGAACTGCTTTAAACTTTATAGCTTTAAACTGATTATTATTTATTAAATCTGTTTAATTACTCTGCATGTTTTGATTGAATTTCTTTTTAGCTGGCTATCAAATATTGTTTATCTGCTTTGTATTTTTATTTGATCATATCTTATAATTGTTTTAATTTTGATATTTTAACTTATTTTAGTTTTCCTTCCAGTGTTTCCTTTGTGGGAGCCCTCAGCCTCGAGGGCGGTGGTCGGCTGTGGCTGCCTTGGTGCTCTCCAGGTGGAGCTTGGGTGGAGGTGGGGGTACCAGCCCTCCCTCCTCTGGGCTCCCTGGGTCAGTGCCTTGGCTGCTGCTGTTGACCTGCTGCTGCCGATGTAGATGGCTCCCATGTTGATGTTTCCTGGCTCATCTGTACTCAGCCCGTTTTGGTTTTGTCTATTGTTGCTTTTATGTGTGTGCGTGCGTGGGAGATGGGGGGCTATAGTTGTGTCATTTTGAGAAACTTTGTTGTGGTTCGAAAAGCGCTTTATAAATAAAGTTTGATTTGATTAATAACTAGTAGGGCGATATAGAACAATGGCATATCGATAAAGGGAATAGAGAGAGACTTCTACAGAGAGACTTGCCAAACTTCGGCTCCCTAACAAACACGGTTTTAACTGGTTTTAAATCGTTTTGATGACTGTTTTTAACCGATTCTAACACCACTGACTTTTAGCAACTTGTTTTTATCGGGGGCGTTTTTTATCCGAGCACGGACAACTTTTTATTTCGTCATGCCTTCACTCACCTGCACCCCCGGATGTGATGGCTGTTTTAAATTAACACAAAAAGTTCTGGAGCTGGAGCAGAGGATCTCCACGCTCCATCAAATCCAGGACCACGAGCGCGACGTGGACATCATCTTCGGCCAGACTTTCGCCGCCGCCAACAGTGCTCAGCTGGCGGATACAATTCCCTGCCAGCCCGGTGAAGCTGCGGAGGGGGAATCCATCGCTGGACTCGGACTGCCGAACGCCGGAGGAGCAACAACAACTGCAGAGGAGGACTGCTGGTTCCATCTGGGGGCAAAGCCAAAAGCCCCCATCAGCTCAACACCGGTGCTCCAGGGTGTCTGGTCCATGGTCGGAACCGGCCGCGGTGGGGGGGCCCGGAGCAGCCGCCACCGCTCTCCTTCACCCGGCCTCCCATTGTCAAACCGCTTCGGTGCCCTGGAGCACGACTTTCCTCCTCTGACTGTCTCTCCGGACGCCCTGAAACACCGCAGCTCTGCAGGACTGCCGCCCATCCCCTCCCAGCAGCCGGAGCAGCAGCTGGACTCCCGCAGCCCTCCACGTCGCGCTAAACCCAGGACTCGCCGAGGCGTGCTCCACTACACCCCGAACCCACGGAACGAGCCCTCGGCGCCGACTACACATCGCTGTAGTCCTGGGGAAGCTAATCCGCCCAACATCCAGCAGGTCCTGGACGGTGAAAGATCCTCTGCCCAGCATCAACTTGTTGACCAGCCGCCCACCACGCTCATCATTGGAGACTCTATTATCAGGAATGTAAGGATGAGAGGAGCGGTCACACTGTGTTTACCTGGAGCCACCGTAAAGGACATTGCTGAACAGATCCTGGACCATATCCAACATCACCCATCTGTGAGTAGAGTTATTATTCACGCTGGAACCAACGACATTCGTAAACAGCAATCTGAGCTCCTGAAGCTGGATTTTATTAATTTGTTTAATCTTTTAAAATACACACATGTGTCTGTTTTTATTTCTGGCCCCACCCCCACTGTTGGCAGAGGTATTGGTCGTTTTAGCAGACTTTTATCTCTTAACACCTGGCTTTCCTCTGCCACCGTGATGCACAATATTGGTTTTATGGACAATTTTAACATTTTCTGGGGCAGGAGTCAATTGTTTGGTCCAGATGGACTACATCTTAATAGACAGGGTGCCCGCATGCTGTCAATGAGCCTGGCATTCCCTCGCCCCCCCCTGTCTACCACACCAGCCCCAGCTGCACCTGCCCTCCATGCCCCTTCTGCCACATCCTGATGTGCAGCTGGTCCCTGCTCCTATGAACTCAGTTCTGATTTTAACAGTAATTCACATATCGGACTTGGACCTTGCCCTAAATCATCTATACCCGTTATTATCAGCAGAGAGCGGACAAATAATAAAAAACGTAGCAAACGCAACTCTAATAATCTCAAACAGTTACCAAAAGTCCTACACCCAGTAGATCATACAGTCACTCCATCTCCTACCACTATTAATATGGCACTTTTAAATGTCCGCTCTCTGCTGAATAAAACTTTTATAATAAATGACCTAATTTTAGATCATAATATACATTGTTTATTTTTAACAGAAACATGGCTGAGTACAGATGCCCCTGTTGTTCTTACAGAGGCCTCCCCACCAAATTTTAACTTCACTTATTCCACGAGGAGTTGCAAAAGGGGAGGCGGAACTGCTTTTATTAGTTCATCAACGTTTCTGCCAAACCTGTTTTATTTGATAATTTTAGTACTTTTGAATATAATGCAACTGTTTTTAGCACTCCTCAGATTTTATGTGTCACAGTTTACAGGCCTCCTAAAAAGAGTGCACTTTTTATTCAAGAATTTTCAGAGTTTTTATCAATTTTGTACAACTCCTTTGAAAGGATCATTTTAGCTGGTGATTTTAATCTACACATGGATAACCTTTTAGACCCTTTATCAACAGAATTTTTAAATATTTTGAATTATATGGATTTTAGTCAGCATGTCATGCAGCCAACTCACAACAGAGGACACACCCTGGACTTGGTCATCACGCATGGCCTGTCCACCCGTGTGTCCTCTGTTGTTGACTTGGCTGTCTCTGATCATTACTGCGTGTTTTTTAACATCACCAGTTTTATCCAGCAGGAGACCTCTGTGAGAACTGTCAGGAAGCGCCATCTAACCCCTGAAGTGGCTGCAGGTTTTCTAGAAGTTTTCCAAAAGTTTCCTCCTACTCTCTTACCTGCCCCCTGTGATTTTATCGTCAGTGATTTTAACAGAAGACTTCAGTCCGCTCTTGACCTGCTGGCTCCACTTAGAGTGAAACGCTCACATTCAAAACTTGCAGCGCCATGGAGAAATAACAATCTTAAAAAACTAAAGAGGGACTGCAGGGCGGCAGAGAGAAAATGGAGAAAAAATAAAACCACGATAAACCATCAATTATACACAGAACTTCACAAATCCTATAATAATGCTGTAAGAAATTCAAGAAATGCTTACTTTGCAAAAATCATATCAGACAATAAAAATAATCCTAAAATCCTTTTTACCACCATTGATAAACTTTTTAACAGAGCTACTAATGCATTTCAGAAAACCCCCTCAAACACTCTTTGTGAGGAGTTCGCAGACCACTTCAGAGGGAAGGTAGACACCATCAGATGTAATATTTTATCTTCTCAGTGTAACATGGTTTTAGACAAATCTGAATGTGTGTCTCTACCAGAGGAAACGCTGGACAGTTTTGTCCTGGTAGAAGCTGGGACTCTTGATAAAGTTTTCTCCTCAGTGAGGCCCACCACATGTGTTTTGGACCCGATTCCCACTTCATTTTTTAAGCCATTTTATGAATCTTTTAGGGATGAGATTTTAACCATGATGAATTGCTCCCTTCAGACGGGGGTCTTTCCTGCCGCCTTTAAAGGGGCGGTAGTGAGGCCCTTGCTGAAGAAGAGCAATTTAGATTTTAATGATTTTAATAATTTTAGACCGGTATCTAACTTACCATTTTTAAGCAAGGTTTTAGAAAAGCTAGTTTTAATTCAACTTAATGATTTTATTAATGAGCACAATGTCCTGGAGAAATTTCAGTCTGGTTTTAGGGTGAACCACAGCACAGAGACGGCCCTTCTGAAGATTTTAAATGATTTTAGAATAAATTATGACGCTCAGAAGGTGACAGTGTTGGTTCTACTGGATCTAAGCGCTGCCTTCGATACAGTAGACCACACTATTCTTTTAACCCGTTTAAAACAGATCGGCCTCTCTGGTGCTGTTCACAAATGGTTCACATCCTATCTCAAGGACAGGACTTTTATGGTAAGTTTAGATACCTGCTCCTCTAGGGTCCATAGGATTACATGTGGTGTGCCCCAGGGTTCAATTTTAGGCCCAGTGCTTTTTAACCTTTATATGCTCCCTCTTGGCAGCGTCATCAGGAGACATGGAGTTAACTTCCACAGTTATGCTGATGATACACAGTTATACATCTCCATGTCTCCCGATGACACACGGCCAATGGATGCACTTTTTAACTGCATTTTAGACATTAAATCCTGGATGGCAGAAAACTTTCTCCAGCTCAACCAGGACAAAACTGAAGTTTTAGTCATCGGTCCTGAGGCTCAGAGAGAGAAACTTTTACCAAAACTACAATCACTGTCTTTTAATCTCTCTTTACAAGTGAAGAACCTGGGCGTGATTTTTGACTCTGAGCTGACTTTTATTCCTCACATAAAAAATATCACTAAAATAGGTTTTTATCAACTAAAGAACATCGCCAGAGTCCGCCCCATTCTGTCTCGGGCCAATACGGAGACACTGATGCATGCTTTTATCTCCAGTAGAATTGATTACTGTAATGCCCTGCTTTCTGGTCTTCCCAAAAAGAGTATATCAGGTTTACAGCGTCTACAAAATTCAGCAGCACGTGTCCTGACGAAGACCAGGAGGCGGGAGCACATTACACCGGTCTTAAAATCATTGCATTGGCTCCCCGTACATTTCAGGATCGACTTTAAGGTTCTTTTAATGGTTTTTAAGTGTCTTAATGGTCTTGGGCCTTCTTATCTCTCTGAACTGCTTTTACCATATAAACCTTCGCGGTCTCTGCGCTCCTCTGGCAGCCGTCTCCTTGTCACCCCAAAAGTCAGGACACACAAGCATGGCGAGGCGTCTTTCCAGTTTTATGGCCCTCACCTCTGGAACAGGCTGCCAGAGAACCTCAGGGCTGCAGAGAATATTCATGTTTTTAAGAGCAGGCTCAGGACTCACCTTTTTAGCTTAGCTTTTAACTGATTATTATTTATCACTGTTTGTTTAATTGCTTTGGATGTTTTATATGATTATATTTTTATCAGTTTTACTTTTCAATCTTAGCACATTAATTTACCGTTTCTTTTTATACTTTAATTTATCTTAATCCCCGTTCCAGTGTTTCCTCTGTGGGAGCCCTCTGCCCCGGGAGCGGTGGTCGGCTGTAGCTGCCTGGTTGCTCTCTAGGTGGAGCTTGGGTGGAGGTGGGGGTCTTGGCCTTGCCTCCACTGGGTGCCCTGTGTCGGTGCCTCGGCTGCTGCTGTTAATCTACTGCTGCCGGGGCATATGGCTCCTCTGATGGCGTTTCCTTGCATGGTTCATCTGCACTCGGCCCAATGTCCTTTTTTACCTTTTCTTTTAACTGTGTGTGTGCATGGGAGATGGGTTGGGGGGAAGGGGGTATAACTGTGACCATGCTATTAAATCTGTGGGGGAGGGAAGGGAAGGTGGTTTTATGTGGGGTCATTTTAATCTGTAAAGCACTTTGTGATGCAACTTCTTGTATGAAAAGCGCTTCATAAATAAAGTTTGATTTGAAAGTTTGATTTAGTCATATTGATCGATATCGATAATTATCGATAAATATTACAAAACGTAAAAAATATATTTTAAGTGCCTCCCCGGTAATTTTGTTATTCTTCAATGAACTAATTTTAACTAAGAATTAAATTAATTCATTTTTCAAACACCTCTTTTTATCATGAATGAGTTTGTAAGACACAGGAACAAATAAAGAGACCTGAGTAACATTAGTAGCCTAAATACAAAGAAAAGTCATATTATTATCCATTATATTATATATTTTTTAATTGTTAGTAATTGAAATTAAAGGCTTATCTTGATGCATTTTAATCTTTTAAACATTTTATGACACGTTATAATATTAATGGCTGAAACCTTTGGTTTAGTTTGTCAATAAAGCTTAGGCTATGTGCACACGTAGCCGGGTTGTTTTTTTTTTACGAATATTCTCACCACCTCGTTTAAAAAAAATCTCAGTCCACACCTAACCGCATAAAGTGTGTTGTTAAGCACATTCATAGACATGCTAAACCTGCTAATCCTATCCACTCAGAGTAACTTTCTATGTTCTAACCTCTAACTTCTACATGAGCTTGTTAAAGCTAGCAACCAAAAAGCGCTTGGACAATCGATGATGCCACGTCTCTGAGGGCATAAATGCTGTTTCTGAGTGGAAACACAGATAGCACAAGTGATGTCGGAGCATTTTTGTCCCGGAAAGTGACGTTGCGGAGCTGAAAACTCCGGTTATGTCTGTCCACACGCAAACACTTAAAACAAAGAAAACGCAAATCTCCGCTTTGGCCGGAGTTTTTAGAAATAATCGTTTTCTGTGGTAAAAACTGGGTTTTCGTGTAAATGAGAGGCCAAACCGCAGGGAAATATCTGCGTTTTTACTTCGTGTAAACAGGGCCTTATTCTAATTCATTTCAGCCGGCTGGCCTATCCAACCCTGTTGTGTTTTTTAAAGCGTTTTTCGCTTCTGAGGACCGGGGACAGAACCGAGGGGGGCATTTTAAAAGCCACAGGTGTTGTTAGCAGCGACCTGGGTAAGTTTCCTGTGTCTCTGTAACAGATTTGCAGCGAGCCGGGAGAGGGGAGTCCTGCTAAGACAACAGATCGTAGTATTTTATTTGGTTTATTATTTCTACGTTTAGTGTTTTAGTGCGTCGAGGATCGGTTCAAAACGGGATGCAACCTTTTCCTGAGTCACTAAAACATTTATCCAGAACAACTTCCTCCGCTGCTCCCTTGCTGTGACATCTGACCGACGTGAAGTTACGGCGATGGTTCGCTTAGGAACTATCAAAAAATTCTGTTTCAGCTCAAATCATTTAATCCTTTTTGTGGTTTGAAAGGAGAGAGGAGTGGCTGACAGAGCTGCCTATCAGCGGTAATGATTTGTTTGGAGTAAGTAATAATTGTTGTATTAAGCTACCTGATATAATGAAAAAGTGAGGGAAAACTTTTTTTTTTCTATCAAACTTTTTTATCGACCCCTTTTTTTTCTATCGCACCACATGTCTATCGATCGATATATATTGCTATCAAATTATGGTCCAGCCCTAATGACTATCATATCAACACTGAAACACTGCTAGTAATTCAGTAGTTTAGGAAATGGAAAAACAGCTAAATTAATGGAGAGCACAGAAAATATCCTCCACAGATAACACTCAGTTCTTACTTACCTGCACAATGTGCCACCGCTCCTCAAACTGCATGTGACCACCCAGGCCCAACAGTTTCTGCCTCTGCTCTCTGATCCAGGACTGGAAGCTTTCCTCCAGATTTTTAAAAGCCTTGAACTCCCTCTCAGAAGCAGCTTGGCTCACCGCCTGCTTCACAATCACCTCAGCGGCCTGAAAGAGATTCTGCCACTGCTCTTCGGCGTGTTTGATGGCACCACAAATCTCCTTCCTTTTGTTCTCGTCTGAGCCCTGGTTCTCACAGATGTTCTGGCATTGTTGCCTCAAATCCTGTAGCCGTAACTCCCCCTGAGGTCTAGAGCTCAGAACAGCCTAAAGAAAGAATAAGCACTCCTTATTTAGTTGCTCTACATGTTGAATCTAATTCTGTCTTACCAAAATGATTCGTAGGGAGGTTCAACACACCTCTGCAAACTGGACTTTTTCTTCAACTTCCATGTGAGGCCCCAGCATTGCAAGAGTCTCACTCTGGTCTTTGATCCAGGACTCAAAATGTTCATTGTGGGTTTGGAAAGAATCAAGCAGTTTGTCTAATGTGGCTTTTGTTTCTGCCTGATGGAGAGCCTCCTCAGCAGCCTGGAGCGCAGTCCTCCACTGATCCTCTGTCTCTCTGGCCAGTAAACAAACATCATGTTTCCTCCTTGCGTCTATTTCCTCCTGCTCACACAGCCTTTCCATTGCGCCAAGCAGATTGTTGACTTTAGTGTCGCCTTCAGATCTGCAGCTTAGAATAGCCTTGAGAAAACAAAGCAGTGTTGATAGAACTATAAACCACTAGTGGTATTCATTTCAGCTTAGAATTGGCTTTCATTTTCATAAAGGCAGCTACATTTGAGGGGGTTGTGTAAATGTCAAGTCCAAAAACATACTTTTTTATTTAAAGGTTAAAAGGAAGGTTTTGTGTTTTTAAAGTTACAACCACAAACTTTAGCTCATTTTGTTGGAATTGTGTAAGATAAACATAAATGAACAAATAATAGTGAGAGGGAAAGAAAATCCTAAATAAAAAAAATTACACATTACAAATAGACCATCTGAAAGTATGACATGCATTTGTATTTACTCCCATTTACTCCAAAGTCCTTAACACTAGTGAAAATACAGGTCGTCCTAAAAAAATTAGCATATTGTGATAAAGTTCATTCTTTTCCATAATGTAATGATAAACATTAAACTTTCATATATTTTAGATTCATTGCACACCAACTGAAATATTTCAGGTCTTTTATTGTTTTAAAACTGATGATTTTGGCATACAGCTCATGAAAACCCAAAATTCCTATCTCAAAAAATTAGCATATTTCATCCGACCAATAAAAGAAAAGTGTTTTTAATATAAAAAAAGTCAACCTTCAAATAATTATGTTCAGTTATGCACTCAATACTTGGTGGGGAATCCTTTTGCAGAAATGACTGCTTCAATGCGGCGTGGCATGGAGGCAATCAGCCTGTGGCACTGCTGAGGTGTTATGGAGGCCCAGGATGCTTCCATAGCGGCCTGAAGCTCATCCAGAGTGTTGGGTCTTGCGTCTCTCAACTTCCTCTTCACAATATCCCACAGATTCTCTATGGGGTTCAGGTCAGGAGAGTTGGCAGGCCAATTGAGCACAGTAATACCATGGTCAGTAAACCATTTACCAGTGGTTTTGGCACTGTGAGCAGGTCCCAGGCCGTCTTCATCTCCATAAAGCTTTTCAGCAGATGGAAGCATGAAGTGCTCCAAAATCTCCTGATAGCTAGCTGCATTGACCCTGCCCTTGATAAAACACAGTGGACCAACACCAGCAGCTGACATGGCGCCCCAGACCATCACTGACTGTGGGTACTTGACACTGGACTTCAGGCATTTTGGCATTTCCTTCTCCCCAGTCTTCCTCCAGACTCTGGCACCTTGATTTCCGAATGACATGCAAAATTTGCTTTCATCCGAAAAAAGTTCTTTGGACCACTGAGCAACAGTCCAGTGCTGCTTCTCTGTAGCCCAGGTCAGGCGCTTCTGCCGCTGTTTCTGGTTCAAAAGTGGCTTGACCTGGGGAATGCGGCACCTGTAGCCCATTTCCTGCACACGCCTGTGCACGGTGGCTCTGGATGTTTCTACTCCAGACTCAGTCCACTGCTTCCGCAGGTCCCCCAAGGTCTGGAATCGGTCCTTCTCCACAATCTTCCTCAGGGTCCGGTCACCTCTTCTCGTTGTGCAGCGTTTTCTGCCACACTTTTTCCTTCCCACAGACTTCCCACTGAGGTGCCTTGATACAGCACTCTGGGAACAGCCTATTCGTTCAGAAATGTCTTTCTGTGTCTTACCCTCTTGCTTGAGGGTGTCAATGATGGCCTTCTGGGCAGCAGTCAGGTCGGCAGTCTTACCCATGATTGCGATTTTGAGTAATGAACCAGGCTGGGAGTTTTTAAAAGCCTCAGGAATCTTTTGCAGGTGTTTAGAGTTAATTAGTTGATTCAGATGATTAGGTTAATAGCTCGTTTAGAGAACCTTTTCATGATATGCTAATTTTTTGAGATAGGAATTTTGGGTTTTCATGAGCTGTATGCCAAAATCATCCGTTTTAAAACAATAAAAGACCTGAAATATTTCAGTTGGTGTGCAATGAATCTAAAATATATGAAAGTTTAATGTTTATCATTACATTATGGAAAAGAATGAACTTTATCACAATATGCTAATTTTTTGAGAAGGACCTGTAGTGTTAAAACAACCATGGTCTACATAACAACTGCTACGAGTGGTCTAAACCTAACTCTGCAAATCACACCATCCCAAAGATGAAATTCATATGGTGGCAGCATTGGTATAAGGATATTTTTTTTACTTCAGCAAGGAGAGCTTCACTGTCCCTGCTGTTCAACTGCCCCTTACCTGCATAAAAAAGTGGCCAAAAAAACCTTTAAAGCCAAGAAAGCTATTAAGTGATCAATCTTGGTATCTTGGTAGAATCATTAGACAGCATGGGATAAATTTCCACAGCTATGCCGATGATACACAACTATATTTATCCATAAATCCTGATGAACCCAGTCAGTTAGGTAGATTACAGGCATGTCTGGAAGACATAAAAACATGGATGACGCTAAACTTTTTGCTCTTAAATTCTGACAAGACAGAAGTTGCTGTCTTTGGACCAGAAGTTCTTAAACAGAAACTGATCAGTCAATCACTTCATCTGGATGGCATTAAATTGGCCCCCAGTAATAACGTAAAGAACCTCGGCGTTATTTTTGACCAAGACTTGACATTTAAATCCCATATTAAACAGGTTTCTAGGATTTCTTTCTTTCACCTCCAGAATATTGCTAAAATTAGAAACATCCTGTCCAGGAGTGATGCTGAGAAACTAGTCCATGCATTTGTTACCTCAAGGCTGGACTACTGTAATTCTTTACTATCAGGTAGTCCACAAATGCCATTAAAAGCCTTCAGTTGATCCAAAATGTGGCAGCAAGAGTTCTGATGAATATTAAAAAGAGAGATCACATTTCTCCTGTTTTAGCTTCCCTTCATTGGCTCCCTGTTAAATCCAGAATAGAATTTAAGATCCTCATTCTTACATACAAAGCCCTTAATAATCAAGCTCCATCATACATCACTCTGATGTATGATGGAGCTCTGTCTTTCTCATGTCTCATTCTAACGGGTTCCATATGTTCCTAACAGAGCCCTTTGCTCTCAGACTGCAGGTTTACTTGTAGTTCCTAGGATCTCTAAAAGTAGAATGGGAGGCAGATCTTTTAGTTATCAGGCTCCTCTCCTGTGGAACCAGCTCCCAGCTTTAGTCCGTGAGGCAGACACTCTGTTTACTTTTAAGGCCAGGCTTAAAAATTTCCTGTTTGATAAACCGCACAGTTAAAAACAGATTGATTTTAGTCAGTCGTTGTATGAGTGGTGAAGTAGGGGAGGGGTAGTGGCCGACAGCCAAAGCAGGTTGGGGGGAATGCGGTTCGCTCTGCCTTTCTCATGTCTCATTCTAACGGGCTAGGTCATCCTGAGCTATCTCTGTAGTTATGCTGCTATAGGCTTAGACTGCTGGAGGACAGACTTACCAATTTTCTTCACTCTGCTACTTCCTTTTCTCCTACTACTCTCCAGTTGTATTACAGTACATTCTGCTATTTCAACTGTTAACTTTGTTTTCTCTCTGTGTTTTTCTCTCCATAGAAGGTATACCTGGTCTGGTATCCTGCTTGGCTGCAATGCCCTGTTGGACGGGGGGCATCGACTGGGATGATCCTCCCAGTAACTGAACATCCACTGTGTCCTGTTATTAACTTTTTACTTTCTGTAACATAGAAAGTTCTCTTATATCAGATCTTCTGTTCCTTCTGTGTTTCTGCTCTGTCTTCTCAAACCCCCAGATGGTCGTGGCAGATGGCCGCTCCTACTGAGCCTCGTTCGGGTTCTGTTGGAGGTTTCCTCCTGTTAATGGGGAGTTTTTCCTCTCCACTGTCACTACATGCTTGCTCAGTATGAGGGATTGCTGTAAAGTCAATGACACAACACAGGCGACTGTCTACAGTCGCTACATGTTGGTCCAGGAGGAGTGAATGCTGCAAGTCAAAGACTCGATGCAATCTGCTGGGATTCCTTAGATAGAAAACTTTAAGCTGACTGGAATAATGAACTGAAGGATTCATTGAAATGTATGAATGATTGAATAGAAATGACTTTTCTTGTAAATTGCCTTGAGATGATGTGTTGTGAATTGGCACTATATAAATAAAATGAATTGAAATTGAAAATAGATGACCAATTTACAGCTGGCCACAACCCAGATAGGAGAAACATGTTGAATAAGGTGAGATGAGAAGAAATGTAAAGTTTTTGGTCTAAATGCAAAACACAATATGGGACAGAAAACTAACTCTGCACATTATCCTGGGCAACATCAGGGTGTGGGGATGCTTTTGTCAGCAGGGAAAGGGACGCTGGTCACAGCTGATAAGAAGATGGGAGGAGCTAACATACCATAACAATTCTGTTTGAAAACCTGTTGGAGGCTGCAGAACATTTAAGACTAGGTTGGAGGTTCACATTCCAGCAGGACAATGACCAGAAACATACAGCCAGAGCTAAAATGGAAGGGTTTAGATCAGTGGATTCCAACCTTGGCCCTCGAAATCTTTTTCCTACAGGTTTTAGATGCATCCCTGCTCCAACACAGTTAAATCAAATGAATAACTCGTTACCAGGTCTTTTTAAAACTTGATGGCATGCTGAAGAGGTCATTCAGTCATTGATTTAGCTTTGTTGGAGCAGGGATAGATCTATGACCTGCAGGCCAGTAGATCTTGAGGACCAGGGTTGGAGACCAGTTTAGATCAAAGTATGTTCATGTGTTAGAAGAGCCTAGTCAAAGTCCAGACCTAAATTCTCATTTACCCATCCAATGAGTGTAAGGTACTTTGCAAAAAAAAGACCATTTGATTACAGCTGTGACTGGAATCAAATGGCTCAGGGGGGCAGAAACTTTTTCCGCTTCACAATTATGTGCTGCTTTGTGTTGGTCTACACATAAAATAAGGTTGGAAGGTTAGATCCTGAAATGGGATTTCTTATAGCAAGGTGTAGTAATTTTCTCAGCTTTTTTACCTTGAGGAAACAGATTAGTTTTCTATTTGATTACATCCAAAGCATAATTATGCCAAACAAAACAGTCCGGTTTCATATATTTCCTCTTCACAGTCTCCAAACACAATCCCACTCAAACATTTCGAACAGTTATGCGAATTACATTTTCTTCTTGCATACAACATAAATACAATAATTAAAAAAAACAAGATACTCAGTTATAAATAACAGAAAAGTGCTTGTTACGCTAAAGTTTGGTGAGTGTACAAATATAGGAAAATCAATGTTTTTTCATACAATAGATCAGGTTCCACTAACCAGTGTTCTGTGCTTCATCTTCTCTGTGTCAGTGTCTTTGCCTGGAGAGGTCAGTGATCGTAAAAGGTCACTAATCCAGGTTCTGGTGCTCTCTGCCTGGGCTTTGAACCTGTTGCATTCCTTGTCCAGGACACACTGGGCCGCAGCCTGTTTCTGCAGGCGAGTCTCCAGGTTGCGGTAGCGCTGTAACAAGTTATCCCCGTCTTTCAGGATGTTTTCAGCTCTTACACCCTGCCTGCGTATTGAGGCCAAGAGCTCCCTGAGGGCTTCAGCTTTACCACTATTGCACGGAAGAAGAAATATACAGTCACATGAAATAACGGGAAAAAAAGAAATAATACATGTTGAAGAATGAATTGATGCCATTAATTGATGCATAACACGCATCTGGAATCTGTTATACATGTCTTTATTACTTCTCGATTAGACTACTCTAACTCTTCCCTAGTTGACATTAATAAAGCCTCCCTCTCCCATCTCCAGCTGGTCCAAAATGCAGCTGCTAGGTTCCTGACTAGTCCAAAGAAGAGGCAGCATATCAAGCCCATTCAGAGTTCACTGCATTGGTTGCCAGTCCGGTTAAGAATTTGGTTTAAAGTCCTTATCTTTAAATATTTTTAAAACTCGTTTAAAGACATACTTTTTTTGTTTATGAAGAAAACCCCACAATTTAACTTAAGAAAGTTTTCCCTGTCATTGAGTTTGATCAGACACAAATAGTGAACTCATCCCTCCTGTCAGGTGTCTTCCCCCAGGCTTTAAAAACAACAGTTATTAAACCACTACTAAAGAAGAAGAATCTGGACAACACGTTAATGCAGAACTACAGGCCAATCTCTAATCTTCCATTCATCAGTAAGATTATCGAAAAAAGCTGTTTCAGCAGTTAAATGGCTTCATAACAATGACCAATCGCTTTGATGTTTTTCAGTCTGGTTTCCATGCCAACCACAGCACTGAGACTGTCCTCGTCAAAGTTTTCAATGACATCTGCATAAATACAGACTGTTGTAGAACCACAGTGCTGGTTCTGTTGGACCTCAGTGCAGCACTTGACACAATTGATTGATATATAGTATTAAACCGACTGGAGAGCTGGGTTGGACTCTCTGGTACAGTACTTGGCTGGTCTGAGTCTTATTCTATTTGATTGGTTGAACACAGGACCGGAACCGTATGGATGAAATTTCGACTGGTAGGAGAGACACACCGAAGAAGAGCAGGAGTCTTGGTCCAACATGACGTTTCTGATGGTGAACAGAGTCTCACGATCATAGCAGTACTCCCACAATTCATAAACTGACAGAAACTTATAGCGGTATAAAAAACGAGTAGCAGGAAACGAAGAGGACAAAAACACACCTGCAACAGACTGCTATAGGAAATCCTTCCTGCCTACGGCGAATTGAAAAAGATTCAAAAAAAAAAATTTTTATGTGTCCTGTCTGGCAGTGTGGAGCTCAGAATTGGTGTTTGAGTACCAAGTGGAAGCCCAACAGATTTACTGTCACAAGTGGAGCATTACGGCTTTTGTTATAGTACTCCGCTTGATATATATGTATAGGAAATCTTTATTAGAAATTGCTGTATTTTTTTTCTGATATCATGGACACAGAGACAAGTAAAGGGGAAGAAAGAAAGAAAATGGAGAGAGGTAGTAAAAAAAGTTAAGGAGAGGGAGAGTTACAAGAGGAAGGAAGGGGAACAAAGAAAACACAAGAAAACATCCCAGTCCGCCTCCACACCCACAGGATGGTAGGGAGAGAAAAAAAACAAAAAACGACAAAACAAATCAAACAATGCAAGCCGTGAACTACACAACCCACAGATATATGAATACAATAACAGTGTCACTGAAAAGCTCATGGTGCCGATTATTACAAGATTTAGTGTTGGTAACCTAAGCCCAAGATTGTATCTGTAAACACTGGAATCCCCACACTTGTGTGTGTGTGTGTGTGTGTGTGTGTGTGTGTGTGTGTGTGTGTGTGTGTGTGTGTGTGTGTGTGTGTGTGTGTGTGTGTGTGTGCGTGTGTGTGTGTGTACATGTATAGGATTGTGGAAGAAATGTTCTGTTCTGTGTAGTTCACATACTGATAGTTACTATGTGTCTCTTCTTTATGATATGGTGACCAATCTGATAATGTGACACTGTATGAATTTAGGTCAGGACAAACCTGATGAGTCAGTCTCTTACAGCCTGGGTTGGCATGGCAACTCTCTTTTACGTCTAAGAACGTCCTGACATACATTGATTATGCTTCTATATCAAATCTTCTACGCCTAATGAGTCAAATGCTTACAGACTGAGAAATGTTTGTTTGTAATATTATAGGTGATAGGCTCATGATTACTGAACCTATATAATCCTGTGTCTTGTTTTGGAAGGGAGGTCAGAATCGCATATTTTCTCTGTTAACGCTGTAACTCCTTGTTTGATCAACCAAGTCTGTATTAAAACCTCAGAGTATCTGAAGGAATCTCTCTCATCTCTTTTATTAAAAAACTTCGATAACATATAGCTATACTTGTGTGGACGAACCTTTGACAGGCCAACAGCATTGTGTGGACATTTGTAGTTGTGAGGACATTTTGCCTGGTCCCCACAATGTTTAACAAGCTATTAAACTCTACTAGTTAGGTTTAGAGGTATGGTGTGAAATAGGTTTAGGTTAGGGTTAGGCATGTATCACTAATGGAAAGTGTCTGGGTTAGGCATAGTAAAATCAATGGAAGTCAAAACAATGTCAACACAAGTATAGCAAGACGTGTGTGTGTGTGTGTGTGTGTGTGTGTGTGTGTGTGTGTGTGTGTGTGTGTATGAGCATGCTGGTGCATATTAGGTTTCTCTATAGGAGTGTTCAATAGCTGGTGTGAGGAGCCATCGATCCACCTCTCATGAATCAACGCAGAGATGAAGGAGATTGGAGCCATAGACATCCAAAGGAAACTCAGATTACAAGAGCCCCAGGTAGACTAATGCAGGACTGACCGCAACCCCAAGAGAGGAGCAGAGGAGAGCCCCAGGGAACATCCAGCAGCTACAATGGGGCCTGGGGGGCGCGCAGTGACAAGCCCACAGGCTCTGCCAGTCTGGTTCAGTAGGAATCACAATCATGGGGAAGACTGCTGACCTGACAGTTGTGCAGAAAACCTTCATTGACTCCCTCCATAAGGAGAGAAAACCTCTAAATGTTATTGCAAAAGAAGTTGAATGTTCCCAAAGTGCTGTATGAAAGCATATTAATAGAAGGTTGTGTGGAAGGGAAGTGTGGAAGAAAAAGGTGCAGAAGCAGCAGGGATGAGCGCAGCCTGGAGAGGATTATGAAAAGTGTTGGGGACCTTCACAAGGAGTGGACTGAGGCTGGAGTTAGTGCATCAAGAGCCACCACACACAGACGGATCCTGGACATGGGCTTCAAATGTCGTATTCATCTCGTCAAGCTGAACAACAAATAACGTCAGAAGTGTTTTACCTGGGCTGAAGAAAAAGGAACTGTAAATGTTGCTTCTCATTTGGAAACCAAGGTCCGAGAGTCTGGAGGAAGAATGGAGAGGCACACAATCCAAGATGGTGGAAGTCCAGTGTGAAGTTTCCACAGTCTGTGTTGATGTGGGGAGCCATGTCATCTGCTGGTGTTGGTGCACTGAACTTTATTAAGTCCAGAGTCAACGCAGCCATCTACAGGACATTTTGTAGCACTTCATGCTTCCTTCTGTAGACCAGCTTCATGGAGATGATGACTTCATTTTCTAGCAGGACTTGGTACCTGCCCACACTGCCTAAAGTACCAAAACCTGCTTCAATGACCGTGGGATTACTGTGCTTGTTTGGCCGGCAAACTGGCCTGACCTCTGAACCCCATAGAGAATCTATGGAGCATTGCCAAGAGAAAGATGAGAGACATGAGACGGAACAATGCAGAAGAGCTGAAGGCCCAAATCAAGTACTGAGTATATAAGCATGTTTATACTTTTCAAAAGTCTGACATTTCTCCATTTTTACTTTACTGATTTCATGTGAAATTCTAATTTTCTGAGATTTTGAATTTGGGGTTTTCATAAGCTGTAAGCGATAATCATCAAAATTATAACAAATAAAGGCTTGAAATAACTCGCTTTGCATGTAATGAGACTAAAATATATATTAGTTTCACCTTTTAAGTTGAATTACTAAAATAAATTAACTTTTGCACGATATTCTAATCTTTCGAGTTTCACCTGTATAATTCAGCAACAGAAACAACTTTTAAAAAGTTAGACTGCATTCAGAACCAAGCCTTAAGACTCTGTACAGGTGCAACAAAATCAACTTCAACAGCTTCAATTCAGGTTTAAATGAGAGAAATGCTTGATATTAGATTACAGACGCATCAAAAAATACAGGCAAGTGGGTGTGGCATTCAATGCTCCAGAATTTTAGATGAAAGTAGGAAAAAGGATCAATAATGGACTTTCAGCGTGTAATGGATATGTTTACTGGGACTATTTTACCTCATGTAATACTCTCAATGGTAAAATAATGAATAACCTGCTGATATGACGTTCGTCTATTTATAAGAGGTTTAAAGGAGTCATAACCTAGTATTATCTTGGATACCCACGCTCTATTATAGTCTTTCAGGCCCTTTTAAAAAAGAAAAGTTGAAAAAAGTGAAAAAAATAAATACAGAGCTCCTCTGACCCTGATTTCTGAAGGCATTCTTGTCTCGCGAGATCTGATGAGATACTTTGGCTGTCGTGGACGGGCATTGCAATAATGCAAATGAGGGGCGCGTTGATTGGTGGCAGGAAGGAGGGGGGTTGACACCGCAGGTAATGCTTCAGCATATCTAACCCATATCTACTCCTGCTAGCATATAATAGCCACATTAGCAGTTAGCTGCTGTTTGTTACACACAGCAGAGCAATAAAAACACAGCCTTACCATTTCAAGTGCAGGGAAGACTGACTGTTGGAATGGCCCCTTTTCCCAAACTGAGCTTCAATGCCAACTTCGCCTGATATTGTCTCAAATTCGTAAAGGATTCCGGCGTAAAGAAAAAATGGAAAAAATATTTCCATGTTGATTCTGGCAGTCAACAACAGAGCAACTCATGTGTGCACTACGTTTCTGGTAGAAATGGTTTTAGCTGATTAAAATAAAAGGCTGACACGAATATTTGTCTTCTTCATGCATCATTGCGTGAAGAAACTTTCTGCATCTTTCACGGTGGAGTTCGTACTTGGAATCGGTGATGTGTCGGTCGCGAACGAACCCGCTCTAAGAGCTAACTCTTTGAAGTGAACGATGGAAGCCGGCTCGTCATTGGGAGCTGTGTTTTTAATTTTTTCATTCCCCCCTGCTTGTTTTGGTACATTTGGTACACAACGTTTTGCATTAATTTTGGTAATAAATACACTTTAAGCAACAGAAAATCTGAGGAGCCCAAAGAGCCGGCTCTTTATGGTGAGTCAAGCCAAAAGAACTGGCTCTCCAAAAAGAGCTGGAATTCCCATCACTAGAATTCAGTAATGGCGGCGCTCGACTGAATATGAGGGGGAGAGGAGCGAGGGGGAGAGAGGAGAGAAGGAGGGCGGGCTTCCTACAGCATAGGTAGGTCTGCGATGTCTATATATGATATATCCTGCGCCGACTTGACGTCAAGTCGGCCAGAAATTAAAACCAGGTATTTGAGTGCGCGTGCACGTGGGCTGGTGGACGAACCCAGGGGTAAACAAACGCTTCACTTTTAAATATCGGCTTCCCGGGCAGTGTATAATCGTTAGGCAATCATAACATACCTTTTTTCATGGAAAAGTGAAAATTACAGGTCATGACTCCTTTAAGGGATCACTGTTCTGTTGGTTATTCAGACATCTGACTAGTAATGCCTGCAGTGATCGGGAGGAGGAGCTCTGTGCTTGCTTCAGTTTTGCTCGAGCTGCTGTAAAAGAAGCGTCGTGTCTGAGTGTTTTTTCCTAATCTCCCAGTTCCAGGTATGAAATGCTTGTTTTTTTTATGTGAATCGTGCTATAAATGTGCGGCAGGTTGTTTTGTTTTGGCTGCCTGAATGCTAAAATATTTAGTGGAGGATTTATTTCCCATTTTAAAACATTTTGTATTAGCTGTCAGTAGCTAGCTTAGCCACGTTTTCTGCAGTGTAGCTGCAGCACACGTGATGCGAGCATCAGGGTTGTGCTGAATATTGAGACAGAAATGGCGATCAATTGTTAATGTTTATATGTTTATTTGAAAATGTGAATGAGTTGCTCACTAATAAGGAGTTTATATTAAATCAATACGGTTATTGTTTGTCAGAAGTGTTATTTTAGCTTGGAATATGTTTATTTCTTTCCATAAGCAATGTTGTCACTTACCAACTTGATTTGATTTTACAGTTAATTTTTGGAACATGTGAAAATAATAACCGTTCCTGGTAAGGTTGAGTTTTGAACGAATTTAATGAAGTTCAATATTTGAAATGATTTTTTATATTGTTTGTTGCATAAATATTTGTGCATTTGCTATTAATTCTGAGAAAATTCAATAGAGTTTTGCTCGAGCTGCTGCAAAACAAGCATCGTGTCTGAGTGTTTTTTCCTAATCTCCCGGTTCCAGGTACCAGGTACCAGGGTGTAACAAGTGCACACAGGGTAAACGCTGGCATTATTGTTAGCTGCTCAGTGGGTGGAGGAAAATTTGCCATTTTGTACTATAATATGCTCAGATTTTAGTTCATCTTTAGTAAGCTGGAATAATAGGCATTCAGAAGTCAGACCTGATATTTTGGTTAATATCTTCCGAATAATTTCTAAAGATAGTTAATTTTGCATGGGTACCAGCAAATTATGGTGGTGTTGGAACTAAAGAGGGCATCAGAAGCTGAACACTGAAGTTGACTTGTGGTTTTGCTCCTTCTCCAGCAAACAGAACCACCAGGTTCGTCAGAAACAGCTAAGTGAGCCAGCTTGCCCGTTTGGACACGCTTTAAAAAAAAAAAGTTTATCTTTTCCCTTGGACTGGACTTTGATCGCTGCTGTGCTGGTACCGACCGTGCAACGAACCGCCTCAAAGTAGGACCGAACCTGTTCTTTTTTCCTCTTTATGTGTCTGGGCAGAGATAAATTAGAATGATTTAGATATCGTTTCATAGAGTGGGTTTGAACACTAAACCTGTTGTTTTTCACCCAAGCTGCTGATCGTATGTTGTGAATTGATCTATGTGTTAAAGACCCACTCCAATGAAAATCGTGTTTTTCGTGTTGTTTTTCTGATGCCAGAGGACATATCTTAAGAAAATTAAGCTCAAAATTGCATATCTAAACATTTCTGCTTTCATATCGCTGTGAATCAGTAGCATACTCTAAAAGGCGTATAACTGACATAGCAACCGGACTGGGCGGGGCTACAAGCTCCTCCTCCTGCTCCGCTCTGCCCCGCCCACTCAGGTTCTGAGGAGTAGAGAAGACGATGCTGGATCAACACCTGTGTGCTGTAGCGGGTTGCAATGCTAAGAAAAATGATATTAGCTTTTTATACTTTACCAAAACCATCTGCAGAGAGAAATTGATTAAGTTTCTTGGTTACAGATTAAAAACCGCACATCGGTTTGCAGTCAACATTTCCACGCCAGTGGTTCCGCCCACAACACAGAGGTGAATTGCTAATGAGCTACAGCCGCTCCTTTGAAGCTATGTCCTAGAAAACGGAACAGGTTTTGTGATTTTGGCTAAAAACGGCATAATTTAAAGACCACTGAGAACACTTTAAAATAGTTGAAAAAGATGATTGGAGTGCGTCTTTAAGTGGCTGAATCAAGAGCAAAGTTTGACTATCAATCTGTACTGCTAAACAGATTAAGAGTGTTGGGACTCTGTTTCTTGTTCTCTCTGATCCCTCCTTCTCTTATTCCTCCCCTCTTGCCTCCTTATTGTACACCCACAGATCATATTTGGACAAATTGTACACCTCTGCACATTCTTCATTGACCCCATGCTCCATTGTTAGCTCAAGGTTAACCCTTACGGTGTTTCACACCAGGTGTGAAACGGATGCGGAGCTCTGGAAAGTTTCCGCATGAAGTCTATGTTTTCCTGACGCCTCATGCAGATTTCCATGAAGTTAAAGAAATTACCATAGACACATATACGTATATTATGTCTACGGAAATTACATGAGCCATGTGTTTCCTATGTAAGATTCTCATATTTTTTGGCTTATTAAACTTTTTATTTTTTCATCCTGAACAGCATTTGGGTCCTCCTTCAAGGAAATCAAAATTCCATCTTGAAATGCCTCAGTAAAAACTTCAAAATGCTGCTGCTAAATTTCTGACTCGGTTTTCCCCTGTCACACCTATACTGACCTCACTGCACTGGCTTTCTGTAAAGTAGAGGATTCAGTATAAGGTTCTTGTCTGGACTTTCAAGGCTTTACATGGCAATGCTCCAATGTACATCTCTGATATCATAAATCCATATGTTACCACCAATAACCGATCTGAGGTTGATGGATCAGGGACTCCTGTCTGTACCAAAATACAAACTGAAAACTAAAGATGACAGAGCTTTTTCAGTCATAGCACCCACACTCTGGAACACTCTGCTCTTTCATAGACGTTCTATGGATTCTGAGGAGCCCTTCAGGAAACAGCTAAAGACTCATATTTTTTAAATGGCTTGTCATTAGTATTTTATATCATTTTATCCTGCTTTTTTAAATCTTAGTTTACTTTATGATTTCTATCTTGAAAGGTGCAAAATAAAGTTTAATATATTATTTGTTAATTACATCCCTGTGGATAGATTTTATCACATTTAGCCTTTTCTTCAGCTACACTGCAGAGTTTTTGAACATAAACTGGCTGTTTATGTTGATAGCACAGCATCTCAATCAACTTTAAATCCTTATATTTGGTATGCCAATCTAACACTTTTTTTTCATAGATGTGGAATTGGTGGTGTTATTTAGATCAATGTCCTGTTCTACAAGACCTCTGTGTGCTTGACCTTAAAATCCCAAAATGATTGCTGGAAAATTTTCAAGATTTTCTTCCTGAGAGCAGGATTCCCCAGCCATCACACACATGATGTTTTACACCCAATATAATGTGAAACACACCTTCTAAATGTTCTGCTTTTGTGTGGTTAGTCCATATAATATTTCCTAAAGGTTTTTGGGATCATCAAGAGGTTTTTAGACAAATGTGAGATGAGTCTGTGTTATTTTGGTCAGCCAGTGTTTTAAGTGTGACAAAAGAGGTTATACAGAAAATATCTGTAAAGTGGCAGGCACATTTTTACAGCACTGTAAACAAAAAAATCTTAATGCTTCTTAATGCTCCTGTGTAGTTATAATAAATCATTGAATGATTTACTAATTTGACATGACAGCAAATCTTCGATGCTAAAATAAAATGATAGGGAGAACACAAAGTTTTTAAACAATGATTTATCTTGAAAAGGAGAAAAGCAAATATACTGTCATTTGGTTTAGTTTTTTTGTGGATACTTCTGTCGAGCTGCCAGTTCATAAGTTCATAGGCGCTGATTCACAGTTCTGCCAGCAGGAGCTCCAGCACTATAACTGCGTTATCCATGGTTAATTCCATATCAACCCAGCCAGATCTCCACACTGACAAAATACAGTAATGAGTCAGTGAGACCCGCCAAAACCAGCTCCAAACAAACACGGTTTTAACTGGTTTTAAACCTTTTTCTTTAGACTGGTTTTAACAGTTTTAGCTGTTTTTTAGACGGCTTTTAACCGACTTCCGAATCAACTGACACTTTTACTTGCCGTGTTTTAATCGGTAAGGAGTGCGTGGTGTAATACCTTCCCCCACCATGCCTCCACTCACCTGTAGCCCTGGCTGAGATGCCTGCTTCAAACTGAGCCAAAATCCATCCTCTGGAGCAGAGGATCTTCACGCTTCACCAAATGCTGGAGCATGAGCGCGACTTGGATATAATCTTCGGCCGGACTTTCGCTTCTGCTGCCAACAGTGCTAAACTGCCCAACACGCTTCTATATCACCCCAGTGAAGCTGCGGAGAGGAGATCCACTGCTGGGTCTCCAAATGGACTCGGGGATCAGAACACCAGCGTTAATCTGCCGTAGAGGAGGAATACTGGCTCCAGCAAGGGGCTAAGTCGAAAGCTCCCATCAGCTCCACTCCAGAGCTCCAGGGTCCGTGGTCCATGGTTGGGCCGGGTCGCGGTGGGGGTGTGTGGAGTAGCAGGCACCATTCTCCTCCACCCGGCCTCCCATTAACCAACCATTTTGGTGTTTTGGACCCGGACTTCCCTCCACTGGCAGTCGTCGGCCGCCAGCTCAACCCCTCCTAGCAGCCGGTGCAGCAGATTCCCGCAGCCTTCCACGTCGCGCCAAACCCAGGACCGCAGCCGGAGCTTGCCGAGGAGTGCTCCACTACACCCTGAATCCATGGAACGAGCCCTGGCGCAGAATAAACATCGCTGCAGACCTGGGAATACTTCTCTGCCCAACACCCAGCTAGTCTGAGAAGGTGAGAGATCCTTTGCCCAGACTCAACAACCTACAGACCCGTCACCCACTACACTCATCATCGGAAACTCCATCATCAAGAATGTAAGGATGAGAGGAGCCCTCACCCTGTGTTTCCCACGAGCCACCGTGCTGGACATCGCAGCAAAGATCCCAGACTCCAACTCCACACAGCTGTGAGTAAAGTTATAATCCACGTTGGCACCAATGACATTTGGAAGCAACAGTCTGAGCTCCTGAAGTCTGACTTCATTCATCGTTTTATCCTTTTAAAAAACTCCCTTGTGTCTGTTTTTATCTCTGGCCCCACTCCCACCGTTGGCAGAGGAATTGGTCTTTTATGCAGACTTATCTTTGAACACTTGGCTTTCCTCTGCCACTGTGATGCATAATATTGGTTTTATAGACAATTGTAACATTTTCTGGGGCAGGAGTCATATGTTTGGGTCAGATGGACTACATCTGAATAGACAAGGTACCCGCATGCTGGCGATGAGCCTGGCTTGCCCTCGTCCCCCCTGTCTACCACACCGGCCTTAGTTGCCCCCGTCCTCTCTGCCCCACCCGCCACATCCTGATGTCCAGCTGGTCCCTGTTCCTATGAACTCAGCCCTGATTTTAACAGTAACTCACATATTGGACTTGGACCTTGCCCTACATCATTTATACCCATTATTATCAGCAGAGAGCGGACTAAAAATCATCAACTCAACAAATGCAACCCAAATAATCTCAAACAGCTACTAAATGTCCTACCTGCTGTTAATCTTACAGTCACTCCATCTTCAATCACTATTAATATGTTACTTTTAAATGTTCGCTCTCTGCTGAACAAAACTTTTATTATCAACGATCTGATTTTAGACCATAATCTGCATTGTTTGTTTTTAACGGAAAAATGGCTGAGTGCAGATGCCCCTGTTGTTCTTATAGAGGCCTCCCCACCAAATTTTAACTGTTCTTATTCAACGAGGAATAGCAAAAGGGGAGGCGGTACTGCTTCTAAAGTCCTTACACTGGCTCCTTTTAGCTCAGAGAATAGACTTCAAACTACTTTTACTAGTTTATAAATCATTGAATGGTTTAGCACCAAAGTATGTTGAAGATCTACTGTTACTATACCAACCCACCAGACCACTCAGGTCCTCTAATTCCAGTCTACTCAACATCCCTAGAATCAGAACCAAACATGGAGAAGCAGCTTTCAGTTTCTATGCTCCTCTAATTTGGAACAAACTTCCAGAAAACTGCAAAGCTGCTGAAACACTGAGTTCTTTTAAATCACAACTAAAAATGTATCTTTTTAGAGCTGCATTTGAGTAATGCTTTGATGCATCAGGTTTTTTGTATGCTTCTTGCTTTATTGCTGTTTTTACATCATATGCTTTGTAATGCTTTGATGTATCTGTGTGTGCTTCTTGCTTTATTGCTGTTTTTACTTTATATGCTGTGCCTGTGTTTTACTGCTATTTTTATTTTACCATTTAATCATGTAAAGCACCTTGAATTACCTTGTTGTTGAAAGTGTGCTATACAAATAAAATTGCCTTGCCTTGTCTTTTATAAGCTCATTAATGCTTTCTGCCAAACCTGTTTTATTTATAAATTATAGTACCTTTGAATATACTGCGTCTGTTTTTAGCACTCCTCAGATTTTATGTATCACAGTTAATAGGCCTCCTAAAAAGAGTGCACTTTTTATTCAAGAGTTTTTATCAATTTTGTACAACTCTTATGAAAGGATAATATTAGCTGGTGATTTTAATCTAAATATAGATAACCTTTTAGATCCTCTATCAACAGATTTCTAAAAAATTAGATGGATTTTAGTCAACATGTCACACAGCCCACTCACAACAGAGGACACACCCTGGACTTACTTGGTAATCACATATGGCCTGTCCACCAGTGTGTCCTCTGTTGTTGACTTGGCTGTCTCTGACCACTACTGTGTGTTTTTTAACATCACCAGTTTTATCCAGCAGGAGACCTCTGTGAGAAGTGTCAGGAAACGCCATCTAACCCCTGAAGTGGCTGCAGGTTTTCTAGAAGTTTTTCAAAAGTTTCCTCCTGTACCTTTATCTGCCTCCTGTGATTTTATTGTCAGTGATTTTAACAGAAGGGTTCAGTCCACTCTTGACCTGCTGGCTCCACTTAAAGTGAAACGCTCGCACTCAAAACCTGCAACACCATGGAGAAATGACTATCCTAAAACACTAAACAGGAACTGCAGGGCGGCAGAGACAAAATGGAGGGAAAAAAACCCCGATAAACCATCAACTATACACAGAACTTCTCAAATCCTACAATAATGCTGTAAGAAATTCAAGAAATACTTATTTTGCAAAAATCATATCAGACCATAAAAATAATCCTAAAAATTTTTTTCCCACTGTTGATCGAATCTTTAACCGTACTACTAATGCATTTCAGAAAACCCCGTCAAACACTCTATGTGAGGAGTTTGCAGACCACTTCAGAGGGAAGGTAGACACCATCAGATGTAATATTTTGTCCTCTCAATCTAACATGGTTTTAGACAAATCTGAGTGTGTGTCTCTACCAGAGGAAACACTGGACAGTTTTGTCCTGGTAGAAGCTGGGACTCTTGATAAAGTTTTCTCCTCATTGAGGCCCACCACATGTGTTTTGGACCCGACTCCCACTTCATTTTTAAAGGGGGGGTATTATGCAAAATGGACTTTCTGAAGCTTAATATCCTGAGAACCTGTCTTTCCCTCATTAAAAACATGCCTGAGGTGTTGCTCTGACCCATTCACTCATGTTAGAGTAATCTTTGAGTCTCTGCTGGTAGTTCTCAGGGTTGCTGAAACGCCTGCTCCCACCTATCCCCGCCTTTTCCACCCATCTCCTCCTCCGACCTTACATACTCAGTCGAGAGCCTCGCCCCTGCAGAGCTCCCCCACCCCTCCCCACCTCACACAACTCCAGCTGAGTCCCAGGTGCAGTAATTATAACTCACCAGCTGCAGCTGTGCGTCTTGTGGGATTTTTATTCCAACTCCGTGCATGCTGCGATGATGCACGGTATGTGACAAACTGAACGGGGAGTGTCAGAAAGAGTAGGAGGTTCTTAGAGAGGAACAGGTGAAAATCAAGGCGTCCAATACGGAAGTACATTTCTTTAAGGTGGATTTGGATATATGACGGACTTTTAAAAGACTTAAGGTGACAATTTTATTGGAGTGTGCTATAGAAGGGTAATATGTGCCTGGAAGAAGCATAATACCCCCCCTTTAAGCCCTTTTATGAATCTTTTAGTGGCTATATTTTATCCATGATGAATTGCTCTCTTCAGATGGGGTTTTTTTCCTGCCACATTCAAACAAGCCCCTGTTGAAGAAGAGCAATTTTGTACTAATGATTTGAACAATTTTAGACTGGTATCTAACTTACCGTTTTTAAGCAAAACTTTAGAAAAGTTTGTTTTAATTCAACTTAATAATTTTATTAATGAACACAATGTCCTGGAGAAATTTCAGTCTGGTTTTAGGGTGAACCACAGCACATAGACGGCCCTTTTGAAGATTTTAAACTATTTTAGATTAAACTATGATGCCCAAAAAGTGACAGTGTTTGTTCTACTGGATCTATGGGCTGCCTTTGATACAGTAGACCACACTATTCTTTTAACTTGTTAAAAACAGATTGGATCTCTGGTGCTGTTCACAAATGGTTCACATCCTATCTCTCAGACAGGACTTTTATGGTAAGTTTAGATCCTGGATGGCAGAAAACTTTCTCCAGCTCAAACAGGACAAAACTGAAGTTTTAGTCCTCGGTCCTGAGGCTTAGAGAGAGAAACTTCTATCAAAACTACAATCACTGTCTAATCTTTCTTTACAAGTAAAGAACCTGGGCATGATTTTTGACTCTGAGCTGACTTTTATTCCTCACATTAAAAACATTACTAAAATAGGTTTTTATCAGCTAAAGCAAGGATTCTCAACCCCTGGGCACCCCCGGGTCACACAGACAGAATAAATAACTTCCAGTATTGCCGTTTTATTTATTATGAGTGTGACCGCTGTTTTAGTTAAAAAAAATGAGCGGATATCCCCGTTACATAGCTCAGTCTTGAAACGTCTAGAGGCTTGTATTGGTCACATGATAGTTACTGCTAAAATTAATCCCACAAGCTAGCAAGATCGATAAACAAATTTCTCTCGATTGTTTCTTTGGAAAGGGGAAAAGGCCCAGTGAGGAGACAGAAGAGGAGCCTACAAGGTCTAAGAAAACAACTACTTTTAGCTGACAGTACCAGGAATAAAAGACAAGCCCTCGGATTATTTTAAAAGAAAAAAGTGTGAAGGATGAAATGCAGAAGCACCATCTTATCTAAATATGTATTTGTCAGAGTTTTTGGGGCAATGCCAGTTGTTATCTAAATAGCAGCAAAGTATTTCTTCTAGATTAATTTAAAATGTAACCTGAAATGGTTCAAGTAAGATAAAACTATAATTTTACAAACAGCACAGGTTTAAAGGGTTGTCTTTCTCTGCATCAGTGAAAATATACTAGAACTCGAGAATCACCTTTGAATGGGCCATAGTAATTTTGGATGGGCCTTAATTAAACAGATCAATATTAATATAAATCAATACAAGCAGGAACAGAAACAATGCATCGGTTTAACGTTTTTGCCTTCTTGTGAAGATTGTTGCAAAGCTAAAGCTAGAGAAACTATTAAACTTAATTAAGAATAGAACAGAGGCCCACTGTAAGGAAGCGTAGAGCTGTCAGCCAGGTGAAATAAAAATAGAGTTAGATGACATTATAACTTGTTCACTTTATCATCTTGTTCTATGATGTTCTAGGCTTCCAAAGGCAGTGTTGACTTTTTGCTGTTAATACTTAATGTGAACCACTTTTGTCTGTGTTCATACAGAAAGTCACCTTTCTTCCTGAAGTTCTTTGAGGAGAAGCTTCACATTTTCTGGCACCACAGATTGCTTTTCTTTGTTCTGCAGCCACTCACAGAGGCTTTCATGCTGCTTCTGTAGACTGGGATTAGGAACAGACAAATCATTCTTCTTCAGTTAGGACCATCTTTTTCACCATGGCCAGTTTTTTTTGGTTTTAAACATTCTGGATATTTCGATTAAACTTTGGGATAGTCAAGAAATTCTATGAGGAGCTTACTGATTCAAGTCACCAAGGAGAGATTTCATTTGGTCCTGTCTGTTTTGGCAGTGGGCTCTAAATGTAGCCACCTCCTCCTGCTGCTCCTTCAGCCAGTCGATCAACTCTGAGAGCTGCAGAGAAGGAACCTGCTGCCTAGCTCTCTCCAGCCTGTCATTTAGCTGGCACAGACGTCGCTCTGCATCTTCTGACTTTAGGAAACCCTGGTGGATATGACAGGAAACACAAAATGTTTTAACCAGCCAGCCTAACACCTTTACAGCATCTGTCACTATAGTATTTATTATCTTACATTTAGTCTTTGCACAGATGTTTCCACATCTGATTTGCTCTCAGGGCTCTCAAAGCACTCGTTGACAGACAACTGCAAATCCTGGAAACACTCCTCAAATAGTTCTCTTTCATCTGCCGAAAAATGAAAAATGATTATAGAATGCCAAGTAGTCAGGCGATGTCTCCCCAATAACATCAGTAATAATCTCTATACACAACAATCATACAGTCACTCCATCTCCAGTAACTGCTAATGTGGCATTTTTAAATGTTTGCTCTCTGCTGGACAAAACTTTTATCAATGATCTGATTTTAGACAATAATCTCGATTGTTTATTTTTAACAGAAACATGGCTGAGTGCAGATGCCCCTGTTGTTCTTACAGAGGCCTCCCCACCTAATTTTAACTACACTTTTTCCACAAGGAGTAGCAAAAGGGGAGGCGGTATTGCTTTTATAAGTGCATCAACGTTTTCCGCAAAACCTGTTTATTTGATCATTTTAGCATGTTTAAATAAACTGCAACTGTTTTTAGTACTCAGATTTTATGCTTTAGAGTTTATAGGCCTGAAAAGAGCACAAATTTTATTCAAGAATTTTCAGAGTTTTTATCAATCCTGTACAACTCCTTTGAGTTGAACAGGATTGATCCTTTTTAGCTGGTGATCATTTTGATCTACATGTGGATAACCTTTTAGATCCTTTATCAACAGATATTGAAAATATTCTGATTTTTATGGATTTTAGTCAACATGTCACACAGTCGACACTTGTGATGTTAAAAAACAAACAGTAGTGGTCAGAGACACCCTGGACTTGGTCATCACATATGGCCTGTCCACCAGTGTGTCCTCTGTTGTTGACTTGGCTGTCTCTGACCACTACTGTGTTTTTTTTAACATCACCAGTTTTATCCAGCAGGATACCTCTGAGAGAACTGTCAGGAAGTGCCATCTAACCCCTGAAGTGGCTGCAGGTTTTCTTGAAGTTTTAGAAAAGATACCTTCTATAGCTTTACCTGTCCCCTGTGATTTTATTATCAATAATTTTAACAGTGGGCTTTAGTCCACTCTCGAATGGCTGGCTCCACTACAAGTTAAAAGTGCACACTCAAAACTTGCATAGCCGTGGAGAAATGAAGACCTCAAAAAACAAAAGAGAAATTGCAGGGTGGCAGACAGAAAATGGAGAAAAAATAAAATCACGATAAACCATCAAATATACACAGAAAAATAATCCCAAAATATTTTTTTCCAACATTGACAATGTTTTTAACAGTGCTACTAATGCATTTAAGAAAACCCCCTCTAACACTCTTTGTGAGAAGTTTGCAGACCAATTCAGAGGGAAGGTAGACACAATCAGATGTAATATTTTATCTTCTCAATCTAACATGGTTTTAGACAAATCTGAGCGTGTGTCTTTGACTCATTTAACTAACATTTCTGTGGCTGCTATTTGAAAATCTGCTGTTCTCGGTTTATATTCGGTTAATTACTTCTATTGCACAACTACTCATGCACATTCTGTAAATATTGACTGTTTTTTAAATCATCGTACTCAGTTGCACATTCTGAGTATGCCAGTTTAATGAACTGCACACTACTTTAGTTTTTGTAATAGTGTCCTTAATGTACATACATATTTCTTAATTCTGTTTTCATACTTTTTCTACCATTCTTGGGTGATTGGGAATGGTTCTGTTATCTGTCAATTTGCTGCTGTTACAGCCAAATTTCCCCTTTGTGGGACAATAAAGGATTATTCTATTCTATTTTGTTTTATTCTATTCTATTACCAGATCAAACGCTGGATAGTTTTGTCCTGGTAGAAGCTGAGATTCTTGATCAAATTTTCTTCTCAGTGAGGCCCACCATAAGTGTTTTGGACTCGATTCCCACTAATTTAAAAAAAAACAATTTTATGGATCTTTTACAGATGATATTTTAACTTTGATGAATTGCTTCCTTCAGACGGGGGTCTTTCCTGCTGCCTTTAAAAGGGGTGGTGGTTAGGCCCCTGCTAAAGAAGAGCAGCTTAGATTGTAATGATTTTAACAATTTTAGACCAGTATTTAACTTACAGTTTTTAGGCAAAATTTTTAAAAAGCTTGTTTTAATTCAACTTAATGATTTTATTAACGTTTATAATGTCCTGGGGAAATGTCAATCTGGTTCCAGGGTGAACCACAGAAGTGAGACAGCCTTTGTAAAGATTTTTATTGATTTCAGATTAAACTATGACGCACAGAAGGTGACAGTGTTGGTTCTACTGCCTTTGCGCTGCCTTTGATACAGTAGACCACACTGTTCTTTTAACTCTTTTAAAACAGATTGGCCTCTCTGGTGCTGTTCACAAATGGTATACATCCTGTCTCTCAGACAGGACTTTTAAGGTAAGTCTAGATACCTGCTCCTCTAAGGTCCACAAGATTACATGTAGTGTGCACCAGGGTTCAACTTAATTCTTGGACATCTCTAAAACTTTAGAACGTCAATTAAGATATTGTGCATTCAAGAAAATACCAGTACACCCAAAATGTTATTCTTAGCATTATTGCTTGCCCTAATTTAAGTCTGAAGAAAAGGCAGAGGCAAATCAAAGAGCGCAGTGTGGGTGCGTGTGTGGGTTGTGTGGGTGAGTGAATCTGAAGCTTTAATCTGTAGAACAGATTTGGAAGATTCTAGGGAGTAGATTGTTAACGACAAACAAGATTTTTGATGGAGGCTCCACCACCAGCCTCAGACAACACCATCAGGCTCAGGCTTCACCACCAGCCCCTGGGCCAAGGTGCCGGCACCAGGCCCAGTTCTACCACCAGCTAGTGGAGTTCGCTTCACCTACAACCACCAAGGTAGGCCTCAAAGTAGCACCATCTGCCAAGCTCTGAAACTCTTTCATAATCATGGTCACTAAAGAGGTAAAAAAAAGATATTGAAGAATTGAAAGGCACCATGAATATGATGAGAAAAGAGCTGGGCATAATATCGAAACAGCAGCGCATTATTTTGGATTTGGTAAAGGAAATTAAGGAACTCAAAAAGCTATGAGAGGAGCAACAAAACAGATTACATTTTCTGGAAACCAGGGTTTCGGACTTGGAACAATATACTCGAATGAATGAAGTGGTGATTTCTGGACTATCACTCAAAAAAATTGTCATATGCCCATGCTCTGAAAGGGGAACAGAGAGAAGGGGAGGACAATGACAGTCTACTGCTGTATAAAAAGACCCTTCGACAAGCTAGAACAGCATATTTTTCATCATTAATAGAGGCGAATAAAAACAATCCTAGGTTTCTTTTTAGTACAGTTGCCAAACTTACACAGAGTCATAGCTCTGTTGAGCCAACTATTCCCCCAGCTCTTAGCAGTGATGATTTTATGGGATTCTTCATAAATAAAATTAATTCTATTAAAAATAAAATCATTGACATCCTCCCAAACATGATTACTTCTTCCTCAGTAAATGAGGCAGTATCGGAAAGAACTGTAGATCCTCAGTTGTGCTTAGGCTGTTTTGATTCAGTCGAGCTTTCGGAATTATCAAAAATATTAGCCTCATCTAAACCTTCAACTTGTATGTTGGACCCAATTCCAACCAAATTATTTAAAGAAGTGTTCCATTTGGTTCCTGGCCCCATTTTGGATATGATGAATCTATCCTTAGTAAACGGATACGTACCACAGGAATTTAAAATAGCTCTAATTAAACCTTTACTCAAGAAACCTTCCCTTGATCAAGATGACTCGGTGAATTACAGACCTATATCTAACCTTCCTTTCTTATCCAAAGTCCTTGAGAAAATTGTTGCTAATCAAGTCTGTGAGCATCTAAATAGTAACGATCTGTTTGAAGAGTTTCAGTCAGGTTTTAGAGCTCATCATAGCACTGAAACAGCACTGGTGAAGGATACTAATGATATTCTCATGGCCTCAGATAATGGACTTGTGTCTGTTCTGGTTTTGTTAGATCTCAGTGCTGCTTTTGACACAGTCGATCATAATATTCTCCTAGAAAGGCTTGAACATGTTGCAGGGATCAAAGGAACAGCACTAGGCTGGTTTAAATCATATTTGTCTGATAGATTCCAGTTTGTTCATGTAAATGACAAATCTTCTTCACTCAAGGGTTACTTGTGGAGTTCCACAGGGTTCTGTGCTTGGACCAATTCTGTTCACCATATATATATGCTTCCAATTGGTAGAATCATTAGACAGCATGGGATAAATTTCCACAGCTATGCAAATGATACACAACTATATTTATCCATAAATCCTGATGAACCCAGTCAGTTAGGTAGATTACAGGCATGTCTGGAAGACATATAAACATGGATGACCCTATACATTTTGCTTTTAAATTCTGACAAGACAGAAGTTGCTGTCTTTGGACCAGAAGTTCTTAAACAGAAACTGATTAGTCAATCCCTTCATCTGGATGGCATTAAATTGGCCCCCAGTAATAACGTAAAGAACCTTGGCGTTATTTTTGACCGAGACTTGACATTTAAATCCCATACTAAACAGGTTTCTAGGATTTCTTTCTTTCACCTCTGGAATATTGCTAAAATTAGAAACATCCTGTCCAGGAGTGATGCTAAGAAACTAGTCCATGCATGTGTTACCTCAAGGCTGGACTACTGTAATTCTTTACTATCAGGTAGTCCACAAAATGCCATTAAAAGCCTTCAGTTGATCCAAAATGCGGCAGCAAGAGTTCTGATTAATATTAAAAAGAGAGATCACATTTATCCTGTTTTAGCTTCCCTTCATTGGCTCCCTGTTAAATCCAGAATAGAATTTAAGATCCTTCTTCTTACATACAAAGCCCTTAATAATCAAGCTCCATCATACATCAGAGATCTAATTGTTCCATATGTTCCTCACAGAGCCCTTCGCTCTCAGACTGCAGGTTTACTTGTAGTTCCTAGGATTTCTAAAAGTAGATGGGAGGCAGATCTTTTAGTTATCAGGCTCCTCTCCTGTGGAACCAGCTCCCAGCTTTAGTCCGTGAGGCAGACACTCTGTTTACTTTAAAGGCCAGGCTCAAAACTTTCCTTTTTGATAAAGCCTATAGTTAGAGTGGCTTAGGTCATCCTGAGCTATCTCTGTAGTTATGCTGCTATAGGCTTAGACTGCTGGAGGACAGACTTACCAATTTTCTCCACTCTGCTACTTCCTTTTCTCCTACTACTCTCCAGTAGTATTACAGTACATTCTGTTATTTCGACTGTTAACTTTGTTTTCTCTCAGTGTTTTTCTCTCTATAGAAGATATACCTGGTCTGGTATCCTGCTTAGCTACAATGTCCTGTTGGACAGGGGGCATCGACTGGGTTGATGCTCCCAGTAACTGAACATCCACTGTGTCCTGTTATCAACTTTTTACTTTCTGTAACATAGAAAGTTCTCTTATATCTGATCTTCTGTTCCTTCTGTGTTTCTGCTCTGTCTTCTCAAACCCCCAGACGGTCGTGGCAGATGGCCGCTCCTACTGAGCCTGGTTCTGTTGGAGGTTTCTTCCTGTTAAAGGGGAGTTTTTCCTCTCCACCGTCGCTACATGCTTGCTCAGTATGAGGGATTGCTGAAGGATTGCTGTGGTTGGAAAATCTGCATCAACGGGCCAACCTCACGCCAATGACTGACGCAATCTGCTGGGATTCCTTAAATAGGAAACTTTTTAACTGATTGGAATGTTTGTATAAATGTATTGAAATTACTTCTTGTTAAGTGCCTTGAGATGACATCAGTTGTGAATTTAAGATCCTCCTTCTTCCATATAAAGCCCATAGTAATCAGCCCCATTATCTATCAGAGATCTGATTGTTCCATATGTTCCTAGAATTGGAGGCAGATAGTAGAATGGGAGGCAGGTCTTTTACTTATCAGGCTCCTCTCTTGTGGAACCAGCTCCCAGTTTTAGTCCGTGAGGCAGACACTCTGTTTACTTTTAAGGCCAGGCTTAAAACTTTCCTTATTGATGAAGCTTTTAGTTAAGAGTGGCTAAGGTCATCCTGAGCTAGCTCTGTAGTTATGCTGCTATAGGCTGAGACTGCTGGAGGACAGACTGACCACCTTTCTTCACTCTGCTACTTTTCTCTCCTCCTACTCTCCAGTTGTATTATTTGCTGTTATTTCGACTGTTAACTTTGTTTTCTCTCAGTGTTTTTCTCTCAATAGAAGGTACACCTGGTCTGGTATGCTGCTTGGCTGCAATGCCCTGTTGGACGGGGGCATCGACTGGGCTGATGCTCCCAGTAACTGCTAAGATGCTAAGATGGCCACTTGTACTGAGCCAGGTTCTGGTTCAGGTTCTACTGGAGGTTTCTTCCGGTTAAAGGGGAGTTATTCCTCTCCACTGCATGCTTGCTCAGTATGAGGGATTGCTGGGGGTTTGCTGTGGTTAGAATTTTGCATCAACAGGATGCAACATCAAGTCAATGACTCGATGGGATCTGCTTGGATTCCTGAAATAGGAAACTAAAACTTTAAACTAATTGGAATGTTTGTATGATTGTATTGAAATGATTTTTCTTGTAAAGTGCCTTGAGATGACATCTGTTGTGAATCGGCGCTATAGAAATAAACTGAATTGAAATGGAAATTATATATAATTTTAGTGAGTCAACAAATTGAACAAGTTAAAGAGATTAAACTGTTAGGCATCACATTAGATCAAACATTGTAATGGACGCATATTAAGAAAATTTTAAATATAATGAGTAGGAGCATTTCCGTAATAAGACACAATGTTCATTAAATGTCAACAGGAACCAGAAAAGTTGTTCTACAGTCCTGGGTGTTGTGTTAGCTGGACTACTGTACAGTTTTTTGGTTGAGTGCGGCTAAAAATGACCTTGAAAAACTTCAGATAGTTCAGAACATAGCTACAAGGTTGCCTCTTGGTTGTCCTTTAACAACCAATATTAACTTAATGCAGAGTAACTAAACCGCAAAACAACTTTTTTTTGCTTCTAAACTGTATAAATGGGTATTTACCAATGCAGTCTTTCAGTTTCTGGGGATTTTTTTACATTTTCATGTAAACTTGTTTAATTCTCCACTTTTTGGTCTAAAAACGTCTTAGTGCTGCCCCCTTAGGGTTGAACTGTGGCTACTGCATTTGAATTTTGTGATTGGTGGAGAGCGGTACATCTTTACGTCACGGCATTGACTGTGTCACAGACACGCCCCGTGGGTTTGGGTATAAAACTATCAGACATACCAGCCCCGTGAAGAGTTTGGAGTTGGATTGCGTTTTTCAGGTTACCAATATTATCACATTAGCACTTAGTTAGCATAGCTAACACACTGTTTTGAATGTTACGCTATGGGTTAGGGGTAACATTAGCATTATCATTCAGAGACTGGACCCATCCTATCTCTCTCTCCCTCAGCGGCAGCGCCAGCCTCGGGCAGCGCTGACTCAGCGCCCTGAGCCAGCAGCTCGAATTGATACGGCTCGCGGCCGCTGAGCTCCATAAAGCCTCCCTCTACTCTTCTATCTCTGATAACGGCGGAGGAAATCCCCTGGTTCAGGGCACCGAGTCAGCGCCGCCCAAGCCCGGTGCTGCTGAGGCAGAGAGAGACAGGAGGAGTCCAGTCTCTGAGTGGTAATGCTAACATAGGCGTTCTGTTCAAAACAGATGAATGTTGATCAGATCGATCAGTCGCAAAACTGCCAACGTCGCTTTGGTCACTGTCCATGTTTCAGTGTCACATTAAGCGAGCTGTCATTGTCCTCCGGAACACACCCCCTCGTCCCCCCTCCGCTTTTCCCCCCCACTTGGCCATACCCCTCCATGCCTCCTGGCACCGCCCACTTTGTAGAATTTTTCAAATGTTATCTGGGGGCGGGGTATGATTTTTCATGGGGTTCAGTTCCACTTTAATGCATCAAAGTCTGTCATGGATGCAGTTTGGTTCTGTTTTTACAAAAAACCTGGACTTCACATAAACCTTTTAGCTTGTTCACACAGCTACCACCTAATTGGAAGAGACATGGTTTTAACACAAGAAGAGCTTCTTACAATATTACCTTTACTTCCCTTTTGCCAAGAACTACAATGCACAAAACTTAACTCTAACTTTAATGATTTCAGCAACCTTCTTTCTGTATTATTTATCGATTATGACCAATTGATCATTGTGGGGGACTTCAACATCCACACTGACAACCCCCAGGATAAACTACCAAAAACATTAAAGACCCACTTCGATGAAAATCGTGTTGGCTAAAAACGGCATAATCATAATTTAAAGACCACTGAGAATGTTTAAAAAGTAGCTCAAAATATGATCGGAGTGGGACACTCTTCCCAACTTCGGCCTGATCCAGCATGTCAAACAACCAATACACAATCGAGCACACGCTCTGGACCTAATTATCTGCAAAGGTTTAACTATATCTGCCATCTTGGTAATTGATATTGCGCTATCTGACCATTTCTGTGTTTTCCTTGAAAGTACCATATCTGCTAAACTATCTAGCCACAGTGAGATAACTGTAAAAAAGCATTTTCTTGGGGACAGTTCTGTTGAAACCTTTAAAACGTATTTACCCTTCCACCACATCCCCCTCAACTCCCAACTCAAACTCAGTAAATAAGCTGGTAGATAATTTCCCCATGAAAATTTCAGACATTATTGATTGCATTGCTCCAACTAAAGTGAAAGTAGTCTCAGGTAGAAAGAAGTCTCCATGGACAAGCGATCCACTGGTACATAGTGAAAAAAGGGAGTGTCAACCCGCCGAGATAAAATGACGGAAAACTCGACGCCAGATTCACTGTGAGATCTAGAAAGAGGGACTGAACAGATATTAGTTATCTTTAAAAGAAGCTATGGAATATTTCTTCTCTGAAATCATTAACAGAAACATTAATAATGCACGGACTCTGTTTGCAACAGTGGAAATACTAACTAATTATCCAGTGACAGTAGCCCCTGAACTAAACTTTACCAGGGCCTGTAATGAATTTCCCAGCTTTTTCACTGAAAAGATTCTAACAATTAGACGGTCGGTCTGTACTGCAGCTCCGAGCCAACTACCAATGTTATACCCAATTAACACCAATGTAGAGAAAATGTCAAAATTCCATGAATTATACCACAAAAACCTAGAAGAAATCATTAGCCAATTAAGCTCATCCTCTTGCTATCTTGATATCCTACCCACAGCTTTCCCTGTCATTGGGTGTAATCTGATTTAAAATAGTTAACTCATCCCTCCTGTCAGGTGTCTTCCCCCAGGCTTTAAAAACAGTAATATTAAACCACTTCTAAAAAAGAATAATCTGAAAAACACGTTAATGCCCAACTACAGGCCAATTTCTAATCTTCCATTCAGCAGTAAAATTATTGAAAAAGCTGTTTTAGCAGTTAAATAGCTTCCTAACAATGACCAACTGCTTTGATGTTTTTCAGTTTCCGCACTCACCACAGCACTGAGACTGCCCTCGTCAAAGTTTTCAATGACATCCACATAAATACAGACTGTGATAGAACCACAGTGCTGGTTATGTTGGACCTCAGTGCAGCATTTGACACTGTTGATCATGACATAATATTAGAATGACTGGAGAGTTGGGTCAGACTCTCTTATACAGTATTTGGCTGGTTCGAGTCTTACCTAAAGAACAGGGACTTCTTTGTTTCTATAGGAAATTTTTCATCAGAACGAACAAAAATCATATGTGGGTTGCCCCAGGGCTCCATCCTGGGAACCCTCTTATTTAATATCTACATGCTCCCACTAGCCCAGATTATAACAACCAATAAGATTAGCTACCATAACTATGCAGACGATACTCAGCTCTTCATCACGATGTCACCAGGTGACTTTGAACCCATCCAAACCCTAAGTAAATGCATCGAGCAAAATTTGATATCCCTGTTAAAAGTTTGCAGCTCATATTCTGGACACAAACTAAATATTCAAAAAAACTACTTACTTGCTTACTTACTTACATACATATCCAGGGTCGGGTCATGGGGGAAGCAACTTAAGCAAATCGACCCAGACTTCCCTCTCCCCAGCCACTTGGGCCAGTTCCTCGGGAGGAATCCCAAGGCATTCCCAGACCAGCCGAGAAACATAGTCCCTCCAGCATGTCCTGGGCCTCCTCCCGTTGGGACATGCCCGGAACACCTCACCAGGGAGGCGTCCAGGAGTCATCCTGACCAGATGCCCGAGCCATCTCAACTGACTCCTCTCGATGTGGAGGAGCAGCGGCTCTACTCTGACCCCCCTCCAGATGACTGAGCTTCTCACCCTGTCTCTAAGGGAGAGCCCAGACACTCTACGGAGGAAACTCATTTCAGCCGTTTGTATCCGTGATCTTGTTCTTTTGGTCTCCACCCAGAGTTTGTGACCATAGATGAGGGTAGGAACGTAGATCGACCGGTAAATTGAGCGCATCGCCTTTCGGCTCAGTTCTCTCTTCACCACGACAGACCGGTACAGTGACCACATAACTGCAGATGCCCTACCAATCCGTCTATTGATCTCCTGCTCTATTTTTCCTTCATTCGTGAACAAGATCCCCAGATACTCAAACTCCTCTACTTGGGGAAGGACCTCATCCCTGACCCGGAGAAGGCACCCCACCCTTTTCCGGCTCAAGCCCATGCTTTCGAATTTGGAGGTGCTGATTCTCATCCCAGCCACTTCACACTCTGGTGCGAACCTCTCCAGCGAAAGCTGTAGATCACGTTCCAATAAAGCCAACACGACCACATCATCTGCAAAAAGCAGAGACCCGATCCTGAGGCCACCAAAACATATCCCCTCAACACCTTGGCTGCACCTAGAAATTCTGTCCATAAAAGTTATGAACAGGATCGGTGACAAAGGGCAACCTTGGCGGAGTCCAACTCTCACACGAAACAAGCCCGACTTACAGCCGGCAATGAGAACCACACTCTGACACCGGTCGTACAGGGAGCTAACGGCCCATATCAAGGGGCCCGGTACCCCATACTCCCGGAGTACCCCCCACAGGACTACCCGAGGGACACAGTCTAACGCCTCCTCCAAGTCCTCAAAACACATGCAGACCGGTTGGGCCCTCCAGGACCCTGCTGAGGGTGTAGAGCTGGTCCAGTGTTCCACGGCCAATACGAAAAACGCATTGTTCCTCCTGGATCTGAGGTTCGACTATCATTCGGACCTTCCTCTCCAGAACCCCTGAATAGGCGTTACCAGGGAGGCTCAGAAGTGTGATCGCCCCTGAAGTTGGAACACACTCTGTGGTCCCCCTTTTTAAACAGGGGGACCACCACCCTGGTATGCCAATCCAAGGGAACTCCCCCCGATATTCACGCAATATTGCAGAGCTGCATTAACCAACACAGCCCCACAACATCCAGAGCTTTGAGGAACTCCGGTCGAATCTCATCCACCCCCGGAGCCTTGCCACCGAGGAGCTTTTTAACGACCTTGGTGACCTCAGCACCAGAGATTGGAGAGCCCAACCCAAAGTCCCCAGACTCTGCTTCCAGATTGGAAGGCGTCCCGGTGGGATTGAGGAGGTCTTCGAAGTATTCTATCCACCGACCCAAAACGTTGCTTCGAAGCAGCATGGAAGTCGTTCTCCATAGCCTCTCCAAACTCCTCCCATGTCCGAGTTTTTGCTTCAGTGACCATCCGAGCCTCACTCCGCCTGGCCCGCCGGTATTTATCAGCTGCTTCAGGGGTCCCACAAGCCAAATAGACCCGATAGGACTCCTTGGTCACCCTGACAGCATCCCTTACGGGCAGTGTCCACAAGCGGGTTCGAGGGTTGCTGTCGTGACAGGCACCGACCACCACGTGGCCACAGCTTCGGTCAGCCGCTTCGACAATGGAAGCACGGAACATGGTACACTCGGACTCAATGTCCCCCGCCTCACCCGGGATGTGTTCGAAGGTCTGCCGGAGGTGTGAGTTGAAGCTCCTTCTGACAGGAGACTGCCAGACGTTTCCAGCAGACCCTCACAACACGTTTGGGCCTGCCAGGTCTGTCCAGTGTCCTCCCCCACTATCAGAGCTGACTCACCACCAGGTAGCGGTCAGTGGACAGCTAAAAAAAACTCAATCCCTAACATTCAATTATACACCCCATCAGGAAATGAAAAACGAAACACAACTTGAAATGGGACTCTACCACAATAAAATATTTAGGAATAAACCTAACAAAAGACATGTCAAAACTTTTTGAAAACAATTATGGGCCCATTGATAAAGAGATAAAAACTGACTTATCCCGGTGGACTCTCCTCCCACTAGATTTGAGTAATAGAATAGAAATAATAAAAATGAATGTGTTGCCACAACTTCTTTATCTTTTTCAGTCATTGCCCCTGGATATACCCTAAAAACAATTTGATGAGTGGAATAGCTGGATCTCATGGTTCATCTGGAACAGTAGAAGACAGAGGGTACAGTGTAAGACACTGCAGCTGAAAAAAGAGAAGGGGGGGGAGAGCTTTGCCATGCTTACAGGATTACTATTATGCCGCACAATTGAAACCCCTAGTATATTGGTGTACCCCAAGCTATGAATCTAAATGGAAAACCCTGCAAATTACGCAAATAGATACTCCAATACAATCAATAATAGGAAATAAAAGCTAAGCTGAAAGATATGACAGCTTGAATCAATGGACCCAATTCACTCTTAAACTGTGGTTCAAGGTATTGAGGAAATTACAAATAGAGAAACAGGCCAGGGTTTTGAATTGGATAGCATATGATTGAATTTGTACTTGCTAGACTGGACGGAAGTTTTAAACAGTGGGCTCGGAGAGGAATTACTTCTTTCTGCTCACAGACCACAAACGGCGAATTTAAGAGTTCTAAAAGTATTTCAGAGACATTCAGAATGGAAAAGCAGGACTTAAATAGATACCAGAGACTATTATATTAAGAAATTACTCTTCAAAGGGGAAAATGATTACAACCTCATTTTTATCTTTCAGGATGCATACAAAAAAAAAGACACTAAAAAGCTGGCTTCATAAATATATGGATGTATAATCCATATATTTATGAAGCCAGCTTTTTAGTGCCTCTAAAAATTACTCTACAATATACATCAAACAAAAGTGGGAGAGAGTATCAGAACCACAAATATCAGAGGAGACCTGAATTGAAATATGTGAATCTCAAGCTACCACTGCAAACTCGAGACTATTAAGAGAGTTCGGCTGGAAAAAATGTCATGAGATTTTTTTATCGCCCCTAAATTAACAGCTTTGCAAACAGGCACACATGCTTCTGTTGGAGAGATTGTGGTTCCCCGATGACAAATAATTTCCATGTCTTTTGATCCTGTCCGAAAATCCAGCCATACTGGGGCAGTGGCATGTCTAGGGGGTGGCCTGGGGTGGCACGTGCCACTCCTAAAATCTGATTGGCAGCCCCAGGTGCCACCCCCCCGATCAGAACCGGAACAATCAGGGCTGTCAATTCTCACACTTTCGCGTTGAGATACGCGCATTTTAGTGCCTCCAAATGCTCTCACGCCACACTCCTCATATCTTACGTCACACAAAACCAAAAAGTATCCCTGACTTTTAACAGCAAGCGACTGCAGATGCTTTATTTTCATATTTGAGTGTCCCAGTTTCGGCGGCGGCGGCACTGCCCCTACAGGTGTGTGTGTATATGAAAGCGGTCCTCTTGCGCTATAGGTTGGTCCGTCTGTCTGCCCAGCAATCTCTCGCCTGGATATTGTACCACTTAGACCTGCATCTTGTGTTCAGCTCGCGTGTGATTGGCTCTGATTCCGGTTCCGTGAGCATTTCACAAACTAAAGTAAGACGTTTGGACGCCGGGAACAGCTAGCTGTTTCTTCCCTCGTGGGGCCGCTGCCACTGAAGTCTGTTTGCTTTTCATTTGGATCTCTACTGCAACGCAGGTAGGCTACGCGTTAATTTAGCCACGTAAAATATCACTCAGCTTGTCACTCCCCAATTAGGTCATCATTTATATATGATCATGTGCTCTGCCAACAATGCTAACCCAGTTTAGCCCAACTGTTTAACTCTTTAAGCGGCAAAAGTCACAAATATTATCCCTCGTGTAGTCACTACTTTACACCAAGAGTATTTAAAGGTTGAAAACCGCCCGCAAGTCAAAGAGTGGCGGTAGTTGGGGATTTCAAAACGTCTCATTTGTTACCATTAGCGGAATGGTAACAAATGAGGCAGGAATGTAAAAACCCATGGAAATAGCAGCAGACGCGGAAGAAACTCCCTATGGAGTAGGTCTGTGTGCAGTACCTTGCAATGAAAGATGCCAGACACTGAAGCACCACAAGCAATGTCATCTAGATCGACAGCTGCAAATATAAAAAACTCCAAAGAAACTTTTAAAAAAGACCCCTCCAAAACAAATGTTAACTAAAATATAAAAAACGATGAACATCTGTAAAATGTAAGAAATCCAATTTGGCCGCCACCTGATGACGTCATGATATGCAAATTAGATGAGTGAATCTGTTCCTATCACAAACTTTGGGTCACACTGAAGATTTTTCTCATTTACAATATGCCTTTATCTCTAACCATATTTAAGCTACCAGCTTTTGAAATAGTGATATAAAAATTTAAGATTTTAATGAAAAAACCCAGCGCCTATAGAGTTAAGTGTAAAATAGCAAGTAGTATAGTTACAATGTGTGTCCCTGTGTTCTAGTAACACACTCAGATCAGGTAAATTACCATAGTTGGGACTGACAGGCTTTGTAAGGCTATTTTGTTGTTGTTAAAGACTGTTAGTTAATAGCTCACACCCTCACAACTACTCAAAATATCAATTGCAGTTTCAGCAATTGTTTTACAAGAGGGAAAAATGTCTGTTTTATTTTAAAACATTTAGCAGAAAGAAGGCGCGGGACATGCGTTTCTTTTTTTTTACTGCGGATCCTTGATTTACGGGTGCCACACCAGCAGAACTAGGTCCCCCTCCTGTGCCACCCCTGAAAAAAAGTCTGGACACACCACTGTACTGGGGGGAGGTGGCTAATGAGATAAACAAAATAATGGAGGTGGAATTGGTCTACTCATTTGTTAACTTGTATTTTGGTAAGACACCTAAAACACTTCTGCACAAGGATAAGTACTTATTAAAGATACATTTGGCAAGTAGCAGGAAAGCCATAACCCGAAAATAGCGGCAATCCAATCTTCCAACACTGGCTCAGTGGCGGGAAATAGTAAAAGAAGTCTATGGTATGGAGAGACTTACTTTTGTTATTAGACTTAAGCTGGAGAAATGTATGAAATTCTTGGAAAAAATTGATTATGTACACTCTTTATGCAGAATAATTTGATAAGGTACCACGACGTATGAAGAAAATTGAGATATTGAGATTTTGAATGTAACACCCATGCTTACCTAATGTTCTCCATTCTCATATTTCAAATATCAGGACCGTTGCTGGTGAAATTTGTAGAAGTTCTAAACCTGAGATATTCTTTTTGGGAAGTCCAGAAAGCAGGGCATTGCAGTAATCAATTCTACTGGTGATAAAAGCATGCATCAGTGTCTCCGTGTTGGTCCGAGAGAGAATGGGGCGGAGTCTTGAGATGTTCTTTAGATGATAAAAACCTAATTGGGTAATATTTTTAATGTGAGGAATAAAAGTCAGCTCAGAGTCAAAAATCACGCCCAGGTTCTTCACTTATAAAGAAGGATTAAAAAACAGTGATCGTAGTTTTGTCTCTGAACCTCAGGACTGATGACTAAAACTTCAGTTTTTGCCATTCAGAATTTAATGTCTAAAATGCAGTTAAAAAGTGCATCCATTGTTTCATCAGGAGACACGAAGATGTACAACTGTGTATCATCAGCATAACTGTGAAAGTTCTCTCCATGTCTTCTGATGACACTGCCAAGAGGAAGCATATAAAGGTTAAAAAGCACTGTCCAAAGAAACTTAGTGCATCAGATGAAAGACAAGTCAAGCTTATTACCCTTTGAAATCGAAAGATATCCTGCAGTGCCATCAGCTCAGAACTGGCAGAAACCAGTGGGACCCAGGTACACCCATCAACTGTCCGGATAAGTCTGGCCAGAAGTGGTCTAAGCGACTAAAGTATGCACAAAAACATAGGAACTGTAATGGAGAACTGGACTGATGAGTCAAAATTTGAAATATTTGGCTGTAGCAGAAGGCAGTTTGTTTGTTAAAGGGCTGGAGAGCAGTACAATAAGTGTCTGCAGGCAACAGCGAAGCATAGTTGAGGTTCCTTGAACGTTTGGGGCTGCATTTCTGCAAATGTTGTTGGAGATTTGGTCAGGATTAATGGTGTTCTCAATGCTGAGAAATACAGGCAGATACTTATCCATCATGGAATACCATCAAGGAGGCGTATTATTGGCCCCAAATTTATTCTGCAGCAGGACAACAACCCCAAACATACAGCCAAAGTCATTAAAAACTATCTTCAGTGTAAAGAAGAACAAGAAGTCTTGGAAGTGATGGTATGGCCCCCACAGAGCCCTGATCTCAACACCATGAAGTGTGTCTGAGAATACATGAAGAGACAGAAAGATGTGAGGAAGACTACATCCACAGACGATCTGTGGTTAGCTATCCAAGATGTTTGGAAGAACCTACCAAACGAGTTCCTTCCAAAACTGTGTGCAAGTGTACCTAGAAGAATTGATGCTGTTTTGAAGGCAAAGGGTGGTCACAACAGATATTGATTTGATTTAGATTTCTCTTTTGTTTATTCACTGCTTTTTGTTACTTGATGAAAATAAATGATTAACACTTCCATTTTTGAAAGCATTCTTTGTTTACAGAATTTGTTTACTGCTGGTAAGAGGGGCCCCTTGTCAATTATTGTAGGGTCCTAACGGGTATGAATAGCTTTGCTGTATGTCAGTTTATAATATTGTTGTGCTTTCCATTTAGTTAACCACTGACCGTTGATGACCTTGTACAGGCCTTTTTCACTCTCCTCCATTTTCAGGTGGATCATGTCTTTGGTGTGGGCAATGGCCTCTCTCAGCATGCTGGAGTCAGCAGACAGTTCCTTCAGTACCAGTGGACTGGCCACACTGGACACCAAGCCCAGCTCTATCGAAATAGCCTCAGCCTGCTGTTCCTGAAAATTCAGGTCTGCATTCAGGTCCTGATGAGCAGCAGAGGACCGTGTAAATTACTCAACCCACTCATTCGGGAGGGCACTTTTAATATCTAACCAGTTGTGTACCTGCATCTGGGTTTCTGCTTTTGCATCTGAAGCCTCAATCTTACTGAGACAGTTCTGGATGTTTTCCACAGCTGTCCGACACTCCTTTATCTTCTCAGACAGATGTTTTCTCACCGCTATAATCTCCTCGAAAACATCTGTGCAGTCAGAAAACAACTCCTTCACCTGCTCCATTCTCTTTCTAAGATGTGTCTCCATCACCTAGAAAGGTTAGAGGAGGGATGAATTAAGAGAAAAGGCTCAAGTATTCCTGGACTATTATAGAGACCAAATCTCTCTAAGAACAGAATATCAGTGTCATTTACCTGCAGTTCTAAAGGAGCCTCTTGACTCGGCAGCATCTCCTGAATTTCAGTTGACTTCTTGTGAAAATGTTCGATATTCTCCTCATTTGTGTGAATCTCATCCTGCAAACCAGAAGCATTATTGAATGTGAAATCAAGGTAACAGATTGTCTTACTTTAAGACTAAGATCTTACTCTAATGGCAAGAACTTGTTGTTCATTGCTGAAGGGATTGCCTTCTGCAAACAAGGCAAGTTTAGCTCCAGCCCAGCTGTCCACCTCTCCTCCAAGCATCAGCTGCTTCTCCCACAGCTCTAACCCCACTCGAAGGTTATCCATACAGGCATCTGTCTTTTCGGTTACCTGAAAAAGAATTAAGGAAAAAAAGTTGACTCATGTATAAATGCAAATATCACACTGCTCATTAAGATAGTGTACTGAAAAAAATTATACATCTAAATGTGAGGAAAAGAAGTGGATTTTTTTTAGAACTCCATGGCTTGTCATTTTTTGATGCATTTTGTGTTGCTTTTGATGTGCTTTCGGTTTGAACTTTCATGGTATCAGGGTCAAAGATTTGGAATTCATAGCTGTGTTAATCTAGGTTACTTTTGCTGTAACAAATCTAATTGTATTTGTTTTCCATGCTTAAGGATCAAGTGACAATTGGCGAATAAAGTTTTAGTGCATATGTGAATCTTCATCTGCGCACACAGAGGGATTGTATAGTGTTGCATGAGATTAAGAAACATAATATTATGTCTTTGCTGCAATATTTAAGTAGCAGTTGTGTAAATGCTTTAGAATCTTTCGGCATGTTCCAAAATATTCTGTCAGTCTGGTTTAACTGGTGGTCAAATAATGTATTCAACAGCGTTAAATACATAGGAAGGTGATGCTCAGAGACTTAGCCCACCAGGAAGAAAGCAGAGAGGAAGCCCAAAAGGGAGATTTATGGATGAAAGAGGACATGAATTTAGTTGTAGTGAGGGCAGAGGATGCAGAGGACTAAATGGATACAGATGATTGGCTTCCCCTGAAGGGAAAAGCCAAAAGAGAAAAAGAAGAAGAATGTGCTGAGATTTTTAACTCCTATTCCATGTTTCTCGTACATTAAAGGGTCTAAGCCTTAGACTAGCCCTATATTGACAATGAATCCCACCCGGTCCAGTAAACTTGTTTGAGATTAATTGGCCTTCTTGTGTATTGTAGAATATCTGGAGCTGGATGACTGGGGGTCAACTGCTAGGTCTTTCATAATTAGCTAATTAACCATAGCATACAGGGTTCAATTTGACAGGGCTGTAGTCAGCAGCGTTGACTTAATACTTTTGAAGACATTTTTGTCCTCACTACATCTCAGCCCCCAGCAGTCATAGTTGTCTAGTAGCTAATGCTAAGGAAGTTAGCTATAACCCAGATGTTTGGGTTCAAGATGGTCCATTTGTTTTTTTTTTACTTATTACCAGCTTAGATGATCAGTATTGTAGTTGAAGGTGTTTTAATGCTAGACAGGGCGGCTGGAAAAGTAATACAGCCATGACTCCATTTGATGAACATCTACTTTATAGTGTTTAGGGTGTCCATATTTTGATTTCCAAAAAAGAGGAAGTCAAAAGCCCAGTCCTAAATCCCTTCAATCATACTCTATTTACCTAAAGTAGACTTTTGATTGTAACATATCAAAAGGGTTCCTTATCTATATGGTTGGAAAGAATAGTTAAATAAACTTCTGATAGGCGTACTGTGGTGGAAAAATTCCTATGTAATTAGGATCTAAGTATCTATTCTGTGTCTAGTGAATGTATCTAGGGCAGATGACAAAGTTAGGGGAAGCAAGCTAAATGTTCTGATAAAGATGTGTCAGATCACCAGAGAGACAAACGCCGAGGCAGCAAGATAACTGAAGAGTCTGGCCTACGGATGTGCTGCTTCATGCGTCGCTATCAGACTGGCATGAAACAGTTCTCCAGAGGCTGGGTGTGAAGGTTGGAGAATGCTGCAGAGATAAACAGTGATTGCTGAATACTATTTAAGCTGTTAGTCAGAAAGGTTGGGTAGGGCGATGCATGAGCAATCTCTGTCCCCTCCATGTTTGGAGTTTCTGGGACTCAGTCTTCTTTATTATGGAAACCCTGAAGTATTTTCTGCCATTACAGTACATAAATGGGTTTTAAATGTCTGAAATAAATATTAATTGAAATAATTACTATTCCGTCTTAGAAAATTACACCTGTAACAGTAATAGCTCACTTTCAGTCATACAGGACAAAAATGTTACAAAAATATGAAATTTTATTCTGAGAAAATAAGGATTATTGTCTTTTTAATGTAATAATAAAACAAAAAAGCAGCAGTTTCAAATAGACATTAAAAAAGTGCATATTGCCATCTTTAGTTTTATTTTTATTCCCCTCAGTCAATTTAATAGATGAACTCTCACTTTGCACAGCCTTCGTTTTTGTTCATGTGACCTGCTGGATCCTTGGAACCTTTGTGACACACAGAAACACGTATGTGTACTGTGCACTCTGCCACCCATTTCTTCAGACCAGATGGTATATCTGTTGTGTTTTGTGCGTGAAGCTGCTCTTGCGCTTTGACATAAACAGCAGCAGCAACAGCAGAGCGCAGCCCACTGTCCTGTCTATGAACTGATCAGAACACACACTAGACAGCAGTTCGGGGATGTCACAACACTGTTGTATTCCTAAATCACACCAGTTTAGGTAGCCTATGCCTATTGGTCCTCTAAAGAACAATAAAAAAACCAGGACATTTACATCACTCAATGAATGAAAAGTGGACATGGATGTTTAGTCACCCTATAATTATTAAAATTTGTTCATTAACCCTGACACATTTTTTCAAATACTCACAGTAAAAGCAAGCCAAAGTTTTTAGAGCTAGAGCTAAGTAATGTTAAATTTTAAAGTTATGTTACGTGTTAAAGTATCCTCTACACTCCTAAAAACAGACAATATACACGCTGGATGTGTTTGAAATGGATTAGGATGGATTATTTACTCAGACACAGATAACATTTTGGTTGTATTGTGTGATTATGATTTTACTGTGGAAAATCCTGATATGGTATTTTGTTTTGTTCTAGACCTCCAAGGTCTTAAAACATTTGTTCAGTTCCAATACAGGTCTGCATGTGCGCTAGATTATGTTAAGTGTTGCTGATCAGAGAACCTGAGTGAAACAAAAGTAACGTGATGCAGACAGCAAAAATATTACAGTGATTTCAATGAATGCTATAACATTCATGTGTTAAAGTGCACAGATCCATACATCAAGCCAGCTGTCCATCAATGTGTCTGCCTCAACTTCAAAGAGAGTCTCAGTGCAATCCGGGAACTTCTTTAGATCCAACTGAAGCTGTTTGCTAGCACCTCTCATCTCTTCCATCTTCTCCCCAAGACCAGCTAACTCCTCCTTCATATCACACACCTGGAGGCAGGGACACAAAACACTTATATTTGGAATGGTGCAAATTTGTGGACCATAACTAGAATGTATGGACTCACCTTTGCCATACTTCTCTGCAAGTTGTCCTTGCCCATATAGGAAGCCTGATCGCTGATATTCTGCTCAGCTTTCTGAATAGTGGTGCTCAGGAGGCTGCGACAGGTCTGGAACTTTTTCATAAGCTCCAACAAAACATTGCACTGCTTCTTTCTGCAAAAAACAAAAACAGCAAAGGGCATTCCAATCAACTTTGCTTTATACCTATTTCATGCTGCACACATTACATTCGGTCAAATCTGCATCCAAAAATATGATATTAAGTAATGGAGTATGTCCCATTCTTCATGAAAGAAGAACCATGTTAAGTGGTAAATAAGATCAGTTAAGATACAATAAACTTTAATGAGCAATTAAAGAAATGACTCAAAAAAAGAACAATTCCAGATAAAACATACACAACATGTGACCCATTGTCTGTGAAAATATTAACATATGGATCCCTAATGGGTTGGAAATTGGTAGAAAAATCAGTCCAAAACCGACCATGGGTTACATTAAAAGTAATATAGGTTTAGTGTCGACCAACCCTGGATTTAAAAGAGGGCCCATATGAGTCCTAGATGTGTTGCATGATTTTCTTAATATATTTTTCAGACTTTCCACATAAGGTTCTCAAATGATTTTGTCAATATGGAATGTATTTAGTCAAGCTAAATACAAGATGCCCAATATGTGGGCCACTTAGTGCCAACCCATTCTCAGCAGGTACACAGGTCAATGGGATAGTTCAGGACAACAGATAAGTCAGAAAAAGACGTGGTCTTAAGGAATCTTTGGGTAGTCCTCTGCATTCTGTCATCAATTGTATAAAGTATTTTCTTTAAGAAATTATTCCTCAGAAACACTACAATTTCATCTATTTGTGAGCAGGCTCTAAAGTGGAAACCTTAATCTCACTTCAAGTATTTGTCCATTTTGAACTAAAATAAGAAAGTCCCTACAGGTCATATGTTAAATGAAATCTGTGTTTAGGTCCAAAATAGAAAGTTATCGGACAAATAACGATTAACTGGGGTGCGAAATGTGGTTAATCCACCATTAACACTGCCTCTATGGAGGACCGTTCCTGCCAAAACTGACAATAAACAAATAAATATGAGGAAATAAACAAAATGAGGTAATAAAAACAGAATAATACCATATGCCACAAACTTCTGTTTAATGCCAGTTGGCAAGCAAGGTTCAAAGTATAGTAAATATGTCCTATTTATTTTTACAGAGTACTAAAAAACATCTATCATCTACAGATATCTCATCTTGAGATTTCTCAGCAATTTCCTTTTCAGAACTAGATGTTTTGTTTAATAGGTCTTGGATGTCCAGTTGCATTTTGATATCTTGGACATTTTGTACCAGTTCTCTAAGCAGTTTACTTCAGGCAAAATAATATAACAAGTTCCACAGTCTCTTATTGAAGACAAAAGTCACATTTCCCTGTAACATGCTTCTCCTGTTTAAATAATTTAATGTTTACCCCTGTATGTCCAAATCCTAATCTAGATATAATCATTTCCTCCTGTTTCGTTCTGTTTTCCTCATTATACCAACTTTCCTTTGAATATTTCAAATGAAATCAAACTTTATTTATAAAGTGCTTTTTATGCAAGAAATTGCATGACAAAGTGCTTTACAGATTAAAATGACCACACATAAACCACATAAACCCTCCCCCACAGATTTAAAAGCATGATCACAGTTACAGTATAACCCCCAACCCCCCCCCAACCCAACTCATACTCACACACACGGTTAAGCCACTACCAGCAATTTTATGGGATCAGAACAGTATCACCTTGAAATGAAACGGAAAATAAATATTGTCACTGAAAATAAAAATTGGCATTGAAAAATATTATTGTAACTGAAAATATTAATTTTGAATCTGAAATAAATCTAGTGAAAATGTTTGTATTGAAAGTGAAAAAAAAATTGAAAGTGATTTTTTTTCTATGAAACTCATGTATATGCATTGAAACAAATAACTCACTTACAATCAAGTTTTCAAACTTTCACTTTTTTCTTACAATGCCAATCCTGTTTTTCAATACCAATTATTTTTTCAATGCCATCATTTTTTTCAGCTTCATTCAGGTGATTCTGTTTTGACGCTTGTGTGTGCACGCGCATGAGGGGGGGGGGGGCTTCAGCCCACCATATGTTTGCATGAACGAGGCAGGAGGGAATATGTCAAGGTTTTAAAAGGCTTATGCAAATACATGTTGCAGGTACCCGTTTCAAGATGTGAAAATACATCAGTTAAATTTCATGGGTCTGGCAGAAGTTTCTTTACTGCGGGTGAAAAAAAGATTGATGTAATATTTTTGTTTGTTTAAGACTCCTAAAGAGAATCATATATTGTGTTTGTGGAGAGAGCATGCCAGAATATTCCTCCAACTTTGTGCTGACAGCAGAACGTTCTCACTATCTAGGCATCCTGCGCGGCCAGACAGAGAATTTTCTGTGGCTGGATTTGCGATTCAGGAACAGAGAACACAGATAAAGCCAGGGACTGTGGACAGTATGTTGTTTTTTGTTGTAAGTTTTAAATGTTGCACATTTTTGAACTCACCATATATTTCAAACATTTCTTGAATGTGGGAGCGTTACTAGACCTTATTCACTGGGGCACGTGCCTTAGTGAAAGTCTCTAGTGCCCCAGTAAAATTATAGCGCTGCTCTCGCTGCATTCATGAGCGCATCTCCCTGCCTGCTTTAGTCATGACTCCAGCCTGTTACTTACCAGCCAATAAAAAAAAAAACAAGGAAAAAAGAAAGGGGCCATAATAGCCAATCAAGAAATAGCACCTCTGTAGCTGGGTAAGATTGAACGCAACAACCAATGAAAATCGTTCACATGATTCTTCCGAGTCTTTCGTTGTACACACAGACACAGTGGAAACCGCTGGAGCTCATCGTATCACTTTGAGTACAGAGTAAGTCGTCCCCTGTTTTAATGTTACAACCAGTAGTCGAGTTGTAAAAAAAATTCAGGGGGGATGGTCATTTTTTTCGCCTATTAAATAAATGTGGATTTAAATTTAAAAAAAGGTGCTATTTATAGAGTATTTTGTATCACCGAATTGACCGGAATGTTAGAGGACTACAACTGAACATCCTGCATTAGAATTAAACAAGATCGAGTGAAATGGAGGCTTTATATATCTGTGAAGCAAACCCGATACCAGCACCTTGCAAAGAAGCCTTAGCAAATAATTGCAGTGCAGAAGAAGTTTTTTCGAGCAAACTAGGCCTATACAAAACAAAGTATTGGATTAATTTAACCTGAAAGACCAAAGAAAATGAGTCATTTCTATTTTATTCATTACAACCCTCACTTAATCCACATGGTCATAGCAGTTTCCAAATACTTTAGTAATCATGTTTTTTTTTCTACAGTTTTTCTTGCTCTTGTTCACATTCGTACTGATTATGGCTAAATGTCGGCACTGTCAGATGCGGTGGCAGAGTTTAACCGATGTGATGACGAATGCGGATATGAAGACAGCTAAGGTCATGATGAAAACTTCATTAAAACTTTACAAATTTCACCATCCAGGACTTGCTGTAAGCCAGGTGTAGAAGCTTCGCCAGAACTGCAGCGATGTTTAATCGGCGCCGAGGGCTCGTTCTGTGGGTTCGGGGTGAAGTGGAGCACTCCTCGGCGAGTTCTGGCTGCAGCCCGGGGTTTGGCGCGACGTGGGGGGCTGCGGGAGTCCGGCTGTTGCTCCTGCTCCTGGGAGGGATTAGGCGGCGCTCCTACGGAGCTACGGCGACCAGGGGCTGTTAGAGGAGGGAAATCCGCATCCAGGGCGCTGAAACGGTTTGATAGAGGCAGGCAGGTTGGAGGAGAGCGGTGGCGGCTGCTCCAAGCGCCTCCACCGCGGCCTGGCCCAACCGTTAACGGGGCACCCTGGAGCACCGGAGTGTTGAGATCCTCTGCTCCAGCTCCAGAACCCTCTGGCTAAGTTTTGCGCAGCCATCACACCCAGGACTGCAGGTGAGTGGAGGCATGGTGGGGGAGAAGTAATCCGCGTTTCCCACCGATTAAAATGATCAAGTAAAAAACGTCCTGGTTATAAATAAGTCAGTGGTGTTTAAAAATCCGTTAAAACTGGTCTTTAAAAAGGTTTAAAACCAGTTAAAAACCGTGCTTGATAGGGAGCCGGTCTTGGCGGGCTGACAGACACTGACGCATCCCTAACTGGCCCCCTCGCAACACTTTTCTAGAGCCGCCCCTGCACAGTTACCAGCTGTCGGCTACATAAAAGGATCCTGGTGTTATTTTTTCTCAGAAACAGTTTATAACTTCCCTTCAACTCATTCATGTCACCTAAAAGGTAAAGGTGTTTCTCCATCACCTGTTCAGCTCTGATGATTCAGTAAGAACATCTCCTGGTTTCATCTTCATGTTTCCATCTCACCACATATCCAAACCGATATCATGACCAGCAGCTTTTACAGCTGTGGCTCCAGCAATCATCAGCTGATACAAGAAAGTCATATTAAATCAGTTCTAACAGGTTTAGAACTACCAGAGACCGGTCATTTGACTGGATCCCCACCACTCTACCACAGACAGGGCTGTTGTTATCTAGGACTGTTAATCACTTGTAAACAGGTGCCTTTGTTCTGTAAATGTGGCAATTAGTGGAGACTGGTGACAGTTGCAACACGTTTTGCATTTGGCTCCATTACTCAAAAACCTTGTGGATGACACAAACTGGATATTTATACAATATACTTTCATCCCTCTGTTAACAGTTAAAACTATTTAAAGATGACTACAGGGAACAGATTCTTCTAAATTTGCATTAAAATGAAAGCTCTCCCGTGTTGCAATTGTCCCTGGGCCCGGTGCAGTTGCAACACTGTTCGGGGATGGTTGCAACATGTTAAAAAGAAAATATATTTTAATTTTGATAAAAAATAATATAAAATATACAAATATAACAATATTAAAATAACACAATCAACAATTTTTGCAACTGTCCCCGGTCTCCCTTTCTTGTGAATCAGCAGTGTAGTGACTCTTCATTCAAAGAATCAAACATTTTATGATCCAAAAATGTTTATTTTCATATTCAGGTAAAAAGATAAAAAATAAAGTATACAAACAATATAAAAATATACAAATATCCATTGTGTGTGTGTGTGTGTGTGAGACGGAGTGACCCATGTTTCACTGTTTCAGTTCTCGTTGGCACATCTCTGGCACTCCCACTCAAAGTCCTTTCTGCATCTTCCGCAAGTATACTTATAGCAGTGTACACAGCGTGGAGTTGTGCGATTGTTTTTACATTGGATGGTCACCTGACACATGGTTCACATGGCTCCCGACGAATCTTGTTTATGGTGCCAACAAGTGAAGTTTTGCGGCTGAGTAGTCGTTGAGCCAATGATAATGACGTAAAGTAGTTGTCAGTTGTAACAGTTCTGCCTTTGTCCATAAACGGTTCCATCATCTTCACCACCACATTCTCAGAAAGTCTCTCCCCTGAGGGACGACTGAGGTCTTTGCCAAGGTAAGGGATAGCATTACACATGTATTTGGAGTTCAAATCACATTCAACCCAGAACTTAATTACAAATTTGTCAGGTTTTGAAGCGATATACTGTTGGAAAGGACAGCGAGACTTTTTTGGGTTGTAGGACTTGATGCAGTTGGAAACAAACTTCCGCCAAACTTCGGAGACTGCCGCAAACTTGTCAGTTTCTAATCGCTGAGGGCGTGTGTCCTTGTCATCAAAACACAGGTGTCTCATAATGTCCTGGAAGCGGTTCCGGGACATAATGTTTTTGATGTGAGAGATCCCTAAGGTTGCTGACCATGCATCAGCCAGCGAGGGAATTCTGATCACATCCCTCCAAAGAAGGATGGAGATGAAAGCCATCAGTTTATAGACAGACATGTTCCAACCTATTTCCATCCGGCGGCCATGCTCAACTGTACAGTTTCTTGTTGTGTGAAGGATGTCCCAACTCACCAAACACAAGAAGCTCTGAAGGCGAGTTTTTACACTTCTTCTGACTTCAGTTGTTGGCTCTCCATCACGTGGGTATGGCTCTAGGTGGTTGTGAGGGAGCGGCCTACCTACTTCTTCTTCAACCCACACTGTGCCATCTTTTGCCACCTCATAGTTGGAATTTGGTCCTGTCTGTGTCTCCAGTCGACCTTTCTTCTTTGGCGGAGTTTTGCTCTTTGACCCGGAACACATCTCTTCATTTGAAGACAAGTCGGAGTCCGAACTCTCTACCAAGAGAATGGATTCTTCTCCCCCATCTGAGTCACAAGCATCCATTGTTTGCAGCAAAGCCAAAGCCTCAGCAACAGTGTAGCCCCTAGGCATCTTTGTGTCGTGTTTGTTCAAGCAAAAGGTTGTTGAAGGTTGTAAAGGCATGTAGTAAACTATCCTTTCTATTCCCATTTTTATATCGTCCTCACAGATCACAATCCCGCCCACCGACTAACACACCAAACTCAAGCGTGAAGTACTACGACTCTGATGGCTCCAGTTGGCATTCCTTCATTTGTAAAAGTGTCATTTTGGTGCCAACAAGTAAATTTTTGCTGCTCGTCGATAGTGATGTGTCGGCCTGGGTTGTAGGACTTGATGCAGTTGGAAATAAACTTCTGCCAAACTTCGGAGACTGCCGCAAACTTGTCCGTTTCTAATCGCTGAGGGTGCCTTCTCTGTATTTTGTTCACAAGAATCATTCAGAAGTAGAATTGTAAAATTATCACCTCTGTGTTTGAAGAAATAAATTCCTGAAAACAACATAAAATGAGACAAACGCATGTTTCTAAAGTCGCTATACTACTTTGACCTATTTTTCCTCACCAAATCTACAGAAGAATTATGAGACATTTATTCTGGCTGGGCTATAGTTGCCCCTCTACTAGAATTTTAAAAGACTTTGGCATCACCTCTAGCATTTTGGAGTTATAAAATTCTAAAAGTGACACAAACAAGGATTTTGGAAAGACTGTGCACTGTATTTTGACTTATTTCTCCAAAAATCCACAGTAAAATTATTAAATATTTATTATGGGTGTAGTATAGATAGCCCTGTACTAGAATCTGAAAACTAATGAGAAGTAAAAAGTGAGAGTAACAGGGGCTAGGGCTGGGAATTTCCCTCTGGGATCAATAAACTGTTCTTTTTTATTGAATTGAATGGCTGGACTGGCACTGTAACAAGGGTGGGAGTATGAAAACTGAAAGAAAATAAATAGACAGACAGGAAACACAAATCCAATTGCATGGACAAGTTCAGTTGACCAGATTCAAGACAGAGGCTCAAGCACATTCGACTGGCTAGCTACATTTACAAATGAAAGGCAGCAAATTGTCAGTGATTCAGTCATTGTTTTCAAACCAAGCGGTCATTTGACCGAGCTCTGGTAGAGCAGCTGGGGATCAGAAAATACTTGGAGTTCTAGCGTTAAACGTGCTGCTGTTGTTTAGCGCAACATCCGCTGGTTTCCTCTTTCTGCGCAAAGTGGGCGATAAACAAACGAGAGCGAGAGACGGGACTTCCAACAGAAAAGCTGATCAGCTGATTATTGATCAGTTTCATGATTGAATGAGGGAGATGAAGGATGAGAAAATGAGAGAAGAAAAGGCAACTGCACAGCTTAAAGACACAGAATAACTCCACCTTTGTGTCTTTTTTTCATTGTAGCTGAGGTATGGGACAAACCATCTCAATATGGAACGCATAATATCTTCTCTGAATACGGGATGTTTGTTTAATGGCAAACTTAAATAAGTTTGCTGCATTTGCAAATGTAGCCTATAATAATCTACACAGAGTCAGAGTAGCCTATAGGTGATAATTTGCCTATAATGTAGCCCATAATAATCTACAGAGTCAGAGTAGCCTACTCTGATTCTGTAGATTATTATAGGCTACATATGCAAATGATCACCAGAAGTCAGTATGAAGGTTTTAGTAGGCTATTTAAGCTACAAAGAACTGCAGTATTGCCAGGATGACTATAGGACCCTTACCTGGGAGGTAAGTATATCAATTTTGGAAAACAAAAAACCTGTCAGTTTCTTACAGAGGGCTTTTTGGTCAGGTGACTTTTTTGTCACAAGGAAGAGTGGGATAACTGTAAACGGAGCAGCTTTCACTATTCTTATAATCACATGTGAAAACTGAAGACAATAAAAAATTTAGATAGGAGACTCTGAGCTATGTACATATTTGTACAGCAATAAACAGTAATATTTTCATGTTGCTTCAGACTAAGTGCAGCCAAGTGATTGACCACTTTGCAAAAATGAAAACAAGACGTTACAGTTTACTTCCCAAAAAATGATTCCCTGAAGAGACACAACAGTTGTTCATTTATTCTTCTACTATGGAAATAAAAGAACCCAGATATGTAGGGGTGCTTTTGTTTTTTTTACTTTTGTAATTGTTCAATTTGCAGTTGTTTACTGAAATAGATATTTCAAAAAGATTCATTGCTCTTCCTTTTTGCTTTTATCAGTAATGGTTTAGAAGTCTAGAGTAAAGTGCACAAGTAGGTCAAATGCATTATCGTAGTACATTTCAGGTGGTTAATCAAAGATCTAGACAACAACATAGTCTGATGTGATTGAATAGTTTAAAGAACTATTTGTTTTTTATGATAAATAAGTGCTGAATGTTTTTTTTCTTGGTCATTTTGCGCTCTCTCATGAAGTCTTTGTGCCCCAGGTGTGCCCCAGTATAGTATTAGTTCTAGTGACGCCCCAGCTTGAATGCACCAAAGTTGTGCGATGCAGCATAGTACAGACAAGCTTCTGCCTTAAGCCCGCCACACACCAGAGCAATCTGCCGAGCAGAAAGTCATTCGAGGCCGTTTGCTCAGCAGATAGCTCTCGTGTGCGGCAGCCTTTAATTCCCATTGAATCATCTGAGATTTGAAAGATGAAGAACAATGTTCGTGTGTGCCTTATAAAAAAAAAGATTGGTCTTATATACTTGCAGATTTCTTTTTTAATTTTGAAAAATTTAAATTGAAAATTTTCAAATGCAGTGGCCACACTTCAACCCTAAGAGGGCAGCACTAAGAGGTTTTTAGACCAAAAAGTGTAGAATTAAACAAGTTTACAAGAAAATGTAAAAGAATCCCCAGAAACTGAAAGATTGCATTGATAAAGACCCATTTATACAGTTTATAAGCAAAAAAAGTTGTTTTGGGGTTCAGTTAGTCTTTAACTTCATTTCGTTCATGGCCGCTTACCTCCAGCCCAGATCCTGTGTAGAGCAATGCACCTGATGACGTTAGGTGAAAGTAGGCTGGACAGCGAACCGAAAGTTGGCAGGACTTGCACTTTGAGGCGGGTTCCTCCAGTGACAGTTGCGGTGCGGGTTCTTTATATCAAAGTGATGGAGATGGCCTGACCCAGAGTGGAGGGACCAACTGAGCCTGCGATTCATAGCTACAGCATTGTAGCAGCCTAATAGACTCAAAGTCCAAAGTCACTACTGCAAGGACGACGGGGAAGAAAAAAATAAATAAAAATGGTTTTATGTAACTTCAAAATCAGGACTAAATTTTCCTTCACAAACAATCTATTTTAAAAATACATATTTTTGGCCATAATTTGATAGTTGGAGGGCCAAGTTCTGAGTCCCCCTTTACCATGGGCTCGGGACAAATGTCCGTGGTCGTGATTGTTAGTAAAAAAACAGGCTCATTTCACTTTGTCATTTGCTATAAGACAACCTAGCAGCATTGGTTACTGGTCATCATGTGACTGATGGCAGCCAGATCATTTTATTTATCTAAATTGTTATTAATAGTTAAATGTTAACGTTGAAGGGGAACAGACAGCTCTCCACAAGCAACCACATCAAAAAAAAAAATTCAAAAAAGGGCACTTGGAGCATCATAGAAGAAATGGGCAGGTGTCCAAGCCCCTCTTGCCCCCCTGCACGTACCTGCACTGAAGTGATTTCAAAGTAATATTAGAACAGTGAATAAGGTTTAGTGTTGTAGGCTACTAATTAAGGTTTGGTTCCTTTTTGTCTATAAAAAGCGTTATATTTTATTCTCTAGCAGTCTTATAAAAAGAAATTTTAAATATAACCTATTAGTATAGGTTCTTCAGTAGGTTTCACTTAATTTTCCTCTGGGATCAATAAAGTATTTTTGAATTGAATTGAATTGAATTCCTCAGCAATCAATAGCGCAGTGGTTATGAAAGGAAGAACAAAACAGTCGCTCCCTTTAAAGTGTTTGCTTGCAGATCACGAAATGTAGCATCTCATTTCATTAAGGTGCCTCCTTAGATGCATCTGAGAGTCCTGCATGGGTCCACTTTTACCAATCTGCACTGCCTGCACTAGGGCTGCCAAAAACGATTATTTGAATCATCAATGAATCTGATGGGGATTCAACTCTATTAATCGGATTAATCGGATTAGCAGGAGCATTTTTAAAAGTTCTGCGAAAATGTTTTTTCTCTCATTCCTTCACTATATTTAACAACAGGACATTATTAGAAAATGGTTCAATAGCGTGCAAAAGAACATGCCATCACCTCAAATGTCTCACAGATGTTGAAATATTAAATAACAATAAATGAAAAATAGTTTTAAATGGCTTTGAATGAAAGAGTCAACATAACACTACAATGTACACAACATGAACTTTTATTCATAAAAAAATATTTTTGGTACAGTAAAATTGTGAAAAAAAAGTTTTTCGGTTGTGTTAACAGGTAAACCTTTAATTACATTTAAAAAAAACTTTACTTGCAATAAAATCTCCAAAAACATATCATAAAACAAAAATGTAAAAAAAACAAACTACGATTTTCCTTTTGTAAATTATTTTCATAACTTGTTAAAGAAAAAAAAAGGTCATTCTGTACAGTTTCAACAAATCAACATTTTATTTTACCAATTTAGCCTAGGTGAAACAGATCCTAGTTTCCCCTCTAATTAACTGTTTACAGTTCTTTTTAAGCAAGTGCGGCTGGAGCCGAAACATCTCTGGAAGGGGGAATCGTATCGACGTAACACCGGCACACTGGTGTCGTCTGTCTCATCTTGTTTTTCTCCATTTTCATACTTTATCAGGAAGCCAAAGTGTTCCCGAACAGGCGACAGGAGAATTAACAGTTTTTCGCAACTTTCCTGGACACTGAGCTCTCCTTTACCTCGTTGATGACTCCGATGTGCTTCCGTTTGAGATTCTCCATCATCACCGCCGTACTCCTGTGCCAGGCAAGGTCTGACTTGCAAATGTTGCAGATAAGAAACGTCTTTGCTTCGTTTAAGGTAAAGTGCTCCCAAACTTTTGAAGTTTTTATCTTCTTACGTCTAACTGCTTCTGCCATGTTCCATGTGTATCTGCCATACGCTGCTCTGCTGCAGCCCACAGCCTATTTGGCAATTTGCGCGCATTGACTGTTAAAGGAGTCATGACCTGTAATTTTCACTTTTCCATGAGAAAAAAGGTATGTTATGATTGCCTAACGATTATACACTGCCCGGGAAGCCGATATTTAAAAGTGAAGCGTTTGTTTACCCCTGGGTTCGTCCACCAGCCCACGTGCACGCGCACTCAAATACGTGGTTTTAATTTCTGGCCGACTTGACGTCAAGTCGGCGCAGGATATACCATATATAGACATCGCAGACCTACCTATGCTGTGGGAAGCCCGCCCTCCCTCTCTCCTCTCTCCCCCTCGCTCCTCTCTCCCTCATATTCAGTCGAGCGCCGCCATTACTGAATTCTGGTGATGGGAATTCCAGCTCTTTTTGGAGAGCCAGTTCTTTTGGCTTGACTCACCATAAAGAGCCGGCTCTTTCGGCTCCAAAGATTTTCTGTTGCTTAAAGTGTATTTATTGCCAAACTTAATGCAAAACGATGTGTACCAAATGTACCAAAACAAGCAGGGGGGAATGAAAAAATTAAAAAAACGTTTCCCAATGACGACCCGGCTCCCATCGTTCACATCAAAGGGTTAGCTCTTAGAGCGGGTTCGTTCACGACCGACACATCACTGATTCGAAGTACAAACTCCACCGTGAAAGATGCAGAAAGTTTCTTCACGCAATGATGCATGAAGAAGACATATTCGTGTCAGCCTTTTATTTTAATCAGCTAAAACAATTTCTGCCAGAAACATAGTGCACACGTGAGTTGCTCTGTTGTTGACTGCCAGAATCAACATGGGAATATTTCTTCTTTTTTTTTTACGCTGGAATCCTTTACGAATTTGGGACAATATCAGGCAAAGTTGGCATCGAAGCTCCGTTTGGAAAAAGGGGCCATTCCAACAATCAGAGACTTGCCTGCAATTGAAACGGTAAGGCTGTGTTTTTATTGCTCTGCTGTGTGTAACAAACAGCAGCTAACTGCTAATGTGGCTATTGTTTGCTAGCGGGAGTAGTATATATGGGTTAGATATGCTAAAGTGTTACCTGCGGTGTCAACCCCCCTCCTTTCTGCCACCAATCAACGCGCCCCTCATTTGCATTATTACAATGCTCGTCCACGACAGCCAAAGTATCGCATCAGATCTCGCGAGACAATAATGCCTTCAGAAATATGGGTCAGAGGAGCTCTGTATTTATATTTTTCACTTTTTTTCAACTTTTCTTTTTTAGAAGGCCCTGAAAGACTATAATAGAGCGTGGGTATCCAAGATAATACTAGGTTATGACTCCTTTAAATAAATGTTGCTCGAAAAAAAAGTTGCACGGCTGACGACCACTTATGGCGCCGTAATCACGCTACACATCGAATCGATGACGAAATTCGTTGGCAACGCATTTGATCATCTAATTTTATCTATTCGTTGTTGCAGCCCTAGCCTGCACCTGTTAGGAGGATTTTCCAACCTGACCCAGTACCTGTGGCTATCTCTCAATCAAATCCGTCCAATTGATGTAAAATCCGCAACCCGATCCTAGAACTGCATACCACAATACACACGCAATACAGTGACTACGCTACTCACAATAAGTTAGGGATACTGTGAGAGAGTCAGTGGATGTCATACATATAGTGTTTGTTTCATTTCAAAGATCTTTGGGATAGGGAGGCAATTATATTGGGGTGATAGACACACCTCATTTTGTGTTTTCCACGTAATGGTCTCACTGTGTACAGTGTGCCTTACATATTGGGGCCAACACCATAAAATACTAAAGACAACTCTTTTCAATGTGGCATCAATTTCAACATTCTGTGGGTTTAAAAAGCTGGTATTGTCAGTAAGTCATGCCAATTTCATCCTTCAAACAACCAATAACACACGACGTCACTTAACGGACGAGCAGCACCACCTGGTCATATCGCGCCTTCGGGTCGGTGGCAGGAATTCAGATGTCCCCGTGAACTTGATCTGTCTCAAAGTGTCATCAGCAGACTTGCATCAAGACACAGAACTACTGGCAGAGTTCGTGACAGACCCAGGAGTGGAGCCCCACGAGTGACAGACCGCAACGATGAGCAGTACCTAAGGACCTATGCACTCAGACATCGTCATGCAACAGCTGCAGGCCCATTTACGAGATGTGAGGGGTACTAGGGTTTCCAGACAAACCATTGGCAACCGACTCCACTGCTTTGGCTTGAATGCCAGATGGCCGTTGCAGGGGACTCCACTGCCACCAAGACACCGCTGTGGACGTTTGCAGTGGGCACAAGACCATGTGACCTGGACCGAGCAGTGGTCTACAGTCCTGTTCACTGACGAGTGTCGGGTCACCTTGCACATAAATGATAGTAGTCGGTGTTGCTGGAGAAGACGAGGTGAGCGATATGCCAAGGTCAACATGATCCCCAGGGTTAGCTTTGGTGGAGGAGGTGTAATAATCTGAGCAGGCATCACCAGTCAGTGCAAAACTGATTAGGTTATTGTAGATGGCTCAGTCACTGTGTGTTCTTACCTCAGACATCATAGAACCCATCATCATCCCCCAATTCCGCCAGCACACCCCCAACCTTCTGTTCATGGATAATATTGCTCCACCACATCATGCCAGAATTGTCACAGCTCAACTTCAGGAAGTCGGAGTGGCTCATATGGTACGGCTAGCAATGTCCCCTGACCTGAACCCCATAGAGAACATTTGGGACCAGCTGAAGCAGAGACTGGATGATCGTACCTCACCCCCAAGTGACCTGGCAGAATTGCGTGTAGCACTGTGGGAGAGTGGAACGCATTGCCTCAGGATAACATCACGAGGCTAGTGAGGAGCATGAGACGCTGTCAAGCTGTCATTGTGACAAATGGAGGAAACACCCGCTACTGACATTGCCAATTTGTGTTATTTGGGGCTACCCTTGTTATTGTCTAAAGTTCTGGGGTAATAAATATTACACTAATGAAAATGGTGTTTCTTCTAATTCATTAAGATAAGATAAGATTAGAAATACTTTAAAAATCCCCGTGGGGAAATTAAGTTTCAGTACATTATTAGTAATATTAAAGGATACTTTTACTTCTTTCATTGAAATTCAGACCAAATAGGAAAAACACTCATGTAAATTACAATATCCCCAAGTTATTGTGAGTAGTGTATATTTAACTGTTAGAAAATTATTTCTTTTTAGCAGAGCTGCCTCTTTAAGTTGTGTTAAACTTTTCCATTGTCCCTCATTTTGACTGACGGGCTCAAAAGATCCCGTCATTATCCATTTTTACCCTTCATTTTAAAATGATAATTACACATTAATTATCAATCATTTTAATTAATGTTTAAACTGAGCAAGCTGAATAAAGAATCCCCATCATGCTAGCACTCATCGAGCAATGTGTGCTGGCATGATGGGGATAGTGGATAGCGAGATGCATTATGGTGTCCAGTTCTGAGAGCACTGCACAGCAAGATGCGTACAATCCATTTAGTGCTTTTGGCCTTGATGAATATGCAATGTGGGCGTTTGTGTCCGAAGGCACAAAATATTGAAGTTATGAAATATTGAAGAATATGCAAATAAAAAGGTGTCCCACCCACAGTGTGATTTATCAAACAGGAAAGTTCAGCAAGCTGAACTTCTTCTGGCTACTTTGAAGCTTGGAAAGCAGGAAAAGCTTCGAAAATTGCCGCGGCCAAAGCACACAGAGCACCGCAGAGACTCTGGCGGCCCTCTGACGGCTTCAACCATAGACTTAACATGTAATCTTGCCGTTCTAGGTGTTGACGTTTTGGGCGGTGTGAACGCTGCATTATTAATTGCGCAGTCAAGTCTTTTTAGATCAATCCCAAATTAAGTACAACCCACGGGCGCAATTGTTTTGCAGCACATGCAGTTTTGTGCTTTTTATTTGGAATATTAATAAATCAGTCCCTAATATGGTAATCCTGAATTGCTATACCCTAGGAAGCTATGTGTAGAAGAGTTTTACATTGTTTTCAGTTTTTTTTATTGTCATTGCAATTAAGTCATTTAGCAGGTACACATTACTTCTGTGCTGCATATTAATGTTTACAGAGATAAGTTTTGTTTCTTATACAATGCAGGGGGCTGTTCAGTGGCACAGTTGCTAGCACTGTTGCCTTGCAGCAGGAAGGCCCAGGTTCAAATCCGGCCTCAGGACTTTCAGAATGGAGTTTGCATGTTCTCTCTGTGCATGCGTGGGCTACCTCCAGGTACTCCGGCATCCTCCACCAGTCTAAAAACATGACTGTGTTAGGTGTGTTGGGTGTTAGGTTAATTGGTCTCTCTAAAATTGCCCTTTGGGGACTTCCGGTTGAGCAGCGAGAGGAATGGCAGCATAAGCTGTAGCGCCCACTAGTCCAAGGGTTAAAAACCCTCACAACTCGCAAATTACAAATACAACCATAAATGCAGTAAACCACACATGCGATAGCGGACGAAGAGCAACAACAGATATGGAAAAGAGACACAAAGAGAAGGAAAGCCATAAGAAAGTGGCGGATAGTGAAGAAGAAGGTACAACACAAGGAAGCAACCTACTGAGACAAACCTACAAATCCAGCATGCACACAGAGCAACAGGGAGAAGGCCCAGGGGAAACACAGAGAACGATCATAATTAAGTTCCTAAAGTACGAAACAAAAGAATTGATACTGAAGAAAGCTTGGCAAAAGCGGATTAAGTTAGCAGATACCCCGCTATACTTTGACAATGACTACCTAACTGAAGTGGTCCAGAAACGCGAGACCTACACAGAAATCAAAAAGAAGCTGAAAGTAATGGGCATCAGGTTCCAAACACCTTTGATGAGGATCAGAAACCATTGGTCTGAAGGCTCCCAACTTTATAACAATGCACAAGAAGCAGCAAGAGAAGACAGCACGAAGGAGGACTGGATCCAAGGAGCCTCTGGGTGGCAACATGTCGACGGCACAAGAGTACAGAGAGATCTGACTTAACGGGCCCAAGGAAAGCTGAGAGAATTCAGAAGAAACGGAAAGGAAAACACCCCAAAGTGAAGAAGACGAGATGTCTGGATGAAAAGTTGGCTGAGTTAATAACGTACAGCTATTTTAATAAATACTCGGACAGGGAAAACAGAGATATAGTAAATGTTGGACTTGGCTAGCAGGCAGGGAGGTCCCCAAGTGGGATCCCTAAGCCCACCTTAGGGAGGGGCCCTTTCTCCATGGAAAGACCCCTTTCCACCAACAGGGACATGGGTGTAAGTAAGAAAATCCAAATGTTCCGGAAGCAAAGTTGTTGTTTTTTGGTTTTAAATGGAAATGTTTGTATCCATGTTATAATAAATCTGAAGACTGCCAGTGGGGAAGAGAAAAGGAATCTAAGTGATGGAAAAGATACTGGGTGATTAAATTAAAGTGGTGTCTCTTAATGTTAATGGTTTAAACAATTATATAAAAATAGCAAAAGTCATAACAAAAATTAAAAGAGAAAATTCACAGATTAGTCTATTACAGGAAACACATCTATCAGACCAGCAACATGAAAAATTGAAGAAACTAGGATTTCGGAATACATATTACAGTTCATTTAAAAAAGGGAGTAAAAGGGGGGTGATGATTATGATTTCTAATGCTATGAGATTTGAGATGATGAAAGAGGTAAAAGATAAGAAAGGGAAATATATTGGTCAAGGGGAGAATTGACAATCAATTGGTTACATTAATAAATATGTATGCACCCCCAGAAGAAGGAAAAGGGTTTTACAAACAAATATAGTAGATTATAACAAGTGAATCGGAGGGGACTATGATCTGTAGGGGAGGGGGGGGGGGACTATACCATAGCATTGGACCAGAATATAGATTCAACTACCTCAAGGAAAAACAGCAAAATACACATAGCTAAATACCTAAACAGAGCTCATAAAGAACTAGGGATAATGGATGTTTGGTAGGAAATGCATCCATTAGTAAGCGAATATACATATTCCGCAGTAAAGGCAGTTCACACAAGGATCAACTATATTTTTATAAATAAAATGGATAGATGTAAGATCCAGGAAAGTGAAATAGGGGTGGCAGATGTGTCAGATCACCATATTCTCCATATAACACTGAGGGAAATATGCATATATGAGCAGGGAAATTATAAGAGAAGTGAGCCAAACTATATTGTGGGATGCAATGAAAGTGGTTATGGGGGGAAAACTGATATCTAGGTTAACACGCTACAAAAAATCCAGAAAGGAATTATACTGGTAAAAGATTAATGAACTTAAAGACTTAGAACAGAGACATAAAAAAACTAATGATTCAAATGTGAGTCAACAAATTGGAGAAATGAGAAAAGCAATAAACAAAATGCTAGAGGAAGCATTAGAAATAAAGAATAGGTTCGTAAAACAAACATATTACGAGATAGGATCCAAAGCCACTAAACTATTAGCTAGACGAATTAAAAAAACAATTGGAGAGTACAATATATAAAATAAGAGATCCTACAACTAACAGTAGAAACTGAACCAGATAATATAAATCGAGAGCGAGTCAAAAATAAAGTAGGGTGTAGATTTTAACACTAAAATAATGGCAGCCATACTTGGTTTACGTTATTAAAAAAATAAATAAAGTACAAATAAAGATGTGGTACTAAAAACCCCACACTATCACAGAACAATGAAATATGCTTAGAATTAGAGGTTTTAGGAAGCCATCAAATTTATCCAGGAATTTGACCTAATCGTCCTTGTAAAACAACCTAATATTACCATTAGCTGCATGATAATTCCAACAATAACAATTTCTCATGTCGTAGTCCGGGTATTAATGTTGCTCAAGTCAAGTCACAAGTCCCTGAAACTCTATCCCTGTTAGAAACAGGCTGTGAACACATGAAATAAACACAGAGAATCCGGCTTTAAGAGAATCCAGCACTGCACACTGAAAAACAATAAACTTATGTAGGACACAGATCAAGTGAAATACATATGGATGATTTGGCAGCACAAGTGAAAGTCATAACTGGAGATTATAGGTGCCTACAATGAATCCGGAGGAGGACTAACATGGGAGGAAAATAAAACAGACTTAATGAGAGAGAGAGAGAGAGAGAGAGAGAGAGAGAGAAAGAGAGAGAGAGATATGAGTACACGCCTCTAGCTGCAGAGAGGGGTGTTTATTCCTTTTGTTAAAGGAAGGTGCTTGTCACACTCCTTTGTGTAGGAGTGAGACCCTTCAAATTTGTTACTCCTTTTTAAAAGGAGTTTGTTTTGAGTTACTTGCTTGTTTTACTTTTCTTTACTTTGCGGGAGGGTCCAGCCACAGCATTTCTTTTATTTTGCTTTTATAAATAAATGTATTATTGTTTTACTAAAACCTGTTAACTGCCTTTTCATTTAACCCCAGTACAACTTTATTGTGACCTCCTACCCCCTTCTCCTAGACTCCATCTGGGGCGGGAAGTAACAAGTGGGGGCTCATCTGGGATAAGTTTAAATGAAGAGTTTACGTTGGCATTTGGTAGGATCAGTGGTCCTGTTTTCGTGGCTTTTTTTTTTTTACAAGGTAAGTGGGTTACTGCTTGGGGGTAGGGTAGAGGGTGTTCACAAGATCTGACAGTCCTATGAGCAGATTGGTCTTGCTGGCCTCCCTTCTGTTGTTCATTTTTGCTGACCCATCACTTTGGTTGAGTAGTGGTAGTATTTTCAAGCCCCATGAGTTTGGACCGACTCTTTTTCTGGTTCAGATAAGAATGGTATTCTTCGATCTGGATGGGTTTGTGGCAGATCCTTCTGTTGCTAGTCTGGACCGATGTCGCAAACAAGACCTGAGTCTAATTACACAGCATTTTGGCATTCCAATCTCAATGGCCATGCGTTTACACGACAGGGCGCGCGATGGAAAACGATGTAGTACATATGCCCGGCCTTTAGATGGCAGTGTGCCCCGTGTATGCAGTTTTCCAAGGTTTCCCCCTCACAACCCGGAAAAGAAACATTTCATGATACCCAACAATGACGGTCTTCTTGTAGTTCTCCGCTCAAATAAAGGCATATTGATTATTTGACGCACGTACTGTATGCGACCAAATAACTTCAGAAGCTGCATCAGCAGTAACCGCATACCTGGATCCGCCATTGTTGTTGTTTTTCTGTAGAAAGGCGGAGTGCGCAAGTGCAACATGTCCGTAGGCGGCTGGCAGTGACATCATCGTTTTCAAAAGTCTCCAGCTTGAGTTTACACGACAACGAATCCCTCAGCGTTTTCAAAACTCTCCACTCTGGAAGCCGTTTCCCAAAAGCTGCGTTTTCGCCCCCCGTTTTCCCGTTGTCGTGTAAACGAGAGGCCGAATCGGAGAGAAAAACCGCCGTTTTGCTGAAAAACTTTGTCGTGTAAACAGCCCCTAAGGGTGTTTTCGTAAGACCAGATGTACAGGAGAGTACCAGAGTATGTGCTGAGGCTGAAGAACTTTCTGTGTCTAATGTGGCAAGATCAGGGGAACCAGTTCCTGACACTAAAACTACGGTGAGGGTGACTAAGCAGGGTAAACCTGTGACTTTGCCCTGTTATGATCCACTCTCTGTTCAATAATTTGCAAGCTCTAAGGTAGACCCTCAGGTAAGGTTGCGATAAGCCCGTCTACAGCTGGAGAAAGAAGAGAAGGACATGGAATTCCAACTGCGTAGAGATCTGGAACTGAAACGCCTTGAAGCTGAAATGACAATTAAGCTTCGGGAGCTGGAATTAAGAAATCCACCTTTACTCTTTTTTCGGACAGAAATCCACAGCACCTAGAGGGCAGGTTTGATGTCAGTAAGTACATTTCTTTAGTACCAGTGTTTCGGGAATCAGAGGTGAAAAGTTATTTCGGCACATTTGAATGAATGGCGACAGCATTAAACTGGCCCCAAGATGTCTGGCCAGTTCTCCTACAGTGTAGAATGGTAGGAAAGGCTCAAGAAGCTTGTGCCTCCATGTCTGTTGCAGATAGTCTGTCTTATGATAAGATGAAAGTTGCTGTAAATGAGAGCTTATAAGTTGGTCCCTGAGGCTTATCGGCAGTGTTTTTGCCGCCCTAGAAAAGCCCAAAATCAAACACATGTTGAGTTTGCAAAAGAAAAAGATTTGCTTTTTGAACACTGGCTAACAATCCTGTCAAGTGAAGGGTATAGAGTCCCTTCAGGAGTTAGTATTACTGGAATACTGGCTTTAAAATAGATAGTTTAAACACCAAAAAATAATCGTATAAGTCGTTTTTGAAACTGCCGTCTTAGTACGTCAAAATATTAAAATTAGATCCATCGCTGCGGTGACTGATACATGAAATCAAATACATTTTTCAAAAGGTTATTAATTTTCTAATTCAGCAAATGATTTAATGAAACATTACTTCCTCCAAATAATATTTTGTCTTCACGTGTGCTTTGCATTGTGAATTGGTTGTTTGAACACAAACCAAAAGGTGATAATTAGTCTTAAACTAATTACAATTAGTTGAAAACGAAATTAGCTTCACTCCCAAAAACTCTTCAATACCAGCCTTGGTCTCTAAGCATACATACTCAAACTGGACAGTGACATCACGATCTATTCATTGATTGTTTTTTTCTACTTCTTTGCATATTATTTATATTATAAATTTCACTGTTTCACTTTTGGTAGTTAGTTTTATTATTCATTCTTATTTTACTTAGTAGTTTAGTTGTGTGTTACTAGCTTAGTGAATTTGTTGATTAAAGCATTTTCACTGGATAGTTGTATTCTTTTTGTTAATAAACTCTTTTCATTTGTTATTATTTGTTATTATTCCACATACATGTGTAATAACTTGCTGTTTAAAGAACACCAAGAACTTATTCTTTCATCTATTGTTTAATTACCTCAGCCTTATCAGGCAGGTAATCATGAACACTAACTGAGACTGGACTATTTGACTATTATTATTTTCCTGAATTCCAGAATGGTGCCCCAAACTCATTTTAACACAAAATTATTAATGTTATTAATAACTGCCCTAAGCAATTATTCCTAATTATTCAGAGCCAAAACATATCTGAACAAAGCCGGACTGAGACTCCTGACCTCGAACATGTTCTGCTATCACAATCAAAAAGGTCTGGATATTCCAAAATATTTGATAAAGCACCCAATGGCTGACAATCACGCACAGCCTGTGTTGACTACTAGAGAACAAGCGCTTCCTGCCTCCCCACCAACATGCAGAGAGGTCCAACAAGCAGAGATGACGCCACCGGCACAAATACAACAAGCTTAGACGTACAGAGTTCATCACAGTGTTCGCCAATGTGATCCTACTCATCATCACCAAATAACTCTCTGTTTAAATCTTTCTCTGAGAGACTGAATGCCCAAATTACAATTGGGACACAACTAACACCAACACGTGGACAACACCAGGCCTCTGGGACTAATACTAGATGTATTTTCCCCTAACCACAACTGGTAATAACAGACATCTGATATAGAAGGGGACAGGACATTAATTCTAGACCAATCCGTCTCCCAGGATCCGTCTGGCACCCTGAAAGTATTATTCTGGTGCTTATAGGTAAGGGAAACGATCAATTTAAACCAAATGCTGTTAGATTAAACCAAATCTCAAATTGAGCACCTGTAAGAAGGATCAGCTACCCACCTTCAAATGACTTAAACTTGCCTCATTAAACATTAGGTCTTTGTCAGGAAAGTCGTTTCTAATTAAGGACTTCCTCACTGAGTGCAATCTACATGCCCTATTTCTATCAGAAACCTGGTTGGACATAAATAATGAAACACCTAAATTGATAGAGTCAAATCCTCCAAATTACAATTTTCTAAGCGAGAGCATTAAACACGGATGAGATGGAGACGTAACCACCATTTTTCATAACTCAATGAACTTTAAAAAGGTATTCCTGAGCACATTTTACTCTTTTGAGTATCCAGATAAAGGACCCTAACAGAGCTTTATTTCTGACTTTATATAAAGCCCAAAACTTAACACTAATTTGACTATGACCAAGTAATCCCTGTGAGAGGTTCTAATGTCCATACTGACAGCCCCCAAGATAGAAAAAAATTGATAGAAGCAAAAACATTAAGTGACATTCTTTATAACTTTGGCCTGACCCAGCATGTCAAACAACCAACACACAATTGAGGACACACTCTGGACTTAATTATTAGCAAAGTATAAGCATTATCTAAAGATTTCTGTGTTTTCTTTGAAAGCATCAACTCTGCTAAACTACCCAGCCATAGTGAGACCATTATAAAAAAAACATTTTCTCGGGGACTGTCCAGTTGAAACCTTTAAACAAATTTACTCTCCCACCTCACCCCCATCCCCTTCATCCTGGAACTCACACTCAGTAAACAAGTTGGTAGATAACTTTCAATCTAAAATTTCAGACATGACTGATACAATTGCTCCAACTAAAGTGAAAGTAGTCTCTGGGAGTCTGTGGACTAGCAATCCACAGGTTTAGTTTTAGTTTAGTTTTATTGAAAGGATCCCCATTAGCTACAGCCATGCCGCAGCTATTCTTCCTGGGGTCCTGGAAAATATGTGCAGTACATTAACAAAAAATGTTAAAAACATACACTACACATGTGCATGTAGACACATATTCACACACAGTAACAGTGTATAATTTTGATAAATGCTGTTTTACATATAATTTAAATTTATTGACATTGTTAGTGAGTATGATATGCTTTGGCAGTTTATTCCATTCCTTCATACCTCTGAACATGAGAGTGCTTTTTATGGCATTTGTTCTTGCTATGGGTAAGGTGAAGTTGCCTTTAGTTGCATGTCTGGTACTATCCTGATGATTGTCTACACTGAAAAAAAGATGTTTGAACAAAACAGAAGGCAGTTTTGAGATGGAAATGTTTTTTTATGAGAATTAACAGTGAATACAACAATCTATCTTTGACCAGCGCCAGTTAAGATCTTTGTGCATTAATATAATATTTATCCTATAGCTGCACCTAAGTACTACACGAGCAGCTCTATTCTGTATAAGTTGTAATTTATCCATACATTCACCAGTGGCATTTGACCAAACTGCTGGGCAATAGTCAAGGTATGTCAGTATTAGTGCTTTCAAGTTAGAAAATGTGCATGTCATCTCATAATAGATATACCTCTTCCCATTTTTGCAATAATATTATTAATATTTTTTTTCCACGATAATCTAGAATCTACTGTTACACCCAGCAGTTTAGTCTCATGCACCTGTTTAAAAGTTATGTTATTAATTTTAATATTAATTACTGGATTAAGATTAATGTTAGAGTTAGAACCAAGAATCATACAGTTAGTTTTCACTGTGTTTAGTACCAGTTTATTTAATTTGATCCAATCTGCTACATATCGTAATTCTTTATTTAATACAGTTATTAGATTCATTTGTATACTTGCTGATGTATACTATATAGTTGAATCGTCAGCGTACATGACAATGTTAGCCTTATCTAAAATGTAGGGTAAATCATTGGTAAAATTTTTTAATAATAATGGCCCCAGACAACTGCCTTGGGGCACTCCACAAGTGATATTTCTGATACCTGAGAAACTGCCATTAAAAAACACTGTGACAGGTTGCTGTACATCCATGTGATTGCTAACCGCTCAAAACCATAACAAGATAATTTTGTTAATACCAGTTCATGATCTATGATATCAAAAGGAGCAGAAAAATCTAAAAATACAGCTCAGACCATATTTCTCTTTTCAATCTCTCTAAGCCAGTCATCAGATATGTGAGTCAGTGCAGTGGCAGTGGGGCGACTTTTTCTGTACGCATGCTGAAAATTTGAAAATTGTTTGTATAAAATAATTATTAATTTGATGATATACTATAGATTCCATTATTTTAGATAATACCGGTAATATACTTATTGTACGTCGTGAAAAAAAGAGTGTCGACGAGCCGATAACAATGGCAGAAAACTCAACTCCAGGTTCAATGTGAGATCTACAAAGCCAGAATGAACAGATGCAAGGGTGTTCTTTTCTGAAATCATTAAAAGAAACATTAATAATGTTCTTACTTTATTTACAATAGTTGAAAGACTAATCCTCCAGTGACCGTAGCCCTTGAACTAAATTCCACCGGGGCAAGTAATGAATCTGGCAACTTTTTTACTAAAATGATTTTGCAAATTAGAGGGTCAATCTGTCCATCGGTACCAAACCCATTACAATCTTATGCCCACTGAAAACCCATCCAGAGAAAATGTCTGAATTCCATATACTAAACCAAAAAACCTTGATGAAATCACAACCCAATTAACCTCCTTCACTTGCTGCCTCTATATCTTACCCAGAGTTTTTCTTAAGAAAGTTTTCCCTGTCATTGAGTCTGATCTGAATCAAATAGTGAACTCATCCCTCCTGTCAGGTGTCTTCTCCCAGACTTTAAAAACAGCAGGAAGAACAACCTGGACAACATGTTAATGCAGAACTACAGACCAATCTCTAATCTTCCATTCATCAGTAAAATTATTGAAAAAACTGTGTTTCAGCAGTTAAATAGCTTCCTAACAATGACCAATTGCTTTGATGTTTTTCAGTCTGGTTTCCACGCACCAGAGCACCGAGACTGCACCCGTCAAAGTTTTTAATGACATCTGCATAAATACTGTGGTAGTGCTGGTTCTGTTGGACCTCAGTGCAGAATTTGACACTGTTGATCATGATTTATTATTGGAACGACTGGAGAGCTGGGTCGGACTCTCTGGTACAGTACTTGGCTGGTTCAAGTCTTACCTAAGAACAGGGACTTCTTTTTTTCAATAGGAAACGTTTAATCAGAATGAACAGAAATCACATGTGGGGTGCCCCAGGGCTCCATCCTGGGGCCCCTCTTATTTAATATCTACATACTCCCACTACCACATATTATAACAACCAATTAGATTAGTAACCATAACTATGCAGATGGTACTCAGCTTTGCATTACAAAGTCATCAGGTAACTTTGAACTAATCTAAACCCTAAGCGAATGCTCTACGCAAATCATTGGATGGATGTGCCATAATTTTCTCCAGCTGAATAGAAAAAAAACTGAGGTAATTATTTTTGGACCTAAAAAGGAACAGTCAAGTGTCAGCACACAGCTTCAGTTAATACAGCTAGAAACTACAGATCAGGCCTGAAATCTAGGTGTAGTAATGGACTCAGACCTGAACCTCCAGGGTCACATAAAGGTAATAACAAGGTCAGCCTTCTATCACCTGATGAACATTTCTAGGATTAAAGGACGGATGTGGCAACAGGACCTCGAATAATTCCTCCATGCGTTTATCTTTGGTCGGATTGATTACTGCAACATCGTCTTCACGGGTCTGCCTAAAAAGTCAATCAGACAGCTGCAGCTGATCCAGAACGCTGCTGCTCGTGTTCCTCACTATAACCAGGAAAGTAGAGCACATCACCCCAGTTCTAAAGTCCTTACACTGGCTCCTTGTAGCTCAGAGATTAGACTTATAAATACTTTCATTAGTTTATAAATTATTGAATGGCTTAGCACCAAAGTATGCTGAAGATCTTTTGTCACTCTACCAACCCCCCAGACCACTCAGGTCTTCCAAGTCCAGTCTATTAATCATCCCTAAAACTAGAACCAAACATGGAGGAGCAGCTTTCAGTTTCTATGCTAACAAACTTCCAGACTACTGCAAAGCTGCTGAAACACTAAGTTCCTTTAAACCAAAATTAAAAACCCATTTGTTTAGAGCTGCCTTTGAGTAATTGACTAATAATAGCTGAAATGTTATATGTTTTAATGTCATATGTTTTGTGTTTCTAATCTTGGGTTTTCCACTTTTATTATTGTTTAATTACTGCTTTTATTTATGACATAATCACCCAAAGCACTTTGAATTGCCTTTTTGTTGAAGGTGTGCCTTACAAATAAAGTTGCCTTGCCTTGCTTTTGTAGGAATAGATTTTGATGTTAAATTCATCAGATAATTTTTTCTTGTGGCACTGGAAAAAACGATATAAAAGCTCATCCTCATCTAGATGAAAAGAGTGACGGACATATTCTTTATTTGTATGGATGTACTGAACTGTCTGAACTTGTCTGTGTCATGATGGTTTGGAAAGAACACATAGGTTGGTTGGTTTAAGCAGTATGTAACATGTGTGCCTGCCTCACCTGTCTGTGATGGACTGGCGAGCCGTCCACACACAAAAAAAATGCTGGGTTATTTAATCAAACCAACTGCTGGGTAATGAAATGTTTAACCCATTATTATTATTATTATTATTATTATTATTATTATTGTTATTTTTATTATTACTATTATTATTATTATTATTATTATTATATAAATATATATAATTATTGTATAATATTGCCTCATATGCATGAGCAAATACCAGTGTGTGAGAGTGAATGAATAATAGAGTTGTAAAGCGCTTTGAGGGTCTCAAAAAGCACTATATAAAATCAAGCCATTATTATTATTATTATTCATATTATTCATATTATTATTATTATTATTATTATTATTATTATATGAATATATATATTTACTATATAATATTTAACCAATTCATATGGTGGATTTTACCCAGGACTGATATTAATTTGACCAAGCATTTAAATTAAGTGTGTTACCCATTTTGTCGGGTCAAATTAACTACTGTTGGGTTGGTCCAATAGGTCCAGGTGTTGGGTTAAAAAAAAACCCAAGTTGGGTTGATTTTAACCCAGGATTTTTTAGGGAGCAGGGTGTACCCCGCCTCTCGCCCTGTGACTGCTGGAGATAACCCCCTCACAACCCTGCATAGGATGGACGGGTACAGATAATGGATGGATGGATGCCTCACCTGTCAAAGAAAGCTCTCTGAGTCTCTTCCCACTGCGTTTCCAGGTCCTGAAGAAGGTTCTCTTTTTCGCCCTGTTGCTTTTGCAGTTCACGGAGACTCTGAACCTCCGACTGTTGAGCCTGTAGCTGGCCCTCCAAGTCTACCAGAGCACGAAGCCTAGAAAGCCAAACAAGGTTTAGAAATGATTTAAGAAATCCAGGCTTTCATAACTCAAGTGTGTCTCCAACAGCAACAGCATACGTAATCTGTAGAAATGTGTTTTTCATTAATTAAAATTACAGACATACCAGGTGATTCTTTTACCAAGTATTTAACATTTAGTCATGTATTCAACAAAGCAAAACTTTTCTGGATTTAAGTAGGTGAATAATCATTTTTATAAGCATTATTAGCATTGATGAATACTTTATTAATGGGTCTAATATAAGGGGGAAAAACTTGCCCACAAATGCTGACATGTCATAAATATATTTTAGTGCCAAAATACCTTGAAACTGCAATATAGTACAATTAGCCTTTGCATATTTTTTCAAAGCTGAGAGCAAACAGTTTTCTGACACAGAAAGAATATTTGGAACTACAACATTTTACAAGCCAATTCAATACTGTATATCTAAAATGGTATACTATCTGGAACAGCAGAGCATGACTGCCTATTGTAAACACAAACCATATAGTTTCTTGACAAAAAATACATTTCACGCAGTAATATGTCAAATGAATATTTGATATAGTTTTACTTTCCACCAAAATCCTCAATACAGGAAAGTAGAAAAGGGGAAGCCTTTAGTGAAGAGGACAGATTTAACCTCTCCCAACAAAAAAGATTTCTTTGTTTCAAATAGCATTATGACACAACTAAAAACTTTGTTTTAAAGACAGGAACAATCCAGCCTGAGCAACTAGGACAAAACGCATTTTAGGAGACCATACGTGGCTTTGAAATGATCCTGGGTGCTATTTTTATGGGAATGTTTTTCATTGTTTTATAGTGTTTTTTATTCGTTTATGTAAATCTGAATAAGAGCTTTCAGGTTTACCTTAAATATTCTCTTTTACATTTTTAAAGCAAGAAGCCACTTTGGAATGCTAAACAACATGTTAGCAGTTACACTGGGACCACCCAGGCCTTCTATCAGCTTGAGTACCATTAGCATCTTCTTTGGTTTGTGTGGCATGCTACCCCATGCACACGTTTGTATTCAGTGCAAAGGATGTAATCACATTACACCACGTCGCTGTTTTTAAGCCATATCTGGCTATTTAGCTTGGAATGCTCATTGTGCCAATATATGAGAACATGATGATCATGGTCTTGTCAGTGGAATAACAAAGACTGAATCAGAAGTTATATTAGTTTGAACCATTTCTGTTACAGTGTTGCCATAAAAAAGCTTGGTGTGGAATCATGGTGGGCTTTGAAAGTCTCGAGTCTCCTCTATTGTCTTTTCATCTATCTTTTGTCATTCTATTGTCATCCATCAATAACAAGGTCAGCCTTGTAACACCTGAGGAACATTTCTACGATTAAAGGACTAATGTCCCAACAGGACCAAGGAAAAACTCATCCAAGCGTTTATCTTTAGTAAAAATACATTAAACATCTGTTGTTGTCGTCGTATCAACTTTCTAGACCTCTCAGGTCTTCTGTTTCAAGTCTACTCAGTATCCCCAGAATCAGAACCAAACATGGTTGTATGTTCCTCTAATCTGGAGCAAACTTCCAGAAAACTGCTGAAACACTGAGTTCCTGTAAATCTAAGTCTAAAAACCCATTTGTTTTGGGTTGACTTTGATTAAAAATAAGGGGTACATAGAATAATTCTAGTCCGGATTGCAACAACTCGTTACTTCTCTTTATTTTGCCCGTGTAATGTATGTTTTTTTCATTTGTTTGTTGTGTTTTTATCATATAAAGCACGTTGAACTGCCTTGTTGCTAAAATGTGATATACAAATAAACTTGGCTTGCCTTGACTACCAACTCATACAGAATTTGGCTGCAATCCTCTATTTTATTTTTATGAAAATAATCCAACAACATACAAAAAAGGGGCTCAGTTTAGACCTCTAGGTTAGTGTCCCTGCAAAAAAGAGGTTCAACTTGTAATTTCATGGAAAATATTTTTAAAATTCTGCTCAGAGGCTCAGACTTAAAAGTAAATGACATACATGTGCTGTACAGCAGGCATGGTGGGCTCTTTCAGGCCTTGATTTTCAATCACATCCTGCAGCTTCCTCAGCTCCCCCAGCGCTATCCTCTTTCTCAGGCTAAAAGATTTGCTTTGAGTCTCTTTCTGAAGGCCTCTCTGCTGGCTGGCCAGCCCACTATTAGCCTCCTCCAGCCTTCTCAGCAGGACAGTCACCATGTCAAGGCACGAAGCTGGGGAACCATCCCTGGTTACAGTCAGCCTAGCTCCCTGCAGGAGTAGGTCCAGCTGAGGAGCTTTTTCTTTCAGACTGTCAATGCTCTGTCTGATCAGAGATAGCTTGCAGCGACAGTCCTGCAGGACCACAGAATCACTGCAGGGGGCACCTTGGACCCCAGATATGTCATCATCCACCTTTCGTAGTGAGATGAGAAATCGGTCAAGGGCACGAGCGGCTGCTTCACTCTTCTGGACCTGCTGTCGGAGTTGATCCAGGCTGGCTTTATGGGTCTCAACTTCTCGAGTCAGAGGGAAGCATTCTTTAGGGTCCAGGTCACTGGATTCAGGGTCTAGTCGGGACAATTGGTCTAACTCACTCTGAATGTTGTCATGGAGCTCCTTTAGGGAAACAAGATAAAGTTTAGTGTTTGATTAAACATGAAAACACAAAATAACATGGGACAAAAATGAGTTAAAAATGAAAGACATCAAAATCCAGCTGATTGTGCCACAATTTATCTTTTAAACCAGTCCAGAGAAGATAACACACATACCACATGCAGTGATATTAAATAAACTAGAATCTGAGACTCATGTCCAAATAAAAGTAGCTTTTCAAAATAACAACGTTTAAGCTGGTTTTAAATATGCTTCTCATTAAGCCAAAATTCCAATTTTAAATGCCACGTTTTCATGAACTGTAAGCAGAAAAATATTTAACAGAAATAAAGACAGGAAAAGATTTGTCTGCATGTAATTCATTTCTATAATGTGTTTCACTTAATAAATTGAGATGCTGAAATAAATTAGCTTTTTCATAATATTTTTCTTTCTTGAATATGACAGAAGATATCATGATTGCTGTACAAATGAAACAGTTTCATATACTGTATAGAGAAAGAAGAAAACGTCTGTCTGACAGCAGACCTTGATATCTTTCAGGATGTTGGTGTTGGCCAGAGTGAAGCCAGTAATATCTTTGGAGTGTCTCAGGTAGCGGTCCAGGCGGTCAGTAAAGTCCACCATGTGGTTCTCTGTGGAATCAATCTGTCTGAGGGCAGCACCCAGAGAGCTGCCTCTCCTCTGGAGGTCTGTCTGTTGGCTGCGCCAGAGCTCCAGGAACTCCGCCTTCTCTTGCTCCAGTGAAGAGTCCCCAGTCAAGTGGTAATAGTGGGAACACTGGTTTGCATACTCAGACCACAGTAACTCAGTCTCCTGTCTCAAAAACTGTTGGGGAAAAAGAGGTTAGGTCAGGCTCCTTGGCTCCTCATTGTGATTGGTCTATTGTCACGTCCTCTCCTGATGTGTACCTGTATTTCTTGGAGTCGTGTGTGCAGGCCTTTTAGGGAGATGAAGTCAGATGGAACATCCCTAAAGTTCTGCTCATTTTTAGCCAGATGAGCTTGCAGAGTTCTTTTGCAAGTTTCACATCTGAAAATTCCATAAGATAAAATAAAACTAACCAAAATAAAATGCAGACTATTCTTATATCAAAATCAGCTAATAAAATTGAAGAATGCTGTGTTAAAATGTACCTTTCTAAAGCTTCCTTCTTTGTGATTTCTTCCACAGATGCTTGCTTTTCAATGTCTGCCTTCTCCTCAGAAGTTCTCTGCACTGAAACCTGGGGCACCTGAACCACAATACCAGCATGATACACTATATCTGCGTACCTCAGTGGTTATTTCTAAAGAAATTTAATTGCTAACAGAAAGTTTTTGCTGTGTCTTCAGAGAGCCAGGTCTTTTCTAGCAATCAGTCTTACCTCTGTTGAAACCTGAAGTTTGTCACTTGGTTGTTTAGATCCCTTCTGTGTGGTCACATCCTCCCCAAAAGCTTGATAAACTCTACAAAATAAATAAATGGTAATAATCAAAATTAAGCTGATCTAGACTTAAGCTATTAAACAATTGCAGTAATGTTATTATTTGTGTACTATACAGTCCCATATCCATAGAAATTTAACGGGTAATTTGTCACATTATATGTTCTTTGTCTATTTTCCTAAACTTAGGCCTGGTTCACACGGCAGGATTTTCACATTGTTCCAAGAGTTTCAGACCACACACATTGTGATAAAAAATGCCGGATATTCCTTTTTTGGTCCTACAGTGTGTGGTGTGCGGTCACACGGCAATGAGGAGACACACAAACCAATTTTATTCACAAACATTCCAAGATCAAAAAGAAAATCTCACAAAACCTCATGATATAAAACGTGACTAAAGTCAAAGGAGTAAATAAATATGGATGCTGAGGTTGAGGCATTGGCAATAGTTTGTGGACTAGTTAAATCCTGCTGTTGGTTAAAGGAGTGGATACAGCAGGAGCAGGAGCTCTACGTTCTATACATAGATGTGGAGGTGAATTATTTTTTTTATGTTTTTCACTGGGAAACGTCGTTTCACACTTTGCTCTGACTGATCTCTGTTTCTGTGTTTGGGGACTGCAGTCAAATGAGCCGACAGTTGGAAATAATAATAGACGTTTCCAAGATGTATCGCTGCCTGTGAGCTCGCTTTCTGATTGGTTACAGGTCACATTCAACAGGCTGCATGCTCGTTTCTTCTCACAACACACCACACACTGTGATAGCGGGCCAAGACCATCCAACATGTTGAATATTCCAGATTTGAAATCAGAGCAGTCCCAATGTCCTTCCTAGCAGACCAGAGCGCTCAGAACACACAGCAGGAATATCTGTTAGGATTATTATGAGAGTCATGCTGATAATCGCGGTGTGTCCGAGGGGAGAATCGGGGCAAAATCGATCTAAAACTCCTGCTGTGTGAACCAGGCCTTGGAGAGATCATAAGAGAGTTTTTCATATGTCCATGAATACATTCCACCATGGTTTATAATTCTATCAATATTCCCATTATCAATCCTATGGGACTATGAAGCCACATGTTTACATCTCAGCCTAAGAAATGTCTGGATCTTATTTCCAAAAACTAAACAAACTGTCATTGGCTTGAAACTTGGATTGATTATCTTCATCCTGCTGCTCTTAAAGTTCCACAAAGCCAAACACACACAGCTCAAACAAGTGAGATAAAACCGAGATACAGTAAGTAGCTTCCAGATTACTATCCTCTCTTTCATGTTTCACTATTACCTCACCTTGAAACAGGCTGTGATGAATCTTGGTCTCCACTGAACTGATGCTGAATGGCAGCCAGCCTCTTTTCACACTCCATGAGCTGTGTCTGAGCCAGGCGATGAGCATCCTCAGGACTCAGAGTGCCACACAGCTCTTTCAGAGCCTGCAAGTGCTGGGCCTCTGCAAAGTCGCCTGAGAAGCAAGCCTGGGTAATAATTGCACACATCAAAAGAGGGAATAAAAATGTGACGGATCCTAAAAAAAACATGTTACTTTAAAATTTAACTTAGAACATTGTTTTATCCCAGCTGTTAGTTGTATAGGTTTGCAATTGAAAAAAAGAGCTTAAAGCAACACTTAATAAGTTTCCCCCTTCTCCTCCCTCCTGGTTGAAAGCAGAATTACAACTGTGATAAACAACCTTGCCGCAGCCTGCTGTTGCTCGAACCAGCTTTGCAGATAATGTCGTCAGATAAAGTGGTGTATTTTGTATGATTTTATGAATGTAAAATTATTGGCAGTTCAGAAAAAAAGAAAAAAAACATATTGCTACATTATTATGTTGGGATTCATTTTTCACAAACGGAATGGACTGCATCTCCCAGCATCCTTTGCACCGGTCTCAAAGCATTCTCATTGGTCTGTAGCCAGTGATGACATCACAGAGTTGATAAAAGGGCACGGAACATGAAATCATTGTCTTTCCCCTGCTCATCGCTGAGCTGAATGGAGACGCTCAATTGAATTGCTAGCAACTTTCTCTCTTTTGTTCCGACCTGCTGGACCAGGAAAGAACTCCCCTGAAAACTTTGAACTATTAACTGCCAAGCTATCCGGCTGCCCATTTGTGCATCTAGGAAGTCTGCTGCCATCTGAGCTATACCAAGATAGCTCTCTGAAGACAAGCCCGATTCCGGTCAGTGCCTGCATTTGGACGCGTCCATCTCTGACCTCGTCAAGCCGCTGCATGCTGGCCTTGAGTGTTGTATGCTCTGTGTTGTAAACTGGTTATCGCTAGAAGCAGTGCTACATCTCTTCTTTCTTTCTTTTCCTTCTGGCTGCCCACCCTAGATAGGTCCCGTGGTGTCCATTAGGATAGTGACAATATCTCGATATGGTGATATATCGTGATATTTTGTATCCCGATTGATTCTCGATATGCTGTCGCCAAGAATCGATAGTTTTATTTCACATGCGGCCACTATAAACGGCTCTTTCAATATTCATTGTTTAGCCTATTGAGCAACTCCTTGGTGGTACGCCAGGGGAGCTTCTCGCGGGAGTGGTGGTGAATTGCGCATAAGTCGTCAGGCAAGAGGATACCTTTACCTTTATATACAGTCTATGGAGGATACAGAGAAGGACGGACACAACACAGTGGGAGAGAAAATGGCGTAATCAAGCAAGAAACAGAAGTTGAAAGATCCACCAGCAGCCAACAAGTCAAAGGTGTGGATACATTTCGGATTTTACAGTAATGAGGATGGAACCAAGCTGGAGAAGGACTGTTCTATGCAAGATCTGTCTAACAAAAGTAAGGTACACTGGAAACACAACTAATATGCACAGCCACATGCAGCGCCATCACCCAGAGCTAGTCAGCCAAAAAGCAGTGTCTGTTATCCCGCCTCCTGGTCAGACCAGCGTGGCGGCTTTACTACAAGCAAGACTTTCTTTTAATTCTCCCAGGGCAAAGTCGATCACGCACAGCATATCTGTGTATATTTGCAAGGATCTCCGGCCGTATAGCGTTGTCGAGAGTGATGGGTTTCGTTTTATGATGCGCACTCTTGAGCCATGCTACGAAATACCAAGTCGAAAACATATCACCGAAAAAATTATTCCAGCTTTGTACGAGGAGACCAGGACTAGAGTGATGAATGCCCTCGAGCCAGCAGAACGCGTAGGTCTTACCTGCGATGGATGGACCACAAGGGCGACGCTGTCTTTCATTACAATCACTGCGCATTTTATCACTGACTGGGAAATCAAATCATATCTGCTCCAAACCCATGAAATGCATGAAACCCACACTGGCGCATACATCGCAGAAGTACTTCAGCGAGCAGTGGAGGAGTGGAAGATTGACACGAAAAAGCCCGTCATGGTGACAGATAATGCATCTAATATGTCTGTAGCAATGGACCTAACTGGCTACCAGCATGTGCGGTGTTTTGCCCACATACTAAATCTCGCATCACAATGTGCTCTGAAGGTAACAGCAGTCACACAGTTTTGCAATGTAAATGATTATTATCCAACATCAAATGAACCAGGATCATAAATTAATTGGTTGTGAATGAATACCAAATAGGCAGACATTAGCTTACTGATTTATTTGGTATTATTTCAAAACCAGTTTCGATCTACATACACAGTTGTAGTAAATTAGATCTACTATTTGATTTAAATAAATACTTTGATTCAAAATGGCCTTGATAGCTTCTGTGATACCTAAGTTAATGTGCAATTAATGTACATTTTACAAATTACTGAACATTAGTATGATTTTTATCATAGCAATTTTTAACAACAAAGAGGACTACATTGCTCAGAGCCCAAAAAGGAGGAAGTCTGCTCTTGTGGACCTGCTGGGACAGACTGTCAAGAACAATCCATCTACCCAGTCTGAATCAACCGCAGCAATTGCTCAAAGGGAGATAAAGCAATACCCAGATGTTCCTTCTGTTCCTCTCACTGAGGATCCACTGCTGTGGTGGAAAAGTCAAGAGCATGTCTACCCTCTTCTTTCCAAGCTGGCACAAATGCATTTGTGTATTCCTGGGACCAGTGTAGCGGCTGAAAGAGTCTTTTGGACTGCTGGTGACATCATCAGTGTTCAGAGAGGTGTGCTCCCTCCTGAACATGCTGACCAGCTGCTCTTCCTCAAGAAAAACATGGACATGCATGTGTAACATAGACATGTCTCAGTCCAGAGAGTGAGTAAGCTTTGCAGAAAAGGTTTAGTATAAGATCAGTGTTTAAGTTCTGCAATTTGTTTAATGTTTAAAAGGGCACTTTTTGAATTACATAATTTCTGAACATGAATAATTGTGATAATATTGGACTTAAGCTTGTTTAAGCATGTTTTGTGGTTTATTCCCTCTAAATCTGCAAGTAAATGCAATGCAGTAGATTTGCACTTTAACGCAATGTTACACAGAAATGGTGTCACAGTTTAGTAAAGGAACCAGTTGGTTTGCTACTGAAATTTTTCACTACAATAGTTCTCTGTTAAGAAAGTTGTTTACAAGGATGTTGTAATAATATAGTGTTGCTTGCTGTTAAGAAGAGACCTGTATTTGTCCACAGAAATGTTGCACTGAAATATTCTCACTGTGAGGAAGACACTAGTTGGACAGATTGTCAGTGAAAGTGCAAAAAAATCAACTTGTGTTTTTCATTTAGAAATATCTTGTTTTTCTCTTTGATAGTTATATTATAGATTATCGCAGATCTATTTCCTGACCAGTATATCGATAATCGCTGATCGTCATATCGTAAGATAATCATTATCGTGAGCCTTGTATCGCAAATCGTATCGTATTGGGATGTACTCAGAGGTTCCCACCCCTAGTGTCCATCGCTAAAACTAGTGGTAATTGTCCCTTTGTTCCCACATCATCTCCCCTGTGGGGTGAGTCTGGCCTTTGAAGACCATGATTTCCAGCTCTGTGTTTCATTGCTTCACAGAGTGGAGCACAGGACCGATAAGAGCAAAGGCTCTATGATCGTCCCCTTCCCATACACACTTCTCTATCTCTACCTCTCTCTCTCTCTCTCTCTCTCTCACACGCACGCACGCACGCACGCACGCACGCACGCACGCACGCACGCACGCACGCACACACACACACACACACACACACACACACACACACACACACACACACACACACACACAAAAGGGCGTCCACCATAATAGGACCAGGCTTTGGTCCCTATAAGGTCCATTAGCCTTCAGAAGGTTAGCGAATATGCCAGAATAGGTCCTAAATAGGATAGCTATACAAGAACACAGACGCACACACACAGGCACACACACACACACACACACCGAGTGGTGATAACGGCAAACGACAGCCCCGACATATGAAGAGGAGGGGGAGTGAGCATTGTTGCCTTCTCCCTTCAAAACTTTTTCTGAAAGGCTGAATACTCAAGTTAGACTTGGAACCCAGCTAACACCAAGTCTTGTTCTAAACCGAGCCTCTGGTACTGATACTACATGTTTATCTCCTCTACCACCACTGGTGATAACAGACATCTGATATAGAAGGGAACCAGACATTAACTCTAGACCCATCATCCACCAGGATGAGTCTGGCCATCCTGATAGTAGTATTCCTCTATTTATAACCAGAAGAAACCATAAAATTAAAACCAAAACCTGCCATATTAGACAGACTCACAAACTGATCACCTAGCAAAAGAATAGGCAACTGAGCACCAAATCTATCAAATTTGCATTATTAAACATTAGACCTCTGTCAGGGAAGTCCTTTCTTATTAATGACTTCATCAGTGAGCGCAATTTAAATGCCCCATTTCTATGAGAAACCTAGTTACAGTAATAATGAATCGTCTGCACTGATAGAATCTACACTGTCAAATTACAACTTTCTAAGTGAGAGGAGGAAACACAGACGAGGTGGAGGCTTCGCCACAATTTTTCATAACTCAATAACATTTAAAAAAGTACTCCTGGGCACAGTTGACTCTTGAAAACGTAGCCATAAAAGATCCTAATAAAGCTTTATTTTTAAATTTATATAAACCGCCTAAACCTAACTCTAATTTCTTCAATGATTTTCGCGACCTTCTTTCTGTAATATGTATGGATTATGACCAACTAATTATTGTGGGGGATTTCAACATCCATATTGACGAAGATAGACGAGTATAAACGTTAAATGACACTCTTCATAGCTTTAGCCTGAGCCAGCATGTCAAACAACTAATACACAACCGAGGCACACACTCTGGACTTAATCATCAGCAAAAGTTTAAATATATCTGACATCTCAGTAGTTGATATTGCATTATCTGACCATTTCTGTGTTTTCTTTGAAAGTACTATCTCTACCAAACTATCTGGACAACGTGAGACCACAGTAAAAAAGTGATTTGTTGGGGACAGTTCAGTTGAAACCTTTAAATAAATTTACTCTCCCACCTCACCCCATCACCTTCTTCCTCCAACACAAACTCAGTAAATAAAATGGTAGATAAATTTCTCTCTAAAAGTTCAGACATCATTGCTCCAATCAATGTGAAAATAGTCTCGGGTAGAAAGAAGTCTCCGTGGACTTCTGGTTCACTATCAGATCTACAGAGACAGAATAAACAGGTATCAGCTAATCTTCCATTCATTAGAAAGATTATTGAAAAAGCTGTTTCAACAGTTAAACAGATTCCTAACAGTAACCAACCGCTTTGATGTTTTTCAGTCTGGTTTCTGTGCTCACCACAGCACTGAGACTGCCCTCATACAGCATACATACAGACTGTGGTAGAACCACAGTGCTGGTTCTGTTGGATCTCAGTGCAGCATTTGATACTGTTGATCATGATATATTATCGGAATGACTAGAGAGTGGGGTCGGACTCTCTGACATAGTACTTGGCTGGTTTGAGTCTTATCTTAAGAACTCAATAGGAAACTTTTAATCAGAACGAACAGAGATCACATGTGGGGTGCCCCAGGGCTCCATCTTAGGACCTCTCCTATTAGATATATACATGCTCGCACTAGGCCAGATCATAACAACCAACAAGAGCTTTACATTACAAAGTCACCAGGTGACTTTGAACCCATCCAAACCCTAAGCAAATGGATTGAGCAAATCAATGGTTGGATGTGCCATAACTTTCTCCAGCTGAACAGAAACAAAACAGAAGTCATTACTTTTGGACCTAAAGAGGAACGATCAACAGTCAGCACACAGCTTCAGTTAATGCAGCTAGGAACCACTGATCAGGCCTGAAATCTAGGTGTAGTAATGGAATCAGACCTGAACCTCCAGGGTCACATAAAGGCAATAACAAGGTCAGCCTTCTATCACCTGAAGAACATTTCTAGAAATAAAAGCTAATGTCGCAACAGGACCTTATAAAACTCATTCATGCGTTTATCTTTACTCGGATTGATTAATGCAACAGCGTCTTCACAGGTCTGCCTAAAAGTCAATCAGACAGCTGCAGCTGATCCAGAACGCTGCTGCTCGTGTTCCTCACTAGAACCAGGAAAGTAGAGCACATCACCCCAGTTCTAAAGTCCTTACACTGGCTCCCTGTAGCTCAGAGAATAGACTTCTAGATACGTCTACTAGTTTATAAATCATTACATGGCTTAGCACCAAAGTATGTTAAAGACCTGTTGTCACCGTACCAACCACCAAGACCACTCAGGTCCTCCAACTCTGGCCTACTAAACATCCCTAGACTCAGAACTAAACATGGAGAAGCAGCTTTCAGTTTCTATGCTCCCCTTATCTGGAACAAACTTCCTGGCGACTGCAGAGCTGCTGAAACACTGAACTGCTTTAAATCGAGACTAAAAACTTATCTGTTTAGAACTAGAATATATAGATTAGCTCAATATTTGGCAAGAAACCAAATAGTTTTGTCTCATTCTCCCCCTTAATTAATGGATGATAAAGACTTATTAACTATTTATAAAGTGTTTACAGATGAATTAAAGTGGTACCAAAATTTATGTGGAATTTTTAAAAGCTGCTACCTCGGTCTCTCTGGACAAACACATGATAATGCTGTTTCCTTTCTTGAACTGAAGCCGAAGCAGTCGCTTAAACATGGCCAGGGTTATTCACAAGAAAAAATGAACGCTATTTGAACAGCAGCGTTCAAATAGCGCTTCTATTCAAACAGAAGAAAACATTGTTTTCTTTGAGTTTAACTTTATTCGATGGGGTCTCTTTGATTGCTGGATCCATAATGATGTCAGGTGTTTCCATCTTTTTCCTTATTGGCGCCAGTTCTCCTATCCATCATGCATTGCAGTATTTCTGGGGGCAATATTTTTAATCATATAAAAAAAATTTGTTTTTTGTTTTTTTACTCAGTAATGGATGTAATTGAAAATGTAGTGAAGAACAATACTTAAAAAAACATACTCAAGTAAAAGTAAAATTACAGACTTTAAAAAGTACAATTACACAAAGAAACCTCCTCAATTACAGTAACGCAAGTAAATGTAGGCTAATTCGTTACTTCCCCTACACATACACAAAGAATAGATCAATGTGGTTTCAAGAAATTGATTGCCAAGCTTGAGGTTTGGGCAAACTCTTCACAGGATATAAGAGTCTTTAAAACAGAAGGTCAGTTTAGGCTGCATTTCTCTAGGCTAAACAAAGACTAACCTGAGACTGCACCTGATCAGTTTAAAACATCACTTTTCCGTGTGATCTGAGTACTTCATGTTCAGGTCAACTGAAGAACACACAGACCATCTATTTGAGGGAAAAATAAGGTGGAATCCTTTGCTGAAACACAGTTTAGTTTCATTTTAGCGTTTAGTCTTGGAAATAGTCTGTCAGCATGCCACTCTTCGACTTGTTCATATGTCCCTGTTATGTGTTTGAAAACATAATACAGAATGTCTAAAGTACATCTAAAGTATTATAAGTAAAAATGGAACTACATTCTGTATTTGAGTTAAACGTTATTATACTAAGAGTTACTAGTAGACTGCAGTGTTGGCACATCGATATGTGTGATTGGATTTGCACTAGAACAGTCAAGAAGTTGTTCACTGTATCTCGTGATTCAAGTCATCTTTTATTGCTGTTAATGTAAGTGAAGAACATAACAGAATTGGCGACAAGGTTATATCGACCCACTAAATGTGGGACTACATGTTGAGAAAGGAAACTCTATTGTCCTGTTATTTGTGGAATATCGTCTGCCTGCCCAGCGTGTGTGCTGGACTAGCTATCCGGAGGTGGGGACGTATGTACACACAACGCCAAGGTAAACAAAAGTAAATCAACTGGCACAAAGTTAAAATCTTTGCGAGTGTGGGACATATGGACAGTTTTGATACCCCCATGAAAGACTGGACAACTTATGTGGAACGAGTTGAACAGTATTGTGTGGCAAACAAAATAGAGGATGAGAGGAAAGTGGCTGTCCTCAGTGTTATGGGTGCTAAAACGTACAACTTGCTGCACAAATCAAATGAAACTTTATTTATAAAGCGCTTTTCATACAAGAAGTTGCATCACAAAGTGCTTTACAGATTAAAATGACCCCACATAAAACCACATTCCCATCCCACAGATTTAAAAGCGTGGTCAATTATACCCCCCTCCCCCCAACCCATCTCCCATACACACACACAGTTAAAAGCAACAGTAAAAAAGGACATTGGGACAAGTGCAGATGAACCATGCAAGGAAATGCATGAGCTGGAGAACGTTTTCTGCCATCCAGAACTGGATGTCTAAAATGCAATTAAAAAGTGCATCCATTGGCCGTGTGTCATCGGGAGACATGGAGATGTACAGCTGTGTATCATCAGCATAACTGTGAAAGTTAACTCCATGTCTTCTGAGGACACTGCCAAGAGGGAGCATATACAGATTAAAAAGCACTGGGCCTATAATCGAACCCTGGGGCACACCACATGTAATCCTATGGACCCTAGAGGAGCAGGTATCTAAACTCACAATAAAATTCATGTCTATGAGATAGGATGTGAACCATTTGTGAACAGCACCAGAGAGGCCAATCTGTTTAAAACGAGTTAAAAGAATAGTGTGGTCTACTGTATCGAAGGCAGCGCTTAGATCCAGTAGAACCAACACTGTCACCCTCTGGGCATCATAATTTAATCTAGAATCATTTAAAATCTTCAAAAGGACCGTCTCTGTGCTGTGGTTCATCCTAAAACCAGACTGAAATTTCTCCAGGACATTGTGCTCATTAATAAAATCATTAAGTTGAATAAAAACAATTTTTTCTAAAATTTTGCTTAAAAAAGGTAAATTAGATACCGGTCAAAAATTGTTAAAATCATTAAAATCTAAATTACTCTTCTTCAGCAGGGGCCTCACTACCGCCCCTTTAAAGGCGGCAGGAAAGACCCCCGTCTGAAGGGAGCAATTCATCATGGTTAAAATCTCATCCCTAAAAGATTCATAAAATTGCTTAAAAAAGGAAATGGGAATCGGGTCCAAAACACATGTAGTGGGCCTCACTGAGGAGAAAACTTTATCAAGAGTCCCAGCTTCTATCAGGACAAAACTGTCCAGCGTTTCCTCTGGTAGAGACACACACTCTGATTTGTCAAAAACCATGTTACTCTGAGAAGATAAAATCTTACATCTGATGGTGTCTACCTTCCCTCTGAAGTGGTCTGCGAACTCCTCACAAAGAGTGTTTGAGGGGGTTTTAGGAAATGCATTAGTAGCTCTGTTAAAAAGTTTATCAATGGTGGAAAAAAGGATTTTGGAATTATTTTTATGTTCCGAGGTGATTTTGGAGAAGCATGAGCTTCTTGAATTTCTTACTGCATTGTTGTATAATTTGAGAAGATCTGTGTATATTTGATGGTTAATTGTGGTTTTACTTTTCCTCCATTTTCTCTCTGCCACCCTACAATTTCTCTTCATTTTTCTGAGGTTTTAATTTCTCCACGGCGGTGCAGCTTTAGAGTTTACACTTTTAACTTGTAGCGGAGCAAGCCGGTCAAGAGCAGCCTCCTCGTAAAACCGCCTGATAAAACGTTCACTGAGATAACAGAACTTTTACGGAAGCATTTAAACCCAAAGCCACTGGTTATTGCGGAGCGTTTCCGCTTTCATAAAAGAAATCAGCTGAAGACTGAATCCGTGTCAGAATATATGGCAGAACTCCAGAGACTGGCAGAGCATTTTCAGTTCGGGGAGGGGCTGGCGGACGCACTCAGACACAGGCTCGTGTGTGGGCTCCACAACAAGGGAACTCAGAGGCGGCTTCTCACAGAGGAAAATCTAACAGTAACTCGTGCACTGGAGATCGCCATATCAGTGGAAACTGCAGCAAAGGATGCAGGCGAGCTACAGGGTAAGAATACTGAAATGTTCTCTGTGCACAAGTTACACACAAAGAAAAAGGATAAAACACAGTCATGCTACAGATGTGGTAAAAACTCACATGACCCTGCAGATTGCTGGTTTAAAGATAAAGACTGCAGACAGTGTAACAAAGGAGTACACATACAGAAAATGTGTAAGTCAAAATACAGTGACAAAAAGGGACAGTACACGGTAAAGAAGGACAGAAGAATGTATGAAGTTGCACAAACTGACTAATAACTCAAATGAAGAAAATCTGTTATGCTTAGAGCTGTACTCAACAGAGGATAATGACAGCAGCAGAGTAATATGGCTGAAACCTAAGGTAAATGGAGTACCATTAAAAATGGAACTAGACACTGGTTCGGCACTGTCTATCATCTCCTTCAAAGACTACAAGGAAAATTACCCAAAACTGAAACTGAAGCACACAAATTTGAACCTGAGAACGTACTCAGGCGAGAGGGTCACACCATTGGGAAAACTGAAAGTAAATGTGAAATATGAAAATAAGAGATGCAACATGGAGCTATATTTACTGAGGGATGGTGGCGTAACCCTATTTGGACGACAGTGGCTGAGGCACATCCATGTCAACTGGCATGAGATTAAAGCAATGCAAATTGCTAAAAAACAGAACGGACAGTGTACAGATGAACGTCTGACTCAAATTTTGGAAAAACATGCACAAGTGTTCAATGAGGGCATCGGCACCCTGAGACACATAAGAGCACGGATTGAACTCGAGGACAATACAAAGCCACGATTCCACAAGGCACGCCCTGTTCCCTTTTCCTTACGCCCCAAATTGGATGCAGAGCTCCAGCACCTAGTGGACCAAGGAATATTGTTAATGTCATGTTTTGACGTTAGGGAGGACCCAAAATGCAGGAAGTATAAACAAAATGATTTAATGAAAACAAGGACAAGGAACTTACATAACTCAAGAGGATCAAAAGGCAGCAAACGGGAAAAAAAAACAGGAACCAGACGGGCAACCAGGAAGGCAGGAACCAGAGAGGGAAGAATGGCAACGGACCAGCGAGTAGTGACTGAGAGAGGACCGAATTTATACTGAGGAGGAAATGAGGAAGTGACTGAGAAGACCAATGATCAATTAGTGGGAGCAGATGCAGGTGGGAGGTAGAGACCAGGTGGAAGTAATCAACTGGGAGACAGAAGACTCTTAAGAAACTAAAGATAAATCTGGAAGGGAATCTAATGAAACACCGGAAAACAAAGGAGGAATAAAATATAACCACTGGGACTAATGAAGGATAAGTATGAACTTGGGGAAAAGAGATTAACACAAACAACTGCAACCAAACACAAGACCACCAGAGGGAGACAAAGAACAACTAAAACATAATAGAACTAAATAAGGAAAATTAACAAAACACAAACACCCTGGAACCATGACAGGACCCCCCCCTCAAGGGCGGATACCAGACGCCCCCTAAGAGTCCAAAACAAAAAACACACCCAACCAGGGTGGGCGGAGGAAGCCTCGGAAGGAGGGCAAGAGTCCAAAACAAAACAAAAAACACCCCCAACCAGGGTGGGCGGAGGGGGCCTCGGATGGAGGGTAAGAGTCCAAAACAAAAACAAAAGACTAAAGTCCTGAGGCCAGCGACGAAAGAGCAGGAACCTGGGAGGCCGGCGACGAAAGAGCAGGAACCTGGGAGGCCGGCGACGAAAGAGCAGGAACCTGGGAGGCCGGCGACGAAAGAGCAGGAACCTGGGAGGCCGGCGACGAAAGAGCAGGAACCTGGGAGGCCGGCGACGAGGAACCAGGAGACGAGGAGGCCGGCGACGAGGAACCAGGAGACGAGGAGGCCGGCGACGAGGAGGCCGGCAGCGGAGCAAGACCTTGTGGCTTGGGGGCCGGCTGCAGAGCAGGACCTTGTGGCTTGGGGGCCGGCTGCGGAGCAGGACCTTGTGGCTTGGGGGCCGGCTGCGGAGCAGGACCTTGTGGCTTGGGGGCCGGCTGCGGAGCAGGACCTTGTGGCTTGGGGGCCGGCTGCGGAGCAGGACCTTGTGGCTTGGAGGCCGGCTGCGGAGCAGGAACTTGTGGCTTGGGGGCCGGCGACGAGGAACCAGAAGACGGCGTGGAGGCCGGCGACGAGGAACCAGAAGACGGCGTGGAGGCCGTCGGCGACGTGCTGACCCCAAGGCTGTGTCCCTCGGGAACCTCTCGGCGGAGTCTGGAGCCCGAGGCGTGTCTCCCTGGACACCCTCGACGGAGTCTGGAGCCCGAGGCGTGTCCCCCTGGACACCCTCGGCGGAGTCTGGAGCCCGGGCGTGTCCCCCTGGACACCCTCAGCGGAGTCTGGAGCCCGAGGCGTGTCTCCCTGGACACCCTCGGCGGAGTCTTGAACCCGAGGCGTGTCTTCTCAGACACCCCCGGCGGAAACAGGAACACGAGGCGTGTCCTCCCAGACACCCCCAGCGGAAACAGGAACCCGAGGCGTGTCCTCCCAGACGCCCCCGGCGGAAACAGGAACCCGAGGCGTGTCCCTCCAGACACCCCCGGCGGAAACAGGAACCCGAGGCGTGTCCCTCCAGGACACCCCATGCGGAGACAGGAACCAGGGATGTGTCCTCCGGGACACCCCCCGCAGAGACAGGAGCCAAGGGCGAGTCGCTCGGGAACCCCCCTGCGGAGACAGGAACAGGAACCAGGGGCGTGTCCTCTGGAACACCCTCTGCGGAGTCAGGAATCAGAGGCGTGTCCTCCGGGACACCCCCGGCGGAGTCGGGAACCAGAGGCGTGTCTTCCGGGACACCCCCTGAGGAATCAGTGGGCTGGAACCCACTGGAGGAGTCAGCTGGTTGCTGCGGCTGGCACCCCCAGGGAACGACTGCTGGCTGGGGCCAAGCGAAAGCCGGCTGGGATGACAGTGGCTGCTGGGAAGCTGGTGGACACTCAGTAAAACAAAAATAGTCTGTTCTGTCCCCGTAAAAAAACTCAAAAAGTTCATCCTCCTTGACCTGAGGTGGACTAGATACTAGAGTGCTGGATGGTGGTGAGGTCTGCATGGTAGGAACGGACTTCTTTTTATTCCAGCGACGGTTACGGCGTGGCTTGGTGGCTGGGGAAGGTTCTGGAACCATGGGGGGAGATGAACTGTCACTTGGTGCATACTGGGAGTCAAACAAATAACGTGGGACGCAGATGGACGAGGGAACTGATGTAGAGGTCTGTGGGTCAGGAAGTTCTGCAATTGCCTGATGACGATGGAATTCAGCATCCTCCAGCATCTCCTCCAGCCCTAGCTTCTTTAAATAGGGCTGCAGTCTCAAAAGTTGGCAAATACTGAATTCTGCAACCCTTAGCCTGGTCTGTGGATCGGGCGACCCAGCCATGGTGTCATGAAAGAGTTTTACTGTTACATGCAGTCTGTTCCAGTCATTCTCAGTGAGGTCAGCTGCTGGGTCCAGTAACTGGCTGGTCCGTTCTGTCATGTTTTGACGTTAAGGAGGACCCAAAATGCAGCAAGTATAAACAAAATGATTTAATGAAAACAAGGACAAGGAACTTACATAACTCAGGAGGATCAAAAGGCAGCAAACGGGAAAAAAACAGGAACCAGACGGGCAACAAGGAAGGCAGGAACCAGAGAGGGAAGAATGGCAATGGACCAGCGAGTAGTGACTGAGAGAGGACCGAATTTATACTGAGGAGGAAATGAGGAAGTGACTGAGAAGACCAATGATCAATTAGTGGGAGCAGATGCAGGTGGGAGGTAGAGACCAGGTGGAAGTAATCAACTGGGAGACAGAAGACTCTTAAGAAACTAAAGATAAATCTGGAAGGGAATCTAATGAAACACCGGAAAACAAAGGAGGAATAAAATATAACCACTGGGACTAATGAAGGATAAGTATGAACTTGGGGAAAAGAGATTAACACCAACAACTGCAACCAAACACAAGACCACCAGAGGGAGACAAAGAACAACTAAAACATAATAGAACTAAATAAGGAAAATTAACAAAACACAAACACCCTGGAACCATGACAGGACCCCCCTGGGTGGATTGGTCGGAATGGGCGACGCCTATAGTTCCTGTAGGCAAAAAGAACACTGACAGAGTACGCATCTGTGGTGACTTCAAGGTGACAGTTAACCCTGTCATTCATCCAGACCAATACCCACTTCCACGTATAGATGACATCTTCGCATCGTTATCACATGGTGAGCACTTCTCAAAGATTGATCTTGCTCAGCCGTACTTGCAGTGGAAATAGAGGAATCATCATGGAAATATCTGACCATAAACACTCATAAGGGCCTATACCAGTATAGTCGGCTTGTGTTTGGCATCACCAGTGCCCCAGTGATCTGGCAACGGGCCATGGACCAGGTGCTACAAGGTCTACCAGGTACACAATGCAACTTGGATGACATTATTGTTACCGGACCAGATGATGACACACATTTGCTAAACCTAGATGCAGTTCTGACAAGATTGGAGGAGTATGGACTGAGAGCTAAGAGGAGCAAATGTGAGTTTTTCAAAGACTCCATTGAGTACTGTGGACACAAGATTGATAAATATGGATTACACAAGACCCAGAAAAAGATTGATGCCGTCCTGAGGGCTCCACCGCCAGAAAATGTGAGTCAGCTGCGCTGATTCTTGGGCCTTGTCAATTATTACCACAAATTTCTGCCACACCTGTCAACTGTGTTACACCCACTGAATGCACTGCTGCAACAAGACACCAAATGGAGGTGGTCTAAGGATTTTGAGCAGGCCTTCATAGCAGCCAAGCAGCTGATAATCTTAGATAAAGTGTTAACACACTATGACCCAAACCTCCCTTTGTGTCTAGCATGTGATGCATTTCCATATGAAATTGGAGCTGTTTTATCACATAGAATGACTGATGGATCAGAGAGACCTGTTGCTTTCGCATCCCGATCCTTGACACCTGCGGACCGAAACTATGCGGAAATTGACAGAGAAGCTTTGAGCTTAGTGTGGGGTGTAAAAAAATGTAATCAATATCTTTATCGCAGAAATTTTACCCTGATCACTGATCACCAACTCCTTCTTTCCATCTTTAGCCCCCAAAAAGGTGTTCCAGCCATGGCAGCTGCATGTTTACAGCGATGGGCTTTGTTCTTAAGAGCACACACTTACACCATCCAATATAAAGGAACTAAGTGTCATGGAAACGCTGATGGGTTCTCACGCCTTCCACAGCCTACTCCTGAGGAGGTTATTGATCCTGCGTTGGTAATGCACCTGTCACAGATGGAACCGCTTCCTGTTACCAGTGCACAGGTTCAAACTGAGACAAGAAATGACCCTCTCCTAGCTAAAGTTTATGACTTCACAGTGAATGGATGGCCGGCAAACACAGACATCCCACTCCATCACTATACCAATCGGCGAGACCAGCCCTCTGTGTGCCAGGGTTGTATCATGTGGGGGTCACGCGTTGTTGTACCGCCGAGGCTTCACTCCAGAGTACTAACAGCACTGCATGAAGGCCATCTTGGTGTGGTTAAAATGAAAAGCCTTGGCAGAGATTATGTATGGTGGCCTGGCTTGGACAGTCAAATTGAAAACCTTGCTAAATCCTGAGAGGGTTGTCAACAAAACCAGCGCCAACCGCAGCCTGCACCTGTTCACACATGGGAGTGGCCTTCCACACCATGGCTACGCATACATGTTGACAATGCAGGCCCATTCTTGGATCACATGCTCCTTGTTGTGGTCGACGCACACTCAAAGTGGCCTGAGAACTTCCAGTCAAGACAGCCACTGCCACAAAGACTGTGAACCTCCTGCAGATGCTCTTCGCTAGCACGGGCTTACCCCTGCAGTTGGTGAGTGACAATGGCAGTCAATTCATGGGGGAGGATTTTCAACAGTTTATCAAGAAGAATGGCATAAAGCACATCACCTCAGCTCCTCACCACCCAGCTACAAATGGACTAGCAGAAAACTTTGTGTAGACATTTAAACAGTCCATGAAAGCAAGCAGGAGGGAGGATGTACCTTTGCAACACAAACTAACCAACTTCTTTCTGGCATACAGAAACACCATACATGCTACAACAGGACAGACACCTGCAATGTTGTTCATGGGAAGAGGTTTGAAAACTGGACATACGCAAAGATGTTCAAGAGAAACAGTGTTCTCCCAGCTAGCTACAAAGGAAACTAGGAACCTTTGATGTTGGACAGAAAGTACTTGCCAGAGACTATCGCAGTACCACCCAGAAATGGCAGGCTGGTGAGATATTCTCAAAGACAGGACCACTATCATACACCGTGAGTGTAGGTCCTACCATGGTCTGGCGTAGACACGTTGACCAACTTTTGGACATATCGGATGGAGAAGTTATCACAGAACCAAAAGTGTCAGATGCTCTCCCTGACTCAGAGGACATTGCCATATCACCAGGTTATGCTGCTGGTAACAGTGACACGCAGAACACAGAGACTGTGGACTGTACAAGTCAGAATGTAAATTTGTTATCCTCAAAGGAGCCATAGACCTCCTGAGAGACTTGACTTATAGTTGCTTAAAAAGGAGAATGTTGATTGTTGACTCAAAAACAGATGATGGAACTGTTGCATGTTTGGAAATAATAATAATATTTTATTATTTAGTAATTTGGTTTTGTTTACATTGTATAATGGTAAAAGTGCCTATTTTTATTTGACATGCAGGAAAACTTTGTTTGCTGTTGACATACAGTACTTCAAAGCTGGAAGGGAGGAATTGTTATGTATTTGAAAACATAGAATGTCTAAAGTACATCTAAAGTACATCTAAAGTATTGTAAGTAAAAATTGAACTACTTTCTGTATTTGAGTTAAACGTTATTATACTAAGAGTTACCAGTAGAGTGCAGTGTTGGAACATCGATATGTGTGATTGGATTTTCACTTGAACAGTAAAGAAGTTGTTCACTGTATCTCGTGATTCAAGTCATCTTTTATTGCTGTTAATGTAAGTGAAGAACATAACAGTCCCCACCCTTTCTTGTTAAAGTTTTTAAAATCTCATGGGTTGTGAAGATATATCTTGACACAACCCTCTTCAGGTCCTGTGTTCTAAACATATGTCTGATTTTATTCTGCCATTGATCTAGACCATTATATTTAAAACATTAATTTTCTTCTGAAGAAGCCATTCCTTCTGTTGATTTGGATGTATGCTTGGACTTATTCTCACTGCTGAAAAATCAAATCCTTCTCCATCTTCAGTTCTCCAATGTAATGGTTTGGCCAAACACTTATTATTTTGACTGTTCATAATTTTATCCGTCTTGACTAAAAATGTTCCAGCTCAAGAAAAGTAACACCAGAGCATTCCTCTTCTTATCTTGTTGTTAAAAAAGATCATTCCCATGAAAATCCATACCTAGTCACCAAAAGCCCTATTGACAGGTTCCTTAGAGGCATGCAAAGGAGGAAGAACGAGATATGAAAACAAACAGATACACTAAGCTCCGTAGTCATCTTCTAAAGCACACCCAAAAATGTCGTTCCAGGAAATTTACTACAAAATACATCTTTGCCTAGGGACAACCGTGATGTCCATTAATGTATACTGTCCCTATCAAATAAATGAATAAATAAAATACTACCTGTGTTTGACCTTTTAAAGAGGACCTTACTATCATCTCACTCTGCGTCACAGCTGTGTTAAAATCTTTCCTTGCTACAAATCGTAAATGTTGCAAAAACTGAAATTTAATCTCTCACATCCTGGAGAAAACAAAAAATGAGTTCAAACAACACATACCATGTATGAATGCTACACTTCATACATCATAAAAGGTTGATCAGATAAATATTTCTGTTACTTTTTTATGTTTAGATGTTACAAAAACTTAAAGTCACAACACTGGTACAGTTAGTTTGAGAGCATTTGGGTTAAAAAGGTTTGCAGACAACTGAATAATTAAAGACATAAAAGTCATTAAAACCCAGAAACCGAAACCTAACGTTGGTTAAAATCACAAAACAACTTTTAGCAATTCTTTTAATAACTTACCTCCCACTGTGACTGGACAGACTGGGTAAAAAACTCCATCTCTTTGAGTTGAGAGTGAGTACAGAAAGCCTCCATGCCCTTGGCTGCTCTCAGGAACTCCTCAAGCAACTCTGGGTCAAGAGTCTGCAGAGTCTCCTGTGGAACAAGATAGGAAAGTCCAATGTCTTTATTATGGTGAATAAAGAGGTAAACCTTGTACATTTCTTATAAGCCTACTTTGACAAGCCTTGGTTGAAAAAAAAACACCCTCTTTTAGGTTTAAATCTACAAATCAGGACCTACCTTTTACTTGGTTGTGAACTTTTGAAAATCTCTGTTTCCACACTGCCATCATTTATTAAATTAATATGAAGCCAATGTGGAGAACCTTCTCATGGTAAACTATAGCATTGTTCCTTTGATAGGATTTTTACTGGGACTATCAGGACTGAAGGATATTGTATTACTGAAGTAGTGCAATGTCATTGTTAGATATTGCAATTACCATATCAGTTGCATTTACATTTGCTTTAGTTCTCTCTTTCTTATTTGTGCCTTCCAGCTTTCTCTTAGACCTTCAGCATCTTGGAAACTGTAATCTGTGTCAGTTGGTGGACATGTGCTACTGTGAGACTTCATCCAACTGGCAGAATATCCTGACATGCAAAGCACCTGGAAAATATTATCCAACAAGTATTGCCTTCCTAACACTAACTTTGCAGCATTGATACATCACACACTGAAAAGATCTAAATATTTTAATACAGGGAAACAAAGCGGGATATCACCACTAAAGACAAACAAGCAATCTTTTTTAACTCGGCCAAGGAGGTTATGTTTTTGTCAGGGTTTGCATGTTTGTTTGTATGTCTGTTAGCAACCTAACTTAAAAAGTTATAGATTATTTTGATGAAATCAAAGAAAGAGGTCTACGTCTAAGTGCTTTTCTAGTTTACATATGTTAACTACATACATGTATATACATGTGTCATGCAAAAAAATTAAATTCTATCTACCTCTTTATTTGATGCTTGCTCAGCTGAAAAGCACTTATCACTGAAGACAGAGATTGCTTCCATGATGTGCCCTTGTAGGCAGTGCTTGGCCTCCTCAAAGTGATTCCTGGCCAAAGCCTGGGCCTTCACATAGGCCTCTGTGTAACCCTGGGAAGGAGCCTCATCTAGAGAGGATGTTTTAGTGAAGAGATCCGGGGATTCCACCTGAATCTGAGGAGTCAGTGGTGAAACTGGTTGAATCTTAGGACTTGTGTGAGGCGATAATTGAACCCTGGACTGTGACTGATTAGTGCATTGGTGCATTGGTGACTGAGCCTGCTGCTGAGTTTGTGGTGGGGATTGGGCTGGAGGCATGGGTGGTGGCAAGGAATGCACCTTAGGTTCAGTCACTGATTGACCATTGGTTTGAATTTGTGACTCAGCTGTTGGTTGTGATAGAGGTTCTGACAACACATTGGACTGCTGTGCAGAATTTACATTGGGTTTGGTTGGGGACAGAACGACAGCCTTTTTTCCCACCTGAGGTTCAAGTATAGGTTGTATGACAGACAGTACACCAGGTACAGGCAGTGGATAAACTTTGGCCTGGGTATGTGATTGTGACACAGTTTCTAATGTGTTCTGTGTCTGCTCCTTCTTTTTTGACGAGTGTTCTACATTGAGCATGGTTGTTTCTGTAGCAATTAGTCGTATGGGGTCAGTTATAGGTTCTGTCTTTAACTGGGCTGATGACTGTACCTTTGGCTTAGCTGGCAAGTCAAATTCAGCTGGCAGATCCAACTTAGCTTGGGCCAGAGGTATGGTCTGTGGAGGTGACACACTTTTGATCTCAATCACTGGGGGCAGTAGGGCCTGGGAGTGTGTGGGATGGGGAGAGGGCTGCTGAAGGGGAGGATCAGGCTGAGGCTGATTAGTCTTGGCAGGAGTTTTATTTTGTAGAAACTGATGTATCTGGGTGTGTGTTTGGGACTGACTTTGGAGATTATGTAGTTGGTTCTGTGTGGAGAGCTGAGGATCAGCTTGGTTTAGTGGTGGTAGTGGTTGTAGAGGTATTTGAGTTTGAGGCTGAGAGTGATGTTGCGTGTAGATGTGATTCTGAGCAGGTAAATATGTTTGAGATGGAGGCTGGTGATAAGGGTGAGGCTGTAGTTGGGGCTGAAACCAGGTCTGTTGCTGACCTTGTTCTATCTGCGCTATATTATAAGCTTCTGTCTGGGGACTCTGTTGGACATGGATCTGGGGAAGAGTTTGAGTCCAGGAATGAGTGTTTCTCTGAGAACTAACTTGAGGCTGAGTACAGGATAGACCCAGCACATACCCATGGGGGCTGATCTGAGTTGCTTGCTGAGCCCACTGTGGTAAAGGCTGAGTGGCTGAGTACCCCTGAGAATGTAAACCTTTAGCAATTTGCTGGGGGTACAGTTGTGAAACTGGATGCTTTTGTTGGGGAATGACTTGATTTTGTAGTTCTTGTTTTTCTGCCCATTGCTGAGATGGAAACCAAGGCTGAGGGTAAATCTCAGGGTAAAGGAAAGGTTGAGTTGTAGTTTGAAGATGCTGGATAGACATTTGGGTTGAGGCTTTAACTTGTGGCCAAGCTTGCAGTTGGCACTGAGAATAAATACCTTGGTGAAGGACTGGTGGCTGAGTGAGAGTTGTGGGATCAGGGGCTGAACGATCTTGATAAACTACAGGGTGAACTTGGGGTTCATTGTAAATTGGTGGTTGAGGCTGATTTGGCCCAGATATTGGCTGAACAATGTTCAGAGACTGGCCAATGGAAAGAGCATCAGTTTGAAGGCTTGCTTTTAGCTGAGTGTGGGTTTGAGCCTGGGTATTTGCCTGGGAAAGGGTTTTAGGATAAGCCACAGGCTTTGTCCGGACAGGAGCTTGATCTCCCACAATTGCTTGGATCTGAGGCTGGCACAATGAATGACTGAGAAGAGGAGGTTGCTTTTTTAACTGGGGTTGAGGGTGAGATTGAGTCAAGCTTTGATGACCATGGGTTTCAGGCCTGTCAGTTGTTGGTGGCTTAGGAGAAAGGGGCCTAACAGGAGCCCAAGACTGTGGATGACTACGAAGCTGAATGTGGGATGGCACAGGTAGCTGGATAAAACCTGGTAGAGGTGCCTGATTAGGGGAGGTGGGTCTGCCTGGAGGCCCTGCTTGGACATGCAAGGGAAGTTGAGGTCCACAAAGGACACTTGTTTGAGTGTGACTCTGAGGTTGTGGTAGTATTTGTTTCCGTGACTGACTTTCACTGATTCTTGTTTGGGGCATGGTTGTTGGTAGTGGCTGACTATCTGCACAAGAGTAAACTAGACTTCTGGACTGGACTTGAACCTGGGCCGCTGACTGAAGCTTAACCAGGACATTAGGTTCTGACTGATTCACAACATGTGGTTTTGTAAAAGACTGAAGCTCAGACTGAGTCTTTGTGTCTGAATCAGTTTGTGTCTGTCTTACAGGTGGGTGTGGTTGTTTTTGATAGACTTGAGGCTGCTTCTTTCGTTGCTGTTGCTGCCTTTCTTTTATGGACTGGAGCGGTTCTTTTTGTTTTTGTTGTGTTTGCTTAGTCAACTTTACTTGTGATCCAGGGTGTGCCTTACCAGTTGATGTATGTTGTGAAACAACCAGGGCAGAACTTGTTGTTTCTCTTTTCAGCTGTGACTTGATCTGTGGAGTCTGAACAGCATTGTGTGTAGAACCTTGGTTTTGAGAAGAAGTTGGATTGTTCTTTTCTACCAGCATGGTTTTCTGAAGCCATGGGCGGTTCTTCGTGGCCTGAGCCTTTCTGATCTGAATCTCTTGTGAACTCAGTGATTTTTTCTTTGTAACTGGTTGCTGATGTAAATTCTCCTTATGGAGTTTAGCAGTCTGTTTAAAAAATGTTTCTTCTTTTACATTTGCAAGTGTGTGCTCTTTTACTCGAAACTGGCAAACTGTTCCGTGACTGTCTTGTTCTTCTTGTTTGTCCTGATATGGCAGTGGTTGTTCTGGACACAATTCTTGATCTTTTTCGTCTTTTAGTTTTTGCTCCAGTTTGTATTGTTGTTGTTGGGATACATGATAAGTATCTTGAATTTTCTGAAGTTTTTGTTCATTTGCTTCTTGACAAGTCTGAGTTTGATCCTCTTCAAGTACCTCTATATCAGTCTGCATTACAACTTGTGCATAGGTATATGGCATTGATGGAGACATAATCTTTTCTTCTCTGTATTCTTGCACTACTATCTTTGGCACAAATGTTTCTTCACTCTGGTGTGAAATAGCATTTGTCTCTGACTGATGAGTTTGCAGCCTAGCCTCTGATTGTCTCAAGTGTTGAGGCTTTACTTTAGCCTGAATAAAGACTTTTGATGGAGGACCGGCTTCTGGGGGACTTCTGCTTGTATCCCTTCTTGCACCCAGACTACTGAGCAAACCAATAGCTTCCTGGGATTGAACATATAAATTAGAAAAAACATCTGTTTGTAGCCTGTATATGTATCTACACCGGTATGGTAAAACAACTGACCTGGGATTGGGCAACAGCAGTTTGGACTTGTTTCTGTATAGCAGAGGCATGAAGGTACTGAATAGGTGTGGTTTTCTGACTAGTCATAACTATAACCTGCAGGTCCTGCTCCTCTGTGACCACCTGGCCCTCCAGCTGTAGACCTCGGGAAATGATGACCTGCAAATTGAAATGGTGTTTAGTAAACATAAGTGTTTAATTGAAGAAAATATCTGTTTATTTCTAAGGTAGAATCCTCTTTTGTTCTGTATGCCATCATACCGTGGCTCTTGGGTCCTGGCCCTGTAGTTTTTGTTGTCGATCTGTGGGTCTCAGCTGTTCGTACAGTTCCCTTGCCTCCATTTCCCAGAGTAGAAGTTCAGCTAGTCTGGTGTCCAACCCAGACACACTATGCTGGAGCTCTGCACAAACCTGTTCTGCTTCAAACAGTGTTTGCATCACCTAATGCAAAAATAATGAAGGCCACTTAAATCATTAACATATTATACATGGCATATGTAAAAATCATGAATGAAAACTGTTAAAATAAACATAGAAAAATATCAAAAAGATAAATGCAACTAAACTTATTCTTACTTCAGGTGTAGCAAGCTTAAGTTTCTCAAGCTGATCAGGTGGATATTCTGCAGATGGCTCAAGAGCCCCAAGATTTACCTCTTTAATCTTTCTTATTGTGAACTGTGGGGGGTGGGGGTGTACATTTTTAATTGAGGACATGCCATTTGAAAAGAAAAGGTAAATGAACATTATGTGCAGTGAATGGGTGATTTATCTGTTGGTCTGACCTGTAATCTTTTCCGGTATGCTCTCAAAGGACCTGCCATTGCTTCTAGAGGCTCTTTAAGAATCAGAGTAGCCTCTCTTATCAAATATTGGAGGTCCTGGGAGTAAGCTGGAATATCTGCACTGGGCTCTGTTGTTTTTTCCTGAGGGAAAAAGGAGCACAAGGAAAGATAGTGACAAGAAATGCTAAGACATCCCCAATGACAGATGCAGCATCATGCTGTGGGGATGCTTTTCTTGAGCAAAAACAGAAAAGAGGGTCAGAGTTAATGTGAAGATGGATGAAGCTAAATCCAGGAGAGTCCTGGAAGAAAACCTTTTAGAGGTTGCAGAAGACTTGAAACTGGTGTGGGTGTTCACCTTAGAGCAGGAAAACACCCCTAAACATACTACCAGATCTATAATGGAAAAGTTTTAGATTAAAGCACACTTGTGTGTGTTTCGAACATACAGTAACATTGAGCTGTTATCCTGTCAATTTTGTGAAATGGTGTGAAATTTCTGTTTCTGTTACTCGTATTTTCCAATTATGTTTGAAATTGACAAAAAATAATGATATAGTCAAAGTACAGATTATGATTTAATTGAGAATCTGTGCTATGAGTTGAAAAAAGTTTCTGTACAGAGTCTGACTGAAGTTCATACAAATGCATGTCACACTACAGCATATTCATTGGTGAAGATTTGGAAAACCATGTATCATTTTTCTTTAATTTCACATTATTTTGTTTTGGTCTATTGCATAAAATAGAATCCATTGAAATTTGTGACTGTGACATAACCAAATGTCAAAAAAATGCAATGGGTTTGTTTAAATACTTTTGCAAGGCATTGTATGTATCCACCAGTGGTCTACCTGTTGCTAAAATTCTGCCTGACAAAATTATTCTCTGCAGTCACTTGTCAGTGAAAGCTACATTGTGTAAGAACTTCTCCCATCTAGCGGTGAAACCAACAACTGAATATTACGTTCTAGCCCCGCCTCCCACCCCCCATTCCGAGCGCGTTTTAACTCCTACGGTGGCCGTTTCATGCCAAGGTTAACATGGCTTCCAGTCCTACGACTTCGTCCAGTGTTCCTTCCAGTGATGAGGTTACTTTAGAAAACTACATTGAATTTAGTTATATAGTCAGACGTCTGCCGCGTCTCGAGTAAACAATCTCCCGCTGGCATTCGTCACGGTGCAAATGAGTGTAGCCAAAGCACGAAAGGCGGAGCTAGAATTTCCAGGAATGTCCCTCGCTAGCGAATGTATTTCAAATATGGAGGCTCAACATGGATTCAGCCATTCGCGCGTATGTATTCTGAATAGCAGATTCTACACTTAGGAGAATACTTTAATTAGTAGGTGGAAGTAATTACACATGAATGAGCACATATTTTTGAAAAAACAAAGGGGTTTTGCTAAGAATTAACAAATAAAATACACAATGTAGCTTTAAAAACCAACATGTAAATCTCGAACAACATCACAGATCTCACATTTTGTGTCTTAGATAACTTACCAAAGTGTTTCTTTTGACAAACTCTGCCCAGTGCTTATTGAGTTTCCGTAGCTCCTCTCCCAGGCTTCTACTGGTCTTAGGGTCTGTTGACTCCATCAGGAAAGTGCCCACCTCATTTAAATGGGCATGCCTGGAACCCCACTCACTCATGGACTCAGATGTTACCTGTACAAAAGCAGCAGCACAGATGAGAATGTTTAAAGAAACATTTCACCATGCCTGATAATATTAAAGATAACCGAAATAACTCTTGATTTAGTGACTGTGTGAAGTGATCAGTATTCTAACTGCAGCTGGCCCGAATTCTGGTCCTTCCTGCTTAAAGAAGCAGTGAAAATACAACAGAGAGGAAGATGTGGAACGTTATTTGAGAAGAGTCAGTCATGATTCTGACAATTGTTTTGCTAATCAGAGGGGTACAGGGATGTGTTATGCATTCATCCTGAAGAGGGCGCATTTTCTGGAACACTTTAGGAACGTATGGACCTTCAGTTAGAAAAACTTGTACCAAATGCTCATTTTTTGGTTTGTTACTCTCAAAGTTGGTGTGGAGTAGTTGACTTGTAATTGTAGGGTTGTACATTCGATTCCAGCTTCTGCCTATCACATGCTGATGTGCCCCTGGGTAAGTCACTTAACCCCAAATTGCCATGTGAGCTCTGTATCGGTGTATAAATGTATACACGTTTGTGAGTGTGAATAGGTGAATGTGGCTCCAGTGTAAAGTGCTTTGAGTGGTCAGTATGACTAGAAAAGTGCTATATAAGTCCAGTCCATTTATTATTTAATACTCCAGGCTTTAGACTCAGTGTGTTTTAGTTGACCACTCTATTCTAAAGCCACTTTTAAAGCATGTATTCTTGGAAAATAAATAGGCGGACACAAAATGTAATCTTTTCCACTTGGTAACAATAGCACTTAGATTCTCATTGTTGTGGGGGAAACCTTGTAGTGTTTCTTTTTTCCAAAGAGACCTCAGCCATGCTTCTACTCCAAATTGTTTAAGAACAGCTTTAATTTTAATATTGGAATGCTTCCTTAGAACATTTTGAGCAAAACGTTAAGCAATTTAAAACACATTTGACACAACACAAACATTTGTCATGGTGCTGATTTAACTAGCCATTAGTTTAAAGACAATTCTAAGAGGATAGGTGCACACAGAAATCTGCACCTTGAAGTACCTTCTTGTTGAAAGTGTGCTATATAAATAAAATTGCCTTGTCTTGCCTTGCTACTGGCTGGAAATATTTACTTCAAGTAAGACACTAACTACTCATAGCCTTTCAAAAGAATACCTTAATTCTGTATGTTATTAAAAATATACTTGTTTACAATATTTTTAGATAAATATGTTAGGCCAGAAAAAAGAAGGCTTACTAGTTATTGGCTTGAACTCTTCCTGTCATTAAGTAATTCAAAAATAGATGTTTGGGTATCATACCCTTAATGTGTTGCCATGGCTGTGCGTTACAGAGCCCTGTTCAAGCCAAGCCTGAAGGGAGCTTAGGCAGTCATTGTATGAGTCCCAGGCAGACAGAACCCGGCCCATCAGGATCTTGGCTGATGACACCTCCTCCAAAACAACAGCAGTGTTCTCCTCAAGCTGCTTCACCTGCTGACTCACTTGGTGGTAATCTGTAGCTGAGAAGCAAAGATCAATGCAGATCAAATACTGCTGTGAAAAATGCCACATTCCATCTCTTAGTTCTTAAAGTTCTAGAGAGTGAGATAAAGTCAGTGGATTATACAGAACTGGAGGTATTACACCTGAAATGCATCCCAGGAAAACTTACCGAGGGCAGATTTGCTTGAATATTTCTCTGAAATCTGTTTCAGCTTCCGAAGTGCAGCTTCCAGCAAAGAAGGCAGCTCCTGTTTGTTTATATCCTGTATTCATTAAAATTATTTTAAATCTAACTTACAATCAAAATAACACATATAAATACAATTTACAGTTTATTATAAACATTAGACATCAGGGACAACATCTCACAATATTACAATTCCTCAATGCCCCCTTAAAGTCTGTCTCTTAAAGCACTAACTAGCAACACAACAGCAGCAAATGCCATTTCCAACATTGTCAGCAGTAACTGTAGACAGGCTCTGAGTGGAATGGACATGTGCTGTGAGCTGGGCTACGGATCAGCTGCTATCCTTGGTGGGGAAAGTAGGTGTGACTAAATTCAGAGAGACAGTAGTAGCTGCAAATGCAGGGTGGTCTTTTTGGAGGTTTAGTCATGGCTGAAAGGTGGACTTTATGGAGAGTCTTGTCAGGGAGGCCAATGGGGAGAGGAAGTGATGAGACTGTGGATAGCAGTTGTATGGGGGGATTGATGGAGAGACGGAGACTAATATTGTTAAGAAGATGGAATTAAGCAGACCAGGTAATATGAATAATATGTAAATAAAAATAATTATGTAACTATAACCCAGACTCTTGAACTGAGGGAAAGAAAAATTGGGCAGCTATCAAAGACTACCACTGCATTTTGTATCAGGAGGCATTGAACACCTGAACACCTTCTCAGGTTTTTGTAGGCCTTCCATGACCTTCTTCTGGAAGTGCTTGTTGGGTTCCTCTTCAGTGCCTCATAGATGTTAACATCATCCAATAATTCTGTGACTTTCCTGTAATAGTTGAATGTGTTGAGGAGTACTGGGCATCTCCCTTTGTCTGCTGGTATAATACTGATGTTTGGTCTTTGTTGGGGGATCATATTGCCTTCTTTTGCTAAGGTATAAGGTTAGAACGAGGAAGTTCGGCACTTGAAATGGTTGCAGCAACCTTCATCAAAAGTACGTTGCTCTTCTTCTGCAATGCTGTTCTTCCTAAAACAATTTACACCTTGAGACATGTGACCACAATAACTCATATGGCATTGTTAGAGATATGTTTGAATCAGCAGGAAAACTACAATCCAAACGTTGAGCTGAACAGAGCAGTGTGTCCCACCCCTGGTCCTCAGGGAGCACTGCCCTGCATGTTTTTTCCCCTGCTTTAACATCCCTGATTGACATAATGGCAGTTCAGCAAAAGCTTGTTGTTTAGACATCAATTAAAATCAGGTGTGCTGAAGCAGGGAAACATCTAAAACATGCCGGGGCAGTGTGCCTTGAGCAGGGGAATAGAGGGTCGGGCTAGTCATTGACTTCTGAGCTCCACACTGCCAAAGAGAACATGTGTAAAAAATAAATAAAAAAAGAAAACACTCAAAAATCTTAGCAGTACATGCTGACATAAAAACTATTCAAAGAGGATGTGGTGCAGATGACTGAAGTCAGGTATTTTGAGGACTTTTAAAGTGTTTCAAATGAAGTATGAAAAGCACAAGCAAGACGCTTTTTATAGGGAAACCATGTTTTCTGTATTGAGGTGGTTGTATTATGCTTAGAATGTGTTTTACTTTCATTATTAATTCAATTCCGTTTATTTATTCAGTGCCAATTTAAGAAATTTTATCTCAAGGCACTTTACAAAACTATTTTAATAAAACAATCAGTTCAGTCCAATCATACATGCTTTCCAATTGATCCTAGTTATCAAAAAATGCAATCAAGTTCACTTTATTATTCAAAATGTTTTTCTAAATGTTTTTTCTAACCAAGGAAACCCAGCAGATTGCAGCAAATCATTGACAAATCTTTAACAAACCTCCATCAGAACCTGACTCAGTGTGAATGGCCATCTGTCACGACTGACTGGAGGGTTGAAAATACACAGCAGACACAAAAGGGAAACAGAAGCACTGTTCCAGAAGTATTTTCTGTGTTCTGTGTTCTGTTCAAACTAAATAAAAGGGTTATTCAGATATCTGCTTGTTTATGAATCTGCTCTATTTTTAATGTTGCTGAGAGACATTGTCACAGGAATATTCATATGTAATTAGGAGACTTGCAACTTGCAGCTTTAATTGGTTTTCTTGTTAATTATAAGTCCACCAGGTAGGGTTTTGTAGAATAATGGCTTTGTACTAGCAAGAATTAAACTCCACACCCCTGACTTCAATTCAGTTACAGTTCAGGTTAATTGTATGGCAAATGCGCAGCACATTCAATCTAGCTTTCACAGTTAATGAGGTTCAGCCCATTAACCAAGTTGTGGTGTTGATTTAGGATTGCCTTTTGCATGCAGTTGCATCAGGTTGATCTGAAACCGTACTCCAAGTCTGTTGATTTCACTTAATCACTTATCATAATCAACCAATTAAATCTTTTCTGAATTAGCTCACCTACAGTGAGGAACGCAAGTATTTAAACACTCTGCGATTTTGCAAATTCTCCCACTTAGAAACGGTGAAACCACCAACTGAATATTATGTTCTAGCCCCGCCTCCCACCCCCCCATTCCGAGCGTGTTTTTACTCCTACGGTGGCCGTTTCATGCCAAGGTTAACGTGGCTTCCAGTCCTACGACTTCGTCCAGTGTTTCTTCCAGTGATGAGGTTACTTTAGAAAACTACATTGAATTTAGTTATATAGTCAGACGTCTGCCGCGTCGCGATTAGACAATCTCCCTCTGGCATTCATCACGGTGCAAATGAGTGTAGCCAAAGCGCAATTTCCAGAAATGTCCCTCGTTGGCGAATGTATTTCAAAGATGGAGGCTCAACTTCGATTCAGCCATTAGCGCGACTCGCGCGTATGTGTTCTGAATAGCAGATTCTACACTTACGAGAATACTTTCATTAGTAGGTGGAAATAATTACACATGAATGAGCACATATTTTTGAAAAAACAAAGGGGTTTTTGCTAAGAATTAACTCAAAAAATACACAAAATTCATTGCTGCACATAGATATTTGTACACCTGACAATCAGCAAGAATTCTGGCTCTCAAAGAAAAATTCCAGCTCTACTCCACTTAATCTAAACTAGTAGCACCTGTCTGAACTCGTTAAAGAAACCTGTCCACCCCACAGTCAGTCAGACTCCAACTACTACCATGGGCAAGACCAAAGAGCTGTCAAAAGACACCGGAGACAAATTTGTAGACCTCCACAAGGCTGGAAAGGACTACGGGGCAATTGCCAAGCAGCTTGGTGAAAATAGATCAAATGATGGAGCAATTGTTAGAAAATGGAAGAGTCTAAAGATGACTGTCAGTCTCCCTCGGACTGAGGCTCGATGCAACATCTCACCTGGTGGGGTATCACTGATTATAAGAAAGGTGAGGAATCAGTCCAGAACTACATGGGAGGAGCTGGTCAATGACATGAAGAGAGCTGGGAGCACAGGTTCAAAGGTTACTCTCAGCAGAACACTACGCCGTCATGGTTAAAAATCATGCATTGCATAGAAGGATCCCTGCTCAAGTCATCACATGTCAAGGCCGGTCTGAAGTTTGGAGACTGGATGGCTGCACTGTATTAAGGAGAGGATGAATGGGGATGTACTGTGAGATTTTGAGCAACAACCTCCTTCCCTCAGTCAGAGCATTGACGATGGGTCATGGCTGGGTCTTCCAACATGACAATGACCCGGCGCACACATCCAGGATAACCAAGGAGTGACTCTGTAAGAACCATATCAAAGTTATGCAAAGGAGTGGCCTAGCCAGTCTCCAGACCTAAATCCAATAGAAAATCTTTGGAGGGAGATGATACTCCATGTTGCTCAGCTACACCCCTGAAACCTGACAGATCTAGAGAAGATCTGTGTGAAGGAGTGGGCCAAAATCCCTGTTGCAGTGTGTGCAAACCTGGTCAAGAACTACAGGAAATGTTTGACCTCTGTAATTGCAAACAAAGGCTTATGTACCAAATATTAACACTAATAGCATATAGTTAGAGTGGCTAAGGTCATCCTGAGCTATCTCTGTAGTTATGCTGCTATAGGCTTAGACTGCTGGAGGACAGACTTACCAATTTTCTTCACTCTGCTACTTCCTTTTCTACTACTACTCTCCAGTTGTATTAGAGTACATTCTGTTATTTCGACTGTTAACTTTGTTTTCTCTCAGTGTTTTTCTCTCCATAGAAGGTATACCTGGTCTGGTATCCTGCTTGGCTGCAATGCCCTGTTGGACGGGGGGCATCGACTGGGATGATCCTCCCAGTAACTGAACATCCACTGTGTCCTGTTATCAACTTTTTACTTTCTGTAACATAGAAAGTTCTCTTATATCAGATCTTCTGTTCCTTCTGTGTCTCTGCTCTGTCTTCTCAAACCCCCAGACGGTCGTGGCAGATGGCTGCTCCTACTGAGCCTGGTTCTGTTGGAGGTTTCTTCCTGTTAAAGGGGAGTTTTTCCTCTCCACCGTCGCTACATGCTTGCTCAGTATGAGGGATTGGTGAAAGATTGCTGTGGTTAGAAAGTCTGCATCAACGGGGCCCAACCTCACGCCAATAACTGATGCAATCTGCTGGGATTCCTTAAATAGGAAACTTTTTAACTGATTGGAATGCTTGTATAAATGTATTGAAATGACTTCTTGTGAAGTGGCTTGAGATTACATCTGTTTTGAATCGGCACTATATAAATAAACTGAAATTAATTGATTTTCTCAGGTGTTCAAATACTTATGTGCAGCAATAGAATACAAATAAATTGTTTAAAAATTAGATTAAAAAAAAAATGCTGTCTCTCACAGTAGAAATGCACCTACAATTTGAATTTCAGACCCCCCCATAGTTTCTAACTGGGAGAACTTGCAAAATTCCAGCGTGTTGAAATACTTATGTTTCTCACTGTATGTTTGAACATGGATGCGCCAACACTTAATTAACTCAGCTCCTAAGGGTTGCCTCAGAGGCTCTCAGGGGAGGGCCTTCTGAGTGGTGACCCCTCGCCTGGAAGGGGGAGGACTGATCGGTGGCCATGGATCACTGGATGCTGGCTGGAGTTAAGGTCGCAGCAAGAAACAACAACACAAAGGAAACGTACACGTTTCAACACCTAGCATGGATGCAAATCCCTCTGAAGTGTACTGGAAGATGCTGCATAATATCCCCTGTGTTCTGTGTTTTATTTAGAGCATCCAGACAGATGACAAGACCTGTGGAAGGATACCTCTGGGACAAGGGGCTGTTGAGACAGTTATCCCCACCGAAATAATGGCGTAATAAAGAACCCATGGGTTTTTGGTTCACGATGCACTGAAGTTCCAGAAAAATCATCAGGAACGATTCAATATTTGTTACTTTGAGGTAATTCCATGGCCAAACATATCTTGTAAATTATTATTGGAATATTGTCTTTTGTTTGATAACCACTTTAGGAAAAGTGTGATAACATATTGGAATATTCCTTTATGTTTTTAAATATAATCAAGTTAATAAAAGTGATGTTACAGGATTTTTCAAATGTAATTAGGATTTAAGTACTTATTCTGTGTCTTTGTGAATGCATCTAGGGCAGGAGGTCAAGTTAGATGTTCCAGCATAATGTTCCTGATAGAGATGTGTCAGATGACCGGGGTGACAGACATCAGAGCAGCAAGATTACTACTCGTCGTTCTGGCCCTGAGGTATGGCGGAGTATTGGGGCCAAAATTAGGACTACTTCCCTGCCACAGGAGCCTATATCCGTTGCGAAGCCAGCAACTGATCTGACTATTGATAGGCCGGTGCTGGCAACTGAAAGGGAGACGGCTCACTAGTGATCGCATTAGATAGGCTGGCAATAGCATTGGATTGACTCGCGACTAGCATTCCTAGGCTAGCCACCCACTTTATTAGACATGTTTTCTTCTTCTTCCAAACTTTATGGTGGTTAGCAAACAACTTGAGGTGCATTACCGCCACCTTCTGGACTGCCATGTGAACCTTCAGGGTCACATATAGGTAATAACAAGGTCAACCTTCTATCACAAACATTTCTAGGAATAAAGGACAGATGTCGCAACAGGACCTAGAAAAATTCATCCATGCGTTTATCTTTAGTCGGATTGATTACTGCAACAGCGTCTTCACAGGTCTACCTAAAAAGTCAATCAGACAGTTGCAGTTAATCCAGAACGCTGCTGCTCGTGTTCCTCACTAGAACCAGGAAAGTAGAGCACATCATCCCAGTTCTAAAGTCCTGTAAAAATCATGTTTTGTGTGTACTTCTTGCTGTTTTTACTTTATATCCTTGGTCTGTGTTTTACTGCTATTTTCATTTTACCCCCTAATTATGTAAAGCACCTTGAATCTGTCATGTATTTATATATAGGACCCAAATGCAGCAAGGTACAAATTATATGATTTAATGGTAACAAAACAAAGAACTTACAGAAACTCGGGAGGGTCAAAAATGGAGTAACAGGGGAACAGGAACCAGACGGGCGACAGGGAAGGCAGGGAAATAAGACGACAAACCAGCGAGCAGTGACTGTCAGAGGAAGGCTTAAGTATACTGAGGAGGTGTTAGAGTGGCAGGGAGACGGCTAAGGGCTAATTAGGAGAAGCAGTAGCAGGTGAGAGGGAGAGAGCAGGTGGAAACAATCTGTAGCTGGGACAGAACGCAGAATGGCTAGGGAAACTGAGAGGAAGACCAAGAGCAAAACATAAGGATTATACAGAGGAATATACTAAAGAGGAATTAAATATAACAATAAAGGATGAGTGTCAATAGGAACTTGGGAATATAAATAAGAGAAGAACACAGACAAGAGCAACAAAACAAGAGAGCACCTGGGTGTTAAGAGGGTGAGAAAATGTAGTGGAAGGAAAAAACTCAAACCCAAAGCCCAAACACCCAAGGAACCCAACAGAATCACCTTGTTGTTGAAAGTGTGCCATAGAAATAAAATTCCCTTGCCTTGCCTTGGAATAGTTTTAATGACTTAAACCTCAAATAATTACCTGTTACTCTTAAAAATCACAATATCATCTTGTAAATTATTTCCCCCCTTAATTCTGTAAAATGTAATTAATCCTTAGCTGAACACTAATTCTGTTGCTCAGATTTTGAGTATGTTCCTCCCCTGTCTATACATATCAGTCTACATGTGCAAATTTAGGATCAATTTTAAGGTTCTTTTAATGGTTTTTAAGTGTCTTAATGGTCTTGGTCCTTCTTATCTCTCTGAACTGCTTTTACCATATAAACCTTGGCGGTCTCTGCGCTCCTCTGGCAGCCGTCTCCTTGTCATTCCTAAAATCAGGACACACACTCATGGTGAGGCTTCTTTCCAGTCTTATGGCCCTCACCTCTGGAACAGGCTGCTGGAGAACCTCAGAACCGGAGAGAATGTTCATGTTTTTAAGAGCAGGCTCAAGACTCACCTTTTAACCCTAGCTTTTACCTGATTATTATTTATTATTGTCTGTTTAATTGCTCTGCATGTTTTATATGATCATGTTTTATCAGTGTTTCACTATTTAATCTTAGCACACTAATTTACTGCCTATTTTTATACTTTAATTTATCTTAATCCCCGTTCCAGTGTTTCCTCTGTGGGAGCCCTCTGCACTGGGAGCGGTGGTCGGCTGTAGCTGCCTGGGTGCTCTCCAGGTGGAGCTTGGGTGGAGGTGGGGGTCTTGGCCTTGCCTCCACTGGGTGCCCTGTGTCGGTGCCTCGGCTGCTGCTGTTAATCTACTGCTGCCGGGGCAGATGGCTCCTCTGATGGCGTTTCCTTGCATGGTTCATCTACACTCAGCCCAATGTGTGTGTGCATGGGAGTTGGGTTGGGGGGAGGGGGGTATAACTGAACATGCTTTTAAATCTGTGGGGGAGGGACGAGAATGTAGTTTTATGTGGGGTCATTTTAATCTGTAAAGCACTTTGTGATGCAATTTCTTGCATGAAAAGCACTTTACAAATAAAGTTTGATTATTTGAATATGTGATTGTCCAATTATTGTTGAACATTATTTACAATTCTGTGGAAACGTGGACTAAATAGACAATATTCCTTAAATACCCAGCCCAAACCTTTTTTTTCTGCATTTGGTAAGTGATATTACAAATTAAAAAACAGCAAAGAACTGCAATGTAGTATATGGATATGGAAATACTTTATTCTTATTGAGTTTTGAAAGTTAGATTTTTATTACGTCAGTGGGCGGTGGTTTCAAATAGGAAACAAGCTACTGATTAACGTTTCTAGTGCTTTAGTGAGCGTTGACTAGCCTGCCATGGAATGCTCAGTAGAAAATGGAGAACATGGCATGATGTAATGAAGTGTTCACCTTGTCACAGTACCCAATGTAGTCTTTACATTGTGATTACAAACTGTTAGTTCTGGGGAGTTTAGATAAAATTATAGATTTTTTTATAATTAAAAAACGCTTTCTCCACTCTTTAAAGTTAGGTTAAACACCAGCAAAGTTGACATTTCCACAGAAGTGTAAATAATCTTCAACAGTTCAACAAACTCTGAAGAAAAAGAAAACATGTCTAATTAAGCGGCTGGCCAACCGAGGAATGCTAGTCGTGAGCCAATCCAATCTAATGAGATCACTAGTGAGCCATCTCCCTCTTAGCTGCCAGCGCTGGTGTCACAGTTGCCGATGCCGGCCTATCAATAGTCAGATCAGTTGCTGGCTTCAGAATGGATGTAGCCTCCTGCGGCAGGGAAGTAGTCTTAATTTTGGCCCCAATACTGCACCATACCTGAGGGGCTCCTTCATGCTTTACTATCTGACTGGAATGGACCAGTTCTCTAGGGACTGAACAAGACTGGAGATGTACTGGAGAGATAAACAGTGATAGCTAAATACTATTCAAGGTGTCAGTAAGTAAGGGTTGGTAGGGAATGCAAGAGTAAGCTCTGTCCCCTTCATGTTCTGGCCAGACATGTTGAATGAAAATACCTTTAACGCCTAAGGACTCAGTTTCGTCCTATTCTTAGAAGACTGATATATTTTCGACCGTAACACATTTGAACATGTTAGAAATTTGCCAATTGTAGTTTGGTATAGTTTGGAAATGTCAAAAGAAAAACTAAACATTATCACAGGTGGCATTTATGAATATTGAAAAAAATTTATCTAATAAATCTAAGTCAGGATTAGAATCAGCAAAACAATTAAGGGAGCGCTTACTGATACATGCTTTAAAGATGCCACGCCTAATGAGAACTTACATGCCATTCTTGTAGCAACACTCTGACAGCCTCAGGAGAAATGTATGGTCTCTTCCAGATGCAGAGCTTGGCCCTGATCTGTCCCAGTAGATCCAGAACTGTGTGCCGGTGCTCTCTGTATTCCAGCTTTATCCCATGGTACTTGGCGGTCACTCTCACGCTGGTGAATCTGATATTGTTGTGGAAAGAAACAAATATGTACCAGAACAAAGAGACAATAAAACAGATCAACTTGATCTTTCATCAAGAGTCTGTACCAATGAACACATACAGTGGTTCCCAAAAAGTCTACACCCCCCTGTCAAAATGCTAGATTTCGTGAGTCAATTCAATTCAATTCATTCTAGAATTGCGCTGCTCTGGGTGGCTGAATGTTGGAGTGGCTCTGTTGGCTACATATAAAGTTTTGGTTTTTTGTACATTGGTTCCTCTTTTTTCTTGAGGAAGATTGCATTTTTTGACCTGTATACTTTCTAGTTTTTGGTGCTGTGAAGCTGGAAGGATTTTTGCTGTAAATTTGTCACTTTTTGACAACTTGTTATAATGCGTAACCATGGCAACAATGTGGTTTACAGCCGGGAGCAGCTGATTAACATCGCAAAAGCTGAAATAATACCTCAACTAAAGCCACAAATCCCTGATGAGTTGATAAGAAGGAGACGTGGATGCAAAGCAGGAGCGAAAAGGAGACAGAGAAAGAGGCAGTTCAAGCCATCTCTTCCATTGATCATAATGGGCAACGTGAGATCACTGGCTAACAAGATGGATGAACTCCAAGCCCTTACAAGGACTCAGCCAGAGTACCGGGAATGCAGTGTTATGTGTTTTACTGAGACGTGGCTGCTGGATCATATCCCCAACTCCAACGTCTCTCTGCCAGGTTTCCTGATTGTACGAGCAGACAGAGATCTGAAGACGAGCAGAAAAAGAAAAGGAGGTGGAGTAGCAGTGCTTGTCAACAACCGATGGTGTCATCCAGGACATGTTACTGTGAAATGTCGTCTCTGCAGCCCAGATGTCGAACTCTTGGCAGTGAGTTTTCGGCCATATTATTTGCCAAGAGAGTTAATCAGTGTAATTTTGGCAGTTGGCAACCCAATGCATTTGTGGCAATATCTGCTGATTTTAATCATGCCTCGCTCTCTACTACACTTCCAACATTTCAACAGTTTGTCAGCTGCTCCACAAGAGAAAACAAGACCTTGGATTTTTTAATGCAAATATAAAGGATGCATACATGTCCAAACCAAGACCTCCTCTGGGAGAATCAGATCACAATCTTGTTTTTCTCTGTTCAGAATATAAACCACTTGCTCAGAGGCAACCTGTTACAAAGTAAACTGTGAGAAAATGGTCAGAGGAAGCTGAAGAAGCCCTGCAGGGTTGTTTTGCAACCACAGACTGGATGACTTTTTGCCAAGCACATGGAGAGGACATCAATGCCATGACATCCCCACCAGAACAGTGAGATGCTTCCCTAATAACAAACCCTGGATCACCAGTGACCTGAAGGAACTGCTAAACAAGAAATAAAGAGCCTTCAGGGAGGGAGACAGGGAATTGCTGAGGAGTATACAGAAGCAACTTAAGGTCAAGATCAGAGACAGCAAGGAGGCATACAGGAAGAAGCTGGAGAACAAACTACAGAGTAACAATATCAGAGATGTCTGGTTAGGAATGAGAAAGATCACAGGCTTTAAGGACAGGAAGAATTGGATAGATGGAAGGCTGGAGTTCAGTTCAGGAACAAGCTCAGCATCCTCCTCTCCTGTTCCCAGCCAAACAGACATCCCACCCTCCTCTGATCAACAGCTATCCTTTTACACCTATGATGTTTTATCCTTCACCTCAGCCATGGACTCTTCTGATTCCACAAGTTTGACTTCAACCAAGTCAGGAAATGCTGCTACCCTCTACCGGAAAAAGGCTGCAGGTCCAGGTGGTGTCAGCCCCAGAGTCCTGAAGGCCTGTGCAGAGCAGCTCTGTGGGATTCTGCAGCACCTCTTCAACCTTAGCCTGACTCAGGAGAAGGTTCCAGTGTTGTGGAAGACATCCTCCTTTGTTCCAGTACCAAAAGGAGCTCACCCATCAGTCATCAATGACTATAGACCTGTTGCCCTGGCATCCCGCATCATGAAGGTCCTGGAGAGACTCCTGTTGGCACCCCTGAGTAAGCAAACAAGAATGTATCAGGACCCACTGCAGTTTGCTTATCGCTGTGGAGTTGGAGTTGAAGTTGCCATCATACACCTGCTTCAACCAACCCACTGTCATCTGGACAAAGCAGGCAGCAGTGTGAGGATCATGTTCTTTGATTTCTCCAGTGCATTTAACGCAATTCAGCCTAGTTTGCTTTGTCAGAAACTCCTGAAGACACAGGTGGAGCCCTCAACAATCGCCTGGATCAATGACTACCTGACAAACAGACCACAATTTGTGAGACTGAAGAATTGTGTGTCAAACCAGGTGGTCAGCAGCACAGGAGCACCACAGGGCACCGTACTCTCTCCATTCCATTTCACTCTGTAAACCTCAGACTTCCAGTACAAATCAGAGACCTGTCATCTGCAGAAATACTCAGATGACTCTGCAACGTCGGGTGTATCAGAGATGGACCAGAAGCTGAATACAGAGAGCTGGTGGACCGCTTTGTGACATGGTGTGGAAACAATCGTCTCACCTTGAATGTGAACAAAACAAAAGAGATGATTGTAGATTTCAGAAGAAACAGGGATAAGTCAACACTGTTTCCATCATGGGAGAAGAAGTGGAGGTGGTTGAGGAATATAAATACCTCGGAGTTCACCTTGACAACAGACTGGACTGGAGACTGAACAGTGAAGTCGTCTACAAGAAGGGACAGAGCAGACTGGACTTCTTGAGGAAGTTTAGGTCCTTCAAGGTTTGCAGCAAGATGCTGCAGATCTTCTACAAGTCTGTTGTGGAGAGTGTAATCTCTTCAGCCGTCATCTGTTGGGGTAGCAGCATCAGAGCCAGGGATTTAAAAAGGCTTAACAACCTGATAAAGAAGGCTGGTTCTGTTCTGGTTCTGTTCTGGGGACAACTGTGGAACATCTGGAGATGATGATGCAAAGAAGGATTCTTCATAAAATCAAAAAAATTTTGGACAACCTGAGCATCCTCTTTATGAGACTATCCTACAACAAAGGAGTGTCTTCAGTTGGAGGCTTCTTCAGTTTCACTGCAACACAGACCGCTACAGGAAATCTTGATCATGATCTACAACAACTCTTTAAATAATTATTTGTATGAGCTACAAAAACACTTAATTTCCCTCTGGGATCAATAAAGTATTTTTGAATTGAATTTGAATTGAATTGATCCCTCAGACGTTAGTTGTGGACTTTGATTGAGCCATTCAAAAACATTCTGTTTTCTAGCCACTGTGCCATGTTGTGTTCATAATGCAGTGGAAACTTTACCTTTTGTCAGGCTTTTTCTACGTTTGCATTTTACTTATTTGTCCCTAGCTTTTCTTTTTTGTTTGATTTCTTTTCTTTAGATCAGTTTTCTCATTAGATGTTGATTTTTAATCAGATTAATCAGCATTAGTTTCTAGTTAATTCTGTATTGCATTTAGTATCAGAATTGTGTTTTTCCTGTCCACCCTGGTTATTGCTCTTTATACTGTTTCCTATCAAGCCACCTGCTCCTTTTCAGTAATCACGTCTCCCTGTATATAAGCAGCTCACTTGCATTCACTCCTTGATTGATTCTCCTGTTTAGTTCCTGTCTTTTCCTGCCGCTCAGTCATTACTCTATCTTCATTTCTGTGCCTGTCTGCCTGCTTCAGTGCTCATGTTGTCCACTTTGTTCCAGTCCTGTGTTGCTTTCCAGCCTCAGTAAGTTAATTATTATTTTCATTAAAATACCTTTTTTTAATCTTGGCCTCAAATACTGCCTGCTTCTGGGTCAACTCACCTCACCGTGACACCTTTGTTGATCCCTTGACAATTGCTTTATTTAAAGCATGCTAATGAACAAATGTCAGTAAAATTCCTGAATATCTGAAGATTAAAGGCTGCCACTGAATCAGAATAATTTCTTCTAGATGTATGTCACATGATATGTGAAAAACATTTTTGTATTATTTCGAAACATCTTAGTGTTCATATTATAAAGACCTGACATTTTAACATGGGGTGTACACTTTTGAGAGCTACTGTAATTTAAGATGAAAAGGCACCTCCTCTTTAGTTCATCAATCTTGTCTGATGGAACAATCATGTTTCCAAACTCATCCAGGTTGTTGAAGGATTGGAAGATTTTTAAGTGTTGTGGCATCTCCTCCAAACAGATCTGTAACAACAAGAAAACATGTGCAGAAACTATGACAGAGAAAATCTCTCTCTCATTCTCTCTAATGGTAAATGGTCTGTACTTTTATAGCGCTTTATTTAGTCATTGAGGACCCCAAAGCTTTTCACACTACTTTCAGTCATTCATGCATTCATGCACACAGTCACACACTGGTGATGTAGCCACAGCTGCCCTGGGGCACACTGACAGAAGCGAGGCTGCTGAACACTAGTGCCACCACCAGTAGGCAGAAGGAAGTGTCTTGCCCAAGGACACAACGACTGAGACGGACAGAGCGGGGGCTTGAACCGGTTTACAAGACTAACTCCTGACAGTGGTTCCTCTAAGAACCCTTCATAGATGTTCCATAAGTCGTGTGTTGATTATTTACTTTGAGAAGCTCCAGTTTCTCCCTGGCTTCATCAGCAGCACAGCCGTGATCCTGAGGGTCGCCTTGTTCTTCAGCCAAAGCTCCTTCTGTTCTCAGCAACCATCGAGCTACAGTATCCAAGGGGGCAGGAAGACTCGTGTCTAACTCAACTTTGTATTCTCGTAGCTGGATGAAAACGGGAAATAAAGTTTGATTTCCTATTTTAGAGAAGATGTTTTCTTCAATGTTAAACCACAGAGGGGTGCAGGGTTTCCTAGATTAGTGATCCATTTGTTTTAGCTATTTTTATAACTCTAACAGGTACTTAAAAAAGAAACAAAACTATATTTTTGAATTATATGAGAACCGAACAGAACCTTTTCACTGAGGGAGTCCCATGCCTCCCTGAAAGCCTGTTGTTCCTCGCTCAGCTTTGGAGCGCGTCTCATCGCCGTCAGTAAAGGCATGATGGGCCGGCGCTGCTCATTAAAGGATACAAGAAAGGTCTGAAAAACCTGAAGAAAAAACAAAACTATCAGGCACATTACTGACAAGTCAGCTCAAGCAAAACTAACAAATTCAGGGAAGGAAAATATGTTCCAGAGAGCTAAACGTTGCAATGATTCCACTGATCTACCTCGGTTAATAGAACTAATATGTAGTCTACATATGTCTTTAACTATTTCACATTATTTCACATTTCAACCACAAACTTCAATGCATTTAGTGTGACTTTATAGAATAAAGCAACACAAAGTAGTCTGTAATTGTGAAGTGGAAAGGAAATCATACATTGTTTTCATGGTGTTTACAAATGATCTGAAAAATGTTGTGTGATAAGGTGATTCACTGATATAAAAATTTGAGCCGCTGGCAAAATCTGATATTGTGTTCGAAAACTGAATATATATTGTATTTCCCTACCCTTTTAATACTGCAAAATGAGCATAATGCTGACATTGCTCCTCTGCTTCAGCTAAACCCCACAGAGTCCTGCACAGCATCACTATTACTGTCACTTCTTCAAACAAATACCACATGGCCAAACTACCCCCCGCCCCCCACCACCACCAATACACATACACAGACAGTAACAAAATGAAAATAAGTATCAGTCATTAAAACCAACCCAGTTCACCTATGGAGTAGAGACTCATATGTTAAAGAATGAATAACATGGGCTGATACTGATGTTAATATATATATATATATATATATATATATATATATATATATATATATTCAGTGAGATGAAATATTAAAAACTATAAAGCCAGTGAATATTTTTCACAAGACAATTTAAACTGAACTTGAAACGCACATGGTATCGCTCAGAGTAGTTTTCTCCTGCTGTGGAGTCCCATCCGTCCAACAGCTCATCATAGGCCTGAACAAGCCAGCAAGTCACTTCCTGTGCCTTGCGATCAGGTGTTGCCTGGAGGCGTTAAAGACAAAATATATAATTTACCAAAAGAAGATAAAGACACTTAAGTAGTACAAATGATAAGGCATCAACAAAGACAATAAAAATATCGTTTTTCCCATAACTACAAATCAACATGTAAGTTGTAGAGAACATTGTGTGCTGTGTCACTGATTGATTGTTCTGACTTCTGGACTTCTGCTGATGGAAACAAAGGAACACACCCTTGCTGCACTAAAGAACAGGCTAAACTAGTTAGATCAAGTATGATCACTCACAAGTTTTATTGCAGCTTCTAAAAGGTGGAAAATCACAATAAACATTTCTAAGAATGCTTTTGTAAGATTCAGCTATTAAAAGAATAACAACTACACATGGTTATAAAAATTTTGTTTTCAGCTAATAATAATGGAGAAACAACAGGGAGCAGAATTACTCATTCATAATAAGACAATCACAAATGTTTACTATACAAAAATAAGCTGTTAGGTCCACATTGCCTGCAGCTGTAAGCGGGACTTGTTTCTGGTGAGGGTTGGACTCCGCCAAGGTTGCCCTGTGTCACTGATTCTGTTCCTAATCTTTATGGACAGAACGTCTAGGCTCAGCCAAGGTGTTGTCTTTGCTTTTTGCAAATGATGTGCTTGGGTTGGCTTGATCAGATCGTGATCTCCAGCTTTTGCTGGAGCAATACCCAGCCGAGTGTAAAGTTGTGTTCATTTCAATGGCAACACCAGATAAAAATAAATAGGGTTTAAAAATAATTTTTATAGTTGATCAAATCACAGAGGAGTAGAAAGCCCATATTTTTAAAAAACATGTTCAATTGACAAAAATGAATAAAAATAGCCAAAATATTCCGAACAGCTGATTAATCTGCAGTGATTCTGCATAAGTGACACATGTGTTACAGTAGTTGCAAACCACTCAGACTGCTGTTGTAGAATATTATGGAAAATCACCCAGGGGAATAATTCTGACACAGCACCAACACATTCAGCTGAGCGAGAGCACTACATGCATGACTGAAAAAAGGACTGAAATTATGAAAAGTGTGAAAGAAAAAAAAAGCAAATGCAGCTTGTGGTTGTTGTACCTGTCGAAGAGGTGAAGCAGAAATAGCAGGAGTGTAGTGAACAGGCAGGTTGATAGGTGAGGGACTTTTAGGAGGAGTCAGGTACTAAAGGGCAAGGAGAAGAAGAAAAGAATTGACAAGGAGGGACTAGGACAAACTCAGAGAAAGCCTAAAAGGAAAACCACTGGGATGTTAAATAGAGCTTTAACCAGAAGAACATAAGAAACAGACCTGCATCTCCTCTTCTTGGGCAGGCACATCTCTGGAGTACTGCAGGAACTGAGCCACGTAGGTCATAATGGACTTCTCATCTGGATCTCTGACGTCCACATCTGCATCAACATCACAGTCCTCCGTGATCAACCTCACTATAACAACCCTCTCAGAGCTTCACAACCAACACAAGAAAATGCTCCAGAAGTATGGGGACTTCAGTTCTGTTAGGAACAAATGTGGGGAGGGGAGGTGGGATTTCTAATTGCTAAGAAATGTTCAGGGCATCAATGCTGCCATGGTAATAAACCAGTAGGCAGACCAGAGGAAACAAATGAGGGATTTGTATGAGATTTATGCAAACAAACAACAAGAGAGTCATCAGACCGTTCCATCGTCATTCAGCTCTCCCTCAGGCTCATTGAAGAGGTCTCAATTAGAACATTTAACAACACTCTGAATAAGTAACTCTGTTTAGAATGGTGGTAAGGAGACCTTCCAACCTCAAAGACTTGGAGCTCATCACCAAAGAAAAATCTTCTACTTATCAAGTAGCTTTTAGCAGGTTTCCTCTGGTATTTTAAAGGGTTTGATGAGGTTTTCGTACGGATGACATGACATTTTGTTTTAAATTGTAATTATAATAGGAAATTTGAATCCGATAATTCTGTGTGTAACGGCATTTAACTTTTAACAATTGAACTTGATAATTTTTTAAGGCTTTTCAACAAAACATACGTTAGCATGCAGTATGCCTATATTCGATAACTGTTTAGGAAAAACTATTTTGGTCAGGTGCACTAGGTTTTACAGATTTTAGATATTATTTATTATTTACACTAAGAAATCAAATGCTGACCTAAATCACTGACTTTTAGCTTGACAGCCTTTCACTGAAAACTGATCTTTATCCAATCAGTGAACTCACCACACCTCAGTAAAAGCATTGCTTAAGGTGTCACTCTAAGAGTGAAAGCTTTTACTGAGTCAAGGAGACTACAAACTTGATTATTTTCAGTATCAGACAGGTTTAAATATGAGGTCACAAGAAGCACAGAATCTTTAAAGGAGCATGGGGCAGAATGAAGAAACGAAACTCACGAGCGACGCGGCCGGCGCTGCAAGTTACTGCAGCCAGCCACACAGGAGCGTGCACAAACGCTTCACAAAAAAACACACCTCTTCACAGTGACATACTTCTTTTTCTTAGTGCCACTTTTTAGTGGGCTGTGAGTCGTCCTTGGTCGTTTCCCAGTTGCAGAAGAGAAGAATCCATTCTCACAATTAAATCAATGGAGGTCTGCGACCATTTTTCTTCCTCTTTTAAAGCTGTCGAGAATGCGCACACCGTGTCAATTGACGTCACATCCGTAGGACAGCGCGGGAAATTCGGTCCCCGAACTGCAGCACATTTTGCAGCACACAGCCAGTGTAAGAAAATGGAACGATACATGGGTGGGCTCATTCTTTTTGGTTTATAACGCTTCATCACCCAACAGCATTAAACAACTGGACATGGATGTTCATTTTATTTACAAATCCTGCCCCCTGTTCCTTTAAGGAGCTATTTAAGAGGAAACTATTTTCTAAAGAATTAGCTGTTAGTGTAGGCTGCATGTGAGACCTTCAGTGGGTAACAGAAATGCTGAGTAGAGTACAACAAAGCTGAAAGTGATAGCTTAAATGCAGGCTTTAATGCTATTTTAGACTAAATTGGCTTTACTCAAAAAGTACAGGGATCGACCCACTCGGGTAAACACACTTTGGACCTTGTACTGACATACGGTATTGAGTGTGAGGAAATAACAGTCCACCCACATAACCCGGTCCTGTCTGACCACTTCTTGATAACTTTTGAATTTACTTTAACTGACCATCTTAAATCTGAAAGAAAAATTTCATTATAGTAGAGCTTTATCAGACAATGCTGTAACAATTTTTAAAGAATCTGTTCCATTCTTACTTTCCTTAGTGTCTCAGAGTAACACAGTGGATGGCAGCAATTCTATCTCTAACCCTTCAGAAATTGATGATCTGGTTCACAGCGTTACGTCCTCATTGCGTTTGGCATTAGATAGTGTAGCCCCCTTAAAAAAGAAAGTGGCTAGCCATAGGAGGCTGACTCCTTGGTTCAACGCAGAGTTGCGTACTTTAAAGCAGAATACTAGGAAGTTGGAGAGAAAATGGCGCTCTACACATCTAGAGGATTCCTATTTAACTTGGAATAAAAATCTACTGCTCTATAAAAAGACCCTTCGACAAGCTAGAACAGCATATTTTTCATCATTAATAGAGGCGAATAAAAACAATCCTAGGTTTCTTTTTAGTACAGTTGCCAAACTTACACAGAGTCATAGCTCTGTTGAGCCAACTATTCCCCCAGCTCTTAGCAGTGATGATTTTATGGGATTCTCCATAAATAAAATGAATTCTATTAAAAATAAAATCATTGGCATCCTCCCAAACATGATTACTTCTTCCTCAGTAAATGACACAGCATCGGAAAGAACTGTAGAACCTAATTTGTGCTTAGGCTGTTTTGATCCAGTCGAGCTTTTGGAATTATCAAGAATATTAGCCTCATCTAAACCTTCAACTTGTATGTTGGACCCAATCTCAACCAAATTATTTAAAGAAGTGTTCCATTTGGTTCCTGGCCCCATTTTGGATATGATGAATATATCCTTAGTAAACGGATACGTACCACAGTAATTTTAAAATAGCTGTAATTAAACCTTTACTCAAGAAACCTTCCCTTGATTAAGATGACTTAGTGAATTACAGACCTATATCTAATCTTCCTTTCTTATCCAAAGTCCTTGAGAAAATTGTTGCTAATCAAGTCTGTGAGCATCTAAACAGTAACAAGCTGTTTGAAGAGTTTCAGTCAGGTTTTAGAGCTCATCATAGCACTGAAACAGCACTGGTGAAGGTTACTAATGATATTCTCATGGAGGACAGACTTACCAATTTTCTCCACTCTGCTACTTCCTTTTCTACTACTACTCTCCAGTTGTATTACAGTACATTCTGTTATTTCGACTGTTAACTTTGTTTTCTCTCAGTGTTTTTCTCCATAGAAGATATACCTGGTCTGGTATCCTGCTTAGCTGCAATGCCCTGTTGGACGGGGGGCATCGACTGGGATGATGCTCCCAGTAACTGAACATCGACTGTGTCCTGTTATCAACTTTTTACTTTCTGTAACATAGAAAGTTCTCTTATATCAGATCTTCTGTTCCTTCTGTGTCTCTGCTCTGTCTTCTCAAACCCCCAGACGGTCGTGGCAGATGGCCGCTCCTACTGAGCCTGGTTCTGTTGGAGGTTTCTTCCTGTTTAAGGGGAGTTTTTCTTCTCCACCGTCGCTACATGCTTGCTCAGTATGAGGGATTGCTGAAGGATTGCTGTGGTTGGAGAGTCTGCATCAACGGGGCCCAACCTCACACCAATGACTGACGCAATCTGCTGGGATTCCTTTAATATGAAAACTTTTTAACTGATTGGAATGTTTGTAGAAAAGTATTGAAATGACTTCTTCTGAAGTGCCTTCAGATGACATGTGTTGTTAATCGGCGCAATATAAATAAACTGAATTGAATTGAACAAAGTTCTATTTTATCTGAGCTTTGAAACTCTGTAAGTCATGAACCCTCTGGGCTGAGGAAATGTAGGGAGAATTTTGTAGCTTCACCAAAAATGTTAGTGTGGGGGCAGTATTGAGTAATGTTTTCAGCATACGTTTGTTGCACTTGTCTCTCCTTCTCTTCTTGTTACCAGATAAAGAATAAATGTTTTGAGGTATTTAACGCCCTCCTCTCTACATAGCTCTGTCAGCAGGATGGCCCTGTACACAAGTTTGTTACCAGCACACAAGGCAAGTTCAACATTAGCCAGAAGTCTTTTCTGGGAATACAGGTAACAGCTGTAATGCATATACTGTGGCAACAGATGGCATTGACATCAACAGTAACGGCATCAACCATCAAACGCCGAAGATCAGAGTGTGGTTAAAGCTTTGTTAGGCTACAGATTCTCCAAAAACAGTTGGATTTGGGATGGTATGTTTTATAATAGCAGATATTAAATGTCACCACTTGCACAAAAAAGTACCAAATTCAGGTACTTGCCATTGGGGTCCAGCAGTCTTGGAATCCTCAGCTCTATCTCTGCAGTGTGAAAGGCCTCCTCAAGATTTTGCTTATTGCTTCTGGCTCTGGCTTTGGACAGATCTACCAAGTTGGGTCTGAGAGCATTCAGGATCGCGAGAAAGACCACACCACTCCTCCAACTCGTCTTGAAGTCTTTTATGCTTATTGAACAGCCAGCTCTGAGGAAACGAAAAAAGTTGTAAATTGGGTAAAGTATTTTCTCAACTCAAAACCAGGATTGAATTAGAAACTTCATCAAATGTTTGGGTTGTCTTTGGCAAATAAATGTAATACAAAGATTTATGGCAAAACCGAAGGGAAAACTTAAAAAGTCTGACCTTTTTCAATATAATGTGATCCTCAGGCTATATGAATTATTATTCTTTACAGTTACATACTCACCTCCTGGGCTGCCACATTGTCGTGGTGGAGGGGTTTGAGTGTCCCAATGATCCTAGGATCTATGTTATCGGGGGCTTTTTGCTCCTCGTAGGGTCACCCATGCCAATTTGGTTCTAGGTAAGGGATCAAACAAAGTGCAGCCCAAAAGACCCCTATGATGAACACAATAAATGGATCTAATGTTCCCTTGCCCGGACGCGGTTCACCCAGGCCCCCCTTTGGAGCCAGGCCTGGAGGCGGGGCACGTTGGCGAGCGCCTGGTGGCCGGGCCTTTACCCATGGAGCCCGGTCAGGCTTAGCCCGAAGAGGCAACATGGGTCCCCCTTCCCACGAGCTCACCATCTGTGGGAGGGGCCATAGGGGTTGGGTGCCATGCAGGATTGGCGGCGGCCGAAGGCGGGGACCTTGGCGGTCCGATCCTCGGCTGCAGAAGCTGGCTTTCGGGACGTGGAACGTCACCTCTCTGGTGGGGAAGGAGCCGGAGCTGGTGTGCGAGGTTGAGAGGTTTCGACTGGACATCGTCAGACTCGCCTCGACGCACGGCTCTGGCTCTGGAAACCGTCTCCTTGAGAGGGATTGGACTCTCTTCCACTCTGGAGTTGCCCCGCTGAGAGGCGCCGAGCTGGGGTGGGCAAACTTGTTGCCCCTCATCTCGGTCTCTGCGCCTGTGCGTTGGGGTTTACTCCGGTGAATGAGAGGGTAGCCTCCCTCCGCCTACGGGTGGGGGGACGGGTCCTGACTGTTGTTTGTGCTTACGCGCCAAACGGCAGATCAGATTACCCACCCTTTTTGGAGTCTTTAGAGAGGGTGCTGGAGAGTGCTCCTCCCGGGGACTCCCTTGTTCTGCTGGGGGACTTCAACGCTCACGTGGGCAATGACAGTGAGACCTGGAGGGGTGTGGTTGGGCGGAATGGCCCCCCCGATCTGAACCCGAGTGGTGTTTTGTTATTGGACTTCTCTGCTCGTCATGGATTGTCCATAACAAACACCATGTTCAAGCATAAAGGTGTCCATATGTGCACTTGGCACCACGACACCCAAGGCCGCAGCTCGATGATCGACTTGGTCGTTGTCTCATCTGATCTGCGGCCGCATGTTTTGGACACTCGGGTGAAGAGAGGGGCTGAGCTGTCCACTGACCACTACCTGGTGGTGAGTCGGCTCCGATGGTGGGGGAGGACGCCGGAAAGACCTGGAAGGCCCAAACGTGTTGTGAGGGTCTGCTGGGAACGTCTGGCAGAGTCTCCTGTCAGAAGGAGCTTTAACTCACACCTCCGGCAGAACTTTGAACACGTCCCGGGGGAGGCGGGGGGCATTGAGTCCGAGTGGACCATGTTCTGCGCCTCCAATGTCGAGGAAGCTGACCGAATCTGTGGCGGCAAGGTGGTCGGTGCCTGTCGCTGCGGCAACCCCCGAACCCGCTGGTGGACACCGGCGGTAAGGGATGCTGTCAGACTGAAGGAGTCCTATCGGGTCTTTTTGGCTTGTGGGACCCCTGAAGCAGCTGATAGGTACCGGCAGGCCAAGCGGGATGCGGCTCGGATAGTCGCTGAGGCAAAAACTCGGGCGTGGGAGGAGTTTGGAGAGGCCATGGAAAACGACTTCCTTACGGCTTCGAAGCGATTCTGGTCCACCATTCGTCGTCTCAGGGGGGGAAGCGGTCTGCCATCAACACTGTTTACAGTGGGGATGTGTGCTGCTGACCTCGACGTGGGACTTTTGGGTCGGTGGATGGAATACTTCGAAGACCTCCTCAATCCCACCGGCAAGCCTTCCAATCTGGAAGCAGGGTTTGGGGACTTTGGGTCGGGCTCTCCAATCTCTGGTGCTGAGGTCACCGAGGTCGTTAAAAAGCTCCTCGGTGGCAAGGCTCCGGGGGTGGATGAGATTTGACCAGAGTTCCTCAGGGCCCTGGAGGTTGTGGAGCTGTGTTGGTTAACGCGGCTCTGCAATATCGCGTGGACATCGGGGGCAGTTCCCTTGGATTGGCAGACCGGGGTGGTGGTCCCCCTGTTTAAAAAGGGGGACCACAGAGTGTGTTCCAACTACAGGGAGATCACACTTCTGAGCCTACCTGGTAAGGTCTATTCAGGGGTTCTGGAGAGGAGGCTCTGACGGATAGTCGAACCTCGGATCCAGGAGGAACAATGGGGTTTTCATCCTGGCTGTGGAGCACTGGACCAGCTCTACACCCTCAGCAGGGTCCTGGAGGGTGCGTGGGAGTTCGCCCAACCGGTCTACATGTGTTTTGTGGACTTGGAGAAGGTGTTTGACCGTGTCCCTCGGGGGGCCCTGTGGGGGGTGCTCCGGGAGTATGGGGCACCGGGCCCCTTGATACGGGCTGTTAGGTCCTTGTACGACCGGTGCCAGAGTTTGGTTCACATTGCCGGCAGTAAGTCGGGCTGGTTTCTGGTGAGAGTTGGACTCCGCCAAGGTTGCCCTTTGTCACCGATCCTGTTCATAGCTTTATGGACGCGATTTCTAAGCGCAGCCAAGGTGTTGAGGGGATCCGTTTGGGTGACCTCGGGATCGGGTCTGTGCTTTTTGCAGATGACGTGGTCCTATTGGCTTCATCGGAACGTGATCTACAGCTTTCGCTGGGGCAGTTCGCAGCCGAGTGTGAAGCGGCTGGGATGAGAATCAGCACCTCCAAATCCGAGGCCATGGTCTTGAGCCGGAAAAGGGTGGGGTGCCTTCACCGGGTCGGGGATGAGGTCCTTCCCCAAGTGGAGGAGCTTAAGTATCTGGGTGTCTTGTTCACGAATGAGGGAAAAATGGAGCGGGAGATCGATAGACGGATTGGTAGGGCATCTGCAGTAATGCGGGCGCTATACCGGTCTGTCGTGGTGAAGAGAGAGCTGAGCCGAAAGGCGAAGCTCTCGATTTACCGGTCGATCTACGTTCCTACCCTCATCTATGGTCACGAACTCTGGGTGGTGACCGAAAGAACGAGATCACGGATACAAGCGGCTGAAATGAGTTTCCTCCGTAGAATGTCTGGGCTCTCCCTTAGAGATAGGGTGAGAAGCTCAGTCATCTGGAAGGGGCTCAGAGTAGAGCCGCTGCTCCTCCACATTGAGAGGAGTCAGTTGAGGTGGCTCTGGCATCTGGTCAGGATGCCTCCTGGACGCCTCCCTGGAGAAGTGTTTTGGGCACGTCCCACCGGGAGGAGGCCCAGGGGAAGACCCAGGACACGCTGGAGGGACTATGTTTCTAGGCTGGCCTGGGAACGTCTTGGGATTCCTCCTGAGGAGCTGTAACAAGTGGCTGGGGAGAGGGAGGTCTGGGTCTCTTTGCTTAGGTTGCTGCCCTCGCGACCCGATCCCGGATTAGCGGAAGAAAATGGATGGATGGAGTGACATACAGCGATGCTATTTTAAATCAGGCCAGTTGGGCTGCTGAATGGTGTACACATGTTTGTGTCAACTGAAGTTCTAAACAGATTAGCTTGATAATGTAAAGGGAGATTTACCACCCCATATTCACAGGCATTAGAATCCACATATGCAGCAATATGATCCATTATAAATGCAGAAACAGAGAAAATACAAATTCCTCCTTGACCAGTAATGCCAATGAGTTCAGCACACCTGTGGCACTGCTCCCGCACCCACAGCAACAGGGCCTTCTTAGCAGAAACTCGAAAGCGGCTGTGTAAAGGAGAGCCTTTGGGAGGAACAGGGCTGCTGCTGGCAGAGCGACTCGAGAGTGTGGAGCGAGTGTCCAAACTGGCCAAAGACTCCATGGAGGACTGACGGGAATCAAATGAGAGACAGCTGGCCAATTCCTCAATCTGGCAAAAACAAAAACATTAAAAGCTTGAAGTCATAGACAATCCAGAAGTTCCTAATAAGTTTGCCTACTTTTACTGTTATTGTAAAATTCTTCATCTGTTATCTGAACTGAGCTAAAGTCTTAGCTAACACAAAGCTTCCAACTCTGTTTTCTGATGTGATCATGTAAAACATATGAAATAAGCCATCCCCAACAGGGAGCAAATAAAAAAGGAAGAAGAGGAAGTAGAAGTGAACTTACATGATACTGAAGAATGATTGTCCATATGAGGCCCAGGATGATGGCGGGTTTACCATCAGTGATATCAGGAATGTTTATGTTGACTAATTTGATCTGCAGAGACATGCATATGTTTGTTATTTTAACCAGATGTACATTTTTTATTCATTTAAATATGAATACAATATTGTTACACACTTTGCTGCTTGTACCCCTAATGAAGGAATCATTCTATTCTGTTCATCATTTGTGTAGGTTTTAAATGTCAACAGGAAATTTTGTTGGTTTGATTAATTTTGTTTGCTTTTTTATGCTTGGTTTCCAGGCCTCTTAATAAAATCTATAGGTGTTAGATCGCCTTTAACTGAACAGCAGATAAATAAAAAAATGTCTATGTTATTTTAGGGATTAAGATAGTTACTATAAATTGCTGGAATTGAATAAAGATAAGTTTAACTGATTCAAGAATAGGTTAAGTTAGACTTCTTAAAATATAGTGGACCCTCTAAATACAAATGTATTTTATTCAACAGGCAATTTGCATCTTGAATATTCACATGTGGAAACAATTTATTTCCTTTTGAGAATAAAGGAAACTGAAATAATTTATTCAAGTCCAAATAAAGTCATGATTTACTGAAGTAAAAGTCCATAATTTTGTGTCTAAAGTCATTAAATTACTATCTCAAATCTGACTCCATACTTTGGCAAATAAGTAATACTGGGACATTGCATGAAGTCAAGAAACAAATATGTTACTGCTGTTTTCTTTAAAATCTCACTGAAAGAGACAGTGGAATCAGCTCAAATCTTCTATCTGCTCAACAAACTTGTACAGCGAAATCAGGAATGAATCTCTAGTGGGAACCAGTGGCTACAAAAGGGCACACCCATACATGTTGTTTTTCCATACTGTGTTAGAAATATGACACCCCAAATGCTAGGCAATTGCACAATATGAACTTCTCACTTTATGTAAACCCACTTCCAATCAATTCTGGTCATTTTATCTAATAGGTCAAAGTAGTATTTTGTTAGTGAAGCCAATGTACTCTAAAAATGTAACTTTGAATGCCAGATGTTCTGATCACTGCCAGATAAATCAAGATGCTACAACCTTTGCCCTAAGGTACAAGTTTTTATCTATATCATCATCACTGGTCTGCATATGATCCAAATGGTATCACAATCAGTCTATTCCTACTGCTTGCTCAGCTGTTTTTGTCAGCTTAGTAATATTCATATTTTTCAGATCTTTTTGCAGTGAGTCATCTTACATTCTCATGAATGAGACCAAAAAAGTTCTCAGCATAAATTTTAGACATACAATTTGCCTTTTCATTTACCGATTTTTTCTTCAGAAAGGAAAGTGCTTTCTCAATGTTGCTTCTGCTTTGAAACATTCCTTTGCTTTTGTCCCGATTCTGTAAAAACAAAACCAATGAATGAAGGGATGGATGGATTAGAACAATTTTTGGCTTTTAGGTGGGAAGTTTAGACAATACTCACGATGCGCTGACCACTCATCACCTCCAGCAGGTCCAACAGCTTGGAGCCATCCCGGAAATCATTAAACAGATCTACTATCATAGATGGTGGTCTCCGCTGTCACAAGACACATATACATGTCATTAAAGTCACTACATCGAGCTCCCCAGATGTTCTCCAGCCCTCCATATATTTCAAGATAACCATCTAGCACATTTCAAGCTCATGCCATGAATAAACCAAAAACAAAAAAGAATGAATGGTGCGTCGGTGGTCAATCCGGTTCGGACCTGGTGCGTGCCTGACCGGGCCTGGGTGGACCGGTGTGTCAGTCGGCTGATGTGCTGTGCTGATGTCTTCCTTTCGTTGGTTGGGGCACCTTATTCGGGGGTGCCAGGTTTGGGATTGTTGGGAGGTGCCTGTTCGGTGGCTCACCGGGATATGGATCCAGCGCCTCTGCTAGTTCCATCACCTGTTCTGTGTGCATTGTGCATGGTCGGTTCATTGGCGAGTTGGACTGGCCCTGGCCTTTGTTGGATGCCTGGTCTCAGTGCTCTGCGTTGTGCAGGATCAGGATTTAGGAGCTGGTACAACTTGGTGTTCAGGTGTTGGCTGGGCTTGGCCTGGGGATGCCGTCCGTCCGCTGCGGCTATCGGTGGGGCATCCCTACGTGGGGCAGGGGTAGGGCGCTGGGATGTTGGCGGTGGGAATTGTGCCGTGGTGGTGCTTGTCGGCCGGCCGTGACCCCCGCGGTGTCGGGGGCCCCTCGTCGGCCGGTCTATGGTCGGGTCCCTGCTGGGAGTGGGGCGCCCCTGGGCCCCGGCTCTCTCGGTCCACGGACAGGCCCGCCCTGGCACATCCGGTTGCCGGCGGGGCCCGTGGGCTCTTCACTGCTGCCCCGGGCCCCTGCATCGAAGCCGCTGGACGTTCCCCAAGGGTTCTCCTCTGCCCCTCTCTTGGGGGATGCGGTAAGCCCCACACTGGTCTGCCTTGGGCTCTGGGTGTCCTTTGGACGTCTTGGCTCCGATCTCCTTCATGTCTCCATCAATTCCTGGGAGACGGGTTGATGTCTGCTCACACCAGCTATCGAACACTCTTATGGAGAAACCTTACATGCACCAGCATGCTCACACACACACATAGATGTGGTGTCTCTGGTGTTTACAGATATATTCTTGGGCTGAGGTTATCATTACTAGATCTTGATTAATCGGTACCATGAGTTTTTGTGTGACATTGTTGTTGTATTTTTATAACCATTTTTGTGTGATTTGGTTGTGTAGTTCACAATGTTTGGTTTGTTTTGTCGATGTTCCTTTTCCGTATTTTTTTTTTTTTTTTCTCTGCCGTCCTTTGGGTATGGAGGCAGACTTCGATGTCTTCCTGTGTTTTCTTTGTTCCCCTTCCTCTCTTGTATTTTCAACACACTCTTTCTCTTGACTTTTTGTTTCCTACCTCTCTTCTTAATCTTCTTTTTTCATCCCCTTTATTTTCCATCTCCGTGTCCATAACATCGGAAAATAAAACCCACAGCAATTTATAATAAAGATTTATCAAGTGGAGTACTATAGCAAAAGCTCTAGTGCAGATGAAGTCATTCAGTTGAAAATGTCCTTTTGAATTAAATAAGCCACTTGGAAAAGCACCTTATGAAATAAAAGCTTACTTTGAGAAAAACACATTTAAGAATAAAAACTGATGGAATAAAATAAAAATGGCTAAAAAATAAAATGTATAATTAGGAAAAAATAATAATCAAATTATGTTTTTAATATTTTTTACAAAATCTCCCAAACTATCAGGCGTCGTGTCGACGTATATTTGGAAACCCCAAGATGCTAGGCAGGCTTCTCTGTCAGAGACAATGAGAGCTACTGACATCTGATAGCAGCTTGCAAACAATATCAATAGTGACGATATAAATATTATTTAATTAAGCCCAACCAGAGACAGAGAGACTTTTCTACTGGATTCGTGATTCAAGAATGGAGAAAACATCTTAAACCAGGGACTGTGGACTTTGACTTTGCACCGCTGTCTGCCGATCAAATAAATGGCAGCGATGAGTAACAACATTCCTGGGAAATTAAATGGAAATTATTAATTATATTGTGTTATATTCAGTATGGTGGAGAAAGCTCAGCTGAAAATTTATCACTTTCAAAAAGGAAATCTTGGAAATCTTTCAACCCACATGCAGAATCAAACAGTGAGTCAAATAGTACTGAAAGATTAATTCACAGTGGAGCATGAGCAGCTTTTCCGGGCAGCTCCCTCATGCACTGTGGAGGAAGCTGCAGGTTTTACCAACAACATTTTTAAGAATGCTCATCACAGACATGCAGCCATTGTGGAGAACACAGGATTTAAGGTTATGACACAAGTTTTTATTTGCCAAAAACTCCATTTCCTTAAGAAGACATTTCACATATTTAATGGTGCAAAGGTACACAGAAATAACAGCTAAATTGAAGAGTGTGCTTAAGGAGACAGACAGTGTTGCACTAACAACAGACATTTGGACGAGTGTGGCCACAGACTCTGTGAAGTTGAATCAACCGAGTTGAAGTTTTGTAAAATAAAATTTTCAGGAATAACCAACAATTGCTTGGTCATTTTAAAAGGTTATTCATATTTCATAAACACACCACTGATAACGTTGTTTACAAACACAAAAATGTAATTTATCCGATTACTCAATTAATCGATAAAAAAATCGATAGAATACTCGATTACAAAAATAAAGTCCTTGAGAAAATAGTTGCTAATCAAGTCTGTGAGCATCTAGACAGTAACGAGCTGTTTGAAGAGTTTCAGTCAGGTTTTAGAGCTCATCATAGCACTGAAACAGCACTGGTGAAGGTTACTGATGATATTCTCATGGCCTCAGATAATGGACTGGTGTCTGTTCTGGTTTTGTTAGATCTCAGTGCTGCTTTTGACACAGTCGATCATAATATTCTCTTAGAAAGGCTTGAACATGTTGCAGGGATCAAAGGAACAGCACTAGGCTGGTTTAAATCATATTTGTCTGATAGATTCCAGTTTGTTCAACTAAATGATCAATCTTCTTCACTCTCAAGGGTTACTTGTGGAGTTCCACAGGGTTCTGTGCTTGGACCAATTCTTTTCGCCATATATATGCTCCCAATTGGTAGAATCATTAGACAGCATGGGATACATTTCCACAGCTATGCCAATGATACACAACTATATTTATCCATAAATCCTGATGAACCCAGTCATTTAGGTAGATTACAGGCATGTCTGGAAGACATAAAAACATAGATGACTCTAAACTTTTTGCTCTTAAATTCTGACAAGACAGAAGTTGCTGTCTTTGGACCAGAAGTTCTAAAACAGAAACTGATTAGTCAATCACTTCATCTGGATGGCATTAAATTGGCCCCCAGTAATAACATAAAGAACCTCGGCGTTATTTTTGACCAAGAGTTGACATTTAACTCCATATTAAACAGGTTTCTAGGATTTCTTTCTTTCACCTCCAGAATATTGCTAAAATTAGAAACATCCTGTCCAGGAGTGATGCTGAGAAACTAGTCCATGCATTTGTTACCTCAAGGCTGGACTACTGTAATTCTTTACTATCAGGTACCATACCATACCATACCAAGTTTATTTATAAAGCGCACTTTATGACAGCATGAGAGCTGACCAAGGCGCTGCACATTGAAAAACAAACATATAAAGATAAAAATAAGATAATAATCAATAGATAAAAAAGAATAAAAATAAATTTAAAAGGCAATAAAATATAAAATAGATCAAATGAAATTATGTCGAAGTAAAGGCTAAAGAATAAAAGTAAGTTTTGAGTTGTCACTTATAGTGTGCAAGGGTTGGCGACAGCCTTACTGGAAGCGGAATACGATTCCAGAGTGAAGGACCACAGACTGAAAAAGTGCGGCTGCCATGGCCTTTATATCTGGCTTTGGGAACTTGGAGTAGATGCTGCTCTGCTGACCTCAGGGACCGTGCTGGAATGTATGGAGAAAGTAAGTCAGAAAGGTATGTGGGTGCCAAGCCATGAAGGGCTTTATACTTTATAAACAAACATTAAAATCTTAAATTCAATTCTGAAGCGGACAGGCAGCCAGCGCAGATTGGCCAGCGCTGGGGTGATATGTTGCCTGCTTCTAGTGTTAGTTAAGAAACAAGCAGCAGCATTCTGAACAAGCTGGAGTCGGGCAGTTGTTGATGAATTTGTCCCATATAAACATGGGTTAGAATAATCAATCTGTGAGGTGATAAAAGCATGGATGACTGTCTGAAGATGATTACTTTTTAGGATGGGCTATAGCTTAGAGAGGCGTCGCAGATGAAAAAAACAAGACTGGACTACATTGTTAACATGCGCATCCATTTTAAGAGTGGAATCCATCTGGACTCCAAGGTTACGGACTATGGCTTTTAGGTGAAAGGGAAGATAAGAGACGGTTGGGCTAGAAAGGCCATTGGCACTAAAAATAATAGCTTCAGTCTAAGATTCATTTAAAACGAGAAAATTAGCCGTTATCCAGTCTTTGACAATCAAACAATTGATTAATGGCTGCATTCCATCACCAGGTTTGACAGAAACGTAGAGCTGACAATCATCAGTGTATAGGTGGTATGGAATGCAATGGGCTTGTAATATGCGACCAAGAGGTAGGACATAGAGATTGAAAAGAATGGGAACAAGAATGGACCCCTGGGGGACACCACATGTTAAAGCTGCTGATGGCGAGCCCGCCGCATCTACCATTACACTGAAAGTTCTGTCAGAAAGATAGGAATCAAAACAATTTAGGTAGTCCACGAAATGCCATTAAAAGCCTTTAGTTGATCCAAAATTCAGCAGCAAGAGTTCTGATGAATATTAAAAAGAGAGATCACATTTCTCCTGTTTTGGCTTCCATTCATTGGCTCACTGTTAAATCCAGAATATAATTTAAGATCCTTCTTCTTACATACAAAGCCCTTAATAATCAAGCTCCATCATACATCAGAGATCTGATTGTTCCATATGTTCCCAACAGAGCACTTTGCTCTCAGACTGCAGGTTTACTTGTAGTTCCTAGGATTTCTAAAAGTAGAATGGGAGGCAGATCTTTTAGTTATCAGACTCCTCTCCTGTGGAACCAGCTCCCAGCTTTAGTCCGTGAGGCAGACACTCTGTTTACTTTTAAGGCCAGGCTTAAAACTTTCCTTTTTGATACAGCTTATAGTTAGAGTGGCTAAGGTCATCCTGAGCTATCTCTGTAGTTATGCTGCTATAGGCTTAGACTGCTGGAGGACAGACTTACCAATTTTCTTCACTCTGCTACTTCCTTTTCTCCTACGACTCTCCAGTTGTATTACAGTACATTCTGTTATTTCGACTGTTAACTTTGTTTTCTCTCAGTGTTTTTCTCTCCATAGCAGATATACCTGGTCTGGTATCCTGCTTGGCTGCAATGCCCTGTTGGACGGGGGGCATCGACTGGGATGATCCTCCCAGTAACTGAACATCCACTGTGTCCTGTTATCAACTTTTTACTTTCTGTAACATAGAAAGTTCTCTTATATCAGATCTTCTGTTCCTTCTGTGTCTCTGCTCTGTCTTCTCAAACCCCCAGACGGTCGTGGCAGATGGCCGCTCCTACTGAGCCTGGTTCTGTTGGAGGTTTCTTCCTGTTAAAGGGGAGTTTTTCCTCTCCATCGTCGCTACATGCTTGCTCAGTATGAGGGATTGCTGAAGGATTGCTGTGGTTGGAATGTCTGCATCAACGGGGCCCAACCTCACGCCAATGACTGACGCAATCTGCTGGGATTCCTTGAATAGGAAACTTTTTAACTAATTGGAATGTTTGTATAAATGTATTCAAATGACTTCTTGTTAAGTGCCTTGAGATGACATCTGTTGTGAATTGGCGCTATATAAATAAACTGAATTGAATTGAATCTCCTCCCAGTCCTTCGGCCCTCGACAGCCCGTCGAAGCCAGCTTCCCCTGTCAGCCCACCAGAGCCGGTGCCAGTTTCAGAGCCAGAGTCCGTTTGTGAGCCAGTCAGCCAGTCTGCCCCTTCCTACTCTACCCTGAAGTCAGCCTCTGCCTGCTCGGTCCCGTTTCTGGACTACCCAACTCCTGTTTGATTCAGTCCCGGTCAGCCAGCCAGTTCCAGAGCCAGCTTGCCCAGAGCTAGCTCAAGCTGCCATCGTGGCTGCGGTCTTCCTGGCAGTCACAGCGGCAGCTCTCCAGCGACCAACCTTGCCCCATGGGTCACCGGAGTCTCCGAAGAGGGTAAGGAAGGACCCGTCTTCGCCCACTTAGTTCCCAGAGAGGGTCATGGAGGACACGTCTCCATCGTTAGAGCTCCCAGGGAGGGTCAAGGATGACCCGTCCTTGTCACTGGAGCCTCTTCGCCGCCGACTTCCATCGGCCAAGTCTCCAGCTCCAGGCCCGCCGGCTTCCAAGCCTCTTAGTCATTGCCGCCGACCAGCCAAGCTCCTCAGCTGCTGCCTTCAGCTGTGGTCCTCCCATGTCCTTATGGGAGGACCACCGGGCCGTCCGCCCATCTCCCGTCCAGCCAGGGGACGCCACCCAGGCCATCTGCCCGGCTCCCGTCCAGCCAGGGGACGCCAACCGGGCTATCCGCCTGACTCCCGTCTTGCCAGTGGTTGCCACTCGGGCCGTCCGCCCAACTCCCGTCCTGCCAGGGGATGCCAGCCGGGCTGACCGCCCAACTCCCGTCCTGTAAAGGGACGCCATCCGGGCCGTTCACCGGAACTCCAGTTCCTCAGGGGTCGTCCTCCTGGCCGTCCACCCGACATCCAGGGGCGTACCCACAGAGACTCAGGCCCTCCTTCCATGGGCCCCCTCCACCCACCCTGGGAAGGGTATGGCATCTGGATAACCCTTCACCTTCCCTCACTCAGCGTTCGATCATTGTCGATGTATCCATGATGTGTTATCCTGCTTTTATTCACTCCATTAAATATCCTTGCACTCGTTTGGGTGCTTGCTGCACACACCACACACCTCCTGACATCTATATAAGTTGTGTTTGAGAGTACAGCTGCAAGGGAGAGGTTACACGTTCAAAAGTGACTGTACAAACTTTTTATAGATAACAGTTCTCAAGGACATACACACAGAGACTGATGTTCTAGCTGTGCTAATCGCTTACATGAGGCACTGAAGCTAGTTTAAAATGTAAACTCAGTAATCGTTTTGTGTTTGGTTCAAGATATTAGTAAAACCTGTTTTGCAGCGAGATCTCTCCAACATGAGGTGTGATGTCAAATATTCTACTATTATAAATATTTAATGTCTGCTAACAGGAAGCAGAAGAAATGTTAGAAAACAAATGTATATTTTCAATGCTGTTCATTTAACAGCTTATATTAGAGTAACTGAATTTAAATTGCTTTAAAAAAAATGGAAATCAGAAAGTGGCCCAAAACAGATCAGTGCATCTCCAACGAAAGCTTAAGGCTTCATCAGCCATATTTTTAGCCAACACACTGAGCGCTGGCCTCCACATTCACTTAACACAGATGCATTTAAAGCAGCTGTAGCACTGTCTCTCCCCTTAAACTGGCACTATCCTTCTCACAGGTGTCCAAACCCTCCTCTGAATGACTCATCACATCCTATAAGGTTCAGTTGTTAGTAGAACTAGAAGTTTCTGTAATTTTCTGCTTTAGTTATTCTTGTAAAACAGGAACACAGTTAGGATAAAAAGTTTTGAGACTGAAAAACAAACAAACAGATTTTTCCCAAACTTGCACTGCAGACATCTGAAAACAAGACTGACTGGAAAAGGTGAGTGCTAAGAAGAGTCCCTTGTCATGTTATCAGTGAAGCCTCCTCGTATTGTTTATGTGTGGGGTTGCTTCTTGAACAGAAAAGTGCTCACTCAAAATGCTGCCTAGGAATAAAGGTTGGGATCAAATCATATTTCAAGAGCAACTTTGCCCAACAATCCGGGGACTGGCGTTGGTGACATTTTGTTCTCACTTTTACAGTGATCAGTTTTAAGTTATTAAGACAAAATCTTCTTATAGTCTTCTGCAAAGAGAAGTGGTCCCATTTGAACCATCACGGAGTTACTTAAAATGATTTTGGTTGCATCAATTATCAAAATCTGACAGATGAGCTAACTGCCCCAAATGGGGATCAAAGGCAAAATGAATGGAACATGCTATAATATCAAGTTCCTGAATTTAGATTAAGTCAGAAGCAATCTGGTGATTAACTGTTTCCACTCCAGTTGAGCACTGTGTCACTAAGCAAGTGGGTTAAACTCAGGGATTAAAACCCTGACATATCTGATTTACATTGAAAACCTACTGACACTTTGCATAAACTTGATGTTCTTTTCGATAAAAGCATTTTAAACTAACTTCAGTATATCAGAAAGACATCTAATGAATAATAATGATGCAACAATAAAATTAGTCAAAAACTACATTACTCAGGTTCTGGCCATCAATATATAGGGTTGAAGATTTTTTCTGTTTTCATTGTTTTTATGTAAGCAAGCCTGCTGATCCATCTTTTACTTGTTTATTAGTGTCAGAATAAACTTTGGGCTAGTCCAAAATGAAACAGGCTTCTACTTGTTGTTGTAGCTCTAGGAGTCAACATGATACAACCCCATACCTGTATTAGAGCAAAGGAAGGTGGTCCTGCCTGTTGCTGTCAGTCCACCTGCTGTAAACCCTGACTGTTATTTTTAGGTCCACCCCCCTCAAAAATCACATGCTACTATGACCTCCACTCCGCTGTCCTTCACTGCTACTTTCATGGCTGATCTCCAATATGTGAGACAAAGAGTGCAGAGAGATGACAGCTAACTCAATTCAGGTTCAGAAACTTTTGCATCAATGTTACAGAAAAAAAAATAGCCAATACATTTTCAACAGAAAAGCAAAACTAATAGAAAGAATTTCTAAATTTCTAAATTCCTTTAGAATAAATTTGGTTTATGGGTGACAAACTACCATGCTGAAATATAGTGAGTATTAAAATACTTAACATCTAATTCTTTAATACCTAATAAAATAGAATACTATAATACTTAATAATAACATAAATTTGTTTAATAAAGGAAAGTAATCAAATGAAAACTTCTTTATGAAATCACAGGGCTTGATTCAGTGTTTGCTGTAAGCACCCCACATTTTTAGCAGGAACAAAATCAGTCAGACGTTTTCTATGGTCTTTAGGCAGAGTTTGTTTCATTGCTGTAACACTCTTACCATCAATCTCAGTGATATTGTAAGTTCAGAGAAGGTTTGCCAATGACATTTTGCTGACCTCTTCATGGTTTTTGTGGAAGACATATACAACACTGAAAGTCTTAGTTGCTGGATATGATAATGTCATACATAATGGATTATTAGATCATCCCAATCTTGATTCGAATCGGAGATTGTCAACCTGATCAGCCCTTTAAGCAGCCAGTTCAAAATTCAGACATTTGATGTATTTTAGATCTGTGAACCATTTGTTAATGCCGCCACACTGACAATGCTCCTTACTATGCAACTACAACTATTTTCAATGAGGTGTCAAAAAAATCAGAGGAATGCTGACAGGTTAAATGGAAAGCGTGTTTTCTATGACATGTGGAAGAATGACTGTTTTTATTCATCCTTTGAGAAAGATCAAGACTTTCAGTAGATAACAGGAAGGTTGAACAGACTACAATAAGGTTGTATTTTCAACCTCAAAATTGTCTCCTCTAATTATACGTCCTTTTAAGACAACTGTCTGGAAAAACTGGATGTTGATTACAATGTCTGGAGCTCTTCCTGTTCTGGATTTATTTGCCATATTCAGGTCAGTAAATGGAAATGTACTCAGCGTACTTTGGTTCTGGAGGTATTTTCATGCGAAGACGAAGTAGGATAAGAAAGGCTTTGAGACACCTAGTTGTTGTGTGACGCTAAAATGTGGCAGGTTGCAGTGATGTGTCAGCCGCGAACAGAACAGCTCTTAGAGCCGGCTCTTTGAAGTAATCGGTCAGAGCCTGACAGGAGCCACTTTTTTTTTCTTCTGCTGCACATTGGGAGTGGGAGCAGGAGGGAGGGGAAGGGGGTTACACACAAAGATAGCACCACAAACACACAGAGAAACGGAAGGGTTTAAGAGGAGAGAAAAAAAAGTGCTACAGACAAAACGTGCAGGAAAGGTGAGAAAATTTGTGACAGAAGGTAACAAAGCAAAATTTAGGTGCATTTCAATTATATTGATGATTCAAAGAGATTCATTCTTCTCTGAAATCCTTAACAGAAACATTAATAATGCACGGACTCTGTTTGCAACAGTGGAAAGACTACATTGGTGTAGATTCTCAGTCATCCAGGACATGACATTGTTGAGAGTTTAAATGAAGGCAACTGGACTTTTCTTGTTGTCTTGAATACGTTTCGTCTCTCATTCTAGAGGCTTCTTCAGTTCTGAAAACTGGATTGGGAGTATCAGATTTATAAATCTAAGGTTAAGGCTCAATAATGGGGCTATCGTTATACCTAACGAGGCTATCAGGGTTGCGTAAGCTTCAAAGCACTAAGCAATCTTGGTGATGTAAGAGGCGTTAACAGTGAAACGACCCCGATTATGTAACTATGCGCTGTTTTGGTCACATACCTCAATATGTGAGTTTTGGTGAAGCTTCTTGGGTAGGCAACTCAAGGCTGCTTTGTATGTGTTTGAAAGGGGGAAACTCAAACCACCTCCTCTTTTCAAGGTTGGTTTCATAAGTTTTACGTCGATGGCTTCTTTCACTCCTCTCTCAAACCATCTGTCTTCTCTATCTAAAATGTGTACATTATTGTCTTCAAAAGAGGGACCTTTGTCCTTTAGATGTAGATGGGCTGCTGAGTCTTGGCCTGATGAGTTGGCTCTTCTTTGTTGAGCCATCCTTTTGTGTAGTTGATGTTTCTTTTCTCCAATGTACATTCCTCACTGCACTGGACTGCATATACTATGCCACAAGCTCAGTGGCATGGTATATGTAGCAGCATTCTGCACCAATTGTAGGCAGGCAAGAGAGAAGGATGAATACCATATAAGATAGCATTAGATAAATCAAGCCGAGCGTGATGAAGGCATGTATAATGGACGGAAGATGGGATCTTTGCAAAATGGGTTTGAGCCTGGAAAGCCTTTGAAGGTGGAAGAAACAAGATTTTACAACCTGATTAACATGAACATCTATTTTCAAGGAAGAATCAATTTTTACCCCAAGGTTAGAGACATATTTTTTAAGCTTGATCGGAGAAAAGAAAGGTTGTGGTTGGATGTTGAAGAGGATCTGGGACTAAAAATAATAATCTCAGTTTTAGCCTCATTTGAAAGCAGAAAATTCGTAGCCAGACAGTTTTTTATGTCATTTAAACAATCGATAAGAGGCAAAAGTGAGTCACTATTTTTTTAACGAGACATATAATTGGCAATCATCAGCTTAGAGATGGTAATCGACATGATGATGCATAAAAATGTCACCTAGCGGCCGAATATATAAATTAAAACGTAGGGGTCCAAGGATGGAGCCCTGAGGAACACCACAGGTTATGGGTGCAGAAGGGGAAACACACCCATCCATCATGACGCTTATGGACCTATCACAAAAACAAGAAGAGAACCATTGGAAAGCCGTCCCTTGAATGCTATACATTTGGTTTAGGCGGGACAGTAGGATTTTATGGTCCACAGTGTCAAAGGCGGCAGACAAATCTAATAGAACAAGCAGGACATCATAGCCAGAATCCATATTAAATAAAATGTCATTAAAAACACGGACATAAAGAAAATTTCTAGGATTAAAGGACAGATGACGTTTTTCTTTAGTCAGATTGATTATTGACAGTGTCTTCACAGGTCTGCCTAAAAAGTCAATTAGACAGCTGTAGCTGATCCAGAACGCTGCTGCTCTTGTCCTCACTGGAACCAGGAAAGTAGAGCACATCACCCCAGTTCTAAAGTCCTTACACTGGCTCCCTGTAGCTCAGAGAATAGACTTCAATATACTTTTAGTAGTTTATGAATCATTGAATGGCCTAGCGCCAAAGTATGATGAAGATCTACTGTTACTATACCAACCCCCCAGACCACTCAGGTCCTCCAACTCTAGCCTACTAAACATCCCCAGAATTAGAACCAAACATGGAGAAGCAGCTTTCAGTTTCTATGCTCCTCTAATGTGGAACAAACTTTCAGACAACTGCAAAGCTGCTAAAACACTGAGTTATTTTAAATCACGGCTAAAAACTTATCTGTTTAGAGGTACCTTTGAGTTGTTGTTTTCATACATGATATGTTTTGTGTGTGCTTCATGCTTTATTATTGTTTTTACTTTATCTTAAATTCATGTTTGCTTTTGAGTTATGTTTTTATGTGACGTATGCTCTGTGTGTGTTTTATGCTTTATTGCTGTTTTTACTTCATCCCATAATCATGTAAAGCACCTTGAATTACCTTGTTGTTGAATTATAAATTGTTCACTGTAAATAGTTTAAAGCTTATCCATGTTTTACATACAGTCAGTGTTTGTTTTTGTACTATTTTGTAGCACTGTTCCATAGTGAATATAACAAGTCATATAAATAATAAACATTTAATATACCGGAATTTTCGGACTATAAGCCATATATTTTTTTCACACACTTTAGACCCTGCGTCCTATACAATGACGCGGCTAATTTATATGTTTTTACTGGCGCGTAAATGAGACAGACATGTGAGGAGAGATTATGCGCCGAAGAAGACACCATCACTAGTTTTCATGCACACACCCTCATTATGGGAAACACAAGAAGAAATAGACATAATGCAGCTTTTAAGTTAAAGGCGATGGAGCTGGAGAAATAGATAGGAGAAAGAAGGAAATAGAGCTACTGCACGTAAGCGTGACATCAATGAATGGATGGTGAGACGTTGGAGGAAGCAGCGAGAAGGCAAGGCAAGGCAAGGCAATTTTATTTGTATAGCACACTTTCAACAGCAGGGTAATTCAAGGTGCTTTCCATGATTTGGTGATTAAAAAAAACACATAAAAGAAACACACATTACACATGATACACAATAAACCAAGAGAAAGATAGAAAAAACATTTCACAAATTTATACATATGACATCAAGCATTTACTCGAAGGCAATTCTAAACAAATGGGTTTTTAGTCTCGATTTAAAGCAGTTCAGAGTTTCAGCAGCTCTACACTCGTCAGGAAGTCTGTTCCAGATAAAGGGAGCATAAAAAGTGAAAGCTGCTTCTCCGTGTTTAGTTCTGAGTCTAGGGATGTTTAGTAGGCTAGAGTTGGAGGACCTGAGTGGTCTTGGTGGTTGGTACCGTGACAACAGGTCTTCAACATATTTTGGTGCTAAGCCATGTAATGATTTATAAACCAGTAGGAGTATTTTGAAGTCTATTCTCTGAGCTACAGGGAGCCAGTGTAAGGACTTTAGAACGGGGTGATGTGCTCTACTTTCCTGGTTCTAGTGAGGAACACGAGCAGCAGTATTCTGAATCAGCTGCAGCTGTCTGATTTACTTTTAAGGCAGACCTGTGAAGATGCTGTTGGAGTAATCAATCCGACTAAAGATAAACGCATGGATGAGTTTTTCTAGGTCGTGTTGCAAAATCAGTCCTTTAATCCTAGAGATGTTCTTCAGGTGATAGAACGCTGACCTTGTTATTGCCTTTATGTGACCCTGGAGGTTCATGTCTGAGTCCAGTACTACACCTAGGTTACGAACCTGATCAGTAGTTTCTAGCTGTATTAATTGAAGCTGTGTGCTGACTCTTGATCGTTCCTCCTTGGGTCCAAAAATAATTACTTCAGTTTTGTTTCTATTCAGCTGGAGAAAGATATGGCACATCCATCCATTTATTTGGTCAATGCATTGATTTAGGGTTTGAATGGGTTCAGAGTCACCTGGTGACATTGTAATGTAGAGCTGAGTGTCATCCGAGTAGTTATGGTAGCTAATGTTATTGGTTGCTATAATCTTGCCTAGTGGGAGCATGTAGATATTAAATAAGAGGGGCCCCAGGATGGAGCCCTGGGGCACCCCACATGTGATTTCTGTTCGTTCTGATGAAAAGTTTCCTATTGAAACATAGAAGTCCCTGTTCTTTAGGTAAGACTCGAACCAGCCAAGTACTGTACCAGAGAGTCCGACCCAGCTCTCCAGTCGTTCCAATAAAATATCATGATCAACAGTGTCAAATGCTGCACTGAGGTCCAACAGAACCAGCACTGTGGTTCTTCCACAGTCTGTATTTATGCGGATGTCATTAAATACTTTGACGAGGGCAGTCTCGGTGCTGTGGTGAGCGCGGAAACCAGACTGAAAAACATCAAAACCGTTTGTCATTGTTATGAAGCTATTTAACTGCTGAAACAGCTTTTTCAATAATCTTACTGATGAATGGGAGATTAGAGATTGGCCTGTAGTTCTGCATTAATGTGTTGTCCAGATTATTCTTCTTTAGCAGTGGTTTAATAACTGCTGTTTTTAAAGCCTGAGGGAAGACACCTGATAGCAGTGATGAGTTCACTATTTGAACAAGATCAGAACCAATAACAGGAAGAACCTTCTTTAGAAAAGCTGTGGGTAGGATATCAAGACAGCAGGAGGAGGAGCTTAATTGGATAATGATTTTTTCAAGGCTGTTTTGGTTTAATTTGTGGAATTCAGACATTTTCTCTACATTGTTGTTGATTGGGGATTGCACTGGTTGTGGGTTCGATATTGAGGTACAGATTGACCGTCTAATTGTTAGAATCTTTTCAGGGAAAAAGCTGCAAATTCATTGCAGGCCCTGATAGAATTTAGTTCAGGGGCTACTGTCACTAATGGATTAGTTAGTCTTTCCACTGTTGCAAATAGAGTCCGTGCATTATTAATGTTTCTGTCAATGATTTCAGAGAAGAAAGATTCCCTAGCATCTTTTATAGTTAGCTGATATCTATTCAGGCTCTCTTTGTAGATCTCACAGTGAACCTGGAGTCGAGTTTTCCGCCATTTTCTCTCGGCTCGTCGACACTCTCTTTTTTCACTACGTACCAGTGGATTACTTGTCCACGGAGACTTCTTTCTACTTGAGACTACTTTCACTTTAGTTGGAGCAATGGAATCCATGATGTCTGAGATTTTCGCAAGGAAATTATCTACCAACTTATTTACTGAGTTTGAGTTGGGAGATGAGGGGGATGTGGTGGAAGGGTAAATACGTTTAAAGGTTTCTACTGAACTGTCCCCTAGAAAATGCTTTTTTTATAGTGGTCTTACTGTGGCTGGATAATTTAGCAGAGATGGTACTTTCAAAGAAAATACAGAAATGGTCAGATAACGCAATATTAATTACAGAGATGTTGGAAATATTTAAACCTTTCAGAGACAGAGAGCAGCTGCTCCTCCTTCAGCAGAACTGAGTCAATGTAAAAATAAAACTTTTAGAGGACACATAGACACAGAAGAAAATGAGTTTTCTGGTAGGCTAAAGTATGTTTTATCTCCTAACCAGGGATGTTACTATCGTGTTGTGTTCATGCCATGTTGGCGCCATAATGCCGATTTTAATGTAAAGTTTGAAGGAAAAAAAGCACGTCTTAAATTTAACCTAGAAAAGCACTCAGAGAGCGCAGACCGCCGCCATTCATCCCCATGTTGTTATCTAATTCCAACTTTCTGTACTTTTCTTTTAATTTTTTTTTATCCCACCGTTTTTTCCCATTATTTATCACCCAGTGCTCCTACCTTAGTCCTGGGGTTCCGCTCTCCCTCTGCCAGCCCCGGGAGGGCCCCGCACTGAAACCCAAGCCTCCTTCATGCTTGGGGAGTGAGTAGGCCCTTCTTTTCACCTGACGGGGCGGGGTTTCTCCGGTTTGACGTAGCGCGTGGAAGGATCACGTTATTCCAGCCAGATCCTCCCCAACCCTTCAGGCGCCCCAGCCGGCCAGGAGGAGGCAGTATACAGCCCCAGGACTAGTGCATGTTTTTTGGGAGTAGCTTACATTAGCTGCTCAAGGGAACAAGGGGAGAACATGCAAACTCCAAACAGAAAGGCCCTTTCGCCAACCCCACCCAGGGTGTGGGTGCCGATGATGTGGGGGAACAAACACACCCTCAGCACCCACAGCATCCCCGGCGGTAATCGAACCCGGGACCTTCTAGCCAAGCTACTTTCTGTACTTTTCTAATAAAATGTCTGTTAATGAGTCGCATGCCTGTGCTCTTCCAGCGGAGAGCGGAGATTGTGGCTGCTGTGCGAGGGGAGCTGCTTATGAGCTCTCCGACATGGGAGAGGAGTGGAGGTTAGCACCGCTGGTCAGTGGGTGGATACACGCTTCATGTCGGACAAACCCCACAATTTAGTCAGTTGTTCCTGGACCTGTTGCAGACGTTTTCTCAGAATTTCATCTAAATCTGTCCAGAACGTTTTGAGTTATGTTGCCATCAAACAGACAGACAGACAGACAGACAGACAGACAGACAGACAGACAGACAGACAGACAGACAGACAGACAGACAGACAGACAGACAGACAGACAGACAGACAGACAGACAGACAGACAGACAGACGGGCACGAAAACATTACATCCATTTTTAGGTAACTAAAAAAAATCTTTGGTGTACCCTCTATATTTAATGGCCTATTCAAAGTCTATACCAACAACCATCTGAGATTCTGAGGTGGAACCTGAAGAATGATGTTCACAGATGTTCTCCATCAAATTTGACTGAGCTTAAACTATTGAGTAAGGAAGAATAGGGAAATTTCAGTCTTTAAACATCCAGAGTTGCTAGAGACATACCCCAAAGCACTAAATTCAACTATTGACAGTCTTTTCTCCAGTCTTTTTTTTCTTGATGACTTTAGTGGGCACAAAAAGCAGCTATTTTTGTCAGTTGAAGGAACTTTGAGTTAGGATGCAGTCTCACCTTTGCTAGCTGAGCATTGACCCAGTTGGTGAATGTTCTCTTCTGGATTTGCTCTTGTTCCACTGTTAAAGAGAAGAAACAAGCGTCAATGTTAACCTACTTACTGTTCCACAGCTAAAATACACAGAACCTAAATGACACAAATGATGCTACTTTGATTTAGCTGCGCTATTTGGACTGCTAACAGTACTTTCAGCAGCAAGTATATCAAATGTCTGACATGTTATATAAAATACCTGAGTAGTAAATTCAATTCAATTCAAAAATACTTTATTGATCCCAGAGGGGAAAATAAGTGTTGTTGTAGCTCATATAATTAATTCTTTAAGGAGTTGTTGTAGATGATGATGGCTGTGGGCAGGAAGGATTTCCTGTAGCAGTCTGTGTTGCAGCGAAACTGAAGAAGCCTCCAACTGAAGACGCTCTGTTGTTGCAGGATAGTCTCATGAAGAGGATGCTCAGGGTTGTCCCTAATTTTTTTGATTTTATTAAGAATCCTTCTTTGCATTATCATCTCCAGATGTTCCACAATTGCACCCAGAACAGAACCAGCCTTCTTTGTCAGGTTGTTTAGCCTTTTTAAGTCCCTGGCTCTGATGCTGCTACCCCAACAGATGACGGTTGAAGAGATTACACTCTCCACAGCAGACTTGTAGAAGATCTGCAGCTTCTTGCTGCAAACCTTGAAGGACCTAAGCTTCCTCAAGAAGTACAGTCTGCTCTGTCCCTTCTTGTAGACGGTTTCACTGTTCAGTCTCCAGTCCAGTCTGTTGTCAAGGTGAACTCTGAGGTATTTATACTCCTCAACCACCTCCACTTCTTCTCCCATGATGGAAACAGTTTTTGACTTATCCCTGTTTCTTCTGAAATCTACAATCATCTCCTTTGTTTTGTTCACATTCAAGGTGAGACGATTGTTTCCACACCATGTCACAAAGCGGTCCACCAGCTCTCTGGATTCAGCTTCTTGTCCATCTCTGATACACTCGACAATTGCAGAGTCATCTGAGTATTTCCACAGATGACAGTTCAACTGATACATTTAGAAGACTTGAATCAGCAGGGAAGTTGACTGAAATTTGACAGCCCAAAATAAAAACTATGGGAAAAAGGCCCTGCATTTATATAGCGCTTTTTCAGTCAGAGGACCACAAAGTGCTTTAGACTACATTCAGTCATTCACACGCTAATGATGGCAAGCTACTACATTGTAGCCACAGCTGCCCTGGGGCACACTGACAGAGGACAGAGGAGGGTGAAGTGTCTTGCCCAAGGACACAATGACCGAGATGAATGGAGAGGGGATTTGAACCACCAACCCACTGATTATGGGAAGAATTTCTACCACTTGAGCCATGGTCGCCCCACTATACTCTATATAAACTATACAGTGGCAGTTGCCACCCTAAAAGAAAGCCTTGCCACCCCAGCCTGCAGATAAGGATTCAAGAAATTGTTTTGTGAAATTGGACATTAAGAGTGTGAAGATCCTTTTTCATGGAACATGAAAATCGCAGAATTCAGCTGTAATAGGAATGACCTAATGTCATGTTATATTACATTTTCTTTCTGTGGAGTTTGCTGTGAGTGCTGTCACCACGTGGCTCACCCTCCTGACATTCAGGGCGCTGTAATAATTTAAATAGAACTACATTATGAATTAAAATAGCGACCACGGCGCCCCATTGGGTGTTTTCTCGAAGGACATTGGGCTAATCCAATGAAATCTTTCAGCCCTTCTTAGTCCTGCCCCTCCCTCCCTGACTGCATCAAATTCTCCTTTCTGCCCCACACAGCAGCTTCCCCCTGCTGCTCTCTCGGTCACAGTCTGACACAGAGATCAGGCGGATAAAGAAACAAAAAAGTTTGGGGGATATGGGTCAGATTTAAAGTTTGAAATGAGCAGCAGACTACAGTTAATTTCAAACAGCCTAATAATAAAAATAATAAAAAAATAAAAAACGAGAGCGAGTCGTGACTTTTTTTTTTCAAAGAAAACCGCTCTCCAACAATCATCCTCCTCCGCCTGTTCCCCCAGGATTCGGACTCGCTTCCTCTGCTGCCATCTGCACTCTCACCGCCGGAACCCTCCAGTCGTCCACACTTTTCAGATCAGTAATCCATATTAACTTCCCTCATTTGCAATTCTGCACATCCCTCCTCCTGGCTAAAGTTAACCTCTGTCTCCCTGTTTCAGATGCGTTTACTCTGTGTCAGCTTGTTATTTCTGCATGTGGGTCAGAAAACTCCAGCTTCTCCCAGCACAAGCATTCTGCATAAAATCTCCTGATTATCGAAACAGATTTTAAACTCAACATTGGTTACTTGTCAGCTTAATCAGTTTATTCCTTTTAAATATATATATATATATATATATATATATATATATATATTAAATCCTTTTCATTATTTTCCAAATTCTGTTTAATTTTTACCAAAATTCAATTTTTTTAATTTGAATTTTTCTGAATTCCACTTTTTCCATTCTGATTATATTTATTAAACAAAGTGTAGAACTATGTAGTTAAAAATCATTCAAGAAATCAATAGCCAAAGAGACCCACATATTTTCATAAATAACTGTGATGGGGTTTAAGAATTTCCCTGTCATTTTAAAGAACTAAAACATTATGTGCAAAACAAAGAATCTCATCTTTTTCACATGTTATACAAGACAATCTCCCTTTAAAATGCTTTAGTTGAACTCAGCATTAAAACGTGTCTCATAAAGAGATGTGAAAAAAGGAAATCCTCGTGCTCACTTCCGTAATGATCAGGACTTTTGTTCATGTTTATTTCCTAACTCTGTCCCAGACTCCTCTGAAATAAACTCAGCAAAAAAAGAAACGTCCTCTGACCTTCAACTGTTTTTACTTTCAGTAAACTTGATGTGTGTAAATATTTGTACGAACACTAAAAGAGTCAACACCATAAGACATAAACTACAAATGTTTCACAGACATGTGACTAACAGAAATATAATAATGTGTCCTTGAATGAAGGGAGGCTCAAAATCAAAAGTACCAGTCAGTATCTGGTGTGGCCACCAGCTGCTTGAAGTACTGCAGTGCATCTCCTCCTCATGGACCAGATTTGTCAGTTCTTGCTGTGAGATGTTACCCCACTCTTCCACCAAGGCACTTGATATTACCTGGACATTTCTGGGGGGAATGGCCCTAGCCCTCACCCTGCCATCCAACAGGTCCCAGACGTGCTCAATGGGATTGAGATCCGAGCTCTTCGCTGGTCATTGAAGAACACTGACATTGCTGTCATGTAGAAACTCCTGCACAGAACGAGCAGTATGGCTGGTGGCATTGTCCTGCTGGAGGATCATGTCCGGATGAGCATGCGTAAAGGGTACCACATGAGGGAGGAGGATGTCTTCCCTGTACCGCAAGGCATTGAGATTGCCTGCAATGATAACAAGCTCAGTCCGATGGTGATGTGAGGGATTGTGTGTTCCTGGTGTGACTCAGGCAGTTGTTGTGGCCATCCTGTACCTGTCACGCAGGTGTGATATTCGGATGTACCGATCCTGTGCAGGTGTTGTTACACGTGGTCTTCCACTGCAGGATGATCAGCTGTCCTTCCTGTCTCCCTGTAGCGCTGTCTTAGGCGTCTCACAGTGCGGACATTAGCCACATCAGCAGTCCTCATGCCTCCCCGCAGCATGCCTAATGCACATTCACGCAGATGAGCAGGGACCCTGGGCATCTTTCTTTGGGTGTTTTTCACAGTCGGTAGACAAGTCTCTTTAGTGTCCTGCATTTTTAGAACTGTGACCTTAAATGCCTACTTTCTGTAATCTGTTATGGTCTTAACCACCATTCCACAGGTGCATGTTAATTAATTGATTATGGTTAATTGAACATGCATGGAAAACATTGTTTAAACCCTTTACAATGAAGATCTGTAAAGTTATTTGGATTTTTAAAACATTGTTGAAATACACAGTCCTGAAAAAGGGACGTTTCTTTTTTTGCTGAGTTTACATGACATGTCAGTGTTTTTGTCTTTAGCTCTCATGTTGCTGCAGCCCGTGAGGTGAAAACTTATTAGGGGCCTGCCAATGCAATGCAGGGAGAAGCAGAGCATTGCATTGCGAAGCAATGCAATGCACTGCCTCCCATGCAATTGCATGGCAAGGCACCTATTATTCTACACCTCTAAACTGGACTCTTTATTATTAGGGGCCTGCCAATGCAATGCAGGGAGAAGCAGAGCATTGCATTGCGAAGCAATGCAATGCACTGCCTCCCATGCAATTGCATGGCAAGGCACCTATTATTCTACACCTCTAAACTGGACTCTTTATTATTAGGGGCCTGCCAATGCAATGCAGGGAGAAGCAGAGCATTGCATTGCGAAGCAATGCAATGCACTGCCTCCCATGCAATTGCATGGCAAGGCACCTATTATTCTACACCTCTAAACGGCTTCTTTATTAGGGGCCTGCCAATGCAATGCAGGGAGAAGCAGAGCATTGCATTGCGAAGCAATGCAATGCACTGCCTCCCATGCAATTGCATGGCAAGGCACCTATTATTCTACACCTCTAAACTGGACTCTTTATTATTTATTAGGGGCCTGCCAATGCAATGCAGGGAGAAGCAGAGCATTGCATTGCGAAGCAATGCAATGCACTGCCTCCCATGCAATTGCATGGCAAGGCACCTATTATTCTACACCTCTAAACGGCTTCTTTATTATTATTTATTTTTCTTCCGTCCAGCGTTAATGCGGGTCGTACCGTAGCATGCACCCCCACAATATATATATCAAAACGTGCGGCTCGATTCCACGATGGGTGCTATTACTTTTATAAGCGATTGGAGTTACCATGGCGACGTAATTAGCGAAAAACCACGCCGAAAAATCCCATAGGAATGAATGCATTCACATCTCGGAGCGATCCAAAAAATCCACTTTTTTGAGGATTTACTGTGTCATCATACGTTCACTTAGAAAAACCATTAAAATCTCAGTTTGTAGGAATATCCGAGCACTTTTCAGAAGTGAAGACGGGATGTTGATATCTGTTACGGTTTTTTCACAATAAGCCTCTGAGCGACCCAAAGTTTGCCTCAAATTTGAAAATTTAAAAATTTTTCAGTGTAACTGCCGTTTCGTCAGAGTGTGAGACCCAAGATTATTGAGAACCCAAAATATTTTTTAACTCGCCGTCACGGTCACATATTTCGTTCTACTGAACTGATTTTCGGCCATGTGAAAGCCACGCCCGATGACATTCACACGATCTTTTCGAAATTTCTCTATGTCTCACCGTTTTCTCTCAGCGCACTCGAGTTTGCAAAAAATCAGACACATTTTGAGCAGATTTCAGAAGAGCAGCGTATACTTTAACATTGAGAAAGTCTGAAGCTGCACATTGTGACAAGACATTTCTCTCTCGTTCGTTCTCGGACTCTGAAATATGTAGAGAGTTGTGCTTTTCCATGATCGAAGACGAAACCCGGCTCTCACTGACGCTTCAAGAATTTTTTCGATATCTCGCACGGTTTTCGAACAGCGGCAATTTGTTCGGAGCCGTTTTTGGGGTCAGAGATGGATTTAGAGCTTCAAAGTGGCTGACATGTCAGAGACAAATTAGTCACGCTAAATTAGTCACGGCCATTAGTTGCCAAGCAACGGCACACCTGCACTTCTCAGGAGAGCCAGAGGTCATTAGAGTTCATTCCAACTCTATTGGAACATGGATTTAGGCCTTCAGGTTTACCATAGAAGCTGTAGATTTGTTTCTAGTAATTCTGATTAGTGTGGAGTGCTCTTACATGTCTTGAACCTGACTTTTGACCCACAAAATAAGACTCAAACAATATTTACAAAATAAAAGCCCTAAGATTTTTTATACAATATCACAGTACCCTATTATATTACACTACTATTAAAGATCTATTACATATTTATTACTACTATTACACTACTCTCACATAGAGGTTCTCTCCGTCAGCGACTGACTCTGAAGGACTCCATGTCTGTCTCTCAGCGGAGGGTCCGCTGCGGAAGCAGCGGTCTGAAAGAACTGAGACATCAGCTGTCTGTGTGACATTCTGTCAGTTGAAGCTCTCCTAGAATTTTTCTGCCTGCCTCTTTCTCTCCGTCAGCGACTGACTCTGAGGGACTCCATGTCTGTCTCTCAGCGGAGGGTCCGCTGCGGAAGCAGCGGTCTGAAAGAACTTTTCTGCCTTTCTCTGTCTCTTTTTTTTCTGATTAGTGTGGAGTGCTTGTTCATGTCTTGAAACTGACATTTGGGTAGCTGTAGATTCATTTACAGTAATTCTGATTAGTGTGGAGTGCTCATACATGTCTTGAAATTGACTTTTGACCCACACTGTCTGATCAGCTGATTGGGTCACACACACATGCACCTGTGACTTTGCTGTTACTGAGCAACAGCACAGCTGGCCTCTGAGGAGAACAAAAGGTCTCTTAAGGTCCTTAGAACTCTATTTAGACATGGAGTTAAGGCCTGTTAGATTGATGGATTACCCTTCAGAGGATTTCATTATACATATGATATTCAATCAGCCTTAACTGACATCCATGATGGACTTTCAAAATAAGACTCAAATAAGCTCTTCAAAATAAAAGCTCTCAGATTTTCTATAGAAGATCATAGCAGCTTATTGTTTTACACTACTGCAGTCTGTCTGCCCTCCTGTCTGTCTGTCTGTCTGTCTGTCTGTCTGTCTGTCTGTCTGTCTGTCTGTCTGTCTGTCTGTCTGTCTGTCTGTCTGTCTGTCTTTCCCTCTAAGCAGCAGCTGCACCTCCTGTCTCTTTGGAGATGAGCCAGCGACTGACTCTGAAGGACTCCATGTCTGTCTCTCAGCGGAGGGTCCGCTGCGGAAGCAGCGGTCTGAAAGAACTGAGACATCAGCTGTCTGTGTGACATTCTGTCAGTTGAAGCTCTCCTAGAATTTTTCTGCCTGCCTCTTTCTCTCCGTCAGCGACTGACTCTGAGGGACTCCATGTCTGTCTCTCAGCGGAGGGTCCGCTGCGGAAGCAGCGGTCTGAAAGAACTTTTCTGCCTTTCTCTGTCTCTTTTTTCTCTGATTAGTGTGGAGTGCTTGTTCATGTCTTGAAACTGACATTTGGGAAGCTGTAGATTACTTTCTATTCATTCTGATTAGTGTGGAGTGCTCATACATGTCTTGAAATTGACTTTTGACCCACACTGTTCAATACAATATCACAGAACCCTATTGTTTTAAACTATTGCTCTTTTTCTGTCTGTCTGTCTGACTGCCTGTAAGCCGAGCATCAGATGATTGGGTCACACACACATGCACCTGTGACTTTGCTGTTACTTAGCAACAGCACAGCTGGCCTCTGAGGAGAACAAAAGGTCTCTTAAGGTCATTAGAACTCTATTTAGACATGGAGTTAAGGCCTGTTAGATTAATGGATTACCCTTCAGAGGATTTCATTATACATATGATATTCAATCAGCCTTAACTGACATCCATGATGGACTTTCAAAATAAGACTCAAACAAGCTCTTCAAAATAAAAGCCTTCAGATTTTCTATAGACGATTCATAGGGGTTGTCTGTCTGTCTGTCTCTCTGTCTGTCTCTGTCCATCTCTCTGTCTGTCTCTTTCACTCTGTCTGTCTCTGTCCATCTCTCTGTCTGTCTCTTTTACTCTGTCTGTCTCTGTCTGTCTCTCTGTCTGTCTCTTTCTCTCTGTCTGTCTGTCTCTCTTTCTGTCTCTTTGTCTGTCTTTCTCTGTCTCTTTCTGTCTCTTTGTCTGTCTCTTTCTCTCTGTCTGTCTCTGTCCGTCTCTCTGTCTGTCTCTTTGTCTGTCTTTCTCTGTCTCTGTCCGTCTCTCTGTCTGTCTCTCTTTCTGTCTCTTTGTCTGTCTTTCTCTGTCTCTTTCTGTCTCCCTGTCTGTCTCTGTCTGCCCATCTCTGTCTCTCTGTCAGTGACTGTGGAGCTGCGAATTGAGCGGTCTTAAAGGACTTTGTGTCCCTGTCTCTCTCTCTCTCTCTTTCTGTCTATAAGTTAGTTGACTTAATAGGCACATTCTTTGTTCTGGCCACAACTCCATTTCCCATAATGCTTCAGCAAATACATTGTCCATTCATTTCTAAGCACATTGCTGCCTGGGCTTTTAAAACAGACCGCTTATCTGACTTAGGAGAGTATTCCAACACATAGAAAAGTATTCACACCCCTTACCTAATATTATGCTACTTAGCATTATTAAGCTAGTTAGCATTAGCATGCTAGCTATTTTTAGCATTTTAGCTAAATTTGGGTTTTTGACTAACTTTTCGTGCTGATTCCTCTGATGCTAATGATAACATGTTAGCTAGCATTAGCATGCTAGTTAGCATTAGCATGCTAGCTCATGTTAGCATTTTAGCTAATTTTTCAAATTTTCTTAACTTTTCGTAGTGATTACGTTGTAGCTAATGATTACATGTTAGCTAGCATTAGCATGCTAGTTAGCATTAGCATGCTAGCTCATTTTAGCATTTTAGCTATTTTTTTGAATTTTCTTAACTTTTCACTGTTAATACGTTGCAGCTAATGATTACATGTTAGCTAGCATGTGCATGCTAGTTAGCATTAGCATGCTAGCTAATTTTAGAATTTTAGCTAATTTTTAAACATTTCTTAACTTTTCGTAGTGATTACGTTGAGGCTAACGATTACATGTTAGCTAGCATTAGTTTGCTAGTTAGCATTAGCATGCTAGCTCATGTTAGCATTTTTGCTAATTTTGGAATCTTTCTTAACTTTTTTTACTCATTGCTTCGAGGCTATTGATAAAATGCTAGTTAGCATTAGCATGCTAGCTCATGTTAGCATTTTAGCAATTTTTTTGAATTTGCTTAACTTTTTTTACTCATTGCTTCGAGGCTATTGATAACATGCTAGTTAGCATTAGCATGCTAGCTCATGTTAGCATTTAAGCATTTTTTTAATTTGTCCCAACTTTTTCTACTTATTGCTTCGAACCTATTGATAACATGTTAGATTGGGGGTGTGTGACTGATTACGCACCACGTGGCAGGCCCCGTTTAAATTTCCTGAAATTTTCTAGTTTATTTATTTATTTTTCTTCCGTCCACCTTAATGCGGGTCGTACCGTAGCATGCACCCCCACAATATATATATCAAAACGTGCGGCTCGATCTCGAGATGGGTGCTATTACTTTTATAAGCGATTGGAGTTACCATGGCGACGTAATTAGCGAAAAACCACGCCCAAAAATCCCATAGGAATGAATGGAGTCCGGTGTCGGAGCGATCAAAAAAATCCACTTTTTTGAGGATTTACTGTGTCATCATACGTTCACTTAGAAAAACCATTAAAATCTCAGTTTGTAGGAATATCCGAGCACTTTTCAGAAGTGAAGACGGGATGTTGATATCTGTTACGGTTTTTTCACAATGAGCCTCTGAGCGACCCAAAGTTTGCCTCAAATTTAAAAATTTAAAAATTTTTCAGTGTAACTGCCGTTAAGTTAGAGTGCGAGACTTTGTCCGAGCTGGAACCCAAATTATTTTTTAACTCGTCGTCACGGTCACATATTTCCTTCTACTGAACTGATTTTCGCCCATGTGAAAGCCACGCCCGATGACATTCACACGATCTTTTCAAAATTTCTCTATGTCTCACCGTTTTCTCTCAGCGGACTTTCGTTTGCAAAAAATCAGACACATTTTGAGCAGATTTCAGAAAATCCCCCTATTGTTTAACATTGAGCAAGTCGGACAGTTTCTGAAGCTGGGGCTTGTGACAAGACATTTTTAACTCGTTCGTTCTCGGACTCTGAAATATGTAGAGAGTTGTGCTTTTCCATGATCGAAGGCGAAACCCGGCTCTCACTGGCGCTTCAAGAATTTTTTCGATACATCGCATGGTTTTTGAACAGCGGCAATTTGTTCGGAAGCCTTTTTGGGGTCAGAGATGGATTTAGAGCTTCAAAGTGGCTGACATGTCAGAGACAAATTAGTCACGCTAAATTAGTCACGGCCATTAGTTGCCAAGCAACGGCACACCTGCACTTCTCAGGAGAGCCAGAGGTAATTAGAGTTCATTCCAACTCTATTTGAACATGGATTTAGGCCTTCAGGTTTACCATAGAAGCTGTAGATTACTTTGTACTAATTCTGATTAGTGTGGAGTGCTCTTACATGTCTTGAAATTAACTTTGACCCACAAAATAAGACTCAAACAATATTTACAAAATAAAAGCCCTAAGATTTTTAATACAATATCACAGTACCCTATTATTTTACACTACTATTAAAGATCTATTACACATTTATTTCTACTATTACACTACTCTCACATAGAGGTTCTCTCCGTCAGCGACTGACTCTGAAGGACTCCATGTCTGTGTCTCAGCGGAGGGTCCGCTGCGGAAGCAGCGGTCTGAAAGAACTTTTCTGCCTTTCTCTGTCTCTTTTTTTTCTGATTAGTGTGGAGTGCTCATACATGTCTTGAAATTGACTTTTGACCCACACTGTCTGATCAGCTGATTGGGTCACACACACATGCACCTGTGACTTTGCTGTTACTTAGCAACAGCACAGCTGGCCTCTGAGGAGAACAAAAGGTCTCTTAAGTCCATTAGAACTCTATTTAGACATGGAGATAAGGCCTGTTAGATTAATGGATTACCCTTCAGAGGATTTCATTATACATATGATATTCAATCAGCCTTAACTGACATCCATGATGGACTTTCAAAATAAGACTCAAACAAGCTCTTCAAAATAAAAGCTCTCAGATTTTCTATAGAAGATCATAGCAGCTTATTGTTTTACACTACTGCAGTCTGTCTGCCCTCCTGTGTCTGTCTGTCTGTCTGTCTGTCTGTCTGTCTGTCTGTCTGTCTGTCTGTCTGTCTGTCTGTCTTTCCCTCTAAGCAGCAGCTTCACCTCCTGTCTCTTTGGAGATGAGCCAGCGACTGACTCTGAAGGACTCCATGTCTGTCTCTCAGCAGAGGGTCTGAAAGAACTGAGACATCAGCTGTCTGTGTGACGTTCTGTCAGTGGAAGCTGCGCTGCGAAAGCAGCGCTCTCCAAGAATTTTTCTGCCTTTCTCTGTCTCTTTTTTTTCTGATTAGTGTGGAGTAATTGTTCGTGTCTTGAAACTGACATTTGGGTAGCTGTAGTATTCATTTCCAGTAATTCTGATTAGTGTGGAGTGCTCATTCATGTCTTGAAACTGACATTTGGGTAGCTGTAGATTCATTTCCAGTAATTCTGATTAGTGTGGAGTGCTCATACATGTCTTGAAATTGACTTTTGACCCACACTGTCTGGGGTTCTGTGGGGAAGAGCTCATTAAAGGTCACTAAAGGTCATCATAACACTCTATGGACATGAATTTAAGGTCTGATAGAACAGTTGATTACCATTGGTGGTAGTGCAACATATGAATAAAGAGACTGAATCAGCCTCAACTGACATCCATGCTGGACTTTCAAAATAAGACTCAACAATCTCTTCAAAATAAAAGCCCTCTGATCTTCAATACAATATCACAGGACCCTATTGTTTTAAACTATTGCTGTCGTTCTGTCTGTCTGTCTGACTGCCTGTAAGCCGAGCATCAGCTCATTGGGTCACACACACATGCACCTGTGACTTTGCTGTTACTTAGCAACAACACAGCTGGCCTCTGAGGAGAACAAAAGGTCTCTTAAGGTCATTAGAACTCTATTTAGACATGGAGTTAAGGCCTGTTAGATTAATGGATTACCCTTCAGAGAATTTCATTATACATATGATATTCAATCAGCCTTAACTGACATCCATGATGGACTTTCAAAATAAGACTCAAACAAGCTCTTCAAAATAAAAGCCTTCAGATTTTCCATAGACGATTCATAGGGGTTGTCTGTCTCTGTCTGTCTGTCTCTCTGTCTGTCTCTTTCTCTCTGTCTGTCTCTTTCCGTCTCTCTGTCTGTCTCTGTCTCTCTTTCTGTCTCCCTGTCTTTCTCTGTCTGCCCGTCTCTGTCTCTCTGTCTGTCTCTTTGTCTGTCTTTGTCTGTCTCTTTCTGTCTCCCTGTCTGTCTCTGTCTCTCTGTCTATCTCTTTGTCTGTCTGTCTGTCTCTGTCTCTCTTTCTGTCTCCCTGTCTGTCTCTGTCTCTCTGTCTGTCTCTTTGTCTGTCTTTCTCTGTCTCTGTCTGCCCGTCTCTGTCTCTCTGTCCATCTCTCTGTCTGTCTCTGTCTCTCTTTCCGTCTCTCTGTCTGTCTCTGTCTCTCTGTCCGTCTCCCTTTCAGTCTCTGTCTCTCTTTCCGTCTCTCTGTCTTTCTCTGTCTCTTTCTGTCTCCCTGTCTGTCTCTGTCTCTCTGTCTATCTCTTTGTCTGTCTGTCTGTCTCTGTCTCTCTGTCCATCTCTCTGTCTGTCTCTGTCTCTCTTTCCGTCTCTCTGTCTGTCTCTGTCTCTCTGTCCGTCTCCCTTTCAGTCTCTGTCTCTCTTTCCGTCTCTCTGTCTTTCTCTGTCTCTTTCTGTCTCCCTGTCTGTCTCTGTCTGCCCGTCTCTGTCTCTCTGTCAGTGACTGTCGAGCTGCGAATTGAGCGGTCTTAAAGGACTTTGTGTCCCTGTCTCTCTCTCTCTCTCTTTCTGTCTATAAGTTAGTTGACTTAATAGGCACATTCTTTGTTCTGGCCACAACTCCATTTCCCATAATGCTTCAGCAAATACATTGTCCATTCATTTCTAAGCACATTGCTGCCTGGGCTTTTAAAACAGACCGCTTATCTGACTTAGGAGAGTATTCCAACACATAGAAAAGTATTCACACCCCTTACCTAATATTATGCTAGTTAGCATTATTAAGCTAGTTAGCATTAGCATGCTAGCTATTTTTAGCATTTTAGCTAAATTTGGGTTTTTGACTAACTTTTCGTGCTGATTCCACTGATGCTAATGATAACATGTTAGCTAGCATTAGCATGCTAGTTAGCATTAGCATGCTAGCGCATGTTAGCATTTTAGCTAATTTTTCAAATTTTCTTATCTTTTCGTAGTGATTACGTTGTAGCTAATGATTACATGTTAGCTAGCATTAGCATGCTAGTTAGCATTAGCATGCTAGCTCATTTTAGCATTTTAGCTATTTTTTTGAATTTTCTTAACTTTTCACTGTTATTACGTTGCAGCTAATGATTACATGTTAGCTAGCATGCGCATGCTAGTTAGCATTAGCATGCTAGCTAATTTAAGAATTTTAGCTAATTCTTCAACATTTCTTAACTTTTCGTAGTGATTATGTTGCAGCTAATGATTACATGTTAGCTAGCATTAGCATGCTAGTTAGCATTAGCATGCTAGCTCATTTTAGCATTTTAGCTAATTTTTGAATTTCGCTTAACTTTTTTAACTCATTGCTTCAAGGCTTTTAATAACATGCTAGCTAGCATTAGCATGCTAGCTCATATTAGCATTTTTGCTAATTTTTGAATTTTGCCTACCTTTTTTTTCTCATTGCTTCGAGGCTGTTTATAACATGCTAGTTAGCATTAGCATGCTAGCTCATGTTAGCATTTTTGCTAATTTTTTAATTTTGCTTAACTTTTTTTACTCATTGCTTCGAGGCTGTTGATAACATGCTAGTTAGCATTAGCATGCTAGCTCATGTTAGCATTTTTGCTTTTTTTTTAAATTTGGGCTAGGCAACAGAAGCTCTGATTGGGGGTGTGTGACTGATTACGCACCACGTGGCAGGCCCCGTTTAAATTTCCTGAAATTTTCTAGTTATTATTTATTTTTCTTCCGTCCAGCGTTAATGCGGGTCGTACCGTAGCATGCACCCCCACAATATATATATCAAAACGTGCGGCTCGATTCCACGATGGGTGCTATTACTTTTATAAGCGATTGGAGTTACCATGGCGACGTAATTAGCAAAAAACCACGCCGAAAAATCCCATAGGAATGAATGCATTCACATCTCGGAGCGATCCAAAAAATCCACTTTTTTGAGGATTTACTGTGTCATCATACGTTCACTTAGAAAAACCATTAAAATCTCAGTTTGTAGGAATATCCGAGCACTTTTCAGAAGTGAAGACGGGATGTTGATATCTGTTACGGTTTTTTCACAATAAGCCTCTGAGCGACCCAAAGTTTGCCTCAAATTTGAAAATTTAAAAATTTTTCAGTGTAACTGCCGTTTCGTCAGAGTGTGAGACCCAAGATTATTGAGAACCCAAAATATTTTTTAACTCGCCGTCACGGTCACATATTTCGTTCTACTGAACTGATTTTCGGCCATGTGAAAGCCACGCCCGATGACATTCACACGATCTTTTCGAAATTTCTCTATGTCTCACCGTTTTCTCTCAGCGCACTCGAGTTTGCAAAAAATCAGACACATTTTGAGCAGATTTCAGAAGAGCAGCGTATACTTTAACATTGAGAAAGTCTGAAGCTGCACATTGTGACAAGACATTTCTCTCTCGTTCGTTCTCGGACTCTGAAATATGTAGAGAGTTGTGCTTTTCCATGATCGAAGACGAAACCCGGCTCTCACTGACGCTTCAAGAATTTTTTCGATATCTCGCACGGTTTTCGAACAGCGGCAATTTGTTCGGAGCCGTTTTTGGGGTCAGAGATGGATTTAGAGCTTCAAAGTGGCTGACATGTCAGAGACAAATTAGTCACGCTAAATTAGTCACGGCCATTAGTTGCCAAGCAACGGCACACCTGCACTTCTCAGGAGAGCCAGAGGTCATTAGAGTTCATTCCAACTCTATTGGAACATGGATTTAGGCCTTCAGGTTTACCATAGAAGCTGTAGATTTGTTTCTAGTAATTCTGATTAGTGTGGAGTGCTCTTACATGTCTTGAACCTGACTTTTGACCCACAAAATAAGACTCAAACAATATTTACAAAATAAAAGCCCTAAGATTTTTTATACAATATCACAGTACCCTATTATATTACACTACTATTAAAGATCTATTACATATTTATTACTACTATTACACTACTCTCACATAGAGGTTCTCTCCGTCAGCGACTGACTCTGAAGGACTCCATGTCTGTCTCTCAGCGGAGGGTCCGCTGCGGAAGCAGCGGTCTGAAAGAACTTTTCTGCCTTTCTCTGTCTCTTTTTTTTCTGATTAGTGTGGAGTGCTTGTTCATGTCTTGAAACTGACATTTGGGTAGCTGTAGATTCATTTACAGTAATTCTGATTAGTGTGGAGTGCTCATACATGTCTTGAAATTGACTTTTGACCCACACTGTCTGATCAGCTGATTGGGTCACACACACATGCACCTGTGACTTTGCTGTTACTGAGCAACAGCACAGCTGGCCTCTGAGGAGAACAAAAGGTCTCTTAAGGTCCTTAGAACTCTATTTAGACATGGAGTTAAGGCCTGTTAGATTAATGGATTACCCTTCAGAGGATTTCATTATACATATGATATTCAATCAGCCTTAACTGACATCCATGATGGACTTTCAAAATAAGACTCAAATAAGCTCTTCAAAATAAAAGCTCTCAGATTTTCTATAGAAGATCATAGCAGCTTATTGTTTTACACTACTGCAGTCTGTCTGCCCTCCTGTCTGTCTGTCTGTCTGTCTGTCTGTCTGTCTGTCTGTCTGTCTGTCTGTCTGTCTGTCTGTCTGTCTGTCTGTCTGTCTGTCTGTCTGTCTGTCTTTCCCTCTAAGCAGCAGCTGCACCTCCTGTCTCTTTGGAGATGAGCCAGCGACTGACTCTGAAGGACTCCATGTCTGTGTCTCAGCGGAGGGTCCGCTGCGGAAGCAGCGGTCTGAAAGAACTTTTCTGCCTTTCTCTGTCTCTTTTTTCTCTGATTAGTGTGGAGTGCTTGTTCATGTCTTGAAACTGACATTTGGGAAGCTGTAGATTACTTTCTATTCATTCTGATTAGTGTGGAGTGCTCATACATGTCTTGAAATTGACTTTTGACCCACACTGTTCAATACAATATCACAGAACCCTATTGTTTTAAACTATTGCTCTTTTTCTGTCTGTCTGTCTGACTGCCTGTAAGCCGAGCATCAGATGATTGGGTCACACACACATGCACCTGTGACTTTGCTGTTACTTAGCAACAGCACAGCTGGCCTCTGAGGAGAACAAAAGGTCTCTTAAGGTCATTAGAACTCTATTTAGACATGGAGTTAAGGCCTGTTAGATTAATGGATTACCCTTCAGAGGATTTCATTATACATATGATATTCAATCAGCCTTAACTGACATCCATGATGGACTTTCAAAATAAGACTCAAACAAGCTCTTCAAAATAAAAGCCTTCAGATTTTCTATAGACGATTCATAGGGGTTGTCTGTCTGTCTGTCTCTCTGTCTGTCTCTGTCCATCTCTCTGTCTGTCTCTTTCACTCTGTCTGTCTCTGTCCATCTCTCTGTCTGTCTCTTTTACTCTGTCTGTCTCTGTCTTTCTCTCTGTCTGTCTGTCTCTCTTTCTGTCTCTTTGTCTGTCTTTTTCTGTCTCTTTCTGTCTCTTTGTCTGTCTCTTTCTCTCTGTCTGTCTCTGTCCGTCTCTCTGTCTGTCTCTTTGTCTGTCTTTCTCTGTCTCTGTCCGTCTCTCTGTCTGTCTCTCTTTCTGTCTCTTTGTCTGTCTTTCTCTGTCTCTTTCTGTCTCCCTGTCTGTCTCTGTCTGCCCATCTCTGTCTCTCTGTCAGTGACTGTCGAGCTGCGAATTGAGCGGTCTTAAAGGACTTTGTGTCCCTGTCTCTCTCTCTCTCTCTTTCTGTCTATAAGTTAGTTGACTTAATAGGCACATTCTTTGTTCTGGCCACAACTCCATTTCCCATAATGCTTCAGCAAATACATTGTCCATTCATTTCTAAGCACATTGCTGCCTGGGCTTTTAAAACAGACCGCTTATCTGACTTAGGAGAGTATTCCAACACATAGAAAAGTATTCACACCCCTTACCTAATATTATGCTACTTAGCATTATTAAGCTAGTTAGCATTAGCATGCTAGCTATTTTTAGCATTTTAGCTAAATTTGGGTTTTTGACTAACTTTTCGTGCTGATTCCTCTGATGCTAATGATCACATGTTAGCTAGCATTAGCATGCTAGTTAGCATTAGCATGCTAGCTCATGTTAGCATTTTAGCTAATTTTTCAAATTTTCATAACTTTTCGTAGTGATTACGTTGTAGCTAATGATTACATGTTAGCTAGCATTAGCATGCTAGTTAGCATTAGCATGCTAGCTCATTTTAGCATTTTAGCTATTTTTTTGAATTTTCTTAACTTTTCACTGTTAATACGTTGCAGCTAATGATTACATGTTAGCTAGCATGTGCATGCTAGTTAGCATTAGCATGCTAGCTAATTTTAGAATTTTAGCTAATTTTTAAACATTTCTTAACTTTTCGTAGTGATTACGTTGAGGCTAACGATTACATGTTAGCTAGCATTAGTTTGCTAGTTAGCATTAGCATGCTAGCTCATGTTAGCATTTTTGCTAATTTTGGAATCTTTCTTAACTTTTTTTACTCATTGCTTCGAGGCTATTGATAAAATGCTAGTTAGCATTAGCATGCTAGCTCATGTTAGCATTTTAGCAATTTTTTTGAATTTGCTTAACTTTTTTTACTCATTGCTTCGAGGCTATTGATAACATGCTAGTTAGCATTAGCATGCTAGCTCATGTTAGCATTTAAGCATTTTTTTAATTTGTCCCAACTTTTTCTACTTATTGCTTCGAACCTATTGATAACATGTTAGATTGGGGGTGTGTGACTGATTACGCACCACGTGGCAGGCCCCGTTTAAATTTCCTGAAATTTTCTAGTTAGGGGCCTGCCAATGCAATGCAGGGAGAAGCAGAGCATTGCATTGCGAAGCAATGCAATGCACTGCCTCCCATGCAATTGCATGGCAAGGCACCTATTATTCTACACCTCTAAACTGGACTCTTTATTATTTATTTATTTATTTATTTATTTTTCTTCCGTCCACCTTAATGCGGGTCGTACCGTAGCATGCACCCCCACAATATATATATCAAAACGTGCGGCTCGATCTCGAGATGGGTGCTATTACTTTTATAAGCGATTGGAGTTACCATGGCGACGTAATTAGCGAAAAACCACGCTCAAAAATCCCATAGGAATGAATGGAGTCCGGTGTCGGAGCGATCAAAAAAATCCACTTTTTTGAGGATTTACTGTGTCATCATACGTTCACTTAGAAAAACCATTAAAATCTCAGTTTGTAGGAATATCCGAGCACTTTTCAGAAGTGAAGACGGGATGTTGATATCTGTTACGGTTTTTTCACAATGAGCCTCTGAGCGACCCAAAGTTTGCCTCAAATTAAAAAATTTAAAAAATTTTCAGTGTAACTGCCGTTAAGTTAGAGTGCGAGACTTTGTCCGAGCTGGAACCCAAATTATTTTTTAACTCGTCGTCACGGTCACATATTTCCTTCTACTGAACTGATTTTCGCCCATGTGAAAGCCACGCCCGATGACATTCACACGATCTTTTCAAAATTTCTCTATGTCTCACCGTTTTCTCTCAGCGGACTTTCGTTTGCAAAAAATCAGACACATTTTGAGCAGATTTCAGAAAATCCCCCTATTGTTTAACATTGAGCAAGTCGGACAGTTTCTGAAGCTGGGGCTTGTGACAAGACATTTTTAACTCGTTTGTTCTCGGACTCTGAAATATGTAGAGAGTTGTGCTTTTCCATGATCGAAGGCGAAACCCGGCTCTCACTGACGCTTCAAGAATTTTTTCGATACATCGCACGGTTTTTGAACAGCGGCAATTTGTTCGGAAGCCTTTTTGGGGTCAGAGATGGATTTAGAGCTTCAAAGTGGCTGACATGTCAGAGACAAATTAGTCACGCTAAATTAGTCACGGCCATTAGTTGCCAAGCAACGGCACACCTGCACTTCTCAGGAGAGCCAGAGGTCATTAGAGTTCATTCCAACTCTATTGGAACATGGATTTAGGCCTTCAGGTTTACCATAGAAGCTGTAGATTACTTTGTACTAATTCTGATTAGTGTGGAGTGCTCTTACATGTCTTGAAACTGACTTTTGACCCACAAAATAAGACTCAAACAATATTTACAAAATAAAAGCCCTAAGATTTTGTATACAATATCACAGTACCCTATTATTTTACACTACTATTAAAGATCTATTACACATTTATTACTACTATTACACTACTCTCACATAGAGGTTCTCTCCGTCAGCGACTGACTCTGAAGGAGTCCATGTCTGTGTCTCAGCGGAGGGTCAGCGGTCTGAAAGAACTTTTCTGCCTTTCTCTGTCTCTTTTTTTTCTGATTAGTGTGGAGTGCTTGTTCATGTCTTGAAACTGACATTTGGGTAGCTGTAGATTCATTTCCAGTAATTCTGATTAGTGTGGAGTGCTCATACATGTCTTGAAAGTGACTTTTGACCCACACTGTCTGATCAGCTGATTGGGTCACACACACATGCACCTGTGACTTTGCTGTTACTTAGCAACAGCACAGCTGGCCTCTGAGGAGAACAAAAGGTCTCTTAAGGTCATTAGAACTCTATTTAGACATGGAGTTAAGGCCTGTTAGATTAATGGATTACCCTTCAGAGGATTTCATTATACATATGATATTCAATCAGCCTTAACTGACATCCATGATGGACTTTCAAAATAAGACTCAAACAAGCTCTTCAAAATAAAAGCCCTCAGATTTTCTATAGAAGATTCATAGGGGTTGTCTGTCTGTCTGTCTCTCTGTCTGTCTCTTTCTCTCTGTCTGTCTCTCTTTCTGTCTCTTTGTCTGTCTTTCTCTGTCTCTTTCTGTCTCTGTCTCTCTTTTTGTCTCTGTCTGTCTCTCTTTCTGTCTCCTTGTCTGTCTTTCTCTGTCTCTGTCTATCTCTGTCTCTCTTTCTGTCTCTGTCTGTCTCTCTTTCTGTCTCCCTGTCTGTCTTTCTCTGTCTCTGTCTGTCTCTGTCTCTCTTTCTGTCTCTTTGTCTGTCTGTCTTTCTCTGTCTCTCTCTGTCTCTGTCTCTCTTTCTGTCTCTGTCTGTCTCTCTTTCTGTCTCCCTGTCTGTCTTTCTCTCTCTGTCTGTCTCTGTCTCTCTTTCTGTCTCTTTGTCTGTCTTTCTCTGTCTCTTTCTGTCTCCCTGTCTGTGTCTGTCTGCCCGTCTCTGTCTCTCTGTCAGTGACTGTCGAGCTGCGAATTGAGCGGTCTTAAAGGACTTTGTGTCCCTGTCTCTCTCTCTCTTTCTGTCTATAAGTTAGTTGACTTAATAGGCACATTCTTTACTCTGGCCACAACTCCATTTCCCATAATGCTTCAGCAATGACATTGTCCATTCATTTCTAAGCACATTGTTGCCTGGGCTTTTAAAACAGACCGCTTATCTGACTTAGGAGAGTATTCTAACACATAGAAAAGTATTCACACCCCTTACCTAATATTATGCTACTTAGCATTATTAAGCTAGTTAGCATTAGCATGCTAGCTATTTGTAGCATTTTAGCTAAATTTGGGTTTTTGACTAACTTTTCGTGCTGATTCCTCTGATGCTAATGATAACATGTTAGCTAGCATTAGCATGCTAGTTAGCATTAGCATGCTAGCTCATGTTAGCATTTTAGCTAATTTTTCAAATTTTCTTAACTTTTCGTAGTGATTACGTTGTAGCTAATGATTACATGTTAGCTAGCATTAGCATGCTAGTTAGCATTAGCATGCTAGCTCATTTTAGCATTTTAGCTATTTTTTTGAATTTTCTTAACTTTTCACTGTTATTACGTTGCAGCTAATGATTACATGTTAGCTAGCATGCGCATGCTAGCTAGCATTAGCATGCTAGCTCATGTTAGCATTTTAGCTAATTTTTCAAATTTTCTTAACGTTTCGTAGTGATTACGTTGTAGCTAATGATTACATGTTAGCTAGCATTAGCATGCTAGTTAGCATTAGCATGCTAGCTCATTTTAGCATTTTAGCTATTTTTTTGAATTTTCTTAACTTTTCACTGTTATTACGTTGCAGCTAATGATTACATGTTAGCTAGCATGCGCATGCTAGTTAGCATTAGCATGCTAGCTAAATTTAGAATTTTAGCTAATTTTTCAACATTTCTTAACTTTTCGTAGTGATTATGTTGCAGCTTTTGATTACATGTTAGCTAGCATTAGCATGCTAGTTAGCATTAGCATGCTAGCTCATGTTAGCATTTTTGCTAATTTTTCAAATTTTCTTAACTTTTCGTAGTGATTACGTTGTAGCTAATGATTACATGTTAGCTAGCATTAGCATGCTAGCTCATGTTAGCATTTTTGCTAATTTTTGAATTTTGCTTAACTTTTTTTACTCATTGCTTCGAGGCTATTAATAACATGCTAGCTATCATTAGCATGCTAGTTAGCATTAGCATGCTAGCTCATGTTAGCATTTTAGCTATTTTTTTAATTTGTTCTAGGCAACAGAAGCTCTGAATGGGGGTGTGTGACTGATTACGCACCACGTGGCAGGCCCCGTTTAAATTTCCTGAAATTTTCTAGTTAGGGGCCTGCCAATGCAATGCAGGGAGAAGCAGAGCATTGCATTGCGAAGCAATGCAATGCACTGCCTCCCATGCAATTGCATGGCAAGGCACCTATTATTCTACACCTCTAAACGGCTTCTTTATTATTATTTATTTTTCTTCCGTCCAGCGTTAATGCGGGTCGTACCGTAGCATGCACCCCCACAATATATATATCAAAACGTGCGGCTCGATTCCACGATGGGTGCTATTACTTTTATAAGCGATTGGAGTTACCATGGCGACGTAATTAGCGAAAAACCACGCCGAAATATCCCATAGGAATGAATGCATTCACATCTCGGAGCGATCCAAAAAATCCACTTTTTTGAGGATTTACTGTGTCATCATACGTTCACTTAGAAAAACCATTAAAATCTCAGTTTGTAGGAATATCCGAGCACTTTTCAGAAGTGAAGACGGGATGTTGATATCTGTTACGGTTTTTTCACAATAAGCCTCTGAGCGACCCAAAGTTTGCCTCAAATTTGAAAATTTAAAAATTTTTCAGTGTAACTGCCGTTTAGTCAGAGTGTGAGACCCAAGATTATTGAGAACCCAAAATATTTTTTAACTCGCCGTCACGGTCACATATTTCGTTCTACTGAACTGATTTTCGGCCATGTGAAAGCCACGCCCGACGACATTCACACGATCTTTTCGAAATTTCTCTATGTCTCACCGTTTTCTCTCAGCGCACTCGAGTTTGCAAAAAATCAGACACATTTTGAGCAGATTTCAGAAGAGCAGCGTATACTTTAACATTGAGAAAGTCTGAAGCTGCACATTGTGACAAGACATTTCTCTCTCGTTCGTTCTCGGACTCTGAAATATGTAGAGAGTTGTGCTTTTCCATGATCGAAGACGAAACCCGGCTCTCACTGACGCTTCAAGAATTTTTTCGATATCTCGCACGGTTTTCGAACAGCGGCAATTTGTTCGGAGCCGTTTTTGGGGTCAGAGATGGATTTAGAGCTTCAAAGTGGCTGACATGTCAGAGACAAATTAGTCACGCTAAATTAGTCACGGCCATTAGTTGCCAAGCAACGGCACACCTGCACTTCTCAGGAGAGCCAGAGGTCATTAGAGTTCATTCCAACTCTATTTGAACATGGATTTAGGCCTTCAGGTTTACCATAGAAGCTGTAGATTTGTTTCTAGTAATTCTGATTAGTGTGGAGTGCTCTTACATGTCTTGAACCTGACTTTTGACCCACAAAATAAGACTCAAACAATATTTACAAAATAAAAGCCCTAAGATTTTTTATACAATATCACAGTACCCTATTATAATACACTACTATTAAAGATCTATTACATATTTATTACTACTATTACACTACTCTCACATAGAGGTTCTCTCCGTCAGCGACTGACTCTGAAGGACTCCATGTCTGTCTCTCAGCGGAGGGTCCGCTGCGGAAGCAGCGGTCTGAAAGAACTTTTCTGCCTTTCTCTGTCTCTTTTTTTTCTGATTAGTGTGGAGTGCTTGTTCATTTCTTGAAACTGACATTTGGGTAGCTGTAGCTTCATTTCCAGTAATTCTGATTAGTGTGGAGTGCTCATACATGTCTTGAAATTGACTTTTGACCCACACTGTCTGATCAGCTGATTGTGTCACACACACATGCACCTGTGACTTTGCTGTTACTGAGCAACAGCACAGCTGGCCTCTGAGGAGAACAAAAGGTCACTTAAGGTCATTAGAACTCTATTTAGACATGGAGTTAAGGCCTGTTAGATTAATGGATTACCCTTCAGAGGATTTCATCGTACATATGATATTCAATCAGCCTTAACTGACATCCATGATGGACTTTCAAAATAAGACTCAAATAAGCTCTTCAAAATAAAAGCTCTCAGATTTTCTATAGAAGATCATAGCAGCTTATTGTTTTACACTACTGCAGTCTGTCTGCCCTCCTGTCTGTCTGTCTGTCTGTCTGTCTGTCTGTCTGTCTGTCTGTCTGTCTGTCTGTCTGTCTGTCTGTCTGTCTGTCTGTCTGTCTGTCTTTCCCTCTAAGCAGCAGCTGCACCTCCTGTCTCTTTGGAGATGAGCCAGCGACTGACTCTGAAGGACTCCATGTCTGTCTCTCAGCGGAGGGTCCGCTGCGGAAGCAGCGGTCTGAAAGAACTTTTCTGCCTTTCTCTGTCTCTTTTTTCTCTGATTAGTGTGGAGTGCTTGTTCATGTCTTGAAACTGACATTTGGGTAGCTGTAGATTACTTTCTATTCATTCTGATTAGTGTGGAGTGCTCATACATGTCTTGAAATTGACTTTTGACCCACACTGTTCAATACAATATCACAGAACCCTATTGTTTTAAACTATTGCTCTTTTTCTGTCTGTCTGTCTGACTGCCTGTAAGCCGAGCATCAGATGATTGGGTCACACACACATGCACCTGTGACTTTGCTGTTACTTAGCAACAGCACAGCTGGCCTCTGAGGAGAACAAAAGGTCTCTTAAGGTCATTAGAACTCTATTTAGACATGGAGTTAAGGCCTGTTAGATTAATGGATTACCCTTCAGAGGATTTCATTATACATATGATATTCAATCAGCCTTAACTGACATCCATGATGGACTTTCAAAATAAGACTCAAACAAGCTCTTCAAAATAAAAGCCTTCAGATTTTCTATAGATGATTCATAGGGGTTGTCTGTCTGTCTGTCTCTCTGTCTGTCTCTGTCCATCTCTCTGTCTGTCTCTTTCACTCTGTCTGTCTCTGTCCATCTCTCTGTCTGTCTCTTTTACTCTGTCTGTCTCTGTCTGTCTCTCTGTCTGTCTCTTTCTCTCTGTCTGTCTGTCTCTCTTTCTGTCTCTTTGTCTGTCTTTCTCTGTCTCTTTCTGTCTCTTTGTCTGTCTCTTTCTCTCTGTCTGTCTCTGTCCGTCTCTCTGTCTGTCTCTTTGTCTGTCTTTCTCTGTCTCTGTCCGTCTCTCTGTCTGTCTCTCTTTCTGTCTCTTTGTCTGTCTTTCTCTGTCTCTTTCTGTCTCCCTGTCTGTCTCTGTCTGCCCATCTCTGTCTCTCTGTCAGTGACTGTCGAGCTGCGAATTGAGCGGTCTTAAAGGACTTTGTGTCCCTGTCTCTCTCTCTCTCTCTTTCTGTCTATAAGTTAGTTGACTTAATAGGCACATTCTTTGTTCTGGCCACAACTCCATTTCCCATAATGCTTCAGCAAATACATTGTCCATTCATTTCTAAGCACATTGCTGCCTGGGCTTTTAAAACAGACCGCTTATCTGACTTAGGAGAGTATTCCAACACATAGAAAAGTATTCACACCCCTTACCTAATATTATGCTAGTTAGCATTATTAAGCTAGTTAGCATTAGCATGCTAGCTATTTTTAGCATTTTAGCTAAATTTGGGTTTTTGACTAACTTTTCGTGCTGATTCCTCTGATGCTAATGATAACATGTTAGCTAGCATTAGCATGCTAGTTAGCATTAGCATGCTAGCTCATGTTAGCATTTTAGCTAATTTTTCAAATTTTCTTAACTTTTCGTAGTGATTACGTTGTAGCTAATGATTACATGTTAGCTTGCATTAGCATGCTAGTTAGCATTAGCATGCTAGCTCATTTTAGCATTTTAGCTATTTTTTTGAATTTTCTTAACTTTTCACTGTTAATACGTTGCAGCTAATGATTACATGTTAGCTAGCATGTGCATGCTAGTTAGCATTAGCATGCTAGCTAATTTTAGAATTTTAGCAAATTTTTAAACATTTCTTAACTTTTCGTAGTGATTACGTTGAGGCTAACGATTACATGTTAGCTAGCATTAGTTTGCTAGTTAGCATTAGCATGCTAGCTCATGTTAGCATTTTTGCTAATTTTGGAATCTTTCTTAACTTTTTTTACTCATTGCTTCGAGGCTATTGATAAAATGCTAGTTAGCATTAGCATGCTAGCTCATGTTAGCATTTTAGCAATTTTTTTGAATTTGCTTAACTTTTTTTACTCATTGCTTCGAGGCTATTGATAACATGCTAGTTAGCATTAGCATGCTAGCTCATGTTAGCATTTAAGCATTTTTTTAATTTGTCCCAACTTTTTCTACTTATTGCTTCGAACCTATTGATAACATGTTAGATTGGGGGTGTGTGACTGATTACGCACCACGTGGCAGGCCCCGTTTAAATTTCCTGAAATTTTCTAGTTTATTTATTTATTTTTCTTCCGTCCACCTTAATGCGGGTCGTACCGTAGCATGCACCCCCACAATATATATATCAAAACGTGCGGCTCGATCTCGAGATGGGTGCTATTACTTTTATAAGCGATTGGAGTTACCATGGCGACGTAATTAGCGAAAAACCACGCCCAAAAATCCCATAGGAATGAATGGAGTCCGGTGTCGGAGCGATCAAAAAAATCCACTTTTTTGAGGATTTACTGTGTCATCATACGTTCACTTAGAAAAACCATTGAAATCTCAGTTTGTAGGAATATCCGAGCACTTTTCAGAAGTGAAGACGGGATGTTGATATCTGTTACGGTTTTTTCACAATGAGCCTCTGAGCGACCCAAAGTTTGCCTCAAATTTAAAAATTTAAAAATTTTTCAGTGTAACTGCCGTTAAGTTAGAGTGCGAGACTTTGTCCGAGCTGGAACCCAAATTATTTTTTTACTCGTCGTCACGGTCACATATTTCCTTCTACTGAACTGATTTTCGCCCATGTGAAAGCCACGCCCGATGACATTCACACGATCTTTTCAAAATTTCTCTATGTCTCACCGTTTTCTCTCAGCGGACTTTCGTTTGCAAAAAATCAGACACATTTTGAGCAGATTTCAGAAAATCCCCCTATTGTTTAACATTGAGCAAGTCGGACAGTTTCTGAAGCTGGGGCTTGTGACAAGACATTTTTAACTCGTTTGTTCTCGGACTCTGAAATATGTAGAGAGTTGTGCTTTTCCATGATCGAAGGCGAAACCCGGCTCTCACTGACGCTTCAAGAATTTTTTCGATACATCGCACGGTTTTTGAACAGCGGCAATTTGTTCGGAAGCCTTTTTGGGGTCAGAGATGGATTTAGAGCTTCAAAGTGGCTGACATGTCAGAGACAAATTAGTCACGCTAAATTAGTCACGGCCATTAGTTGCCAAGCAACGGCACACCTGCACTTCTCAGGAGAGCCAGAGGTCATTAGAGTTCATTCCAACTCTATTGGAACATGGATTTAGGCCTTCAGGTTTACCATAGAAGCTGTAGATTACTTTGTACTAATTCTGATTAGTGTGGAGTGCTCTTAAATGTCTTGAAACTGACTTTTGACCCACAAAATAAGACTCAAACAATATTTACAAAATAAAAGCCCTAAGATTTTGTATACAATATCACAGTACCCTATTATTTTACACTACTATTAAAGATCTATTACACATTTATTACTACTATTACACTACTCTCACATAGAGGTTCTCTCCGTCAGCGACTGACTCTGAAGGAGTCCATGTCTGTGTCTCAGCGGAGGGTCAGCGGTCTGAAAGAACTTTTCTGCCTTTCTCTGTCTCTTTTTTTTCTGATTAGTGTGGAGTGCTTGTTCATGTCTTGAAACTGACATTTGGGTAGCTGTAGATTCATTTCCAGTAATTCTGATTAGTGTGGAGTGCTCATACATGTCTTGAAAGTGACTTTTGACCCACACTGTCTGATCAGCTGATTGGGTCACACACACATGCACCTGTGACTTTGCTGTTACTTAGCAACAGCACAGCTGGCCTCTGAGGAGAACAAAAGGTCTCTTAAGGTCATTAGAACTCTATTTAGACATGGAGTTAAGGCCTGTTAGATTAATGGATTACCCTTCAGAGGATTTCATTATACATATGATATTCAATCAGCCTTAACTGACATCCATGATGGACTTTCAAAATAAGACTCAAACAAGCTCTTCAAAATAAAAGCCCTCAGATTTTCTATAGAAGATTCATAGGGGTTGTCTGTCTGTCTGTCTCTCTGTCTGTCTCTTTCTCTCTGTCTGTCTCTCTTTCTGTCTCTTTGTCTGTCTTTCTCTATCTCTTTCTGTCTCTGTCTCTCTTTTTGTCTCTGTCTGTCTCTCTTTCTGTCTCCTTGTCTGTCTTTCTCTGTCTCTGTCTATCTCTGTCTCTCTTTCTGTCTCTGTCTGTCTCTCTTTCTGTCTCCCTGTCTGTCTTTCTCTGTCTCTGTCTGTCTCTGTCTCTCTTTCTGTCTCTTTGTCTGTCTGTCTTTCTCTGTCTCTCTCTGTCTCTGTCTCTCTTTCTGTCTCTGTCTGTCTCTCTTTCTGTCTCCCTGTCTGTCTTTCTCTCTCTGTCTGTCTCTGTCTCTCTTTCTGTCTCTTTGTCTGTCTTTCTCTGTCTCTTTCTGTCTCCCTGTCTGTGTCTGTCTGCCCGTCTCTGTCTCTCTGTCAGTGACTGTCGAGCTGCGAATTGAGCGGTCTTAAAGGACTTTGTGTCCCTGTCTCTCTCTCTCTTTCTGTCTATAAGTCAGTTTACTTAATAGGCACATTCTTTATACCTGCCACAACTCCATTTCCCATAATGCTTCAGCAATGACATTGTCCATTCATTTCTAAGCACATAGCTGCCTGGGCTTTTAAAACAGACCGCTTATCTGACTTAGGAGAGTATTCTAACACATAGAAAAGTATTCACACCCCTTACCTAATATTATGCTACTTAGCATTATTAAGCTAGTTAGCATTAGCATGCTAGCTATTTTTAGCATTTTAGCTAAATTTGGGTTTTTGACTAACTTTTCGTGCTGATTCCTCTGATGCTAATGATAACATGTTAGCTAGCATTAGCATGCTAGTTAGCATTAGCATGCTAGCTCATGTTAGCATTTTTGCTAATTTTTCAAATTTTCTTAACTTTTCGTAGTGATTACGTTGTAGCTAATGATTACATGTTAGCTAGCATTAACATGCTAGTTAGCATTAGCATGCTAGCTCATTTTAGCATTTTAGCTATTTTTTTGAATTTTCTTAACTTTTCACTGTTATTACGTTGCAGCTAATGATTACATGTTAGCTAGCATGCGCATGCTAGCTAGCATTAGCATGCTAGCTCATGTTAGCATTTTAGCTAATTTTTCAAATTTTCTTAACGTTTCGTAGTGATTACGTTGTAGCTAATGATTACATGTTAGCTAGCATTAGCATGCTAGTTAGCATTAGCATGCTAGCTCATTTTAGCTATTTTTTTGAATTTTCTTAACTTTTCACTGTTATTACGTTGCAGCTAATGATTACATGTTAGCTAGCATGCGCATGCTAGTTAGCATTAGCATGCTAGCTAAATTTAGAATTTTAGCTAATTTTTCAACATTTCTTAACTTTTCGTAGTGATTATGTTGCAGCTTTTGATTACATGTTAGCTAGCATTAGCATGCTAGTTAGCATTAGCATGCTAGCTCATGTTAGCATTTTTGCTAATTTTTCAAATTTTCTTAACTTTTCGTAGTGATTACGTTGTAGCTAATGATTACATGTTAGCTAGCATTAGCATGCTAGCTCATGTTAGCATTTTTGCTAATTTTTGAATTTTGCTTAACTTTTTTTACTCATTGCTTCGAGGCTATTAATAACATGCTAGCTATCATTAGCATGCTAGTTAGCATTAGCATGCTAGCTCATGTTAGCATTTTAGCTATTTTTTTAATTTGTTCTAGGCAACAGAAGCTCTGAATGGGGGTGTGTGACTGATTACGCACCACGTGGCAGGCCCCGTTTAAATTTCCTGAAATTTTCTAGTTTATTTATTTATTTTTCTTCCGTCCACCTTAATGCGGGTCGTACCGTAGCATGCACCCCCACAATATATATATCAAAACGTGCGGCTCGATCTCGAGATGGGTGCTATTACTTTTATAAGCGATTGGAGTTACCATGGCGACGTAATTAGCGAAAAACCACGCTCAAAAATCCCATAGGAATGAATGGAGTCCGGTGTCGGAGCGATCAAAAAAATCCACTTTTTTGAGGATTTACTGTGTCATCATACGTTCACTTAGAAAAACCATTAAAATCTCAGTTTGTAGGAATATCCGAGCACTTTTCAGAAGTGAAGACGGGATGTTGATATCTGTTACGGTTTTTTCACAATGAGCCTCTGAGCGACCCAAAGTTTGCCTCAAATTAAAAAATTTAAACAATTTTCAGTGTAACTGCCGTTAAGTTAGAGTGCGAGACTTTGTCCGAGCTGGAACCCAAATTATTTTTTAACTCGTCGTCACGGTCACATATTTCCTTCTACTGAACTGATTTTCGCCCATGTGAAAGCCACGCCCGATGACATTCACACGATCTTTTCAAAATTTCTCTATGTCTCACCGTTTTCTCTCAGCGGACTTTCGTTTGCAAAAAATCAGACACATTTTGAGCAGATTTCAGAAAATCCCCCTATTGTTTAACATTGAGCAAGTCTGACAGTTTCTGAAGCTGGGGCTGGTGACAAGACATTTTTAACTCGTTTGTTCTCGGACTCTGAAATATGTAGAGAGTTGTGCTTTTCCATGATCGAAGGCGAAACCCGGCTCTCACTGACGCTTCAAGAATTTTTTCGATACATCGCACGGTTTTTGAACAGCGGCAATTTGTTCGGAAGCCTTTTTGGGGTCAGAGATGGATTTAGAGCTTCAAAGTGGCTGACATGTCAGAGACAAATTAGTCACGCTAAATTAGTCACGGCCATTAGTTGCCAAGCAACGGCACACCTGCACTTCTCAGGAGAGCCAGAGGTCATTAGAGTTCATTCCAACTCTATTGGAACATGGATTTAGGCCTTCAGGTTTACCATAGAAGCTGTAGATTACTTTGTACTAATTCTGATTAGTGTGGAGTGCTCTTACATGTCTTGAAACTGACTTTTGACCCACAAAATAAGACTCAAACAATATTTACAAAATAAAAGCCCTAAGATTTTGTATACAATATCACAGTACCCTATTATTTTACACTACTATTAAAGATCTATTACACATTTATTACTACTATTACACTACTCTCACATAGAGGTTCTCTCCGTCAGCGACTGACTCTGAAGGAGTCCATGTCTGTGTCTCAGCGGAGGGTCAGCGGTCTGAAAGAACTTTTCTGCCTTTCTCTGTCTCTTTTTTTTCTGATTAGTGTGGAGTGCTCATACATGTCTTGAAACTGACATTTGGGTAGCTGTAGATTCATTTCCAGTAATTCTGATTAGTGTGGAGTGCTCATACATGTCTTGAAAGTGACTTTTGACCCACACTGTCTGATCAGCTGATTGGGTCACACACACATGCACCTGTGACTTTGCTGTTACTTAGCAACAGCACAGCTGGCCTCTGAGGAGAACAAAAGGTCTCTTAAGGTCATTAGAACTCTATTTAGACATGGAGTTAAGGCCTGTTAGATTAATGGATTACCCTTCAGAGGATTTCATTATACATATGATATTCAATCAGCCTTAACTGACATCCATGATGGACTTTCAAAATAAGACTCAAACAAGCTCTTCAAAATAAAAGCCCTCAGATTTTCTATAGAAGATTCATAGGGGTTGTCTGTCTGTCTCTTTCTCTCTGTCTGTCTCTCTTTCTGTCTCTTTGTCTGTCTTTCTCTGTCTCTTTCTGTCTCTGTCTCTCTTTTTGTCTCTGTCTGTCTCTCTTTCTGTCTCCTTGTCTGTCTTTCTCTGTCTCTGTCTATCTCTGTCTCTCTTTCTGTCTCTGTCTGTCTCCCTGTCTGTCTTTCTCTGTCTCTGTCTGTCTCTGTCTCTCTTTCTGTCTCTTTGTCTGTCTGTCTTTCTCTGTCTCTCTCTGTCTCTGTCTCTCTTTCTGTCTCTGTCTGTCTCTCTTTCTGTCTCCCTGTCTGTCTTTCTCTCTCTGTCTGTCTCTGTCTCTCTTTCTGTCTCTTTGTCTGTCTTTCTCTGTCTCTTTCTGTCTCCCTGTCTGTGTCTGTCTGCCCGTCTCTGTCTCTCTGTCAGTGACTGTCGAGCTGCGAATTGAGCGGTCTTAAAGGACTTTGTGTCCCTGTCTCTCTCTCTCTTTCTGTCTATAAGTCAGTTTACTTAATAGGCACATTCTTTATACCTGCCACAACTCCATTTCCCATAATGCTTCAGCAATGACATTGTCCATTCATTTCTAAGCACATAGCTGCCTGGGCTTTTAAAACAGACCGCTTATCTGACTTAGGAGAGTATTCTAACACATAGAAAAGTATTCACACCCCTTACCTAATATTATGCTACTTAGCATTATTAAGCTAGTTAGCATTAGCATGCTAGCTATTTGTAGCATTTTAGCTAAATTTGGGTTTTTGACTAACTTTTCGTGCTGATTCCTCTGATGCTAATGATAACATGTTAGCTAGCATTAGCATGCTAGTTAGCATTAGCATGCTAGCTCATGTTAGCATTTTAGCTAATTTTTCAAATTTTCTTAACTTTTCGTAGTGATTACGTTGTAGCTAATGATTACATGTTAGCTAGCATTAGCATGCTAGTTAGCATTAGCATGCTAGCTCATTTTAGCATTTTAGCTATTTTTTTGAATTTTCTTAACTTTTCACTGTTATTACGTTGCAGCTAATGATTACATGTTAGCTAGCATGCGCATGCTAGCTAGCATTAGCATGCTAGCTCATGTTAGCATTTTAGCTAATTTTTCAAATTTTCTTAACGTTTCGTAGTGATTACGTTGTAGCTAATGATTACATGTTAGCTAGCATTAGCATGCTAGTTAGCATTAGCATGCTAGCTCATTTTAGCATTTTAGCTATTTTTTTGAATTTTCTTAACTTTTCACTGTTATTACGTTGCAGCTAATGATTACATGTTAGCTAGCATGCGCATGCTAGTTAGCATTAGCATGCTAGCTAAATTTAGAATTTTAGCTAATTTTTCAACATTTCTTAACTTTTCGTAGTGATTATGTTGCAGCTTTTGATTACATGTTAGCTAGCATTAGCATGCTAGTTAGCATTAGCATGCTAGCTCATGTTAGCATTTTTGCTAATTTTTCAAATTTTCTTAACTTTTCGTAGTGATTACGTTGTAGCTAATGATTACATGTTAGCTAGCATTAGCATGCTAGCTCATGTTAGCATTTTTGCTAATTTTTGAATTTTGCTTAACTTTTTTTACTCATTGCTTCGAGGCTATTAATAACATGCTAGCTATCATTAGCATGCTAGTTAGCATTAGCATGCTAGCTCATGTTAGCATTTTAGCTATTTTTTTAATTTGTTCTAGGCAACAGAAGCTCTGAATGGGGGTGTGTGACTGATTACGCACCACGTGGCAGGCCCCGTTTAAATTTCCTGAAATTTTCTAGTTTATTTATTTATTTTTCTTCCGTCCACCTTAATGCGGGTCGTACCGTAGCATGCACCCCCACAATATATATATCAAAACGTGCGGCTCGATCTCGAGATGGGTGCTATTACTTTTATAAGCGATTGGAGTTACCATGGCGACGTAATTAGCGAAAAACCACGCTCAAAAATCCCATAGGAATGAATGGAGTCCGGTGTCGGAGCGATCAAAAAAATCCACTTTTTTGAGGATTTACTGTGTCATCATACGTTCACTTAGAAAAACCATTAAAATCTCAGTTTGTAGGAATATCCGAGCACTTTTCAGAAGTGAAGACGGGATGTTGATATCTGTTACGGTTTTTTCACAATGAGCCTCTGAGCGACCCAAAGTTTGCCTCAAATTAAAAAATTTAAACAATTTTCAGTGTAACTGCCGTTAAGTTAGAGTGCGAGACTTTGTCCGAGCTGGAACCCAAATTATTTTTTAACTCGTCGTCACGGTCACATATTTCCTTCTACTGAACTGATTTTCGCCCATGTGAAAGCCACGCCCGATGACATTCACACGATCTTTTCAAAATTTCTCTATGTCTCACCGTTTTCTCTCAGCGGACTTTCGTTTGCAAAAAATCAGACACATTTTGAGCAGATTTCAGAAAATCCCCCTATTGTTTAACATTGAGCAAGTCTGACAGTTTCTGAAGCTGGGGCTGGTGACAAGACATTTTTAACTCGTTTGTTCTCGGACTCTGAAATATGTAGAGAGTTGTGCTTTTCCATGATCGAAGGCGAAACCCGGCTCTCACTGACGCTTCAAGAATTTTTTCGATACATCGCACGGTTTTTGAACAGCGGCAATTTGTTCGGAAGCCTTTTTGGGGTCAGAGATGGATTTAGAGCTTCAAAGTGGCTGACATGTCAGAGACAAATTAGTCACGCTAAATTAGTCACGGCCATTAGTTGCCAAGCAACGGCACACCTGCACTTCTCAGGAGAGCCAGAGGTCATTAGAGTTCATTCCAACTCTATTGGAACATGGATTTAGGCCTTCAGGTTTACCATAGAAGCTGTAGATTACTTTGTACTAATTCTGATTAGTGTGGAGTGCTCTTACATGTCTTGAAACTGACTTTTGACCCACAAAATAAGACTCAAACAATATTTACAAAATAAAAGCCCTAAGATTTTGTATACAATATCACAGTACCCTATTATTTTACACTACTATTAAAGATCTATTACACATTTATTACTACTATTACACTACTCTCACATAGAGGTTCTCTCCGTCAGCGACTGACTCTGAAGGAGTCCATGTCTGTGTCTCAGCGGAGGGTCAGCGGTCTGAAAGAACTTTTCTGCCTTTCTCTGTCTCTTTTTTTTCTGATTAGTGTGGAGTGCTCATACATGTCTTGAAACTGACATTTGGGTAGCTGTAGATTCATTTCCAGTAATTCTGATTAGTGTGGAGTGCTCATACATGTCTTGAAAGTGACTTTTGACCCACACTGTCTGATCAGCTGATTGGGTCACACACACATGCACCTGTGACTTTGCTGTTACTTAGCAACAGCACAGCTGGCCTCTGAGGAGAACAAAAGGTCTCTTAAGGTCATTAGAACTCTATTTAGACATGGAGTTAAGGCCTGTTAGATTAATGGATTACCCTTCAGAGGATTTCATTATACATATGATATTCAATCAGCCTTAACTGACATCCATGATGGACTTTCAAAATAAGACTCAAACAAGCTCTTCAAAATAAAAGCCCTCAGATTTTCTATAGAAGATTCATAGGGGTTGTCTGTCTGTCTCTTTCTCTCTGTCTGTCTCTCTTTCTGTCTCTTTGTCTGTCTTTCTCTGTCTCTTTCTGTCTCTGTCTCTCTTTTTGTCTCTGTCTGTCTCTCTTTCTGTCTCCTTGTCTGTCTTTCTCTGTCTCTGTCTATCTCTGTCTCTCTTTCTGTCTCTGTCTGTCTCCCTGTCTGTCTTTCTCTGTCTCTGTCTGTCTCTGTCTCTCTTTCTGTCTCTTTGTCTGTCTGTCTTTCTCTGTCTCTCTCTGTCTCTGTCTCTCTTTCTGTCTCTGTCTGTCTCTCTTTCTGTCTCCCTGTCTGTCTTTCTCTCTCTGTCTGTCTCTGTCTCTCTTTCTGTCTCTTTGTCTGTCTTTCTCTGTCTCTTTCTGTCTCCCTGTCTGTGTCTGTCTGCCCGTCTCTGTCTCTCTGTCAGTGACTGTCGAGCTGCGAATTGAGCGGTCTTAAAGGACTTTGTGTCCCTGTCTCTCTCTCTCTTTCTGTCTATAAGTCAGTTTACTTAATAGGCACATTCTTTATACCTGCCACAACTCCATTTCCCATAATGCTTCAGCAATGACATTGTCCATTCATTTCTAAGCACATAGCTGCCTGGGCTTTTAAAACAGACCGCTTATCTGACTTAGGAGAGTATTCTAACACATAGAAAAGTATTCACACCCCTTACCTAATATTATGCTACTTAGCATTATTAAGCTAGTTAGCATTAGCATGCTAGCTATTTGTAGCATTTTAGCTAAATTTGGGTTTTTGACTAACTTTTCGTGCTGATTCCTCTGATGCTAATGATAACATGTTAGCTAGCATTAGCATGCTAGTTAGCATTAGCATGCTAGCTCATGTTAGCATTTTAGCTAATTTTTCAAATTTTCTTAACTTTTCGTAGTGATTACGTTGTAGCTAATGATTACATGTTAGCTAGCATTAGCATGCTAGTTAGCATTAGCATGCTAGCTCATTTTAGCATTTTAGCTATTTTTTTGAATTTTCTTAACTTTTCACTGTTATTACGTTGCAGCTAATGATTACATGTTAGCTAGCATGCGCATGCTAGCTAGCATTAGCATGCTAGCTCATGTTAGCATTTTAGCTAATTTTTCAAATTTTCTTAACGTTTCGTAGTGATTACGTTGTAGCTAATGATTACATGTTAGCTAGCATTAGCATGCTAGTTAGCATTAGCATGCTAGCTCATTTTAGCATTTTAGCTATTTTTTTGAATTTTCTTAACTTTTCACTGTTATTACGTTGCAGCTAATGATTACATGTTAGCTAGCATGCGCATGCTAGCTAGCATTAGCATGCTAGCTCATGTTAGCATTTTAGCTAATTTTTCAAATTTTCTTAACGTTTCGTAGTGATTACGTTGTAGCTAATGATTACATGTTAGCTAGCATTAGCATGCTAGTTAGCATTAGCATGCTAGCTCATTTTAGCATTTTAGCTATTTTTTTGAATTTTCTTAACTTTTCACTGTTATTACGTTGCAGCTAATGATTACATGTTAGCTAGCATGCGCATGCTAGTTAGCATTAGCATGCTAGCTAAATTTAGAATTTTAGCTAATTTTTCAACATTTCTTAACTTTTCGTAGTGATTATGTTGCAGCTTTTGATTACATGTTAGCTAGCATTAGCATGCTAGTTAGCATTAGCATGCTAGCTCATGTTAGCATTTTTGCTAATTTTTCAAATTTTCTTAACTTTTCGTAGTGATTACGTTGTAGCTAATGATTACATGTTAGCTAGCATTAGCATGCTAGCTCATGTTAGCATTTTTGCTAATTTTTGAATTTTGCTTAACTTTTTTTACTCATTGCTTCGAGGCTATTAATAACATGCTAGCTATCATTAGCATGCTAGTTAGCATTAGCATGCTAGCTCATGTTAGCATTTTAGCTATTTTTTTAATTTGTTCTAGGCAACAGAAGCTCTGAATGGGGGTGTGTGACTGATTACGCACCACGTGGCAGGCCCCGTTTAAATTTCCTGAAATTTTCTAGTTGAAGGATTGTTCTCCTTATTCATAAACATCGTTAGCCCGATGCCTGGCGCTAAGCTTCAAGTTTATTTTTACTATTTGGAGGAGGTCTGTGTTTCAATGAGTTTTTTTGCCATGGCTGGCCGGTTTAATGTGTCTGTGTAGGGGGGAGGGCCATTTAAATGCGTATTCAATTTTGTTTGTTAAATTCTGTAATTCCATCCACCTGTCCCACATTGGGAACTTCATAGAGCCATACAGCCCTGCTACTCTGTCAGTCTGTACATCGTGGTTTCTGAGTAGACTACTCCTGCTGGGTTGAACAGGCAACTTGTTGATTAGTTTGAGCACTACTGCCACCTAGTGACTGGAGGCCTGTTTATCATTTAAGCATGAATGAAGACAAACCTCCTCCTTCTTCTCGACCCCCCACCCCCTCAACCACCTCACCGCGCTCCCATGGGGGTGCCCGCTCCACTATTTGAGAACCACTGGGCTAGCTGATGGAGAACTGGGCCTCCTCGTGAACATGGGTGCATACGTGTGCTATTACATCACGGTACGCGCTCTCACAAGTGCACCCTGCGGTATATGGCCCAAACCACCTCAAAATAAATGGAATTCCAACTGCTGCAAAAAGTACTAGATTATATCTTATCGTCAGGACATGAAAAAACTGACCATTAATTAAAAACAGTTTTATTTTAACAAAAATATTACATCATGCGGCTTTAAACTGCTATAATAACCTGAAACAAACAAATACATGTATGTATCTTTGATATATGTAAAGAGTTAAGAAGTGAAGCATGTGTTTTGACTAAACAATAAAATCAAAGTTTAGAAATACTGTTTATTATCATGCCATGTATGCTGGCATTTTGAAAAATACACTACATATGTCCAAAGGTTGGGAAACAAAGGATATTTTGTTGAACATCAAGCCCTGTCACACCTTTGAAGTTTGTGTATCACTTCAGATTGTTGGTACACACCCACTGTCAAAAATGCATTCATTCTGAGACCAGTGGGGTGGAATTCCCATTGTCCTATTGTGTCAAGACCAGATGCGTTACTTTTTGGTTTGTTGTTTATAATAAAGGAAAAACTGACTAATGGGGAATTAAATGTCATTGCTTAATGAGTGGTCAGATAATTATTAGCTAAGTTAATCAGACAGTAAGGTATAGAATAAGTATTTGGTTTGATCCATTCCATGTCCCCAGGTGAGGAAAATGTCTTCATTGCCTAGTGTGAGATTAAATAAAGGTATTATTGAGTCATTGCAGTGACATTTAAGTTGTTCTGGAGTTGAACAGTGGTGCATATGTGCAGAAGGACACACAAGACAACGGCATTCCTGTGGTGGGTTTTTTCAAGATGTGCACAAATCTGACAGCTGGTTTGTGTGGTTATCAAATTGTATTTGCTACAGTGTAGCATGTAGAAAGGTGATGTGGAAATGTTATTTTCTAATGGGAAATAAAGTGCCAATTTGCAATAATATACAGTATAAACACAATTAGCTTGTTTTTTCACACTGTCTTAGTTTTCTGTTAGGTAGTTACTTTAACCAGAAAAGTGGTCTTAGTGCATGTTTTATACAAGAAGCTCTTTGGTGGTGGCCTTTAACCTTCATTTCCTGTGTAGATATTACATGTACACCACCTAAGCTTTCCAAGAAAATTGCTGTTTTATGGGCATAGCCCACACATTTATCTCTGCTACTCTACAGACACAACTGCATGTTTTTGACATGTGGAACCATTGAAAGGGAAATAAACAGGCTTTCCAATGGAAAGCATGAAAACATTGAACATCATAAGTAATCAATGCTGATGATGAGAACTGCAAAGCAGCTTTAATCTCAGAGTGCATAATGGACTGAAATGTGACTTTTATTGTAGACTTGCATAGAGAAATAGCAAGTAGTTAAATTTAATCAGTTACATTAGAAATGTAATGAGATGTTATGTGGTATGATTAAACAGGTACTCAGCATTTGAGTGACCTTTTTACACAATACCTTTTGACTCTTACTTTATGGAGGACGTTCTTCTTCTACTTGAGGAAAAAATATGTTGAAGTAATTAATATGTTCAATTACTACTTTTCCCACCTCCAATTCCAAAGCAGTTTCAGGTAAATCTTACATCTTATTCTGAAATGTGAACAATTTATTCAGCTGATAAGAGATCATGTTTTATCATGCATATTCACTGGTTGAGTAGAGGCCAAAAAACCTTTCAATTGTTATCTCCATGCCAGATGTTATGTATGCTGATCCTTTTACATTTACTCTAAGACATGTGTCACCTTAAGGACATTTTAGGAGTGTTTTATAAAGCTTCCACTCTTACAAGCGAAGCTCTATGTGGGTCTATAGCGCAAAAGCTGAACTTTAGTTATTTTGTACACATACAGTCATATTCAATCCGATGAGGGTCATTTGTCAAATAAAAATTACCTTTTGATTACAACTCTTAATCAAGTATTTACCATACTTTTCATAAAGCCCACAGCTGTGTGTTAAAAAATGTTTTTATTGGCTTGATATCCTATTCTAATCTTAAATGTCATATTTTAATTAACCGTGAGCAGATAATCATTATCTGTCAAACTCTCAAACCTATTGATATTCTCAAAGAAGGCTAAACCACGGACTAACTATGTAAAGAAAATACTCACCCATGATGGGACTGTAGCTGCTGCTGATCCAGTTGGAATGTTAGCAGTCAGTAACGTCTGAAGAACATCAGATTAAACCAAAGTTCTACTTTGTGTAAAAACAATGTTTAATGCTCTCTTTAAGCACAGCACCTTCATGTTTGCAGTGAAGACAAAGCTGATCTGAAACTACTTGATGAATCCTTCCTGTTTAACCAGCTAAAGGTCTGGTTCCATTTCTAGCCTGCAGCAAGCAGGTGAGATTATCTGGGCTCTGCCTCCTTTAATGCTGACTCACAGAGATCTCAGGCTTGTCCAAACATGACTTGAAAAAAGCTAGCATCTTGGGTACATCATGCTACTAAAGGAAAAAAATGTGTGTCAGTTATAAGGGGCAAACATAAAAGGTGTCAAGCAACGAAGTACAAATACTTCGTTACCTTACTTAAGTAGAAATTTTGGCGCATGCTCCGACATTTTCTGCTGCTGAAGCGAAATGAAGCTGGGTTCAGAGAGTCTTTCCGACTTCTGATCACTTGAATCAGAGAAATGTTCCTTGATTTAAAAACTTTGGCTGAAGTGGAGCTTTTAGTTCCAGTCTCCAGTGGGTCAGCGCGGATTCAGCCTCTAGAACAGTGGTTCCCAACATCAGGTTTGTGTCATTAAAGATTCACAGGGGTCTGCACAATCTTGTCTGTGCTGAGGTTGTAAGACTTTTGGTGATACTATTCTTAATTTATATATATATATATATATATATATATATATATATATATATATATATATATATATATATATATATATAAATACTTATTAATGCTCAGTAGTCCACATATGGTTCTGTAATGTAATTGCATTGCACTAAAATTAATACATTTTAATGGACATATATGCAGCTGAAACAGGTAGCCTAGTGTGTCCCAAATGTTTCAATATTAACATTTTTATATAGCATTATAATAATTATGGCCTTTCTTTTTTTGGGGGGGTGGGGCTTAAGCTTTATTCCTTAATGTCATTTTAAAAATACATTACGTTTTGAATCAAAAAAACTTGACTTGATACTTCAACTACTACAGAAGTCTTTTTAAACCCTAGTATCTATACTTCTACTTGAGTATTGAATGTGAATACTTTTGACACCTCTGGCAAACATTAAGTAATACGTCAGATCTCTTAGAGAACCCATTCACAAGGGAAGTTCTTCTACTGGTAACCAAACTGAATAGGAAAATAAAAGGTGTATTTGTACATTTGCAGTTTTTTTCAGCATTACCCAGGTTGGGCCATGCTTCAGACTTTGCACAATTAGCCTCAAGCTTCCATAAAGAGGGATTTAGAATAATTTTAAGGAGCTCCACTCTGATGACTGTGAAACAAACCCAACACATGAGTCCTCCAATGGAGATACTGGAGAGCTGGTGTAGTATGTTTGGTTTTACTGTAAAACCGTGCACTGCTAGATATTTTCAATCATCGTATTCAGCTCCAGGGTTTAATAATTCACAGCTCATGAATCATGTTCCCACACTGTATGTTCCGATTCTCAGATGCGACTTGAGTGCTTACACCGTACGTGTGTTTGCAACCCATCATAGCCATTTATATAGAACTATAAAGAAGAAGAAAAACACGAAAGTGAAGAGATGCTTGCCCATGAAAAAAAGAAAGGTCAACAAAAACGAACACATTTCCTTGGCAACCCTGGCCATTCTGTGTGGAGAAACTTTAACTTCACTACAATTAACCGCATACTTTTACTACAGTGGTTTGGTGTTTAAAAACATATTGAGGTCTGCTAATATGAGTGAACCTTAAATATTCAAGGAAAGATGCTTGGAGAAACCATTTTTTGGGACTTTTAAGATCTGCGATCTGAGGTTCATATACTCCAATATTCAAATTTCTTTTTTTTACTTTTTTACTGACACGTCTACTTTAAAACAAGCAACATCAGAATCAGAAAAACTTTATTGATCCCTAAGGATATTCCTTATTTGATGACTGCCATAACACACAAGACATGAAGACACAGAAACAACAGAAAACAAACTGAATAAGATCAGAGATCACATTTCTCCTGTTTTAGCTTTCCTTCATTGGCTCCCTGTTAAATCCAGAATGGAATTTAAGATCCTCCTTCTTACATATAAAGCCCATAATAATCAGCTCCATCATCCATCAGAGATCTAATTGTTCCATATGTTCCTAACAGAGCCCTTTGCTCTCAGACTGCAGGTTTACTTGTAGTTCCTAGGATTTCTAAAAGTAGAATGGGAGGCAGATCTTTTAGTTATCAGTCTCCTCTCCTGTGGAACCAGCTCCCAGCTTTAGTCCGTGAGGCAGACACTCTGTTTACTTTTAAGGCCAGGCTTAAAACTTTCCTTTTTGATAAAGCTTATAGTTAGAGTGGCTTAGGTCATCCTGAGCTATCTCTGTAGTTATGCTGCTATAGGCTTAGACTGCTGAAGGACAGACTTACCAATTTTCTTCACTCTGCTACTTCCTTTTCTCCTACGACTCTCCAGTTGTATTACAGTACATTCTGTTATTTCGACTGTTAACTTTGTTTTCTCTCAGTGTTTTTCTCTCCATAGAAGATATACCTGGTCTGGTATCCTGCTTGGCTGCAATGCCCTGTTGGACGGGGGGCATCGACTGGGATCATGATCCCAGTAACTGACCATCCACTGTGTCCTGTTATCAACTTTTTACTTTCTGTAACATAGAAATTTCTCTTATATCAGATCTTCTGTTCCTTCTGTGTTTCTGCTCTGTCTTCTCAAACCCCCAGACGGTCGTGACAGATGGCCGCTCCTATTGAGCCTGGTTCTGTTGGAGGTTTCTTCCTGTTAAAGGGGAGTTTTTCCTCTCCACCGTCGCTCCATGCTTGCTCAGTATGAGGGATTGCTGAAGGATTGCTGTGGTTGGAAAGTCTGCATCAACGGGGCCCAACCTCATGCCAATGACTGACGCAATCTGCTGGGATTCCTTAAATAGGAAACTTTTTAACTGATTGGAATGTTTGTATAAATGTATTGAAATGATTTCTTGTTAAGTGCCTTGAGATGACATCTGTTGTGAATCGGCGCTATATAAGTAAACTGAATTGAATTGAATACTTACATAGTGGAACTGGGATATGTTATGTTTCTGCAGAATTAACTACTGATAAGTAATGTATCAGAATATTAAACATTAGGCAAAAGGTAATAAACTGGCAAATATTTACAAATAGTAAATTGCACATAAGGACTATAGCACATAGGATACTGAAAGAATTTATGTAATTTGGCACCCATTTAAACCACAAATAATATTAAACACAATAATATTTATCACCTGGTAAGAGCTTCACAAATTAGCACATATAGCATATTTATTAATTTATATATTGCTTGTTAAACTTAATTACAGGAAGCCAGGTTACTTATATACTTTCTTGAGTAGCATTCCAGTGAGTTCCTTGTGAGTGTGAGAGCTTCAGGTAAATCCGGGTCATGGTGCTGCTTCAGCAGGGCAATATCCTTACGAGTGGCAACTATAATTTCAAACAGGTTTATTTTCATGCGACTGAAGGATTTCTGATGGGCACCTGGCCAATTGAGTGGCTGCTGAAGGAAGACCAGCCTCTCCCGATCTCTCCTGATCACTCACCTTATTCTCTTTTCTTATTTTCTTTTCTTAGCTTTTTCCTAGTTACTTTATACACCCAGCCTCTGGAGTTACTGTATCAGACTGGATCTATTTTTTGGATTACTTTCTGAAGGACTGGGGATTACCAAAATAGCGTTTTACTCATCTGAGGACTTTGAGAAACTGCTCCAAAGAATGGAAACAATCGAGACAAAGTTACACCATCTTCAGATTAATTTTGAACTAATCACTGGATATGGAAATGAGACAACTTTACCCATGAGTATACGTGGTCAAGCAGTCTCGCACAGATGGCACAGAACAATGCTACTCCCTCAGCCAAAAAGCGCTTAACGTATAGAACACTCCATTCACAATTTGAAAAAAACTTCCCAGCTTTAAAGCACACTGAATATACACTTGCTTTTTCTGCTCTGAGAGAGAAGAAACAAAATTAATTGCAACCCCAAACAAGATATATTACTCCCCCTGGAATACTGCTGAGAAACAGATTCGCAGCCTTCAGTACCCCGAAAGACGACGCAGCCTCTGGGACCAGTCAAGGTCACCAGGAGAAATCCATCCACATGAAGCGGACACATAAAGTAAGAAAAAAAATATCATCATACATAACAGATAAATTAATGGTATTGAAGGTTTTTGTAGCCAGAACACAAGTGTTATCAGCTGCCCCAAGAATACAGTAAGAGAAATATCAGAAAAAAGCCATACAATCTTACAACAACACCCTCAACTTGTTATCCATGCTGTTGCAACTGATGTAGCCAAGAAACAATCAGAGATTCTGAAAAGAGACTTCTCTGATCTGCTACAGAGACTTGATAGACTTCACATAAACATCTTTATCAGCGAACCACTCCCTGAAGGAAATGATGAAAGGTATAGTAGACTCTGCATGCCCCATAAATGGTTGAAGAGACAATCTGTTGAAAAATCGAACCCATCTATTAATAACTTTAAAATATTTTGATGTGCCAAGCAGTTGTTCAAGGTACACCAACGTTATCTTAACAGAACTGGAGTGAGACTGTTGACCTCAAATATTTTCTGTTATCTGAATAAACACTTGATAAAGCACCCGAGTGCTGACCACAAAGCACGGCCCATGGATACTACCATTACATTACCAGCACAGACAGATGCACGACCCTCAGAGATTGACAGAGAACAAACACTTCCTACATCACCAGCAGCGAGCCAAGACGTGCATCGCTCAGCACAGTGTTCTTCAAGTAAAGAGATGTCATCAAACTCATCAACACCTAATGACTTTCCGTTTAGAGATTTCTCAGATAGACTGAATGCACAAATTAGAATTGGGTCACAACTAACACCGAAACTTGGACTACATCAAGCCTCAGGGACTAACACTGGATGTACTCTGCCCATGCCCCAACTCGCAATAACAGACATCTGATATAGAAAGTAAGTAAGTAAAGCATTATTTATATAGCACCTTTCTGTTGAAACAATCAGGAAATAATTTAAAAGAGGAATAAAACTACGGAAAAGCAGTGTTAAAAAGATAAGTCTTTTACTACTTTTTAAAACAAATCTCTCAGTCGACAGTTTTCAGACTGAACAGAAGGGAATTCCAGAGAGAAGGTCCCACCACAGTAAAAGCCCTATCAACTTTAGTTTTTAATTGAGTCTTTTGTACAACCAGCAAGTGCTCATCACTAGATTTTAAAGACCTGTTGGGGATATAAGGTTGCAATAGCTGGAGGATCTAAATAGGGACAAGATCATTTAAAGCTTTATAAGTTAAGGTCAAAATCTTGAATTGAATTTTATAATGAATGGGGAAATGTAGCTCAAACAGTAAAGGAGTGACATGGGATAACTTGGAAGAACCCATTAGCAGCTTTGTGGCAGCCTTTTGGACAGTCTGAAGACAGTTTATGGATTTTGCTTAGACAAGCAAAAGGTGAGTTACAATTGTCAAGACGTGACGAAATCCTAGCATGAATCACCATTTCTAATTCTGATCGTGAAACAATGTGGTTCAACTTGGCGATATTTCTCAAGTGATAAAAACAAGAGCAAATTTAAGAGGTAACAAGTGCATCGAAATGTATGTTGGGGTCAAGGGTTACCCCAAGATTACGAACCGAGCGCTTCACATACCGAGCAAGCGGGCCAAGACGGTCAACAATTTTTTGGGACACATTTTTCTTGGGCTCAAACCAAGATTTTGGTTTTAGCATTATTTAACTGAAGAAAGTTATTTACCATCCAATGCTTAAGACTCCAAACAACTAATTAAGATCTGAATCTTAAATGAATCTTGAGGTTTAAAAGAAATCAAAAGCTCAATATCATCAGCATAAAAGTGATAGGAAATATCTTTAAAAGAACCTAAGAGCTGATAAAGAGGAAGGAGATATAAGGTAAATAATGATGGGCCCAAGATGGAACCTTGTGGAACACTATAGCCAAGAGGCGAGGAAGAGGACTGAAAATTGGCACCTGCCACCCGAAATGATCTCCCCAATAAATAGGAGGAGAACCACTTCTGCACAGAGCCGGATACCCCCACCCAGCATATCAACCTGTCCAGCAGGACTTGGTGATCGACAGTGTCGAAAGCTGAAGTCAAATCAAGCAGTAGAAGGACAGAGCAGTGACCAGAGACACTCTGCATAATAATGTCATTTGAAACCCTAAAAAGAAGTGTCTGTGGAATGTGCCTTACGAAAACTGGACAGGTACTGGTCAAGTATATGGTATTTATTCAAAACTGCCGTAAGATAGTTTTGAAATAGGTCTGTAACTGCATAGCAAGGAGGGATCTAGATTATAGATCTAGACATAGAGCTCCTCACCGTGCTGATTATTTCCACAAAGAAGAACAGAAATCTTTTACAGTCCACACTGGAGCTAGTAGGGACAGTAGGAAGAGCACGGGTGACAATATCACTAATGGTGTTGAATAGCACCTTAGAAGAACCCCTGCTCTTAGAGATCAAATCAGATAAATAATTAGGCCTTGAGACCCTAACGGAATTCTTAAAATATTCCAACAAATCTCTTAAATGAAGTAAGTGAAGCTGCAGACCAGTTTTCTTCCATAAACGCTCAGTATTTCTATAGGATCGCTTAATGTGGCGAATCCTGTCAGTTAATTCTGTCAGTTATCCACGGAGAGAGGTTGGAGGCCGAAACTGGTCTAGTTTTAAAAGGACATACCTCATCCAATATGGAAGCACAATTGTCATTGAAACCATTGACTAAGAAGTTTACATCATCCAGAGGAGATAGATTCAAATGGAAGTAATCTAAAAAATCTGTGACTGAAGAAATTTATATACGAGAACTGATCATCCTACGAGGAGGAGCAGATAACACAGAAGTAGACAGCTTAAAGTGGATACAGTGATGATCAGATACAAAAATGTCCTTTGAAGAGAGGCAGTCAATATGCAAACCTAAAGTAAAAACAAGATCCAATGTATGGCGTCTAGAATGAGTGTACCCAGATACACGTTGAACAAAATTAAAAGAATCCATGACACTGATAAAACTTCTAGCAAAAGGATCTGAGTCATTGTCAAGATGTATATCAAAATCACCAGCTATAATCAGGCTGGATAATTTCATAGTAGAAGTTAAAAAGTCTGTAAGTTCCTTTAAGAAGAGGCTATTTGAGCCCGGTGTACGGTAAACAATAGCACAATAAAAAGGGTCCCCTTCATCAACTTAAATCTGCAATAATTCAAAGGAATGGAAATTGTCAGTGTTCACTGGGGGACATGACAAACTGCTCTTAAAGAGCATATTGCAGGTTAAACCCCACTTTAAGCCATTATTTAGAGAAATATATTAGGAACAGGTTCTAAATAAAAGAAGGCTCGTAAATAAATTTTTTACACTTCTAGAGTTGTTTTTGTAAGAACATTTAAGCTCCGCCAGACCGGAAGTGACGTAAGCAAAGGGAGACCCGTCAGCTCCATCAATAGAAAACAATGGATTTCAATGCTGGGTCCAACACTGAAGAAACCTTAAATTGTTGTGTTCCCCGGGTGTTTGTGTTTTGTTAGTTATTTTCATTATTTAGTTCTATTATCATGTTTAGTTATTCTTAGTCTTTCTTGTGATTTCTGTACTTTCTGGTTTCCCCGTAGTCTTGTCTTTAGTTAGTTTCTTAAGATCCTCCTAGTTTCCCAGTTTTCTGTCTCCCAGCCATTTCACCTCCTGTCCCAGCTAATTACTTCCACCTGCTCACTCCCCCTCAGCTGCAACCGCTTCCCTTAATTGGTCCTGCTCCTTCTCTGCTTCACTCTTCACTCTCCTCCCTCAGTATAAATATGGCCCTCTTTCAGTCACAACTCGCTGGTTCGTCCGTCTTTCTTCCCCGCCTGATTCCTGCCTTCCTTGTTGCCCGTCTGGTTCCTGTGTTTCCCTGTTGCTGCCTGTACCCTCCCGAGTTTCTGTAAGTTCCGTGTGGTTTTTCATTAAATCATTTTTTTGTTTTCAACTCTGCTGCTTTTGGGTCCAGTTTAAACCACAAAACATGACATAAATATTTACAGCTACACATATCATGAACCACAACCATTGAGCTATGAGCCTGTTGCGCGCCCCAGAGAGCAGAGAGAGACCAGGGGAAGGATTTATGGCCAAAGACTAGAAATAGAGCTGTGGTGTTAGGACAATCAAATCAAATCAAATCAAACTTTATTTATAAAGCGCTTTTCAAACCATAACAAAGCTTCTCAAAGTGCTTTACAGATTAAAAATGACCCCCCCCCCCCCCCCCCCTTTCCCAAAACCCAAAAGTAAAAAACATCACCACAGCTATACCCCACCCATGCACGCACACACATAATAGCAATAATAAACAAAAGCACATTAACAAAAGCAGAACGGGCTGAGTACAGATGAACCAGGAAACGTCATCATGGGAGCCATCTACATCGGCAGCAGCAGGTCAACAGCAGCAGCCAAGGCACTGACCCAGGGAGCCCAGAGGAGGGAGGGCTGGTACCCCCACCTCCACCTGGAGAGCACCAAGGCAGCCACAGCCAACCACCGCCCCCGAGGCAGAGGGCTCCCACAGAGGAAACACTGGAAGGAAAACTAAAATAAGTTAAAATATTAAAATTAAAACAATTATAAGATATGATCAAATAGAAATGCAAAGCAGATAAACAATAATTGATAAATAGCCAGCTAAAAGCTAAACTAAAAAGAATTCAATCAAATAAAACATGCAGAGCAATTAAACAGATTTAATAAATAATAATCAGTTAAAAGCTATGTTAAAAAGGTGAGTCTTGAGCCTGCTCTTAAAAACATGAACATTCTCTGCGGCCCTGAGGTTCTCCAGCAGCCTGTTCCAGAGGTGAGGGCCATAATAATGGAAAGACGCCTCACCATGAGTGTGTGTCCTGTTGTGCCGCAGATAGGTAGGATTTGGCTATGAATAATTGCTTAGGGCAATTATTAATAAGATTAATAATTCTATGTAAAAATTACCACGTTTAGGGGCACCATCCTGTTGGATTCCAGGAACATTTATATATATATAGCCAAATTGTTCAGTCTCAGATAATTAAACAATAGATGAAGGAATAAGTTCTTACGCTGTGGACATTAATTGTATGCATCACTCCAAGTAATGCCAGACAACTTCTCTTTAAGATAAGGGGACTTTATTTAGGAAATAGAACATCCCATCTATTCTAAAGCATGCAAAAATTACTACAGATCTTAGACAATAATAATAGGTGAACATTAAACACAATTAACATGAAATGAAATCAGTGAGACAGCTGAGGTTCAGGTCAGAAAAGGAGGGGGGCCCTCATTTCAGGGGACTCAAATCACAGATAGCCTAGGAGACCAAGTCATAAATCTCAGCTCTGTGCCAAGATGGAGGGGAGCACATGGAGTCTAAGAAATAATCATAAAACTAGCTTTGGCTAAAGGAGCACATGGGGGAAGCGTCCATGTGGTAGGCCTCTGCTTTAGCGACAGACTAAAGACAATGGAGTTAAACTTTTCAGCTAAGACCAGCTAACGCAGGCCGGACCGAGCCCGACTGCGGATGGAGTTATCAGGGAGGGAGAGAGAGGGAAAACAAGAGGAAGGAAAAAAAGAAAGGCGTGATCTGCTCAGGATAAAACAGACAGTTTCAAAGACAGCAATTTCACAGCTCAGACATATATGTGCGACGACGCAAAAATGAGCAAACAGGTACAGCGCTTAAAAACACTTTAACCAACAATGAACGAGATCTAACTCGTTAAAACTCTATTTTCTCTGTTTATCTATGCCCAGACACATTATTAGTATAAATGAACCGGTTCAGTCCTACTTTGCCTTGAAGGAGGTCCAGTCTACTAGGAGGAAAGCGAATTGTGTCCGTAGTTGAGCAAGAAAAGGAAGAGTTATAAAAAAAACCTGTACAGGATTTTAAGGACCGTGTGGCCCAAAGGCAGGCTGGATGGCCTGTAGGTTGATGTCTAACGAACTGTCTGGGAACAGTTCTGATATAGCTCACACGAGATACACAAACCGTATGAGCACTTCGAAGCGAGTTCTTCCCCGGTCCAGCGGGTCAGAACAAAGGAGAATCTTCACCGGTGAGATGTCCTCTGTTCAGCAGTAGTCCATCCAAGAACTTCTACCTGGAGAACAATTCAAAATGGGCGCGACTACTCTTTTAGCCCCCTTTGGCCGTGATGTCATCGCTGATGTCACTGTGGGTGGTCACGGACCAATAGGAGGGTGTTTGGGGTCACTGCTAGGATTGCTGGGAAATGTGGTCTGCTCAGTCCATCTTTGAAATAGCTCCCAGACATCCCAAAGTCTGTTCAGTTCATCTCATGAGAAATGCAATCACAACAGTCCTGACTTTAGGGATGACAAGGAGACGGCTGCCAGAGTAGCGCAGAGACCGCGAAGATTCATATGGTAGAAGAAATTACGAAAGATTAGAAGGCCCAAGACCATTAAGACACTTAAAAATTATTAAAAGAATCTTAAAATCGATACTTAAACATACGGGGAGCCAATGCAGTGATTCTAAGACAGGTGTAATGTGTTCCCGCCTACTGGTCTTCCTCAGGACACGTGCTGCTGAATTCTGTAAAATCAGTGGAGAGTAGGGCAGGTGTCGTGGTGAGACCAATGTTAGCATAAACTCGTATGCTAACGTCACTATTTCGTACAGATTACTATCATGTGCCATCCATCCATCCATCCATTTTCTTCCGCTTATCCAGGGTCGGGTTGCGGGGGCAGCAGCTTAAGCAAAGAGACCCAGACTTTCCTCTCCCCAGCCACTTGGGCCAGCTCCTCGGGAGGAATCCCAAGGCGTTCCCAGGCCAGCCCAGAAACATAGCCCTTCCAGCGTGTCCTGGGTCTTCCTCTGGGCCTCCACCTGGTGGGACGTGCCCGAAACACCTCACCAGGGAGGCATCTTGACCAGATGCCAGAGCCACCTCAACTGACTCCTCTCGATGTGGAGGAGCAGCGGCTCTACTCTGAGCCCCTCCGGATGACTGAGCTTATCACCCTATCTCTAAGGGAGAGCCCAGACACTCTACGGAGGAAACTCATTTCAGCCGCTTGTATCCGTGATCTCGTTCTTTCGGTCACCAACCAGAGTTCGTGACAATAGATGAGGCTAGGAACGTTGATCAACCGGTAAACCAAGAGCTTTGCCTTTCGGCTCAGCTCTCTCTTCATCACAACAGACCGGTACAGCGCTCGCATAACTGCAGATGCCCTACCAATCCGTCTATTGATCTCCCGCTCCATTTTTCCCTCATTAGTAAACAAGACTAATGATACTTAAACTCCTCCACTTGGGGAAGGACCTCATCCACGACCTGGATGGGGCACCCCACCCTTTTCCGGCTCAAGACCATGGCCTCGGATTTGGAGGTGCTGATTCTCATCCCAGCCGCTTCACACTCACCTGCGAACCGCTCCAGCGAAAGTTGTAGATCCGATGAAGCCAATAGGACCACGCCATCTACAAAAAGCAGAGACCCAATCCTGAGGCCACCAAATCGTATCCCCTCAACACCTTGGCTGCGCCTAGAAATTCCGTCCATAAAAGTTATGATCAGGATCGATGACAAAGGGCAACCTTGGCGGAGTCCAACTCTCACCGGAAACAAGCCAGACTTACTGCCCGCAATGCGAACCAAACTCTGGCAACGGTCTTACAGGGACCTAACAGCCCCTATCAAGGGGCCCAGAACCCCATACTACTGGAGTACCCCCCACAGGGCTCCCCGAGGGACACATCCGAACGCCTTCTCCAAGTCCACAAAACACATGTAGACCGGTTGGGCGAACTCCCACGCACCCTCCAGGATCCTGCTTAGGGTGTAGAGCTGGTCCAGTGTTCCACAGCCAGGACGAAAACTGCATTGCTGCTCCAGGATCCGAGGTTCGACTATCTGTCGCACCCTCCTCTCCTGAACCCCTGAATAGACCTTACCAGTGAGGCTTAGAAGTGTGATCCCCCTGTAGTTGGAACATACTCTGTGGTCCCCCTTTTTAAAAATGTATAATTAATGTAATTATACAATAATATAACCTTTTTGCTAACTACCAATGTTGATGTTTAGACATTTTAAAATAAGACTCTTGGTTATATTTTACAATAAAACATGTTTAAATAACATGAGATGTGTTTTGATATTTAGTAGAGCACATCACCCCAGTTCTAAAGTCCTTACACTGGCTCCCTGTAGCTCAGAGAATAGACTTCAAAATACTCCTACTAGTTTATAAATCATTACATGGCTTAGCACCAAAATATGTTGAAGACCTGTTGTCACAGTACCAACCACCAAGACCACTCAGGTCCTCCAACTCTAGCCTACTAAACATCCCTAGACTCAGAACCAAACATGGAGAAGCAGCTTTCAGTTTTTATGCCCCCCTTATCTGGAACAGACTTCCTGACGAGTGTAGAGCTGCTGAAACTCTGAACTGCTTTAAATCGAGACTAAAAAACCATCTGTTTAGAATTGCCTTCGAGTAAATGCTTGATGTCATATGTATGAAATGTGTTCATGCTCTCTTGCTTTTTTAGATCTTTCTCTTGCTTTATTGTGTATCATGTATAATGTGTGTTTCTTTTATGTGTTTCTTTTAAATCACCTAATCATGTGAAGCACCTTGAATTACCCTGCTGTTGAAAGTGTGCTATACAAATAAAATTGCCTTGCCTTGCCTAGAATCCTGGTGTCCCAGCTGGACCTGAATGTATCATAAGTAGCTGTTTGGAAAATCCCCTCTTATTAACGGAGATTCCTGTGACTGTCATGATCCATGGGTGGACCTTGAGTTTCATTCCTGCATTTTGATTGAAATTCCTTTTATTAGTGTTCCTTCTGGTTATTTATGATCTTTTCTAATCATTACTCTCCCTTTTTATGTTCCCTCTAACCTATTTATCTTGCACCTTCCTTCAGCCTGCTCAGCCGTTTCAAATCTCCTAATGTCGCTGTCCCTGCCAACCTGTGAGTAGCTCTTTTGGTTCCTATGTCACTTCCACCTCTCCCTCAGTATTTGAGCTGTTCAGTCTGCATTATTCACCACTGGGTCCCTCTGTTCATGTGTTATTTACTTGATACACATGCAAATATTGTAAATCTTCTTATATGATCCTGCTCAGTTGCACACTTCTCAAATCTGAGTATGGTATTCTTATTTTTAATAACCACTGTATTTGTGTTGTAATTCTGCTATTACTCTACGCATATTATTATTCTTAACTCTGTTTTTTATTTTTTTGTGTTAATTTAAATGCTTCAATTACTTCTCACTTTGCTGCTGTTACGCCTGAAAGTCCCCTCTATGGGACAATAAGGGATGTTTTTATTCTAACCTTTTTTCCCGTTTTTCTTTCTTTCCTTCTATTGGTATGCCACATTCCCAAGCCTGTCTATAGTCATTCCTTTGTTTTATTAAAGACTCTGGACCTTACTAGCTTCACTGGGCACCACCTGCACTTGGTTCCTACCTAAACCCAGCAATGTGACACTGACTTGCAATACCACGCACAGAGTTGGGCTGATTGTAAGTCAGTTGATTGTTTTCCAGTATCTGTGATGTTTACATTCAGCTTGAAATTATTTCAGGTAAGGAATTAGGTTTAATGCAGAATGAGCTACAAACCCTATTGCCAGTGCTTGGAAAGTTCAATTTCTATATTAACTAGTTCAAAGTTCAGTTCACAGTGCTACAGGAAGCTATATGTAAAATCAGCTGCCACATACACAGTTTCCTCACCCAGGCTGTCTCTCTGAAGGACACAATGAACACCTTTCAGCCAGAGTAATCATCTTCTCTGCTGTCAAACAAATAACCATATTTGGACATCAAATAAGAAAAAAGGGCTCCAAATACAATTATATACTGTTCCCTTATCCTTATTTTATTTCCCCTAAGGTTTATATATTTATACTTTCTGTCTGTGTGCTGTAAGCACTGTTGATCAATTGTTAGGTGTTGTCTTGGTCTCCTCATTTCAAAATATGAACAGCGTGATGAGGACAGTTTGCATACAAATTCTGATTGAACAATGAAATATATTGGTTGATTCATGGACCAGAGTGCTTCTATAATTGTAGCTTTTAAGTTACTTGTTAGAGAACAGCAAGTTATGCATGTGAAATTGAAACATTGAACAGTTGAATATGTGCTTTCAAAGGTTTAGAGAAGATCACTTTAAATTCACCTGTAAAGGTTATAGTGCGTTTCAGATTCATCCTGAAATTTCACCAGAAAGTCGAAAACCTTAACTTCTTGTAAGTAGTGTATGTATATCCAGCATTATCATGTTTGCTAAGTAGTTGTTTCATGTTTTTACCTCTTCTGTGATTGAGCTTGACACACCAGTAAAATACAATGTAGTTTCTGTCATAATCAAAAAATCAAAAAAGTTTAGGGGGTATATGAATACGTATGCATCCCTCCAAGTATACTCCAAAATTCTTTATAGAAAGAAGAGGTACTTTCCTGATAACCTGTCAAATAATTCATTCACTTTGTGCTTTTCTCATTGTACTGTCAAAAAAATCTGTCAAAACACAGCATTTAAATGGTTAGAGGAAGCAAAGATTGACTGACCCTGCAGCAGCATGTGGATGTTGTCAATGTCCAAGGGGATGGGCCCCCTGTCCAACAAAGCATCGCTGGAGTAGAAGTCTGATGACATCCTTTCTGATCAACAGGCTCCTGACAGCATTAACAGTTCTGGAAAATACAGAGAAATGTACATACTTAGATACAACACAGTTATGCTACATATGCTACATTTAGCATCAGTTTTACGGCATAAGCCTAATTTTTAATAAAACTAAAGATTCAAGTATGTTCCCCATTACTCTACAGTCCTGTCCACACGTTGCTCAATTAAACAAGTCTTGTATGTCACAATCCTGTTTTTTTGTTTGGACTCTACATTCTTCTGTTCCTGCATTGAATGTTCTTTTTGTGATTTTGTTTTGATATTTCTTTATTTAGGCATTGTCATTTGTAGTTATTTTCCCTGTGTTAATTTCTCTTATCGTTATGCATTTTGAATTAGTATTTCTTCTTAGAGTTTCTTTTTGCTTGGTTTTTTACCCGTCTTTCCTTTGTTCCCTCTGTTTGTTTTCCTCCTGCCAATCTACATCCTTTTCCCAGCTGCAACTCATTTCCAATGTCCCTCTGCAGGCTGTTTTTCCCACCTGCAACCGTTCTATCCTTGATCATCTCCCCTGGTTTCCATGCCACTCTTCACTCCTCCCCAGTATGATTAAGCTCTCTGATCATCTCACTTCTCTGCTGGATTCTCTGTATTTCCATCCTTGTTCTCGTGTTTCTAATGTTTGCCTCTGCTCTATTCTAATGCCTGATTCGCACCGGATGCGGTCCAGACTCCATACGACTTCTGCAAAGACAAAAAACATTGAGTCCAATCAGAGCATGCTGACTGACTGAGGTGTGGAGCACCGGCAAGTTTAAGCATGAAGTCTATGTTTTACGGACGCCACATGCTGATTTCCATGAAATGTTTAGATGGTCTTACATGTATTGATAGCATTTTAACGAACAGTATCTGGTATAATTTCACAAGCTTGTATTTTTAAACAAATCTCATTCAGTGTCTCCTGTGCTGATGATGACTTGGCTGAAAAAAGTAGTTCTTTTTGTGCTGGTTGAAAAAACTTGCAAGCAATTATTAGCACAATGACCTAAAGCAAACAACATTGTCCCCCCAAAAAATGAAATTGGAAAAGTTTCACCAAAATAAATATGTCAGTATCAAAACATTGGACCACAACTGTTGCTTTAAAGAACCTATCCTCGAATTGCAAAGGCTAATTCAAGCTGTTTTTTTTTTCATACCTTAAAAACAGACTATGTCATAACTCTAAAGAAGCAGGCCTTAAAGAACATATATAGCCTCTGTTTTAGTTTAAGACTTGGACCAATAAGGCCACAGTGTCAAATGAGAAAACATTCTGAAGTCACAGTCCAGAGCATTTAGACATGTCAGCACACTGTACACTGAGTGTGAGTGAGGTTGTGTTTCCTCTTGTTCAGATCTGCTCAGGAATATGAATAAGTCAACTAAGATACTGTAAATGGATCAGCATGCCATCCGAATATGGCTGCTAGCAGAAATAAAATGGATGTTTGATTTAACTGGCATTAATTTTACTGCTAACTGAACCAGAACCAGCTGGACAGTTTATGAGAACAGACAAGTGGCATTTTAGGAAGAAGCCTTTAGATTTCTCATTAGGAACTAAAAAGCAACAAAAAGCAACAAAACAATAAATAAATATATCAAGTAAGTGAAATGCACAGCATTCATACTGTATCTGCAAAGAAAAGCATAAAATCGCAACAATTCATGTAGAGGTAGTTGTTACAGCTGAAAAATCATCTATCTGTAAAAAAGTGTTTCAGGTGCTGCTGTAGCTAGTGTATTTCTGTGACACTTCATGTTCAGGAAGAATGCTCCAAAACCTTCAGGCTATGACAGCAAACATTCATGTGCATGTTGCCAGGATCTAATTAAATCCACCAAGCCTTGAAGCTGGATGTAAAATGAGGTAAAATGTAGAACTTAACTATATATGAGTAAAGAATAATTAGGAAAGTTATTTCTTCATTCAAGAAACACTACAACAATACTGTCCAACAGCATGCTGTAAGAAAACCTTTACTTCATGTGGGTTCATGAAGGTTTTGTGATACATGGAAAGGAGGTGATGATGATAAATGTTTAGGCATTGTGTTGGGTGATGAGCAAATCAATGCATGGATTTGCCAAACTTTCTCCAGCTGAATAGAAACAAAACTAAAGTAATTATCTTTGGACCTAAAGAAATGAGCAAGAATCAGCACACAGCTTCAGTTGGTACAACTGGAAACTACTGATCAGGCCTGAAATCTGGGTGTAGTAATGGACTCTGACACAATGTTGGGAAGGTTACCTTTAAATTGTATTCCCCTACTGCTTGGTTGAAAAACTTATATCCCCCAAAAATCAAATAATTGTCTAAAAATTGATGATCGACTTTATTGTTGTTACATCTGATCTGCCGCCCCATGTTTTGGACACTAGGATGAAGAGAGGGGTGGAGCTGTCCTCTGACCACTACCTGGTGGTGAGTTGGCTCCGATGGTGGAGGAGGATGCTGGTCAGACTTGGTAGGGCCCAACGTGTTGTGAGGGTCTGCTGGGAAGGTCTGGCAGAGTCTGCTATCAGAAGGATCTTTAACTTTCACCTCTGGCAGAACTTTGAACATGCCCCCAGGGGAGGCAGGGACACTGAGTTCGAGTGGGCCATGTTCTGGGCCTCCATTGTTATGGCAACCCTCCTACCCACAAATGGACACCTGCGGTAAGGAATACTGTCAAGCTGAAGGAGGAGTCCTATCGGGTCTTTTTGGCCTGTGGGACCCCGGAAGCATCTGATAGGTACCGGCAGACCAAGCGGAATGCGGCTCGGTTGGTTGCTGAGACAAAAACTAGGGCGTGGAAGAAGTTTGGTTAGCCCATGGAGAATGACTTCTGCACGGCTTTGAGGCAATTCTAGTCCGCCATCCAGCATCTTAGGAGGGGTAAGCAATGCACCACCAACACTGGCTATAGTGGGCTCTGGATGTTGTGGGTCTGTGTTGGGTAATGCGGCTCTGCAATATTGCGTGGATATCTGTGGCAGTGCCCTTGGATTGGCAGACCAGGGTGATAGTGCCCCTATTCAAAAAGGGTGACCACAGAGTGTGTTCCAACTACAGGGGGATCACAATCTCAGCCTCCCTGGTAAGGTCTATTCAAGGTTTCCGGAGCGGAGGGTCCAATGGATAGTTGAACCTCAGATTCAGGAGAAACAATGCGGTTTTCGTCCTGGCTGTGGAACACTGGACAAGCTCTACACCCTAACAAGGTCCTGGAGGGTCCATGCGAGTTCACCAAACCGGTCTACATGTGTTTTGTGGACTTGGAGTAGGCGTTCGACTGTGTCCCTTGGGGACTCCTGTGGGGGGTACTCCAGGAGTATGGGGTTTAGTAGTATGGCTTTATTAGGACGTGACCCACAGCTATTGCTGGAGGAGTTCGCAGCTGAGTGTGAAGCAGCTGGGATGAGAATCAGCACTTCTAAATCAGAGACCATGGTCTTGCGCCAGAAATCAGTAAAATGCCATCTCCAGGTCGGGGATTTGATCATGCCCCAAGTGGTGTTTAAGTATCTGGGGGTCTTGTTCATGAATGAGGGAAAAATAGAGCAAAAGATTGATAGGTAGATTGGTGCTGCATCTGCAGTGATGCCGGCACTGTACCATCATGGGGAAGAGGGAGCAGAGCGGCGGAGCTCTCGATTTTTCGGTTGATCTATGTTCCTACACTCATCTATGGTCACGCGCTTTGGGTAGTGAGCGAAAACACGAGTTTGCAGGTACAAGCAGCTGAAATGAATTTCCTCCACAGGGTGTCTGGGCTCTCCCGTAGGGTGCTTTCACACCTGCAACATTTAGTTCGATTAATACAAACTGAAGTACGGTTCATTTGAGCTGGTGTGAATGCAGACCATTGAGATTTGTTCCAGACTAACGAACCGGACCGAGATCCACATTTTAAGGTAGTCTCGGTCCTTATCCAAATGGACTCTGGTGCAGTTCACTTCAGGTGTAAATACGAACCAGCCTTGGTTCGGTCTAACTTCCTGATAAAAGCCCTTTTTGTTCTATGTAGGCATCCATAGCGCGCTGCGCTTTGCACTGTGGGAGGGCCTGTTTCTACTGCTGGACCAATACAGAATGACTGCATCCGTTTCCTGTTTGTCTTTTTCCTGGACTTTCTTTCTGCAATTCTTGCTACAGTGCCACCACATGAAAGGGGGATATACAACATGTAAAAGGTTTAGTTCATTTGTGAAAAGTGCAATGTGAACACAAACCACACCAGCTCAAAGTTGCAAAAATGTTGCAAAATTGGTCCCAAAGGGTACAGAGTCCAGCGGACTAACAGGTGTGAAAGCACCCGTAGAGATAGGGTGAGAATCTCAGTCCTTCACGAGGGGCTCAGAGTAGAGCCGCTGGAGTCACTTGAGGTGCCATGGGCATCTGGTTAGGATGTATCCTGTATAGCTCCCTGGAGAGGTGTTTTGGGCACGTCCCACCGGGAGCAGACCCAGAAGAAGACCCAGGAAACTAACAAACAAAAACTATATTCTCTCTATTAATTTCATCTTCTTGAGATATCTCAGCAAATTAAATTTTTTTCAGAACTTGAAATTTTGCTTTAAAAGGTCTTGGATGTCTAGTTGCAACTGGATATGTTGTAAAATTTGTACCAGTTCCCTTCTCTTAACAGTATACTTCAGGGAAAAAAACCCTGTATGACCAAATCCTAATCTAGATATAATTGTTGCCTCCTTTCTGTTTCATTCGTCATCACGTCACAACGTCAATATTAAGCATATTAGCATGTGATGTCATCTGGCAACATCTACCAACTTTCTGTGTCAACTTCAGCTACTCTCTGTCGGAGACAGTTGGGAACAGCTGGCATGGCGAGACGCGGTACTGGCAGGAGGTTCTGCTCAGGGGGGTTGTTGCGGTCATTCTGTTTTTACGTGAGAGGCCTGGTTTTCTGTGGTGAGGATTAATTAATTAGATCACCACACAGAGGTAACTTTATTGGCATTTTGGAACCTATATGTCAGTTTGGTCATTCTTATATGGAATTATATTTCAGTCAAAAATCCCGAGCGAGATTTTCAACCCTCACCTGCACGTATTCAACAAGGCACTCATGTAATTGCTCATGCGCACATATTTAACAACACGCGTGTGTAGAATTCGTCTCATGAGTATCCAACAACCCGCGCATGTGGATATCACCTCACACGCGCTCTATACGAAGCTTTCATACACGCGTGCAAAGCTGTCAAGTAACGAAGTACAAATACTTCGTTACCTTACTTAAGTAGAAATTTTGGGTATTTATACTTTATTGAAGTAATTATCTATGGGCCTACTTTTTACTTCTACTCCTTACATTGTCACACAATTATCTGTACTTTCTACTCCTTACATTTTAAAAATAGCCTCGTTACTCCTGCTTCATTAAGTCTCTTACTAAGAAGACACACAAAAAGCGATCTAAAAATGCGCCAACTGGATAGCACGTTTTTAGGTTTGAGTTGAAGCGCGGAGTACAAGTAACTGAATCAATAAATTTATAATAAGAAGATTTCCATGAAGCCATCTGAGCATCATCTCAGGCCGAGAGGCTTTGGAACGTGACTGTTACCGGTGCGGCTGGTTAAAGACACGCTTCAATGAGCGCGGTGTGCCAAACACCCGTGCGAAAGAGCGCATGCTCCGACATTTTCTGCTGCTGAAGCGATATGAAGCTGGGTTCAGAGAGTATTTCCGACTTCTGATCACTTGAATCAGAGAAATGTTCCCTGATTTCAAAACTTTGGCTGAAGTGGAGCTTTTAGATCCAGTCTCCAGTGCGTCAGCGCGGATTCAGCCTCTAGAACAGTGCATTGCACTAAAATGTATACATTTTAATGGGCAAAACTGCAGCTGAAACAGGTAGCCTAGTGTGTCCCAAATGTTTCAAAATTAACATTTTTATATAACATAATAATTATGGCCTTTCTTTTTTTTTGGGGGGGTGGATTTAAGCTTTATTCTTTAATATAATTTTTTAAAATACATTACTTTTACTTTTATACTTTAAGTAGTTTTGAATCAAGTACTTTTTTACTTTTACTTGAGTAAAAAACTTGACTTGATACTTCAACTTCTACAGAAGTCTTTTTAAACCCTAGTATCTATACTTCTACTTGAGTATTGAATGTGAATACTTTTGACACCTCTGCACGCGTGAAGGTAAATCTTAGGAGAGGCTGCGCCCTTGAAAGGAAATCCTGCACGAGCGAGTAAAAGTTTAAAAGAAAAATGACTGGGTATGAGCGAGGTTTTGTGATTATTAAGTCCTGGCCTGGTGGAGGTGAGATCAAGCAGGACGTGTTTACATAGGCAAGGGAGTTACACCACTGTGTTGTGTCTTGATATCGTTCTAAGATGAGAACTGTAGTTATAAAAGAATGTGGTTAAAATCCGGTTTAATTGTATTACTTCTTTTTTTGGCAGAGGGTAGCCCTTTAAACACTTTGTGCCCCTTTGGGGCTCTGCCATCATAATCCGGCCCTGGCTCTAGAGGTGTGTCACAGTGAACGGCCCAAGATTTCAGTGGGTCAAACTGCAGAATGTCTCGTCCTAACAGGACCTGCAAAAGTCAATGTCAGAAGAAGACCGGATCGTAGATTTTCTGACATTGCCTGGCAACTGCAGAGGGCTGGTTTTGGATTGACTAGCACTAAATAACCTGTCAGGGATCACGTCACACTGCACACAGAACTGCGAATCACACGCACCGTTTTTCATCATAATGTTTTTTCACGACGAAAGAAAATACCTCTATATTTCGGTCATGATTGACAGCGATACAGACTTTATGTGCGCATGATTCAAAAAAGAAAAACCACGAAGAAGCTAGTTAAGCAGCAGGAGCTTAAACACAGCCATGCAGCTGGTAAGTAACATTTATTGTTATAGCAGCTGTTAGACTGAAAAACCCAACTAACTCTGTTATTTGCACTGTTGTCTCTTTTCAACAAACATTTTGGCCATTATTTAATTAAATTAAAAATGCTTATTGACCCCAAAGGAAAATTAAGTTTTGTCGTACCTCATACTATTTAAATTTTGTCAAGGTGTTGTTGATGGCTGTGGGCTTGAAGGATCTCCTGTAGAAGTCTGTGTTAAAGCGAAAGAGAAGAAGCTTCTGACTGAAGACACTGTTATTGTATGAGAGTCTCACAAAGAGGATGCAGAGGGTTGTCCATTATTACACACATCTGCTTGCAGTTTTTGTATTTGTCACTTTTTGTAAACAGCCTGTTCTTTAATGCACAAATAGAAATGTATATTTTGTAAATGTTTTTAAATTATCCTGCTTAGTTGCACATTTCCTGAACTGGAGTATGATATTTTTAATAAGTTTAGTAAGTGTATTTTAGAGTTGTGTTTGCCCTTACTGTACACTGTTATTCCTAATTCTGTTTTTTATTTTATTTTATGTTTTTATCTTTGTGTGAATCAGTCACTTTGCTGCTATTACACTTGAATTTCCCCAGTGTGGGACAATTAAGGGAATTTCTATAGTATTATTTGTGTTGCATTAGGACCTAAATCGCTCACATTTCTCAATGCATATGCATTAATTAAATGAACATATTCACACTAATATACACTGCTCAAAAATAAAGGGAGCAGACTGATCCAACTTTTATGTAATATCCTTAAAACAAGTCAAAATGAGCCTCAGTAAGGGATGTGGCCTCCACTTACCTATTATGACCTCCCTACAGGAGGTGTGTGAATGTGAGAGCGATTGAATAATGGAGTTTTAAAGCGCTTTGAGGGTCTCGAAAATTGCCATATAAAATGCAAGCCATTGTCATTATTATTACAACGCCTGGGCATGCTCCTGATGGGGTGGGAGATGCTCTCCTGAGGAATCTCCTCCCAGACCTGGACTAAAGCATCCACCAACTCCTGGACAGTCTGTGGTGCAATATGGCGTTGGTGGATGGAGCGAGACATGATGTCCCAGATGTGCTCATCTGGATTCAGATCTGGGGAATGGGCCGGCCAGTCCATAGCATCAATGTCATCCTCTTGCAGGAACTGCTGACACACTCCAGCCACATGATTATGGTCTAGCATTGTTTTCCATTAGGGGGACCAGCATATGGTCTCACAAGGGGTCTGAGGATCTCAACTCGGTACCTAATGGCAGTCAGGCTACCTCTGGAGAGCACATGGAGGGCTGTGCACCCCCACACCATTACTGACCCACTGCCAAACCGGTCATGCTGGAGGATGTTGCAGGCAGCAGAACGTTCTCTACGGCATCTCCAGACTCTGTCACTTCTGTCACATGTGCTCAGTGTGAACCTGTTTTCGTCTGTGAAGAGCACAGGGTGTCAGTTGGCAAATTTGCCAATATTGGTGTTCTCTGGCAAATGCCAAACGTCCTTAATGATGTTGGGCTGTAAGCAGAACCCCCACCTGTGGAGGTCGGGCCCTCATACCACCCTCATGTAGTCTGTTTCTGACCATTTGAGCAGACACATGCACATTTGTGGCCTACTGGAGTTCATTTTGCAGGGCTCTGGCAGTGCTCCTCCTGGTCCTCCTTGGACAAAGGTCGCAGTCCGGCTGCTAGGTTGTTACCCTCCTACAGCCCCCGCCACAGCTCCCAATGTACTGGCCTGTCTCCCGGTAGTGCCTCTATGCTCTGGAGACAATGCTGACAGACACAGCAAACCTTCTTGCCACAGCTCACATTGATGTGCCATCCTGGATGAGCTGCACTACCTGAGCCCCTTGTGTGGGTTGTAGACTCCGTGTCATGCTACCCCTAGAGTGAAAGCATTCAGGAGTGACTAAAACATCAGCCAGAAAGTATAGGAAGTGAGAAGTGGTCTGTGGTCACCACCTGTAGAACCACTCCTTTTTTGGGGGTGTCCACCTGTTTTCTATTCCATTTGCACAACAGCATGTAAAATTGATTGTCAATCAGTGTTGCTTCCTAAGTGGACAATTTGATTTCACAGAACTATGACTGACTTGTAGTTACATTGTGTTGTTTAAGTGTATATAAAACTAATATGTCACTGAAATAAACACATTTTAAAATATTTATTGTTATTGTGAGTTCATTGAATGCATTTCAATCGTTTATGTTTTTAAGAAATGAAATGCATTACAGTAGGTTTTAGAGATTTTAAAAGACATTTTGTGTTGGTGCTACAACTTTTTTATCAGTTCTACAAAACCTCAGTCATACCGGTGCAATAAGCTGAAAAAGTTAATGCACAGCCCTGGCGTGGTGTATTTTCTTTTACAACATCACCTTTCATTTGCAGTAGAAGGTGTGGTCTGTTCACGTCAAACTCCGATGGCAGTCGGAGAGTTCCCAGTGATGCGCAGGGCTTTCCATTTGCAGCGTTAAGCACAGTTGTCTCTCTGGTTACCATAACAGCCATTCCCTCCTGATCGAATCTTCCTTGGAGTCCAGAGAAAATTTTATCTAATGCTGTATAAAAGTCCGCTCTCCATCCTAGCTGATACGTGTGAAAGTGCTTCTGTTTCTCTGGTTTGACGAAAACGTTGCAATTTGTTGTTGACATATTGAAGAGAGCAAGAAAATTGTTCTAAAGTGCTTATATCCGTTGTGCTTTCAGTCCATAAAAGCTGTGGCCAGATGCATGTGCAGCCACCATCCTTTGGATAGAATGCGCAAACTGTGCGATGATCTAATTTTGAATCGTGTTGCTAATCCAGTTGTCTCGCCCTGTCATCCATTTCTTTGGGCACGTTATAAGTCCACTCCAACATCAACTCATACAGAACACCATCACACAGCACATCTCCTTTAAAAGGCAGACCCTTCCTACCCAAAAATGAAATCAATTGAAACAAAAACTCCCGAAATTTCTTGTGGTTTCCTGGTCTCTTTCTGCAACATCTGAAAGAAGTGCAGTTATTGGTGTTCGTTGTAAAGCATCAGTGTTTCCAATGACTTCTCTGTGCACAAGTGACTTCTCATGCAACGGAAATTTTGTGGTTCCTTCCCACTAAACATCTGACGTCTACTCGACCGCCAGATCCTGTCCATATCACGTTGGTCGTTTGAGGACCCTATCTGCACTTCTAAAAGACGCCTGTGTGAGGTTGTGCTTCTGAACATCAAACAACGACCTCCTGTGGGCGTTGACATGACGTTCAATATTGAGTCGATTTTTGGTTACTCCATTCTTCCTCTACCTGCCCTGCTTTATTTACGTTCTTAAGCCACCCTTTATCAAATCAATCTGTGTTATTTTTAAAGCCATACTTGTGTGCGTGCTGCTCTGCTAATCCTGAGTGTGGAATGGGTAGCAACGGTTGCCTGCGTATTCTGCGCAAGCGCAAACCCATTTGAATTTCACTTTGAATTGAATCTTAAATCAGATTGTGGCAGAAGACCAAGAGGACAAGTTGAAATTAAGTTGGGTACTTTTCTTATATAAATGTGTTATTTGTTTAGTTGTAGATTATCATTCTTTTGAATTATCCGCGTCGGAATAATGCTGTGTTTAGGTAACCCATTTTGTAGCTTTATTCAAAGTGGTTTGCTACTGACCGTTAGCACACGACAAATTGGCAATACTGCTGGTGCCAAAATACATATCTGTTGGCAATAGGTAGTTAAAGGGAGACACCGTTGCCGATTAGGACTAGATAACCTTGTGTTGTAGAGCTCAATTTATTTTGGTTAATGGTAGCTGGCGAATATTAACATTTTTCGTAAGCAGCATTGGGCTAGTGCTGGTAGCAAGTTAGCCAGCAACCCTATTCACTCTATATGAGAAAGGGCTGCTAACAGCTAGCAAAAAAGTGTGACAACTATCTGATCAAGGCATAAGCGACCCTGGTAAATCTGTCTGTAAACAATAAGGAGCATGTTTTTTTTTTTTTTTTGTTCATTTTTTTCATCACATCTAAACTAATGAAGCCAAAAGCTACTTTGCTCTAGGCTTGTAAAATATAATTACTGGAAGTTAGTAGTCGATTTATAGCATTTGACAGTTGCTGGTTCAGTGCCCAAGCTTCCAGGTTTATCAAATTTGGACCGAGTTAGTCAGATGAATTTGAGATTCAGAAAGACATTGAACTGGGATTGCAATCCCGTGTTCAAATCCTGATTGGTCTGTGTAAAGGGTTTAGGGCTGCAGAAATGCGTGATGAGTGCTAAAATACAATGTTTACCTCCTATGTATAAAAATTGTATTATTCCATCTGTGTTATTTTTACTAATTCATAATGTGGCGGAGTGTGAAAATTTTATTTAAAGTTATGTAATATAAGAGATACCAACAACGCCACCTGGGGAATAGGACCCCAGGACATATTAGCACGCAAGTTCATTCCTGTTGGACAAACAGAGACGTGAGCAAAAGTTAAATTTTTATTTTGTTACAAAATAAAGTCTAAAAGATAAAAAGGATAAATCAAGGATTTCTCAAATGTACGGATAATTACAGTTGAAAAAGCAAACCCAAATAAACCACTAGCTGGGGCCACCAGTGGAGGGCAGCCTACAGGGAGAATGCCCAGGTGTGCCACCACGCTCACCTTGTGAACACATCCACCTCACTGCAAGCCAAACGTTAAACCCTCATGCACCCAATGCACCAAACCATGCACAAAATGGGGATTCCCAACCACGAATGCCTAGCCCATCCACTAAATGACTCCCAGCTATAAAACAAAAAGATACTAGTTAAGGCACCACAAAGCTAAAGCAAAAACAATTTGTACACTAAACCTAACAAACTAAACAACAGAACTACAATGACCTAAATAAAGATGAAAGTAAAGTAATTAGGACAAAACAGCAGCAAGTGACCTACAAGAAAGGAGGGGAGCAAGTTAGTAAGCCACCAAACTGCTTTCATTAAAATACTTACTGCCACCCTACTCACCACCCTGAGAGGCACAGATATGCCAGAGGTCCAAGGAAGCCAACCACCACCAACAGGCAAAAGCAGAGTGAGTAAAGAGGTCAGCAGGTGCCTTATATAACCCTGCTCTAATCAGGGGGACGAGCAAACCCTTGAGCTCCATTCAAGGTGTTCACCATCACAATAAGATAATCAAGTAGATTTTAAGAACATTTATTGGGTCATGTATAGTATTTCTGAACTATAATATATTTGTAAACATTTTGCTAGACGTCCTATAAACGTCAATATTTGGACATCCTATAAATGTCAATATTTTGGTCATATAAGACGTCGATAGGACGTCCACACCGACCATTTCTGCACAATATTTGAACCTTGATCAGACGTGCTGTGCACATCAAAATTGGATGTCCAGACGACGTTGAAAAAAGACGTCAACAAAACTTTCACTCAGCACCTGCCAGAAACGTCTTTTCGACGTCGGGGAAAGACGTTGAAAGGACATTGTTTCGACGTCGGCTTGCTCAATGGGTTTTTGCCAGTTAGAAAATCCTGTTTTCACTAAGAGTACTTTACTCTGCCTTAATGCACACAAAACAAAAAACAGAGTCCTCCTCCACACTATAATGAAGCCACTTCGATTTATCGAACCACTGTGGTTTAAAGGAATGGGGAAATGTTCCTTCCCCAAAACACCTGCCTGGGAAAACATGTAGCCTGCAGGGTGTGCTAGCCTGGCTTTTGCCAGACTAAGTTCAAGATTGAACTTAGTCTGGGGAGTCTGCCATGTAATTTTTACTGCACAAGAGGCGTGACCAACGGGCATAGTTCAAATGACTCTACACACAATTGGATAGAGCATTCACCAATCAGACCACCGATCCAGGTGACGTACTTTGCCGAGCGACGCAAAACTCCAGGCAGGAAACTTGTCAACAAACGTGGATAGTTTGTGGGATTGCAGACGCAGCAATGGCAGATAACTTTTAAATCTTTTAAAACAGCAGCGACAGCAATGTCAATGGATAGCTGTGCTCTGGTGGCTGCCATGACCAATGTAAACAACAAGCTGCTTGCCGACTTTTCCGTCGCTTCTCTGACGTCATCGTTTTGAACCCACGAATAGCACGCAAGGCAGATAAGCCCAGTTGTGATTGGCTCCAGAAAAACTGGATAGGATGTAGCAGTAGTTTAATGTGTGGGTTTCCAGAATGATCTGCAGGACAGAATCAAACTGCCGTCAGAACAGGCTGGCGAAAGCCAGGCTAGGGGTGTTCAGCTATAGACGTCTCTCTTTTTTCACTTGCCATTTCTGCTGTTATGCAGCTCCTGCTAGCTTCTGTCTTGTCATGTGTTTTATTGGCTACAGGTTTTGTTTTGTCTGTCCCAGTGGCATTTCCTTTGATTGGGTGAAAAATAGCATCATTTTTGTTGATTGCAGTGGAATTATTACTTGTTTTAATCTTTTTTTGCCGAGCTGAAAAGGATTTGTTTTTTTGTCATCCACAGAGGGGTGCTGCAGCACCCTCCGTGCCCGTAGTTCCCATGGTCTTCAACATAACTACCAAGACCAGTTGTAAAATTAAATGATTTTATTAAAAATCATTTGTTGATCTCAGGAACCAGGAGAGCTGCATGGAGGAATGGAGAGAACCAGTACTGCAGAGGGGAAATCCCGAGGTATTTATAGTTTTGACTAGATGAATAGTTTTGTCTGAACTCAGGTGAGGCTTACTTGCTGCAGGTGGTGGAGTTGATGCCGCGGAGAGAGAAAGGAGTCCGGAATGTCTGCAAGTAGTTCCTGTGAAGGTCCAGGGGGATCAGTGATGGAGGAACTGACAGGCAGAGTTTGGAGCTGATCCATGGACATGGAGGAAAAAGGAGCTTGAAGTCTGTCAGACATTAAATGAGACCAGGAGCTTACAGAGAAGCTGGAAAATGGATCATAAGAAGGAGGATTCTTCAGGCGGAACATTGGAAGGAGCATAGGTACGTTTAACCAGGTAAGTTTACAGAGGGATCTATTTGAACAAGGAGTTACTCTGGAGAATGCAGAGAGAGCTAGAGGTTACCACAGAGGTAAAACACTTGAAGGTCTCACAGCCAGCTCCATTTATCCAGTCAGTGATGATGGCTCAACAAGCTATAGATGTGTGGAGCTACACAGCACGGCTCCGCCCTCAGCTGTGATGGACAGGTCCTCGTCTCAGGCAGGCCCCCCTGGAGAAGCTTACCACGAGGTTGGAGAAAAGGAAGGCAGGAAAACCAACACCCCAGACTCCGAGTTAGGAGTGCACCGCAATGTCAGAACTAATTTTCTAATGTTTTTGATGTTCACTTCCTTTTCCTGTTTGTTCTGGCAAACAAACTGCCTTTCAACAAATTTTATAAGTCCATTAATTATTAACTATAATTCCATGATAAAATAACATATTTGATCAAATTTTTGTTCAAAAGTTAAAATTAAAAGTTAAAACTTTACTCAGGACTTTCTCCAATGTCTTGACTTGTTGAAATGACTTGTTCCCCCCTAAAAATCTGTCATCTTGGCACAGTTGTATGTTCGGGAATTCCTCTCATTGGAATTCAGAACAGAAATTTTAAAAACTGTCTTCCTGAAGGATTAAACGATGTTATGGTAAATCACCAGAATGATCAAAGTCTGTTGAGACCAACTGGACTCAAGTTCTTGGTTTTGTATGTGATCTACTAGATCTACTGCAAAGTTACCACGGGTCTTTTGGCTCTCTCTGTGATTAATGCTCTTTTTGTCCAGCCTGTCCGTTTAGGTGGACGTCCATGTCTCAGTAGGTCTGCAGTTACTCCATCCTCTTTCGATGTTCAGTTGATGGGTTGAACAGAGCGCTTTGATGTTCAAAGCTTTAGTTTTAGAAGCTTACTTTGCTTTAAACTCCTCCACACCTTTCTCTTCATCTGTCTGCTGTGTTCCTTGGTCTTCATGATGCGATTTTCCTCTAATGTTCTCTGACAAGCCCAAATTTATACTGAAAATAAATCATAAACACAGCTGGACGGTGTTTGCTAGTCAGGTGACTTCTGAAGGCAGCTGGTTATGCTGGATAAAAGGGTTTCAGACAAGGGCAGAAATCCATGTGCCACACGATTAATATTATAGGTTGTAAAAATTGATAAAAACTATTTAACATTTTTCCTTCCACTTTCTAATTACATCACACACTGCTTTGTGTTTGTCTTCCACACAAAATCCATTAGAATGCTTTGGACTTTGTGGTTGTAACAAGATAAAATGTGAAAACATTTAAGGGGTATGAATACTTTTGTAAGTCTTAGTATGGGCATGTGCAACAGGGGAGGAGGGGCAGCTGGCTTGAACTATTATAGCTCAACATTCAAACTACCCCAGGATTATGTCAGCTGCACAGCAATGGACTGTGTAGGTGAGAGTCACTGGCATAAATCCAATTTATTTTCAGTGGCATGAAACGAAGCGAAATTGTACACTAGATATTTCTATTGGAGTACTAGATAAGTTATATTACCTTAGATATGTTGATGTTAGTTTCAATAACAGAAAAATACATTAGAGACCCTAACAACAAATTATTTAACACTGATAGGAAATAACACTGACTGGTATTTTGAGACAATTTAACTTATTTTCGTAAGGTCAGATGTACATTGTCCAAAGGTTACTTCCCCAAATGGAAATCTGAATTAAATTATTTTGCACAGTTTTCTATTTTAATTATGATCTTCTTTGATTGCCTGACTGTGATTAATTGTTGAGTATCATAAAGAATTAAAGACATTATCAAAATAAGGGAGTAAATAATGCAGCAGCACAAACAGACAGGAGCAATAAATGTCCTGAGTCAAAGTCACAAGTCTCACTGGTCAACTCTAATTGTAGATTGTACACACAAGGGAGTGAGTAGCAAAACACATAGCACACTGCTCTGGAAAACCCACAGGGAGGGGGGGTATTAAAGAGCAGCAGCTTTGGATAGTTTTTAAATTGAATTCTGGAGCTAAAAAGCTCACAGGGTCAAACACCGGAGGCTTGTGAGACTGAAGCAAAAGCATTTACACATGTTCACACCAATCATCTGGTTTACACCATAGTTTCACCTACAACAGTTTGCTTTTTTAAGTTCAATTCAATTTAGTTTATTTATACAGCTCTGATTCACAACAGATGCCATCTCAAGGCACTCTACAAGAACAGTCATTTCAATCAGTTTAAAGTTTTAGATAGTTTTCTATTTAAGGAATCCCAGAAGATTGCATCAAGTCTTTGACTGGCAGTTGCACCCCATTCATGCAGACTCCAACCACAGCAATCTCTCATATTGAGCAAGCATGTAGTGACAGTGGAGAGGAAAAACTCCCCCTTAACAGGATGAAACCTCCAGCAGAACCAGAACTAGAACCAGAATCTCAGATGGCTCAGTACAAGTAGCCATCTGCCACGACCGACTGGGGGTTTAAGAAGACAGAGCAGAGACACAGAAGGAACAGAGGATCTGATGTAAGAGAACTTTCTATATTTAAGATTGCAGCCAAGCAGGATACCAGACCAGGTGGAGCTTCTATGGACAGAAAAACACTGAGAGAAAACAAAGTTAACAGTCGAAATAACAGCAGATAAAGCAACTGGAGAGTAGTAGAAGAGAAAAGTAGCAGAGTGAAGAAAAGTGGTCAGTCTGTCCTCAGTCTGAGCCTATAGCAGCATAACTACAGAGATAGCTCAGGATGACCTAAGCCACTCTAAGCTTTATCAAAAAGGAAAGTTTTAAGCCTGGCCTTAAAAGTAAACAGAGTGAAAGGATGAAAGAAACTATCTTGGATATACAGGCCAGGGGAATGCGGGACAATCTTGTTTTTTCCGGGATCCCAGAACAGGCTGAGGACGACGCTGAATCCACCGTCTGAGATTTTCTCCAACATCAGTTAAAGCTCCCAAGCGACACGGTAAAAAACATCACTTTTCACCGCGTTCACCGCCTAGGAGGTAAGAAGCCCAACAACAGCTGGCCGCGACCAATTGTTGCTAAATTCGAGCATTACAAGCAAAAAGAGCAGGTCAGAGGCCAGGGCAGAGAGTTGCGGGGAACGAATTACAGTGTTAACGATCAATATCCGAAGGAAATCCTGGATAGAAGGCGCGTTTTGTTCCCAATCAGAAAGAAATATATCAGTGAAGGCACCAGAGCTACAGTAGCGGTAGATAAACTGTATGTTAATGGGCAGCTGTTCAGGGACCCCCAGCTTACTCCTTGGCTTTATTAGTCATGTTACACTGGTTAGATAAGTATTGTTTTATCAGTCAACTATAATATAATGTTAGCACAGCTCTGTAAAGTTGTTTACATTACTCAATGTGGGCGGGGCCAGGGCTAAGCACTGGGATACTGGCTCTTTTTTCTTTTCTCATCTTCACATGTCTATCACCAAATGTCTTTGTCACTCCTTTTTCCTTCTTTTATCAATCACACACACACAAAAATTTTTCATAACATAACTATTTCTTTCTCTCTCACCCTCACCCTTCACACCTTCACAACTTTCTTCTATTTCTCTCTTTCTTATATCTCGGCTTTTGGATTTTCAATCAGGCAACCCCAAGCACAAACTAATAATACACCTGTGTTTATCAGTTTCTGTGGTGATATGGACTTTACAACTTTTATCTCAAAACTATGACTACTCTAAGGTTTGTCACGTGGAATGTTCATGGAGCTGGCACCAGAGAGAAAAGAGTTAAGATCTTTAACCAGCTTAAAAGATTGAAGGCAGATGTCGTCTTATTACAAGAAACCCATAAATCTACCTCAGCTGCAGTTGATCTTAAATCCCCTGAGTTTCCTAATGTGTTTTCTGCATGCTATAACGCTAGACAAAGGGGAGTAGCAATATTAATAAATAAAAATTTACATTTTACAGTAATAGATACAGTTACAGATCCAGAGGGTAGATTTATTATAGTAAAACTATCTATACATAACCAAAAGTTATGTATTGTCATTATATATGGTCCAAATGTTGATGACCCCTCATTCTTTCATTCCTTCTTCTCGGTGCTCCTTGAACACATGGATTGCTCACTTCTTCTTGGGGGCGACCTCAACTTTGGTTTAAATGAAGAAATAGACAGGCTCAGCACAGCAGGGACTCAGCGCAGCTGGAAATCTATAGATATTGTCAAACAGTACATGAGCGATTATGGACTTTGTGATGCATGGCGATCTCTTCACCCCAATGACAAAAAATATACTTTCTTCTCAAATCTCCACCATTCATATTCTCGACTGGATTATTTGTTAGTCAGCAGCTCACTGTTGACTGACATTTCAGACACTGAGATACACCCTATAGCTGTTAGCGATCATGCTCCTGTTTCTCTAACTTTAGTAAATAAATCAGAAACACCTCAAAGCAAAAATTGGAGAATTAATATATCCTTACTTAAGGATAAAGAAGTTATTAAATATTTCGAAAAAGAGTGGGCCTCATATTTGGAATATAACGACCTCCCTGGTACGTTGCCATCCATTCTTTGGGAGGCAGGAAAAGCTGTGATTAGAGGTAAAATAATCTCATTCTCATCAAATAAAAAGAAAATGGAAAAAAAACTTATTCAGGAATTAGAAGAAACTATTAATTCATTAGAAGCTCCACTAGATGAGGAGAGACTAGGCAAAATCCGTAAAGCAAAGCTAGAATTAAATCAAATTATTAATAAACAGACTCAGTTCTTAATTCAAAGACTTAGGATAGAAAACTTTGAACAAGGTAATAAATCAGGTAGATTTTTGGCTAACCAGCTTAAAATTAATAAAGAAAAAACAACTATATTTGCTATTAAAGATCAGACCGGGAATACAGTATATGATCCTGGAAGAATGAACAACACATTTAAAGAATTTTACAAAGCTTTATACTCACCAGAGATCAATCCATCAGATCATGAAATTGAAATTTTTTTTGATAACATAACACTACCTAAATTATCTGAAAGTCAAGCGATGGCCCTGGATTCACCACTAACAGCGGCTGAACTCCAGGAGGCCCTCCAAGGCATGCCCAATAAAAAGGCTCCAGGCCCAGATGGATTTCCAGCAGAGTTCTATAAAGAATTCTGGAATATTCTGGCACCAACATTCCACAGAATGCTGCAGGAAACCAAGGAAAATGGCCGACTCCCACCAAATATGAATTCTGCCTACATTAGTCTTCTACTAAAATCAGGTAAAGACCCTTTGTTTCCTACCAGCTATCGTCCCATATCCCTTATTAATGTTGATCTTAAAATAATCTGCAAAGCCCTCGCAAAAAGGATAGAGAAAGTAACCCCTCTTATAATACATCCTGATCAAACTGGTTTTATTAAAGGGAGACATTCATCCACAAATTCACGTAGATTAATAGATTTAATAGATTTTTCTTACTGTAAAAACATTAAAACTAATATATTATCTTTAGATGCAGAAAAAGCATTTGATAGAGTTAACTGGAAATTCTTATTTGTAACCTTACATAAATTTGGCTTTGGAAATTCTTTTATAAACTGGTTGAAAATATTATACAGTTCACCAACAGCATGTATCAGGACAAATAACCAAACATCATCTAGGTTTTATCTTCAGAGAGGTACCAGGCAGGGATATCCTCTCTCCCTCCCTGTTCGCTATTTTTATTGAACCACTAGCTGCAGCAATCAGGCAAACTCACAATATTAAAGGCATAAAATCCAATAACATAGAACATAAAATCAGTCTTTATGCAGATGATGTATTACTTTTTCTCCAGCATTCAGAAACCTCTTTCTCTCAGGTAATCGGGTTGATAAACTCTTACTCAAATGTTTCAGATTATTCAATAAATTGGTTAAAATCTACAGTTCTTCCAATCAATTGTTCTGTCCAGAATCCAACTAATACACAACTGCAGTCAGGGAATATTACCTATTTAGGTATCAATGTCTCACCAAGACTGGCAGATTTAATAACGCTAAACTACATCCCACTTTTAAAAAAAGTGGAAGATGATCTTGCTAGATGGAAATCCCTACCCATATCACTTATGGAAAGGGTTGCTTCAATAAAAATGATGGTTTTGCCCAGAATCAGCTACTTGTTCTCAATGATCCCAAGTAAACCATCACTAGAGTGGTTTAGATCTCTCGACTCCTCTATCTCTAAATTTCACTGGAAAGATAAACCCCCACGTATCAGCTTAAAAACACTGCAGAAGACCAAAGAAAAAGGAGGTCTAGATCTACCAAACTTCCATCATTATGTCTTAGCCAACAGGCTCCAATACATCTCAAGATGGTTAAAACATAGCTACCTAGACGAGTCCTGGATAGACGTAGAACAGACACTATGTAATAAGATAAAACTTTCAGACCTACCATTTATTAGCTCAAATATAAAACAATATGAATGCTTTAAAAGCATAAATATCAGCTCCTCTCTGACAGCATGGTGGGAGTTTCTAAAAATGACAGAGTCCACAATAATCCCATGCAGACGTACACCCATCTGGAATAACCCCGACATCTTGCAAAAAAAATGTATGATAAGTTTCCCAGTCTGGAGGTGCAATGGAATTGAATACCTGGAACATATATTTGAAGGAACAGACTTTATCCCATTTAATACATTAATTACACAATATGGAATTGATAAAAACAAATTCTCAGAATATCAACAAATTAAATATATTATTAAAGGTAAATTTAGGCTCAATACAGCTGAATTACAAATTACAGATAGGGATTTAGATTTTCTTAATCTCAACCCCCCCAAATTGCTGTCTAAAATATACAAAACTTTATCTACATTAAATGAATCAATAGCCATCCCTATTTCAAAATGGGAGGTGGATTTATCAGCCAGCTTTGACCAAAACGTCTGGTCTCAGATATGTTTAAGAACCTTTAAAATAACAACAAAATCCTCATTTGCAATTAATACAATACAAAATCCTTCATAGAGTACACTATACAGGTCAACGAATGTTTAGGATGGGTTTTACATCGTCTAATACCTGCTTACAATGCACAAGCAATATACCAGATACTTATGTTCATCCACTTTGGTTCTGTCCACCTGTTATGAAATTTTGGTGCCAGATATGTGAGGACTTTTCAAAGTGTCTGAAATGTAACATCCCACCATCTCCCTCAATTTGCCTGTTAGGAAATTTAAATGATGTCACCATGGACACAAAGTCAGTTCTAATGGTTCACATTGCCTTATGCATCGCTAAGAAAACTATCCTCCTGAACTGGAAAAATAAAAAAGCTCTTAATATTAATCAGTATAGAAATCTCTTGTTGGACCATATTGGTCTTGAGACGGCCTCTGGCTCCATATCTGATCAATCTCTCTGGGCTCCTTTGATCGGCTCCATCACCTAGTGGGGGTGGGGGGCACTTGCTTTTGTCGTTTGGGACACTGTTGCTGATGTGGGGGTTTTGGGGTTGGAGGCGTCTGGGGGGGACCCCAGGGGGTGGGATCACTGGGCGGATGGGGCGCTGGACGTCGTGGCCGGCCTGGGGTTGGGCTTTGGCTGGTAACTCCTGATGGCTGCATGCGGTGCCTTAGGGGGGTTGCACTGGCGGACATGGGTTACTGGCCTGGTGGCCGTGCTGCGCCTGGGTAGGGTTTGGGGTGGGCCTGGGGATTCGGGGCTCAGGGGCGCCGCACCCCCTAGCTGTGGTCCTGGCTGGGGGTCGGCCGGCGTGGGTTCTCTGTTGCCTGTGGGGGTCGGGGCCGGCCGGCGGCCGGCATGTGCAGCCGCCTATCTCTTTTTCTCTGGGCCGATTGTCATTGCCGGTCCCTGTATGGCGTCTCGCCTTGTTTGCTGGTTGGGGTGCCTGGCTGCTGGTCGCGGCGGCTGGGTGGCATTTCTGGGCCGGATCAGTCCTTTTTCGCACTGGACTTGGCTCCTGGGTCTTGGTCTTTGTGCGGGGCGCTGGGGTCGGGCATTTGGCCGGGTTCGGTCGGACTTGCGGGTGGACTGGCCGGGTGGTGGGCGTGCAGGGCAGGCGGGTGGGGCGCTGGGTTTTGAGAGTAGAGCGAATGTCTGGAAGACATTTTGTCTCCCAGTCCCTCCCTCCCCATCCCTGGACACCTCTGTCCACCCGCTCCATCACTTTACCACTCATATAGGGTCTTGGGGCATGGGCACATCACTGGGGTGCGAGGAGGGGCTTCCCTCCTCGCTATCCCGTGGTGTCCTGGGTCCCAATTTTAATATACAACTTAGACACTCCCACTTATAACATTCTCATGGGACACATATGTAGGGACTTTGGGGTGGGCACACTTTTCGGCATCCAGAGGGGGAGCGGTTCAATCAGCTTCACCTCTGGTGCCGCTGCCCACTGTTAAACCACATATAGACACTGAGGGCTCGGGGTGGGGGTTGGGGGATGTGTGGCTGCCTTCCCCACATCCTACCCCTCTGTTTAAAATGCACATTATAACAACACGCATCAACACCATACTCGAGCGGGAGGATGGAGGCTAGGGGTCTTTTCACACCCCTGTTCGCTACGGGCCATCAGGGGTTGGGGTCCGGAGGAGGAACAGGCGGTCTGGTCGGGGTCCTGGGCTGTCGGGCTGCTTTGCCACTGTGGGGCCCTTGTGGGGCCCTTGGCGGTCTGCTTGTCTCCATCCTAGAAGGTAGGGGGTCCATCTCCCGGGTCCGGGGCTGGTGGCTCTACTGGGGCATCGGTACCTGGACCTGGGAGCATAAAGTGTGTATGGGGTGTGTGAGTGAGGGTACAGCGTCATTTTTTTGGGTGTCTTGGTGAGTCAGTGAGAATGTATGGGTTTAAGAAGGAGGGAACGTATGACTGTGTCTGTATGTCTTTGTCTACTTGTCAGGTTGGATCTTGGTCTGCCCCCTCGCCTGGCGCACCTCAGGCCTTACACTTAATGGGGGGCCTATTTCCCCTCCGTCAGTCCCCGCCGGTGACGGGGGCCCCTGCCTGCCGGTGCATAGGTGGTCAATCCGGTTCGGACCTGGTGCGTGCCTGGCCGGGCCTGGGGGGGCCGGTGTGTCGGTCGGCCGATGCACTGGGCCGATGTCTTCCTTTGGTTGGTTGGGGCACCTCTTTTAGAGGTGCCAGGTTTGGGATTGTTGGGTGGTGCCTGCTCGGTGGCTCGGCAGGATGCGGATCCGGCATCTCTGCTTGTTTGATCACCTGTTCTGTGTGCAACGTGCGTGGCCGGTTCATTGGCGGGTCGGACCGGCCCTGGCCCTCGTTGGATGCCTGGTCTCAGCGCCCTGCGTCTCACGGGGTCAGGACCCGGGAACTGGTACAACTTGGTGTCCAGATGCTGTCCGTCCCCTGCGGCTATCGGTGGGGCGCTGCTATGTTGGCGGTGGGGATTGGCCTAGGGTGGAGGCGGCGCGTGGCGGCCGGCCGCGGCCCCTGCAGTGTCGTGAGCCCTCGTCGGCCGGTCCCTTGTTGGGTCCCTGCTGGGGGGTGGGGTGCCCCTGGGCCCCGGCTCTCCCGGTCCATTGACGGCGGGGCCCGTGGGCTCGTCACTGCATAGTGGCCGCTGGACGTTCCCCTGGGGTTCTCCTTTGCTCCACTCTTGGGGGATGCGGTTGGCCCCGCCCGGGTCCGCCTGGGGCTCTGGGGGTCCTTTGGTCATCTTTGCTCCGATCTCCTTCATGTCTGCATCGATTCCTGGGAGACGGATTGATGCCTGCTCACACCAACTATCGAACACTCTTATGGAGAAACCTTATATGCACCAGCATGCTAACACACACACACAGATGTGGGGTCTATTCTTGGGCTGAGGTTATCATTACTAGAGCTTGATTAATCGGTACCATGAGTTTTTCTGTGACATTGTTGTTGTATTTTTATATCTATTTTTGTGTGATGTGGTTGTGTAATTCTTAGTTCACAATGTTTGGTTTGTTTTGTCGATGTTCCTTTCTCGTGTTTTGTTTTGTTTTTCCCCCTCTCTCTGCCGTCCTGTAGGTATGGAGGCAGACTTCAATGTCTTCCTGTGTTTTCTTTGTTCCCCTTCCTCTCTTGTATTTCCAACTCACCCTCTCTCTTGACTTTTTGTTTCCTACCTCTCTTCTTCATCTTCCTTCTTTCTTGTCCTTAATTTTCCGTCTCCGTGTCCATAACATCAGGAAATAAAAACCCCAACAATTCATAATAAAGATTTTTCACACATATATCAAGTGGAGGACTATAGCAAAAGCTGTACTGCTCCACTTGTGAAAGTAAATCTGTTGGGCTTCTACTTGGTACTCAGACACCAATTCTGAGGTCCACACTGCCAAACAGGACACGTAAAAAAAAAAAAAAAAAGGAAACAGAGTGTCTGCCTCACGGACTAAAACTGTGAGCTGGTTCCACAGGAGAGGAGCCTGATAACTAAAAGATCTGCCTCCCCTTCTACTTTTAGAAATCCTAGGAACCACCAGTAAACCTGCAGTCTGAGAGCAAAGTGCTCTGTTGGGAACATATGGACCAATCAGATCTCTGATGGATGATGGAGCTGATTATTAAGGGCTTTATATGTAAAAAGGAGGACCTTAAATTCTATTCTAGATTTAACAGGGAGTCAATGAAGGGAAGCTAAAACAGGAGAAATGTGATCTCTCTTTTTAATATTCATCAGAACTCTTGCTGCAGTATTTTGGATCAACTGAAGGCTTTTAATTACATTTTGTGGACTTCCTGATAGTAAAGCATTACGGTAGTCCAGCCTTAAGGTAACAAATGCATGGACTAGTTTCTCAGCATCACTCCTGGACAGGATGTTTTTATTTTAGCAATATCTTCACCCAGAGGTGAAAGAAGGTAATCCTAGAAACCTGTTTAATATGGGATTTGATTGTCATGTGTTGGTCAAAAATAACGCAGAGGTTCTTTACATTATTACTGGGGGCCAATTTAATGCCATCCAGATGAAGTGATAACTAAGCAGTTTCTTTTTTTAGAGTTTCTGGTTCAAAGACTGCAACTTCTGTCTTGTGAGAATTTAAGAGAAAGTTTTTTTGCATCATTTATGTTTTTATGTCTTCCACACATGCCTTTAATCTACCTAACTGATTGGATTCATCAGGATATATGGATAAATATAGTTGGGTATCATCGGCATAACTGTGGAAATCTATCCCTACTATCTAATGATTTTATCAATTGGAAGCATATATAAAGTAAAAAACATTGGTCCAAGCACAGAACCCTGTGGAACTCCACAAGTAACCCTTGAGTGTAAAGAAGATTTATCATTTAGATGAACAAACTGGAATCTATCAGACAAATATGATTTAAACCAGCCTAGTGCTGTTCCTTTCATCCCTGCAACACGTACAAGCCTTTCTAAGAGAATATTATGATCGACTGTGTCAAAAGTAGCGCTGAGATCTAACAAAACCACAACAGACACAAGTCCATTATCTGAGGCCATGAGAATATCATTAGTAACCTTCACCAGTGCTGTTTCAGTGCTATGATGAGCTGTAAAACCTGACTGAAACTCTTCAAACATATCATTTCTGTTTAGATGCTCACAAACTTGATTATCAACTATTTTCTCAAGGATTTTAAATAAGAAATGAAGGTTAGTATTATTAATAAAATTTACCCTTGGAAGTATGTGTTATGATGTGAGATAATTTGTTAGGATTCTGTGGCTGTTTGTGCTCTGTCTCTCTTTTTTTTCTCATCTGTTCCTACAGGGGCGTGGTACGCTGGGAGCTGCAGGTGCAGCTCATTGGAGCTAATCACTCTAGCACTCAAAAGGGGAGCTGTGGCTGCAGTCTGTACTTGGCCGATTTCCTTCTGAGAACAAGTAAGAATTCTCCTTCGTGTTCCTGGATCCTTAACCGTGTCTATCTTCTATAGACACCTCCCTGCTCCTTACTTCTGGACCTGCCAAGTTTGGATGATCTTCGTCTTCAGCGGTTCATCTGGTCTGTTATCTCCTTGTCTCTAACGACTCCTCTGGTCAGCCTCTGCTACGCTCCCATCTGGAATCAGCTCCTCCATCTCTGGAACTCCACAGCTCACCTGCCTGCCCCATCCAACAGATCATCAGATCCAAGTAAGGTCACCACTCATCAATATTCCTCTCTCTATCCATACTCAACTGCTCCGGACTCCTCTGGCTCCACCGTCAGCTTCATACCTACAACGGATTCATCAAACGGAACCCACCGGCAGAATCACTCCGAGTCCTACTTACCACCTCCTCTGGCTCCGCATCCACTTCATCCTGTAAGAAAACCAAGATCCAAAACATAAATTACCAAATCCCTTTCTAACCATACTTGCCTTCCCTTCAGTCCTGGTTTCCGGCATTACTTCCTGGTTCTCCCGAGACAACCCGTGACCTGTATAATATAAGGAAAATTTCTTGTTAAATAAACATGATTTTACGAAAATCCAACTGTCTGTGGTATACTGACATGGAGTCATCAAGACCAAACTTGTCATAATTTGTTCTGGTCTGAGAGCATGTGCAAGTTATTCAATAGACCTACAAAGTGTTTACTCTGTGGTGAAATGGTTAGCAGTGATGTAAAAAAATTAGACAATTTATTCTCTCAAAATCCTGAAACTGGATCAGAAGGTGCTTCAGTCTAAGAACATTCAAAATCTTTCTACGGCATGCTTAAGACTCTGCTGGAGGTCATCGCTGGAAAACCATGTCATCTACAACAAGCAATGATAAAACCCTGTGGTTCCCAAACCAGACATCATTCTCTGCTCTATACAGTAACTGCTGCTGACGGGTATTGAACCAACTCCTGAAGAAATCATAAGAATGACACCCGGTTTGCACAGCAGCTGTAGAAAAACCCATGTGAAACCATGGTCTCTGACATCTTTAGCACAAACTTTTTATTGTCAGTATAGTGCCTCACCCAACATTACACAGCACACTCCCAATAAATTTCTATAAACGTTTTTCACTTGCTCTTTGTCTGAGCAACACCTGAAGTTAGTGTTGCTAAACCTGTCACATTGACCTTTCAGTGACACACCCAGGAATATAAGACAAAAGCATGAGTTGAAAGGATTCTCTGCCATTTCACCACAAAGAAACAAGCCAGAGGACAATGTGTTTATCAGTCTCTGCCCACCTTATAGTGCTGGCTCCTGGAGTTTCTAATTGTGGGCAAACCACTGCAGAAACATCTAACTTCAGACTTGGCGAACATGATTCACAACTCTTTTTGAGACATATTCACATGTTGGTCATTTGATTAACAAGTAGGAAAACTGGATTAGCATGCCTGAAGTTATGTGACACTCCAAGGAAAATGTTTTTTTGAATAATAGAGCTGCTACAGAGACTGTACAACAGTTAACTAAACAGTTAAATAAACTTGTTTTTTTAACTGACATGAAAGTTTACCGGATCTTGGCAACATTTACCATAAACTGGCCACATTCCATCCAGCCCATGCACACCAAGAAATTAATAGTGATAGTTTTCCGATCACCCCCAAATTCTAATAACTTACTCCTGGTCACATTGCAGACATTCCCTGGAAAATTTCATCAAAATCCACCAATAACCTTTAGAGTTGCTAACAAACAAACAAACCCTGGCGAAAACATAAACATAATATTTTAGAAATATTCATTTGGTCTTATAAATTCTTTCTGTGTGCAAATGCGGGCTGTAAGTGTCACAACACTGATGCTATAGTATATATAGCATCAGCATATTTATATATATATATATATATATATATATATATATATATATATATATGCAGGACTGGGGACCTGTCCAGGGTGTACCCTGTCTCTCACCCCGTGACTGCTGGAGATAGGCAACAGCCCCCTCCCCCCCCCGCAACCCTGCATAGGATGGATGGATGGATAGATGGATATATATATATATATATATATGTAACCTCACAGTCTAAAAACATGACTGTTAGGTGAATTGGTATCTCTGAAATTGTCCTTAAGTATGAGTGCGTGTGTGTGTGCACGGTTGTTTGTCCTGTATGTTTCTGTGTGTGCTGGTGACGTGGCTCCTGAGGATGAGCTTGAAGATGTTACAGAGGATGAGGGGGGAGGGGGCTGGTGGCATTGGCGGTGGTCTCTGGTAGAACCAACTGTCTTCTGAATATGTTTTAGTGATGTAGCAGACAGTTGATTAAGCCAGCCCTGAATGATGCTGTGGACAGTATGAAGAAGCTACTCAAAGCACTCTGCAGACCACCCTGTATGATGTTCCCCTCATCAACCAGAAAGGACCAGCTGTAGATTCTGTCCACATGTCTGATCTTTCTTCAGCAGTGACCAATGACTTCCTGTTTCTTCAATTTAAGTTTAAAGGATGGACCAGGAAGAGGTCATTTAGGTTAATCTTCTATGAAAAACTATCAATAGCTACACCATAATTATTTCTTCTGCAAATAATTTTGATGTCTTATGAATTTTCTTTTCATTCATTAGTTATTTTAAATTGTTCCAATAGCCTAAATAACAAAACAGTTAATCAAATGAGTTAATGAGAATTACTAGTTGTTTCAATCTGTTCATTCATAACAAATAGCAAATGACTAAATAACAAATGTGACAAGAACAAATAAATTTAAACAGAAAACTAACTATCCACCCTGTCCTTTGTCTCCTGGGCTCTCCTTTCATTAGTCACCATTCGCTGCCTGATGTTCTGAGCAGAGAAAATCAAGAATCACAGTTGAAAAAAAGAACACAAGCTTTTAGGAAATGCAAATTTAATAACTTGAGCAGTTAAAAATGATATATTCATTATACATGTACATACAGTATTTTGGCCTTTCAGAGGATGACCTTCCTCTGCAGGTCTATCTTATCCAGAATTTTTTTTATAACAGACAGAAAATAAGTGAGGACGGAAACATGACAACTGTGTTAATTCGTGAATGCAAAACTATAGTTTTTGCAGCAGAACACAGGGGAACTAAAGATTGAGTAGAAGGAAAAGATGCACCTGTACTCGATTCAGATTTGTGTACTTTAACAGCTAATTGAATAAAAAAGGGTTAATCTACTTCAAATGTTTGGAGTGGCTTGTAAAAACTGTAACTGTGGAGTGATGTATGGAAAATCTTTTCTGACCTCAGTCAGATGTCAGAATATAGACAAGTTCTCTTTATTTTGTTCTCAAATGAAAGGAATTACAGGTCCTTCTCAAAAAATTAGCATATTGTGATAAAGTTCATTCTTTTCCATAATGTAATGATTAAAATTAAACTTTCATATATTTTAGATTCATTGCACACCAACTGAAATATTTCAGGTCTTTTATTGTTTTAAAACTGATGATTTTGGCATACAGCTCATGAAAACCCAAAATTCCTATCTCAAAAAATTAGCATATCATGAAAAGGTTCTCTAAACGAGCTAATAACCTAATCATCTGAATCAACTAATTAACTCTAAAGACCTGCAAAAGGTTCCTGAGGCTTTTAAAAACTCCCAGCCTGGTTCATTACTCAAAACCGCAATCATGGGTAAGACTGCCGACCTGACTGCTGCCCAGAAGGCCATCATTGACACCCTCAAGCAAGAGGGTAAGACACAGAAAGAAATTTCTGAACGAATAGGCTGTTCCCAGAGTGCTCTATCAAGGCACCTCAGTGGGAAGTCTGTGGGAAGGAAAAAGTGTGGCAGAAAACGCTGCACAACGAGAAGAGGTGACCGGACCCTGAGGAAGATTGTGGAGAAGGACCGATTCCAGACCTTGGGGGACCTGCAGAAGCAGTGGACTGAGTCTGGAGTAGAAACATCCAGAGCCACCGTGCACAGGTGTGTGCAGGAAATGGGCTACAAGCCACTTCTGAACCAGAAACAGCGGCAGAAGCGCCTGACCTGGGCTACAGAGAAGCAGCACTGGACTGTTGCTCAGTGGTCCAAAGTACTTGCATGTCATTCGGAAATCAAGGTGCCAGAGTCTGGAGGAAGACTGGGGAGAAGGAAATGCCAAAATGCCTGAAGTCCAGTGTCAAGTACCCACAGTCAGTGATGGTCTGGGGTGCCATGTCAGCTGCTGGTGTTGGTCCACTATGTTTTATCAAGGACAGGGTCAATGCAGCTAGCTATCAGGAGATTTTGGAGCACTTCATGCTTCCATCTGCTGAAAAGCTATATGGAGATGAAGATTTCATTTTTCAGCACGACCTGGCACCTGCTCACAGTGCCAAAACCACTGGTAAATGGTTTACTGACCATGGTATTACTGTGCTCAATTGGCCTGCCAACTCTCCTGACCTGAACCCCATAGAGAATCTGTGGGATATTGTGAAGAGGAAGTTGAGAGACGCAAGACCCAACACTCTGGATGAGCTTAAGGCCGCTATCGAAGCATCCTGGGCCTCCATAACACCTCAGCAGTGCCACAGGCTGATTGCCTCCATGCCACGCCGCATTGAAGCAGTCATTTCTGCAAAAGGATTCCCGACCAAATATTGAGTGCATAACTGAACATAATTATTTGAAGGTTGACTTTTTTTATATTAAAAACACTTTTCTTTTATTGGTCGGATGAAATATGCTAATTTTTTGAGATAGGAATTTTGGGTTTTCATGAGCTGTATGCCAAAATCATCAGTTTTAAAACAAGAAAAGACCTGAAATAATTCAGTTGGTGTGCAATTAATCTAAAATATATGAAAGTTTAATTTTTATCATTACATTATGGAAAAGAATGAACTTTATCACAATATGCTAATTTTTTGAGAAGGACCTGTACTCTACTGAGATCACAGGGTATGGAGAGTTTGAGGGTTAATAAAACTGTTCTGTAGGCATAAAGTGTGTAACTGAATTTATTCTTCTACTTCCATGCGACAGTGGCCAAATTCTTTGCCCTGGCCAAGAGGAGATTGTTTCTCCTAAAAGAAGCAGTCTTCTCTTTGGCCCCTAAAACATATGACAAAAAGCTTAATTTGCAAAAATCACCTATAAGTGGCAATACATGAAGAACCATGGACACACCATATGAGCTTGTTTACGAGGGATGCTTGTTTACAAAATTTTTAAAAAAAAAACATGTCTGTGCAAATGACAAAGCCTAGCAACACAACCTTTAAGCTTTTTATTTTTGTCCCGCCATATTTTAGCATCATGTAAACAAATGGCCCAGTGCAAACTATGCTAACTTAGTGCTTTTAGCTAAAATCTGCAGTTAGGCTATTGTTTGTTTATATGACAAACTATGTGCCACTCATGCACAACTGCATTTAAATAGAAGAAATAAAAAAATGGCTGGTAAGTCAACAAAATACACTCATGACTAAACACAAACATATACTCAGTGTATAACTCATTCTAGAATTGCGCTGCTCTGGGTGGCTGCATGTTGGAGTGGTTCTGTTGGCTACACATAAAGTTTTGGTTTTTTGTACATTGGTTCCTCTTTTTTCCTGAGGAAGATTACTTTTTTTTTTTTACCTGTATACTTTCTAGTTTTTGGTGCTGTGAAGCTGGAGGGATTTTTGCTGTACATTTTTCACTTTTTGACAAATTGTTATCATGCGTAACCATGGCAACAATGTGGTTTACAGCCGGGAGCAGCTGATTAACATCGCAAAAGCTGAAATAATACCTCAACTGAAGCCACAAATCCCTGATGAGTTGATAAGAAGGAGACGTGGATGCAGAGCAGGAGCGAAATGAAGACAGAAAAAGAGGAAGTTCAAGCCATCTCTACCATTGATCATAATGGGCAATGTAAGATCACTGGCTAACAAGATGGATGAACTCCAAGCCCTTACAAGAACTCAGCCAGAGTACTGGGAATGCAGTGTTATGTGTTTTACTGAGACGTGGCTGCTGGATCATATCCCCGACTCCAACGACTCTCTGGCAGGCTTCCTGACTGTACGACCAGACAGAGATCTGAAAACGAGCAGGAAAAGGAAAGGAGGTGGAGTAGCAGTGCTTGTGAACAACAGATGGTGTCATCCAGGACATGTTAATGTGAAGTGTCGTCTCTGCAGCCCAGATGTCGAACTCTTGGCAGTAAGTTTTCGGCCATATTATTTACCAAGAGAGTTCACCAGTGTAATTTTGGCAGTTGTTTACATTCCACCTTCAGCCGTTGCCGACAATGTATGTGATGTCATCAGTTTCGTTGTTGCTAAGCTACAGACACATCACCCCAATATCTGGTTATTTTAATCATTCCTCGCTCTCTACTACACTTCCAACATTTTAACAGTTTGTCAGCTGCTCCACGAGAGAAAACAAGACCTTGGATTTGTTTTATGCAAATATAAAGGATGCATACATGTCCAAACCAAGACCTCCTCTGGGACAATCAGATCACAATCTTGTTTTTCTCTGTTCAGAATATAAACCACTTGTTCAGAGGCAACCTGTTACAAAGGAAACTGTGAGAAAATGGTCACAGGAAGCTGAAGAAGCCCTGCAGAGTTGTTTTGCAACCACAGACTGGATGACTCTTTGCCAAGCACATGGAGAGGACGTCAATGCCATGACTGAGTGTGTGACTGACTATATAAACTTCTGTGTGGACAACATCATCCCCACCAGAACAGTGAGATGCTTCCCTAATAACAAACCCTGGATCACCAGTGACCTGAAGGAACTGCTAAACAAGAAAAAAAGAGCCTTCAGGGAGGGAGACAGGGAATTACTGAGGAGTATACAGAAGCAACTTGAGGTCAAGATCAGAGACAGCAAGGAGGCATACAGGAAGAAGCTGGAGAACAAATTAGAGAGGGACAATATCCGAGATGTCTGGTCAGGAATGAGAAAGATCACAGGCTTTAGGAGGATTAGATAGATGGAAGTCTGGACAGAGCCAATGAACTGAACACATTCTTCAATAGGTTCAGTTCAGGACCTAGCTCAGCATCCTCCTCTCCTGTTCCCAGCCAAACAGACATCCCACTCTCCTCTGATCAACAGCTTTCCTGTTACACCTTGGATGTTTTATCCTTCACCTCAGCCATGGACTCTTCTGCTTCCACAAGTTTGACTTCAACCAAGTCAGGAAATGCTGCTACCCCCTTTGCCTCCCCCTCCCACTTGTCTGTCTCCAAAAGTCAGGTGAAGAGGCAGCTGGAGAAACTGAACCGGAACAAGGCTGCAGGTCCAGATGGTGTCAGCCCCAGAGTCCTAAAGGCCTGTGCTGAGCAGCTCTGTGGGATTCTGCAGCACCTCTTCAACCTTAGCCTAACTCAGGAGAAGGTTCCAGTGTTGTGGAAGACATCCTGCCTTGTTCCAGTACCAAAAAGAACTCACCCATCAGTCATCAATGACTATAGACCTGTTGCCCTGACATCCCACATCATGAAGGTCCTGGAGAGACTCCTGTTGGCACCCCTGAGTAAGCAAACAAGAATGTATCAGGACCCACTGCAGTTTGCTCATCACTGTGGAGTTGGAGTTGAAGATGCCATCATACACCTGCTTCAACCAACCCACTGTCATCTGGACAAAGCAGGCAGCAGTGTGAGGATCATGTTCTTTGATTTCTCCAGTGCATTTAATACAATTCAGCCTAATTTGCTTTGTCAGAAACTCCTGAAGACACAGGTGGAGCCCTCAACAATCGCCTGGATCAATGACTACCTGACCAACAGACCACAATTTGTGAGACTGAAGAATTGTGTGTCAAACCAGGTGATCAGCAGCACAGGAGCACCACAGGGGACCGTACTCTCACCATTTCTTTACACTCTGTACACCTCAGACTTCCAGTACAAATCAGAGACCTGTCATCTGCAGAAATACTCAGATGACTCTGAAATTGTCGGGTGTATCAGAGATGGACAAGAAGCTGAATACAGAGAGCTGGTGGACCACTTTTTGACATGGTGTGGAGACAATCGTCTCACCTTGAATGTGAACAAAACAAAGGAGATGATTGTAGATTTCAGAAGAAACAGGGATAAGTCAAACACTGTTTCCATCATGGGAGAAGAAGTGGAGGTGGTTGAGGAGTATAAATACCTAAGAGTTCACCTTGACAACAGACTGGACTGGAGACTGAACAGTGAAGCCGTCTATAAGCAGGGACAGAGCAGACTGTACTTCTTGAGGAAGCTTAGGTCCTTCAAGGTTTGCAGCAAGATGCTGCAGATCTTCTACAAGTCTGTTGTGGAGAGTGTAATCTCTTCAGCCGTCATCTGTTGGGGTAGCAGCATCAGAGCCAGGGATTTAAAAAGGCTTAACAACCTGATTAAAAAGGCTGGTTCTGTTCTTGGGACAACTGTGGAAAATCTGGAGATGATAATGCAAAGAAGGATTCTTCATAAAATCAAAAAGATTATGGACAACCCTGAGCATCCTCTTCATGAGAATACATGTCTCTTCATGTCATACAACAACAGAGCGTCTTCAGTCGGAGGCTTCTTCAGTTTCGCTGCAATACAGACCGCTACAGGAAATCCTTCCTGCCCACAGCTATCATCATCTACAACAACTCCTAAAAGAATTAATTATATGAACTATACCAACACTTAATTTCCCTCTGGGATCAATTAGGTATTTTTGAATTGAATTTGAATAACAACCTCAAACTTACCGTCTTATGTCAGTGTCCTCACACGGTCAGTCGTTCAGCTGCTGACTGTCTCTGAAGCCTAGTTTATGTTTCTCCGTCTATGGAGATGCGCAAGTAGGCAGCGCCATTATCCGACAAGGCAAGGGCTCTCAAAGAGGACGGAGTAGAGCCCAATTTTTTAACTATCCATTGAACGCAACATAGAGCGCACGTCTGTGATTGGCCAGCCCAACATCAGCAACAGATAATTTCACCAACACGGTGCTCTACAGTCAATGTAATTAGTAGTCAATGCAGCTTTTGGTTACTAGATGCTTTATATTCCAAGGCCAGTTAATCTACTACGGTCTTTTGGAAATTTCGAACAACAGGAGGTGTAGAGAACAACAAAACAGGCCGCTGTGTTTCTGTTTAAGAGTATTCTATGAGCTGCACTTTTAGTAAAAAGCTTTCCAGCTAAATCAAAACATGCTCTCTGTCGGCTATTGCTAATTGAGTGGATGTGGGTTTACAAGCTGCTATGGTAGGCAGACCTGCCAGAAAAGTTCTGCACACCCTGCTGTCCTGGTGGGGAATTTCTTTGCAACACTGCCACACCAATGGAGAAGTATAAAAGGAAACGTCTCCATCAATACGTGTGCGTGTGGGTGCAAACTTGCTGACAGAGAAGCATAAACTAGGCTTGAGCCGAGGCTCCCGACATTCGCACCTATGGTGCATTCTAGGGTCATGGGAAATCCCATACACCATCCTACCCTTTTGTATATGGTTTCAAAGCTAATGAATTCATTTTCAAAATATAAACATCAGTTTCAATTAGGTGACAATCATTTCCAAACTAATACATTGGAGTTAGAATTAGGCTAATTCACATTCGGTTTTTAAAGCATTTCTTCAAGTTGATTATTTCAGATTCAATCGGAGTAATTCAAATTCCAATCAAACTTATTTAATTTCAGTTTCTAATCTCTCAAAGTTCTACCCATACATATCTGTCTATTTAAACAATTTTAACATTTTAAAGATGATGTATGAACTACGTAGTTCTATTACTCTTTGCTCTATTACTTCTCAAGGACTTGGATGTCTGACCCAAAAAATGAATTTAAACAATTTTCCAATTTTAAAAAGTAAATGTGTTACAACTAAGGGCAGCTGAGATATCATTTTTCCCACAGACAAACATCTTTGCCACTTCAACAACAAGTTTAGAGGAAAAGTGATAAAAAAAACTCAGATGACCCAGCTTTCTACCAGCATTTAAACCCATCATGTTCACATGAATCTGGAGACGTGAAATGAGTCTAAAAACCCCCCGTACACTTGTGACCAGGATCTGTGTGTAAACTCGGTTTTGTGTGTATCAGGCAATTGGTGAATACATATTTAAAGATCGGTATGCGTAGAAGCTGTTTTGAATTCGTTCGTTTTAATATAGTGTAATTTCTTGATATTGTATATTTGAACAAACAATTGTAAGTACTTGAAGAAATGTTTTTACTGGTTATAAAACATGTTTTACACATACAAGTACCCAAAGTTACACACAGAGTGACAACAAGTTACAAATCAAGTGATACACACACACAGATGGTGAGACTATTTTCACTCCATATTAATAGAGGGGAATAAGAATAATCTTTTGTTTCTTTTTAGTACAGTTGCCAAACTCACAGAGTCATAGATCTGTTGATCCAACTATTTCACCACCTCCCAGCAGTAATGACTTAATAGGATTCTTCATAGAAAACTGATTCTATTAAAAATAGAATCATTGACACAATCCCAAGCATGATTACTTCTTCCTTTGTAAGTGAGGCAGCATCTGAGGTAACTGTAGAACCTCATCTGTGTTTGTACTGTTTTGATTCAGTCAAGCTTTTGGAATTATCCATCATTACTTCCCCCATTTTTAATTTGATGAATCTATCCTTAGTAAAGGGATACGTACCACAAACATTTAAGGTCACTGTATTTAAACCTTTAGTTAAGAAACTTTCCCTTGATCAAGATGACTTAGTTAATTACAGACCTATATCTAACCTGCCTTTCTTATCCAAAATTCTTGAGAAAGTAGCTGCCAATCAAGTGTGAGCATCTAAACAGTAACGACCTGTTTGGGGAGTTTCAGTCAGGTTTTAGAGCTCATCATAGCACTGAAATAGCACTGGTGAAGGTTACTAATGATATTCTCATGGCCTCAGATAATGGACTTGTGTCTGTTCTGTTCTTGTTAGATCTCAGTGCTGCTTTTGACACAGTCGATCATATTATTCTCTTAGAAAGGCTTGAACATGTTGCAGGGATGAAAGGAACAGCACTAGGCTGGTTTAAATATTTGACAGATTCCAGTTTGTTCATTAAGGTCACATACATCTTCACACTCAAGAGTTACTTGTGGAGTATCACAGGGTTCTGTGCTTGGACCAATTCTTTCTAAAGCCTGCCGCAAACGAGAGTAATCTGCTGAGCAAAAAGTCATTCGAGGCCGTTTGCTCAGCAGATGGCTCATTGTGTGCGGCTAATTTTCGGTGAGTTTTCTGCCTCACGAGGCGTTGAGGTGAAAATCAAACAGATTTGATATTTTCACCTCACGAGGTGAAAAACTCACTGTGTGTGCTCTAAGTGAGCTTTGTGCTGAGGGCAAATATTCAAGTGACCAATCAAAACGCGTTCTCCGCTCATATGATTCCAAGATGGCAGCCACCTGTTTTCACAGTATCTGTCTGGTCCATTTTTGCGGCCAACTCGCTGTATGCCTGCTCGTGCTTGTCCCTGTTCTTGAAATCTGACTAGCTGACATCATACAAACAGGTGTAGTCTGGCCAAATTTCCACAAGTTTATCTTCTAAAATGCAATCTTCTCCTTGGGCGACTGGGCGAAAAATGTCAAACCTGTTTGATTTTTACCTCAACGCCTCGTGAGGCAGAAAACTCACCGAAAATTAGCCGCACACAGTGAGCTATCTGCTGAGCAAACGGCCTCGAATTACTTTTTGCTCACCAGATTGCTCTCGTGTGCAGCCGGCTTAAATATATGCTTCCATTTGGTAAAATTATCAGACAGCATGGACTAAATCTCCAGTTGTATCGATGATATGCTACTATCTTTATCCAAAAATCCTGATGAATTCAATCAGTTAGGTAGATTACAGGCATTTCTGGAAGACATAAAGACCTGAATGAATCTAAACTGTCTGCTTTTAGATTCTGACAAGACAGAAGTTGTTTTCTTTGGACCAGCATCTCTGAAAAAGAAACTGCTTAGTCAATAACTTCTCCTGGATGGCATTAAACTGGCCTCCAGTAATAACGTAAAGAAGCTTGGTGTTGTTTTTGACCAAGACTTGACATTCAAATCCCTAATTAAACAGGTTTCTAGGATTTCCTTCTTTCACCTCCAGCATAAAATGGGAAACATCCTGTCTAGGAGTGCAACTGAAAAATTAGTCACTGCATTTAGGGGTTAGATATTTCCGGGCACATTTGACTTTTTTGAGAATTTAGCTCTCCAGATAAAGGACCCTAACAGAACTTTATTTCTAACTCTAGATAAACCCCCATAAGATAATGCTAATTTTTTTTAATAATTATAGCGACCTTCTGTCCGTAATATGTATCATCTATGACCAATTAATCATTATGGGAGATTTCAACGTCCATACTGATGGCCTTCAAGATAGATGAGAAAAAACATTAAAGGTCTCATTCACTAAGAAACTAACTAATACTTGTTCTCTGTGAAATACAATCGGTCTACAAGTCTGTTGTGGAGAGTGTAATCTCTTCAGCCATCATCTGTTGGGGTAGCAGCATCAGAACCAGGGACTTAAAAAGGCTAAACAACCTGATAAAGAAGGCTGGTTCTGTTCTGTTCTGGGAACAACTGTGGAAAATCTGGAGATGATGATGAAAAGAAGGATTCTTCATAAAATCAAAAAAATTATGGACATCCCTGAGCATCCTCTTCATGAGACAGTCATACAACAACAGAACGTCTTCAGTCGGAGGCTTCTTCAGTTTCGCTGCAATACAGACCGCTACAGGAAATCCTTCCTGCCCACAGCCATCATCATCTACAACAACTCCTTAAAAAATTAATTATATGAGCTACAACAACACTTAATTTCCCCTCTGGGATCAATAAAGTATTTTTGAATTGAATTGTTAGCCGCAGGAAGAAAACAGATGGACAAAATGAGTGGGTCAGAAAAAGCAAGTCACTTCTATGTCACAGGGCAATCTAGTATTCATGATCTTGCCTACCTTGGCAAGGAAATTAATAGAAAACACGAGTGAATGAGACCTTTAAGTGACACTCTTCATAATATTATCTCTGACGTGGAGTGCTGCGGGAGTTCGACTGCTGCACAAACTGCTGGGAGGGATTAGGCTATAAGCCTGCGGAGCTACGAGGGCCAGGAGCTGTCAGAGGAGGGAAGTCCGGGTCCAAGGCATCAAAACGGTTTGACAGTGGCAGGCCGGTTAGAGGAGAGCAGTGGTGCACCCCCACCGCGCCCAGGCCCAACTGTGGAGCAGGTACCCAGGACCGGAGTGGAACTACTGAGGTCTTTTTGCTTAGCCCCTTGCTGCCCCCAGCAATGAATCCCCTCTCCGCAGCTTCACTGGGCTGGTAGGGAATGGTGTCTGCCAGGTGAGCGCTGTGGTCGGCGGCAGCGAGAGTCTGGCCGAAGATGATGTCCAAGTTGCGCTCGTGCTCCTGGATTTGGTGGAGGGTTGAGATCTTCTGCTCCAGCTCCAGAATCTTCTGGCTTAGCTTGAGGCAGCCATCACACCCAGGGGTGCAGGTGAGTGGAGGCATGGTGGAGGAAAAGGTAATCCACGCACTCCCCCCCCCCCCAAAAAAAACATACCTGATAGAAGCAACCGATGAATAAAAAGTTACCGATGTTAAAATCGGTTTAAACCAATCTTAAAAGAAAGATTTAAAATCAGTTAAAACCGTGTTTGAATGGAGCCGGTGTTGGCGGGTCCCACTGATGCGGACACATGCGTGTCATCATTACCTCATCCCTCCTGTCAGGCGTCTTACGCCAGGCTTTAAAGACAGTACTTATCAAACCACTACTACAACAGTAAGATTATTGAAAAATAGCTTCCTAACAATGAACAACCATTGACCAACGGACCATTTGATGTTTTTTAGTCTGGTTTCCATGTTCACCACAACACTAAGACTGCCCTCATCAAAGTATTCAATGACATCCGCATAAATACAGACTGTGGTAAAACCACAGTGCTGGTACTTTTGGAACACAGTGCAGCATTTGACACTGTTGACAATGATTTATTATTTAAAAATCTGAATAGCTTGGTCAGACTCTCTGGTACAGTACTTTGCTGGTTTGAGTCTTACCTAAAGAACAGGATTTCTTTGTGTCAATAGACAATTTTTCAACAGAACAGATGGAAATCACATGTGGGGTGTCTCAGGGCTCCATCCTGGGGCATCTCCTATTTAATATCTACATGCTCCTGCTAACCCAGATAATAACAACCAATAAGATTATTTACCATAACTATGCAGATGATACTGAGCTTTACATTACAATGTCACCAGGTGACTTTGAACTCATCCAAACCCTAAGCGAATGCATTGAGCAAATCAATGGATGGATGTGCCATAATGTTCTCCAGCTGAATAGCCGATTAAGAGTCAGCACACAGCTTCAGTTAATACAGCTAGAAACTACTGATCAGGCCTGAAATCTAGGTGTAGTAATGGACTCAGACCTGAACCTCTAGGATCACAAAAAGGCAAAGAAAAGGTCAGCCTTCTATCACCTGAAGAACATTTCTAGGATTAAAGAACTAATGTCGTAATGGGACCTCAAAAAACTGATACATGAGTTTGTCTTTAGTCGGATTGATTACTGCAACAGTGTCCTCACGGGTCTGCTTAAAAAGTCAATCAACCAGCTGCAGCTGATCCAGAACACTGCTGTTTGTGTTCCTCACTAGAACCAGGAGAGTAGAGCACATCACCCCAGTTCTGAAGTCCTTACACTGGCTCCCTGTAGCTCAGAGAATAGACTTCTAAATACTTTTACTAGTTTATAAATCATGGAATGGCTTAGCATCAAAGTATATTGAAGATCTGTTGTCACCATACCAACTCCCCAGACCACTCAAATCCTCCAACTCTAGTATACTAATCATCCCTAGAATCAGAACCAAACATGGAGAAGCAGCTTTCAGTTCCTATGCTCCCCTTATCTGGAACAAACTTCCAGACAACTGCAAAGCTGCTAAAACACTGAGTTTCTTTAAAAGCTAAAAACTCATTTGTTTAGAGCTGCCTTTGAGTAAGGGACTAATATTAGCTGGAATGCCATATGTTTAAATGTGTCATATGTTTTGTGTCTCTAATTTTGTTTCATGCTTTTATTGTTGGTTTATTGCTGCTTTAATTTTATTACCCAAAGCACCTTAAATAGACTTGTTGAAAGTGTGCCTTACAAATAAAGTTCCCTTCCCTACATGCTTGCTCAGTATCAGGGATTGCTGTGAAGTCAATGAAACAACGTAGGTGACTGTCCATTGTTGCTATACGTTTGTCCAGGATGAGTGAATGCTGCAAGTCAATGTCTGGACGTAATCTGCTGTGTTTCCTTAAATAGAAAACTTTTAAACTGTTTGGAATAATGAACTAAAGGATTAATTAGAATGTATGTACAATTGAACTGAATATTCCTCAACATTTTTAGAGTAAAACCTGGTGATGGCAGCATCATGCTGTGGGGATGTTATCTTCATCAGGGACTGGGAAGCTAGTCACAGTTGACTGGAAGATGGATGGAGCTAAACGACCCTGAACAAACAGCCAGAACTACAAGGGAATGGATTAAATCAAACTAGAAAAAGTTGCATTTCCTGCGAAAATGCAGTGTGAATGCTGTAAGCTGAATTTACTTGCAGAAAATGGCTGAAGTATTTGAAGTCAACTGTAAAGGACTTGGTAAAGTGTAATAAACAGAATCAGCAGAAAAAAGACAAGTAGTCTGCCAACCGTACCACATAGAAAAACAATTAACAATTAGCTAAAATAAAAAGTTGAATATTATGAAAAGTATAAAGGTTATGAATACCAAAAGATATACCCGGAAAAAGCAGAATGACCCGAATAGTTGAAAAGTTGAATGGTTAAAATAGCACAAAGTATGCAGAAGTAGTTGAAGTTCAAAAAATGTAAGGAAACGTATGGTAGCATGTTGCCAAACACAAACATGGTGGTTAACAATAATTCAATCCATTCAGTATAATAAAAATAAGCTTAAAGGGAAGTGTTAGCTAAAATTAGCTGAAATGCAAATGTTAGCTAAAATGCTAGTGGTAGTATGTTGACAAACACTAACATGGCGCTAAACATTAACAAAATCTATTTAGCAAGGTAACCTTAGCTGTTAGGTCAAAATTTGCTTAAATTTTGATACTAACTGTAGTACTAGTGTTAGCTTAAATGCTAGTGGTTGTATGTTGGCAAACAGTATCATGTTACCACGTTACCTAACTTAATCCTTTCAGTATGTTAACATCTTCCCAAAATGCAAATATTATCGAACATTAGCTAAAATGCTAATGTTAGCTTAAATGTTGATTTTAGCTTAAATGCTAGAGATAGCCTGTTGGTAAACATCAACATGTTGGTTAACAGTAACTCAATCCATTCATTATGTTACTTCTAGCTGTTAAGTCAAAATGAGCTAAAATTCCATTGTTAGCTTGAATAAGCTTAATTTCTATGGTTAGTAAAAAAAAAAAAAGAATTGCAGCATGGTAGCAAACATGAACATATAGGTTAACAATAACTCAACCCATTCAGTATGTTAAAATCAACCAAAAACCAAATGCAGCTAAAATTAGCTTAATTTCTAATGTTAGCCAAAATGCTAATGTTAGCTTAAATGCCACAGATAGCATGTTGGCAAACACTAACATAATCGGTACCATGAACTTAATCCTTTCAGTATGTTAAAATCTTCCTCAAATGCAAATATTAGCTAACATTAGCTGAAATGCTAATGTTAGCTTAAATGTTATTTTTAGCTTAAATGCTAGAGATAGCATGTTGGTAAGTACCAACATGTTGGTTAACAGTAACTCAATCCATTCATTATGTTAATTTTGGTTGTTAAGTCAATATTAGCTAAAATTCAATTTTTAGCTTAAAAGACTTAAATTACTAGGGTTAGTAAAAAAGCTATTGGTAGCATGTTGGCATACATGAACATATTGGTTTGTTAAATCAACCCAAAAACCAAATGATAGCTAAAATTAGCTAAAATGCCAATGCCAATGTTAGCTAAAATGATAATGTCAGTTAAAATGCCACAGATATCATGTTGTCAAACACTAACATGTTGGTTAGCTGTATGTCAATCCATTCAGTAGGATTGAGATACAGTTATTTCAATCATTTAGCTATTAAGTCAAAATTAGCTAAAAGGCTAATGTTAGCATATTTTTTTTATTTCTTTTTTTTTTTTTATTTATTTCAGACCCAGAGGGATCCATATCAACTAAAAAACACAGTACAAACAATAAAATGCAACTACAATACTGCAATACAATATGTACATACCCACACTCACATACATACATATAATCACCCACTACACATTCAATGTCTAACATACAGGCAATTCCACCAGTGATTCCAAAGAGTTGATGAGAATCTGACAGAACTGCGCACAGGATTAGCTACACCATCAATTAAGCCATTTTCTGACCCAGTAAGCCTACACATGAATTTGTACATCATATTACGCAAGACAGCAGAACAGGTAGGCACTCCGATGGTGACAAACATGTGGCTAGCACTAGAGCTCCATGACGCTCTCATCATGAGTCTCATGCTATCATTATAAGCCACCGTCAATTTTTTAATACTACTTTGTTTATATCAACACCAAAGGTAGGCAGTATACAATGATGTACAATATGCTCTGAACAGTGAAATCTTTACTGGTAAGGAGCACAAACTGAACTTCCTTCCCAGTATATTTGCCTGAGCATACAGCTTCCTCCGCTGCCGCAAATTATCCTTGTCATCAGACAGGTCATCAACAATAACATGACCCAGATAGGTAACCTCATCGCACACACTAAGCGCTGCGTTTGACAGATAAAATTCAGGAAATGTTGACCTCCTGTCTTCTCTGCTTCTGAGGATCATGATCTTACTCTTTATAGCATTATATGTTATATCAAAGTCTGCTCCATACTGACTGCATATTCTCAGTAGATGTTGGAGACCAGCACTATATGAACTAAAGATGACGAGATCATCTGCATACATGCGATGATTGATTAGTGTGTCACCAATCCTGCATCCTGTATTGCTTGCATTTAATAAGAAAGACAACTCATTGACATACATATTAAAAAGAAAGGGAGATAAAATTCCACCCTGACAAACCCCATTGGTCACATAGAATGGAGTAGATATCACTCTCCTCCATCTCACTCTCATTGTCTGATAAGAGTACCAGTGTACCAAAATTCTAATTAAAAACCCAGGAACTCCACTGTTCATAAGCTTAAAAAATTATTTCTCATGATTTACACGATCAAATGCCTTAGAGGCATCTATGAAACATGTAAACATAGTCATATTTTGTCTTTTATATTTAGCTAAAATTTCTTTTAATGCAAAGATACATAAATCAGTGCCATGCTGTCGTTTAAAACCAAATTGATTGTCCGAAATCAGGACATACCGCTCAAGCCTCCTCAATATCACTATCTCCAACACTTTAGACATAACACTGGCCAAAGCTATTGGCCTATAGTTGTCAGAGCTGTTTAACCTCCCCACTTTATCTTTGACAACTGGCACTAGCACAACAGAGAGCATAGAGTCAGGCAGCTTTCCATGGACAAAGAAGCCACAAAAACACATAGCCACTAAAGGGCACAATTTCTTACTAGCATATTTTAAATGTTCAGCTGTAATTTTATCCAGTCCAGAAGCCTTATTATCTTTTAACTTCATTAGTACTTCAGAGTTTCTGCAGAAGAAACATTAACATCATCACTGAAATCTACATTATTCACTACAAGTGCTGTACTTTCTACACAATTTTTTAATTCAAAATATTTATTCCGCCATAGCTGTACAATTTATTCAGCACCACTAACCCCATCTATATTAAATGGGAATGTTGCTCTACATTGTTTAATAGTTTTTATCTCCTTCCAGAAGTCATTGACATTATTTTTTTGCAGCTTTCTAGCCAAGTGAATCTGCCCTCATGGTGATCTCATTTCTCTTAATATAGCAAAGTGCATATTTGACTCGCCTATTGGTGCATTTCTTGTTCTCAAACAGTGGACCATGTCTACTTTTGCCTGACTCGACCCATTTTTTAAATGCACACCGTGCCTCTGCATGAAGTTCTTCCACATAGTCATTCCAGCCTGGCCTCCCCTGATACCCTTTTACCTGATGTTTACATATAGCACCACCTGCAGTACAGAGAGACTCCACAATTGAATCATACATAGAGCACAACTGCTTGTGATGTTGTTCATTTTTACAATTCATATTCCGACAAAATAGTGCATCTTTTGGGACCTTGATTTTACCCAACAACTCATCAGTAGGATTAATATATCTATTAATATCTTTACTGGACAGTTTTGACCAGTCTATTTTGTCTACATTAGTACCACTGTCCATAGGTAACATTACTGGTATATTGCCAGTGTTCAGCACCATATGGAAAGGTATATGGTCCGAGGTAGCCAACTCATAATCAGTCTTCATCATACTGATAGAGTCGTGAGCATCCACTGTACTAATGCAGTGGTCTAACCAGGAAGTGGTATGCCAGGCCTCACTAATATAAGTGAAACTCTCCTTTGGCAACAGTGCTTTACTAGATAGAACCATTCCACTATCTGAACAGAACTGCAGTAGATGATTACCAAATAACGAATTGGCGTCACTCACATCTACATTCATATCACCAACCACATAAATGCAAGAAGAGGAATTGTCCTGGATAAAGGCAATAACGAACGCCAGTCTACTAAGATACCCCTCTTCATTTTGTAAGCTCTCATATGGTGTGTATACATTTAAAATTATTATTTTCTTCTCATTGCAGCACAATTGATTTCCAATAGCCCAATTAACTCCCAATCATATGACATTCACCATCTGGTCATATTTTTTATTCCACATTGTAGCTACACTTAAATGCTAGTGTTAGTATAATGGATAACAATAGTAAGTTAGCTAACAATATCTTCATTTATAATGCCTAAGATTGCCTAAACACACAAGTCTGTGTAACTGCCATTTAAAAGTAATCACTGTTTTCCAGGTGTTGAAACAGTAAAATGGCCACTGTTGCCTGCCTAGTACCTGAAGTATTTGAAGTCAACTATGGAAGACTTGCTGAAGTGTAATGCAGTAGTCTACCAACCCTACCGCATAGAAAAACTCACAATTAGCTAAAATGCCAGTGTTACCTAAAATCAGCTAAATTCCAATTACCCAAAACGCTAGTAGTAGCATGTTGGGAAAGACAACTATGTTGGTTAAAAGAAGACTTATCAGTTAAATTCCAAATATTACCCAAAACGCTAGTAGTATCATGTTGGGAAACACAACTATGTTGGTTAAAAGAAGACTTATTCTATTCAGTAAATTGACAACAAGCTATAACACCAATATTATTGAAAATTAGCTAACATGCTAATGTTAGCTAAAATGCTAGTGGTAGCATGTTGCCAAACACAAACATGTTGGTTAACAATAATTCAATCCATTCAGTATAATAAAAATATGGTTAAAAGGAAGTGTCAGCTAAAATTAGCTGAATTAGCTTAAATTTTGATACTAACTGATATACTAGTGTTAGCTTAAATGCTAGTGGTAGCATGTTGGCAAACAGTATCATGTTCGTTACCATAAACTTAATCCTTTCAGTATGTTAAAATATTCTAAATAATTAAATGATTATCTTGAATCCCATTCTTAGCTTGAATGAGCTAAATTGCTATGAATAGCAAAAAAGCTATTTGTAGTATGTTGGCAACCATGAATACATTGGTTAACAATAACTTAACCCATTCAGTTTGTTCAAATCAACCCAAAAATAATAACCCGAATAATAGCTAATGTTAGCTAAAATGCTAATGTTAGCTAAAATGCCACAGATACCATGTTGGCAAACACTAACATGTTCGGTACCATGAACTTAATCCTTTCAGTATGTTAAAAGCTTCCCAAAATACTAATTTTAGTGAACATTAGCTAAAATGCTCATGTTAGCTTAAATGTTAGAGATAGCATGTTGGTAAACATCAACATGTTGGTTAACAGTAACTCAATCCATCCATTATGTTAACTTTAGCAGTTAAGTCAAAATTAGCTAAAATTTTATTGTTAGCTTAAATGAGCTACATTGCAATGGTTAGTAAAAAAGCTATTGGTAGCATGTTGGCAAACATGGACATATTTGTTAACAATAATTCAAACCATTCAGTATGTTACAATCAACCCAAAAACCAAATGATAGCTAAAATTAGCTAAAATGCTAATGTTAGCTTAAATGCCACAGATAGCATGTTGGCAAACACTAACATGTTGGTTAACTGTATCTCAATCCATTCTGTATGTTAACTTTAGCTATTAAGTCAAAATAAGCTAAAATGCTAATGTTAGCTTAAATGCTAGTGTTAGTATAATGGATAACAATAGCAAGTTAGCTACCAATATCTTACTCCATTTATAATGCCTACAATCGCCTAAACATACAAGTCTGTGTAATTGCCCTTAAAAAATTAATCACTGTTTTCCAGGTGTTGGAACAGTAAAATGGCCGCTGTTGCCTGCCTAGTACCTATGAGACTGTATTGATCATCATATTTTACAGAGTAATCAAAAGTACTAGTGAAATGATTTGTATTAAATCTAAAAGTTGTTTGAGATACCTTACAATAACCCTGAAACGTCAGTTTTACAATGGAGGCCATAATGTATAGTAATTCCCTTTTCTACCACAAGAGGGAGCTCCACCTAAAGCCATGAAAAGGCCTGCTATTTTTCGACCAATCACAGGGAGGCTGTGACTGTTGGAGACAGTCTAAAGCCGCGTTCACACCGGTCAGCGCGTCCAGGCGTAAAATCGCTCAAACGGACGAAAGTCGACGCTTTAAAATTAAAACCCAGCTGCTTGCACACTTGTGGTCTGCGTCGGCGCGTCGGGGCATCAGCGCGTCACGTCATTACGTCAGCGTGCGGGCGTGGATTTGTCTGTTGCTAGTTGTTTACAACATGGCGGATCTTGTCGGATCAGCAGCGCGTCTTCAACTACCGGCTCTCCCGGGCCCGGCTGGTGGTGGAAGATGCATTCGGGATCTGGTCTGCACAGTGGAGAATGTTTCACCGCAGACTGGAAGTCAACCCCGAAGTGGTGAGGGGAGCTGCCGCTGCTCATGGAGGAAGACCACTTCCAGCTGTGGGGCGAATCGGAGCGCAACCAGAGAGGCAGTGGAGACCAGAGAAGTTTTCGTGGCCCACCTCAGTGAGGAGGGGGCAGTGCCATGGCAGCCGGCAGAATAGTCATGTCCATACAGGACTGACCCAAAACGGCTCTTTTAAGAGCCACCCAATAAAAAAATTAAGAGCAAAACTTTCTGAAAATTTCCACATCTATATTTACTATATTATATTTTAGTAATTTGTTTTTCTCTATACATTCATATATACATTCACAAATCCCTTTCATTTATGGATTATTGTTTGTTCTGTACCTATATACTTTTGACCTGTTCACCTGTACCTCTCGTTTCCAGGTAATGACTGACAGACTGCTCTGCTTTCTCCCACAAACTCGTCTATGGATATGGTGAAATCAATCAAATAAACTCAAATAGTTCTTGCTTTTGTACTTCTGTGGTATTTTATATAGTCAATAAAAAGGTATATTTCATTAAGGTAATTATTATCTGTTATTAAAAATAATATTTTCACCCAAATGGCATTACATAGGACAGTAGAATTAAATTAAGGAAAGTAGCTGACCAAAATGTTACATATAAAAATATTTAATATAAAAAAATACATACAACATATATACATATAATAAACAAACAATAAAATAAAGAACAGGAAGAGAAAGGACCTTATTTGGAGGAAGTGCGGTGGAAGACAGGAGGGTCACAGAAAGGAGTCTCCTTCCTCCCCTGAAAAAGGTGTCAGCCCGATCAGCAAAACTACTGAGTATTGTCCAAATGGGTCAAATTGTTCATTCTTTCAAAAATCATTCTATGAATGTCAAATTTTAGGATGTCTCTTTCTAGAGGTGACACCCTTTTCAGGAGAGGATGAAGAGAGAGAAGGAAGTGCATGTCATCATCTGCAGGAGGAGCAGGAGCTGGTTCAGGCCGGGCCTTGAGCGCATCAAGCAGCTTTTGCTGGAACTCTGTTGGCACTGACAAGTCCTGCTGCCTCCGCCTTCGTTTTCTTGGAGGGCCTGTGAAAAAACACAGTAGAAAAATGTGTTAAAAATGCTTACAATTATGTTGAACAAATATACAAATTAGATAAAATTATAAGCAACATTTTAAGTCTGTATGAAAGGCTGAGTGTGAATTCCAGGGTATACACAGACATTTCAGAAAGTACAAAAAGTAATTCGCCAAGTGTCTGGGAACCCAAAGAAACAGATTGACATCTTTGAATAAAACCTACATTCCCAACCTTTCCAAACAGCACTACACACCTGCAGGTGCTGGAGCAGAGGAAGGGCCAGGCTGGTCAGAATAAGAAGCAGCAGCAGAGGAAGGGCCAGGCTGGTCAGAAGCAGAAAAGGAAGGGCCAGGGGACTCTGGTTCAGCCTTGTCACCTGCCTCCATGTTAGCTGGATCTGTCAAGACAGAAAGGAATATTATTGACCCTCCTGTTTATTATGCTTTATACCAAGATCACAAATACTACTTCTACTGCTAGCACTAATAATAAATAGCAAAACTTTGTAGTAGCAAAATGATGTAGGTTTCAGCTTTACAATAATTACTTTCATGTTTCTGAGCACGTTTTTGTGTGTGTTTGTGTGCCACTATGTCTGGGTTTTCTTCTCAAAATCACCAACCTTCTGCCTCTAACCGCCCTGCTGCTTCTTCTTCTGGCTCCTCTGGGTGGTCATACCCCTCCGCCTGCTCCTCCTCGACCCCCATGTTGCTCGATGTTTCGCGGGGGGCGATGAAGGGTTCGAGGAAGGACAGGACAGAGAGGTACTTCCATTTCTGCACTTTCCCTCCTTCTGCTCCGCTCTTCCTTCTCTCTTTCTCCTTTCTGCTCTGCCTGACATATGTGTCCCTCAATGTCTTCCACCGTTTTTTGCAGATCTCGTCTAAATACACAATGGGAAACTGGTAATGCGTATTTAGTACCGTAGTTGCCCTAACCGCTTTTGGCTAGCGTAGCGTTAGCTAACATAACAAGAAAGTTAAAAGAAAAAATATTTTTTTCTATGTTTAACTGCTTACCTGGCACTCCAATATCCTCCGATATCTTCCTCCAAATCAGATCTGATCTCTTCCTGTCTTTGTAAAAAGACGAAGACGGGTCATACAGTTCACGGACATTACATACAGCGACGATCAGTTTGTCCTCCATCTTGAATAAAAAATTTGCCGATTCCCCCATGGAAGGAGTTACTACGTCAGTACAACGAGTCGCTCTGATTGGTTGACGCCGCGCGTCTGCTGCCCGAAAGTTCAATTTTCCCAACTTGAGCAGCGTCCGGGCATCAGCTGCGTGGACGCGCTGATGCCAGCTGCGCGGACGCGCGCGACTTGCTGCTTGGCAGCTTGGCGCCCACTAGATGCGTAGATCCCATAGACTTGCATGTAATCTAGCTGCCCTGCTGCCTGGACGCGCTGACCGGTGTGAACGCGGCTTAAGTGCAGCACCTCAAATCGGTCTCCGAATTTCTCAACCGTTTTAACAGGTAACGCAGCTTCCGAACTACTCTTAATAACTTAAGAACCGTAAGGCGTATCGACGTCACCAATGTACCGTTTTTATCGGAACGGATAGGGGAACACTCTCAAACCACTCAATTTGTTGAAAATATAATATTACAGCTGTAAAAAGACGTAGAATATGTTGGAAATTTGGTGGAAACATTAATCTGTCCTTCCTTGGTCCCGAACTATGTCCTCTTACTCGGAAAATATAAGGTCTATCGAAATTATTCTTTGACTGTGAGTATCAGCAGGCTTTGATGAAGAATCATGGTTCGTTTCATGTGTGTACCTCAATCTGTCTAGGAGCAGTGATTTTGTAAAAATGAGCATGATTTTGGCATTTTTGAATCTGAGCCGTTTTAGCGAAGAGCAGATTTGTTACACTCGAACAAACAAAACTCATGGAGAAACGGTAACAGGTATCCAAAAAGTTGTTGAATCATGAGCGTCAGGAAGGTCTAAAGTTATATTGGCACAAGGCTCATGTTTCTACGTCGCATCGTTTATGAGATATGACTTTACGAATATGAGTCAGAATCCAGCCGTCCTCCTCTGAATTTTTGCTCAGTCCTAATGCATTCCAATGGTCCCTCCTGGGTGCGGCCACTTTGCTTCGGGTCGATTTGCCAAAAAACTGTAACTGTCACATAACTTTTGGTGACATTTCCTGAATGAAAAATTGGAAACCTAAGTTTTGATATATAATATGTGCAGAAAGAGTGAAATATGAGCGAGTGAGTGGAAGTTGTTCGTGGAAAATCGGGAAAGTGGAAAAGTGGAATTCTGCTAGAGTGGCCCACTCTAACTTAACTGCCATGCGACCATAGCAACACATGTATTTTCAGAAATCTGATCATTTCGGGATCAGAAACTTGAGGAAGGATTGTATGAAAACTGTACGAGTTAGGAAGAAGCCGAGACATACAGTAATAGCTGAAGAGTATGACTGCATTTTAAGATTTGAATGGTGTTTCTAAGTGGAAGTATGTGGAAGTACTTAGTTTTGCAAAACAGGCAAGATTTAGCAGAATTTTTTAGGTTTTCCATTTATTTCAATGGGAGCAAAAAAAGCATAAACAGTTGAATATTATAAAAAATATAAAGGTTATGAATACCAAAAGATATAGCCGGAAAGAGCAGAATAAGCTGAATAATTGAAAGTTGAATGGTTAAAATAGCAGAAAGTATGCAGAAGTAGTTAAAGTTAAAAAAACGTACAGAAGCAACCAGAAGAAGGTAAGAGGATCTCAAGAGTGTGAATGCCTACAGCATTCACACTAATAATAATAATAATAATAATAAAGAATAAAGAGAAACAGGATCTCAAGAGTGTGAATGCCTACAACATTCACACTAATAATTCCTATTGGAAATCTGGTCTACCAGATATGTGGACTACATCTAATCTCACTGGCTTTGATCTATTTTTCAAATAAGAATCTGCAAAAATCTACCCTTCAAATGCCTAAAGCTTGTACAGACATGCCAATAAAGAATTTTGGCTGTACTCCACACTTTTCAGATTTGTATTCATAAAAACCTCCATAGCCCAAAAGACCTGCACTTGGAACTGCAGCCAATGAAGGTTCTACAAGTATTAACTCTGGATGGTTGAACTCAAATGCATGCCAAATGTTTGCCTGGTAAAACATGTCTAACTTTTGTTTCACTCCACAATAATATTCCAATCTAAAATCCCAATGAAATTAATTTAAGTTTGCGGTTGAGACAAGACCAGATGTGAACCATTTTAATTGGTGTAAGAACTTTTGAAAGGCACTATAAAATCTGTGGATTTGCTTATCCTTCATCACATTTAGCCTACTGATAGATCCTGGCTGTGTAATATCAAGTGGAACTAAGTGCTTTCCCTCTGATTGCAGTAAAATGAGATAGTTTTGCTATTATTGAGCTCACTGAGGTTAAGAATAGCAGTTGAGAACACATGGATGTTTTCAGATCAATTCAGTTGAAATATTTAATAAGTCCTTGAGGAAGACCAAAGGACATTTTTGTAAGATAGAAAACTGACAGCTGCTCGGCAGGTTCACAAAGATCACCGAGAAACATTCCTCCTTAGGAATCACAGATCATGGCAGCAATATCACAACTTATTACACAGTACCCACTTAAACAACTTTACAACCAAATATAGGTACACATTAGTTGATACCTTTCATTAGGTGCTTTTTTCATCCCAGTAATTGAATACAATTAAACAACACCAAAGCAAAACCTTGCATGTACTTACATACAGAAAAAGTTTTTGAGAAGGAGTTAGATGGAAGTCCAGGCAGTAATCAACTCCAAAGTGGATGAACAGATATGGCTTAGTTGGCGTTGTAGTTGTTAGAGATGAAAACTGATCCTCAGTTTGACAGTTCTGAGGCATGCTGGTGTCCTGAATTGGACAGGCTGTCACTGGAGAACCCAGAGCCATACCAGCACCAAGCAGAAAGCTCTCCAGGGCACCTAAATTTAGGAACAAGTCAGGCTTCAGCGCACACACCCTCTTCAAGTTCAGCAGCATTACTCACATTCATGGTGCAGAAATATCAAGCAAAGTTAAAGCTTATAGTGCCAATTCACAACATTGTCTTGTGGTTTATTCAGTCCTATCATAGATTCAGATTACTTTATTAATGCCCAAGGGGCAATTCTGTTTGCAAACCTAAGTCCCAGCAAATACATTACACACATATACCACATAGAACATAGACCAGTCAATGAACAACAGAGAGAAGGAAAAAAATACAACACAGGATCTGGCAGATTAAAAGTCAAGTACATACTTTAGAAATTGATCCTAGGCACACAGAGACACTGATCTATGAGTACTTTCTATGTAAAAATAAAAGTTAGGAAGTAGCAGCTTCCTTAGTGGCTTCATCTAGAAGACAAACACAATGAAACAGCTCTGTGTCAAGGTTGGTGTTGTGGCAGGACCAAAATTCAATTCAATTCAGTTTATTTATATAGCGCCAATTCACAACAGATGTCATCTCAAGGCACTTAACAAGAAGTCATTTCAATACAATTATACAAACATTCCAATCAGTTAAAAAGTTTCCTATTTAAGGAATCCCAGCAGATTGCGTCAGTCATTGGCGTGAGGTTGGGCAGATTTCCAACCACAGCAATCCTTCAGCAATCCCTCATACTGAGCAAGCATGTAGCGACAGTGGAGAGGAAAAACTCCCCTTTAACAGGAAGAAACCTGCAACAGAACCAGGCTCAGTAGGAGCGGCCATCTGCCACGACCGTCTGGGGGTTTGAGAAGACAGAGCAGAAACACAGAAGGAACAGAAGATCTGATATAAGAGAACTTTCTATGTTACAGAAAGTAAAAAGTTGATAACAGGACACAGTGGATGTTCAGTTACTGAGAGGATCATCCCAGTCGATGCCCCCCGTCCAACAGGGCATTGCAGCCAAGCAGGATACCAGACCAGGTATATCTTCGATGGGGAGAAAAACACTGAGAGAAAACAAAGTTAACAGTCGAAATAACAGAATGTACTGTAATACAACTGGAGAGTCGTAGGAGAAAAGGAAGTAGCAGAGTGAAGAAAATTGGTAAGTCTGTCCTCCAGCAGTCTAAGCCTATAGCAGCATAACTACAGAGATAGCTCAGGATGACCTTAGCCACTCTAACTATAAGCTTTATCAAAAAGGAAAGTTTTAAGCCTGGCCTTAAAAGTAAACAGAGTGTCTGCCTCACGGACTAAAGCTGGGAGCTGGTTCCACAGGAGAGGAGCCTGATAACTAAAAGATCTGCCTCCCATTCTACTTTTAGAGATCCTAGGAACTACAAGTAAACCTGCAGTCTGAGAGCGAAGTGCTCTTTTAGGAACATATGGAACAATTAGATCTCTGATGTATGATGGAGCTTGATTATTAAGGGCTTTGTATGTAAGAAGAAGGATCTTAAATTCTATTCTGGATTTAACAGGGAGCCAATGAAGGGAAGCTAAAACAGGAGAAATGTGATCTCTCTTTTTAATATTCATCAGAACTCTTGCTGCCGCATTTTGGATCAACTGAAGGCTTTTAATGGCAGACAGGAATGTGGAAGGTTCATCGTTAGCATATTTAATGAATTAATAAATGGATGAACTTACAAAAAACCATAGTTGGATCGACTAGAGCTAACCGGGACTTAAATACACACTAAGGAGAAATGAAGAATGACAAAGAAAACCTGAGTACTAATTAGAGTCAAGCAGATGCAGGTGAGAGAGAAAGAGAGAGCAGGGATATTGAAAATTGAAAACAGAAAATGCATTGCAGCTGGGCAGAGAAGCAGGATGGCAGGGAGGAAACAGAAGGAAAGAAAAGGTATAAGCATAGATCACAAGAAAAGACCAAACAGAAAATAATCCTAAATAAATAAAAGCAAAACTAACACAGATGATTAACTAAGAATAACAAAATCTAAGTGTATAAATTAGAATATAGTAACTCCAGAGAAACTCAAAGTTCAAACACTAATGAATATAACAGAAAAGGAGGAAAACACAGCACAGGTAAAACATGAAATTTAAATCACAGAACAATAATCCTAATGAGAGAAATAAAGAAAACCAGAACTAACAAATAAATAATAAGAAAATGACAAATACCAGATCAAAACAACCAAAAAACAATTAAACAAAAGTAGAAATGACTACAGATCATAACACTCTGTGGCAGTAGAAAAATCTACACCATGAAAAACAGAGTTAGTACCAACAATAGTTTTTTTATTTGTTTTTGTCTAGAAGAGAACATATAGGTATTGGCAGCAGTTCAGCTGATGCCACCTGAGTAGTTCCACATTTATGACATTTCCATTTCTGTAATTAAAAGGTGTGAATGTATATTTGTGCATAAAAAACAACAGACCATTGTGAAAAGAACAGCAGGATATTATTTTAAATGAGAAAAACAATGGAAATGTAGCACTTTGTTAAGTCTATTGCTAAGACTGTCTAAAACATTCAGTACGTTTACATGCACAGCTAAATCGAGCTTTTTGGAGTAATCGGACTAAAGACTTCCCTCCTGCAGCGAGCCGAGTCCCAGTTTACATGTCCATCAGAAAATCGAATTATTAAATGAAGTACTTTCCACTCCCTGACGATAGATGGAGATATGCACACCTACGAGTTAGCCTAATAGCGGTCAGCTTCCAGCTGCATTCAGGCAGTAAACTGAGGCTGGCGGGAGTGAAGCAGACGGAGTTAAAGCAGGATATTCACAGTAACAACGCATCGCCTCTTCGTAAGTTCAAACATGCACTGATTGGCCGCTTACGTTTGCCTTAGATGCCATATGCCTCTTATAACACCACTGTTGTTAGTACTGGGTCGGATTTCCGGCTCTCCAAACTTCCCGAGGGGGGTGCGCGAGTGCGGGCGGGGCTGGGGGGGCTGGTTGCAGAGTAGTCCGATTTGAATCGCATTATCCAGCAAGAGAAGTCGAGCTTCTGAAACTCCAGTTCGGTTCTATTCCAGCTGGACTAAGGTGTGTACATGCATTTTAAAAGTCTGATTTCAGTCGGACTAAGGCAATAATTCGAATTTCTCTTGCTGCATGTAAATGTACTGATTGCCTAACCTGGTTAAGAATTTTTGTTCTACTGTAAAAGTTCTGGTGTTATTTTGTAATGTAGCTCTAAGGTCACACTGAAATGTAGCAGAATCGAGTCAAGGATGTGTTCTTTAAGGTGGCCCTGAAGTGCAAATCTCTTCAACTTATCACTAAACACAACCACAAATTGAAAAACAGAAATACAAAATTGAAAAACACAACCAATGGAGTAGGAATAGCAATTGTTGATGCCGCCCAGCCCTCTAGCCTCGCCATCCCTTGGTCCACCAGGCAACACCTCCTTTTGTACTTTTTCAAATTGGAAATGTAGGTGGCTTTGGACACTGGTAGGTGGTGAGTTGCTCTTAAAGCAGGTAGATAAGATGGAGTATGCAATGTGAGTCGCTTTATGTAACAATTAACAAACTGCTACAAGGTTTCCCTTCATAAATAGGGTTGCACAGTGGCACAGTTGGTAGCACTGTTGCCTTGCAGCAAGAAAGTCCTGGTTCAAATACCAGCCTGTGGACTTTCTGGGTGGAGTTTGCATGTTCTCCCTGTGCATGCATGGGTTCTCTCCAGGTACCTGGCTTCCTCCCACAGTAAAAAATATATGACTATTAGATTAATTGGTCTCTCTAAATTGTACTTAGGCGTGAGTGTGTGCGTGCATTGTTTGTCGTGTACGTCTGTATCCCTGTGATGGACCGGCGACCTGTCAAAGGCTGATCCCGCCTCTGGCCCAATGACCGCTGGAGCAACCCTGCAAAGGATAGACGCTATAGATAATGGAAGGAAGTCATAAATAAACTAGTTTGTTTCTACAGCAAGTCGTTCTGTAGAGAGACCCATTTTTGGGTGATTATCTCAGAGAGAGAGACAACAGGTAGACAGTAACGAAGTGTGCCAGAGTAAGGAGCTAATGTAACTTGAGCCTAGCTAGTGTAACACAAACTGCATTGCTTTTGTCAAATCCAGAGAAGGTTTGAAAAGGTTTTTTATATAAATTGGAACAGAAGCTATGGAAGCTTTTTGTGAAAGAGCTACAAAGAGGATGCAAACGAAAAGGCACTGAGCTCTTGTTAAGCTTATTGTTTTGTGAACTAAGTGAACTGTTACAAACAGAACAAACCTCTTGAGCCCCAGGGTCTCTCCAAGCTCAAATAGGACCTGCCCAACATTAATTTAGTTTTTCCTCTGCAAAGACAAACTCTGAGTAAACCATCTTGGTATCAAAATGAAGCCAGTGTTTGAGAGATTTAATCAGCGGTGTAAAAATTACAGCATACATTACTGTGCCAAAGTAACTGTAGCTGGAACATAGACCAAATACAAGATTCTTTATTCTCACCTAATTCTATTCTCATGTTACAGTATATAATACCATTTAAAATATGCTCCTGTAGAATATAAACCATGTGGAGATTACCTGTACCAAGATTCATGTTGATAAGTGAAGTAGAGCAAAGTTACAGAGGCTTTAGTGAAAAAAAAGCTAGTTTTTTGTAGTTTGGCACATTGACAAAATTTGGCACAAACAGTGAAAGTTTCAATTTCTCTACTCCTGATCTACTGATTGTATTGAAGTTCAATTCTATGCCTCAAAACAAACTTTTGTTTTTTGGGAAAATACCCAACATATTAAGCACCCTATTTAAGTAACACTATAACAGGGAGGTTTGACTCCAACTGAACATTTATTCAAATTCCAAATAAAACAAAACTGAAATATACTTATGAAATTGATAACAAAACTTTTCACAACCCTGTCATGTTTGCAGGGTTTTAATGACTCGTAAGGCAGCAACAGAATCAGAACATCAGACAGTTATTTTGGATATGGTAAAAGATGTTTATTTATAAAAAATGTGAAAGTCTCTGGTCGATCGCCGGGAAAACGGGTGCACGATGGCAGACGGAGGAACTGCAGTAGAAAGTGGATATGAGATGATGTGATGGTATTGTGAGGCATAGAGTGGATGGTTACTCACAGGATGATTGTGATATCCGAGCCTTGAGGGAGATAAGTAGGATCCAATGCCGGAGGTGAGTGGAGGCTGATGTTGTGCTAGGCTGTCTGTGTTTGCAGGTGGAACGGGCAGACGGGCAGACAGATGGAGAATAGGCAGACCAGCGGAGGTAACGGAGCAGAAGCTGACCTGGAGGGAATCCAGAGTGATCGGTAAGTTGTTTCCAGGAGGTTTTCACCGTTGGAACGGAGATCAGAGGAGGAAACCAATTTCGGAGGACAAAGGAGTCTGGATCAGGATCTGAGAGGAAACCAGGAAGAGTAAACGCACAGAAGGGACAAAGGAATAAACTTTCTGGCATAAATGGTTGGCCGTGTTACCATGCTAGAAGCAAGAACCATCTGGCGTCAACTTGCAGCCTCTGTCCCTCTTTTGAAGCTGGAGATTATGAGCCTAAACGATCTGCACCTGTCACCAATCAGCCACGCCCCTGCAGAGAAGGTAGGAGAGCACACGCGCGCACACACACACACAGCAGAAACCAGCAAAACCCAAGATCCTAACAAACCCCCGCATCTTATCAATACAAATGTTCTTATATGGATGGTAATGTGCTTTGCATGCAGTAACAATATGATCGTGGAGTGGCACAGACGACCGTAATCAGGAGTGAGTTTTTTTCTTTTCATTTTCCTCGTCATCATTCCCAAAGCTGAGGTATAATGACCACAAGATTGCCTCAAACTGGTTTCTCTGCATAGAAATGTTACGGGACAATTGAAAATGATATGGCCACTCACCCCTCCAGTAGTCACCCCTGTGATGCACATTTACAAGTCCGGTGTATATAATGATAGATAGGAAAACATATAAGTCTGTTACAGTGAGGGGAGTCCAAAGGAACTTTCTGCCAGCCTCTTTTCTTTTTGTAGCATTGGTATTGTCTATAATTGTCCTAATTACAGATGAACTGAAGAAGAGCTAGAAGAGAGAGAGGGGAGACCATGCTGCTGTTTGGTCAAATGTAGGGCCCAGTGGCCTCTTGGGCATGAACTTAAAAGACTCAGGAGTTCTGTCTTCCTCATGTCTGTGGCACCACACATCTTCACCCACTGGAGTGTCAGCAGGCCTCTTTGCACAGCCGTCGCCTTAGCTTTCCCCATTTTTGCCTTCTTGGTTGGCTACGTGGAAGTCGAAGGCCTTGGAGGTATTAAGTCTTCATCCTCACTAAAACAAGATAACAGAAAAATAATTCGAGAAATTATAAATATATGCATTCACATCTACACATAAATGTCTACACATACACACACATTTTTCATATATATATATATATATATATATATAAAAACAGTGGCTTGCAAAAGTATTCGGCCCCCTTGATCTTTTCCACATTTTGTCACATTACAGCCACAAACATAATCAATTTTATTAGAATTCCACGTGAAAGACCAATACAAAGTGGTGTACACGTGAGAAGTGGAACGAAAATCAAACATGATTCCAAAAATTTTTTGCAAATAAATAACTGAAAAGTGGGGTGTGCGTAATTATTCAGCCCCCTGAGTCAATACTTTGTAGAACCACCTTTTGCTGCAATTACAGCTGCCAGTCTTTTAGGGTATGTCTCTACCAGCTTTGCACATCTAGAGACTGAAATTCTTGCCCATTCTTCTTGCTCAACCACGGACACAATTCACTCTCCTCCTAGTGGAATGGACCTCCTTCAAGGCAAAGTAGGACTGAACCGGTTCATTTATACTAATATTGTGTCTGGGCAGAGATAAATAGAGAAAATAGAGTTTTAGCGAGTTAGATCTCCTTCATTGTTGGGTTAAAGTGTTTTTTTTTAAGCGCTGTACCTGTTTGCTCATTTTTCCGTCGCTGCACACAGAGGTTGAGTTTTAATTGCTGTGTTTGAAACGGTTTGTTTTATCCTGAGCTCGCTCTCTCTCTCTCTCTCTCTCCCTCTCTCTTTCTATATATATGTGTGATGATGGTCCATCCCTGACCCAAAACTAAATGTTATTCCACTCACTTCAAAGTATAAATGTGATGATGTCTTGACTAATAAAAAGTTCACAATCAGTTCATTATCCTTTCAAGCAATTGCAGTGCTTTTCTCCATTAAAGAAAGTGAAGCAGAAGAAGAGTTTCAGGAAGGTATAAAACAGAGGTTTGCATTTGAGAAATTTACATTTATGAATGAAAAACTAATATAAATTACGACATTCAATCTGAGTTTTTTCTTTTTCTTTTCGTAGGATACTAAAAGTAATTTTATGTTTGGTGAACTCTTATGAAAAAATCTCACTGATCCTGTGGGCATTACCGATTTAAAAAGGCCAAATACACAGGGTCAGTGCAGACCTTAGGCTCCTCCTCCAAACAATCAAAAGAATTTTACTCGCTCGCGCAGAATTTCCTTTCGAGGGCGCAGCCTCTCCTAAGATTTACCCTCACGCGTATATGAAAGCTTCGTGTAGAGTGCGTGTGAGGTGAAATCCACATGCGTGGGTTGTTGGATACTCGAGATGAATTCTACACGCGCGTGTTGTTGAATATGCGCGCATGAGCAATAACATGCGTGCCTTGTTGAATACGCGCAGGTGAGGGTTGAAAATCTCCTCGGGATTTTTGACTGAAATATAATATTCCATACACTCTGTTGGCCCACAGTCATAAGCGCTGGGTTTTAATTGATGATTGGTGGGTGGAAGCAGTTGTGATGTTGTGCACGCTGTTCAACGCTGCTTTTAGGACCCTGAATGGAAATAACTCCCACTCCGACAAGGTAATGGAAAAATAATATATGTGTTTTATGTGCTAGTTTTAGCTTTATATTAAACGGGTAGCGTGTTCTGTGGATTGAAAGAAAAGTTTTCGTATTCATATAAATTGTTGCTATGTCAGACATTACAGCTAAACTGCCACTTCAATCCGGTCACTTGAAAAATATTTTCTGATGATTATATTTAACATCATAAGCTAACTGTTGTTGTTTTAGGCATGTAAACATACCGGTAGCACTTTTCGAGGGGTAGCGCCAACAGCCATCTATGCGCGCTACGGTAGGACATTTGAGGAGGTAGCACAGATCGTCAGAACAGCGGTCCAAGCTATCCCGACACTACGCATGCGCACAACAAAATAGATCACCCGAACTAATCGAGATCAGAGGACTGGACACCGAGCCAGGTACTGTCAGCATGTTAGTAATAAATACCTGAACAAAAAATATGCATCAACTGAAAAGTTACAATATATTCAAGGAATAACCAAAGAATAAGAGCAAATTTACTACCATGTCAGGTTGTGCTCATTACCTTTTCCTACCTTTTAAGGGCCTTAATTTGAAGTAATTTAATTTACTACCCTTTACTACCCTGCGGTAACCCTGTATATATATATATATATATATATATATATATATATATATATATATATATATATATATATATATATATATATATATATGCCAAGAGGGGACCTGAGCGACATCTACCTATCCAAGAGGTGACCTCCACATGCAGCAGTGGAACTGTCTGTAACCATTCTTCCACCTAATGAGTGTTGGTTTACAACAATGACTTTCTTGGTCTCTTTCATATTTGATTATTTATCTCTAATTATGTTATTAAGAGTGTCTGCAATGAAATATCACAAAAAATAATTATAGCCACATTTGAAAATAAAATAATATATTGAATGCTTTTCAGACCTAACATGGCTCCACGAACTAATATCAAGGTCTGTGGTAATAGGAGATAACATGCATTTTGCATGGGCTGTAATACAAATTAATTCTAGTACCTTAATAAGTAAAAGTTGCCTCTGTCAAAAAATAAATTGCCTCTGTCATTCTATTTATTCCAAGAGTGGAAACTTGAATAATGAAAAACAAGAAACATATATTGCAGTAGTTTAACACATAATAATAATCCCTTATTTCTCAGACAAATTGATAATTTTGTTCCTTTTCACAGTAAACCTAAAATGAAAAAAAAATAACAACATTAATGGTGCTACTTCAAATCATATTAGGTTTGGACCTGCTCATTAGAATAAATAGTTTTGCTAAATTCTTCTTTATAAACCAATGCAGGAGTGTGTATGCCGCTCCATCCTATCTCTGTGGGGACTTTCTGTACCATCCAACAGTGGACTCAATTCAATTCAATTCAGTATATTTATATAGCGCCAATTCACAACAGATGTCATCTCAAGGCACTTAACAAGAAGTCATTTCAATACATTTATACAAACATTCCAATCAGTTAAAAAGTTTCCAATTTAAGGAATCCCAGCAGATTGCATCAGCCATTGGCGTGAGGTTGGGCCCCGTTGATGCAGACTTTCCAACCACAGCAATCCTTCAGCAATCCCTCATACTGAGCAAGCATGTAGCGACTGTGGAGAGGAAAAACTCCCCTTTAACAGGAAGAAACCTCCAACAGAACCAGGCTCAGTAGGAGCGGCCATCTGCCACGACCGTCTGGGGGTTTGAGAAGACAGAGCAGAGACACAGAAGGAACAGAAGATCTGATATAAGAGAACTTTCTATGTTACAGAAAGTAAAAAGTTAATAACAGGACACAGTGGATGTTCAGTTACTGGGAGGATCATCCCAGTCGATGCCCCCCGTCCAACAGGGCATTGCAGCCAAGCAGGATACCAGACCAGGTATATCTTCTATGGAGAGAAAAACACTGAGAGAAAACAAAGTTAACAGTCGAAATAACAGAATGTACTGTAATACAACTGGAGAGTAGTAGGAGAAAAGGAAGTAGCAGAGTGAAGAAAATTGGTAAGTCTGTCCTTCAGCAGTCTAAGCCTATAGCAGCATAACTACAGAGATAGCTCAGGATGACCTAAGCCACTCTAACTATAAGTTTTGTCAAAAAGGAAAGTTTTAAGCCTGGCCTTAAAAGTAAACAGAGTGTCTGCCTCACGGACTAAAGCTGGGAGCTGGTTCCACAGGAGAGGAGCCTGATAACTAAAAGATCTGCCTCCCATTCTACTTTTAGAAATCCTAGGAACTACAAGTAAACCTGCAGTCTGAGGGCGAAGTGCTCTGTTAGGAACATATGAAACAATTAGATCTCTGATGGATGATGGAGCTTGATTATTAAGGGCTTTGTATGTAAGAAGAAGGATCTTAAATTCTATTCTGGATTTAACAGGGAGCCAATGAAGGGAAGCTAAAACAGGAGAAATGTGATCTCTCTTTTTAATATTCATCAGAACTCTTGCTGCCGCATTTTGGATCAACTGAAGGCTTTTAATGGCATTTTGTGGACTTCCTGATAGTAAAGAATTACAGTAGTCCAGCCTTGAGGTAACAAATGCATGGACTAGTTTCTCAGCATCACTCCTGGACAGGATGTTTCTAATTTTAGCAATATTCTGGAGGTGAAAGAAAGAAATCCTAGAAACCTGTTTAATATGGGATTTAAATGTCAAGTCTCGGTCAAAAATAACGCAGAGGTTCTTTACGTTATTACTGGGGGGCCAATTTAATGCCATCCAGATGAAGTGACTGACTAATCAGTTTCTTTTTAAGAACTTCTGGTCCAAAGACAGCAACTCCTGTTTTGTCAGAATTTATCATAGATTTGTCAGATTTATCATATCCAAAATGGGGCCAGGAACCAAATGGAACACTTCTTTAAAAAATTTGGTTGGAATTGGGTCCAACATACAAGTTGAAGGTTTAGATGAGGCTAATAGTTTTGATAATTCCGAAAGCTCGACTGAATCAAAACAGCCTAAGTAGAAGTGAGGTTCTACAATTCTTTCCGATACTGCGTCATTTACTGAGGAAGAAGTAATCATGTTTGGGAGGATGCCAATGATTTTATTTTTAATAGAATTAATTTTATTTATGAAGAATCCCATAAAATCATCACTGCTAACAGCTGGGGGAATAGTTGGCTCAACAGAGCGATGACTCTGTGTAAGTTTGGCAACTGTACTAAAAAGAAACCTAGGATTGTTTTTATTCGCCTCTATTAATGATGAAAAATATGCTGTTCTAGCTTGTCGAAGGGTCTTTTTATACAGCAATAGACTGTTATTCCAGGTTAAATAGGAATCCTCTAGGTGTGTAGAGCGCCATTTTCTTTCCAACTTCCTAGTATTCTGCTTTAAAGTACGCAACTCTGCGTTGAACCAAGGAGTCAGCCTCCTATGGCTAGCCACTTTCTTTTTTAAGGGGGCTACACTATCTAATGCCAAACGCAATGAGGACGTAATGCTGTGAACCAGATTATCAATTTCTGAAGGGCTAGAGATAGAATTGCTGCCATCCACTGTGTTACCCTGAGACACTAAGGAAAGTAAGAATCGAACAGATTCTTTAAAATTTGTTACAGCATTGTCTGATAAAGCTCTACTATAATGAAATTTTATTTCAGATTTAAGATGGTCAGTTAAAGTAGATTCAAAAGTTATTAAGAAGTGGTCAGACAGGACCGGGTTATGTGGGTGGACTGTTATTTCCTCACACTCAATACCGTATGTCAGTACAAGGTCCAAAGTGTGTTTACCCGAGTGGGTGGATCCCTGTACTTTTTGAGTAAAGCCAATTGAGTCTAAAATAGCATTAAAGGCTGCATTTAGGCTATCACTTTCAGTATCCACATGCATATTAAATTCCCCCACTATAATAACCCTATCAGTATTTAATACTAAATCAGATGAAAAATGTGAGATCTGATCCAAGAATTGAGAGTAAGGGCCTGGTGGACGATGCAAAACCACAAACAAAAATGGTCTTAATGTTTTGCAACTTGGATGAGGAAAATTAAGGGTTAGATGTTCAAAAGAACTGTAGCTATCAATTGGTCTGGGACTAATTAGTAAATCAGAACGAAAAATGGTTGCAACTCCTCCTCCTCGCCCAGTATTTCTAGGAATGTGAAAATTTAAATGACTGGAAGGAGTTGACTCATTTATATTGACATAATCCTCCTGCTGCAACCAGGTTTCTATGAGACAAAGGAAATCAATGTCATTATCACAAATCAAGTCATTTACTAACAAAGTCTTTGAGGAGAGAGATCTTATGTTTAATAAACCACATTTAATAGATTTATTTTTCTGTTCAGTCAAAGTTGTATTTATTTTTTTGAGATTTCCATAATTTGCTTTTGTTGGCTTAACTTTTAATCCATTTAATTTTGGCCGTGGGCAAGACACTGTTTCTATAGGGTAATGGGTGGGTAACAGTACAGAAGCAGCAGAGAGGTGGGTTAAACTACGACTCTGCTTCCTGGTCTGGACACTGGGTTGTCAATGTTTTGGAGGACTAATAAATTCGGCCATATTCCTAGAAAGAAGAGCTGCTCCATCCACAGTGGGATGGATGCCGTCTCTCCGGATCAGACCAGGTTTTCCCCAAAATGTTCTCCACTTATCAATGTAGCCCACATCGTTTGCAGGACACCACCCAGACAACCATTGATCGAATGAAAGCATGCGGCTAAACATGTCGTCACTGGTTCGATCAGGCAGGGGACCAGAAAAGATTACCGAGTCTGACATTGTTTTGGCAAACTTACACACCGAAGCAACACAAATGTTAGTGACCTCCGATTGGCGTAACCGGGTGTCATTACCGCCAGCGTGAATAACAATCTTACTGTATTTACGCTTATCTTTAGCCAGCAGTTTCAGGTAGGATTTGATGTCGCCCGTTCTGGCCCCTGGCAAACATTTGACTATGGTCAATGGTGTCTCTAATGCCACGTTTCTGACTATGGAGCTGCCATTTACCAGGGTCTGCTTCTCAGCGGGTGTGTCGCTGAGCGGGGAAAATCTGTTAGAAACGTGGACCGGTTGGTGGTTGCCCGGGGGCTGGGTCCTACAACTATGTTTCCTACGTACAGTCACCCAACCAGCCTGAGGTCCCGGCTGCGCGGGCTCTACCGGAGGATAGCTAGGGGGTTCTATCCTTGTTGGCTCCGCGCTGGCTAATGGGCTTCGGCTATCAGCTGGTTTTTCAACAGCGCGGAGCCATGCTTCTAATTCTGATACCCTCGCCTCCAAAGCTACAAAAATATTACATTTATTACAGTTACCGTTATCACTAAAGGAGGCAGGGAAGTAACTAAACATCTGACAGAGAGAGCAAGAGAGATAATGGGATAATGCTTTACTTCTGTGGGGGAGGGATGGGATTGTGGTTTATGTGGGGTAATTTTAATTCTGTAAAGCCCTTTGAACTGCAATTTCTGTATAAAAACGCTTTAAAAATAAAGTTTGATTTGATGTAGGACTATAATCTTCTCATATTGTGCACATAATCCACCTCTGAGCCACTTTACTCAATATAACTCATTGGTTTACTCTGTATTACTGTCGCTGAATACTAACTTGATCATATTTGTGCCCACATGCTGTCAATGAGCCTGGCATACCCTCGCCCCCCCCTGTCTACCACACCAGCCCCAGCTGCACCTGCCCTCCATGCCCCTTCTGCCACATCCTGATGTGTAGCTGGTCTCTGCTCCTATGAACTCAGTTCTGATTTTAACAGTAATTCACATATCGGACTTGGACCTTGCCCTAAATCATCTATACCCGTTATTATCAGCAGAGAGCGGACAAATAATAAAAAACGTAGCAAATGCAACTCTAATAATCTCAAACAGTTACCAAAAGTCCTACCCCCAGTAAATCATACAGTCACTCCATCTCCAACCACTATTAATATGGCACTTTTAAATGTCCGCTCTCTGCTGAATAAAACTTTTATAATAAATGACCTAATTTTAGATCATAATATACATTGTTTATTTTTAACAGAAACATGGCTGAGTACAGATGCCCCTGTTGTTCTCACAGAGGCCTCCCCACCAAATTTTAACTTCACTTATTCCACGAGGAGTTGCAAAAGGGGAGGCGGAACTGCTTTTATTAGTTCATCAACGCTTTCTGCCAAACCTGTTTTATTTGATAATTTTAGAACTTTTGAATATAATGCAACTGTTTTTAGCACTCCTCAGATTTTATGTGTCACAGTTTACAGGCCTCCTAAAAAGAGTTTTTATCAATTTTGTACAAGTCCTTTGAAAGGATCATTTTAGCTGGTGATTTTAATCTACACATGGATAACCTTTTAGACCCTTTATCAACAGAATTTTTAAATATTTTGAATTATATGGATTTTAGTCAGCATGTCATGCAGCCAACTCACAACAGAGGACACACCCTGGACTTGGTCATCACGCATGGCCTGTCCACCCGTGTGTCCTCTGTTGTTGACTTGGCTGTCTCTGACCACTACTGCGTGTTTTTTAACATCACCAGTTTTATCCAGCAGGAGACCTCTGTGAGAACTGTCATGAAGCGCCATCTAACCCCTGAAGTGGCTGCAGGTTTTCTAGAAGTTTTCCAAAAGTTTCCTCCTACTCTCTCTTACCTGCCCCCTGTGATTTTATCGCCAGTGATTTTAACAGAAGACTTCAGTCCGCTCTTGACCCGCTGGCTCCACTTAGAGTGAAACGCTCACATTCAAAACTTGCAGCGCCATGGAGAAATAACAATCCTAAAAAACTAAAGAGGGACTGCAGGGCGGCAGAGAGAAAATGGAGAAAAAATAAAACCACGATAAACCATCAATTATACACAGAACTTCTCAAATCCTATAATAATGCTGTAAGAAATTCAAGAAATGCTTACTTTGCAAAAATCATATCAGACAATAAAAATAATCCTAAAATTATTTTTTGCACCATTGATAAAATTTTTAACTATACTACTTATGCATTTCAGAAAACCCCCTCAAACACTCTGTGAGGAGTTCGCAGACCACTTCAGAGGGAAGGTAGACACCATCAGATGTAAGATTTTATCTTCTCAGAGTAACATGATTCTAGACAAATCTGATCATGTGTCTTTACCAGAGGAAACGCTGGACAGTTTTGTCCTGGTAGAAGCTGGGACTCTTGATAAAGTTTTCTCCTCAGTGAGGCCCACCACATGTGTTTTGGACCCGATTCCCACTTCATTTTTTAAGCCATTTTATGAATCTTTTAGGGATGAGATTTTAACCATGATGAATTGCTCCCTTCAGATGGGGGTCTTTCCTGCCGCCTTTAAAGGGGCGGAAGTGAAGCCCCTGCTGAAAAAGAGCAATTTAGATTTTAATGATTTTAATAATTTTAGACCAGTATCTAACTTACCGTTTTTAAGCAAGGTTTTAGAAAAGCTTGTTTTAATTCAACTTAATGATTTTATTAATGAGCACAATGTCCTGGAGAAATTTCAGTCTGGTTTTAGGGTGAACCACAGCACAGAGACGGCCCTTCTGAAGATTTTAAATGATTTTAGAATAAATTATGACGCTCAGAAGGTGACAGTGTTGGTTCTACTGGATCTAAGCGCTGCCTTCGATACAGTAGACCACACTATTCTTTTAACCCGTTTAAAACAGATCGGCCTCTCTGGTGATGTTCACAAATGGTTTACATCCTATCTCACAGACAGGACTTTTATGGTAAATTTAGATACCTGCTCTTCTAGGGTCCACAGGATTACATGTGGTGTGCCCCAGGGTTCAATTTTAGGCCCAGTGTTTTTTAACCTTTATATGCTCCCTCTTGGCAGCATCATCAGGAGACATGGAGTTAACTTTCACAGTTATGCTGATGATACACAGTTATACATCTCCCTGTCTCCCGATGACACACGGGCAATGGATGCACTTTTTAACTGCATTTTAGACATTAAATCCTGGATGGCAGAAAACTTTCTCCAGCTCAACCAGGACAAAACTGAAGTTTTAGTCATCGGTCCTGAGGCTCAGAGAGAGAAACTACAATCACTGTCTTTTAATCCTTATTTACAAGTGAAGAACCTGGGCGTGATTTTTGACTCTGAGTTGACTTTTATTCCTCACATAAAAAATATCACTAAAATAGGTTTTTATCAACTAAAGAACATCGCCAGAGTCCGCCCCATTCTCTCTCGGGCCAATACGGAGACACTGATGCATGCTTTTATCTCCAGTAGAATTGATTACTGTAATGCCCTGCTTTCTGGTCTTCCCAAAAAGAGTATATCAGGTTTACAACTACTACAAAATTCAGCAGCACGTGTCCTGACGAAGACCAGGAGGCGGGAGCACATTTCACCGGTCTTAAAATCATTGCATTGGCTCCCCGTACATTTCAGGATCGACTTTAAGGTTATTTTAATGGTTTTTAAGTGTCTTAATGGTCTTGGGCCTTCTTATCTCTCTGAACTGCTTTTACCATATAAACCTTCGCGGTCTCTGCGCTCCTCTGGCAGCCGTCTCCTTGTCACCCCAAAAGTCAGGACACACACGCATGGCGAGGCGTCTTTCCAGTTTTATGGCCCTCACCTCTGGAACAGGCTGCCAGAGGACCTCAGGGCTGCAGAGAACGTTCATGTTTTTAAGAGCAGGCTCAAGACTCACCTTTTTAGCTTAGCTTTTAACTGATTATTATTTATCACTGTTTGTTTAATTGCTCTGGATGTTTTATATGATTATATTTTTATCAGTTTTACTATTTAATCTTAGCACATTAATTTACTGTTTCTTTTTATACTTTAATTTATCTTAATGCCCGTTCCAGTGTTTCCTCTGTGGGAGCCCTCTGCCCCGGGAGCGGTGGTCGGCTGTAGCGGCCGGGGATCTCTCCAGGTGGAGCTTGGGTGGAGGTGGGGGTCTTGGCCTTGCCTCCACTGGGTGCCCTGTGTCGGTGCCTCGGCTGCTGCTGTTAATCTACTGCTGCCGGGGCAGATGGCTCCTCTGATGGTGTTTCCTTGCATGGTTCATCTACACTCGGCCCAATGTCCTTTTTTACTTTTTCTTTTAACTGTGTGTGCATGGGAGATGGGTTGGGGGGAGGGGGGTATAACTGTGACCATGCTTTTAAATCTGTGGGGGAGGGAAGGGAAGGTGGTTTTATGTGGGGTCATTTTAATCTGTAAAGCACTTTGTGATGCAACTTCTTGTATGAAAAGCGCTTTATAAATAAAGTTTGATTTGATTTGATTTGATTTACGAGTACTTAAACTTACTTAAACATTATAACTTCTTTTGACTATGACATTTTGGTAAGTATACAAAGCAGTGTTGGTAACTTACCTCTGACAGCAATACATTTAGCATGTACTTGATCCTGCTTGAAGACAGGATGCTCATGACTTCAGCTGATTTATGTTTTTAAGCTGTCCAGCATGTCTGACAGGTAAGTCATGATCCGGTCAAGCTGTTTGTCATCATCAAAGATTATTGGATCCCACTTTTCTTTGAAATTGAAATGCGGCATCTCATCAGCTGATAGAATGGCCTGTTAAAAACAAGGACAGCAACAGATCCCTTTTAACAAGAAGAACCTCCACCCAAACCGTCTTATTTTGAATGGGTAAGAGACATCGCATACACACAACAAAAACAGAAGAACTGATACAGGACAATTTTCTATGTTAGAAACAACTAAAAACTTGAAAGGAAAAAACTAAAGAGGAGAAAGAGAGCGTCATGGTGTTGGTCGCAGTTTCTCAGTGGATGCCCCCTATATAAAGGTATCAATCAACCTTTATTTGTATAGCACTTTACCAACAACCATCAGCTCAACTAAAGTGCTTCACAGTGTTAGAGAAATAAAACATGAAATACAAAAAAAGTTAATAAGCTAATAACAGAGAATATATAAATAAGGCAGGAAGAATAAAACAATACTAGAATTATATCTATCAATAGAAAACATTAAGAGTTAGGTAGGACGGACAAAAAGCAGAGAAAAAAAGCCTTTAAGTGCCAAATGCTACACGGAAAAGATGGGTCTTTAGTTCATTTTTGAAGCAGGTGAGATCAGTGATTCTGCAAAGATGCTCGGGTAAGGCATTCCACAGCTTTGGGCCAGCGACCCCAAAACAGCGCTCGGCCCAAGTTTTAGAGCACACTTGAGTGACAACCAGCAGGTATTGTCCGACGGAGTGCAAAGACCTGCTGGGTGGAGAAAAATTTAAGATCTCACAAAGATAAGATGGAGCAAGATCATATAACGCACTAAACACAAATGTTAGAAGTTTAAACTGAATTCTGTTTTCAACCGGTAGCCAATGTAGGGAATACAGAACAGGAGTGATGTGGTCATGCTTCCAGGTGTTCGTCAACAGACGAGCTGAAGCGTTCTGGACAAGTTCTAGGCGATTTAGTAGAGTTCTATTAATTCCAAAATATAGGCCGTTACAGTAATCCAGCCTAGAACTAATGAAGGCATGAACAGCCTTCTCTAAATCGCTGCGGCACAGAAATGGTTTTACCTTGGACAACAGACGGAGCTAGAAAAAACTTGCTCTAATTACAGAGTTTACTTGTTTATCAAATTTTAGAGTGCTATCAAATAGCACTCCAAGATTCCTTATCGTGTGATTAAGATGAGGGGTCAGAGAACCTAACTCTGCAGTGAGTGATTGATTGGTGGACAATTTAGAAGGGGAGAACAAAATACATTCAGTTTTACTCTGATTTAAGCAAAGGAAGTTTGAAGACAACCAGTGCTTAATGTCCTTCAAACAACTGTGAATGGAGTCTATTGCATTAGTTTGATTAGGCAAAATGGGCAGATAGATTTGCAGATCGTCTGCATACAAATGAAAGGCTACCTTATGTTGATTAAACAGTAGGCCCAATGGTAGTATGTACCAAGAGAACAGTATAGGGCCCAAGATGGAACCTTGGGGAACACCAGAAGTTAAAGGAGCTGAAGTAGAAGACAAATCATTACACCTTACTGAAAAGATTCCATTTGTGAGGTAGGAACGGGACCATTGCAGCACAGAGCTCCAGACGTTCAAGAAGAACGGAGTGGTCAACAGTGTCAAATGCTGCTGTAAGATCCAGCAGCACCAGTAACACAAGACGTTTAGCCTCAAGGGATGAAAGAATATCAATCTGGAACTTCCATAAGGCAGACTCTGTGCTATGCCTAGTTCTAAAACCAGACTGAAACTTCTCAAGGATATGGTTTGTTTCAAGAAAGGGAAGTAACTGGATTAAAACGACCTTTTCTAAAACCTTGGGAAAAAAAGACAGATGAGAGACTGGTCTAAAATTAGAAAGCACAGTGGAATCAAGATTACATTTCTAAAGAAGGGGTCTGGCATGTTTAAAAACTGTTGGAAAAGAACCAGTAACGAGACAGTTGTTTATGAATGTCAGAAGAAAAGGACCATCTAAATGAAAGACCTGCTTAAGAAGATGAGAGGGAATAATGTCTAAGGAACACTTCGTGGGACTCATATGCTGAACCACTTCTGAAAGGAGTGACAGGGAAATGGGTTTGAACTTGTCAAGTACAGCTGAGAGGGCAGGAGGGGTGAAAGTATCTGGACCAAAAGCCATACTGCCAATACTCTGCCTTACAGAAGCAACTTTCTCAACATAATATATGAGAAAATCCTCGCAGGTCAAATTTGACGCCTGCCCAAAGATATCAGAAGATGGTGTCGTAATTAATTGAATCTTATTAAACAGCGTACGAGGGCGATTTAAGCTAGTGGAAATAAGGTTTGACAGGTATGCACATTTAGCCTCTTTAACAGCCTTCTGATAAAAAGCAAGGCAGTCCTTTAGTATGTCCAACAATACCTGGAGTCTGTCCTTTTTCCACTTGCGTTCAGCCTGTCTGCAGCGTTGCCTGAGGATACGAGGGGTATCAGTGAGCCAGGGATCCGTTCTGGCTTTAATAGAACGTTGCTTAAGCGGAGCAACAGAGTCTAAAATCTGCATGGCTGTCGAATTAAATAAAGACATATAATCCTCAGGATTTAGCGATGAAGCCATAGCATCATGAGTAAAAAAGTCAGTGTTCATAAAAGCAACAGTGAAATCTTGAACTGTAGAAGATGAAAAAATACGACAATGACAGGCCTGAGCAAGGGATCTGGTCAAAGGGAGGGGGGTTGAAAACTCAAACAAAATAGGAAAATGGTCTGAAATACAAGTTTCCGATATATTTACAGAGAATATTGGGAGACCATGAGAAATAATAAGATCGAGAGTATGACCACGATTATGTGTGGGGGCAGTAACTGCTTGAAACAAGCCAAAGGAAGTCAGAAGGCTTTGAAACTCATTTACCATCTGGCTAGATGGGCAGCAAAGATAGATATTAAAGTCCCCACAGATATGTAAACTATTGTATTTTGATAAGAGCTCCGAAAGTAATTATGAGAATTCAAAAATACAATCCTTGTATTTTGGTGGGCGATAAACAATAGCACATAAAATAGGACAACCAGAGTTAATTAAATAGCTGCAGTTCAAAACTGGTATAAGTTTTAGAAGAAAAAAGACGACAGCTGAGTTTGTTTGTAAACAGATGCCAGGCCGCCACCACGGCTGGATCATCGCGGAATATTCAGAAAGGAATAGCCGGGCGAGATAAATTCAGAAAAGGCAGTGTTATCCCTAGGTCTAATCCAGGTCTCGGTCAGAAGAAAAAGGTCGAGGTTTTGGGTAGAAATCAGATCGTTCAAAATGAAAGTCTTATTAGAGATCGATCTGGCACTCAACAGAGCTGCTCGCACCATTCTGTAGCTAGTTGGTTGTGAACATTTGAGCTGATGGAGGTTACCTTGAATGCAGCCCCATGTTTGAATCCTCACCGGTGACGCCGCCCCAGAGGGCTCCTGGACCCAGGGACAATGGGGCTAAGATGTCGGTTGCTGAGCTCAAAGGAGCGGCGAAGATCAAACTTATTGCATATCCCGGACAATCCACGCAGCGAACACCCTGGATCATCCAGGCTAAAGAAGGCCAGGTAAGCTCTAAGTTTAATAGCTGCTCCTCCTCGCTTTCCGTGTCTTCTGGGTCTTTTTCTTAGAGAGAAAGGGCCGATCGGGCAACGAAGGTAAGCTGGAACTGAAGTTAGGGGAGGTGGTGGTACTTTTGAATGTGTATTTTGAGCATAGTCTGGCAAGTAGGCTGAAGTATCCGGTATTTTTAGCAGTGCTGAATGTTCATAAACCAACAGCGACGAGTCATCGTAGTCAGCAATCAGTAGAAAGATGCAAATTAGCAACAAGCATAGGAACTGAGGACGGCAAGTCATACACAGCGGCGCCATCTCTCATTCTCAAATGAGATGCAGCTGTATCACAGCTTTACACATTGCCAGGTCAGATGTACGGTAGCTTCTATGACGTGAGAACAACTGAGAAAAACCTCCACAAAGATTAAAGTTGCAAGAACAGCTAATAAAGCAAAATTCGATAGTAGTGTGAGATCTGTTCTAGTGTGGTCCAGATGCAGAAAAAGTCCTGAAATCTGCCTTTATTTAAGTTTCACAAATCACAGAAAGGTTTCATAAATCCCAGAGTTTGTTTTAATTGTTTTGCTAGAAGTATAGTATAATCTAGTCCAGGTTTGAAATGTCTAGGTAATGTAGTTTAAAGGAGCAGTTTAGAGCAGTTTAAAGATGCTCAGAGTAGAGGAAAATTTAGTGTAATTGCCCTTTAGCCATTTACTGAATCGGAAGCTAGAAATAGAAAGCAACTTCAGCCTCGTTCTTTTGTCCTAAAACCATTTCCTTGAAGGTTTCAGTCTTGCAGCCATTGAATGGTGATTGGTTGCAAAGCAGCAGAAAGAGGTTGGTGGCCAGAATATTACGTCATACACCTCCACCCATCAATTCAATGACTGTCAATAGAACATTTGTTAAGATTAGTGAATGTAAAAACTATATACAAAAAACATTTTCACATTCAGTTAAACATTTAACAAAGACTTTATTCCATCATAAAATAAAACAATAAACACTAGAACATTTTAATCTATTTAGCGAAAGAAGCCAATGTTGGATATTAATGACATTAAGTATTGTATTTTAATCAATATTTAACAAAATAAACAAATATATTTGGTCATAATCCTTTTTTTTCTTTTTTCTTTTTTCTTTTACAAATAACTGTCTTTTTGCAATGAATCACATTCCAAGTTTAAAAGTTTAAAAATATATATACTTATTTGAAATAATGTTATTACATTACTATAAACATTTAATTTGAATATTTATGTTATGACAGTAAAATGGGAGTGAAGTGCTTTGGGGAGAATTAAGAAAAAATGAACAGTAGCATACCTTTGTTTCAAAATTTTAACTACACTAAAACTCCAGGCTTCTGCCAATAATGCTTCAGAATACTGGAACCTTTAAACTGTAAAGTGAACTGAATCACAGAACTAAATCTGTACTTTGATTTATCCAAGAACAATTCTAGCAAACGTGGCTGAAGGTAACTATGTATAAATAAAAGGAAATCTCTTCTGCTCATTTGTAGAGGAACTTTGCTCTTCTTTCCCTCTGCATGGCAAACTTTTCAATGACTTTTTTATTAAAGTCAGGAATTTCTTGTACAAGTTTCTTCTCCATGGAGAGCATGGCCAGAGCATTGAGGTGATCCTGTGTCATGGAGTTTTCAGGAAGGTCTTGATCATCTTCAGAGTGAAGCACCTCTCAGAGTCAGCTCTTGTCATGGGTGTGGTCATGAGACTCTTGAGAAGGCTGACAGTCTCTGTGAAAGTGCTCTGAAGGTTGTTCTCCATGAAAAGCTGGTACAGAGGCACTGCTCCACTGCAAGCTTTGAACTCACTGTTTTCACAAATCAGAGACAGTTCAGTTCTGAGCTTGGCCTTGTCCAGCACTGGATAAGCCTCCACAATTGTGTCCAGTGATGTCTCAGGAAACCTCACACTGTGCTTTGGAAATGGTTCTCCATGCAGCAGGGTCGCACTGACAAGATGCTGAGTGAAGGCAAAGCGTTCCTCAATGTGCAGCAGGATGGTGTCACATACCTGAAAAATATGAAAAGTTTTTCTTTATAATAAAGTTACAACCATAACAGTTTTATGTCAATATCAATCTGTCAAAAACAGCATTATGACAATATTAAAAGTATACTAAAAATAATAAATACAAAATCAATTGCAGAGTAACAGCTGCATCATTCATTCAAACTAAAGTAAAAATGCGCAATAAATCTAGCTTTTGTGTTCATTTTATTCGACCAGAAAACAAAAAAATATATTTTTTTCTTACTTCTAATGCCAGCTTCTGTTGTTCTCCTGATCCCAGCGTTCTCTGTCTCTTTGGTGGCTGTTCACCTGTAGTGTCTCCACAAAGAGAGGGAATGGACATCTTGGTTTAAACAAAAACAAAAACTCACCAGTTAACTTGACATGATTGATATTTGTACTGTATTTTTGTATGTTGTTCTGAACATTTGACTAGTATAAATAACAGTATGAATTAAGACATTAAATTTGAATGAAACTCAAATATTGTCTATCTTTTTTCAGACTTGGATAAATAAAATACTGTTATTTAGCTGATTGTGAGTATGCTGTCTCTGAAGCCCTGCAGCAGAGCTTTATTGTAGACTGGGTCAATGTCCCTCTTCTTCAGCTGGTTAAACAGCATGTCCACATGAGGCATGATTTTATGGAACAGTCTTAGAAAAAAACAGAACGCCTCATCCTCCAGCATCCTCATAAAGCCTCCAGCCTCTCTAACAGTTTGAGTATCAAAGTTTCCAGAGTCTCTGATGGTGTGAAAACACTTCAGCAGATTGTCCACAGTTTACAGTATGACTGTGAAAGTTCCAACATGTTGTAGAGGCTCTGGGTAGTCTGTGTGAAACCACCTGTTCCAGAACAGCAGTTTGCTTTGGTGACCTGGAGAAGAAGGCCAAGAATCCAGCAAGGTCGGAAGAAAATGTGCCAATCCTTAAGATGTGGGATGTTGCTTATTGTATGACGAGGTTCAACTGGTGTGCGTAGCAGTGGATGTAGTGCGCAATTTCATACACCTCCATTATTTTTCGCTACTCGCCTCCAGTGCCTTCCCCCATTACTGCGGCGCCGTTGTAAACCTGAGCGATAAGCGTGGTCTTCTGGCCTTCTGGCCTTCTGGCAGGATAGTATGCAGCCTCTCCAGGAACACTGAGCTGATGGTATCAGCGGATGCGTTCTGGATGTTAATAAATTTATAAAAACGCTCCTGTATATTGCCATTTCCATAAATAGCGCAGAACAAGCACCAACTGACAATGGGTGGAAATGTCTGTTCTCTCATCTGCTTGAATAGCAATAAAATCTGCGTGCTGTACTTCTGCCAGGATGTAACTCCTCACCACAGACAGCATGCAGTCCAGCAGTTCATACTGCATCGTCTTAGATGTGCCTTTAAAAACGGCGTCTTCAGGTGCTCCTCTAACACGTTCTCCAGGAAGCCACAAAGTCTACAAGCCCCTAAAAAATGCCGGGGTTTTCTGATGACTTGGTCTTGGTTGATCAGGTCCCATCTCTTTAACACAAAGCTTCAAACATCAAAGATCTCCTCTCAAATGGTTCTTGGAGAAGAGATTTTACGGAGTTGGGACTAAGCTCTACTGAAATTGTCATTTTGTCTGCCGTTTAGATGTAAAATGGTGCCATTTAAACATAATCATACTACATTTATTTTGTGCTTGGGGGAATAAAAATATTGCCCTTCGAATTATTTTGTCAACGTTGATTGGATAAATTAAGTTCATTCACTTGTAATGCAAATCAGCTATTGGCTAATATGTTCTAAGTTCCCACCTCCTGGGGGCAATTTTTCGGTCGCCCCAGGGCTGCACTTAACACGTAAGAAGTGAACATGCAAGGAAAAGACGTGAACAGCCCATAGGTAATGACCAAGTCCAGGGTGTGTCTTCTGTTGTGAGTCGGCTGCATGACATGTTGGCTTAAATCCATCTAAGTCAGAATATTTTACAAATCTGTTTATAAAGGATCTACAGTAAAATTTTATCAATGTGTAGATTAATTGGGCACGACAGGCTCACTGCCAGCATGCAGGTGCCCTGTCTATTAAGATGGAACCCATTTGCTCCTAACAGGTGCCTCCTGCCCCAGAAAATGTTAAAATTGTCTATAAAACTAACAATGTGCTTGACGGTGGCAGAGGAGAGCCAAGTATTCAGGGATAAGAGTCTGCTAAAACAACCAATTCCTCTGCCGACTGTGGGGGTGGGGCCAGAGATAAAAACAACGTGCTTTTTGAAAAGAATAATAAAGTAAATAAAATCATGCTTCAAGAGCTCAGACTGCTTTTCTTGAATGTCATTGGTGCCAGCATGAATCACAACTTTACTCACATATTTGTGTAGTTCAATGAGCTGCGGGATCTGTTCAGCAATGTCTGTAACAGTGGCTCCAGGGAAATACAGAGGGAGGGCTCCTCTCATCCTCACATTTCTGATTATGGAGTCCCCGATGAGGAGTGTGGTGGGCGGCGGGTCTGCTGGTGGATGTTTGTGCTGGGCAGAAGACCATCCAGGACTTGCTGTATGCCAGGTGGGGACGCATCCTCAGGACTGCAGCGATGTATATTCGGCGCCGAGTGCTCATTCCATTGGTTCGGGGTGAAGTGGACCACTTCTCGGCGAGTTCTGGCTGCAGTCCGGGGTTAGGTGCAACATGGAAGGCTGGCAGAGTCCGACTGTTACTCAGGCTGCTGGGAGGGATTGGGCGGCGATGCTACGGAGCTACGGGGACCAGGGGCTATCAGAGGAGGAAAATCAGCATCCAAGGCGCTGAAACGGTTGGATAATGGCAGGCAGGTTGGAGGAGAGCGCCCCCACCGCGGCCAGGCCCAACTGTTGACAGGGCACCCTGGAGCACCAGAGTGGAGCTGATAGGGCCTTTTGGTTTAGCTCCCTGCTGGAACTAGCGCTTCTCCTCTGCAGCAGATGACACGCGGGCGTTTGGCACCCCAAGTCCGCTTGGAGACCGAACGATAGATCCCCCCTCCACAGCTTCGCCGGGCTGGCAGGGAATATTGTCCGCCAGCTGTGTACTGTTGGCGGCGGCAAAAGTCCGGCTGAAGATTGTCTCCACGTCTCCCTAGTAGTCCTGGATTTGGTGGAGTGTTGAAATACTCTGCTCCAGCACCAGAACCCTCTGGCTGGGTTTTGCACAGCCATCACACCCAGGACTGGAGGTGAGTGGAGGCATGGTGTGGGGAGAGAAGTAGTCTGCGCTCCCCACCAATTGAAACGATCCGATAAAAACGTCCAGATTATTAATAAGCTTGTGGTGTTAAAATCGGTTAGAACCAGTCTTAGAAAAGATTTAAAATCAGTGTTTGTTGGTGGGTCTGACAGATGCTGACGCATGCCATATGACACATAAAGTAAAAACAGCAATAAAGCATGACACAAAACATATGATACATGAAAACATTACTCAAAGTCAGCTCTAAACAGATGGGTTTTTAGCCATGATTTAAAAGAACTCAGTGTTTCAGCAGCTTTGCAATTGTCTGGAAGTTCCAGATTAGAGGAGCATAGAAACTGAAAGATGGTTCTCCATGTTTGGTTCTAATTCTAGGGATGTTGAGTAGACTGGAATTAGAGGACCTGAGTGGTCTGGGGAGTTGGTATAGTGACAGTAGATCTTCAACATACTTTGGCGCTAGGCCATTCAATGATTTATAAACTAGTTAAAGTATTTTGCGGTCTATTCTCAGAGGTACAGGGAGCCAGTGTAAGGGCTTTTAAACTGGAGTGATGTGTTCTACTTTCCTGGTTCTAGTGAGGACACGAGCAGCCGTGTTGTAGATCAGGTGCAGGTCTCTAATGGAGTTTTAGGGCAGACCTGTGAGGACGCTGTTGCAGTAATCAATCCGACAAAAGATAAACGCATGGATGAGTTTTTCGAGGTCCTGTTGCAACATCAGTCCATAAATCCTAGAAATTTTAAATAAATGTTGTACTTGGATAATGTCTTAGTGTATATTTGGACAATTGAAACACACATTGAGGGCTTAAGGTCTGTTTTCAAACGTCAGCAAGTTAGGGGAATAAAGTTGAGGCTTGACAAATGTGACTTAGATTAGATTAGATTCAACTTTATTGTCATTGTACAAGTAAGGAACAACTAGTACAGCAAAATGTAGATCATACTGCAGAATGCAGTATGATCATGTTAGTCTACTGTACTAGTGAATAAAATGCATAGTTCTGAGGAATCAGTCTATAGACAGAATGCAGTAACATCATATATCGTGCATTGTTGAGTTGCATTAATAAAGTGCATGGTGGACAGAGGTAAACAGACAGTCCAAAGACCATATGCAAAAAGAGACAGGACTGAGCCGGGTGGGGCGCGGGCTATTGACGGCTCTTGGTGTTGAGCAGCGTAATGGTGTTGTGTTAAAAATTGTTTCTGAGCCTGCTAGTGCGATTCCTCAGGCTCCTGTAATGTCTCCCGGACGGGAGGATGGGAACAGTACTGGGGTGTCCTTGATGATGTTGTGTGCAAGTCGCACACATCCTGAGTGATGAAGGTCAGTGATGGCCGGAAGTGATGTGTCAATGATTTTTTGAGCAGTTATTATGACTCTCTGGAGGGCTTTCCTATCAACCAATGTGCATTTCCCATTGCACCCCATGAAGCTGTTGGTAAGGATGCTCTCGACGGTGCAGCGATAGAGGTTGCAGAGGATCTTGAGATCCTTCTGGAGAGGTCTTGCGAAATGTGGACACCCAGGAACTTGAAGCAATCATGGGTGAAGAGGGTGTACAGTAATGGGCTGAGCACACACCCTTGTGGCACACCCGTGTTTAGAGGAAGTGCAGAAGATTACAAAATTTACAATAAAGAGGCACAAGCAGTACAAACTGTTTTTAGGTTATTACAGTTCAATTGAAATAAATTTAGTCTATTTATATAGCGCCGATTCACAACAGATGTCATCTAAAGGCCCTTTACAAGAAAGGTTATTTCAATTCAATCATACAAACCTTCCAGTCAGTTTAGAAGTTTTCTAATGAAGGAGTCATTGACTTGTAATTGTGCCCCGTTGATCCAGACTCCAAACACAGCAATCTATGGAGAGAAAATAGTCTCAAAACATCTGTGTGTGTAAAATACTTGATTTGTAACTTGTGTCAGCCTGTTTGTGTGTAACTTTAGGTAGTTGTATGTTTAAAATAGGATTTGAAACCCATAAAAAACCTTTTGTGCGTAACTTTGAGTACTTGCTGTTGTATGTTCAACTGTACACAGAAATATCAAGAAAGTACGAGTATAAAATACATTTACACACGCACAATTTTAAATTACACAAACTTAAATCTAACTACGCATTCAAAACGGCTCCTATGTGTACAAATTGTTAACCCTTGTGCACCCGAGTGGGGGTAATCGGAACCCCCTTTCCTCTAACTGTATAGCGCTTGTTCAACACATTTTAATCAGTCTCTTTCTTTCTTTCTTTCTTTCTTTCTTTCTTTCTTTCTTTCTTTCTTTCTTTCTTTCTTTCTTTCTTTCTTTCTTTCTTTCTATCTTTTATCATTTAGGCAGTTGGGAAGCATGCTACCCATACCCAAGTTTGTTATTTTATTACACACAGGTCACTAATAACATTCAAGATAGAAAGGTATCTTTTTGAGCCGGATAAGGGAGATTCGAGTGTAAGATCCATGCTTCACAGTTGTCTCACACAGATGCATCATACACAGTAGGTTAATCATGGAAGGGAGATATCTGAGGTTCCTCTAGCACGGGATCTGCGCTAGCATGGACACTGAGACCAGCTACGTTTGTATATAATGCCTCCGCTGAGAATGCCGGAGATGCTAGAGTGTTGGAACTCCCCTACCCTTCCAACCCTGTAGACCTCAGTTTGAAAGAAAAGTGGAGGAGAAGATGATGAGGAAGAAGAAGAAGATCAAGATGAAGAAGAGGAAGAACAAGAAGAACAAGAACAACAAGAAGAACAACAAGAAGAACAACAAGAAGAACAAGAACAAGAAGGAGAAAATGAATCTGTAAATGCTGATGATGACAAAGAACCAGAACAAGAGTATTATCATACTATGGTTTCAAAGAGTGGAGAGATAGAATGGACCTCTAAGCCTCTTGGTGAACTGTGGTCATCGCATTCCTCCAGAGTCCTCCATCCCCAAAGGCCTGTTCTCCTGCACCAACAACATCACCGTAGCGCACACCTGCACCGTAGCCCAGGGCCCATGGAAGAGGCTCGAAAGGGGGTGCACGACGAAGCCTCGGCTCTCCTAGCGTTTTTCTCAACCGAGGTAGAGGCTAGGATAGGGTGATTTGCAACGCGCGAACCAGCTACGCGTGGAGAATGCATGTGTACACCTGGAGAAGCGAAGATGAGCCAGGAGGAAAAGGAGGACAGGGCTCGCTGGCTACGAAAGGTGTCGCTCGTCCAGAAAGGAACCTTGCGAGTAGAGTGGTGTTGGATCTCACCAGAGGCCTGAGGCCCGGCGGAACTGTCACCTGCGACAACTTCTTCACATCCTACGAGCTGGCGCTGAAACTCTATCGCGAAAGGGGCCTCACTTTACTGGGTACATTGCGCTCCAACAGGGTGGAGGTCCCGTGCGAGCTGCTCTCCGTCAAGGGTAGGGAGGCTGGCTCCTTCGTAACCCTGTGGGCCTCGTTCTCAAGCTCGAGCGTACCAGGAGGAGGAGGAGCGGGCCACGGGCAGGAACCCCCGGTGGCTACTTGCCAAAGCGGAACAGGAACGTGTTGATCCTCTCCAGCGAGCCGCGTTACGTGTTGCCGCTCGAGGAAGAAGAGGACAGAGGAGCGTTTGTGCTTTGGAGGGAGCTCAACCCGGAGTGGATGCCAGGCAAACGCAACAGACGCAGGCTCTTCCTGGAATGAGTGGGCAGAGCACTGGCGTACCCGCTCTCATGCGCTCACGGAGGTACGAGCGGCGGTTCAGCGGAGCCCGGAGCTGCGGACCAGGGATCCTCGGTTCCCGGATCCGCTACGGCGAGTGTCCCGATAAACGCTCGAGCGTAAGGGGTAGGCGTCGCGTGTGCCCCAGGAGCAAAGACGACCAACAGGTGCTCGGGATGCTCGGTGTACTTGTGCCACAGGTGTGCTTTGACCTACTGTCCCGCTAGTTGCACCGCTACTGCCGCTCCCTCTCGTCGTCTCGCTGCTGTGCCGAAAACAACAACTACAAGGGTCTCGGACAAAGTGGAGAAACCGGCGGTATCTCTGAAATCCGGGAAGGTGCGGGTGTTGGAGGAGCAGATAGTGGAGGAGGATGAGGATGAAAATGGACATGGTTAGGTTTCTGAATCATGGAATAGGGGATAGGTCAAAGGTGGTTGGGTGCTCAGAGGCCATGCGATCTGTTTCTCTGGTTTTGTGTATTTTCTGTTACTGTTTTTCATAGGTTTATTGTTCACTTTTGGTTTCCCCAGCCCACTGTGAAGTACAAATAAAGTAGCTTGGGTCTCGAGAGAGAGAGAGAGAGAGAGAGAGAGAGAGAGAGAGAGAGAGAGAGAGAGAGAGAGAGAGAGAGAGAGAGAGAGAGAGAGAGAGAGAGAGAGAGAGAGAGAGAGAGAGAGAGAGAGAGAGCCCCCCTTGTAAACTTGTACAGGGTGCAGTGTGTTTAATTGTTTTTATCTTATTTTTTAATAAAAATATTCATCATTCCATGGTTTCAGTGTGTTTGTCTGACTGAGTCAGTGAGTGAGTGTGGATACGGGTAGAATCAAATGAAATTAAATCAAACTTAATTTAGAAAGCGCTTTTCAAACACAACAGCATCTCAAAGTGCTTTACAGAAATGCGCTTGGGGTCATCAGAGACCCCAGCTTTTCATATCTGTATCTCTGTGTGAGCGAGTTGGGATATTAGCGACCCCACGTGGTTAATATATGTATTGCAGTTTACAACCGGTGAAAATTCTCTAACAACAGCTTCCAGCTCTGAAGGTCTCATCAGGGGGGTGTTTTAAAAATCAATTTACTTTTTGTAAAACAGACCAAGAAGCCACATCAAGGGAGAGGAGGCAGGAAGGAGGGAGGGGCCTGTGAGAAAAAAATGATGTTTTTTGGGGGGGTTTGCAGTCACCCTCTGCCCTATTTCACCAGCAGGTGTCACTGTTAGAGAGCCCAGCGGTCGATATCTGTATCGCAGGTTGTTTGTTTTTCCACTGAGAGAGCCAGTGGGGGGATGGGCAGAAATGCGGTTGGGGTAATTAGAGACCCCAGCGGTTAATATATGTATATCTGTTTGAGAGAGTTAGCAAGTGGGGTGGTTAACGAACCCAGCGGTCGATATATGTATCGCAGTTTGTTTTTCTTAGTGAGAGAGCCGGTGGGGGGAGGGGTAGAAATGAGCTTGGGGTCTGTAATGACCCCAGCGGATAATATCTGTATCTTCGTTTGAGTGAGCGAGCGAGTAGGGTGATTAGCGAACCCAGCGGTTGATATATGTATCGCAGTTTGTTTTTCTCAGTGAGGGAGTAAGTGAGGAAGGGGCAGAATTGAGCTTGGGGTCTGTAATGACCCCAGCCGTTCATATCTGTATCTCCGTTTGAGCGTGTGAGCGAGCCAGTGGGGGGAGGGGTAGAAATGCGCTTGGGGTCATTAGAGACCTGCATTTTTTTTTACATTTTATTTTACAATATACTGCACTATGGGAGGGGTCATAACAGACCCCACCCGAACACGTGTGTGCAAGCAGCACATGGTTCCGGTTCGGCGAGAACCGCGGGTGCACAAGGGTTAAATACCTATGCACCAATCGCCTGATACACACAGACAAAACCACATTTACGGACAGATCAAGGTTACAAGTGCACGAGGAGTTTTGAGACTGATTTCAAGTCTCCAGATTTGTGTGTGCATGATGCATTTAAATGCTGGTGGAATGCTGGGTCATTTGAGTTTTCTTTTTACGTTCCCTCTAAACTTGCTGTTGAAGTCGCAAAAACTTTCTTTTGTAAAAGAAAGAATATCTCAGCACTGCTTAGTTGTAACACATAGACCAAAATGTACTTATTTTTTAATTCAAAAATGGTTTCAACTAAATAAAATCTTTGGGGTCGGACATCCAGGTCCTCGAGAAGTAATCGAGCGAAGAGTAATAGAATTACGTAGATCCTGCAGCATCTTGAGCTGGAGCGGGTCACAAATTAATATTCAAGGAGTTGCAGCTGCTGTATCACTGTTACCAGCGTGTTCTTATATCTTAGGCCGAGATGTAATCATATCCGGGTAAAGTAATTTTATTTAATCTACAAGTTTTCACGAATAACATGTTGACCTAGCGACTGAATGAATGGTGGTTAAGCGTAAACACTCACTATGGCATATTCGCTAGTACATTTATATATAATCTAAATACGCTTTCAATTTAGAATGCAGTGGACAATTTTCTAATTTGGTTTTATAAATCAATTTTCTATGTGCAAAGATGGGGTGTATAAATGTCACAACGCTGATGTTATATACACACACACATTTTATATATATATGAAAAAGACAAAACTGAGATGCTTCACAACCAAACTGAATGTATTTTCATGGGTAAGAATTATGGTATACATTGACTTCAGTCAAAAATATGCAAGATGTCTGCAGCACATCACTGTTGAAATACTCCAACTCTGATCTAATGTCATTCCTTTCAGTATCTGCATGGTCTAAAAATGCTTTAACTCCAGGTTGAAAGTGATCCTAACTGTCGTCCAGCTCAAAGGTATCACCATGCTGTGCACAAATATCGAACACCATTAAATTCAGGACAAAAGAATCCCACCAGAATCTGGATCATGGGTGGGTCCAGAATACAGACGGGCCCTGCATTGATACTAGCCATGACAGCATCTAATGAAACATATAATTATCAGAAATAGTATTACATTTCTACAACTAAGCAGGGCTGAAATCATCTTTCTTTCACAGACAAACGTTTTTTGCCACTTCAACAGCAAGTTTAGAGGGAACGTAATTCTACCAGCATTTAAATGCACCACGTACGCACAAATCTGGAGACATAAAATTAGTCTCATACTCGTACTTTCTCGATATTTGCGTGTACATTTGAACACACAACTGCAAGTAGTCGAAGTTACGCACAAAATGTTACAAATCATGTTTTACACATACAACTAACCTAAGTTACACACAAAAAGGCTGACACAAGTTACAAATCAAGTATTACACACACACATCTTTTGAAACTATTTTCTCTCCATAGCAATCCCTCATACTGAGCCGGCATGTCGCAACAGTCGAAAGGAAAAACTCCCCTTTAAAGGCGTACTCAGCAACTTTTACAACTATAAAGAGGCTCTATGCAATTTTCTTAAATTTAAACTCGCGACTGACACCTGCGGCCAAAAAACGCAACAGCTATTCCTTTCTGCTCGCTCTCGAAGCGCGCGCTCGTATGCCAGTCGCTCTCAATCTTCGATCTTATTGGGGACTTGTCAGGGGTTTAACTTTTTTAGTCTTACGTGGAGTTACTGTTGGTGACAAAGTTGTCCTTGGTCTCTTCTGTGTATTCACACAATCTATTGAACTGCTTGCGAGTGCTGACTTGCGGTGTTGGCAGAGTGATCTGAAACATTTAACATGAACACGCTTGACGTCACATCCGCTGACAACGTGGGAAAATCCGACCCGACAGAAAATAGAAAGAATTGGATACAGGCTTATAGGTGCACCCACTGTGAGCTGACAAGGTGTCAGTATGCTCATCAGGAGATGTTTGAGTCATAAATGGTCAAATAAAAAAGCTATTGTTACGTTTATTTTTGGGGAAAAGTTGCATATAGCCCCTTTAATACAATGTATTTTTCAAAAGTTATGGTGGAATTTTATTATCTGTTATGTTCATTTTTAGAGTTATAACCCCCTTACAGGGGTCCTTGGCTTTTTTCTGCACTATAGAACTTTTGAGCGGCGCTCCGCCGCCGGAAGTACAGACTGAGTTCTGCTTTACGGCAGTCATACACCCTCACTGTTTAGAGACTGTAGAGATAGCTGATCCACCAAAGAGACAGAAAAATCCCATATCAGAAGAAGCTAGAAAAAGAAAAAGAGAACGGGATAGAGAGAGAGAGCAAAGACTAGAGTAAATTTTGGGCTGGATTTTCCTCATTGGAGAGTTCTTTTGGAACAAATGTCATATACTATGGACGCCGAGTTAGACGTGCCGTAAAGTGAATTACACGTCCGAGTTGATCTCTGTTAGCCATCTAGAGGCTAATGTGATGCTAACGTGTAAGACTCGGTTCTGTAGATAAAGCTGCAAACTCTGGCGTAATCGCTGTATTTCAGTATATAAGTCAAACTTTTTTCTTTTGGTTTTGTCGAGCTTTGGTTTTGTGATTTATATTTTTCTCGTTGGATTTTTTCCTAAAAACACCTAAAGATGTAGGCTGATGTTTGCTACATAGCGCTTAGACGTTCTCTGTATCTAATCCCACTGTTTTTCCAATTACCCTGACCTCTCCCACAAACTGAATACCTAGCTGTGAGGTCTTTACTCTAAATTATCCCGATTGTTACAGTTAAATTGTGAACTGAAACGGCGCTTGTTTGTTGTTTGGGCAAGCGATTCGGAAAGCAGCCACTGAAACATGCCTCTTATGAGCGACAGAGAGATTTGATTTTACGACAGCGATGTTGCGCGGCAAGCCTGAAGAGGGCGACAGAGAGCAAATATCATGAAAGTTGCGGAGTATGAATTTAACAGGAAGAAACCCCCAGCAGAACCAGAACCAGAACCTGGCTCAGTAGGAGCAGCCATCTGCCAAGACTGACAGGGGATTCGTGAAGACAAAGCAGGGACACAAAAAGAACTGATATAAGAGTACTTTCTATATTAAAGAAAGTAAAACGTTGATAACAGGACACGGAGGACGTTCAGTTACTGGGAGCATCATACTAGTTGACGCCCCCCTTCAACAAGGCATCACAGCTCAGTAGGAGGCCAGACCAAGTGTAGCTTCTAAGGAGAGAAATACACTGAGAAAAAACAAAGTTAACAAATTAAGCAAATAATGCATATTGAGAGTATGAGATGGTAGCGGGTTTATGCGCCAGGTGGAGGTAGTTGGATGGGATGAGTTCCTGACACTATAAGCTTTATCAAAAAGGAAAGTTTTAAGCCTGGCCTTAAAAGTAAACAGAGTGTCTGCCTCACGGACTAAAACTGGGAGCTGGTTCCACAGGAGAGGAGCCTGATAACTAAAAGATCTGCCTCCCATTCCACTTTTAGAAATCCTAGGAACTACAAGCAAACCTGCAGTCTGAGAGCAAGCCAATGAAGGGAAGCTAAAACAGGAGAAATGTGATCTCTCTTTTTAATATTCATCAGAACTCTTGCTGCAGCGTTTTGGATCAACTGAAGGTTTTTAATTACCTTCTGTGGACTTCCTGATAGTAAAGAATTACAGTAGTCCAGCCTTGAGGTAACAAATGCATCGACTAGTTTCTCAGCATCACTCCTGGACACGATATTTCTAATTTTAGCAATATAAAAGAGGTAAAAGAAGGAAATCCTAGTTACCTGTTTAACATGGGATTTGAATGTCATGTCTTGGTCAAAAATAACGCAGAGGTTCTTTACGTAATTAGGGGAGGCCAATTTAATACCATCCAGACAAAATTTCTTTTTTAGACCATCTGGTCCAAAGACGACAACTTCTGTCTTGTCAGAATAGTACATATATATATATATATATACATATATATATATATATATATATATATATATATATATAATTTATCATTTACATGTACCAATCAGAATCTGTAAGACAAATATGATTAAACCAGCCTAGTGTTGTTCATATTATCCCAACAAGTTTTTCTAGTAGAATATTGTGATCGACTGTGTCAAAAGCAGCACTGAGATCTAACAAGACCTGAACAGTTACAAGTCCATTACATCAAATTGCAGGGGTTTTGCCGAGGCAGAGCGAGACAGCAGGAGTCCATTCTCTGAGTGGTAATGCTAACATAGGCTAACGTTCAAAACAGATGAACGTCGATCAGATCGATCAGTTGCAAAACAGATGAACGTTGCTTTGGTCACTGTCCATGTTTCAGTGTCAGATTAAGATAGCTGTCACTGTCCTCCTGAACACACCCCCACGTCCCCCCCTCCAAACATCCTCTACACTTGGCCATACCCCTCCATGCCTCCTGGCACCGCCCACTTTGTAGGATTTTTCAAATGTTGTCTGGGGGCGGGGTTATGATTTTTCAGGGGTTTCAGTTACACTTTAAGGATTATGACTTGCTGTCAGCTGACCACACTCATGGCTCTAACTCATATCAGCAGGTATGTTCACCAAAAGCTGGCAAGCCACACCCACCCAAGGTCACTTTACAATACAAACAAACACAACTAGAAAAGCACTCGCAGACTTCTCCAAGGCAGCTCAGTTCTTCGTCCCCAAATAATGTGATCTAATTCAAACTTCTTAAAGATTTCTTGACCATAGTAACATACCTTTAGAAGCGAGATTCACACTGACATCATTATTAGTTCATTGGTTCACGAAAATTACTTTTTCGGTAATGATGATTTTGGGATCACCCCCCAAATCCTGATAACTTGTTCCTGGTCCCATTGCAGACATTTTCTGAAAATGTAATAAAAATCCAACTATAACTTTTTGAGTTATGTTGCTAACTAACAAGCAAATAAACTGAATAACAAACAAGGAGTTAAGGCAAGATTGTGGATGGCCTTGAATGTATACATAAGCACAGATATTCTAGAATTGCGCTGCTCTGGGTGGCTGCATGTTGGAGTGGCTCAGTTGGCTACATATTGAGTTTGGGTTTTTTGTACGTTGGTTCCTCTTTTTGAGGATTGCATTTTTGACCTGTATACTTTCTATTTTTTGGTGCTGTGAAGCTGGAAGGATTTTTGCAGTAAATATGTTACTTTTTGATAACTTGTTATGATGCGTAACCATGACAACAATGTGGTTTACAGCTGGGAGCAGCTGATTAACATCGCAAAAGCTGAAATAACACCTCAACTGAAGCCACAAATCCCTGATGAGTTGATAAGGAGGAGAAGTGGATGCAGAGCAGGAGCAAAAAAGAGAGAGAGAAAGAGGAAGTTCAAGCCATCTCTTCCATCGATCATAATCGGCAACGTGAGATCACTGGCTAACAAGATGGATGAACTCCAAGCCCTTACATGGACTCAGCCAGAGTACTGGGAATGCAGTGTTATGTGTTTTACTGAGACGTGGCTGCAGGATCATATCCCCGACTCCATCGTCTCTCTGCCAGGCTTCCTGACTGTACGAACAGACAGAGATCTGAAGACAAGCAGGAAAAGAAAAGGAGGTGGAGTAGCAGTGCTTGTCAACAACAGATGGTCTCATCCAGGACATGTTACTGTGAAGTGTTGTCTCTGCAGTCCAGATGTCCAACTCTTGCCAGTAAGTTTTCGTCCATATTATTTACCAAGAGAGTTCATCAGTATAATTTTGGCAGTTGTTTACATTCCACCTTCAGCCGATGCCGACAATGCATGTGACGTCATCAGTTCCGTTGTTGCTAAGCTACAGACCCAGCACCCCAATGCATTTGTGGCAATATCTGGTGATTTTAATGATGCCTCGCTCTCTACTACACTTTCAACATTTCAACAGTTTGTCAGATGCTCCACCAGAGAAAACAAGACCTTGGATTTGTTTTATGCAAATATAAAGGATGCATACACACAGATCACAATCTTTTTTTTCTCTGTTCAGAATATAACCCACTTGTTCAGAGGCAACCTGTGACACAACAAACTGTGAGAAATTGGTCACCGGAAGCTGAAGAAGCCCTGCAGGGTTGTTTTGCGACCACAGACTGGATGACTCTTTGCCAAGCACATGGAGAGGACATCAATGCCATGACTGAGTGTTTGACTGACTATATAAACTTCTGTGTGGACAACATTATCCCCACCAGAACAGTGAGATGCTTCCCTAATACCAAACCCTGGATCACCAGTGACCTGAAGGAACTGCTAAACAAGAAAAAAGAGCCTTTAGGGAGGGAGACAGGGAATTACTGAGGAGTATACAGAGGCAACTTAAGGTCAAGATCAGAGAAAGCAAGGAGGCATACAGGAAGAAGCTGGAGAACAAACTACAGAGGAACAATATCAGAGATGTCTGGTCAGGAATGAGAAAGATCACAGGCTTTAAGGACAGGAAGGATTGGATGGATGGAATTCTGGACAGAGCAAATGAACTGAACACATTCTTCAACAGGTTCAGTTCAAGAACTAGCTCAGCATCCCCCTCTCCTGTTCCCAGCCAAACAGACATCCCACTCTCCTCTGATCAACAGCTTTCCTGTTACACCTCAGATGTTTTATCCTTCACCTCAGCCATGAACTCTTCTGATTCCACAAGTTTGCGTTCAACCAAGTCAGGAAATGCTGCTACCCCCTTTGCCTTCCCCTTCCACTTGTCTGTCTCTAAAAGTTAGCTGAAGAGGCAGCTGGAGAAAGTGAACCGGAACAAGACTGCAGGTCCAGGTGGTGTCAGCCCCAGAGTCCTGAAGGCCTGTGCAGAGCAGCTCTGTGGGATTCTGCAGCACCTCTTCAACCTTAGCCTAACTCAGGAGAAGGTTCCAGTGTTGTGGAAGACATCCTGCCTTGTTCCAGTACCAAAGAGAACCCACCCATCAGTCATCAATGACAATAGACCTGTTGCCCTGACATCCAACATCATGAAGGTCCTGGAGAGTCTCCTGTTGGCACCCCTGAGTAAGCAAACAAGAACATATCAAGCTACAGTTTGCTTGTCGCTGTGGAGTTGTAGTTGAAGATGCCATCATCCACCTGCTTCAACCAACCCACTGTCATCTGGACAAAGCAGCCAGCACTGTGAGGATCATGTTCTTTGATTTCTCCAGTGCATTTAACACAATTCAGTCTGATTTGCTTTGTCAGAAACTTCAGAAGACACAGGTGGAGCCCTCAACAATAGCCTGGCTCAATGACTACCTGAACAACAGACCACAGTTTGTGAGACTGAAGAATTGTTTGCCAAACCAGGTGGTCAGAAGCACAGGAGCACCACAGGGGACCGTACTCTCACCATTCCTTTTCACTCTGTATACCTCAGACTTCCAGTACAAATCCGAGACCTGACATCTGCAGAACTACTCAGATGACTCTGCAATTGTCGGGTGTATCAGAGATGGACAAGAAGCTGAATACCGAGTGCTGGTGGACCACTTTGTGACATGGTGAGGAAACAATCATCTTACCTTGAATGTGAACAAAACAAAGAAGAGGATTGTAGATTTCAGAAGAAACAGGGATAAGTCAAACACTGTTTCCATCATGAGAGAAGAAGTGGAGGTGGTTGAGGAGTATAAATATCTTGGAGTTCACCTTGACAACAGAGTGGACTGGAGACTGAACAGTGAAACCATCTACAAGAAGGGGGAGAGCAGACTGTTCTTCTTGAGGAAGCTTAGGTCCTTCAAGGTTTGCAGCAAGATGCAAAAAGTCTGTTGTAGAGAGTGTAATCTCTTCAGCCATCATCTGTTGGGGTAGCAGCATCAGAGCCAGGGATTTAAAAAGGCTAAACAACCTGATAAAGAAGACTGGTTCTCTTCTTGGCATGACTTTGGAACATCTGGAGATGATGATGCAAAGAAGGATTCTTCATAAAATCAAAAAAATTATGGACAACCCTGAGCATCCTCTTCATGAGACTGTCACACAACAACAGAGCATCTTCAGTCGGAGGCTTCTTCCATTTTGCTGCAATACAGACCGCTACAGGAAATCCTTCCTGCCCACAGGACTTAAAGGAACATGGGGCAGGATTTGTAAATAAAATAAACATCCATGTCCAGTTTTTTAATTCTGTTGTGTGATGAAGCGTCATAAACCAAAAATAATGAGCCCACCCACGTATCGTTCTATTTTCTTAAACTGGGTGTGTGCTGCAAAATGTGCGGCAGTTTGGGGCCCGAATTTCCCGCGCTGTGGCGGTGTGACGTCAATTCACACTGCGTGCACGTTTTAAAAAAGCTTTAAAAAAGGAAGAAAAGTTGTCGCAGACCTCCATTGATTCAATTGTGAGAATGGATTCTTCTGCAACTGGGAAACGACTCACAGCCCACTAAAAAGTGGCACTAAGAAAAAGAAGTATGTCACTGTGAAGAGGTATGTTTGTTTTAGTGAAGCGTTTGTGCTGCAGTTACTTGCAATAAGAAGGAAAAGATTATTAATATTTTATTGTTAAACACTTCGTTTTCCTGAAGTCAGTTTGAAAATCACAGCATTATTACTATTATATTTTTCTTCCCCTTTGTATATTTGAGTTTTTCAAAGAGTTAAGGGTGGGAGTTAAGGGGCCAAGTTAGTTGTACAGTCAGATGAGAAAGAACCTCCAGTCTTTCGAGGAGATGGGTCAGACAAGATCACATTGTGTGAATGTGAAGACCTGATGAAAACTTGCTTCAAGAAACGAGCCATCCCACTAGCAGAGCAACATTCTGAGATACTATCTAAGTTGATGGGAAAAGCCAAAGACATTGTAAAAATCACTCTCAGAAGAAGCCCCTTACTGAGGCCACTAGAGAATCCAGAAGTGATTTACGACATTCTCGGTCGACATTTTGATGGAGGGAGTTATTCGTGCATGTCCATGGCGGACTTTTACAGTACAGTCCCAACAAAAGGAGAAACTCCTTTAGAATACTGGATTCGGCTTAATAAGGCAGCTGATGCAACAGAGGATGGTTTGAAAAGATTAGGGTGACATTTGGACAACCCATGTCAAGAAGCTGCAATGATGTTCATTAAACACTGCCATGATCCCTCGCTCGCAGCAGTTTTCATGTTTAAAGCTCCAAATAAGCGGACTGTAAGTGATATTCAAGAACAGATAGATCAGTATCAGATCGAGGCTAGAGAACAACATCTCCTCAAGTCAATGAGGCCTGCACTTGTCACCAGCCAACATCCAGACCCCTGCACTTGAAAGTTTCTCACCAAAATGTCAAACCAGAGAGTCCACTATGCAGGTTGAGGATAACACAGTATGGCAACACCCCACTAATGACAGCTGCATGAAAAGACATATCAGTCTCTTTGATCGTGCTCTATCACAAAATACTATGGTCACAGATAAACTGATGCATCAAACACAGACATACCAAAGACCCTGTAGAGCACTCCACCCCTGCCTACTGCAGGCAGAAACGCTTGTGCCTGTCATGTTTTGAGCCGAACCACATTGCCAGCCTGCTCAGTCAGTTCAGCCCTCAATTGCAAAACTCCCAGCCTTTAAACTAAGTGGTCTGCATTAGGAGAGGGGATGTGCGGACACTAGTGATGAAACCCTCAGCAAAGACGACATTGAACAGCATTACGTTAAAGCATGTGCTGCTGCCCCAGTCAATGCAAAGGTAATAGTTCTGGATTCACAGAGAATTGGTCCTTTCAACAAACTGTTTTACACGCCCGTCATCATCACCAATAAGTTACAAATAATGGGGATGTTAGACTCTGGCTCCATGGCCTGCAGCGTAAGCGAGCAAGCAGAACTGAGGATGTCAAGTGACAATGTTTTATCCAATCCTATTCCCTTGATTTAAGAGATTGTTCTTGTGGGCTGTGGTGGAAAACTCAGCAAGCCGAAATGCATGTATGGAATTGAGATGAACGTGTATGAAGAAGCCTGCATTGTTCCTATTCTTGTTGTGCCAGGCTAACGTGAGGATTTAAACATAGGCACAAATGTTATCAGATTTCTCATGCACCAGCTAAAAATAACCAGTGACAATTGACGTCTTGTCTCCAGTAGTAATCTTCTCCCCGAGTGTGAACAATTTCTGGACCTCATGCCCAATCCACCCAGGTGGCAAGGTGAGGAACTCCCTGAAAAGATTGGCATAGTTAAGCTCCAACAGTTGGTTACACTAATGGCAATACAATAACATCTTGTGTGGGGTAAGCTGCCTAATAACTTCCCCATGTCACCAGGAAGTACAGTCATGGTTGAGCCCACCTCATCAAAGTCCATGCAACGCAACATCATGATCAGCCGTGTAATTATGTCCTTCTGGGGGGACAGGTGGGTTCCCATGAAAGTCATTAACCTGTCCAATAAGTCGATAACGCTCAAGAGGAACAGTAAGCTGGCCGATATATCTCCCTGTCTGGCTGTAGAAGATTTTGAAGTTTTCCAGGGTTCCAGCCAGACAGTAAAAGCTGAAACAGAGGACAGTCATGATAACTTCAAGCCCACAGATCTCAAACAGTGGTTGCAGTTAATTGGACTTAGCAACATCAACATTGATCTGTGTCATGCTGGTAAGGAAGGAAGTTAAGGAAGTTAGTTAAGATGCTTGAAAAGTATAATGACATCTTCTTGAAACACACATTGGACTGTGGTGAGGCAAAAGGTTTTACCCACCACATCAGATTTACAGATGAAAGACCTTTCCGTCTTCCTTACCGCCACGTGCCACCAGCTCACTACAACAAACTGCGGCAGGTTCTGTCCGAGATAGAGGAGCAGGAGATAATCCGGAAGTCAGTGAGTGAATATGCATCTCCCCTGGTCCTGGTGTGGAAAAAGGATGGCAGCTTGAGACTATGTACTGACTTTCGGTTGCTGAATGCTCGCACTACCAAAGATGCGCACCCGCTGCCGCATCAGACATATTGCCTTGCTGCATTGGGAGGAAACACCTATTTCAGTACAATGGATCTTACATCTGGGTTTTATAACATCCCAATGGCGGAGGCTGACAAGAAGTATACTGCATTCACAACCCCTATGGGCTTGTATGAGTATAACATAATGCCACAAGGTCTGTGCAATTGTCCTGCATCATTTATGTGCATGACGCTCAGCATATTTGGTGATTTAAACTTCAGCAGTCTTCTATACTATCTTGACGATTTGCTTGTATTGGCTTCAACAGAAGAGGAAGCTTTGGCGAGGCTCGAGGTCATGTTTAAGCGGTTGCGACTCCATAACTTGAAACTGAATCCAAAAAATTGATGCGATCTTCAGTCAAGTTTCTGGGACACGTCATAGACGGCAATGGAGGTTGCGAATCTATCAAAAGTTGATGTTATCACAAAGATGTCAAAAAAGTGATCTGATGTAAGAAGATGACTGCAACCCATCAGTGAAAAGAACGAAGTCTTTTCTCGGAATGGTATTTTATTAATTTATCCCTAGCTGTTTTGCCATAGGAAAGCCACTCTTCGCTCTCACTGCTGGACAAAAGAGAAGAGGAAAGGTCAAGTCAAAGCCAATATTGGTTTGTTCAGGAAACTCAAACCCCCAGATTGGTTCAGTGAGTGTGATCTAGCTCTATCTAAACTAAAAGATTGTCTTTTGAAATGTGTTGTCCTCACACATCCAGATTTTTTGCTACCTTTGATCCTGTCCATCGACGCTTTGCTGGATGGGCTTGGCGCTGTATTGCCACAAATACCAGCAGGACAAGAAAAAGCCCGCCCCATAGCATTTGCCAGCAAAACCCTGAGCAGTTCTCAGAAAAGTTATCCAGCTCACCGACTAGAATTCTTAGCTTTAAAGTAGAGTGTGTGAGAGAAATTCAGCCAGTGGTTGAGGGGTCATTCATTCACAGTATGGACAGATAAAAATCTACTCACTTATATCATGACAAAGGCGAAGCTCTATGCTTGTGAGCAGCGTTGGGGGTCCAAGCTTGTCCCCTACTCATTCAACTTGGAACATATACCTGGTATGAAGAACACAGTTGCTGAAATTCTAAGCAGGGACCCTATTGCAACAACAGTGGGTCATCGGCTTATCACAGAAAGCTACAACCACCTGCTTGCTGGAGGTCCAGTGACATTTATTCGGTAAAGAAATCACCCCGTACCAGCGTGTCATCTCAGGTTAGTTCCACTCAGCATTCCTGTGATACAGTTTCTGTCAAGGCTCTTCTGGATGTATATGATTAATGGGAATCGGCTGCTGAGGTTAAAGCTGTGGAGCTGTCTCAAGCTGTACAAGACCTTGTGACACAAGGCCAAGATTCATTCCCTGTCCTACCTTTGGAGGAACTTCAGCATAGTCAAGAGCTAGATGCGACCAACTCAACACTTTTTCCATTTATTATTTGGAAAAAAACAACCGTCCACACGTGAGAGAGCAAGTCTTGGATCGAGAGTTGTGGTGCTACTCAAACAGTGGGACAAATTTCATATTCAAAATGGTATTCTGTACTGTGTGACTAGAGACACTCTCAGTAGACAAAAGAGACATCAGTTTGTCTTGCCAGAAAGTCTTAAAAGGATAGTTAGCATTTTTAGACATGAAGTTTTATCCCATCCTCACCATCACCATAGTGCATACACACTCACCCATATCTGTGGTCACGACCTGGTCAGAGCTCTGGCCGTTAGAAGTCTTTCAAGAAAGTAGGTTGGTTTCGGGGGCCAACAAACTGTTCCATTTTGCTTCAGAAAACGATATGTGTTTGAAAACATGGTTCATTTGAATCACACAAAAAAAACGCCGGCCAAAATTCGCAACTCACTATTACTCTGCACTATTTTTTTTCCATTCCAATCAATCCGTGCTGCGGCCAGCTTCAACTGTTGCGCTCCTCCAGTCAGCTATTCCACTGTTAAATGCCGACAACATGTGTGATTACGAAACATCTGATGATGAAACTCATTTTAGCGCAATGCCAGATGACTCGGATGAAGAAGAAACTTTTTTTTAGCACCACACCAAAGGGATACCTTTATGGAAAAATATTAAACTATACGATCAGATGAAAGATATTACTGTAGAAACATGCATTAGAGAGACAGTGGGAGACTATGCTGAGGAGAGAGGTGTGTGTGTCGAAAACCAGACCAGTCGTATTGATTTTATTTTATTTTTGCACAGCTGGCTTCAAATAAACCTTCTCTAGCAGTGAAGAGAAGTGGTCGTTTTCCCATTCTTTCGCACAAGATTACCCTCATGAGACAAGAGTGGCAGGAGAGACCAGGTACACTAGCATGTTTTAGATGCTCAGATAGGATGTTTATATATGTTTACAATATCCCACATTGCTCTGGTGAATCCTGGTGAAGCCGGGTGGCGGGGTAAGCCGTATTGCGTCATTTCCTGTTGTCGCTGTTGTGCTCCGTGGAGCTGTTTGGTGTTCGGACTCTCTTGAATTGATCTTCATTTCTCTGTGCTGAGACCTCTCTATGTTATTTTAACACACAAGCACACTAAAACACACATTTTGTGGTGGTGTACTTTACGTTTTGGGAACTCCTTGTGTTTCACACAGTTTTTCTTGGGTGGTAAGGTCTCGCTAGCTCAGTTAGCTTAGCTTCATTGCGGCTATGGCTACTCTTCTTTCTCGTGTCTCTAACTCTTCTCTTCTCTCTTGCTCTCTCTGTCAGATGTTTAGTTACTTCCCTGCCTCCTTTAGTGATAATGGCAACTGTAATAAATGTAATATTTTTGTAGCTTTGGAGGCGACGGTATCAGAATTAGAAGCACGGCTCCGCGCTGTTGAAAAACCGCAGATAGCCGAAGCCCATTAGCCAGCGCGGAGCCAACAAGGATAGAACCCCCTAGCTGTCCTCCGGTAGAGCCCGCGCAGCCAGGACCCCAGGCCGGCTGGGTGACTGTACGTAGGAAGCATAGTTCTAGGACCCAGCCCACGGGCCACCACCAACCGGTCCACGTTTCTAACAGATTTTCCCCGCTCAGCGACACACCCGCTGAGAAGCCGACCCTGGTAATTGGCAGCTCCATAGTCAGAAACGTGGCATTAGAGACACCATTGACCCATGTCAAATGTTTGCCAGGGGCCAGAACGGGCGACATCAAATCCTACCTGAAACTGCTGGCTAAAGATAAGCGTAAATACAGTAAGATTGTTATTCACGCTGGCGGTAATGACACCCGGTTACGTCAATCGGAGGTCACTAAAATGAGTGTTGCTTCGGTGTGTAAATTTGCCAAAACAATGTCAGACTCGGTAATCTTTTCTGGTCCCCTGCCTGATCGGACCAGTGACGACATGTTTAGCCGCATGCTGTCATTCCATCAATGGTTGTCTGGGTGGTGTCCTGCAAACAATGTGGGCTACATTGATAACTGGAGAACTTTTTGTGGAAAACCTGGTCTGATCCAGAGAGACGGTATCCATCCCACTTTGGATGGAACAGCTCTTCTTTCTAGGAATATGGCCGAATTTATTTGTCCTCCAAAACACTGACAACCCAGGGTCCAGACCAGGAAGCAGAGTCGTAGTTTAACCCACCTCTCTGCTGCTTCTATACTGTTACCCACCCTTTACCCTATAGAAACAGTGTCTTGCCCATGGCCAAAATTAAATGGATTAAAAGTTGAGACAACAAAAGCAAATTATGGAAATCTCATAAAAATAAATACAACGTTGACTGAACAGAAAAATAAATCTATTAAATTTGGTTTATTAAACATAAGATCTCTCTCCTCAAAGACTTTGTTAGTAAATGACTTGATTTGTGATAATCACATTGATTTCCTTTGTCTCACAGAAACCTGGTTGCAGCAGGAGGATTATGTCAGTATAAATGAGTCAACTCCTTCCAGTCATTTAAATTTTCACATTCCTAGAAATACTGGGCGAGGGGGAGGAGTTGCAACCATTTTCCGTTCTGATTTACTAATTAGTCCCAGACCAATTGATAGCTACAGTTCTTTTGAACATCTAACCCTTAATTTTCCTCATCCAAGTTGCAAAACATTGAGACCATTTTTGTTTGTGGTTTTGTATCGTCCACCAGGCCCTTACTCCCAATATTTGGATCAGATCTCACATTTTTTATCTGATTTAGTATTAAATACTGTTGGGGTCATTATAGTGGGGGACTTCAATATTCATGTAGATACTGAAAGTGATAGCCTTTAGTGCTATTTTAGACTCAATTGGCTTTACTCAAAAAGTACAGGGATTGACCCATTTGGGTAAACACACTTTGGACCTTGTACTGACATACGGTATTGAGTGTGAGGAAATAACAGTCCACCCACATAACCCGGTCCTGTCTGACCACTTCTTCATAACTTTTGAATTTACTTTAACTGATCATCTTAAATCTGAAAGAAAATTTCATTATAGTAGAGCTTTATCAGAAAATGATGTAACAATTTCTAAAGAATCTGTTCCATTCTTACTTTCATCAGTGTCTCAGGGTAACACAGTGGGTGGCAGCAATTCTATCTCTAACCCTTCAGAAATTTATGCTCTGGTTCGCAGCGTTGCTTCCTCATTGCGTTTGGCATTAGATAGTGTAGCCCCTTTAAAAAAGAAAGTGGCTAGCCATAGCAGGCTGACTCCTTGGTTTAACGCAGAGTTGCGTACTTTAAAGCAAAATACTAGGAAGTTGGAGAGAAAATGGCGCTCTATACACCTAGAGGATTCCTATTTAACCTGGAATAACAGTCTACTGCTGTATAAAAAGACCCTTCGACAAGCTAGAACAGCATATTTTTCATCATTAATAGAGGAGAATAAAAACAATCCTAGGTTTCTTTTTAGTACAGTTGCCAAACTTACACAGAGTCATAGCTCTGTTGAGCCAACTATTCCCCCAGCTCTTAGCAGTGATGATTTTATGGGATTCTTCATAAATAAAAATTATTTTATTAAAAATAAAATCATTGGCATCCTCCCAAGCATGATTACTTCTTCCTCAGTAAATGACGCAGTATCGGAAAGAACTGCAGAACCTCAGTTGTGCTTAGGCTGTTTTGATTTAGTCGAGCTTTCAGAATTATCAAAAATATTAGCCTCATCTAAACCTTCAACTTGTATGTTGGACCCAATCCCAACCAAATTATTTAAAGAAGTGTTCCATTTGTTTCCTGGCCCCATTTTGGATATGATGAATCTATTCTTAGTAAACGGATACGTACCACAGGAATTTAAAATAGCTGTAATTAAACCTTCACTCAAGAAACCATCCCTTGATCAAGATGACTTAGTGAATTACAGACCTATATCTAACCTTTCTTTCTTACCCAAAGTCCTTGAGAAAATTGTTGCTGATCAAGTCTGTGAACATCTAAACAGTAACAAGCTGTTTGAAGGGTTTCAGTCAGGTTTTAGAGCTCATCATAGCACTGAAACAGCACTGGTGAAGGTTACTAATGATATTCTCATGGCCTCAGATAATGGACTTGTGTCTGTTCTGGTTTTGTTAGATCTCAGTGCTGCTTTTGACACAGTCGATCATAATATTCTCTTAGAAAGGCTTGAACATGTTGCAGGGATCAAAGGAACAGCACTAGGCTGGTTTAAATAATATTTGTCTGATAGATTCCAGTTTGTTCATCTAAATGATAAATCTTCTTCACTCTCAAGGGTTACTTGTGGAGTTCCACAGGGTTCTGTGCTTGGACCAATTCTGTTCACCATATATATGCTCCCAATTGGTAGAATCATTAGACAGCATGGGATAAATTTCCACAGCTATGCCGATGATACACAACTATATTTATCCATAAATCCTGATGAACCCAGTCAGTTAGGTAGATTACAGGCATGTCTGGAAGACATAAAAACGGATGACCCTAAACTTTTTGCTTTTAAATTCTGACAAAACAGAAGTTGCTGTCTTTGGACCAGAAGTTCTTAAACAGAAACTGATTAGTCAATCACTTCATCTGGATGGCATTAAATTGGCCCCCAGTAATAACGTAAAGAACCTTGGCGTTATTTTTGACCAAGAGTTGACATTTAAATCCCATATTAAACAGGTTTCTATGATTTCTTTCTTTCACCTCCGGAATATTGCTAAAATTAGAAACATCCTGTCCAGGAGTGATGCTGAGAAACTAGTCCATGCATTTGTTACCTCAAGGCTGGACTACTGTAATTCTTTACTATCAGGAAGTACACAAAATGCCATTAAAAGCCTTCAGTTGATCCAAAATGCGGCAGCAAGAGTTCTGATGAATATTAAAAAGAGAGATCACATTTCTCCTGTTTTAGCTTCCCTTCATTGGCTCCCTGTTAAATCCAGAATAAAATTTAAGATCCTTCTTCTTACATACAAAGCCCTTAATAATCAAGCTCCATCATACATCAGAGATCTAATTGTTCCATATGTTCCTAACAGAGCCCTTCGCTCTCAGACTGCAGGTTTACTTGTAGTTCCTAGGATTTCTAAAAGTAGAATGGGAGGCAGATCTTTTAGTTATCAGGCTCCTCTCCTGTGGAACCAGCTCCCAGCTTTAGTCCGTGAGGCAGACACTCTGTTTACTTTTAAGGCCAGGCTTAAAACTTTCCTTTTTGATAAAGCTTATAGTTAGAGTGGCTAAGGTCATCCTGAGCTATCTCTGTAGTTATGCTGCTATAGGCTTAGACTGCTGGAGGACAGACTTACCTATTTTCTTCACTCTGCTCATTCTTTTTCTACTACTACTCTCCAGTTGTATTACAGTACATTCTGTTATTTCGACTGTTAACTTTGTTTTCTCTCAGTGTTTTTCTCTCCATAGAAGATATACCTGGTCTGGTATCCTGCTTGGCTGCAATGCCCTGTTGGACGGGGGGCATTGACTGGGATGATCCTCCCACTAACTGACCATCCACTGTGTCCTGTTATCAACTTTTTACTTTCTGTAAGATAGAAAGTTCTCTTATATCAGATCTTCTGTTCCTTCTGTGTTTCTGCTCTGTCTTCTCAAACCCCCAGACAGTCGTGGCAGATGGCCGCTCCTACTGAGCCTGGTTCTGTTGGAGGTTTATTCCTGTTAAAGGGGAGTTTTCCCTCTCCACCTTCGCTACATGCTTGCTCAGTATGAGGGATTGCTGAAGGATTGCTGTGGTTGGAGAGTCTGCCCAACCTCGCGCCAACGACTGACCCAATCTGCTGGGATTCCTTAAATAGGAAACTTTTTAACTGATTGGAATGTTTGTATAAATGTATTCAAATGACTTCTTGTTAAGTGCCTTGAGATGACATCTGTTGTCAATTGGCGCTATATAAATAAACTGAATTGAAATGAATTAAATGCGTTTTCTCAAAATGAGCTCTTTACCACACTCAGTAAATGATGTCTCAACACCAGTTTTACATATTTCAAACAGTTTTTAAAAAACCTTGCAGACAGACTATCGGCTTAAAATCTATTCGTGTAAGACTTTGTTTCAAAAACCCATGGGTTGGTTGTCACATTGCCTAGTACAGCTACACTAGACGGCACTGTGGTTGGATTTTGACATTAAATTTTTGGCTCATTAATGTGGTCAGTGGAGTACAGTGAGGCAAAAACAGGGTCCTGCAGATCACACCTGAACACAGTATCCGCACAGTAAAACATGATGGTGTCAGCATCATGCTGTGTAGATGCTCTTCTTTAGTACATAAATGGAAGCTGGTCAGAGAAGATGGGTAGATGAATGGAGCTAAATTCATGGATAATCCTGGAAGAAAACCTGTTAGTGGCTGCAGATGAGACGTGCTGATATGTGCACTACATCCAATTGTTCATTGCAGTCATGTCCTTTTCTGTTTTGTGGTAGAACAAAACCGCACATTGATGTAGAACCACAGTACCATGGGCGCCGTTTTGTGTTTGTTGTACAATGTACATTATTGCAAAGCCCCTTTTTGGTAATCTATGGTCCAGTTGGTATCCTGACATTTTGTGAAGCATTGGCAGAGATAAATGGGTTTTTTGGTTAAAGATAAGGGAATGTTGAAATCTCAAGCTAAGCCTGCCAATACAAATGTTACTACCATACAATTTATGAGCCGTTAAGCTAGACAGAGATGAGCTAAAACTAGCTAGGCTGACTATATGTTAAAAAGCAGTCCAGCTGTGAATATTAAAAAGGTATTTAGGTTAAAAAGAGGAATAAATAGATAAAAAACTAAAAGGTACTAAAACCGGGTAACTCATCTATCGTGAATTTGTCAAGGTAAAAAGGTAATTGTGATAAAAGTAATTTAAAAGTTACTGTACATGAGGGACAATTTATTGTATATTTTGCTTTTAAGCAACAGTGGTTAAGCTGTACATTTATGATACATGTGGTTGTATTAATAAATATGTCAGAAGCGAGGCATTGAGAAACTTCACCTGTCACCTTTCTCATTCATTTCCCTGTTTTACAGGAACATTTAATCTGCCCAACCGGCCCAAACCCTGGGTCGGTTACGATAACTTAAGTTAGTCCAAAAAATCCAAGGAAGTTTTAAGCTTCAACATAATCTTTGGAGTCATCAGTACTTAAGTCTGTAAGTTGCGTTTCATTACAATCATTGAAAGTTCATCCAACAGCAATGCTTTTGTTGTGAAATGTGGGAAATTCAACTTCCATATGTGTTTTCCAAGTGTAAAAAAGACAACTTCCTCTTTTTGGCATGTAAAATAATTTTCAGCTGTGAAAACTTGAACAACTAAGTTTGACATATATGTGACATTAATTTAAAGGAGTCATGACCTGTAATTTTCACTTTTCCATGAAAAAAGGTATGTTATGATTGCCTAACGATTATACACTGCCCGGGAAGCCGATATTTAAAAGTGAAGCGTTTGTTTACCCCTGGGTTCGTCCACCAGCCCACGTGCACGCGCACTCAAATACGTGGTTTTAATTTCTGGCCGACTTGACGTCAAGTCGGCGCAGGATATATCATATATAGACATCGCAGACCTACCTATGCTGTGGGAAGCCCGCCCTCCTTCTCTCCTCTCTCCCCCTCGCTCCTCTCTCCCTCATATTCAGTCGAGCGCCGCCATTACTGAATTCTAGTGATGGGAATTCCAGCTCTTTTTGGAGAGCTAGTTCTTTTGGCTTGACTCACCATAAAGAGCCGGCTCTTTCGGCTCCAAAGATTTTCTGTTGCTTAAAGTGTATTTATTACCAAAATTAATGCAAAACGATGTGTACCAAAACAAGCAGGGGGGAACGAAAAAATAAAAAACACAGCTCCCAATGACGAGCCGGATCCCATCGTTCACTTCAAAGAGTTAGCTCTTAGAGCCGGTTCGTTCGCGACCGACACATCACCGATTCGAAGAACGAACTCCACCGTGAAAGATGCAGAAAGTTTCTTCACGCAATGATGCATGAAGAAGACATATTCGTGTCAGCCTTTGATTTTAATCAGCTAAATCAGCCAAAACCATTTCTACCAGAAACGTAGTGCACACATGAGTTGCTCTGTTGTTGACTGCCAGAATCCAGATGGAGATATTTTTTCAATTTCTTTACGCCGGAATCCTTTACGAATTTGGGACAATATCAGGGGAAGTTGGAATCGAAGCTCCGTTTGGAAAAAGGGGCCATTCCAACAATCAGAGACTTGCCTGCAATTGAAACGGTAAGGCTGTGTTTTTATTGCTCTGCTGTGTGTAACAAACAGCAGCTAACTGCTAATGTGGCTATTGTATGCTAGCGGGAGTAGTAGATATGGGTTAGATATGCTGAAGCGTTACCTGCGGTGTCAACCCCCCTCCTTCCTGCCACCAATCAACGCGCCCCTCATTTGCATTATTACAATGCCCGTCCACGACAGCCAAAGTATCTCATCAGATCTCGCGAGACAATGATGCCTTTTTTTAAAAAATTTTTTTTAGAAGGGCCTGAAAGACTACAATAGAGCGTGGGTATCCAAAATAATACTAGGTTATGACTCCTTTAAGTCAAACTGAAAATCTGAGGTAGTTGTAAACTGTAAAATTATTTACTGTGTTGTCAGTACTTGTATCTCTATTTTTTAGAGCATTGCAAAAATTAGGAAGTTGTGCTAACTTTCATACTTTTGCTGTGAAATGTGGAAAAACCAACTTTTGTGATTGGCTTTAGAATCAAAGGCCAAGTGTATTCTTTGGACAAGGAGCCCGCAGAGGTAGGTTTTACTCTTATTTAATTACATTAAATGGTTTTGCAATCTACTATGAACATAAATCATTGAATTTTAGTGTAAAAACACAGAAAACAACTTTTAACAGCAGAATATGAGCTTTTTTTATGTGACTACAACTCATGGTTAAGTTACCATTGAAAATCTATGGGTGAGTGTGGCTTGGCGGGTAAAGTAGCTGGCTCGTAATCAGTGGATGGTAGGTGCAATTCCAGCTTCTGCCTATCATATGTTGCTCTGCTATGCACAAAGTTGCCTATTGTATTAGGGGCTGTTTACACGACAACGTTTTTCAGCAAAACGGAGGATTTTCTCTCCGATTCGGCCTCTCGTTTACACGACAACGGGAAAACGGGGGGGCGAAAACGCAGCTTTTGGGAAACGGCTTCCAGAGTGGAAAGTTTTGAAAACGCTGAGGGATTCGTTGTCGTGTAAACGCAAGCCGGAGACTTTTGAAAACGATGACGTCACTGCCAGCCACCTACGGACATGTTACACTTGCTACTCTGACTTTCTACAGAAAAACAACAACAATGGCGGATCCAGGTATGCGCGTATTGCTGATGCAGCTTCTGAAGTTATTTGGTCGCATACAGTACGTGCGTCAAATAATCGATATGCCTTTATTTGAGCGGAGAACTACAAGAAGACCGCCATTGTTAGGTATCATGAAATGTTTCTTTTCCGGGTTGTGAGGGGGAAACCTTGGAACACTGCATACACAGGGCAGACTGCCATCTAAAGGCCAGGCATATGTACTACATCGTTTTCCATCGTGCGCCCTGTTGTGTAAACGCAGCGCGTTTTCACGCGCGTATTCAAAGAAAAACGGACACGTTGTCGTGTAAACAGCCCCTTAGTGCATAAATGTGTGTGAGTGTAAAGTGCTTTGAGTGGTCGGTATGGCTTGAAAAGTTCCGACCATTAATCAGGATTTATAATAGTTAGAATCTATATGTTTAACCTATAACTGAATTAGAGAAATTTGAGATTCATAGTTTGTACAACATAAAATTTGAAGTCATTGCTACTTTAACCTGGTTAAGAAAAACTCAGGATTCAAAGTTCTTAGAGCCTGAAATTTGAAGTCTCTACAACTTATAGTTGAGTTAGAAAAGCATTAAAAATCCAAGGTGGGCAGACTGAACAGGAAAGTTCAAGTTTAACTCTCTAACTTAAAATTCTACTGAGGTTTGCTGCGTTGAAATTTTTAGTTCTGCTAACGTTTCTCTTTGTTTTTACAATCTTTGCATACTGCTAAGACAGACATCTTTTTGGTAAAGGACTGCAATGAGTCTGAAGCCAAAAAGATTCATGCATGTAAAATTCTTTACATTTCTGCTTTAATTATTTAATTTAAATTTATCTATCAACTATCTCCTAATTCCTACTTCCAGCAAAATAACTCACTCTAACAGGTAATGATTAATAGTTATTCATAGCTGAAACAAAGCTATGATATGCTCACAACACCAGTCTTCTACAAAGTTAAAGAAAATGCCTGTTTTCCAAGGAAAGCTGACATGCTAATGGGCCTCTCATTCATCTTCCTCAGAATTTTTTTTCAATGGATTTTGTCTCAATTATACATTTAAAGATTCATTTCATTAGCTCTTTCATTGACTGTGTACGCTGCCTGCAGGGTCTCTGTCAACAGGGATTGTCTTATTAAGAACTCCTCATCCAAAGCACTTCAAGTGTCTGCTCTTAATTCCCCAGAGTTAGGTCAGCATGCCCCATGAGGACAGATGCATCATCTCTCATTTCCAAAATAAGACACTAACACCCACCTTATTGTTTCTGTGTGGTTTCATGTCATGACTGTCAAAGGGAAAAACGTCGAAAAGTGTGGGTGAAATCAGTGCAGCTTGCATGTGAGAACAAGAGTGGGGTCTGTTTGTGGAGCCAGCTATTTGAGCTTTAAGGAGTAAGACTAGACACAGGTAGAACTTTGTTGGAGTATGTTGTTCCCCCTGTTCCAGATGGGAGGATATTAACAAAAGAGCAGTCTCTTTCCCTAATTAAGGTAATGGAGTGGGATAAAGCTGGTGATTAAAGAGATGGGCAGTGACACGTAGAAAGGCCTCTGGGGGGTTTAGGGAGTCTGCAGAGGAGTGAGAGAGGTGAGGATTTCAGCTCTTGATTGGCATGAGAAGGGATGATAAACGCCCCGGCGTGCTCCGTCAAATCCATTAGTTAATAGCTCCGGTCTGAGGAACACTCAAGGACGAGCACTGTGATTCATGTTAGACAATATTACAGCGAAGAAAGTTACTCAGAGGCAACACCTGCGAATCAAGTTGGAAGATCTGCTGCTCATTAGAGAGAAGCCGCCAGTTACAGATGAGATGTCTCTTAGGAGGACAAAGTCAAAGTGGTGAGTGAATACTAATATAGACAACTCTGCTTTAGGATTTCTCTTTACTCTAATTTAATCCTGGTCTTATTTGACTCTCAGCTAAGATTTACACAATCATTGAACCTGCAATAGGAGCATACACATCCCATTAAATATGTTCTTGATTACAAAAAAATATTTACATATCAGTGACTAATATTTTATCTATAAGAAATACATTGATTTATATGTACAGTACAAACAACAATCTGTTTAAAATTCGAAGAAAAACATTAGGACGCCCTGCCTCCTAGTCTGTAGTGTTAACCACTTTGGCTGAATTACCTTCAGTGACATGCTGCTTGGCGCTATCATCTCTGGTATGTTCAGCCTGTTTCAAGTTCACTCCACAGAATCTAAATAAGTTCAAGATTTGGGTTTCGACTAGCCCCAGGACTTTCCACTTCACAATTCTCCACTAATACTTGGTGGACTTACTGGTATATTTTGCGTCATTGTCATGCTGCAGAGTCCAGTTATATATTAGCTTTCAGTTGTTTTTTTACAGGTCTCACATTTTCTTCAACCTTCAGTTGATACAAGGCAGAATTTGTGTTCACTTCTATAATAGTGACGTGGCCAGGTCCTGCTACAGCAAAGAATCCTTCAACCACACCACCTCCAAGGGGGGAAATTGTCTCTACTTCAACTTGGATTTGTCTCTACTTTAGCATCTTGCATTTGGCTTCAGGGTGACTTGCTTGAACAACCAAAATGTTAGCAAAATCCCTTATCAAAAGCCCTTACCAGATTCATTAGGTACTCCAATCTTTTCTACGAAGGCCTCAAACAGATCTTTAAATCTTAGCATGGTGTTCAGACTCATTTTAAAAGTCAGCAGCTCCAAGCTAAATGTTTGAGCTTCAAATTGGAAAAGCCTCCTTCAAAATCTTGAGTAATCATGGCCTTGTGTTTAATTAATGTGATACACCTGTGTGTGATTTTAGTCATTTTAAATGTAAATAAATGTTGGGCTGTCCTGATTTATTACTGAACAGCATTTTATTACATGTTCCTGAAAATTGTTTTTGTACAGTCATCATTATTGTCCATTTATCCAACTGTCCATCCTTTACCTGCTGCCTATCCAAGATCAGTTGATGTACCATGACCAAGGGCATCGATTTGTTTTTAGATCATAAATCTCCAAGGTGCTGACATTTCCTGTATAGTGTTGCATTGAGTACGGTGTCCAGGTCTTAGTTAATGCTCTCATTGGAATCAGGTTTTTTTATTGATTTATTGTGTCCTAAACTCTGTGCGTATAGTTGAATATGACACGTCTGCATCAAGTGGTCCGTGGTGTGAATTGTAAACTTTCAAAATGACGGACGGCATTTAGATTTTTGAATAACGCGCAGCTGATATTCATTTAACGCAGAGATTGCTGTACAGCAACGAAATATTGTACACAGTCCCTGGCTTTACCTGTACTCTGTTTCTGAATCGCAAATTCAGCCGCAGAATAGTCTCTCTCGCTGGCAGCACTGGAGGCCTAGATAGCGAGAATATTCCACTTTCAGTGCTAAGTTGGGGGAATATTCTGGCATAAGCGTCTCTCTCTACAAACACAATATATCAACACAATTCTGTCATATCTTGTATATAAGAACCCAAATGCAACAATGTTAGGAAAACGATTTAATTCAATCAAGGAACAAAATAATTTAAAAGGTAGCATGGGAGAACACAAAAATACTGAGAATGGGGAATAGAAAGTAATGACCACATTACAGCAAGTTGTGGCTGACTGAGCATTGCTTAAATATACTGAGGAGGTGTGAAAGTGGCAGGGAGATATACATATAACATATGTATACAGATATACATATATATATATATATATATATATATATATATATATATATATATATATATATATATATATATATATATATATATATATATATATATATAAAGCTTATTGTTAGTACATTCTGCTATTTCCACTGTTAACTTTGTTTTCTCTCAGTGTTTTTCTCTCCATAGAAGATATACCTGGTCTGGTATCCTGCTTGGCTGCAATGCCCTGTTGGACGGGGGGCATCAACTGGGATGGTGCTCCCAGTGGCTGAACATCCACTGTGTCCTGTTATCAACTTTTACTTTCTGTAACATAGAAAGTTCTCTTATATCTGATTTTCTGTTCCTTCTCTGTCTCTGCTCTGTCTTCTAAAACCCCCAGACGGTCGTGGCAGATGGCCGCTCCTACTGAGCCTGGTTCTGTTGGAGGTTTCTTCCTGTTAAAGGGGAGTTTTTCCTCTCCACCGTCGCTACATGCTTGCTCAGTATGAGGGATTGCTGAAGGATTGCTGTGGTTGGAAAGTCTGCATCAACGGGGCCCAACCTCACACCAATTACTGACGCAATCTGCTGGGATTCCTTAAATAGGAAACTTTTTAACTGATTGGAATGTTTGTATAAATGTATTGAAATGACTTCTTGTTAAGTGCCTTAAGATGACATCTGAATTGAATTGAAAATTGAATATATATATATATATATGAACATTGGATGCTCCTTTGCGGATGGAATGTATGAAGTTGAGCTCAGGGGAAATGCCTGAATGGAACAGAATTTGGCGAAAGTGAGTGTTAAACCAGAACCTGGTAGCGAGGCTAGCGGATTCTGTGATGAAAAGTACATCAAATAGTGAGGCATAGCGGCTAATCGGGACCTAACATAATTAGACATAGGTCTGTAAGGGCTGATGATGGAGCCTAAGCAGAATAGGTGGATTTGAATGGATATGCCAAGCTGGTCGGTTTTACTTCTGTGGAGGGTGAAGATAAGGGTGCCCTGGCTGTGGATTGAGATGTCTGAGAGACAGGAAAGAATTGAAGGGTCATGTCTAGATGAGGATGGGGCGAATTCAAAGCAGAGCAGGAAGCCGAAGTAAGCCAGCAGGAACTTGGACTCGAGTTCCAAGTCGATGGAAGGAGATGAGTAGCCAGAGCGAAGCGTGTGGATACAACGGCTAAGAAGGTCGGAGGTAAGTGGTAAGCAGTGGATAACCGTAGATGGTTCTTGTTATTTAAGACCTTAGGCAGTGTCATCGCCTGGCCTGGGTATTCCCGGCTCTCACCCCAAACTTTCTCATCAAGCCAAAAAAAATTTTTTCACCCCAGAAGGAATACGTTTACATTAACTGAGCTGCCCTATGACAACGAAGAAGGCAGTTTTGTAATTTCCTGGCTTCGGTGAATGCAACACAGGCACGACCATATTACCGATCAGAGAGGAGGAACATGAGCAGGAACATGAGCAGCATGAAGCAGGAACTGACGTTGGGTTGACACAAGGGTGAGTCTGCGGATGAACTGCATGATTGAAGAGCGTGACCATGCTTTGTTTAAAATAGCTACAACAGCAGCATTAGTGGAGAGGATGAGAATGGAGTGTTGAGGCCATTCTTGCCCCCAAAGAAGGCCAGCGACCACTATGGGATAAAGCTCATGGAGAGCAGAGGAAGCAGACTGGAGCTGCAGAGAATCGAACTCCGAGGGCCAGTCTGACACAAACCACCTCCCACCGTAGTAGCCACTGAAGCCTGCGAAAGGTGCCGCGTCTGTAGAGCTGGATCTCATCTGGATGGGAGATGAAATCATTAAAGAAAGAAATACCATTCCACAAAGACAGAAAATCGCACAAAAGCCGCACTTCCATCCAATGTGGCTTGTCAATGATGAGGCTGTGGAAAGACGGAATGATGGTGGTGGTGGACAGAAGGTGGGATATGAAGGATGGTCCCTGGGGATGATGAAAATGGCATAGTTGAGATGACCCAGAAGTGACAGGAGCTGTTACTTAGAGCACGAATCCATACAGATACGGTGAACCTTACAGCGGCAATTATGCCTGAAAAGAGGATGAAGCAAAGGTAATGCCCAGGAACTTCAGAGAAGTAAGGGGACATACTGGCTTCCCCTCAGGAAGAGGGATGCAGATGTCAGAGAAGGCCTCAGTTAGGGTGCGGGGGCCTAAACAAAAAGGAGACGAAGCGGGGGTGATGACCAAAAAGTCATCCAGGAGGTGGAGGACGTAAGGTAGACTGTAGGTATTGAACAAAACCCAGCACGAGGATTCAGAAAGGGAATCAAATATCCTGGGATGACCTCTGCAGCCAAATGTAAGCCGGACAGCAAAGTAGTAAGGCAGGACCTGAAAGGCGCTGGTGATGTCCTCCTTAGAGATCTATGCGCCCTGATCCGACATACTGCATAGAAAAGATGGGGATGAGGCTGTGTGGAACCATAGCGTGCTTACAGGTGAAAAATCAGCTGCTTCTTTCCAGAGTACTTTCGGGTAGCAATGCACAAGGGGCTGACCCGGAAGACTGGAAAAGGAGGGTTGATAAAAGAACCAATCATGAATCCCTCCTCGACCTCCTTAAGGAGGAAAGAATCGACTGTCAGGCCTAGAAAGTCAGACCGCAAATCGGCGCAGTGGCTGACTGGTGGAGGACCGAGAGAGAATCGCTAGGACAGCATGCTGAGTAGCTAAAGCGGCAGGTGCAGCATAGGAAGCGGGGGGGGCTGGAACCGCACCTGAAAAAAGGAAAGAAGGGAGGGTAAAAGGAGGGATGAGGAGACTTCTCTTCTTCTCCCTCGTGTTACCATTCCACCCCCTGCTCTCTGTCTCATGTCCTATCTGGAGCACCTGTCTGCACTCTTCTTGGAAAGCAACTATGGCTCTGGTCAGCTGGTCTCTGAATGCAATTGATCAAATTTTTTCAACCCAAAAACTGGGGAAGGGGGAACCCGCCAGGATCAGGATATATGATGGATTCCTGGAGTAAGTGGAAGATCGTATGTCTGTCGATGATGTCAGTGGAGGACGTGGAAGATATCTACATAATTGGATTTATGATAATCGGGTTTCTGCTGTTTGGCTTGGGTAGATTCCTGATGTATCGCAAAGAGAAGAAGCGGTCGGAAGTAATTGGAAAGCTTTTGTAGCTTCAAGAAGGATTATGCCGTGCTGTAAACACTCAGACTAATGCGCTGAACGAGCATAACCGCAAACTGGATGTGGTGGTTGGACTCGTACGCGAGGTGGGAAACAACTTGGAGAAGATTCTTAGCCGGGCTGATGGAAACTGAGCCATTATTCGGATGTTTGGAGTCCCAGGGTGCTAGTCTCCTGCCAACTCTTCGGACAGTGAAATACTGGGCGCGCTCGGGATGGGTGCGACCACTTTTCTCTGTGCGGAGGGTTCCCGAACCTCCACCCCATCCCATTTGTTTTCTCATATGTGATAACATATATATGCGCTTGTATGTTCTGCAGTGCTTTTTTCAGCACCCCGGCTAGGTTCCCTGTAGGGGGCTGGGCAGAGTTGCACTTTTTTTTTTTCTGTTCATGTATGTATGTACACGGGGAGAAGGTGCAGCTTGCATGGACAGGGAGTAAAAACACTGGCCATAAAGAAAGCAAAATCAGAAAATAAGGGAGCAGGGACTGGGTGGACATGAAAGCTGGTTCCACCATGGGGAGTTGTGGGCGCCGGGCCGGAGACAGCATGTGGGGAAGGATCTGCCCAAAGACGAAGCTGGGAAAAGAAGCCTAAAAAGGCAGGATTTATTGGCCGAGCAGCTGAAAGGGATGCCTCTATCCCGGAACACGCGCAGGGGCCATGCTACGGTCGAGCCAGTCATGTTTGGGTGGCCTGAAGCAGCAACGGGAGAGCCCCGATCTTGAGGCGAGGCCCTGGGGCGAAGCGAGGAAGCTTGGCATGTGTGGGGAGGAGAGGGAGGAGGGAGAGTCCGGACTGAGCGGAGTGAAGCAGGAATGCTTTGAGGCGAGGCCTCAAGGCGTAGCAAGAAAGCCCGGGGCAGGGAGGGAGGTGAAGGAGGAGGAAGAAGCTGGCCCAGGTGATTGCAAGGACGATACAAGACGTGGAAGCTGAAGGCGGGGGGGAAGAGATCCGTCCGAGAGAGCCGGAACGGGGCAGCTGCAGCCAAGGAAGACGAGAGCCGGACACTGCATGAAACCTGATGCACCACGGGTGACAGCCGGGAAGATGTCCATGTCAAGAGACTGGAATGAACACTGGAGATAAGGTGTAAGCACACGCAAGCACAAAGGGTGCAAAAACGAAAGAGACAGACGAGGACTTAATTTATCCACTTTTAAATTCTGACAAGACAGAAGTTGTCGCATTTGGACCAGAAGAAGAAGCAGAAGAAACTGCTTAGGCAAGACAATTTTATTTGTATAGCTCACTTATAAGAATAGGGTAATTCAAGGTGCTTTACATGATTTGGTGATTTAAAAAAAAAGAGAAACCAAAAAAGAAAAAACAGAATATAACATTGGAAATTAAAAGTCAATAAAGCAAGAGAAACATCAGTAAAGCAAGAGAGCATGAACACATTTCATACATATGACATCAATCATTTACTCAAAGGCAAATTTAAACAGATGAGTTTTTAGTCTCGATTTAAAGCAGTTCAGAGTTTCAGCAGATCTGCACTCGTCAGGAAGTCTGTTCAAGATAAGGGGAGCATAGAAACTGAAAGCTGCTTCTCCATGTTTGGTTCTGAGTCTAGGGATGTTTAGTAGGCTAGAGTTGGAGGACCTGAGTGGTCTTGGTGGTTGGTACGGTGACAACAAGTCTTCAACATATTTTGGTGCTGAGCCAAGTAATGATTTATAAACTAGTAGGAGTATTTTGAAATCTATTCTCTGAGCTACAGGGAGCCAGTGTAAGGACTGTAGAACTGGCTTGATGTGCTCTACTTTCCTGGTTCTAGTGAGGAACACGAGCAGCAGCGTTCTGGATCAGCTGCAGCAGTTTGATTGACTTTTTAGGGAGACATGTGAGGACGCTGTTGCAGTAATCAATCTGACTAAAGATAAACACATGGATGAGTTTTTCCAGGTCCTGTTGTGACAGTCCTTTAATTATAGAAATGTTCTTCAGGTGATAGAAGGCTGACCTTGTTATTGCCTTTGTTTAACCTTGGAGGTTCAGGTCTGAGTCCATTACTACACCTAGATTTCGGGCCTGTTCAGTAGTTTCTACCTGTATTATTTGAAGCTGTGTGCTGACTCTTGATGGTTCCTCTTTAGGTTCAAAAATAATTACTTCAGTTTCGTTTCTGTTCAGCTGGAGAAAGTTATGGCACATCCATCCATTTATTTGGTCTACCACAGTCTGCATTTATGCAGATGTCACAGAATACTTTGAAGAGGGCAGTCTCATCGGCCTGTAACATGTTGTCCAGATTCTTCTTTTTTAGTATTTGAACTAGATCAGACACAATGACAGGAAGAACTTTCTTTAGAAAAGCTGTGGGTAGGATATCAAGGCTGCAAGAGGAGGACCTTAATTGGATGATGATTTTTTCAACGTGTTTTTGGTTTAATTCATGGAATTTATGAATAGTAAATCACTTCATCTCGATGGTATTAAATTGTCTGGTGTCGGCTTCCTACCATAATATGCTCTGCAACTCACTTTCTACTCAGAGAGGTGGGGGCGCCGAACTCCAAAACCCCGGCGGGAACTGTTTCAAAATAAGACCCAGAACTGAGAGACAGAGAGCAAAACAACACACACAAACAGATATCTGTTTCACAGTGGACGCACCTGCAGATGGGAGCCAGAAAAGATCTGACTCGCTTCTCTACAAGGGTGTACCATTTTTATTACAGAAGAACAAAGAACATATCACATGATTCCTCTCTCCTCCTTCTACATCTTGACAGGTCATACATTTTCTCCAGGTCTCCTGACCGTACCATGAACTAGAGTTATAACCGATCCTCCCTGCTTTCAGTTCATATCTTTACGCAAGAGTTTATTTACTTAAAACCTTAACCCCATAAAATACTGGTAAAGAGTCATGTTTTACTACCCTGAATAATATAAACAGGCCTATTACTTCTAAACGCTTAAAAAAGATATAGTTAAAACATATGTACTGCATAATAAAAAATAGCCCCAAAAAAGTAGAATACAACAAATCCCTCTTTCAATCTATTTTCAAATAGATTGATCACTCCTCTGTACTTCTCCTTCAGGCTCCATGTGAAGGAGTAACAGATATTGATCTTGCATATTATCACCAACAGCTTTTTCAATACACTTTGTGAGCAATGAACGTATACAAGGAATACAACAACATCCACATAACACCATAGTTGACACAAATACTGCTAAAGAAACCATTATAGACATTGCCAGAGTCTTCCATTTACCAAACATATTATTTAACAAATCGTCCCTCTTTCTAACATGATTATTCAAAATGAGAAGAGTGTCTGTTTTTTTTTCTTTATCTTTACCTTTAAGCAATATTTTTTTTCTAATTTATTATTATTGTTTTTTATGTTTTAACCTAATTCTCAATATTCTTTTAGTAAAAAGCAAATTCTAGCAATTGTCACCAACCCCAAAAGCATCCTACAAAAACCACATCATAATGAAAAAAGAATAAGTAAAACAAAAATTAGTCAACCTGATTATACTTTAAACACCCCTTAAAATATTTTAGCTTATTACTAAAAAGTTTTATGAAACCGTAAAAACTGAATATTAAGAAAAAATCCTACAAATTAACTACTTAAAAATTCTTTGACACCCTCTTAGGCAGTGTCTAACAATCTGCACCTGTAAATAAAAATTGGTTAAACAACCTGTAAAATACAAGAAAAATGATTAATAAGTGTTCAGTCTTTATTATTTTGTTCTCTAGTCTTCGCTCTTGTTTATTTCTCTGGCAGCAGGCGGCTACCAGAGTGATGAAATGATTCAGTACAGTGGACTCTTTATTTTTCCCAATGTTACTGTCTTTTATGCAGATCGCCCTCACTGAAATGACAGTTACTTCATTAACTGAACATTTCCCCCAATAAACACAAATGCACAGACAGGCCCCGCCTCCAATAGCTTCCCCCACCGATTGTGAGGTGGTCAAAACCTGCTGTGAAATGTGTTTGATTTCTTGCGATCTTTTCTCTTCGGTATAATCCCTCTTCGAGAAAAGCAAGTCCAAATTGCTTATCTCGCCCAATTTTTTGCACATATAGATTACACTGGATGATTACAGCAACTTCAACCAATCTTCTGGGTGGGCCAGGCCCCGCCTCCTGGCTTCGGCAGTCGACTACGGCCTAGTCAGAACCGACACCACCCACTGCAAAGAGATTCTCCCAGGTCAGCAGAGAGCTGCTGCAGCGTGAGGGACAGGAGGGGGGTCGGGGGCCGGAGCACACTGAGACCAGTGAAACCAAGTAGAACCCTTTCCCCGCAGCTGGACAGCATGGGTTGTACGAGCAGCAACCTGGAACGGGCCAGACCACCTTGGCTCCTGCCACTTTCTTTTATACACCCTTAGCCAAACACGCCCAGCCTCGGAAGGAGACACCGCAGGTCCCTGCACGTCACGGGGAGCCGGAAGGAAGGAGGAGACCAGGCCCTTCAGATGCTGATGATCACTGCGAGGGTCCGGGTCAGGGTGCGGTGAAACCTGTGGTTCTCTGCCAGCTTTAACTTTAAAGTTGAATTAGACCGCTCGATGACGCCCTGGGATTGCGGATGGTAAACAGTACCGAACTTTTGGTTTATTCCCATCTGTTCCTCAACCTGTCGGAGATGTTTATTTTCTAAATGTGTGCCATTGTCAGACCTGATCCTAGTCGGAAAGCCATGGCACGGAATCCAGTGGTTAATCAAAGATTTCACCACTTTCTGAGCATCCTCCCGTCTAGCAGGAAAAACTGAAACCCACGAGGTCAGTGGATCAATCATCACTAACAGGTAACGGAAACCTCTAACAGGGGTCACCATATCTGTATAATCGATAACGACCTCCTCGCCAGGCCTGCACAAGTCCTGGAAGGCGCCCATTTCTGGCTTGATAGTAGGCTTAGGATTAAATTGACCACACACCACACATTCACTCAAAAAACGCTTAATTAAATGTGGCAGGAAGGGATGCCACCAAAAACAAAGATTACGTTTCATCTGAGTGTATGACACATGTGCCGCACCATGAGCCTCCTGAAAAAGGGTGGGTTTTAACGCGGCAGGTAAAACCAAACGGCCATCAGGCCCACGCCAAAAGCCATCAGAAAAAATCGCACCTCTATCCTTCCACACAGTTATCTCCTGCGACGCAGCAGCCTGCTGTGCCAACTTTACTTCCTCAGCAAAACTGTCTGACATTTCCTGTGCTGACGTGACAATCAGCTGCGTGTGGATATGTGACAGGTAACCTGCTGCTCCTTTCGCCGCCAAATCTGCTGCACTATTTCCCCACGCGTCAACAGTGTCAGCCTTGCTGTGACCCTTACACTTAAGAACAGCGAGGTTAGCTGGTAACTGTACAACATCCAAAAGCTCCATAATATCTGCATGATGGTGTACAGGCTTACCAGTAGCAGTAACAAAACCTGGCCTTTTCCACTGTGGTAATTCATAATGTATAACAGAAAACCCGTAGTTCGAATCAGTGTAAATCCTGACGTCTTTATCTCTTCCCCATTTGCATGCTTCAATAAGAGCCCTTATCTCAGCACGCTGTGCGCTCTGCTTGCCGTCCAGCTTCCCTGAAACGACAGTCTGTAGTGAATCCCCATTTTGCTCAACAACTGCAAAACCTGATCTCAACTGGCCCTGTCCATCTCTAAAACAACAACCATCTGTATAGAGCACAAAATCTGTAGGTAAGGGATCAGACCGTAAATCAGGACGTATTTTTTGAGCAACAGAATTCATCCTGACACAGTCATGCTGCTCCCCAGAGGCGGTGATTTGGTCAGCCATGTTTATTCCTTCATGCGTAAAAATAATGTTTGGTGCCTCCAAAACTCTGCTAATCCGCTGCTGACGCAAAGTAGAAAAAGTAAACGTCTCAGAATTAACCAATGCCATGACTCCATGAGATGTCAAAATATTAAGTGGATAACCCTTGACAATGTGTGATGTTTTTTCCACTAGATGTGCAATTCCTGCTGCATGTCTCGTGCAAGGCGGCTGTCTCATTTCAATAGCTTGCAGCTTTATGCTAAGATACATAAGAATGTGTCTCTGACCACCTTTTTTCTGAAACAAAATCCCATTAACCACCCCATCTGTTTCTGATGTGTTAAGAAAAAATGGACATGTATAGTCAGGAGTGGCTAAATCAGCTGCTTGTGCTAGAGCCTGTTTCAACTTAATAAATGCCTCCTCAGCTGGTATGTCCCATTCTAATTTAGCATGCAGATTTTTCATACCATGAGCATTTACAAGAGCCCTGAGTGGTGTGGTAAGGTTTGTGTAATTAGGCACATAATGTCTGGAAGAATTTGTCAGTCCCAGAAATGACAGCATTGATTTAACAGTGAGAGGTTTAGAATGGGCCAAAATAGCATTCTTGTGGGTGTCCGTCAGTCCAGCGCCTTGAGCGGTCACCCTTCGCCCCAGGAACTGGACTTCCTGCCTGACCAACTGAAGCTTATCGCGGGAGACTTTGAATCCCTCTTTTCCCAAATGTTGCAACACAACTAGAGTAGCTTCTATGCACGTTTCAACAGTAGAGGATGCTAAAAGTAAATCGTCCACATATTGGGTCAGTACACAGCCTGGAGGGAGCTGTACAGTGCTTAATGACTGCTTCAACACCTGATTAAAAATACCTGGAGATAAAGCAAAACCCTGCGGAAGCCTACTATAACGTAGCTTCCTGCCATGGAATGTAAATGAAAAAATATCCCTGACAGAAGGATGGAGCGGTAAACAGAAAAATGCATTAGCCAAATCTATGCAGGTAACCCATTTTAAATCAGGAGTCAGGGATGCCAGAGCTGTATACGGATTCGGTGTAGAAATGGGAGGGGTTCTAAGGGCCTCATTGATAGCACGCAAATCATGTGCCATTCTGTATTTACCAGTACCTTGTTTTTCCACAGGAAGAATAGGGGTGTTATATGAAGAGTTTGATGGTTCTAAAACTCCAACTTCAAGTAAGCCTGCAATAGTGTCTGCAATACCTTCCTCAGCCTGAGGTTTATGTGGATACTGCGAACACCAGATTGGATCAGAATGTTTCATCTCAAATGTGATGGGTGTGGTTTGCACTAGACCGACATCAGTGGGACCATCTGACCACAAAGAGTCAGGCACGACCTTTAAGGCCTCCACTGCATCAGGATGATCTGTTTTTTCTCTGCCATGATTTCTAGAAAGCTGCAAATGTTCCAGAATGGTAGTATCTGAGAGCTGCGTGTCTATTTTGTACATCTGAGTAGAAGGAGAAAAAGAGACTGAAGGTCTGGGTAGGAACCCAATCCTTTAATTCAACTCCCCTTTTAACCATTCCCCCCAAATCTTTAGCTTGATGTTTCGGATGCAACAAAAGCGATATGTGTGGAAGCGCTTCAGCTTCCATCATATACCATTTATGCTGCTCTGAAGTCAGATCAGCATACAGTGCAACACCCTCCTTCCCCACAAAGTATGGACCCGAAGCCACAGACCAACTTTGGCCTTCAAGTTCTGTTTCAAATTGTTCCTGATATAAAGTAGGATCGCCCCTCTCATAGAGGAAGGTCACATGGAACGGGTCAGGCGGTGGAACAAAAGGCTGGAGTTCAAGCAGCCAAGGCTTCCAGCATCTCAGAAATTCAGCCGCAGAAGATTCATGTGCAGACATCGTAGTCAATCTGGCCCAGAAAATATCAGCCACTTGTGAAGTGTCATCCTTCAGCAAAAATTGACCACTCATGGTATCACAGCAATGCGTATGTCCATTCGGAAAAGTCACCATAAGTCCATCAGGGGTACATAGGATCGAAGCACCAAGTTTGATAAGCAGATCTCTGCCTAACAAGTTGACAGGCGTGGTTTGAGCAATGACAAAAGGATGTGATAGTCTTTGATCTCCCACTGAAACAGGCAATGGTTGAGTGATAGGGAGAATCATTGGAGCCCCAGAGATTCCAATCACAGACACTGTGTTCCCAGAAAAATTGACGTCTGGTAAAACTCTGTCCAACGTGCTGAAAGTAGCACCAGTGTCGACCAGGAATGGCAATGAATGTCCATGTACGTCTATTGTGAGCATCGGATCCCCCTTTGTCCTGCTCACTAAGGTACTCTGTGGGCATTGTCAATACTGAGGCCCACTCTGTCCTCCTGGATAGGAGGGAGGAGCCATATGCTGATTCGGAGCCATATGTAGAGGTGGCTGACCGGGAGGTATAGCGCCCCCTTGTGGGTGTGGGCACTCCCTCACCCAGTGTTCATTGGAGCCACACCTGCGACAACCGTTAGCACCTGGCTGCCCTCTCCCCATGCCTCCAAAATCCCCAAACCTGGCCCTGCCACACGACCTGCCACGGGGCTGCCATGTCCTATAAGGAGCAGTAAATGGCGGATTCGGCGCAGCTCCAGCATACATCACAGGAAAAGCAGGCAGCACTGTCGCTGATCCAACAGTAGGTGCTGCTTCAGCCACCATCTGCTTCACTTTTTTAGACTGATACAAGTCAGTCAATTTATTCTGAGCCTCTTTTAACTGTAGCTTTAACAAAGCAGTCTCCATTTTCTTATTCTCCTCAGCGTCCTTTAACACAGAATCTTGCACGTCTTGTAAATAATATGTTACGTGTCTTTCCCATGTAGGCTGATCATAAATGTGTGAATCAGGATTCCGTTTCATTAATGTAGCAACAGACTCTGGCATGCCTGCTCAAACTGCTTCTCTAAACCAAATCCGATTATTTCCCGGATCTCGAGGGTGTTCCCCAGTAACGGCAACCCATTTATCTTTACATTTTGCCATATGTTCTGCGGGAGTAACATCAGTTGACCAGGGAAATTTCAAAATTTTAGACGCGGGCGGAGTAGGATATTTTCTTCTGACCCACTCGGCAAGATCATGTGCATGATGCGTGAATGGGGCTTCATCAAGTACACGTGCTAACTGGCACTGGAGCATCATCTCATTATAATCTGTCAATGTCAACATCCTACCCATAATGGCTTTCCAATCTCCCACCGCTAGGGTTTGGCCTGAAGTAAGCTGATTTAATTTATTTATCCAACAGTTTCCTCCACCAGTCAAAGCAGGGAGTTGCAGAATGATGGCAGATATGTCAGCCATCTTCCATGGTTTGTAAATTACTGAACCATCTGATGCTCCCACTAAAGGAAGCATTAAATCAGGGCCCCCACATGCCCCCAGTGGCAACTTAGATCTGGTATTCTTAAATGGCCCCTGACTCCCGTTGTCCCCCAACGTCTGCATATTTTCGACATGTACAACTGCTGCACATTCATCACGTTGACTGGGGCTGGCACTCCCTGAAAGGTCTGCAGCTTGCCCCCTTACCACAGATGCTAATCTTTCCTGATCCTGCAGCACCTCATCCATCTGTCGCTGAACTTTAGTTAACCTGTGTTCGTGCTGCTCCATCTCGTCCATCAATTTAGCATTATACGCCAAGAACAATTTATCGGTGTCCTGTTCTACTTTGTTGCTAACTAATTTTAGTAGCTGTCGCTTTTCCTCCCCAGAACACATTCTGTGAGAGACTCCTCTTATCATACCCTCGGGCACCATGACGAGCCCACATGGCCGTCATAAAGCCCTGGAACTGGTTTTTATCTTTTTTACCGGGCTTATCAACTAAAACAGAATATAATTTAGAAATGTATACTAACAATTGGGCATCTAAAGTGCGCCACTCTTGTCCCTGTGGAGCAGGGAGTAATTTATATTCGGCTGCCATTGAAAATTTGTAACAAAAATCCAAAATGGATTAAAATTTAACAAAGTAGGTTATTTGTATTAACTCTATAAATTATTTATTTTAATTGATAAACTATCAATTCGTAGGCCCAAATTTATCCCAATATTAATGCAGTTAACAGTAAAGGCAGGCACAGTTTTTATTTATTTAATTTTCATTTATTTCTTTTTATAGTGAAGGGGTTTATGTATTATTTAGTCATGCAACATTAACCTTAATAATGTTTTAGGCAAAGCCGAAACGAAGGAAAGCTAAAAAGGTTTATAAAGCACTGTTTATCTTATCATTAATTTATTTATATACGGAGATTATTGTCGTTTCGTCTAAAAATCAAAGAATTCCTAATAGAGTCCGGCCTGCGCCAAAACCCGGGACGCGCACTTCGGCGAAACACACGAAGAAATAGAATTCTCCCAATATAAAGCAATTTTTATTTATCATTAAAACATATACAAGAAATACATTTAAAACTCGCTTTGCAACACAAAATCGTCAACAGTTTGCTCAAAAAAAACAAAAACAAAAAAAACTGATCTGTCAGTCCGGCCCAATAAAACTTCCGGGTCACACCGCGGAATGAATACGCCGGTGCACAGATGGCTAATTCTTCACTACGATGCTAAACTTAACAAACCGTACTCATAAGTAAACCAACCAAAGACAAGAACAAAATGCCTCCAACAAAACCACACTTCGCCATCAATACTCGAATGACTGTTTAACCGAGCCAAATAAATACAGTTCGGAAGCTAAGCTACCAGAGATTACCTGTCATCATGAGCAACCTAGCTCAACCGGAAGCCAAACGTGACCGCTCCGTTGCCATAAAAAAAGTTATTTTATATATATTCTAAAGAGTTTACTACCAGTTATGCATAATAACAGTCCTATATATATGTGTTAGACAATGCTTTAGACGTGTTTACGTAGTTGCACAAGGTTGAACGCCTTTATTCCAGGCGAGACTCATCCACACTGTGCGTTAGATACGCCGGCCTCTCCAAGGGAATCCGTCTCGACACAGAGAGCACACAGGCCCTGCTGCTGTCTACTTTTTCCGTTTGCCAGCCTTGGAGAATTCCGACAGCGTCCTATCGGAGGCGAGGCGGCCAACCCTCAAACTCTGGTCCGCACTTTGGTCGGCCCTCAACCGAAAGAACAACACATCAACATTAAATGGAGAACGTTTAAATCGATCAATACCTATTAATTTGGTGTTAGCGCTTTTCCAGATTGATACAAAACCACCCGGGTGTTGATTAGCAAGGATCAATCCAGTCGCTCTCCGATTCTCTGTTGAACTCAAGGAAAAAACACAAAATTACTATAATTGCCACAAACAGATGTATCAATCAGTTATGCCACACTCATTACTCACACTCAATCTCTCCCAGCCCTGAGAAAACTCAAAACCAAATTAATGCCCGCATCCTCCACCATTTTGTCGGCTTCCTACCATAATATGCTCTGCAACTCACTTTCTACTCAGAGAGGTGGGGGCGCCGAACTCCAAAACCCCGGCGGGAACTGTTTCAAAATAAGACCCAGAACTGAGAGACAGAGAGTAAAACAACACACACAAACAGATATCTGTTTCACAGTGGACGCACCTGCAGATGGGAGCCAGAAAAGATCTGACTCGCTTCTCTACAAGGGTGTACCATTTTTATTACAGAAGAAGAAAGAACATATCACATGATTCCTCTCTCCTCCTTCTACATCTTGACAGGTCATACATTTTCTCCAGGTCTCCTGACCGTACCATGAACTAGAGTTATAACCGATCCTCCCTGCTTTCAGTTCATATCTTTACGCAAGAGTTTATTTACTTAAAACCTTAACCCCATAAAATACTGGTAAAGAGTCATGTTTTACTACCCTGAATAATATAAACAGGCCTATTACTTCTAAACGCTTAAAAAAGATATAGTTAAAACATATGTACTGCATAATAAAAAATAGCCCCAAAAAAGTAGAATACAACACTGGTAATAAAGAATCTCAGTGTTATTTATGACCAAGACCTGACATTTAAATCCCATATTAAACAGGTTTCTAGGATTTCCTTCTTTTACCTCTGGAATATTGCTAAAATTAGAAACATCCTGTCCAGGAGTGATGCTGAAAAACTAGTCCATGCATTTGTTACCTCAAGGCTGGACTACTGTAATTATTTACTATCAGGTTGTCCACAAAATGCCATTAAAAGCCTTCAGTTGATCCAAAATGCTGCAGCAAGAGTTCTGATGAAAATTAAAAAGAGAGATCACATTTCTCCTGTTTAAAATCAGAGATTTGATTGTTCCATACCTTCCTAACAGAGCACTTCGCTCTCAGACTGCAGGTTTACTTGTAGTTCCTAGGATCTCTAAAAGTAGAATGGGAGGCAGATCTTTTAGTTATCAGGCTCCTCTCCTGTGGAACCAGCTCCCAGCTTTAGTCCGTGAGGCAGACACTCTGTTTACTTTTAAGGCCAGGCTTAAAACTTTCCTTTTTGATAAAGCTTATAGTTAGAGTGGCTAAGGTCATCCTGAGCTATCTCTGTAGTTATGCTGCTATAGGCTTAGACTGTTGGAGGATAGACTGACTCACTCTGCTACTTTTTACTTCTACTACTCTCTAGTTACATTATTTGCAGTTATTTCGACTGTTCACTTTGTTTTTCTCTCTATAGAAGCTACACCTGGTCTGGCATGCTGCTTACCTGCAATGCCCTGTTGGACGGGGGGTATTGACTGGGATGATGCTCCAAGTAACTGAACATCCTCCGTGTCTTGTTATCAACTTTTTACTTTCTTTAACATAGAAAGTATTCTTATATCAGTTCTCCTGTTCTTTCTGTATTTCTGCTCTGTCTTCTTGAACCCCCAGACGGTCGTGGCAGATGGCCGCTCCTACTGAGCCTGGATCTGTTGGAGGTTTCTTCCTGTTAAAGGGGAGTTTTTCCTCTCCACAGTCGCTACAAGCTTGCTGAGTATGAGGGAATGCTGTGGTGGGAGTCTGCATCAGCAGGGCACAACTGCAAGTCAGTTGTGCCGATGTCGATGCAATCTGCTGGGATTCCTTAAATAGAACATTTTTAATCTGATTGGAATGTTTGTATGATTGAATTGAAATTACTTTTCTTGTAAATGGCTTTGTGATGACATCTGTTGTGAGTCAGTGCTATATAAATAAACTGAATTGAACAGCAGAGGCATTTTAACAGTCAAACTACTAAGCCTGCGTAGATTTGCGAAGGCCTCCAGTCCTATTATCTTTCACCAAATTCTGCCATTTCCATATAAGAAAACCCACACACTGAAAGATGTTGCGCAGGAATTTTATGTCTTATTTAAAATATTAATAAGACCCCAGGATCAAAGGTCCACCATACTGAGAAATCCCTTCTCAGTCAGACTAACTGCCTTCTGTGCTGCAGGATCTTTTCAGCTTGAGACCATCTGAAAACAACACTGAGAGAACAAAGACACACAGAGACAAACGTTTAGAATTGGCCACGTGACCAGGGAATCAGATCAACTGATTCCGAGGTCTTCTGAGTAAACAGGCCTTTTATTGAGCAAAATAGAATCCCCTTTTCACAGTCAACCAATCAGAAACAAACAAATTACAATACACTATTTGTGATAGGGTCCCTCTTGTGATAATGCTATGCTCCTAAAAGTTCTTATAAGCTTGCTGGAAGAATTTCCCCTGAGGTAAAATTACTCCATCCTTAATGGAGCCACTTTACGCAACAAATCCCGATTTCTCAATTTAGAATTAAACTTGCACTGCAAAGACAGTTGTTTCAAATTACGCATGTCCTAAGTAAAATCAAGGACTATACATGTTGAATTAATCCTCACACATTCTATGTGTGAGATATTTTAAATAATTGGTGCCTTTAAACTTCAATTGATTATAGGATTCACAATATTTGTTACTACACCCACCTATGCTATTTTCTTTTGACATATCTCTTTTTGGAGTGCATGTACCTTAAAAGTAAAATACATAGGCCATTTAATTGTTTTAGCGTGTAACTTGAATTTAGATAAAACACAGAATGTCAACATCTTTAAACAGTGTCAGACTTATTAGCTATCAGCTATCTGAAAGTTTCCTGTGACCCATGCAGCCCTGTCCTGAGGGCAAAATTCCCTTAGGTTCACCACCCTACATAGACATTTAAAAAAGGTCAGTTTTATGGAACACAGCACACACATATTGATCACACGTATTGATCACTCCCTGAGTTTTTACATTCCTGTGGACACACTGTGAAGTTAATCAAGCCGCACTGTTCCATCAGTAAGCTTTAAGTTCTGATTAACCATGTCAACCTTTATTTAGAATAATATATTTTAAACCATCAATAGCCACAAGCAGATAAGTAATTTCCTCTGCAGGTATTTCCCCTTAAAATCGATCTGAACCAGTTCTCCTATCTCCATCTATACCTAAAAAGAAATATTTCCACACTAAGCATGCATTGTATTGTTCCACCCCTTAACCTGAAGTCGAGGTCACACCCTCTTGCTGAAAGTTTAACCTTCTTGTATTGACAGAAAAAACAACCTTAAGCATATCATGAAAATCTTCTCAATACTGACCTACAACTATGATAGACACATTCACAAATATATGGAAACACTGAGTGAAGTCATAGTCCATAGTTGATTACGTGCTCATGCAAGATCAAAGTGATAATGACATTTCAGTTTGATTGGCCATCACTTAATTATAAAACCAAAGGTCACCATTGTCGTCTACTGCCACTCAAACTGCCTGCAGCTCAACACCGCTAACTAAATTTCAAAATAAAATCACTCTGCTCATAATTCGCCATTATTAAACCTTTTCTTTTCTACTATATGAGAGTTCTCCCAGACATCAATATTAGCTAAGTTTTTAAATTTTATTATTATAAAGTAACAGTTGCCTTGTACATAGGAAATTCCAACCTTTTGGAAACAGCAATTCCATATGCATGCAGGTCACCGTCCACGTCTCTGGCTCTCTCAGAGAATGCATACAGTTCATAAACATTGTCCCCTCCCTCCTTATAAGCTAGCGGGGGAGGTAGTGTTTGTGTTGCTTTAGATTTCACCTCTGCATTCCATTCATTTACTGGCAAGTTTGGATGACTTAAGAATGCTTGAAACGCATGGTGGATCTGGTTTTAGTTCTGGAATGGGGTGCTAGGAAAGCAATAACAATTGTTCAAGCTCCTCTTCTTCATTGGTGTTTAACAAACCATCTGCCCATTTCTTACTGTATCCTCCTTTTCTTCATTCTACTTAAGCTAATCATACTTTTGCACATTTTTTTAAACCTGTGCTTAAAAAAACGTTCAGTTTTTTGGGCAGCATTTTATCATTGTGGCTCAGCACCTCACTGTTATGACTCAGTATCATCTTTCACCCCACAGTAGGTTGTAGACTATATCCTATAGGGAGCACATTTACCAGTGCTGACACCCCACCACCGCAGTTGGTGTGTTTATTCTGGGAACGTCTCTTCATGGAAGAAAAAGGGAAGGGGGTCGCTCTTTTGAGATAAATCATTAAGATCAGGGTAAAGTGGTTTACCTTGCTCTTTTGGTATTGTATTTTCTTTTACAATACACAAATTTTGCATCTCCTTTAAATTCTTCTTTGCTATTTTTCTCTATATTTTGATAAGTTACATTTAGCTGTTCCTCCCCCCCTTTTTAATATTTATAATTTCCATGTTAATGAGTTAAATTCAGCTATTATTTATCTTTTATCTTATCTATTTACCTTATTGTAGTGCTATTTACTCAAGTTTCTAACCATGAGACTCTTCTCAGACTTCTTCAACAGAGCTTTGTTAACACCAGCTAGGTTTCCACGCTGTCCTGCTGCTTAAGAAGGAAGAAGTCTCCATTCACACACTCACACAACCAGTTTATTACTTATCATTATTTATTTTATTATCATGTTTTCTCTTTTTCCATTCAAATCAAACTTTATTTATAAAGCGCTTTTCAAACCATAACAAAGCTTCTCAAAGTGCTTTACAGATTAAGAATGACCCACAACGATCACCTGTTCTGTGCGCACCGTGCGTGGTCGGTTCATTGGTGTGTTGGACCCGCCCTGGCCTTTGTTGGATGCCTGGTCTCGGCGCTCTGCGTTGCGCGGGATCAGGACTCGGGAGCAGGTATAACTTGGTGTCCAGGTGCTGGCTGAGCTTGGCCTGGGGATGCTATCCATCCGCTGCGGCTACTGGTAGGGCGCCCCGACGTGGGGCAGGGGTGGGGCGCTTGGATGTTGGCGGTGGGGATTGGCCCAGGGTGGTGGTGGCGCGTGGCGGCTGGCCGCGGCCCCTGCGGTGCTGAAGGCCCGTCGTCGGGCGGTCCCTTGTTGGGTCTCTGCTGGGGGGTCTCGGCTGGTTGCCGGCGGGGCCCGTGGGCTCGTCACTGCTGCCCCCTGGGCCCCTGCATAGTAGCCGCTGGATGTTCCCCTGGGGTTCTCCTTTGCTCCTCTCTTGGGGGATGCGGTCGGGTCCGCCTGGGGCTCTGGGGGTCCTTTGGAGGTCTTGGCTCCGATCTCCTTCATGTCTGCATCGATTCCTGGGGGACGGATTGATGCCTGCTCACACCAGCTATCGAACACTCTTATGGAGAAACCTTATATGCACCAGCATGCTAACACACACACATAGATGTGGGGTCTCTGGTGTTTACAGATATATTCTTGGGCTGAGGTTATCATTACTAGAGCTTGATTAATCGGTACCATGAGTTTTTCTGTGACATTGTTGTTGTATTTTTATATCCATTCTTGTGTGATGTGGTTGTGTCGTTCTTAGTTCACGATGTTAGGTTAGTTTTGTCAATGTTCCTTTTTCGTGTTTTGTTTTGTTTTTTCCCCTCTCTCTGCCGTCCTGTGGGTATGGAGGCAGACTTCAACGTTTTCCTGTTTTCTTTGTTCCCTTTCCTCTCTTGTATTTTCAACTCACCCTCTCTCATGACTTTTTGTTTCCTACCTCTCTTCTTCATCTTCTTTCTTTCTTCCCCTTAATTTTCCATCTCCGTGTCCATAACATCAGGAAATAAAACCCCCAGCAATTCATAATATAGATTTTTCACACATATATCAAGTGGAGTACTATAGCAAAAGCTGTACTGCTCCGCTTGTGAAAGTAAATCTACTTGGTACTAAGACACCAATTCTGAGCTCCACACTGCCAAACAGGACACGTAAAAATAAAAAGAATGACCAACAACCTCCCCCCCACCCTTTCCCAAAACTCAGAAGTAAAAAACATCACCACAGCTATACCCCCCCCCCCCCCCCCCCCATGCACGTACACACATAAAAGCAACAATAAACAAATGCACATTAACAAAAGCAGAACTGCCTGAGTACAGATGAACCAGGAAACGTCATCATGGGAGCCATCTACATCGGCAGCAGCAGGTCAACAGCAGCAGCCAAGGCACTGACCCAGGGAGCCCAGAGGAGGGAGGGCTGGAACCCCCACCTCCACCTAAGCACTACCTGGAGATTTCCAAGGCAGCCACAGCCGACCACCGCCCCCAAGGCAGAGGCCTCCCACAGAGGAAACACTGGAAGGAAAACTAAAATAAGTAAAAATATTAAAATTAAAACAATTATAAGATATGATCAAATAAAAATGCAAAGCAGATAAACAATAATTGATAAATAGCCAGCTAAAAGCTAAACTAAAAATAATTCAATCAAATAAAACATGCAGAGCAATTAAACAGATTTAATAAATAATAATCAGTTAAAAGCTATGTTAAAAAGGTGTGTCTTGAGCCTGCTCTTAAAAACATGAACGTTCTCTGCGGCCCTGAGGTTCCAGAGGTGAGGGCCATAATAATGGAAAGTCGCCTCACCATGAGTGTGTGTCCTGACTTTAGGGATGACAAGGAGACGGCTGCCAGAGAAGCGCAGAGACCGAAGGTTCATTCGGTAGAAGAAATTCCGAAAGATAAGAAGGCCCAAGACCATTAAGACACTTAAAAATTATTAAAAGAATCTTAAAATCGATCCTAAAACATACAGGGAGCCAATGCAGTGATTCTAAGACAGGTGTAATGTGTTCCCGCCTCCTGGGGCCTCATTTATAAAACATTGCGTAGGAAAGCACACTACCGGCAATTGTACGTATGCAAAAATGGAAGTGCGGCGCACAAAAACTTTCCGATTTATAAAACAGTGCGCACGCACGCACGTCCTACACCTGCTTCCGTTTATAAATCAGAATCAACTCTAAAGTTGGCGCACCTGGGGGAACGCCTTTCCCCGCCCATATGATGACTATAAAAGGTCAGGAGGACGCCTCTGATAAATATTCATAATGTTATTTCCATGATGGCTCAAGAGATGAGAAAAGCAAAAAAGCGTAACTTCACTGAGTGCGAGGTGGAGGTATTGGTCGACATCGTTGACAGATCGCAAAAGATATTATTTGGTGGGCACAGCCGGGGCATCACAAATGCCAGAAAGGCAGAAGAGTGGCAACAGGTGGCGGATGCTGTCAACGCCGTTTCATCGGAGCAACGGACTGTGCCCGAAAAAAAAAAAAGTGGTCCAACATCAAAGTGGATGCCAAAAAGCGGCTCGCTCTCCACAGGAGATGTGCAACTGCCACAGTAGGAGGAAGGGGGATGCCCCAGCTCACCCCCATGGAAGAGATGCTGGCAGGCATCATAGGAGAGTCCCTCCTGAGTGGTATGGTAACAGAGGGGACACGGACACGCCGGTGTCCTTACCTGAACCACACACGCCAGAGGCTCCGGATGATGCAGGTAATTAATTTAGACATTTAGAATGAACGTGTAGACACAATTGATGTGACACCATTTTATTCACTGTGCAATATTATGTCTTTTTATACTTCCTGGATGTTCCAGCTGGGTCAGTGGTGAAGCTGAGGTTGGGAAGGCCAGTGACACAGCTCCTCGTGGGCCTCCCCGTAGCCGTGTCCAGACGGAAGAGGTCCTGCAGGTGCAGAGGGACACGATTAGTGCCATCCATGAGGTCGCGAAAGAGCTGAGGGAGATAAAGTCTGCTCTCGTAGATATCTCTGAGTCACTGAAAACCCTTGCTAATAAAAATATTAATAATTAATAAATATATTTAATTGTGCTGTTCCTCATTTCCCTTTTTTATCATAAGCGTCACATCACTTCAAGACGCTGGTGTAGAGCATCATCCTGTGGCTCTAACATGGGACGCTGGGGCTCGATCTCCAGGACAATAGTTGGCTCCGGTGGTGGCACTTTCTGGGTCAGTCCCATGTTGTGCAGCACAGCACATGCCCGAACAATCTTACACACCTTTGCAGGTGTGTAACACAGGCTCCCTCCTGTGGCATCAAGGCATCGCCACCTGCCCTTCAGCAGCCCGATGGCCCGCTCCACAACAGCCCACGTCTGGCTGTGGCGCACATTATACATTTGTTCCCGCCTTCTGGTCTTCGTCAGGACACGTGCTGCTGAATTTTCAAGTAGTTGTAAACCTGATATACTCTTTTTGGGAAGACCAGAAAGCAGGGCATTACAGTAATCAATCCTACTGGTGATAAAAGCATGCATCAGCGTCTCCGTATTGGCCCGAGAGAGAATGGGGCGGACTCTGGCAATGTTCTTTAAGTGATAAAAATCTATTTTAGTAATATTTTTTATGTGAGGAATAAAATTCAGCTCAGAGTCAAAAATCACGCCCAAGTTCTTCACTAGTAAAGAAGGATTAAAAGAAAGTGATTGTAGTTTTGGTAAAAGTTTCTCTCTCTGAGCCTCAGGATCGATGTCTAAAACTTCAGTTTTGTCCTGGTTGAGCTGGAGAAAGTTTTCTGCCATCCAGGATTTGATGTCTAAAATGCAGTTAAAAAGTGCATCCATTGGCCGTGTGTCATTGGGAGACATAGAGATGTACAGCTGTGTATCATCAGCATAACTGTGAAAGTTGACTCCATGTCTTCTGATGACACTGCCAAGAGGGAGCATGTAGAGGTTAAAAAGCACTGGGCCTAAACTTACCATAAAAGTCCTGTCTGTGAGATAGGATGTAAACCATTTATGAACAGCACCAGAGAGGCCGATCTGTTTTAAACGAGTTAAAAGAATAGTGTGGTCTACAGTATCAAAGGCAGCGCTTAGATCCAGTACAACCAACACTGTCCCCGTCTGAGCATCATAATTTAATCTAAAATAATTTAAAATCTTTAAAAGAGCCGTCTCTGTGCTATGGTTCACCCTAAAACCAGACTGAAATTTCTCCTGGACATTATGAGCATTAATAAAATTATTGCGTTGAATTAAAACAAGTTTTTCTAAAACTTTGTTTAAAAATGGTAAGTTAGATACCGGTCGGAAGTTGTTTAAATCATTAAAATCTAAATTGCTCTTCTTCAGCAGGGGCCTCACTGCCGCCCCTTAAAAGGCGGCAGGAAAGACCCCCGTCTGAAGGGAGCAATTAATTATGGTTAAAATCTCATCTCTAAAAGATACATAAAATTGCTTAAAAAAGGACGTGGGAATCGGGTCCAAAGCACATGTGGTGGGCCTCACTGAGGAGAAAACTTTATCAAGAGTCCCAGCTTCTACCAGGACAAAACTGTCCAGCGTTTCCTCTGGTAGAGACACACAATCAGATTTGTCTAAAACCTTGTTACACTGAGAAGATAAAATATTACATCTGATGGTGTCTACCTTCCCTCTGAAGTGGTCTGCAAACTCCTCACAAAGAGCATTTGAGGGGGTTTTCTGATATGCATTAGTAGTACAGTTAAAAATGTTATCTATAGTGGAAAACAGAATTTTGGGATTATTTTTATGTTGTGAGATGATTCTGGAAAAGTATGCGTTTCTGGAATTTCTTACTGCATTGATATATGATTTGAGATGTTCGATGTATATTTGATGATTTATTGTGATTTTATTTTTCCTCCACTTTCTCTCTACCACCCTGCTTTTTAATCTCTTAAGGTCTTCGTTTCTCCATGGTGTTGTTGGTTTTGAGTGTGTGTTTTTAACTTTAAATGGAGCCAGCAGGTCAAGAGCGGATTGAAGCCTTCCGTTAAAATTATTAACAATAAAATCACAGGGGGCAGGTAAAACAATAGGAGGATTCTTTTCAAAAATTTCCAGAAAACCTGCCGCCACTTCAGGGGTTAGATGGCGCATCCTGACAATTCTCACAGAGGTCTCCTTCTGGATAAAACTGGTGATATTAAAAAACACAGTAAAAACAAGTAATGGTCAGAGACAGCCAAGTCAACAACAGAGGACACACTGGTGGACAGGCCATATATGATGACCAAGTCCAGGGTCTGTCCTCTGTTGTGAGTTGGCTGCATGACATGTTGACTAAAATCCATATAATTTAAAATATTTAAAAATTCTGTTGATTAAGTTTCTAAGATGTTATCTATATGTAGATTAAAATCACCAGCTAAAATTATTCGTTCATGAGAGTTGTGCAAAATTGATAAAAACTCGGGAAATTCTTGAATAAAAAGTGCCCTCTTTTTAGGAGGCCTATAAACTGTGACACATAAAATCTGAGGAGTGCTAAAAACAGACGCAGTATATTCAAAAGTGCTAAAATTATCAAATAAAACAGGTTTGGCAGAAAGCGTTGATGAACTAATAAAAGCAGTTCCGCCTCCCCTTTTGCATCTCCTCGTGGAATAAGTGAAGTTAAAATTTGGTGGGGAGGCCTCTGTAAGAACAACGGGGGCATCTGCACTCAGCCATGTTTCCGTTAAAAATAAACAATTAATATTATGGTCTAAAATTAGGTCATTTATTATAAAAGTTTTATTCAGCAAAGAGCGAACATTTAGAAGTGCCATATTAATGGTGATTGGAGATCGAGTGACTGTATGGTTTACTGGAGGTAGGACTTTTGCTAACTGTTTGAGATTATTAGGGTTGCATTTGCTATGTTTTATATTATTTTTCCGCTCTCTGTTGATAATAACAGGTTTGAATGCTGTAAAACAAGGTCCAAGTCCGATATGTGAGTTACTGTTAAAATCAGAACTGAGTTCATAGGAGCAGGGACCAGCTCCACATCAGGATGTGGCGGAAGGGGCAGAGAGGGCAGGAGCAGCTAGGGCTGGTGTGGTAGACGGGGGGGGGGCGAGGGCATGGCAGGCTTATTGCCAGCATGCGGGCACCCTGTCGGTTGAGATGTAGTCCATCTGGTCTAAACAATTGACTCCTGCCCCAGAAAATGTTAAAATTGTCTATAAAACTAATATTGTGCATCACGGTGGCAGAGGAAAGCCAAGTGTTCAAAGATAAAAGCCTGCTAAAACGACCAATACCTCTGCCAACAGTGGGGGTGGGGCCAGAAATAAAAACAGACATGTGTGTATTTTAAAAGATTAAACAAATGAATAAAATCCAGCTTCAGGAGCTCAGATTGCTGTTTACGAATGTCATTGGTTCCAGCGTGAATAAGAACTCTACTCACAAATGGGTGATGTTGGATATGGTCCAGGATCTGTTCAGTAATGTCCTTTACGGTGGCTCCAGGTAAACACAGAGTGAGGGCTCCTCTCATCCTTACATTCCTGATAATAGAGTCTCCAATGATGAGCGTGGTGGGCGGCTGGTCAACAAGTTGATGCTGGGCAGAGGATCTTTCATCGTCCAGGACCTGCTGGATGTTGGGCAAATTAGCTTCCCCAGGACTGCAGCGATGTGTAGTCGGCGCCAAGGGCTCGTTCTGTGGGTTCGGGGTGTAGTGGAGCACTCCTCGGCGAGTCCTGGGTTTAGCGTGACATAGAGGGCTGCGGGAGCCCGGCTGCTGCTCCGGCTGCTGGGAGGGGATGGGCGGCAGTCCTGCGGAGCTGCGGTGTTTCAGGGCGGCTGGAGGGAAAGTCAGAGGAGGAAAGTCGTGCTCCAGGACACCGAAGCGGTTTGATAATGGTAGGCCGGGTGAAGGAGAGCGGTGGCGGTTGCTCTGGGCCCCCCCACCGCGGCCGAGCCCAACCATGGACCAGGCACCCTGAAGCACCGGTGTTGAGCTGATGGGGGCTTTTGGCTTAGCCCCAGATGGAACCAGCGGTCCTCCTCTGCAGTTGTTGTTGCACCTCCGGCGTTCGGCAGTCAGAGTCCAGCGATGGATTCCCCCTCCGCAGCTTCACCGGGCAGGCAAGGAATTGTGTCTGCCAGCTGAGCGCTGTTGGCGGCGGCAAAAGTCCGGCCGAAGATGATGTCCACGTCGCGCTCGTGGTCCTGGATTTGATGGAGCGTGGAGATCCTCTGCTCCAGCTCCAGAACTTTGTGAGTTAATTTAAAACAGCCATCGCATCCGGGGGTGCAGGTGAGTGAAGGCATGACGAAATAAAAGTAGTCCGTGTTAGGATTAAAAACGCCCCCGGTAAAAACAAGTTGCTAAAATTCAGTGGTGTTAAAATCGGTTAAAACTAGTCATAAAAAAACAAAAAACGATTTAAAACCAGTTAAAACCGTGTTATTTAGGGAGCCGAAGTTGGCAAGTCTCTCTGTAGAAAGGACGCCGACGCATGCGCACTCCACCAATGAAAGAGTCATGAAGCTAGTGATGTGTCGGTCGCCACATCACTATGAACAGCTTCCTACTATTATTATTATTATTATTATTATTATCAAATATTATTAATATAATAATAATAATTATTAATTATTTCTAATTAATCTGAGGTCCCAGACCTCTGCGTGCTTTGCTGGAGTCCTCTGTTTTACCATGGATTTTCATTGTGAGGTCCCTGACCATCACTCAAAGATCCCTGATCTTTGTCTTTATTTGCAAAGTCCCAGACTTGCATTAAAGGTCCCCGACCTTTTGCTTATTTGCGAGGTCCAAGACCAGCGCTTGGGTCCCTGACCCAGTAGGTCTCTTTCTCTTTTCTTTTCTTTTTTACCACTTCATGCATCAAATTTTGTACTCACTGGCTGGTGTCCTTGTGAAGGAAGAATCCCGTCCCAAACTGTTCCTCCAGGAAGGAAATCCGTGGTTCTGCAGGCCTCTTTTTTAGACTTAACGTTGAGGTGGAGGGCTTTAACCCAGGTCCCAGACCAGGTCGTGCACGGGCTCTCAGCAGCCTGCTCCAGAACTGTTGAACTGGGTGAAAAATGAGACAAAACAACACAAGTTGACCATACCAAGTAGGCCTACGAAAACTTCCAAAAACGGAGGTCTAAGTGTCAAAGGGTCTGTTACTGTTCAGGCCTATTTTTGGCCCCTTGTAATAGTCAATAATTAGCACTGAGATAAGGTGCTCCAAGTCGCCAGTGATTTAGGAAGACATGCCTATGGCAGTGTCTCGTTTCCTTTTCAGTTGACTTTTTTTAGTTATATTGTGTACTCTTTACTTCCTTTGGCTTAATAGAAGGTTTTTGGGAGGGTTTAGGGATTTTCCTATATATGTTTTTGTGTATTATGGGCCTATTATGTTTCTGGCTTATCCTTACCTAAGACGGGTCAGGGATTTTCCTAATTTTTCAGTTTTTTATATTTTGTTTTGCGTTTTTTTCTCGGAACAATAACTAATTGTTGAGGCTATGGCCTTTACTGAACGAACTGGATCTCCCAGCATCCTTCCACTGAACGAATTGCATCTCCCAGCATCCTTCCACTGAACGAACTGCATCTCCCAGCACCCATTGCGCTGCCCTCGACCCATTCTCATTGGTGTGTGGCCAGTGATGACATCACAGAGTTGATAAAAGCAGCGCAAATATTGAAATCAGCGTCTCTTTTGTTCCCAGAGCGGTGCCTGTGAGGAGACGCTTTAATCCACTGCTAGCATTTTCCCCTTTTTCCGTTCAAACCTGCTGGACCAGGAAGAACTTCCCTTTTAAACTTCGAAGTGAATCGGCCGATCAAACAGACTCCTTGTCAGCGTGACCGAGGAGTCAGCTGGCCATCTGAGCTCTACTGAAAAGGGGCCCGAGTCCCTCAGCGCCTAAAAGTCGGACGTCCGCTTTTCTGACCTCGGTTTTGCGCAAAACCGCTCCTTTAAACTGGACACCTTCTACATTCTTCGTCGTGGACTGTGGAGAGCTGCCCCCACCAAGTAGGATTAAACTGATTCATATCTTTGGTCTGGGTAGAGGAGAAGGTCTTGACGGTTAATATCCGTTTTCTGTTGGTTAAAATAAGTCTGTAAACTTGTTAACCACTGTTATTCTTGGTCGTCTGTCGCTGTACACCGACCCTGAATGTGCATGCCTTTTGTGTTTTATTATGTGACTTTGGTTGCAACCAGAAGCAGTATATTATATTGCATTATTTCCTTGTTTGTTTATTGTCTGCTGCGGTTGGCGCGTGTCTGTTTAGACAGGTCGCGTGGCCTCAGTTGATCCCCTTTCTCCGTTGCCCTCGTTTCCTTTGTTCAAGCCACCATTGCTAATGAAACTAGCGTTTTGTTGAATTGCCACACGGTCTTCCTTTGTCTTCCTTTGTGAACCGATCGCGCCAATTGATAAGGCTTGAGTTATTGATCGCATTGAGTGTGCTAAACTGAACCCCCCTCATCCGCTCCCTGTCTCCCACACACACACACACAGCGCTGCACACACGCACACAGCCACACACACACGCCCCCTTCCCTCGACGTTAACTTTGTTCTATATTTTTGCATGCGTTAGAATAGATGGAAATTATGAATGAAATGTAATCTGTAAGGTTGACCTATTTCATTAATAAATTCCCTTAAGTAACGAGAAGTTTCCTGTGCTATTTCAGTGTGTGCTTTAAAGTTTGTTTTAACCCCGCGGACGAACTCTACGCCTTTTCAGAGAGACTGACAGTCTGGTTTAATTAAAATTATCTCATTTATGAGATTGGTGCCCCGAAATCTTTAATAAACAGGTTAAACTCGAATGTCATCAATAATTATATTAATATTAAATTATTGATTATAATTATTGATGCTCAGAAAACCAGACAACAAATATTTATTATTAATAGTTACAACATAATAGTAGTAAGAACAGCCATACAGTTATTGGTTTTCAGGGGTACGTATTAAAGGAATATGTAACAAGCAATACCTTTGTTGAATGGCATTCAATATAATTGATTTTAATATTTTTTCTTGGAATGTCAAAGGTTTAGATAACCAGATTAAACGGATAAAATTTTTATCAGTTTTGAAGGATGATAAAGCGGATATTGTCTTTTTACAAGAAACGTATTTATCTGACATTGAACATTCCAAACTTAAAACAGACTGGGTAGGCCAAGTTTATTTCTCATCATTTAAATCTCATAGTGGAGGAACGTGTATATTATTAAATCGCACTGTACATTTTATTTTTGATAAATTGATAACTGATCCAAATGGCAGGTTTGTTTTTATTTCAGGCACCCTTAATGATGCCCCTACTTTGTTAAATATATATGCTCCTAATGTATATGAGGCGTCTTTTTTTTCCGACATGATATTATTATTTAATAAGAATTGTAAAGGTTTGGGAATTATGGGAGGGGATTTTAACGTAACTTAAGGTACAAGAGACAAATCTAATCAAATTAAGATTTCCAATCCTAGATCTACGAAGACCCTCCTCGGTCTATGTGCAGAAAGTGGTTTAACTGATGTTTGGCGGGAATTACATCCTAATATCAGAGATTATTCTTTTTTTTCCAAACGTGCATAATTCCTATTCTCGATTAGACTATTTTTTTGTTCCCTCTAATTATATGTATGTGATATCTAAGTGTAGTATAAATCCATTTGTCCTTTCAGACCATGCAATAATCCATTTGAAGATTAAATGAGTTCAGAAAAGGTTTATCTCTAAACGATGGAGATTTGACTCTTGCTTCTTCCAGGCACCAATAAAATTGTCACCTTAAGTTTTATTTTTAAATCCGTCATATATCCAAATCCACCTAATCCACTCTGCAGGGGCGAAGCTCTCGGCTGAGTACGTAAGGTCGGAGGAGGAGATGGGTGGAAAAGGCGGGGATAGGTGGGAGCAGGCGTTTCAGCAATCCCAAGAACTACCAGCAGAGACTCAAAGATTACTCTAACATGAGTGAATGGGTCAGAGCAACACTTCAGGCATGTTTTTAATGAGGGAAAGACAGGTTCTCAGGATATTAAGCTTCAGAAAGTCCATTTTGCATAATACGCCCACCTTTAAAGATAATGAACTAAAATCAAATATACGGGTATGGATTTCAAATTATATAAAAGAAAATAACAATGCCTCGGTAGAGCCCAATACTGTTTGGGAAGCAGCAAAAGCTACCCTAAGAGGCCTCCTTATCTCATACGTCTCATTTAAAAACTGTAAAAAATTTGATAAAAGAAAAGAGATAGAGAAAGAGGTTGTACAAAAGGGAAAAACTTCATAAAGAAGCTCCTACTGAGGACAACTGGAAACAACTAACCACCGCTAAAGGAAATCTGAACTCTATAACACTTGAAGAGATCGTACAAAAACGATATCATATTAGACAAAGGAATTATGAATCTGGAAACAAACCAGGTAAATTATTATCTTATGAAATAAAGAAAGAGCAAGCCGATAAAATTATAAAAGCCATATATTCCAGAGATAAAAAAATAAGTTACCATCCTGGAGAAATAAATCTTTTTTTTTTTTATACTTTTATAATTACTTTTATAATTCTGAAAAGGGGTACTCACAGGAAAATCAGGAGGACTATCTTAGCACATTTAATTTATTTGAAGTCTCAGCATCAGACCAATTGATCTTAAACTCACCATTTGCAGAAGCAGAAGTTCTGTCTACAATACATTAAATAAAAGCCCAGGACCAGACGGCTTTTTGGTAGACTTTCATATAGAGTTCTGGCGAGAGATTCGGCCTATTTTTATGCTAATGGTGAATAACTTCTGCCAGGAAAAAATACTTCCTCAGTCAATGAATTTGGCTCACATAAGTGTCTCACTTAAAAGTGGCAGAGATCCTCTACAATGCCCCTCCTATAGGCCTATAAGTCTGTTAGATCATGACTATAAGATCATTACAAAGCTCCTAGCTAGAACGCTGGAGTCAATCTTACCTAAATTAATAAAATCAGAGCAGTCAGGTTTTATAAAAGGGAGATATGCAGCGGATAACATAAGAATGTAATAAATGGAAACAACAACTACCAGAAGCCTTCTCTGCTCTTATCTTTAGACGCAGAGAAGGCTTTTGATAGGGTAGAATGGGATTTTCTATTTTCTGTCCTGAAGAAATTTAAAGTGGGAAATAACTTTATTGACTGGATTAGGAGTATCTACAACAGCCCGAAAGCGGCGGTCATAACTAATGGTTACTGTTCCAATTAATTTGCTTTAACTAGAGGAACAAGGCAGGGGTGCCCTCTGTCACCTTTACTTTTCGCCATGGCGATAGAACGATTGGCATCACTTATCAGAGATAACATAAAAATTCAAGGTCTTAAGACTGAGTCTGTTGAACATAAATTATATTTATATGCTGATGATATTCTTTTATACATTAGTGACCCTGATAACTCTGTTCCTCACCTCCTGAACACAGTTAAATAATTCGGTAACTATTCAGGATATAAGATACATTTTTACAAGTCCAAAGCAGTTTATTTATACAAAACACCAATTGAAGAATTACTTTCCTCTAGTGGGTTAAACCTAAAACCAAAAGGCTTCAAATGCCTGGGTATATTTATTGCTCCACATTTGGATAATGTAGTTAAAGAAAACTCCCCTTGTAGTTAAGGTGAAATCAGAACATTTTTTTTTTTTATATCTACAAACCCGAAGTGTCACTAACTCGCTGATTAAGAAAAAAAAAAGACACGGCTCTTTCTGTCAGAACTGGAGGACACTTTTGTTTCTTTAGACACAATATAAGGGACGATTTCTAAATGTTATCATATTTTGACAAAGGAATCTCAATCCACTTTTCGACTATTAAAAACAAATTGGGAAAGGGATTTAAGAACTTTTGAAGACGATGTATGGTTAAATATTTGTAATAGAATTAATTTCCCATTTACAAGTATTAAAATTAAGGAAACTAATTTTAAGTTCATCCACAAAACCTATTTAACCCTTTTAAAAATGCGTAAAATATCAAATGATGTCCCAGCAGTTAGTAAGAGATGTAAAAATATGGATGGGACATTTATACACATGTTTTGGCACTGCAATCTTTTAAAAGGCTATAGGAGCTCAATTAATTATTTTACTCAGTCAGTTTTGGATATTCAATTCAGTTTTATTTATATAGCGCCGATTCACACTTAACAAGAAGTCATTTCAATACATTTATACAAACATTCCAATCAGTTAAAGAGTTTCCTATTTAAGGAATCCCAGCAGATTACGTCAGTCATTGGCGTGAGGTTGGGCCCCGTTGAGGGAGACTTTCCGACCACAGCAATCCTTCAGCAATGCCTCATACTGAGCAAGCATGTAGCGACGGTGGAGAAGAAAAACTCCCCTTTAACAGGAAGAAACCTCCTACAGAACCAGGCTCAGTAGGAGCGGCCATCTGCCACGACCGTCTGGGGGTTTGAGAAGACAAAGCAGAAACACATAAGGAACAGAAGATCTGATATAAGAGAACTTTCTATGTTACAGAAAGTAAAAAAATGAAAACATGACACGGTGGATGTTCAGTTACTGGGAGCATCATCCCAGTCGATTGCTGCCAAGCAGGATACCAGACCAGGTATATCTTCTATGGAGAGAAAAACACTGAGAGAAAACAAAGTTAACAGTCGAAATAGCAGAATGTACTGTAATACAACTGGAGAGTAGTAGTAGAAAAAGAAGTAGCAGAGTGAAGAAAATTGGTAAGTCTGTCCTCCAGCAGTCTAAGCCTATAGCAGCATAACTACAGAGCTAGCTCAGGATGACCTTAGCCACTCTAACTATAAGCTTTATCAAAAAGGATAGTTTTAAGCCTGGCCTTAAAAGTAAACAGAGTGTCTGCCTCACGGACTAAAGCTGGGAGCTGGTTCCACAGGAGAGGAGCCTGATAACTAAAAGATCTGCCTCCCATTCTACTTTTAGAAATCCTAGGAACTACAAGTAAACCTGCAGTCTGAGAGCGAAGTGCTCTGTTGGGAACATATGAAACAATTAGATCTCTGATGGATGATGGAGCTTGATTATTAAGGGCTTTGTATGTAAGAAGAAGGATCTTAAATTCTATTCTGGATTTAACAGGGAGCCAATGAAGGGAAGTTAAAACAGGAGAAATGTGATCTCTCTTAATAATATTCATCAGAACTCTTGCTGCCGTATTTTGGATCAACTGAAGGCTTTTAATGGCATTTTTTGGACTACCTGATAGTAAAGAATTACAGTAGTCCCGCCTTGAGGTAACAAATGCATGGACTAGTTTCTCAGCATCACTCCTGGACAGGATGTTTCTAATTTTAGCAATATTCCGGAGGTGAAAGAAAGAAATCCTAGAAACCTGTTTAATATGGGATTTAAATGTCAAGTCTTGGTCAAAAATAACGCAGAGGTTCTTTACGTTATTACTGGGGGCCAATTTAATGCCATCCAGATGAAGTGATTGACTAATCAGTTTCTGTTTAAGAACTTCTGGTCCAAAGACAGCAACTTCTGTTTTGTCAGAATTTAAAAGCAAAAAGTTTAGGGCCATCCATGTTTTTATGTCTTCCAGACATGCCTGTAATCTACCTAACTGACTGGGTTCATCAGGATTTATGGATAAATATAGTTGTGTATCATCTGCATAGCTGTGGAAATGTATCCCATGCTGTCTAATGATTCTACCAATTGGGAACATATATATGGCGAAAAGAGTTGGTCCGAGCACAGAACCCTGTGGAACTCCACAAGTAACCCTTGAGAGTGAAGAAGATTTATCATTTAGATGAACAAACTGGAATCTATCAGACAAATATGATTTAAACCAGCCTAGTGCTGTTCCTTTGATCCCTGCAACATGTTCAAGCCTTTCTAAGAGAATATTATGATCAACTGTGTCAAAAGCAGCACTGAGATCTAACAAAACCAGAACAGACACAAGTCCATTATCTGAGGCCATGAGAATATCCTTAGTAACCTTCACCAGTGCTGTTTCAGTGCTATGATGAGCTCTAAAACCTGACTGAAACTCTTCAAACAGCTCATTACAGTTTAGATCAGTGTTTCTCAAACCATGGGGCGAGCCCCACTAGTGGGGCGCAGAGGTATTGCAGGTGGGGTGTGACATCAACGGAATTTAAATAGTCTGCAAAATATACAAATATCTAAAAAGATCAGGGAACGTTTCAGAGTCAGAGAAGTCACACGGTCAACCACGGAGGAAATACAGGGATGAGTATCTTGCTCTTTATTTATTTTATTATTTTTATTTTGTACTTTTGAAAGCTTTGTAAATTTGATAAAACTACAACTTTTATTTTCTCCAACTGTGAGCTGAAGTTCTACATGTAGCAACTACTGACAGCATATATTTCTGAGCCGGTTTTATACCAGTGTGCAACCCTTTTTTCCAACTAATTTATACCCTTAAAAACTTGTAGACTAACTCGGCTATTTAAATAAATAAAACACTCTAAAAATCAGACGTGGTCACCATTCTGTTGGGGCGATAATAGCATGGGGGGCTTGTGTATGCTCCTTTGTCCAGAGTGGGGAATGATAAAAAAAGTTTGAGAAACACTGGTTTAGATGCTCACAGACTTGATTAGCAACTATTTTCTCAAGGACTTTGGACAAGAAAGGAAGGTTAGATATAGGTCTGTAATTCACCAAGTCATCTTGATCAAGGGAAGATTTCTTGAGTAAAGGTTTAATTACAGCTATTTTAAATTCTCGTGGTTTGTATCCGTTTACTAAGGATAGATTCATCATATCCAAAATGGGGCCAGGAACCAAATGGAACACTTCCTTAAATAATTTGGTTGGGATTGGGTCCAACATACAAGTTGAAGGTTTAGATGAGGCTAATATTTTTCATAACTCCGAAAGCTCGACTGGATCAAAACAGCCTAAGCACAAATGAAGTTCTAAATCATCACTGCTAACAGCTGGGGGAATAGTTGGCTCAACAGAGCTATGACTCTTGAGTAAGTTTGGCTACTGTACTAAGGCAGAGGGCCCCGAGGCAGAGGGCTCTGTGCAAGCCCTCTGCCTCGGGGGCAGTGATCGGCTGTGGCTGCCTTGGAAATCTCCAGGTAGTGCTTAGGTGGAGGTGGGGGTTCCAGCCCTCCCTCCTCTGGGCTCCCTGGGTCAGTGCCTTGGCTCCTGCTGTTGATCTGCTGCTGCCGATGTAGATGGCTCCCATGATGATGTTTCTTGGCTCATCTGTACTCAGCCCATTTTGCTTTTGTCTATTGTTGCTTTTATGTGTGTGCGTGCATGGGAGATGGGGGGGTATAGCTGTGGTGATGTTTTTTTACTTTTGGGTTTTGGGAAAGGGGGTTGGGGGTCATTTTTAATCTGTAAAGCACTTTATAACTAAAGTTTGATTTGATTTGATAAAAAGAAACCTAGGATTGTTTTTATTCGCCTCTATTAGTGATGAAACATATGCTGTTCTAGCTTGTCGAAGGGTCTTTTTATACAGCAGTAGACTGTTATTCCAGGTTAAGTAGGAATCCTCTAGTGTGTAGAGCGCCATTTTCTATCCAACTTCCTAGTATTCTGCTTTAAAGTACGCAACTCTGCATTGAACCAAGGAGTCAGCCTCCTATGGCTAATTACTTTCTTTTTTAAGGGGGCTACACTATCTAATGCCAAACGCAGAGGACGTAACGCTGTGAACCAGACCATCAATTTCTGAAAGGTTAGAGATTAAATTGCTGCAGTTATCAATGTAGCCCACATCGTTTGCAGGACACTACCTAGACAACCATTGATGGAATGACAGCATGCGGCTAAACATCTCGTCACTGGTCCGATCGGGCAGGGGACCAGAAAAGATTACCGAGTCTGACATTATTTTGGCAAACGTACACACCGAAGCAACACAAATTGTGTGTCGCTGAGCGGGGAAAATCTGTTAGAAACGCGGACCGGTTGGTGGTGGCCTGTGGGCTGGGTCCTAGAACAATGCTTCCTACATACAGTCACCCAGCCGGCCTGAGGTCCCGGCTGCGCGGGTTCTACCGGAGAACGGCTAGGGGGTTCTGTCCTTGTTGGCTCCGCGCTGGCTAATGGGCCTCGGCTATCTGCTGGTTTTTCCAACAGCGCGGAGCCAGGCCTCAAATTCCGATACCCTCGCCTCTAAAGCTACAAAAATATTACATTTATTACAGTTACCATTATCACTAAAGGAGGCAGGGAAATAACTAAACATCTGACAGAGAGAGCAAGAGAGAAGAGTTAGAGATAGGAGAGAGAAGAGTAGCCATAGCCGCAATGAAGCTAAGCTAACTTAGCTAGCGAGACCTTACCACCCCAAGAAAATCTGTGCGAAACACAAGGAGTTCCCAAAACGTAAAGTAAACCACCACAAAACGTGTGTTTTAGTGTGCTTGTGTGTTAAAATAACTTAGAGAGGCCTCAGCACAGAGAAAATAAGATTGATTGAAGAGAGTCTGAACACCAAACAGCTACAGGGAGTCAACAGCGACAACTGGAAATGATGCAATACGGCTTACCCCGTCACAGATCAGTCATCCAACCCTTCTCAATGGGCTAATGATATGCATTTTGACTTGATTAACAGTCTATATTGGTTAAATGATATTGATAATTTAAAGTTAAATCGGAAAAAAATGCAGGATATTTATATTGATATCTTTCTTTGCAAAAAAAAAAAAAAGAAGCATACTTTTATGCTGGAAGAATGATTCCCTCCATCTCTCAAGACCTTTCTTGACCAATTGGGGATCTTTACCTTGGTATGTCATACAAATGATTTTCTTTTGAGAAATAAAAAGATTTAAAAAAAGAATATTCATCATCAACAAGGATTACCAGAAACCAACAGTGTATTAAATGAATTTTTACTTGCAAGGAGTGAAAACAGTACAGAGGTTCAGCAAAAAAAAAAAGGATAATAACCAAAATACATGTATTTACAATTTTCCTTCTTACACCCACCAAATTTCAACTGCACTTATTCCATGAGGTGAAAAGGGGAGGCAGTACTGTTTTTATAAGTTTATCAATGCTTCATGTAAAACCTGTTTTATTTGCTAATATTACCACGTTTGAATATACTGCAACTGTTTTTAGTACTCTTTAGATTTTGTCTCACAGTTTATAGGCCTCCCAAAAAGAGCACACCTTTTATTCAAGAGTTTTTATCAATTCTGCACAACTCTAATGAAAGAATAATTTTAGCTACAGTCGTGGCCAAAAGTTTTGAGAATTACATAAATATTGGAAATTGGAAAAGTTGCTCCTTTAGTTTTTTAACTCAGGTGAGAATGTTGACAAGCACAAGGCTGGAGATCATTATGTCAGGCTGATTGGGTTAGAATGGCAGACTTGACATGTTAAAAAGAGGGTGATGCTTGAAATCATTGTTCTTCCATTGTTAACCATGGTGACCTGCAAAGAAATGCGTTCAGCCATCATTGCGTTGCATAAAAATGGCTTCACAGGCGAGGATATTGTGGCTACTAAAATTGCACCTAAATCAACAATTTATAGGATTAACAAGAACTTCAAGAAAAGAGGTTCAATTCTTGTTAAGAAGGCTTCAGGGCGTCCAAGAAAGTCCAGCAAGCGCCAGGATCGTCTCCTAAAGAGGATTCAGCTGTGGGATCGGAGTGCCACCAGTGCAGAGCTTGGTCAGGAATGGCAGCATGCAGGTGTGAGCGCATCTGCACGCACAGTGAGGTGAAGACTTTTGGAAGATGGCCTGGTGTCAAGAATGGCAGCAAAGAAGCCACTTATCTCCAAAAAAACATCAGGGGCAGAAAGTCCGGTGAATGGACTGCTGAGGACTGGGGCAAAGTCATATTCTCCGATGAAGCCTCTTTCCGATTGTTTGGGGCATCTGGAAAAAGGCTTGTCTGGAGAAGAAAAGGTGAGCGCTACCATCAGTCCTGTGTCATGCCAACAGTAAAGCATCCTGAGACCATTCATGTGTGGGGTTGCTTCTCATTCAAGGGAGTGGGCTCACTTTCAATTTTGCCCAAAAACACAGCCATGAATAAAGAATTGTACCAAAACACCCTCCAACAGCAACTTCTTCCAACAATCCAACAACAGTTTGGTGAAGAACAATGCATTTTCCAGCACGATGGAGCACCGTGCCATAAAGCAAAAGTGATAACTAAGTGGCTCGGAGACCAAAACGTTGAAATTTTGGGTCCATGGCCTGGAAACTCTCCAGATCTTAATCCCATTGAGAACTTGTGGTCAGTCCTCAAGAGGCGGGTGGACAAACAAAAACTCACTAATTCTGACAAACTCCAAGAAGTGATTATGAAAGAATGGGTTGCTATCAGTCAGGATTTGGCCCAGAAATTGATTGAGAGCATGCCCAGTCGAATTGCAGAGGTCCTGAAAAAGAAGGACCAACACTGCAAATACTGACTCTTTGCATAAATGTAATGTAATTGTCAATAAAAGCCTTTGAAACTTATAAAGTGCTTGTAATTATATTTCAGTACATCACAGAAACAACTGAAACAAAGATCTAAAAGTATTTTTGCAGCAAACTTTGTGAAAACTAATATTTGTGTCATTCTCAAAACTTTTGGCCACAACTGTACATGTGGATAACCTTTTAGATCCTTTATCAACAGAATTTTTAAATATTCTGAGTTTTATTTTAGCCAACATGTCATGCAACCGACTCACAGAGGACACACCCTGGACTTGGTCATCACACATGCCCTGTCCACCAGTGTGTCCTCTGTTGTTGACCTGGGTGTCTCTGACCCCTACTATGTGTTTAACATAACCAGTTTTATCCAGCGGGAGACCTCTGTGAGAAATGTCAGGAAACGTCATCTAACCCCTGAAGTGGCTGGAGGTTTTCTTGACGTTTTAGAAAAGATTTCTCCTATTGCTTTACCTGCCCCCTGTGATTTTGCTGTCAATGATTGTAATAGTAGGCTTCATTTCGCTCTCAACCTTCTTGCTCCACTAAAAGTTCACACTTGCATTGCAATGGGGACATGAAAACCTTGAAAAAAGAAAAAGAGGATTTCCAGGGTGGCAGAGAGAATGGGATCAAACTGAAAAATCCTGAAACAGATCTAGATTATACATTTTTTATAGTCATGTAAATGAAAAATATCAAGACCATATAGTCATTTTCACAGATGGTTCTAAAGATCAGGAGTCAGGTGCCACGGGGGCAGCTTTTGCTGTTCAGGGATGGAGAATACAGGTTTTTAAAAGAACATCAAACTTTCTTGCAGTTTTTACAGTAGAATTATATGCAATCCTGATGGCAGTTCAATGGTCAGAACAACTTCAGAACAGAAAAGTACCAATATGTAGTGATTCTGTGTCAGCTATCTTAAGTATTGGGAAAGGTTTGTTAAAGAGTCGTCCAGACCTCATTTATGAAATTCTTAAGGGAGTAAGAGAGTTGGGAAAAAGAGGAGTTGAGCTGTCATTTGTATGGGTCCCGGCTCATGTAGGTATTATAGCAAATTAGAAGGTGGATAAATTGGCTAAGAAAGCTGCACAAAAGGACGTAATAGAAGTTGAATTAAGTCTGTCCAAGGCAGAAGGGAAAAGTATAGAGTGGCAGGAAACAATTTCAAAATGGCAAAATATGTGGGATCAGGGAGTTAAAGGGAGACATTTATTTGCTGTATCTAATAAGGTAGGACCAAGTAGATTGAAGAATAGTGGAGGGATGAGTAAAGAGAAGCTGTCATATATAGTAGAATGAGGATTGGACATACATTTTTTAATAGTACTTTATTTGTGTTGGGGAACATCAGAGTGGTTTGTGTGAATATGGGGAAATGGAGACTGTGCAGCATGTTTTAATATTCTGCAGGTGATATGCCAGGCAAAGAGTGGAATTGTTTGGGGAGATGAGAGAATTGGGATTGGAACGAATTTGTTTTGAGAGTGTTTTAGATTTGGGGGCAAGTGGGAAGGGGAAACTGTATCTTTTTAAGTTTTTAAATAACACAGGACTTTTCCATAGAATTTAGTAAGTTTAAGAATTAGTACAGAAGAGGGCAGCAATGCAACTAATTGGATGCTGGCTGCCTGTAAACACCAAAGAAGAAGAAGAAGAAGGTGAGAGGGAGAGAACAGGTGGAGGGAATTAGCAGCTGGAGCAGAGGGGAAAAATGGCAAGGAGGAAACATAGAGGAAGGTCAAGAACAAAACATAAGAAATGACTAGACAGAGAACTATACTGAAGAGCAATGAAATATAACAAAACTAACGGGACAAGTATTGAGGAAAAAGCAAATAAGACTAAACAAGGAAGCAAAAGGTGAGAATGTCTAAAGATAGGAAGTGAACATATAGAAGACAAAGCCCAAAATAAGTAACGCTTTGAAACTAAAGTATAATTTAACAGAATCTAGCACTGAGGAATAAACTCAAATGATAAGGTGAACTGAACAAGTAAATGGAATAACTGAAACTCAATACAAACACCTAACATCATGACAATTATACTTGTCTTAAATCCATTGCATTGACTCTCTGTACGTTTTAGGATTTATTTTAAGGTTTTTTTAATGGTTTTTAAGTGTCTTAATGGTCTTGGGCCTTCTTTTCTCTCTGAACTGCTTTTACCATATGAACCATGTCATCCCTAAAGTCAGGACATTCACTCATGGCGAGGCGTCTTTCCACTATTATGGCCCTCACCTCTAGAACAGGCTGCCGGAGGACCTCAGGGCCCCAGAGGATGTTCATGTTTTTAAGTGCAGGCTCAAGACTCACCTTTTTAGCCTAGCTTTTAAATGATTATTATTTATTATAGTCTGTTTAATTGCTCTGCATGTTTTACTTAATACATTTTATCAGTGTTTTACTATTTAGTCTTATCATAATTATCCACTGTTTATTTTTATATTTTAACTTGCTTTTTTAATCTTTCTTCAAATTGTTTCCTCTGTGGGAGCCCTCTGCCTCTGGAATGGTGGTCGGCTGTGGCTGCCTGGGTGCTCACCAAGTAGCGCTTGGGTGGAGGTGGGGGTCTCAGCCTTGCCTCCTCTGCGCCCTGGGTCAGTGCCTTGGCTGCTGCAGTTGATGTGCTTTTGCCGGTGCAGATGGCTCCTTTGATGGGATTTCCTGACCTGGCTCATCTATACTCAATGTTCTTTTTATTGCTACTTTTACGTTTCATTCTTTTAATTATGTGGAGGAGGGATGGGAATGGGATCTATGTATGGTCATTTTAATTCTGTAAAGCACATTGAGCTACAACTGTTGTATGAAAAGCGCTTTATAAATAAAGTTTGATCGATTGATTGATATTGAATCGTGGTTGTGCAAAGTTACAACATGCCTTTCAGAGGCGGTAAAAATAGGTGCAAAAACAGCCGGCGCAAACAGTTTCATGTTTGATAAATCACACTGTGAGAAGAAAGCCTACTTATTTGCATGTTCTCCTCACAATAGTTTGTCCCTTCTAACAGAAATGCCCACATTGCATATTCATCAAGGGCAAAAGCGCTAAATGCATTGCAGACATCTTGTTACAGGTTTAACGGGACCAGTCCTACCTGTGCCTACTTTGTATATCACCTGGTGCATGTTTTTGCGCTCACTTTCAGGTCAAATCTTTGATAAATCAGGCCCATAGAGTTTTGGATAAACATCAAAATATTACATTGTGGTCTCATTTGATCAGAGCACCTTCTAATTAGGTCAATTCTGGAGACAAAGGATTGCACCAGATTTTATTTGGGGTCTAGAATAACTAGAGCTGGAATGAATGAACTTTTCAGATTTTAATTTATAAAAATGCCCTGTATCAGTTTTCTTTCCTTTGGCATGTATACAATATAGTGGACTACAGCTTAGTTCCAATTCAGTGTTCATAGTTTTACTTATTGTCATGATGCGTGTTAAGATGAGATGGACCCAGACGCTTACGTGGATTAAACGGTTGAACGAGGATTTATTGGTGTATGAAGGCAGGAAAGATGGGCAGGCAGGAAACACACCGGAGGACAATACACAACACAATGATCCAACAAGGAATGAGCAGATGAGGCTGGGTTAAATACATGAGATAAGTAGGAAGATCAGGCGAGACATATTGGGAACACAGGTGCAGTTAATAATAATCAGGGCAGAGCACAGGAGGCTCTGACAGGAAGCCCCCATTCCAGGTCGGATTTCAGACGACCTAATGAAGAAAACAAAAAGTAAAGAAAATGACTACCCCACCAAGGGTTGGTGGAGGGGCCCCAAGGAAGGTGGGGCTGAGTCCAGGTAGGTACACCCCTGGAGGTAGGGCAGGCGGCCAGTTGATCCTCCTCTAAAGACCTGGAGGTCCGGCAGACAGCCGGGTGATCCTCTGAGGACCTGGAGTTCTGGGTTCAGGGTGGAGGTCCCCTGGCTGGACAGAGATCAGGCAGGCACAGGTCATCCCTGATCCTCTGAGGGAGCTCTGGAGGTGGCAGAAGCTTTGGGGACGGCAGAAGCTCTGGGGGCGGCAGAAGCTCCGGCTCTGAAAACCAGGCAGCCCTGGTAGCAGCTGACCTGGTGTCTGAGGCTGACGGATACAATTGTGGGACGGAACCCACTGGACACAACTGTGGGACGGGACCCACAGGAGCAGGTTGTGGGGTGAAACCCTCTGGAGCGGCTGGTGAGATCGGCGGATTGGCTGCCAGATCGGCTGGTCTAGCTGGACTGACTGAGGCTGGAGCGGAGCAGACTGAAGCTGGAGTGGAGCAGACTGAAGAGGAGAGAAGCAGTGGGAAGCGGACAGGTACTGAGCTGAATGGAATGGGACCAGGGCCTGATGTGAATGGCATGCGGCCAGCCAGAGCGGATGACTGAGCGTAGAGCTGAGTGAAGCTGAACTGTGAGTGGCTGGTCCGCAGGGAGACGTGGTAGCGAGTGGACAGGTCGATCTTCTACCCCGGAAACAGATTGTCCTTGACTGCGCTTCTTTTTATTAAATGGTGCAACGAGGATTTATTGGAGGACGAAGGCAGGAATGACAGGCAGGCAGGAGACACACTGGAGGACAATACACAACATGATAACACAATGATTCGACAAGGAATGAGCAGACAAGACAAGGGTTAAATACATGAGGTAAGCAGGAGGATCAGGTGGGACAGATTGGGAACAAAGGTGCAGGTAATAATAATCAGGGCAGAACACAGGAGGCTCTGACACTTATTTGCCTATTGTATTTTGAATGTTTCTTATTCTTACATCATATAAATTGGCTTTTTAGGGGCCTAAACATATAGATGAAATTGCCAGTTGTGTGTAAAATGTATGCATTTCATGGGTTCACAAAAGTTGCAGCAGAAATAACTCAATAGCGCCTCCATATAACTTTCAAAACATCCTTCTGGTTTACTTTATTGTAGGGGCCTGATGTTTGGTATGCTTGTACAAATTTTCAACACCTACACAAACGTCTCTCGCACCCATGCTTTACAACAAACAAGAAGTCGGCCATTTTGGTTTGAACTTGCGATTTTGACCATGTTTTGGGCGTTTTAAGCCGCTGTTTTTGATCAACCTCCTAGAGAATGTGATTGATCGGCTTCGAAATTGGTGGGTTTGCTCATGAGGAAAGAATAATTTAAAGTTATCAAAATCTTGACATTTCGTGCATGTTGAAGGGTTGTGGCCAGGACTCAAACTTTGACTACACGCCAAAAAGAATAAAAAAACACAGACACAAAACCTGCTGTGACTAGTCCTCTTTTGGCCCCTAAGACACCTCAGGTCAAATGGTGGAATCACCATAGCCCCACCTCCTGACAACCAGAATTGTAATGTTTTCCTTTGAAAGGTCAATGTTTGACACCCTTGATCTAATCAACATCAAACAAGTTGGTGTAACTTGGTGTTTACTGAGAGGTTTTGAAAGAGGGTGTGGTTGTGGTGGCGTGGCCAAGTCTGACATCACACGCTGACCAGACATTTGGCTTTAATTTCTACATCAATTATCTGATCTGCACCGAAATGAACATGATGGATGTTAATCCAGCCCCTAAAAGATATGTGTGCAAATATTTGATGGGCGTTGCCTAATTCCTTCACAGCACCCAATAGAAGCATTAAAACAATCTGCCCCAAGCAATGCTTTGACTATGGATTTTGAAACTTGGTACACATATGTAGTGTCTCATGACCTACAAAAAAGTATCTTGGATACATGGTCCAATCCTAGAGAAAGTCGACCATTTTGGAGTGAAATCACCATTTTCTCTCTTTTGCACGTGTATCTGAGCATACTCTTCCTACAGCATTTCTATTTAAAGACTTCAAATTGAGTCAGTATAGCGTTCAGGCGTTGTAGTTCAAAAGTTATCAAAAGCTTTTAAGGTGCATCAAAGCATGTGGGTGTGACCAAGCTTTAGAATCTGACTTCAGCAATCAACACATTCATATGGTCATTTGCTGATATCACTTTGGCTTCACCCACTTAGAAAAGGAAGTGACTGTTTTTGATGGTGGATGTCCTCTCTTTAAACTTAGCTTTCATCAAGAAGATTGCATTGGTCAAATTTTGAATATGTCTCATTGGAGCTGAACTGAGGCTGACTGAATGTAATATTAAGGCTCACTCATTGTACCGCGGGGGGGGGGCTGCATCTTTAATTGTTCTTAGCACTGACAGGCTGTTTAACCAAAAATGGAGATAATGAAAATCATGGATGTTAGCTTCTTTGGTAAAGCCAAGACAAATTCTACTGTACGTATTAATGCATATTAAGGTAGATTTGGTGTTTAAATAAGCATATTAGATGGGGTTTCACGTAATTCAGATCTCAACTATTCGCAGGTGGTTCTTGCCCCTAACCCTGCCAATACTACTGTATTTTGTGTTGGTCATTCACATAAAATTCCAATAAAATGCATTTAGCTTTCAATACAGTGTTGCAACACTTGAAGAAGTTCACTGAGAATGAATACTTCCAAAATTCAACTCTCCCTTTACAGGAAGCCTACACTGGTGGTAAGCTGGATTCTGCTTTGGAGCTGTCTACCACCTATTTTCCTTCACCATGTGTCAGCTGTCAATCTGCGGCAGTTCATTGGATGTGCAGTTCGGGAGTTTTCCTTCCTGGCAAAGAAGCCTGGCTGTGGTGGCCTACACATCACTACTGATGCCTGCTGGGGGCGCTGTGAGACATGGGAGGTGAGAAGCACAATGCAAGGCAGGTTCTTTAGAGTGAAAGCACAGAAGGAATGCATATCTGTGTGGTTTTATTAGGATGGGATGAATGCAGACTTTACCAAAACACAGATCTAGCCTCCATGACAGTCATAAACATATGCAAACATGGATGGATAACATTCCACAATACTATGATCTACCTGGTTAACAACAAGAACACTCTTCTATCTGGAAGTTTTGACAAACGTGAAGTTATATTTTCAGAATCAATGAGGTTATTAAAAAAAAGTCAGAGAAAGGTGAAAAATATTTTTACAATTGTTTAAAGTGGACATATCATGCTTTTAAATTCTTCCTTTTTACATCTAAATCATTAAGCTGTGGTCTATATATAGTGGAACTGCAGTTATTTTGTAGTTTGATAGAGAACCAGCAACCTAGCACTGCAGAAATTTTTTAGAGTTGTCCATCCACCCGTATATATTCGAGCCAGAGTCTGACCCTGAAGAGGTAAATGAAGACGATGAACCTGACGAACCGCGCCTTCAAATGTGTCAGGGGTGTGTGTGTGGAGTATGGACCCAAACGCAGACGCTGAAGGAAGGTGCAGGATGTTTATTAAAGGAGGTGATGATGATGATGATGATGATGATGATGATGATGATGATGATGGTGGTGAAGAGGACGACGGCAGGAACGGAGAGACTGGACATCGGGCAGGAACGGAGAGGCATGAAACGACACACCATGGGGATGAAGACGATTTAGTAATCCGGCGCTGAGTGAAGGGAAGTGATGGGTAATAAAGGCCTGAGGTGAGTAGGATCAGGTGTGAATGAGGAGTGAATAGGGCAGCGTGACAAAATGAACGTGTTTAAATGAATGGTGCATTATTACTGTATTTACCTTGATATCTCCATCCATACCAGCGGCCGTGTCTTTGAAACGATTACTTAACACATTACCACTAAAAATAAAACTTTAAGGGGCTATATCCTTTTTTTTGACCATTTATGACTCAAACATCTCCTGATGAGCATACTGACACCTTGTCAGCTCACAGTGGGTGCACCTATGAGCCTGGATCCAATTGTTTCTATTTTCTGTCGGGTCGGATTTTCCCGCGCTGTCTGCGGATGTGACGTGAAGCGCGTTCATGTTAAATGTTTCAGATCACTCTGCCACCACTGCTAGTCAGCAATTACCCTACACTCGCAAGCAGTGCAATGGATTGTGCGAATACACAGAAGAGACCAAGGACAATTCAACAGTAACTCCACATAAGACTAAAAAAGTTACACCCCTTACAAGTTCCCGAAAAAGATAGAAGATTGAGAGCGACCGGCGCACGAGCGCGCGCTGTGAGAGCGAGCAGAAAGGAAGAGCAGTTCCGTTTTTTGGCCACAGGTGTCAGTCGCGAGTTTAAATTTCAGAAAATTGCATATAGCCCCTTTAACCACGCACTTCGGTTCAGATGCTTAGAGACGGTGTAAAGAGTTGTGCGGGTTAATACACCCAACAACAGAACATTCTGACACTTTTGGCATACCTAAACTTAGACTACAAACTCACAGCGAGAAGTAAAGTTGGCGGAACTCCATGACCACGTTTGGCAGTTCCAGTGCAATTACTTTGACATAATAGTTCAAAAAACGTAATATATAATAGAGAAAACTGAATGGCTTAAAAAATATGACCCAAAACATTTTACAAAAATATCTCCACAACACATGGAGTAACGAATGTATGCTTTTTGAACTCCTAGACACTCTAAATTCACTACACAAATCATTTAAGGGCTAAAACTGTGGAACTTTCATGATATGTCCCCTTTAAAAGAAGCATCTGTTGTGTCACTAAAGCTGGGAGAGGGAGTGAAACAGAACAAAACTTTATGTAGATAACAGGAAGGTTAAAATTTTTGTAGCAAAGCAAAGTTTTTTTTTATATCGGAGTCTAAATAACAATAATGACTAACACAAAGAGAGACTGGTTTTAATAATGCTTGCCGTATTTAGTACTAATATAGGCCACTGAAGACAGCTTTTGTTTTTTTTCTTTTTAAAAAGCAGAAGAAAATAAAAGCAAATAATCGGAATAAAATCTAATCAGTGCATCGCTTCAATTTGCATATATGTGACAAGTAACTACAAGTTTTCAATACAGAATTATAAATTAAATTTTATGTATGGAAATGTTGAAGTAAAACTGAATTTGTCAGTTGAAACATTTAGCAACAAAAAAGCACAAAAATATAAAGAATAAAATTTAGTAAGTACCAAGAAATGTATTTGCCATATCATATATGTTAAAATATATAATGTAATGAATTTGCAGTTTATTCTTTGAACGACACAAATTCAATCTAGTACTTCTTGATATGTGGGTGGTCAAATATCACTAAGCCTAACAGCACCCAAAGCAGCAGGTGCATTTGGTTTGTAAGGTCTCTCCACCAGCCTCGAGTCTCCATGGTAATCAACTGCTTTATAGCAAAATGGGTGGTGGTTGTCACTACAACTGCCATTACTAGTTTAGGTTTTAACTAATTATTATTGTTAATAATTAGAAGTACTGTTACAGTATTAGTACTACTTGTAGTAGTAGTAATAATAATAATAATAATAGTAATAATAATCATCTGTTTTCTACTTCCAGAAGCCAGTGTTGGAGCCGCCTTTCATAGAGTCTTACCAACGAGTTTGTACCTACAACATGACACGTATGGCTACAGTGAAACTACCCAACTGCAAGCCCAACATCGACCCCACATACAGTTATCCTGTGGCCCTAAGATGTGCCTGTGGTGTCTGTCTGACAAGCACCACTGAATGCATAACATCTGTCTGAAAAATCCTCAAAACCTATTTGTTTTGTTTTCCCTTTTTTTGGGTTAAACCTTTTATTTGGGGCAATCCAGTGTGGTTCTTTCGTTTATTTCACTTAGGTTCAGTTTGTTTTTTGTTTTTTAGATTATATGAATTGAATTTATAACCAAAATTATTATTGGCAACAAAATAAAGTCAATTAAGTAAATATTAAATGACTTAGACTGACTGAAGTTGGAGGGAATAAAAGGTGTGACTGGACAGAAAGAAACATGCAGAAAGATAAGAAATACATACATCTGGAAAGACGATGTCATATAAAGCCTAAATAAAAAGATTGATGATTTATTGTTAACACTGAGACTTACTTGGACTCCTAAAAAAGGAAACGCTCAAGAAAACAAGAGAAAAAGATGGAATTATAATAGGCTTTTGTGAAAAAATTGCAAAAGAATGATTTACTCAATTTCCTCCAATTTGGGACTTGGGAAGTCCTACAAGTGTACCAAATTTCATACACTGTGAGCTATTTGTCTTGCGACTTTTGTAAAACCATTTAAATCCCTTTAAAAAAGTTATAAATAAATTGGACAGATTCAGCTTTGCATATTAAGACAAGTCAGTTAAAATACTTTATTAATACAGGAGGGAAATTAAGTATTGTTGTAACTTATTTAAATTTATTCAATTATTTTACACTGATGGCTGTGTGCCAGAAGGGTCTCCTTTAGCAGTCTGTATTACATCATGTCTGAAGAAACCTCTGACTGAAGACAATCTGTTGTTTAGGATAGTCTCATGAAGAGGATGCTCAGGGCTGTCTATGTTCTCGATTTTATGAAGAATCCTTCTCTGCACCCTTCTCTTCAGAGGTTCCACAGGCATCTCCAGAACAGAACCAGAAAAAGAACCAGAACCTTCTTTATCAGGTTGTTGAGCCTTTTTAAATCCCTGGTTCTGATGCTGCTACCCCAACAGATGATGGAGGAAGAGATTACACTCTCCACAACAGACTTGTAGAAGATCTGTAGGATTTTGCTGCAAACTTTTAAAGATCTAAGTTTCCTCTAGAAGTAGAGTCTGTTTATTTATTTATTTTTATTCAGCAAAAACAGACAACTAAACCTTTCAGCTTGTCTTGTTATGAAAGCTAGAGGTTGACTGACAACTACGTTGTTCCCCAAACAGCTTCTGGGAGAGCCAAAAGGTCCTCTTTCAGTAATTCAGACTTGATTTCACTTGTCATTCATTCCAATATGCAAGACTTTTTTTGTGATCACAAGGTTCCCAGTTTTCTCTCTTGTCACAAAACATTTTGCAACCCAGACATGGTACGTTTATACTGAACATGTTTCTTTCATTCTGACAATACGAACCTGAGGCTCAGTTGTCTGTTTTTTAAACAGTATTGCCAGATGTGTATAGCTTACTCAACAGGTGAGTATGAAGGTATGTGCAAAGACAAGAGAAGCTTGTACTGCAGCCTTGTGCCAAAATGGGGACCAAAAGTCCATGAAAAAAATAGGAACAGATTAACATCTTGCAATAGAAGACAAACATAGGCTTTCTCACAACTCTTCTACATAGTCCACTAACACTGTGACAAAACAAAAGTGATAAACTGAAAGATCAGAACATAAAAATTTTGACCTGGGATCCACATCTGAACAGAACTTGTGGCTCCAAACACTGAGAAGACAAACATAGGTCATCATCGGAGAGGATTTGTTTTAGACTGTAAAATCCAGGATGTCAAAAACAATTACTACTAAAAAAAGAAATAATGGAAATACTAACTCTTATTTGAAAAAAAAAAATAGTTTATTAATTTTTTCTCCAGAAAAGTGAAAGGTGACTACTGTTCAAAACCAGGAACTGGATCTGGATAGAGAGTGAAGAGGAAATTGCAACATTAGGAAATTGCTGCGGTACTTTGTGCAAACATATGAGAACAAACAGACAAACACTTAAAAATAAAAATATAATATGCTAAACAGATTGATATATACATGAGTGCAGGTAACAATCGGTGCAAATCAGACAGGTGCAAAAAAAACACAATATGGGTCATGTAACTGAAACATCATCTATCGGCATCCAAAATTTAATAACAATTTCAGAGTTTTCTGACTTTGTGGTTGGGATTGCTCTTAAGTCTCACTTGCCTTATTTGTTGGTGATTTTAATATTCATCTCTGCTGTGATACAAGACCTCTGATTAAGGATTTTTTTTATTTCAAACACCCTTTTAACCTGGTCCAATGGTTTACTGGTCCAACACATGAGAAAGGCCACATATTAGACTTGGTTTTATCACATGGACTGGATATAAGTATTGCTGGTATCGCTGATCTTGGGATCTCTCATAATTTTCCTGTTCTCTTCACTGGAGAAGTCATCTGCCCCAGTGTGGAGAATTTCTAATAATTCAGCTGTCTCAGATTTTTCTGCTGCTTTTACTAACTCTAGACTAATAGAATCTCAGTGGGATTGCGTTGAAGACCTGGCAGACTGTATTAACAGAATATGTTCTAATATTCTGAACTCTGTCTCTCCACTTAAAGTTATGCGCTCTAAGCCAAAACCTGAAACCATGGCTGAATGACACCACCCATGCCCTCAGACGTGAATGCCGATGTGCTGAGAGGAAGTGGAAGGAGCACAGGCTGCATGTGTCTCTACAAATGCTGTAGGAATGTTTGTCTGCTTTTCAAAACTCTGTAAAATCAGCTTAGTCTCAGTTTATGTCTAACCTTGCATCAACAACCAGCCATGGTATTGTTAACCTGAGCAATGATAGGGGTGTTGTGCTTTCACAGAGCTTACAGTGGGGCGAAAAAAGTATTTAGTCAGCCACCAATTATGAAAGTTCTTCCACTTAAAAAGATGAGAGAGGCTTGTCATCATAAGTATACCTCAACTACGAGAGACAAAATGAAGGGGGAAAAATCCAGATAATCACATGGTCTGATTGTTAAAGAATTTATTTGAAAATTATGGTGGAAAATAAGTGTTTGGTCAATAACAAAAGTTCATCTCAATACTTTGTTATATACCCTTTGTTGGCAATGACAGAGATCAAAGGTTTCCTATAGGTCTTCACCAGGTTTTCACACACTATTGCTGGTATTTTGGCCTATTCTTCCATGCATATCTCCTCTAGAGCAGTGATGTTTTGGGGCTGTCACTTGGCAACACGGACTTTCAACTCCCTCCAAAGATTTTCTATGGGGTTAAGATCTCGAGACTGGCTAGGCCACTCCAGGAACTTGAAATGCTTCTTATAAAACAACTCCTTCGTTACCCGGGCGGTGTGATTGAGATCATTGTCATGTGGAAAGACCCAGCCACATTTCATCTTCAATGCTCTTGCTGATGGAAGGAGGTTTTCACTCAAAATCTCACGATACATGACCCCATTCATCCTTTCCTTTACACGGATCAGTCGTCCTGGTCCTTTTGCAGAAAAACAGCCCCAAAGCATGATGTTTCCATCCCCATGCTTCACAGTAGGTATAAAATGTTGTTTGGACGCAACTCAGCATTCTTTCTCCTCCAAACACAACAGGTAGAGTTTTTACCAAAAAGTTCTAGTTTGGTTTCATCTGACCATATGGATGTCATGTTTTTGGTGGATTCAGGACCCAAATGGAGCAAAGTTAAACAAATGATTTAATTAAACAATGAGCAATGAAACTTACATAATCACAGGAGGACCATGACAAGCAGAGAAGAGGGAACAGGAACAATAAACGACAAACCAGCGAGTTGTGAGTGAGGGAGAGGTGCTAAAATATGCTGAGGAGGTCTGAGAGTGGCAGGGATAAGGCTGAGGACTAATTAGGGAGAAACAGTTGCAGGTGAGAGGGAGAGAGCAGGTGGAAACAATCAGTGACTGGGAAGGAAAGGGAAGGGAAACAGAGAGGAAGGCTAAGAATGAAACATAAGTAAAGACTGGACAAAGAGCTATACAGAAGAGGAATGAAGTATAACAGAAAAAACCAGGACAAATAATAAAAGGAGGAAAAAGCAAATAAAAAATTAAACAAGGAAACAACGGTGAGAATGTCTAAAGATAGGAAGTGAAATAACTGAAACTCAACACAAACACCACAACATCACCACTCCCACCCCAAAGGCAGCTACCAGATGCCCCTAGAAGTCCGAAAAAACAAAAGAAGACCCACGGTGTGGCGTAGAAGACCCACCACCCACGTAGAAGAGACAGGAACCCGAGGTGTGTCTGTCAAGACATCCTCGGAGGAGACAGGATTAAGAAGCATGTCCGTCTGGACACCCTCGGAGGAGACAGGATTTAGAGGCGTGTCCTCCCGGAAACCCTCTGCAGAGACAGGAGTCAGAGGCTTGTCCTCCTGGACACCCTCTGCGGAGACAGGAACCAGAGGCGTGTCCTCCCGGACACCCTCTGCGGAGACAGGAGTCAGAGGCCCTCTGCGGAGACAGGAGTCAGAGGCGTGCCCTCCTGGACACCCTCTGCGGAGACAGGAATCGGAGGTGTGTCCTCCTGGATACCCTCTGTGGAGACAGGAGTCAGAGGCGTGTCCTCCTGGACACCCCCTGTGGAGACAGGGACCAGTGTCTTTTTGTTGTGGCGGGGTTTGTGGCGACAGGAGGATGAACTGGGGGGAACAGAATCCAGAGGTGTAATTGCAGGAGTAAAAGTGGAAGTGGGAGGTGCTGTGACCAGCGCCATGCCTCTTGACATGGACTGGGGTCGAGGTGGGGGCAGCCTTCCCAACTACTACAACTGCCTGCCGGTTCCACTCAGCCTCTTCCCAGAACCCAGTCAAGCACAGATCAGCAGACAGCGGCGTCCAAGGTCGGAGCAAGTCCAAAACCTGTTTGGCAGCGGTCACTCGTGTCCATGGTGGACTGAGAATGGCCACAATGTCTAGGTTCTTTCTTATTTCCTTGTACAGGGTAGGTAGACAGAGAGCTGCTGGGTCTTATTGGATGGTTCATTCTCTCATGTTTTTGGTGGATTCAGGACCCAAATGCAGTAAAGTTAAACAAATGATTTAATTCAACAATGAACAAGGAAACTTACATAAACTCAGGAGGACCAGGACTATGGAGGACCGTCCCTGCCAAAATTGACAATAACTAAATGTGTAAATAAATACATAAATAAATACAATTGAAAATAAATAAATAAATAATTGTGGGAATAAATAAAATTTTGACAACAATGATCACAACATTTTGTTATCCCGCCTAGAGTTGTGTGTTGGTCTCAAAGGCACTGTCCTTCAGCGGTTTAAATCCTACCTAAAGGGAAGGTCGTTCTGTGTTAATTTGGGCCCTTTGATCTCACAAACGGCACCTGTGACAAGTGGTGTACCTCAGGGCTCCATTTTGTGTTCTGCGGGTTTTCCTCTATATATGCTCTGTTCTGGAATTTTGAGATGAGACAATGTTACTTAAGCATCTTGAGAAAGATCTATTTACGTCTGGTATTTATTCGAAGGCAAACAGCGTTCGAAGGCCCTGTTACTGACAAATCAGGAAGGCAGAGCCCCGAATACAAGCATACATGGTTATTTATACATCCTGTTTTGCAGACAAGCTTCTGCAAGCAACGATCCAAAGGTCACATAGTTCACTTCTGTTTTATAGTTCATGACTTTAGATACTTAGAACATGAGCAATATTAAATTTTTCCATCACATCCCTTTCTTCTGATCAAAAGAAATCACAGAATAAATTTTAATGATAATGATGAAACTTGAGATTAAATTAAAACACATTGATAAACATTATAACTTCTCCAGCTACCAAAATTAGAACCACAGTTATTAACGTCACATAGGTCAGACTGAATCCCAGACACCCTCTGTGGAAACCCGAGTCAGAGGCCCTCTGCGGAGACAGGAGTCAGAGGCGTGTCCTCCTGGACACCCTCTGCGGAGACAGGAATCGGAGGTGTGTCCTCTGAATTACACAGCAGGAGTCTGGGCTCCTGCCGTGTAATTCAGTTCCATTCCCCCATATTTATTTAGGCAGCAGTCTTGTTCTTCCTCCTGAGGAAGCTGACCTCCTCTTCCGCTGGTGCTGTGATGCTGTGAGGTTTGCTGAAAAATTTTCACTCTTCAAAGTGTCTGTTAAGTCTGTTTGGGATCCATGAAATGACTTTTATTCCCATAGTAACACGGGAATGATCCAGAATAGGGACAGGCCTGTCAGGACCAACAAGAATCTCCAACTGCCATATAACTGCTTTTTGAGAGACTTTCAAATGTTTTCCTCTTATCTGTTTTTTCTTTTATGAGTGCAAGGTTGCTGCTCCTCGAATCCAGCTGCCCCTGACTCTTAGGATGGCTCTGCGCTTTACGCTGCCCTGTCACCTTGAGAGTACAGGTGGGCCATCAGGTGGAAGCCCCTGTGTAGGGGGCTCTGGTGTGGGGTCCTCCTTGAACATTTTGCAATGTGTGGCACGCACCCAGGTGTTCCTTCCTTTGACCTTCACAGCCGTGTGGGTAACCAGTAGGACCTGGAATGGGCCCAACCACCTTTTGTCTTTCCATCTCTTTCTCCTATTGTCTTTAATCACCACCCAGTCATCTGGCTGGAATGGGTGTAAAGGACCTCCAGCTGCCGCTAGAAGTGCCACTTTTACAGCCTGGTGAGATTGGGAAAGAGACTTTGACAGACTTTTGCAATATTCCAACATTTGACTTTCATACCTGTGAGTGGTTAAAGCAGCATTCCACAACCTTTACACCTTAATATAATGTTTTTTCAAAAGTTATGGTGGAATTTTATCATCTATGTTCATTTTTAGAGTTATCACCACCTTACATGGGTCCTTGGCTTTTTTCTACACTTTAGAACTTTTGAGCTGACTGAGTTCTGCTTTACGGCAGTCATACGGCCTCGCTGTTTAGAGATTGTAGAGATAGCTGATCCACCAAAGAGACAGAGAAATCCCACAATGACCACAAGACTGCTTCAAACTGGTTTCTCTGCATAGTGTAACGGGATAATTGAAAATTATCACTCCAGTAGATAGCCCTGTGGTGCACTTTTACAACTCCGGAGTATAAAATGATAAGATAGGAAAACATATAAGTCTGTTACAGTGAGGGGAGTCCAAAGGAACTTTCTCCCACCCTCTTTTCTTTTTGTAGCATTGGTATTGTCGATAATTGTCCAAATTACAGATGAACTGAAGAAGAGCTGGAAGAGAGAGGGGGGAGACCATGCTGCTGTTTGGGGAAATGTAGGGCCCAGTGGCCTCGTGGGCATGAACCTAAAAGACTCAGGAGTCCTGTCCTCCTCATGCCTGTGGCACCACGCTTCTCCACCCAGTGGAGTGTCAGCAGACCTCTTTTTACAGCCGTTGCCTTAGCTTTCCCCATTTTTGTCTTCTTGGTTGGCTGCGCAGAAGTTGAAGGCAGTGGAGGTATTTAGTCTTCATCCTCACTAAATCAAGATAACAGAAAAATAATTAGAGAAATTATAAATATATGCATACACATCTACACATAAATGTACATCTACACATACACACATTATATACATACAGGTTGGCCTGGCCATCTGGCATACCGGGCATCATCCCGGTGGGCCGTTTACCCAATGTGGGCCGGTCCGCTGTTTTTTTTTTCATTTCCTCTCTCTAAATTCCCTTCAATTGGGCCGGCCAATTGGCTACAGAGGGCTAGCAGTGTGTTGCCAGAATCGACACATATTATTGGTCTATGTTTGTCATCGTCAAACAATCATGGGCTGACAGCCTATGAAAGCCATGACAGTGCTGTCAATCACAACACAAACCAGGGTGGGCGGGACCTAATGACATGGGCCGGAGTGATGGCACTGGAACTGGGATACAGTCAATGGATGGGATGCTGCTGAGCTGAAAATGGAGAAGGGTAAGAAACGCCCAAGTGGCGCTGAAAAAGTACGGCTCAAAAAGCTGAAATCTTTGGAGGTGGAAGCTGCTAAATGTTTATGGTTGACAGACCTATGTGGTGCCGGGGTCATCACCCCAGCAGCAGGCGCTGCTGCGCGAGGAGACGCGCAAAGTGGAGAAATCCTTGGTAAGTAACGTTAGCATGGGGTTGTGACCTGAATAACTGAATACTTGTGACAACATATTAGCCCAGAGTTGAAGGGCTGACTGTTGGTAGTTGCGGTTGATTTTGTTAACTATGCCAAATTGTGATACTTTCGATTATTATTGTTCAGATGATTTAGCTAAACTATCGGCAGCGGTCTCAGGTTGCCATAACAGTAAACATTAAGGAGAGACACTACAGGTGAATAGGGAAAAAAGTTAGCTTCAAGATACCTTCATGAAACTTGACAAGCTTAATCCTAGTATCAAAACAAACATCTTTTGTATTAGAAGTTTTGGAATAAATTTTGTTTAGATATGCAAACTAGGTGTAATCTGGTTAAAAATGTGCTAATTTGCATATATTTGTAAACCTATCATCTCAAAATTGGTGAGAGACAGATTAAATTTTTCTTTAATTTTCTAATCATATATGTTATCAAAAACTTTTTACAGAGGGAAATAGGTTTATTTCATTTCATTACTTCATAAATAAAAAAACAGAGTCAGTAGCTCCAAAAAACTCATTTTCGCCCTGTTTATTTACACAAAATAGCACCTTTTTTTTTTAGAATGATTTATTGACAAATCGCTCTGTATTTTTTTTCAGCTCATAGCACAGAACAATGGTGGAAAGTTTGATGCATATAGGTATAACTGATTTCAAGATTATTCGTTTTGAATGTTGGAAAAAACAAATTTTGAAAAAAATGCAATTAAAGATTTGGACTAGATAATTCAATGCAATGTGAAGTGCAAATGACCCTCGAATCCCTTGTTTCGTGTTTATGATTGGTCATTAATTTAAACAGGCATACCATTTTTGGACATTTTTCTTTTTACTTTTTCTTTTTTGGGGGCTTTTTCTTTAGACTGCTTCGCGTTAACAAGCAACCGGAAACAGTGAAACGGAAAATAGAATGCCAAATCTGCTATCGCACCCGCACTAAAATGATAAAAAAAATAGTCGATTTTAGAGGTGTTTCAGAGTTGTAGTTTGTTTTATTCTGAAAGCCAACATGTTAAGGATGTTAAATATCCACAAATCTCAATATTGACCAGGGGCCCGTTTCACAAAGCGGGTTTAGTGAATACTCTGAGTTAGTTAACCCTGTGATGAGGGAAACTCTGAGTTTTTGGTTTCACAAAGCCAGTTCAGCGTAACTCTGAGTCAGTTACCCGGGCAACACACTCTGTGAACCTAACCTGCTCGCTAGCAGGTTTGCTTCAAATAACTCTGAGTTTCTCCTGCTCTGAAGTTGAAGCTGGAGTCTGAAATTAGTGGCAGACATGTTTGTTGATGTACAAGCGCAGATACTCCGCAGAAATCTGTGTCGGGAAAGGATTATCAGACCCCGAGTGGATATTTTATCACTCCATGATGAGTACCTCTTTGAACGTTTCCGTTTTTCTACACCATCAATAGTTTATTTAAACAATATCCTTGGCCCATTTCTCACGGCTCATCGTGGAAGAGCCCTCTGCTCTGAACAAATTCTTTGTATTGCTCTACGTTTTTTTGCGAACTGCAGTTTTTTGTACAATATTGGTGATGCGGAGCATGTCAGGCTGTGAGAAACAGGCTGTGAGAAATGTGACCCTTGCACTTAAACAGTTACTGTACACGTTTGTAGTGTTTCCAGATCACAAAACCACCAGACATCTCAAGGAAGCATTCCACAGAATTGCAGGTATCAGTGTAAGCAATGAATAATGTCAAACAATAAAAAATGTTGAGACTGGAAGAACTCAATTTGATATATTTAAGGGTTTCCAGGTGTGATTGGCTGCATTGATGGGACTCACATTCCTATCATATCTCCTTCAATAAATGAAGGAGATTATGTGAATAGGAAATCTTTCCACAGCATTAATGTACAGGTAAGCCTAAATAATAGCTTTCAACATTCCAAATGAAATGTACACGTCACAATACAGCAACTGCCACTAATTATTGTTCTCCACTGTGAAGATCATAAGTGATGCAGAATACATCATCAGTAATGTGGAAGCAAAGTGGCCTGGGTCTGTACATGACTCTCGAATTTTCCGTGAGTCCACACTGAGTGACAGATTTGCCCGTGGTGAGTTTATATACAGTATAGTTATATAGCCTACTGTGATCAATATGGTATATCCTTCTATTGCAACTGAAACATTACATTTTATCATCATAGGGGAGTTTGATGGATACCTTCTGGGTGACAGGGGGTATCCCTGCCAGCGCCATCTGCTGACCCCTTACCCTGATCCTGAGCCTGGGCCACAGCAACGCTACAACATAGCTCACTGCAGGACGCGAGCCAGGATGGAAATGACCATTGGGTGCTCAAGGCCCGATTCCAGTGCCTGCGTATGCTCAGGGTCTCCCCAGAAAGAGGATGTGACATCATTGTGGCATGTGTAATTCTGCACAATATTGCCATGATCAGAGGGGAACAATGTCCCACCCTTACCCCTGATGATGGAGATGATTATGCCAACCCCGCTGCTGATGCACAAGATGGGAGAGCTGTTCGAGACATTGTCTGTCAGAATCATTTCCAACTGTAACCCCCCCCCCCAGTCAGAGAAGGACAAAAGGCCTCTAATTTTATGAGGTCTTCTTTATTTCTTGCAAGTACACATGTTTACAGTTATTTTGTTGATTGAAAAATAAAAAATTATCCACCTGAGGGCACATCACCCACCTTTAACTTATGTTCCAGCAGTTGTATTTCCCTTTGTGTCTTCTTCACTTATAGCTTTATGTGTTCCATTTCCACATTTGTTTTTTCAATTTGTTTTTGGAGATAGACCTTATACAGTTGCTTCACAGGGAGCTATAGGAACACAAATGAAGTTGAATGTCATAGTGCCATGTCTACTTAGTGTCATAGTAAGTTGTGGGTCAATACTGAATATTCCTACTGAGGAAAGCTGTGCTGTGGAAGTTGATGGAACCTCTTCCTCATTGATGGACCCTCTGTTGTTTCCAGCATTGCTCTGTTGGAGAAAAAAAAGCTGCAAGTTGTATTGCAGAACAACACTAACATTGACTGAAACCAAGGTTATTTTACACAAAGGTTTTGACCTCAACAGGCCTCTCTGCATCTTCCCTCCCTGTGGTGGCTGACAAGGTGTCTTCATAATCCTCCTGTAACAATTATTGTGTTATATTCTACCCATCATCAAAACTCTGGAATAAAATAAATTTAAAAAACATAAATAAAAACTCTGGTAGCTACTTACAACAGCATGGAAGTCTGTTATAGTAGAGGGCTCCACAAGACAGATCACACCATCAACAACTGGTGGAAGAAGATTATTCAGTTGATTATTACCCAGAAGAGTGACCTACCTATTTTCTTTTCTACCTTCGTTTTAGAAATACAGTGCAGGTCCCATCACAATTCTTATGACTCTTAGCCACCTTAGATTAGATTGATATCTGAGCAGCCAATTACAGATAACTGTAGCAGATGAATGGATGGCCATTACATCTAACATATGCCATTTATTTGAATGATATACCTCTAATGTAGGCCTTTGTGTCCTGAGGCATGGCTGGGTCCGACGAACTCCCCCCAGAGATGCCCTCAGCAGTTGGTCGCCCACGGTTCTGACTGAGGCCCATCTCTTCAGCCTCTGTGAGTTGTGGTGGTGCTGGACCACCGCCTGTTTTTCTGGCCTCAGCCTTCTTTCTGTTGGCTACGATGGAGGTCAAGTTTGAACATATGCAGAGAACTCAAATTTTGAGACATGCACATATAACAGGAATTAAGGTGTGGCTTTCATATAGACAATGTTGAATACTGGCAGTGATGGTATGACTGAAGATGTGGCTTTTGTCATTGTTTAGGGATTTTCCCTAATTACTTAAATATAGCTATCACATGTAGAATGTAATCACTGAATGCAGTTTAATGAAGGCAGGCTAAACATCACCACAATGGGTAATAATTAAATTATACTTTACCTGTTTGAACTGTATTTTTGTATTTCATCTTTAGTTGCTGCCATGTCCTTTTTCGGCCTGCTGGGTTGCACCTATGTGCTCAAATAAAAATGTAAGATATCAATGTTGAATGACTGGAACATTTAAGACCAAACATGTCTTTTTTCCCCTCCAATTAATACTCAGGCATTGACTTGATCAGCAATTTTCTGCCACACAAGCTCTCTCTCTTTTGCCGCTGCCACAGTATTGCTTTTTTTTAAGGATATGCTCATTTTTAGCATATGCTGTCATTAATATTTCCATCTCCACTGGGGAGAAGTAGACGGATCTGCCCTTTTTTTCACTGGTTGCCATGGTGAATCATGTTATCTGTGTCCCATTGATGAGGGCTTTTTATATCCTCATGCATGAGTGTAACTCAGAGTTACTTTAACTCAGAGTTGATTGATCTGATTGTTAACACCTATTCTGAAACCGAAAACTCAGAGTTTTCCAACTCAGAGTTAACCAACTCAGAGTCGAGGTTTTAACTCAGAGTTTGTTCAACCTGCTTTGTGAAACAGGCCCCTGGTCACGAAAAATCCATGTTTTTGCCTGTAGTGTCTTGCCTTAACATGAACTAATGTGTCAAGCCACATGTGCTTTATTTGTTAACTGCTATCAAGGAATATGACTTGATGATTTGTACTGTAGTATTCATGAGAGGAGATGATGCGAGATTTGTGGACTTTTATATAGTGTCGGCTGATAATGTAGTGGGCTGGTCTGGACAGAAATGCCAGGGCTGAATTTTTGTCCCAGTCCACCCCTGTGTGTATATATATATATATATATATATATATATATATATATATATACGCACAAAAAGATGTGAAGAAAAAAGTTTAAAAAAATTTATATATACACACAAACATCTAAGAGCACCATTAGAAAAAAACATCTATATAAAATGGCTGACAGAGAAAGGATGCAGAGTGCATTAGCACTAGCTAGTTAGGACATACCTCTTTACCTAGAATTAGGTTTTCCTCTTCTGACGAAGAGTCCTCAACACAAACCTCCGATGAACTATCATTCCAAATAATCGCCAGGGCTTCGTCAGTGATGATTCTCATCTCTTGAAGTGCCTTTTTTGAAGGCAAACAAAACAATCGAAACTGAATCATTCACACTCGCTCTCACCTGCTCAGCTTTACAAAATATCTGTTTTTAGAATTACACGGACATGTAATTCCAGTGTCTATTGGCCGATTTGGATGATTGACATATGGCCGAAATCGTAAGATCCTATACAATCACGCTGACATCAAAACTTTGAAGCAGATTGGACAAAGCAAATGTTTACATGAGGAAAGTTCACAATGCGCATGTCAGACAAGGTTGAGCCTTCTCGAATCAAATGTAAAAAATAATGGCAAAGGATCATGTTTTTTCACTTTTTCTTTTCTAAATGCACACTGCATATTTTAGTTATTCTGGAAATACAATCATATCACCGGGGATTATTCTTTTCAGCATGAAATAACAAAGGTAAGGAAGAATTTATGCTCTCGTTTTTTATTTTTGGGCTTATTTTGCTGCTCATTTGCTGAAATTTGCACGTAGCATGATGAAACTTGCAGCTTTAGAATCTGTGAGATGCTGGCTTTCAGAGAAGGCAAGGTTTGCTCGGTTCTGTTCGGCAGGGTGACCGACAGGTTCGGTTGAATGTCTTGAATGTAAAAATCGCAAAATAGCACAACTGCTCTTTTAATTGCTTGTTATTTTTTCTGGGTTTGGAGGTCACAGAAAATATTTAAATGAGTCTTTAGCTGAGATTCTGAAGTTTATAATGATAGGACCCAGTGACCCAGTGGCGCGGGCTGTGGGGTGGAACAGGTTAAACAAAATTGAGGAATATCTCAACAATCTGGCAGCAGAGAGAATAGAGGTTTTCTGTTCCAGGAGAATGATTAAAACTGCATGAGGAACAAAAACAATGAGGTCAGAATGGACCCAATTCCAACCAAATTATTTAAAGAAGTGTCCCATTTGGTTCCTGGCCCCATTTTGGATATGATGAATCTATCCTTAGTAAACGGATACGTACCACAGGAATTTAAAATAGCTGCAATTAAACCTTTACTCAAGAAACCTTCCCTTGATCAAGATGACTTAGTGAATTACAGACCTATATCTAACCTTCCTTTCTTATCCAAAGTCCTTGAGAAAATTGTTGCTAATCAAGTCTGTGAACATCTAAACAGTAACGAGCTGTTAGAAGAGTTTCAGTCAGGTTTTAGAGCTCATCATAGCACTGAAACAGCACTGGTGAAGGTTACTAATGATATTCTCATGGCTTCAGATAATGGACTTGTGTCTGTTCTGGTTTTGTTAGATCTCAGTGCTGCTTTTGACACAGTCGATCATAATATTCTCTTAGAAAGGCTTGAACATGTTGTAGGGATCAAAGGAACAGCACTAGGCTGGTTTAAATCATATTTGTCTGATAGATTCCAGTTTGTTCATCTAAATGATAAATCTTCTTCACTCTCAAGAGTTACTTGTGGAGTTCCACAGGGTTCTGTGCTTGGACCAATTCTGTTCACCATATATATGCTCCCAATTGGTAGAATCATTAGACAGCATGGGATAAATTTCCACAGCTATGCAGATGATACACAACTATATTTATCCATAAATCCTGATGAACCCAGTCAGTTAGGTAGATTACAGGCATGTCTGGAAGACATAAAAACATGGATGACACTAAACTTTTTGCTTTTAAATTCTGACAAAACAGAAGTTGCTGTCTTTGGACCAGAAGTTCTTAAACAGAAACTGATTAGTCAATCACTTCATCTGGATGGCATTAAATTGGCCCCCAGTAATAACGTAAAGAACCTCGGCGTTACTTTTGACCGAGACTTGACATTTAAATCCCATATTAAACAGGTTTCTAGGATTTCTTTCTTTCACCTCCGGAATATTGCTAAAATTAGAAACATCCTGTCCAGGAGTGATGCTGAGAAACTAGTCCATGCATTTGTTACCTCAAGGCTGGACTACTGTAATTCTTTACTATCAGGTAGTCCACAAAATGCCATTAAAAGCCTTCAGTTGATCCAAAATGCGGCAGCAAGAGTTCTGATGAATATTAAAGAGAGATCACATTTCTCCTGTTTTAGCTTCCCTTTATTGGCTCCCTGTTAAATCCAAAATAGAATTTAAGATCCTTCTTCTTACATACAAAGCCCTTAATAATCAAGCTCCATCATACATCAGAGATCTAATTGTTCCTTATGTTCCTAACAGAGAGCCCTTCGCTCTCAGACTGCAGGTTTACTTGTAATTCATAGGATTTCTAAAAGTAGAATGGGAGGCAGATCTTTTAGTTATCAGGCTCCTCTCCTGTGGAACCAGCTCCCAGCTTTAGTCCGTGAGACAGACACTCTGTTTACTTTTAAGACCAGGCTTAAAACTTTCCTTTTTGATAAAGCTTATAGTTAGAGTGGCTAAGGTCATTCTGAGCTATCTCTGTAGTTATGCTGCTATAGGCGTAGACTGCTGGAGGACAGACTTACCAATTTTCTTCACTCTGCTACTTCCTTTTCTCCTACTACTCTCCAGTTGTATTACAGTACATTCTGTTATTTCGACTGTTAACTTTGTTTTCTCTCAGTGTTTTTCTCTCCATAGAAGATATACCTGGTCTGGTATCCTGCTTGGCTGCAATGCCCTGTTGGACGGGGGGCATCGACTGGGATGATCTCCCCAGTAACTGAACATCCACTGTGTCCTGTTATTAACTTTTTACTTTCTGTAACATAGAAAGTTCTCTTATATCAGATCTTCTGTTCCTTCTGTGTTTCTGCTCTGTCTTCTCAAACCCCCAGACGGTCGTGGCACATGGCCGCTCCTACTGAGCCTGGTTCTGTTGGAGGTTTCTTCCTGTTAAAGGGGAGTTTTTCCTCTCCACCGTCGCTACATGCTTGCTCAGTATGAGGGATTGCTGAAGGATTGCTGTGGTTGGAAAGTCTGCATCAACGGGGCCCAACCTCACGCCAATGACTGATGCAATCTGCTGGGATTCCTTAAATAGGAAACTTTTTAACTGATTGGAATGTTTGTATAAATGTGTTGAAATGACTTCTTATTAAGTGCCTTGAGATGACATCTGTTGTGAATTGGCGCTATATAAATAAACTGAATTGAATTGAATTGAATAGAATAGCCCACAATGTCACATGATGCAAGAACGACTTTCTCTGCTGCAGCCACAGCCCTGAGGCAACCAGGAAGCCCTGCAGCCATAGAATCCAGTTTTGATGATCAGTAAGCAACTGGGTGTAGCTTGTCACCGTGTTTCTGTAATAAAACAGATGACATAAAACCAGACTTTTCATCTACCATCTGCACAAAAGGTTTGGCTGAATCAGGGAGAGCCAAGGCCGGTGCAGAACAAAGGTACTGTTTCAAGGCTAAAAAAGCTTCCTCAGCCTCCTCAGTCCAGGTGAATACGTCAGGAGCTCCCAGGTTCCATCTATGGATCAAAGAGGAAAGAGGAGCATCCTTTTTAGCATAATTTGGAATGAAGGTCCTGCAGTATGAAGTCATACCCAGGAAGGACATCATTTGTTTCTTTGTGTGTGGTTTTGGGATTTTCTGCACCGCCTCAATTCTCTGTAGGGACAGAACTTGACAGTTATGAGACAACACATGACTTAAGAAGGTCACCTGAGACTGAACAAATTGCAGACCTTTTGATCTTCAGAATGCAGATGGCGAACCAAAGCCAAGGTGTCCCTTCTGGACTGTTCAGCTGAGGGGCTGCACACCAAAAGGTCATCCACGTACTGCAAAAGAACAGAATCTGGGGATAAAACCAGTGATGCCAGTGAGTCCCTCAAAGCAGTGTTGTAAATGGTGGGGCTTTCAGTGTAGCCCTGACAGAGCCTGGTGAAAGTGTAAGGTTTACCTTTAGATTCAAAAGCAAACTAAAACTGGCTATCTTTGTGAACAGGAACAGAGAAAAAAATGCATTGGACAGGTCAATCACAGAGAAATGAGTGGCAGAAGATGGAATTTGTGACAAAATGTAGTGTACATTTGGCATGGACGAGGTGCGAACGATCACGGCTCTGTTGACCTGTCGGGGGTCCTGGACGAATCTCCATTTGTCAGGGATCCCAGGAGGCCGTATTGTCTTCACTGGAAACAGTGGAGAGTGCGCAGGAGAATTTGGACACGGCACAGTAACATCTGTATTAATCAGAGCACGGAAAACTGGTTCAATGCCCTGTAATGCTTCCTGTTTAAGTAGGTATTGTTTTTGACATGGCCTAAAATCAGATTTTGGTGTATTCACAACAGGTTCACAAGTTTGATGAGCCCCACATTACACGTTCCTACCCTCATCTATGGTCACGAACTCTGGGTGGTGACCGAAAGAACGAGATCACGGATACAAGCGGCCAAAATGAGTTTCCGCCGTATGGTGTCTGGGCTCTCCCTTAGAGATAGGGTGAGAAGCTCAGTCATCCGGAGGGGGCTCAGAGTAGAGCCGCTGCTCCTCCACATCGAGAGGAGTCAGTTGAGGTGGCTCGGGCATCTGGTCAGGATGCCTCCTGGACGCCTCCCTGGTGAGGTGTTTCAGGCACGTCCTACCGGGAGGAGGCCCAGGGGAAGGCCCAGGACACGCTGGAGGGACTATGTTTCTCGGCTGGTCTGGGAGCGCCTTGGGATTCCTCCCGAGGAGCTGGAACAAGTGGCTGGGGAGAGGGAAGTCTGGGTGTCCTTGGTTAAGCTGCTGCCCCCACGACCCGACCCCGGATAAGCAGAATAAGATGGATGGATGGATGGACATCACATGTATTTTGAGTATGGAGAAACAAGTTCCACAGAGCATGTGCATGGGGTAACAGAAGTAAATGCACATTTTAACACATGTTGGGAAGCAGAGTAAAACACATAAGGATCAAATGTCTCTTCCCAATCAGTGATGGTTTTACAACGTTTAACAAAAGGCCCCAGATCTTCCCAGCATTGCAACCGTGATTTGGCTAGGGAGATGTAGGGTGCAGATTTGAGCACATGACAAAATAGTTCTATTTATCTGTCAAGGACACAGCCAACACTGCTGTGTTGTCATTCCAAAATAAAGTGTTCACAGTCAGTCTGTCATTATGGGCATGGTACCAGCTTTTCTCAAAGTCTGGGTCTGGTCCTTTAGAAACACATGTTGTGCAATGTAGGTCAGTCAAAGGCATGATTTCTGAGTCAGGCTGAACCGCAGCCTTGGCCAAAGTCAGAAAGCACTGTGAGAGTGCAGCAGCAGGAAGCTAACCCTCATACACATGCAGCGGAACAGAAAAAGAGAAGTGCACTGTCCGTGTAGAGCTGCTGAAACTCTGAACTGGTTTAAATCAAGACTAAAAACCCATTTGTTTTGAATTGCCTTCGAGTAAATGATTGATGTCATATGTATGAAATGTTTTCATGCTCTCTTGCTTTATTGATCTTTCTCTTGCTTTATTGTGTATCATGTGTAATGTGTGTTTATTTTTAATTTCCAATGTTATATTCCATGTCGGTTTTCTTTTGTTTATTTTTTAAAATCACCAAATCATGTAAAGCACCTTGAATTACCCTGCTGTTGAAAGTGTGCTATACAAATAAAATTACCTTGCCTTGCCTTGCCTTGCCTTGCCTTGCCTTGCCTTGCCTTGCCTTGCCTTGCCTTGCCTTGCCTTGCCTTACACTTACCCCTTCATCTTTTGAGATCAATGTTGTGTGTAACTCGCACATCAGATCTCTCCCCAATGAATTTATTGGGAAACGATCTGAAACCAGAAAACAATGTTACAATGTTTAACCTAATTCTTTCTTTAATGCAACAAGTTAAAGGTATCGGGAATGTTTCTTTAACAGTTTCTCTTGAGGCTGAGACAGAATAGGTGAGATCTGAACTGAGAGGGGGAATAGCTGTCAATAATTTAGCAGTTAAAAATCAGTGTGTGGCACCAGAATCTACCACAAAATCCAACTTTTCACCAGCAACGAGTCAAAATGGGCATTTTCTTAAAGGCAGGCTATTTGTGAAAACATTGGTCCCAGAGCAATCACTGGGTCCATTTAAGTGTATGTTGGTCCATGTGAGTGCAGGTGGATCAGTAAAAGCAGGGCCCAAAATAGCAACAGTTTGGTGTAGCGGTGTGCGTGTGAATGTGCAAACTCAGCCTTCTGGTCGGACCCCCTCAAATGAGTTGGCGGCTCCACTGAATCTCCTACCCCCCTGTCAGTCAGCCTGCTCGAGTTCCTCTCCAGCCATTCGCGAGCCCAATGTCACCTCTTGTGGCACAGGAAGCAGATGTCTGGATTTGGGGTGCGGGGTCTGCCCCCTTGGCCTCTGCCACGTCCGCCTCGTCCCCCTCTGCGCTCTTGGTGATGAGGGTCTTTGTGGTAGGAGAACATGATCAGGGCAGCCAGGTGCAAATCAGTCTCTCTTTTTTTTTTTTTGGGCGTTCTTCTGGCATCAGCACTATGCAGACAGTGTCTCTTTAATTCAGCGAGGAAAACCTCATGTCCAACGTAGTTGCTGTGGGTTTGGGCAGACATATTAGGAAAGAGTCCATCTCCTCTGCTCCTCTCTTGGGGGATGCGGTCGGCCCCACGCTGGTCCGCTTGGGGCTCCAGGGGTCCTTTGGACGTCTTGGCTCCGATCTCCTTCATGTCTGCATTGATTCCTGGGAGACGTCTCACACCAGCTATCGAACACTCCTATGGAGAAACCTTATATGCACCAGCATGCTCACACACACACATAGGTGTGGGATCTCCGGTGTTTACAGATACATCCTTGGGCTGAGGATATAATTGTTTCAGTGACATTGTTGTTGTATTTTTATATCCATTTTTGTGTGATGTGGTTGTGTAGTTCTTAGTTCACAATATTTGGTTTGTTTTGTCGATGTTCGTTTTTCGGTGTTTTTGTTTTTTCCCCTCTCTCTGCCGTCCTGTGGGTATGGAGGCAGACTTCCATGTTTTCCTGTGTTTTCTTTGTTCCCCTTCCTCTATTGTATTTTCAACTCACCCGCTCTCTTGACAGTTTGTTTCCTACCTCTCTTCTTCATCTTCTTTCTTTCGTCCCCTTTATTTTCCATCTCCGTGTCCATAACATCAGAAAATAAAACCCACAACAATTTATAATAAAATTCTCACACATATATATCAAGTGGAGTACTATAGCAAAAGCTGTAGTGCTCCGCTTGTGAAAGTAAATCTGTTTGGCTTTTACTTGGTACTCAGACACCAATACTGAGCTACACACTGCCAAACAGGACACATAAAAAAAAAAAAAAAGAATGAGTCCATCCATTATATATGCACATAACAGTCTCTCCCAGGGACCTGGCGCGGACCCTAGGTCTGCTGGCCTCTCCAGGAAGGAATGTTTGATGAAGGCTTCCTCTATTCTGTGTAAAAAGTCAATCACAGGTTAACCAGATCCCTGCTTGATTCTCTGCAGAGCCTGAACATCTGTTTTGCTTGGGAATGTTTGTCTGATGGAGGTCAGCAGTGCGCCTAGCTGATCTCTTTGGTGAGGTTGTCTGGTGGGCTTGGACTTCGAGGGGGACAAGAGTCCGGGTCTGCGACTCGGAGGGCCTGCAAACATGGATAAAGAGAGCCTGAGGGACCACCAGAACTATATGGAAAATGGAGCTGATGCAAAGAGGCATCATCTGCCCGTCCGGGCGTGTCACTTAAAATCTTTCCCCCCCCCCGCCATTTTCATCAATCCATTCTTAGTTAATTTATTTTTCATCCGTTGTCAAACTTTTACCTCTGATCTGCATAATTTTTTTCTCATTTTAGCTTTGTTTTTATTCCACCTTTTTCACGCTCCCCATGTTTTCTATATTGCTCTACTACACTTACTTTAACCGTCTTTTCTTTGATTCCTTTTTCCACTCACTTTCCAGCTATACCTTTACCTTTAACAGTTGTTCTTTCCCAAACTTCCCCCTTTTGGAAAACCATAGTCTTTTACCCATATTTTTTCGCAAATAACAATATTATTACCGTATTTCTCCCTCTTTGTGGCCCTTAATGGACATTAAAGGAACCGAGGTGAACAAGGAGCAGAGGTCCCCTTTACTTCAAAACTCGGTGGGCTGTTGGCTGGTCCGGCAGGCTGATCAAGCACCAATGGTCCACGGAATTCATCACCTTCCTGACATGTGAAATCCTGCCGACAACGCCATGTCGGGGAGAATTATGGGATGAGACAATGTTACTAAAGCACCTTGTGAAAGATTGAGCTTTGTCTGGTATTTTTTTGAAAGCAAACAGCGTCCGAAGGCCCTGTTACTAAGAAATCAGGAAGGCAGAGCCCCGAGTACAAGCATACATGTTTATTTATACACTTCACCACATCCTCTTTATGACTCAAACATGGTTATCTGCCCCAGCAACATGGGGTCAAACAGCTCACACATGAACCTTGTTTCACCTTTAAGTTTCTGCAAGTTCCTTTTTACTCAGAACACAGAGGCTGATGATCCACCACAGCTTCATCCTGTTTTGCAGACAAGCTTCTGCAAGCAATGATCCAAAGGTCACATAGTTCACTTCTGTTTTATAGTTCATGACTTTAGATACTTAGAACATGAGCAATATTGAAATTTTCCATCACATACCTCTCTTCTGATTACAAAAATAATTATAATGATGAAACTTGAGATTAAATAAAATCTATATATCTATAGTTATAACTTCTCCAGCTACCAAAATTAGAACCACAGTTATTAACATCACATAAGTTAAACTGAGAGGTTGTCTGGGCTCCTGATGTGTAATTCAGTTCCATTCCCCTATATTTATTTAGGTAGGAGTCTCGTATTCTTCCTCCTGAGGAAGCTGACCTCCTCTTCCGCTGGTGCTGTGATGTTCGCTGAAAATTGTTCACTCTTCAAAGTGTGTTTCGGATCCATGAAATGACTTACATTCCCTTAGTAACAAGGAGAATTATTAAATTAGCAATGTTTTGCTACAGATAGGTAGGATTTGGCTATGAATAATTATAAATAATTGCTTAGGGCAATTATTAATAAGATTAATAATTTTATGTAAAAAGTACCAACTTTGGGGCACCACCTGGATTCCAGGAATATTAATAGCAAAATTGTTCAGTCTCAGTTTATGTTTATGATTACCTGCCTGACAAGGCTGAGATAATTAAACAGTAGATGAAAGAATAAGTTCTTGGTGTTCTTTGAACAGCAAGTTACTACAGATGTAGGTGAAATAACAACAACGGTTTTCCAAAATACAAGAGTTTATTACAAAAAGAATTCAACTTCCAGTTAAAATGCTTTAATAAACAAACTCACTAAGCTATTAACACACAACTAAACCACTAAGAAAATAATAATGATAATTAAACTAACACCCAAAAGTAAACAGTAAAAGTGATAAATATGCAACGAAGTAGAAACAATAGGCAATAAATTGATAATGATGTCACAGTTCAGAATGAATATGTTTGCTTAAAGACCAAGGCTTGTATTGAAGAGTTTTGGGAATGAAGCTAAATCAGTTTTAACTAATTGTGGTTAGTTTAACTAATCAGCACCTTCTAGTTTGTTTTCAAACCACCAATTTTACAATGCAAAGCAGAAGTGAAGAAAAACATTCTTTGGAAGAAGTAAGGTTTCATTAAACCATTTGCTGAATTAGAAATCAATAACTTCATGGAGAACTGATTCTATTTTATGGATCGGTCACCGCAGTGATTGATCTAATTTAATATTTCATGTTGACGTTAACGGCGTCACAGGGGGGCACCAATTTTGTTAATCTAATTTAGTATTTTCACTCACCAAGAAGGCGGTTTCAAAAATTACTGAAAAGATTAGTTTAGTGTTTAAACTATCTGTTTTAAAGCCGATCTCTATTTTGAATACCATTAATGGCAGTCTTTATTGTTCATGAAGCCAAGCAGTCAAAGGCGGGCCCATGTGGTTCGCTAGAGCATGTAGCCTACAGCTAACTCATGTGGAGGTGCTTAAAGCCGCTCTGGTTCATTTACTAAACACCAAACAAAGGAAAACTGTTGGATTGAGTAACTCAGGTTGCAGGATATAAAACGACTTTCCATCGGAAACCTCGAAAATCACTGTTTAAACCTCCAGGCCGACTGGCCTGTTTGTACCCAAACAATAAATCAAATCTTACACAAGGAAACAAATCACAGTGTAAACAAACAACCCTTAAATCATGTTTATCCTAAACTAATCTCGCCTCTGCCCAGACAGACCTTTTTGAACGGTTAAAGTTCTCCAGGTTGCTCCATTGATGATGAGGAAAGCTAAAACAACGTTAGCCAGCAGGCTAAAAATAGCTGCGGTCGGTTAGCAGTGGGAGGCCTTATTACTGTTGGCGTGCAGCTAGCCTTTAGCAGGGATGTCGTGTCGTCCTCTCCGGCTTGGCTAAACAGCGATCAGCTCCACCTTTCCTTCACTGACACAGTACCTTTCTCTGCAGCTTTCCAGCACAGCATTCATCCCAGGCTTTGTGGGTGTAATGTCTTGAGTCTGGAGGCGGCTCTGCGGCATGCAGTAGCTTGTTAGCGGTCCCTTCCTCACACCAGCGTCTGTAATTCAGAAAGCTTCGGCAGGGCTCTGGGCAGAACAGTGGGGTTTATCTCATCTGTGGTTTGCGATTAACCTGATCGATCAGCAGTCTTTGTCGTCCTTAGAGTGAGTTTCTCCCAGAAACTTGTGTCGCCAACGAAGGAAGGTTTCCTTGGGGTCTCTCCTGGCACTGTCTGGCCGAAAGCCCAAGCGGAAAAGAGAGTAGGCTGGGGGGGTGGGGGTTCGATGGGCTTATAAAAGCTCTGGTCCTCTTCTTCCCCTGTTGGAGCTAGAATGTGGGTTAGCGCCACCCAATGGCTGTGTGTTTCCCAACAGCAATATTACAATTTTCCATCACAGCTCCCATTAGGTTCCAGTTTCAATTAGCATAATATTACTTTTCACTGCTTTGCTGATGACCTTCAAAATTATTTGCCTTTCGAATCTGACAGAGACGCAAACTCCATTGGTTCCTTCCTGGATTGCTTGAAGGATAATGAACAATGAATGTCTAACAAGTTCCTGCAGGTAAATGATTTAAAAACTGAGATTTTATTTTCTGGCAATCCTGATCTTTAGACCAGTTGTTAGTTGTTAGTCCTCTTAGCTTTTGTTCTTGTATTTTAACACCCTGTGTAAAAAACCTTGGAGTGTTTTAAGATGGTTCTTTTAAGCTTCCCAGACAGGTGAGTGCAGTAGTCGAATCAGGTATTTATCATTTAAAGCAATTAGCCAAGGCTAAGCCTTGCCTTCTTGCTGATGTCTTTGAACATGTTATCCATCGGTTTGTTTTCTGCCGGTTGGACTACTGCAACTCCCTCTGTCTTGGCCTGGACCAGTCCTCCCCACATCGCCTTCAGCTGGTCCAGAATGCAGTGGCCCGCTTGCTGACTGGCACCAGTAAGCGCAACCACATAACCCCGGTTCTGGTTTGTTACAAGATCCATTTTAAAATTGTACTTTTTGTTTTTAAATCCCGTCGTGGCTTGCCCTATTTTATATTTCTGAGCTGTTGATTGTTTATGCTCCCACCAGAAACATGAGGTCCAGCTCTCAGTCTCTTTTAACATTTCCTAAAACTCGTTTGAATACCCATGGTGACAGAGCCTTCTCTGTGGCTGGTCCTAAGTTATTCGACAGCCTACCATCTCACATAAGGACTGCACATAGTTTAGAGCATTTCAAATCCCTACTTAAGAAACACCTTTTTGATCTGGCTTTTAATGCAGGTTGATCGGAGCATCTTAATAGTTTTTTATTATCTATTGTGATTAATTGTTTTCTCAACTTATGTTGTTTTTTTTTATTACTGTGTTTGTATGTACATTTCATTTCTACTATTTTACCTCCTGTTATTGATTGTTTGTTACTGCTTGTGTTTTCTGTCTTGTTTAGCACTTTGGGGCAGCTTGTGCTACTGTAAATATGCTATGGAAATAAATTTGACCTTGACCCTGACCTTAGTGCTTCCTTTACTCTACTGCGCCACCAAGTGGACAATACCAGTAGTACAGACACAGAGATTATAATGATGTGCATGTGAACCTTTAAACTGAATAAATAAGTTAATGATGTTTGCGATGGAAAATTCTGAATATGGTCTAAACTTTGTCTTAATCTGTGCTTATGATACAGTGTCCCAATCAAAAGTATAAGTGGAAACCAAAATGAAAGAAGGTTTTGGTGTGATTGGGCTTGTGTTTTTTTGTGTTTTTTTTATATTTAAATTTATTGTGAAAGATTACCATTCAATTCAAATTCAAAAATAGTTTATTGATCTCAGAGGGAAATTAAGTGTTGTTGTAGCTCATATAATTAATTCTTTAAGGAGTTGTTGTAGATAATGATGGCTGTGGGCAGGAAGGATTTCCTGTAGCGGTCTGTATTGCAGGAGAATATATGCAGTCATCGTGTCGTTTTCGTCTCAATATCATTGAGGTATGTATATAAATAAGTAAACCAAAAACATAAAGAACAAAATAAATCGACATTGTGACATGGGGGTACCTTCTATTATAAATGCTTGCAATGTCACCCTGATTTAACATTAAATCTCTTAATCTGTGGTATCATCCTCTTTTTTTGTATTCTACCCATTTTTCCTACTTTGACTGAAATTTCCCCTCCTGTATCTTCAGCGTATGTGTAAATAAATATGTGTCAAATATTTCCTCCACTATTCTCAGCCATTCCTCCTTTGTAGGTGGATCAATGTTATTCAACTCTCTTGTTATGGTTTTCTTACTGGCCGCTAGCATCGCCTTTATTAGATATCGGTCCCGATTCTGAGTGTTATCCTCTGTTAGATTTTCGAGATATAACTTATATCTTAACCACCTCAAAATCCTGGTCTCTTTTTCTAGTTTGTATCTCTTTATTATTGTATTCCATATATTTAGAGTACATTTACTGATTGGGTCCAATTGGTTTTCCTCCATTTTATATAAATTTCTGTCTCCTAATAATTTTTGAATTTGTTATCTCCCTCCCATACCTTCAATTTCTTTCCATTTAGCTACGTAGCTCTCATTACACCAACATAGTACAGCCCTGATCTGTGCTGCGTAATAATACTCATCGAGGTTTGGGACTGCCATTCCACCTTTCTCCTTAGGTAGTTGTAATGTTGCAAGTCTGATCCTGGACTGTTTCTCCCCCCAGATGAACCTTGATATCCCTTTATCTCACTCTATAAATTGATTTGGTTGTATTGGTATGGGTAAGGCCTGGTAGAGATACAGTAATCTGCGTAGTATGTTCATTTTGATTATTTCGATTCTTGAACTGAAGTCTAGAGTCCGTCCTCCATCTACCTAAGTCCTTCTTGATGTTCATGTTGATCAGTTTATAATTTGCGTTATATAATTTGTCAGCCTCTTAGGTAATATTCACCCCTAGGTATTTTATTTTGTCCATGTCCCATTTAAGTTTTTGTGTAAAAAAGAAAATTGTCAAGACATTTATTTCAGTAGTCATCATTTATTTGTGCTACGCTTGTGAAGAAGTATTGTATGCAGAATGATATGGAGATGTGAAGATTTAGTCTGTATCCACATGCTCTGAGACTGGTCTGCCCTCTGACCCCCTGAGCAGATAAGGAGGGGCCAACAAAGACCTTAACAGCCTTATGACTAGTGGGAGTTTTCAGGAATGTGGCAGAAGGCCACATTCCTTTTCGGCAAATGACGTCATTGAGTTCCAGCCAATATCCCCTTCTCCGAACTACACCCTCTAAGTCCCTCCCCCCGCGGTATGTATTTCAAACGAAACAGCGAGAGCTACGGTAAAAGTCAAACAACAAACCGACAGCATGGAGTCCAGACCGCAACGACACTGCTCTGTACCTGGGTGTACAAAAGACAACACAAATCTTTTTGTCCTCCCCACTTCCTCCCCACTGAAAAACTTGTGGATGGACTTTATTTATGCAGGGAATCTACCCAACTGACTCCTGAAGCGCGTGGTCGTTTGTGTCAAACATTTCTCTGACGAATGTTTTATTAACTTGGGACAATACAGCAGTGGATTCGCAGATCGTCTTAAACTTTTACCAGGATCAATACCAACTCTCCGTGAACCAGCAAATATCCCTATTCAAGTAAGTAGCCTATATTTCCTTCAGCTGTTATATACACATTAGCCTAATCAGACTGATATGGGGTAAATCAGCACTGAGATGTTATAAGCCTAGCTAATATCATCACCTAACAAAAAAGCAAAAAAAAAACCATAACCAAACTGAATTGACAATTAATCATTCGGACATGTCCTGTTGAAGCCGTGGCGTTTCTGGTTCCTCCTCAGGTGCCTCGCCGTCCGGATCAAATTCCGGATCAAATTCCGGATCAAATTCCGGATCAAATTGAAACGCCATTACAGTTGCTATTACAGTACCCGAAAACTGACCCATTACTGTCATGGTGAAGCTAGAGACGTAATGAGGACGGATGGATGTGTGGATGGATGATCAAATATTTTATTAGGCCTGTAATTTGTAAACAGATTATTGTTCAACACACAATATAATTAGGCCTAAACCTAACTACATATCATACATAATATTGAAATTTGGGCAATTTGTGGTGCGCAAATGCATGTCTGTCAATGTTTAATCAGTTGCGGACGTTAGAGACTCATTTGACAATAGAGGCGCATGGCTTGGGCCCCCCCCCCACCAAAACTCGGTTGTTCTGTGGTAATGCCGAAGAAGGGCCGAACAGAAGGGCCACCTAGTAAGGGATGCAATTCTACAACAAGGCTGAATTCTGGCAAACGATCCTTTGATACAGTATTAAGGTACTTAGAGTCTGACTAAAAAGGGCCCAAATGTTGCAGGGAATTTCATGCCAGGTCCACTTTAAAGGAGATGCTAAATTTATGTATTGTAAAAGAAAAGACAATACCACATTTCTGTAAAAATGAATAAGAGATTTTGAATTTGAAGGAACATTAACTGATGAATCGTGCGCACTTCTGGTAGTTGCGATCTAAAATAAAACTAAAATGATCAAAGCCTGAAGAAAAAGCATTGGCTGACTCAAACATAGGAATGGCTTAAGGGAGCAAAGCAGAAAAAAAAGGGGTCGTGATGGGTAGTTGTAAAAAAGAACTCATAAAGAAGCAGATGAGCTTTTTAACACCCAGGAGGATGAAATTTTTTTTAAACTTTCTGTTCTCCCCTAAAGTTCCACAAAAATAGTAAAAGATAAAACTCTCACTTCCATATTTTTTAAAAATCCTCTGAAGAGGAACGAAAACTGCTTTACCCTGATCTTAATGATTTATCTCAAACAAGCGACCCCCTTTCCTTTTTCCGCTCAACGAAGAGACGTTCACAGAATAGACAAACCAACTGCAGTGGGGGTGCGTCAGCACTGGTAAATGCACTTCCTGTAGGATCTAAGTCTTCAGTCCACTATGGGGTGAAATATAGAACTGAGCCATGATGATAGAATGCTGACTGAAAAAATGGAAGTTTTTTTTAACACAGGGTTAAAAATTTGCAAAAGGATGGTTTGTTAAACACAGAAGAGGGATAAGACTTGTGTTTGAATTTTCATTGCTTTCCTAGCACTCCTCCTCCAGAACTAAAACCAGATCCACCATGCGCTTCAAGTATTCTTAGAAGTTACCCAAACTTGGCAGTAAACGAAAGGAATGCAGAGGTGAAATCTAAAACAACACTACCTCCCCCGCTAGCTGATAAGGAGGGGGGACTATGTTTATGAGCTATATGCATTCTCTGAGAGAGCCAGAGACGCGGACGGTGACCTGCATGCATATGGAAGTGCTGTTTTCAAAAGGTTGGAATTTCCTAAATACAAGGCAACTGTTACTCTTTAATAATAAATTGAAGTTTGAATATTTTGAATGATATTTATGGGACGTCTGGGAGATCTCTCATATAGTGGAAAAGGTTTAATATGAGCAGCGAATTATGAGCAAAGTGATTTTATTTTGAAATTCAGGCGGATGTCTAGTTTGGAGATTGAGCAGTTGGGTAGACTATGTGTGGATTTACTCTTTGTGACAAGCGGCAGCATCAGGTGCTTGCCTCTATATTTTAATGGCAGAAAGGTACATGTTGAAGGGAACAATCTCGCAAGGTGCTAGGTTAGAGACTTCAAAGAAGAGAGAACATTTTTTTGTTCCAGGATTACTGTAGTACAGAATTTAGGAACGCACTCCAATATTCAACTTTAGTTACTGTAACACACGGAGTATAAATGCACTTCAATATTTACACTCAATGGAGTTGTTGCTAATTGGATGAAATTCAGGTTATGTGTTGAGAGGAAATGGTCTGATTAAGCAGGAAAAATGTCTGGATCTACACCTGAGATTGGGAAAGGTTGCTGGCGCTGGCCCAATCTGAGTTGAATAATGGGACCAATTTTTTGGACATCCAGCAACAGACCCCTCCATATATGATCATAATAATAAAGTAATTTGTAGAATCTTTATGAAGGAGCAAATAAGCAGAGAGCAAGGAATGGAGAATGTGATAAATGTTTTATTGTGGAAGAATCCGTTACTGATTATGTGATTGCACTGAAGGGAATAGAGAATAAAGCGTAAGAGCTCAGGTTAGGAAACAAAGCCAAATTGAGAGGAAAGTGTTGAATTTAGAGGGAATTTTGTTTTATCCAGAGACAAAACTTGAGATTGAGCTATTAACAAAGGAAACAAAACCCAGATCCAGCTACAGTAAGAATCTGTAGTGGCAATTATCTCTAAATTGTTTTCTAAATCTGTTAGGAAGAGATTTCCTACTTTACTTGAAGTTGGGCATATTACTTGTAGGAGGTAAAATAACCCAAATTGTAGATTTTCTTAAAACTCTAGAAACGGGACTGCTACCAAAGAGCAGTTCTACTCGGGGAGCAAAAATAGAAGTTCTAACTGAAGTAATATAAATTAGGTAACGATATAACAACTATTATTGCTAATGGAAGATGCAAATTCAACCTTGCATGTTTTTGCCCAACAATGGGAAATAGGGGAATGGTGACCTTTATTGATGAACTAATTAGAACATTTACTACAGACAATGCAATTCCCAAACCGATTAGCATGTGGGTATAGAGTTTTGTCAGACATGAGAAAAAAAGGCTTTTCCAATAAAATTAAGAAACAGATTTGAGCAAACGAAAGCTGTACTGAAGAAGATGGTCTCACCGTCTGACCCGAGGGGAAACATGTTTTGCTAAAATGGGCGGCAATATTGAGCAATGATCCTTGCCATGTCTAAACAGGTGGGATATGATTACAGTCACATTAAATTATTAAAAATTTTGTTTGGCCTGTCCAATGTGTGCAAAACATAAACTGCAAATTTATACAAGACCACAAAGAGGTAATTTCCAACAATTAATTATTCTTATGAAGCAATATGCATGGATTTGTCATGTTTCCGGGGTTTTCAGGACTCAAAAGCAGCAACAAACTCAGAACACTGGGCAGTTGGTTGGACGGTTGAGGGTTCAGATCTTGGAGGAGGCAAGTAGGATCCTGTACCAGAGGTTGGTCGAGACTGACAGAGGTCTTGACTGTGTGTTTGCAGGTGGAGCAGGTGGAGCGGGCAGACGGATGGGGAACAGACAGACCAGCAGAGGCAACAGTACAGAGGCTGACCAGGAGGATATCCAAAGTAACAGGTAAGTGGTTTCCACGGATTCTTTCTGGGGAGATCAGAGGAGGAAACCCAGGAGGACGGAGGAATCTGGATCAGGGTCTGCAAGGGAGCCAGGGAGAGTATTAAGCACTCAAAAAGTATCTTCAAGAATAACTCCTAGAGCTAAGTTGGCCGTGTTTACCACGCTTGCAGCGAGAACAGTCTGGCGTCAGGTTGCAGCTCCCGTCCCTCCTTTAAGGCTGGAGATGATGAGTCCAGATGAGCTGCAGCTGCCCACAATCAGCCACGCCCCTGCAGAGAAGGTAGGAGAGCAAACACACAGCAAAACACCAGCAAAACACCAGCAAAACACAGGATCCCAACAGGATTTCATAGAACTAAATCAATGCGAAGGGAAGAAGTTCTGTCTAGTAAGAATAGATAGTTTCTCCAAATGAATTAAAATATTACCAGTAAAACATTCTGATATACTAACTGTTGCAGAAATGTTGTTTAGAGAAATAAAGCCTAGATTTGGGAATCCACAAATAATCTATAGTGAAAACGGAACACATTTTGTGAATGAAATCATTGATAAGATAGGACAAAGATTATAGATAATTTTTAAGAGACAATGGGATTCTAAAAACAGACTAAGTGAGGCCATAGATGAGACTAAACAGAATTGGATTTACTGTTTGGTTATGGTTAAACTATATATTAATATCAGACCAAGTAGTGGAACAGGGCTGACATCATTTGAAACAATCTATGGGAGACTTTACACCCTCCTACAGTTTGGTATAAAACAAGAGGAACAATTACAAACTGATTTACGATTTTATGACAAAGATGTTGCAAATTGAAAAAAGCAATAGAAGAAACAGGACAAAATTGGAGACTGTCTCGATCTAGTAAACTATACATGCATATAACACCAAATTTGAATATTGCCCTCATTATATTTGAAATAATGTATGGACATAGATATAGAATTCCTTAATTTTATATACTCTCTCCTGAAGAACAATTTGATTAAGATCTAGTGGATTTCATGATCAAAATACTGAAAAGTAAATAAGTTATAAATACAAACTTATGCCAGATGATCCTATATTCCTACAGGAAGAAGTGAGCTGAAAGTAGGAGACTGGATCCCGATTAAAGCTGTAAACAGAAAACTGGTCATCACCCAGGTGGGAATGACAATTCCAGGTACTCTTGACCACACCAACAGCTGTAAAGATAACAGAAAGACCGAGTAAGATACATTTATCTAATTGTAAAAAGCAGAGACCATCACTAGATATAGAAAAAGCAGTCTAAGAAAAGTGTTTCAGACTGATTACAAAGGGAGGTGGATACAGTAGGTTTCACCAGTCTCAACCTCAGTGAAGAGAACCAGGAGACTTTTCTATAGAGACTGCTTGAAGGGAGAGATAGTAACTATGAAGGTTTTCCTGCTACCTAGTACTTTTATTCTTACGGCTTTTTGGTGGAGTTATTCAATAGGAACGTTAGGACTCAAACAACATATAGCACATGAGAATACTGATTTATTGTCTTGGTTCACTCAGAGAAGGACACACAAAAACCCATTTGAAACTAACGTATGGTACCAATATGCAAGATATCTAGCAAATAAATGAAACATTACTAACTGTTACGTTTGTTCTCAAATGCCATACTCTGTAGGACATTTGCTCATATATGTAGAAGCTTTCACTAATATTAATGATCTGTTTCTAGATGTTTCACTCAATTCAATTCAATTCAGTTTATTTACATGGCGCCAATTCAAGACAGATGTCATCTAAAGGCACTTAACAAGACATTTCAATACATTTATACAAACATTCCAATCAGTTAAAAAGTTTCCTATTTAAGGAATCCTAGCAGATTGCGTCAGTCATTGGCGTGAGGTTGGGCATGTTCAGTTACTGGGAGGATCATCCCAGTCAATGGACCCTGTCGAAAAGGACATTGCTGCCAAGCAGGATACCAGACCAGGTATATCGTCTATGGAGAGAAAAACACTGAGAGAAAACAAAGTTAACAGTCGAAATAACAGAATGTACTGTAATACAACTGGAGAGTCGAAGGAGAAAACGAAGTAGCAGAGTGAAGAAAATTGGTAAGTCTGTCCTCCAGCAGTCTAAGCCTATAGCAGCATAACTACAGAGATAGCTCAGGATGACCTTAGCCACTCCAACTATAAGCTTTATCAAACAGGAAAGTTTTAAGCCTGGCCTTAAAAGTAAACAGAGTGTCTGCCTCACGGACTAAAGCTGGGAGCTGGGAGCTGGTTCCACAGGAGAGGAGCCTGATAACTAAAAGATCTGCCTCCCATTCTACTTTTAGAGATCCTAGGAACTACAAGTAAACCTGCAGTCTGAGAGCGAAGGGCTCTGTTAGGAACATATGGAACAATTAGATCTCTGATGTATGATGGAGCTTGATTATTAAGGGCTTTGTATGTAAGAAGAAGGATCTTAAATTCTATTCTGGATTTAACAGGGAGCCGATGAAGGGAAGCTAAAACAGGAGAAATCTGATCTCTCTTTTTAATATTCATCAGAACTCTTGCTGCCGCATTTTGGATCAACTGAAGGCTTTTAATGGCATTTTGTGGACTACCTGATAGTAAAGAATTACAGTAGTCCAGCCTTGAGGTAACAAATGCATGGACTAGTTTCTCAGCATCACTCCTGGACAGGATGTTTCTAATTTTAGCAATAATCCGAAGGTGAAAGAAAGAAATCCTAGAAACCTGTTTAATATGGGATTTAAATGTCAAGTCTCGGTCAAAAATAACGCCGAGGTTCTTTACGTTATTACTGGGGGCCAATTTAATGCCATCCAGATGAAGTGATTGACTAATCAGTTTCTGTTTAAGAACTTCTGGTCCAAAGACAGCAACTTCTGTTTTGTCAGAATTTAAAAGCAAAAAGTTTAGTGTCATCCATGTTTTTATGTCTTCCAGACATGCCTGTAATCTACCTAACTGACTGGGTTCATCAGGATTTATGGATAAATATAGTTGTGTATCATCTGCATAGCTGTAGAAATTTATCCCATGCTGTCTAATGATTCTACCAATTGGGAGCATATATATGGTGAACAGAATTGGTCCAAGCACAGAACCCTGTGGAACTCCACAAGTAACCCTTGAAAGTGAAGAAGATTTATCATTTAGATGAACAAACTGGAATCTATCAGACAAATATGATTTAAACCAGCCTAGTGCTGTTCCTTTGATCCCTGCAACATGTTCAAGCCTTTCTAAGAGAATACTATGATCGACTGTGTCAAAAGCAGCACTGAGATCTAACAAAACCAGAACAGACACAAGTCCGTTATCTGAGGCTATGAGAATATCATTAGTAACCTTCACCAGTGCTGTTTCAGTGCTATGATGAGCTCTAAAACCTGACTGAAACTCTTCAAACAGCTCGTTACTGTTTAGATGCTCACAGACTTGATTAGTAACAATTTTCTCAAGGACTTTGGATAAGAAAGGAAGGTTAGATATAGGTCTGTAATTCACCAAGTCATCTTGATCAAGGGAAGGTTTCTTGAGTAAAGGTTTAATTACAGCTATTTTAAATTCCTGTGGTACGTATCCGTTTACTAAGGATAGATTCATCATATCCAAAATGGGGCCAGGAAACAAATGGAACACTTCTTTAAATAATTTGGTTGGGATTGGGTCCAACACACAAGTTGAAGGTTTAGATGAGGCTAATATTTTTGATAATTCCGAAAGCTCGACTGAATCAAAACAGCCTAAGCAACACTCTGGTTCTACAGTTCTTTCCGATACTGCCTCATTTACTGAGGAAGAAGTAATCATGTTTGGGAGGATGTCAATGATTTTATTTTTAATAGAAATAATTTTATTTATGAAGAGTCCCATAAAATCATCACTGCTAAGAGGTGGGGGAATAGTTAGCTCAACAGAGCTATGAGTCTGTGTAAGTTTGGCAACTGTACTAAAAAGAAACCTAGGATTGTTTTTATTTGCCTCTATTAATGATGAAAAATATGCTGTTCTAGCTTGTCGAAGGGTCTTTTTATACAGCAGTAGACTGTTATTCCAGGTTAAATAGGAATCCTCTAGGTGTGTAGAGCGCCATTTTCTCTCCAACTTCCTAGTATTCTGCTTTAAAGTACCCAACTCTGCGTTGAACCAAGGAGTCAGCCTCCTATGGCTAGCAACTTTCTTTTTTAAGGGGGCTACACTATCTAATGCCAAACGCAATGAGGACGTAACGCTGTGAACCAGATCATCAATCTCTGAAGGGTTTGAGATAGTATTGCTGCCATCCACTGTGTTACCCTGAGACACTAAGGAAAGTAAGAATGGAACAGATTCTTTAAAAATTGTTACAGCATTGTCTGATAAAGCTCTACTATAATGAAATTTTCTTTCAAATTTAAGATGGTAAGAAGTAAATTCAAAAGTTATTAAGAAGTGGTCAGACAGGACCGGGTTATGTGGGTGGACTGTTATTTCCTCACACTCAATACTGTATGTCAGTACAAGGTCCAAAGTGTGTTTACCCGAGTGGGTCGATCCCTGTACTCTTTGAGTAAAGCCAATTGAGTCTAAAATAGCATTAAAGGCTGCATTTAGGCTATCACTTTCAGTATCCACATGAATATTAAAGTCCCCCACTATAATAACCCTATCAGTATTTAATACTAAATCAGATAAAAAATTCGAGATCTGATCCAAGAACTGAGAGTAAGGGCCTGGTGGACGATACAAAATCACAAACAAAAATGGTCTTAATGTTTTGCAACTTGGATGAGGAAAATTAAGGGTTAGATGTTCAAAAGAACTGTAGCTATCAATTGGTCTGGGACTAATTAGTAAATCAGAACGAAAAATGGTTGCAACTCCTCCTCCTCGCCCAGTATTTCTAGGAATGTGAGAATTTAAATAACTGGAAGGAGTTGACTCATTTATACTGACATAATCCTCCTGCTGCAACCAAGTTTCTGTGAGACAAAGGAAATCAATGTGATTATCACAAATCAAGTCATTTACTAACAAAGTCTTTGAGGGGAGAGATCTTATGTTTAATAAACCACATTTAATAGATTTATTTTTCTGTTCAGTCAAAGTTGTATTTATTTTTATCAGATTTCCATAATTTGCTTTTGTTGGCTTAACTTTTAATCCATTTAATTTTGGCCGTGGGCAAGACACTGTTTCTATAGGGTAAAGGGTGGGTAACAGTACAGAAGCAGCAGAGAGGTGGGTTAAACTACGACTCTGCTTCCTGGTCTGGACCCTGGGTTGTCAGTGTTTTGGAGGACTAATAAATGCAGCCATATTCCTAGAAAGAAGAGCTGCTCCATCCAAAGTGGGATGGATGCCGTCTCTCCGGATTAGACCAGGTTTTCCCCAAAATGTTCTCCAGTTATCAATGTAGCCCACATCGTTTGCAGGACACCACCCAGACAACCATTGATGGAATGACAGCATGCGGCTAAACATGTCGTCACTGGTCCGATCAGGTAGGGGACCAGAAAAGATTACAGAGTCTGACATTGTTTTGGCAAACTTACACACTGAAGCAACACTAATTTTAGTGACCTCTGATTGGCGTAACTGGGTTTCCTTACCGCCAGCGTGAATAACAATCTTACTGTATTTACGCTTATCTTTAGCCAGCAGTTTCAGGTAGGATTTGATGTCGCCCGTTCTGGCCCCTGGCAAACATTTGACTGTGGTCAATGGTGTCTCTAATGCCACGTTTCTGACTATGGAGCTGCCAATTACCAGGGTCGGCTTCTCAGCGGGTGTGTCGCTGAGCGTGGAAAATCTGTTAGAAACGCGGATCGGTTGGTGGTGGCCCGGGGGCTGGGTCCTAGAACTATGCTTCCTACGTACAGTCACCCAACCAGCCTGAGGTCCCGGCTGCGCGGGCTCTACCGGAGGACAGCTAGGGGGTTCTATCTTTGTTGGCTCCGCGCTGGCTAATGGGCTTCGGCTATCAGCTGGTTTTTCAACAGCGCGGAGCCGTGCTTCTAATTCTGATACCCTCGCCTCCAAAGCTACAAAAATATTACATTTATTACAGTTACCATTATCACTAAAGGAGGCAGTGAAGTAACTAAACATCTGACAGAGAGAGCAAGAGAGAAGAGAAGAGTTAGAGACAGGAGAAAGAAGAGTAGCCATAGCCGCAATGAAGCTAAGCTAACTGAGCTAGCGAGACCTTACCACCCCAAGAAAAACTTTGTGAAACACAAGGAGTTCCCAAAACGTAAAGTTCACCACAACAAAACGTGTGTTTTAGTGTGCTTGTGTGTTAAAATAACTTAGAAAGGCCTCAGCACAGAGAAAATAAGATCAATTCAAGAGCGTCTGAACACCAAACAGCTTACAGGGAGCAAAACAGTGACAACAGGAAATGATGCAATACGGCTTACCCCCGCCGAATCAGCTCCTCTCCAGGATTTGGACAATTTTTGAGCCTGAAGTTCATGACCAAATGGGAAGTTATATGGGTAAAAATTTATTTGCTTCCATGACAAAAGTAGGGTAAATGGCAGACTGGGACGACATGGGATTAATCTAAATACTTCAGTGATTTTTAAAAACAGGACCAGTACACTTAAGGCCTGACCAAAGATTTATTTGTTTTAAAAATTATAAAAATCTGACCACACTTTCATACCAATCTCGGTACATGGGAAAAATATCACATAGGTTTTGTACACATTCATATGTACCAATTACCTATATCTTTAATGATTCTAGTATTATGAATGATACTCGTTCTATTAGAGATACTGTATGTGCTCCATACTTGAGACCGTGGATGTGATGGGAACTTTTCCTATGGAGAACCTGCTGATTCTCTGTTGGTCTTGGCTCTACCCCCATCTCCTTCCGAATTAGAAGGGTTGATGTGCCTTTGTTGAACCTAAAGAGCATTCTTTCCTTGTATCTGCAGTGGAGATCCGACACAGCAGAAGGAGGATGCGTGATGCTTCAGCCCCCCATGATCCCATCTGGGGCACCAATGTACCCTCTGAACACAAATTATGGAGTGATGGAAATAAGGTTGTATTATCTCTTTTCCCATGGACCAGGGTGGGTAAGGTCACGCTAAGATTGGAAACATTAAATTATAGATTCAATGGTTTTGTTAATTCTTCCTCCCTTAGTAGGTCTAAAAGGCATAGCTGAGATGCAGGAATTGAGACTTACGACTTTACAAAATAGGTTAGTTTTAGATCAACTAACTGCCTCCAGTGGAGGTGTCTGTGCAATTGTAGGAACATCGTGCTGCACCTTCATACCACTCAATGACGAGGATGGTCATGTTATAGCGGAGGCCATCGCTAATATCACTGCTCTTTGAGATGCAATAGATCCTGACCAGATGCCCGAGCCAACTCAACTGACTCCTCTTGATGTAGAGGAGCAGCGGCTCTACTCTGAACCCCCTCCGGATGACTGAGCTTCTCACGCTATCTCTAAGGGAGAGCCCAGACACTCTACGGAGGAAACTCATTTCAGCCGCTTGTATCCATGATCTCGTTCTTTTGGTCACCACCCAGAGTTCGTGACCATAGATGAGGGTAGGAACGTAGATCGACCGGTAAATCGAGAGCTTCGCCTTTCGGCTCAGTTCTCTCTTCACCAGGACAGACCGGTACAGCGGCCGCATAACTGCAGATGCCCTACCAATCCGTCTATCAATCTCCCACTCCATTTTTCCCTCATTCGTGAACAAGAACCCCAGATACTTAAACTCCTCCACTTGGGGAAGGACCTCATCCCTGACCCAGAGGAGGCACCCCACCTTTATCCGGCTCAAGACCATGGCCTCAGATTTGGAGGTGCTGATTCTCATCCCAGCTGCTTCACACTCGGCTGCAAACCGCTGCATCGAAACCTGTAGATCACCTTCTGATGAAGCCAACAGCACCACGTCATCTGCTAAAAGCAGAGACCCGATCCTGAGGCCACCAAAACGTATCCCCTCAACACCTTGGCTACGCCTAGAAATCCCGTCCATAAAAGTTATGAACAGGATTGGTGACAAAGGGCAACCTTGGCGGAGAAACAAGCCCAACTTACTGCCTGCAATGCGAACCAAACTCTGGCACCGGTCGTACAGGGGCCGAACAGCTCATTCAAGGGGCCCGGTACCCCATACTCCCGGGGCACCCCCCACAGGGTTGGATCCAACCCCGCCTTGCCACTGAGGAACTTTTTAACGACTTCGGTGACCTCAGCAACAGAGATGGGAGAGCCCGACCCAAAGTCCCCAAACTCTGCTTCCGGATTGGAAGACGTGCCGGTGGGATTGAGGAGGTCTGTGAAGTATTTAATCTACCAACCCAAAACATCCCGCATCACCATCAACACTGTAAACAGTGTTGGTGGCAGACTGCTTCCCCCGCCTGAGACGCCGGATGGTGGACCAGAATCGCTTCGATGCCTTATAGAAGTCGTTCTCCATGGCCTCTCCAAACTCCTCCCACGCCCAAGTTTTTGCCTCAGCGACCATCTGAGCCGCACTCCGCCTGGCCCGCCGGTACCTATCAGCTGCTTCAGGGGTTACCATAAGCCAAAAAGACCCGATAGGACTCATTCTTCAGGTCGGGGGGTCATTCCGCCCTATCCACCCCTCCAGGTCTCACTGTCATTGGCCACATGAGCGTTGAAGTCCCCCAGCAGAACAAGGGAGTCCCAGGGAGGAGCACTCTCCAGTACCCCCTCCAAAGACTCCAAAAAGGGTGGGTAATCTGATCTGCCCTTTGGCGCGTAAGCACAAACAACAGTCAGGACCCGTCCCCCCACCCGTAGGCGGAGGGAGGCCACCCTCTCGTTCACCGGGGTAAACCCCAACGTACAGGCGCCGAGATGGGGGGCAACAAGTATGCCCACCCCAGCTCGGCGCCTCTCAGCGGGGGCAACTCCAGAGTGGAAGAGAGTTCAACCCCTCTCGAGGAGACGGGTTCCAGAGCCAGAGCAGTGCGTCGAGGCGAGTCCGACGATGTCCAGTCGAAACCTCTCAACCTCGCACACCAGCTTCGGCTCCTTCCCCACCAGAGAGGTGACGTTCCATGTCCCAAGAGCCAGCTTCTGCAGCCAAGGATCGGAACGCCAAGGTCCCCGCCTTCGGCCGCCACCCATCCTACATAGCACCTGACCCCTATGGCCCCTCCCACAGGTGGTGAGCTCATGGAAAGGGGGACCCATTTTACCTATTCGGGCTAAACCCAACCGGGCTCCATGGGTAACGGCCCGGATACCAGGCGCTCGCCAACATGCCCGCCTCCAGGCCTGTCTCCAGAGGGGGACCCCGGTGACCCGCGTCCAGGCAAGTGAACACTAAATCTATTGTTCGTATTCATCATAGGGGTCTTTTGGGCTGCACTTTGTCTGATCCTTCACCTACAACCAAATTGCCATGGGTGACCCTACCAGGAGCAAAAGCCCCCGACAACATAGCTCCTAGGATCATTGGGACACTCAAACCCCTCCACCACGATAAGGTGGCAGCCCATTGGAATTATATTGTATTATTTTGTTGTGTTACTTACATCTTGTGCTTTTACCCTGCCTCATGAAGCTCCTGACCAGTATTGCAGTCAATGACGTGCTGCTGCAAGAACATGGAGAACTCTGTTGCATTTTTAACTAATGATTAGGATGACCATAATTACTCTAGACAATGTGAATTATGTTTGAATGATGCTGAGCTAAATGTGTTAAAATAAATGATAAACAGGAGGGAAATGTAAGAAAGAAAATTGTAAAGACATTTATTTCAGTAGTTATTTATTTGTGCTATGCTTGTGGAGAAGTATTATATGCAGAATAATATGGAGATGGAGATGTGAAGATTTAGTGTGTATCCACATGCTCTGAGACTGGTCTGCCCTCTGACCCCCTGAGACTTTAACAGCCTTATGACTTGTGGGGGGTTTTCAGGAATGTGGGAGAAGGCTATATAACTGATCTGTATTCTGTTTGAAGGCAGAGTGTTCACTGCCTCTGAACCATCTGTGACACTGTCCTTGCAAGTAAAATTCATTTAATACACTGCTGGTTTCTGGTTATTCTTGTTGATATAAAAATGGTAAATGGCCTGTACTTGTATAGCGCTTTATTTAGTCCTTGAGGACCCCAAAGCACTTCACACTACATTCAGTCATTCACCCATTCATGCACACATTCACATACTGGTGATGGAAACCTACATTGTAGCCACAGCTGCCCTGGGGCACACTGAAACAAGCGAGGTTGCCGAACACTGGCGCCACAGGGCCCTCCTACCACCACCAGTAGGCAGAAGGGTGAAGTGTCTTGCCCAAGGACACAACGACTGAGAGGGATGGAGCGGGGGCTCGAACCAAGACGAACAAGATGAACTCCTCGCACCTGAGCCACAGTCTCCCCTGTTGAAAGTTCTGTATGTTATAGGTGTCAGAAAGCGATTTTAACCCTGACAATTTGTGTTTGTCTTTGATCCCTGTTGTTGGTGCGTAGTTTAAGGCCAGTATCTGTCAAATCAAATCAAATCAAATAAAACTTTATTTATAAAGCGCTTTTCATACATGAAGTTGTATCACAAAGTGATTTACATATTAAAATGACCCCACATAAAACCACCTTCCCTTCCCTCCCCCACAGATTTAAAAGCATAGTAACAGTTATACCCCCCTCCCCCTAACCCGTCTCCCATGCACACACACAGTTAAAAGAAAAAGTTAAAAAGGACATTGGGCCGAGTGTAGATGAACCATGCAAGGAAACGCCATCAGAGGAGCCATCTGCCCCGGCAGCGGTAGACTAACAGCAGCAGCTGAGGCACCGACACAGGGCACCCAGTGGAGGCAAGGCCAAGACCCCCACCTCCACCCAAGCTCCACCTGGCGAGCACCCAGGGAGCCACAGCCGACCACCGCAGAGGGCTCCCACAGAGGAAACATTGGAACGGGGATTAAGATAAATTAAAGTATAAAAAGAAACGGTAAATTAATGTGCTAAGATTAAATAGTAAAACTGATAAAAATATAATCATATAAAACATGCAGAGCAATTAAACAAACTGATAAATAATAATCAGTTAAAAGCTAAGCTTAAAAGGTGAGTCTTGAGCCTGCTCTTAAAAACATGAACGTTCTCTGCAGCCCTGAGGTCCTCTGGCAGCCTGTTCCAGAGGTGAGGGCCATAAAACTGGAAAGACGCCTCGCCATGCTTGTGTGTCCTGACTTTTGGGGTGACAAGGAGACGGCTGCCAGAGGAGCGCAGAGACCGCGAAGGTTTATATGGTAAAAGCAGTTCAGAGAGATAAGAAGGCCCAAGACCATTAAGACACTTAAAAACCTTTAAAATAACCTTAAAGTCGATCCTGAAATGTACGGGGAGCCAATGCAATGATTCCAAGACCGGTGTAATGTGCTCCCGCCTTCTGGTCTTCATCAGGACACGTGCTGCTGAATTTTGTAGTAGTTGTAAACCTGATATACTCTTTTTGGGAAGACCAGAAAGCAGGGCATTACAGTAATCCATTCTACTAAAAGTTACTCTCTCTGAGCCTCAGGACCGATGACTAAAACTTCAGTTTTGTCCTGGTTGAGCTGGAGAAAGTTTTCTGCCATCCAGGATTTCATGTCTAAAATGCAGTTAAAAAGTGCATCCATTGGCCGTGTGTCATCGGGAGACATGGAGATGTATAACTGTGTATCTTCAGCATAACTGTGAAAGTTAACTCCATGTCTCCTGATGACACTGCCAAGAGGGAGCATATAAAGGTTAAAAAGCACTGGGCCTAAAATTGAACTATGGGGCACACCACATGTAATCCTGTGGACCCTAGAAGAGCAGGTATCTAAACTTACCATAAAAGTCCTGTCTGTGAGATAGGATGTAAACCATTTGTGAACATCACCAGAGAGGCCGATCTGTTTTAAACGGGTTAAAAGAATAGTGTGGTCTACTGTATCAAAGGCAGCGCTTAGATCCAGTAGAACCAACACTGTCACCTTCTGAGCGTCATAATTTATTCTAAAATCATTTAAAATCTTCAGAAGGGCCGTCTCTGTGCTGTGGTTCACCCTAAAACCAGACTGAAATTTCTCCAGGACATTGTGCTCATTAATAAAATCATTAAGTTGAATTAAAACAAGCTTTTCTAAAACCTTGCTTAAAAATGGTAAGTTAGATACTGGTCTAAAATTATTACAATTATTAAAATCTAAATTGCTCTTCTTCAGCAGGGGCTTCACTACCGCCCCTTTAAAGGCGGCAGGAAAGACCCCCGTCTGAAGGGAGCAATTCATCATGGTTAAGTGGGAATAGGGTCCAAAACACATGTGGTGGGCCTCACTGAGGAGAAAACTTTATCAAGAGTCCCAGCTTTTACCAGGACAAAACTGTCCAGCGTTTCCTCTGGTAGAGACAAACATTCAGATTTGTCTAAAACTATGTGACTTTGAGAAGATAAAATATTACATCTGATGGTGTCTACCTTCCCTCTGAGGTGGTCTGCGAACTCCTCACAAAGAGTGTTTGAGGGGGTTTTATGAAATGCATTAGGAGTACAGTTAAAAATGTTATCAATAGTGGAAAAAAGAATTTAGGATTATTTTTATTGTTTTGTTGCAAAGTAAGCATTTCTTGAATTTCTTACAGCATTATTATAGGATTTGAGAAGTTCTGTGTATAATTGATGGTTTATCGTGGTTTTATTTTTTCTCCATTTTCTCTCTGCCGCCCTGCAGTCCCTCTTTAGTTTTTTAAGATTGTTATTTCTCCATGGCGCTGCAAGTTTTAAATGTGAGCGTTTCACTCTAAGTGGAGCCAGCAGGTCAAGAGCGGACTGAAGTCTTCTGTTAAAATCACTGGCGATAAAATCACAGGGGGCAGGTAAACGAGTAGGAGGAAACTTTTGGAAAACTTCTAGAAAATCTGCAGCCACTTCAGGGGTTAGATGGCGCTTCATGACAGTTCTCACAGAGGTCTCCTGCTGGATAAAACTGGTGATGTTAAAAAACACACAGTAATGGTCAGAGACAATCAAGTCAACAACAGAGGACACACGGGTGGACAGGCCATGCGTGATTACCAAGTCCAGGGTATGTCCTCTGTTGTGAGTTGGCTGCATGACATGCTGACTAAAATCCATATAATTCAAAATATTTAAAAATTCTGTTGATAAAGGGTCTAAAAGGTTATCCATGTGTAGATTAAAATCACCTGCTAAAATGATCCTTTCAAAGGAGTTGTACAAAATTGATAAAAACATAAAAAGTGCACTCTTTTTAGGAGGCCTATAAACTGTGACACATAAAATCTGAGGAGTACTTAAAACAGTTGCATTATATTCAAAAGAACTAAAATTATCAAAAAAAACAGGTTTGGCAGAAAGCGTTGATGAACTAATAAAAGCAGTTCCGCCTCCCCTTTTGCAACCCCTCGTGGAATAAGTGAAGTTAAAATTTGGTGGGGAGGCCTCTGTAAGAACAACAGGGGCATCTGTACTCAGCCATGTTTCTGTTAAAAATAAACAATGTATATTATGATGTAAAATTAGGTCATTTATTATAAAGGTTTTATTCAGCAGAGAGCGAACATTTAAAAGTGCCATATTAATAGTGGTTGGAGATGGAGTGACTGTATGATTTACTGGGGGTAGGACTTTTGGTAACTGTTTGAGATAATTAGAGTTGCATTTGCTACGTTTTTTATTATTTGTCCGCTCTCTGCTGATAATAACGGGTATAGATGATTTGGGGCAAGGTCCAAGTCCGATATGTGAATTACTGTTAATATCAGAACTGAGTTCGTAGGAGCAGGGACCAGCTGCACATCAGGATGTGGCAGAAGGGACAGAGAGGGCAGGTGCAGCTGGGGCTGGTGTGGTAGACAGGGGGGGGGGCTGTGTCTTTGTCATGTAAAGTTTGCACCCTGAATATTCATATTCCCTCAGTAAATCCATTAGTCTTGGAAGACTTGCTTCTGGTTGTCCTATATATACTATTAAGTCACCTGTAAATAAACCCAATTTATGCTCTGAACCACCCTCCTCCACCCTCTTAATGTTCTGGTTCTGTCTATCTGCTTGGGCAAGTGGTTTGTTAAAAATGTAAAAAAGTGTCAGGGATAAACAACACCCCTGTCTTCTTGAACTCTCCCAAGAACCTCTCTCTCTCTATCCAGTCAGATTCCCATTCACCTTTACTCTTGCCGCCGGCTCTTGATACAGTGACTGAATACACTTGACTGAGTCTTCATTAAAATCAAAATTTCTTAAGACATTATACAGGTACATCCACCTCAGGCTATTAATTGCTTTTTCGGCATCCATACTCACTAGTAGCACACTAGCTCCCCTTTTGGTAACCTCATCTACTATATGTAATGTTTTCCTAATATTACCCTTTCACTGCCTTCTTCTTAAAAAGACAGTCTGGTACTCTTCTATTGTTTTAGGCATGAATGTTTTAAATCTTTTGGATATAATGGATATATACATTTTATAGTTGTTGGGATTCATTTTTCACGAATGAACTGAACAGAGCACATTTCCTAGCATTCCTAGTGCTGCCTCAATGCATGGCTTCCATTGTTAGCCTAGGCCAATTTTATGGTCCTTTGATCTCCACACCACTTCCATTGTGTCACGAGGTGTGTGGAGAATGGACCCAAACGCACTCGCTGAAGGAAGGTGCAGGATGTTTATTATAGTGAGGAGGTCGTGATGATGATGATGAAGATGACAGGAACGGAGACACTGGACATCGGGCAGGGAAGGAAGACAGCAGGAAGAACACACCATGGAGATAGACGGTTACCAACTATCCAGTAACTACTAATGATCCGGCCGGGAGTGAAAGGAAGTGAGAGGTCTTAAAGGCAGGAGGTGAGTAGGATCAGGTGTGGATGATGAGACAGACAGGTGAAGACAATGAGGCAGGAATAGGGCAGCGTGACAGGACCCCCCCCTTTAAAGGTGGATTCCAGACGCCGTGGAGAGAGTGGAAAAGAAAGGGAAGAGAAAAAAAAAAGCACCCTTGCCAGGGTGGGTGGAGGGGGCCCACGGAAGGAGGGCCCAAGTCTCTTTGGTTACGCCCCTGGAAGTCTGGCGGACGGCCCCGGTGGCGGCCCCTGAGGACCTGGAGGTCGGGCGGACGGCCCCGGTGGCGTCCTCTGGCTGGACGGAGGTCGGGCGGACGGCCCTTAGGTCCTCTTCTGAGGGTCAGGTAGCGCCAAAGATGCCTGGCCAGTAAAGGTCGGCCGAGACAAAGAGAGTCTGGAGGCTCGGACGCCTCCTGAGACGAAGGTTCTGGAGGCTCGGACCCTGCTGAGATGAAGGTTCTGGAGGTTCTGGTGACGGGGACGGGTCCTCCCTGACCCTCCCTGGGAGCTTCAGCGACGCATGGGGAAGTGTCCATCGCTGGAGAGCCGCCGCTGTGACCGCCAGAAACATGGCAGCCACAACAACGGCGGGCTCTGGAGCTGGAACGGGCTCTGGAGCTGGAACGGGCTCACGGACTGGTGCCGGAACGGGCTCACGGACTGGAGCTGGAACTGCCCCGGGAGCGGTCCCACCTCGGCGGCGTCGCTGTCTGCGGTGAGTCAGCAGAAGAGGCTCATGCCGTCGAGGACCAGTCCCCGGGGAACAGAACGCAAACCTTGTGCCGACGAATGCGGACGGTGAAGGTGCGGCGCTCCGCTCCCTGCTCCCGGAAACAGTCCCGGCGGCGCAGCGGGACCTACGCCGGCGGACAGGTGGTGGAGACGGAGAGGGCGGACCGATGATCCGATCCAACGCCTCCCTGTGAACCCTCTCCGCCTCGCTCCGCAGCGCGGCGAGATCCGGAGCAGAGAACACCCTCCTGAAGTGAGGGAGCACTCCAAGGATTTCCTCAGCTCCGGAGACCCGCACAGGAAGGTGAGGAGAGGCAGCGAGTCTGGCCAGGTTGGCCCAGACATCCTGGCGGAGGGCGGTGATCTCCTGGGCGAGTGCTGGGTCCATGTTTAGGGCCGGATCATTCTGTCACGAGGTGTGTGGAGAATGGACCCAAACGCACTCGCTGAAGGAAGGTGCAGGATGTTTATTATAGTGAGGAGGTTGTGATGATGATGATGAAGATGGCAGGAACGGAGACACTGGACATCGGGCAGGGAAGGAAGACAGCAGGAAGAACACACCATGGAGATAGACGGTTACCAACTTCCAGTAACTACTAATGATCCGGCCGGGAGTGAAAGGAAGTGAGAGGTCTTAAAGGCAGGAGGTGAGTAGGATCAGGTGTGGATGATGAGACAGACAGGTGAAGACAATGAGGCAGGAATAGGGCAGCGTGACACATTGTCAGCTAAGGCTAATACCCTTGTTAGCTTTAGCTGACCCTATTGTTAGCTAAGGCTAATTTTATTGTTCTTTATTCTCCACACCACTTCCATTGTCAGCCAAGGCTAATACCCTAGTTAGCTTTAGTTGACCCCATTGTTGGCTGAAGCTAGTAGGCAGAAGGGCAGAAGGGTGAAGTGTCTTGCCCAAGGACACAACGACTGAGGCTCGAACCGGCAACCCTCCGGTTACGAGACAAACTCCTCACTCCTGAGCCACAGTTGCCCCATAGGAAACTTTTTAACTGATTGGCTGTTTGTATAAATGTATTGAAATTACTTCTTGTTACGTGCCTTGAGATGACATCTTTTGTGAATTGGCGCTATATAAATAAACTGAAACTGAATCTCTTCTTCCATAATGTCTGAGTTTAACATTCTGTTCTGATGTTCCCCTACTGATGGCAGATCTAGCTTCTCTAGAAATGTTTTTATCTTCTCTTCATCTGCTGCATCCAGTTGTGTTTAATGCCATATAATATTCTTCAAATGTCTTCTCTATCTAATCTGGTTCTCTTAATAATTCATTATTTTAGGAGTTTCTAATTTTATGAATGGTGTTTAATGTCCTAATCCTTTGGATCTAGCTTTGGATCCCCCTTCATAGTATGCCTGCTTCACAAACCTAGTTTTCTTTTCCACCTCCATAAGTAGTATTTTATCTATCTCTTCTCTAATTTCTTTTATCTTCTTAAGTGTCTTTTGATCATTTGTGTTGTTCTGATGTCTTTCTAGTTCCTTTCTAGTTCCAACTGTTTTGTTATTCAGTATACCTAAATTTAACCCCCAGATTGAGTTCCTCTTACTTTAATGTATCACACTATGGTCAGACAAGACTGTTACCCCTTCCTACAGCCTTCTACCCAATGTATGTCTCCATTTGTCATCAGGTAGTAGTCTATCCTAGAATAATTTGCATGTGGATGTGAATAATGTGTGTAGTCTCAATCTTGTGTAGCATGTCCCTCCAAATATCTGTGATTCCTAGCTCTTTTAGTTCATGGTTCATATACCTTGAGATTCAGTGAGGTAAAAAAAGTATTTAGTCAGCCACCGACTGTGAAAGTTCTTCCATTTAAGAAGATGAGAGAGGCCTGTAATTTTTATCATAGGGATAGCTCAACTACGAGAGACAAAATGAGAAAAAAATCCAGAAAATCACATTGTCAGATTTTTAACGAATTTATTTGCAAATTATGGTGGAAAATTAGTATTTGGTCGCCTACAAACAAGCAAGACTTCTAGCTCTTACAGACCTGTAATTTATTCTGTAAGAGGCTCCTCTGTCCTCCACTTGTTACCTGTACTACTCATTGTCAGTATAAAAGACACCTGTCCTCAACCTCAAACAGTCACACTCCAAACTCCACTATGGCCAAGACCAAAGAGCTGTCAAAGGACACCAGAAACGAAATTGTAGACCTGCACCAGGCTGGGACAACTGAATCTTGAATAGGTAAGCAGCTTAGTGTGAAGAAATCAACTGTGGGAGCAATTATGAGAAAAATGGAAGGTATACAAGACCACTGTCAATCTTCCTCAATCTGGGGCTCCACGCAAGATCTCACCCTGTTTGATCAAAATAATCACAAGAACGGTGAGCAAAAATCCCAGAACCACACGGGGGACCTAGTGAATGACCTGCAGAGAGCTGGGACCAAATAACAAAGGCTACCATCAGTAACACACTATGCCGCCAAGGACTCAAATCCTGCAGTGCCAGACGTGTCCCCCTACTTAAGCCAGTACATGTCTAGGCCCATCTGAAGTTTGCTAGAGAGCATTTGGATGATCCAGAAGAGGATTGGGAGAATGTCATATGGTCATATGAAACCAAAATAGAACTTTTTGGTAAAAACTCTACTTGTCGTGTTTGGAAGAGAAAGAATGCTGAGTTGCGCCCAAAGAACACTTTACCTACTGTGAAGCATGGGGATGGAAACATCGTGCTTTGGGGCTGTTTTTCTGCAAAAGGACCAGGACGACTGATCCTTGTAAAGGAAAGAATGAATGGGGCCATGTATTGTGAAATTTTAAGTGAAAACCTCATTCCATCAGCAAGGTAATTGAAGATTAAATGTGCCTGGGTCTTTTAGCATGACAGTGATCTTAAACACACCACCTGAGTAACGAAGGAGTGGCTTCGTAACAAGCATTTCAAGGTCCTGGAGTGGCCTAGCCAGTCTCCAGATCTTAACCCCATAGAAAATCTTTGGACGGAGTTGAAATTCCGTGTTTTGCCCAGCTACAGCCCCAAAACATCAGTGCTCTAGAGGAGTTCTGCATAGAGGAATGGGCCAAAATACCAGCAACAGTGTGTGAAAACCTTGTGAAGACTTACAGAAAATGTTTGCCCTCTGTCATTGCCAACAAAGGATATATAACAAAGTATTGAGATAAACTTTTGTTATTGACCAAATACTTATTTTCCACCATAATTGGCAAATTAATTCTTTAAAAATCCAACCATGCAATTTTCTAGATTTTTTTTCTAATTTTATCTCTTATGGTTCAGGTATACATATGACAAAAATTACAAGTCTTTCTCATCTTTTTAAGTGGGAGAACTTGCACAATTGGTGGCTGACTAAATGCTTTTTTGCCCCACTGCATGAGTCCTTGTCCTTCTTGTGCTCGTTGTATTCAAGTCATAGTTCAGTACCACATTAAAGCCCCCCCACACACAAATCAGAATTCCCTCCATTTCCATTGCTTTGATATTGAACAGGGCTTCAAAGAATTTCCTCTCACTTTCCGGTGGTGCATATACATTAATTAGTGTATCCAATTATCCCTTCATTTTCCCCTTAATCACCACACATCTTCCCTCTTTGTCATATATTTCTTTGAATCCTTCAAATTTTCTTGAGTCCCTTATTAGTATGGCCACAAAATGCATTGCTGTAGCCATATCTTTTCAGCTTTTCGTGTTCTTCAGATGACTTGAGTTTCTTGCATTAAAAAATCATCTGCATATCCTCCTTTCAAAATTTTGCTAACACTTTCCTTCTTTTAATTGAATTATTCATTCCATTGACATTCAATGACATACTCCTATGTTGCATCTCTTTTTCCTTGTGCTACTTACGGTTTCCCCCATGTCACAGTTTCCCCCATGTCAAGACAAAAATAGTACATCAACAACCGCTGTGCTAAACAAGTTAACAAGATAAATCCAAATTCGGTCTTCCGAGCACCTTGAATTACCTTGTTGTTGAAAGTGTGCTATACAAATAAAATTGCCTTGCCTTGCCTTCCAAGGCATTTGGGGGGTTTCAAATCTATCCCCCATCCCCTGCAGGAGAATGAGGGGTAAGTCCCCTCCCAATGAGAGGGCCCCCCTAGTGGTGGAGCTCTCCCTTATAGCTGGTCTCCCAAGCTCACTATAAGTGTCCAGCATGTTATCACACTTCCAGGACTCCTAGGGGTTGTTTACACGACAACGTTTTTCAGCAAAACTGAGGTTTTTCACTCTGATTCGGCCTCTCGTTTACACGACAACGGGAAAACGGGGGGGCGAAAACACATCTTTTGGAAAACGGCTTCCAGAGTGGAGAGTTCTGAAATGCTCAGTGATATGTTGTCGTGTAAACGCAAGCCGGAGAAGTTTGAAAACGATGACATCACTGCCAGCCACCTCCGGACGTGTTGCACTTGCGCACTCCGCCTTTCTACAGAAAAACAACAATGGCGGATCCAGGTATGCTGGTACTACTGATGCAGCTTCTGAAGTTATTTGGTCTCTGTAAGCAAAACTTAGAGATCATCAGGCTTATATGCGATCGCCAACGAAAACGCATACAGTACGTGCGTCAAATAATTAATACGCCTTTATTTAAGCGGAGGAGAACTACAAGAAGACCGCCATTGTTAGTTATCATAAAATGTTTCTTTTCCGGGTTGTGAGGGGGAAACCTTGGAACACTGCATACACGGGGCACACTGCCATCTAAAGGCTGTACTACATCGTTTTCCATCGCGCGCCCTGTCGTGTAAACGCAGTGCATTTTCACCCACGTATTCAAACAAAAACGGCAACGTTGTCGTGTAAACAGCCCCTTAGTCAACACCTTCTTCCCATTCTATTTAGTTTACAACGTTTGTTCAAGCTATATGTATATCAGGTAATATAATAAACCCTTTTTTAAACTATCCCACCCATCTTAAGAACTAACTCAGAAGGAATTCGGAACAAAACCAGGTCACATTAAGATTCAACTTATTGGTCTGTAAAGCCGTGCAACTGAAGTCTTTTGTGATGTTCGTGTCTCACTCACCCACCGGGTGTTCAAGGTTGCTCGAGTAAAATTATATATTTCTGTGATATACACAGCTAAAAAAATAAAGGGAACACTTAAACAACACACAGTAACTCCAAGTCAATCACACTTCTGAGAAATCAAACTGTCCACTTAGGAAGCAACACTGATTGACCATCAATTTCACATCCTGTTGTCCAAATAGAACAGACAACAGGTGAAAATTATAGGCAATTAGCAAGACACCCCCAATAAAGGAGTGGTTCTGCAGGTGATGACAACAGACCACTTCACAGTTCCTATGTTTTCTGGCTGATGTTTTGGTCACTTTTGGATGCTGGCGGAGCTTTCACTCTAGTGGTAATTTTATAGAAGCTGTAAATCTCAGATACTCTTTTTGGGAAGACCAGAAAGCAGGGCATTACAGTAATCAATTCTGCTGGTGATAAAAGCATGCATTGATGTTTCCGTATTGGCCCGATAAAGAATGGGGCGCACTCTGGCGATGTTCTTTAGATGATAAAAACCTATTTTAGTAATATTTTTAATGTGAGGAATAAAAGTCCGCTCAGAGTCAAAAATCATGCCCAGGTTCTTCACTTGTAAAGAAGGGTTAAGTGACAGTGGTTGTAGTTTTGGTAAAAGTTTTTCTCTCTGAGCCTCAGGACCAATGACTAAAACTTCAGTTTTGTCCTGGTTGAGCTGGAGAAAGTTTTCTGCCATCCAGGATTTCATGTCTAAAATGCAGTTAAAAAGTGATTCCATCGGCCGTGTGTCATCAGGAGACATGGAGATGTACAGCTGTGTATCGCCAGCATAACTGTGAAAGTTAACTCCATGTCTTCTGATGACGCTGCCAAGAGGGAGCATATACAGATTAAAAAGCACTGGACCTAAAATTTAACCCTGGGGCACACCACATGTGATCTTGTGGACCTTAGAGGAGCAGGTATCTACACATACCATAAAAGTCCTGTCTGAAAGATAGGATGTAAACCATTTGTGAACATCACCAGAGAGGCCGATCTGTTTTAAACGGGTTAAAAGAATAGTGTGGTCTACTGTATCAAAGGCAGCGCTTAGATCCAGTAGAACCAACACTGTCACTTTCTGAGCATCATAGTTTAATCTAAAATCATTTAAAATCTTCAGAAGGGCCGTCTATGTGCTGTGGTTCACCCTAAAGCCAGAAATTTCTCTAGGACATTGTGAGCGTTAATAAAATCATTAAGTTGAATCAAAACAAGTTTTTCTAAAATTTTGCTTGTCTATATGCAGTTTAACAGTGATCACCAGCACCAGAGGTGAAGCTGACTGAACCCCCCCCCCCCACTCCTCCATGACGATGAGTGTGCCCAAAGTCCCTACATGTGTCTCATGAGAATGCTGTAACTGAGAGTGTTTAAGTTGTACAGTGTCTAGATGAATATAATTTTATAGAAACAGTCCAAACACTTAAGAGAAAACAGGAACATAAAGGGCAGAGTTACATGTAGGGATCCAACTGAGAAAAATGACATAGCTCAGAACCTGTTTACACACAAGGGTGATCACAGGAACAAGGAACAGCTAGGACTAATTACAAGAGAGGAAACTGAGGGGAAAAGAGCAATAGGGATCAGGCATACAGAAATGAATTAAACATAAGATAGTCAAAATAAGAACCTTAACTGAAAGACCAACAGATCGTGACATAAACTGTAGTGAAATCTACTCACTACAGGAATGACTATTATTCTTGATTCCTTTCATTCATTCTTCCTATAATTTTAAGTTGATGTTTAAGTTTCTGTTGACAAAAATAAATAAATCCAAACAAAAAGGCAGTCTTCTCCAGACTCTTCTTCCAATGTGTAGTAAAGTTGGCCCGCTGAAAGTAAAATTATTCCTTTAGATTGTTTTTTAACGAATTACAAAACTATGAAATGAAAAATGCTCTCATTTAATGTAGCTGAATATCACTGCAAAGCTGGAAAAAAGATTTTAGTTTCTCCAATGTTTGCAGCATAGGTCTGATAAATGGCTCCCTTATTTCATAGAAATGCACATCAGCAACCATGAAAGGGTCAATTATTTATTTATTATAAAGCCTTTAGATAATAATGTTTACAAGTACAATATGAGAAAAAGATTTACGACCTTAAGTAAATAACATTAACCCATTTATTGTAAAAATAATTATGGATTTATTATATTTTAATTCTAATTATTCATTTACAAACCAAAAGCAGCTGTGTGTTTCTTGCAAATAATGGACAACTTAGCCAAACAAGAAAAAAAAGTCTGAAAACAAATCCAAACATTGTTTGTAATGCCTTTCCAAAACAAAATAAAATAAAAATAAAATGAATATTTGTTGACAAGTCAAAATTATTATAGAGTGGAACACAAACTGAGACATAATCAGTTTTTTTTGTTTCAAATGTACCCTAAAAAGTTTAACAATATAGTGATGTTGCATACTATGCTTAAATTTGTACTTTTTTTAAAGGTACCTTTCTGTAGGATGACTGACTTTGGAAATATACTTGTAATTCTTTCCATAAAGTTCACTGCTGATGTCTTTCCAGCTTAGCATTGAGCAGCAAACTACATAACTACCAAAATATCAAAACCCCTGCTTTTATCAATGAATGAATCAATCAATCAATCAATCAATCAATCAATCAATCAATCAATTAATCACTTTCCTTAGCAGCAACTTGCTGCTACCTTTTTCCTTAAATCTGATGTAAGGAGTAGGTGTGGATTTATTTTTTTATTTTTTTACTTTTTTGTCTGTGGCTTTTTCTTTCATAAATTATGACAGTGGGGCATTTAATAAAATCCTAGAATTTAAAGGAACTTAAACTTTTGTCCCATGACTGTTTTGTCTGTGCTTTTTTTAAAGTTGTTAATCAACATGAAGTATATTAAAGTTGCTTTCCTTTCAGCCATTCAAACTATTTTAAACAATAAATATAAAGAACAAAAAAACTACTTTGAAAATATACCTTTTTCTTCATATTCTGCATGAATCTTGACACCACATCAAACAAAGTGAAAGTTAAGACCCATCAAACCATAAGGTAGCTGAAAGTGTCTTGTAAGTATGTAATGCCTTTCCGAATACACTAGCATGGCTCTGAGAGTCCAAAGCTTGGATTCTATTGATGAAAAACATGAAGTCTATTGTTTTTTATGTATTCAGAGTTCATCAGAAAGTTTGTGTTTTGTACTTTTAAAACTAAAAGTTAATTTGAGAAACTTGATGTCAGTATAAAGAGTCATCCTCTTGGCCATATTTTTTCTCACAGCCATGCACATGGCTTACGGTCACAGTTATGCTAATTTCCCAGCAGAAAGAACAAGAAAAAATTTGATAAATTTTCTTTGCATACTAAAACCAAATCTTGTTGGAGTTTATTGGTTATATTTCCTCTCGTCATCAGCCAGAATAATGTCTGACACTGTCTCTATATTGATGTCAGTCCTTGGGTAATCTTTTCTCAGTTGAAGGCACTTGATATTACGGCAGAAGGTGAGCTGTTGTTTTTTCTTGTCTATAACAGATGGACAGAGATCAAATTATACTCCAAAAATTCTTCTTTTGTCCGTAGGTCCATTGTGAGTCAAAAGCATAAAGAGATTTCTCTTTGTCCAATACAGTACTGCTGATCTGTAGAATGTGAGGAGAGTAAGGTGAGAGAGAGAGAGGAACCAGAACCGGGATGGGAAAAACATGGACACTGACATTCCAGCTGCTACTTCATTTCATAAAACGCTGATTTGAGCAGAAATTGACAGAGGATTATTCACCCTGGGAAGTGATCCCAGACAGGAAACACTATGAGGCTGCACTAAGGTAGTGGGAAAATGTAATTTGGTAGTGAATGGATTTTAATAATCAAACTCTTAGTTTGATTCTATGTATCCATATAAAAACTAATTGTCATGTTCAGGATATCAAGTCTGTCAAAGGAGCTGAACTGGGACTTATATGGAAGCACCGAAAGCCTCAAGTATGAAAACATTCCTTCTCTTAACTCACTTTTATGAAGTAACAGTAAACTGAACACAATTGAACTTAAATATGCCTGATGTGAATCTGTTCCAATAGAAACTATGAGACTACAAACTAATGCACTTGGGTTTTCTGGTCAGATGCTGTGTATTTTCACGTGTCCATGTAAAACACTGATTCCTCCCTTGAGACAACGTGTCAGCTTCTGACGTTCATCTTAATGTCAACGTTTTATTAACCATCTGAAGCCATGTATATGATACAGTCCCTTGCTAAAACACTGGACGTTTAAACAACTCCACATTTTGTCTCATCACCACCCTGAACTTCAGTGTATCTTATTGAGATTTACTGAAACAGACCAACACAAAGTAAAGCATCATTGTGAAGTAGAAGGACAATGCTCAGTGATTTCTCACACAAAATTCTCAAAAATGTGAAGTGAATTAGTAGTCAGCCCCCTTTAATCAGGTGCACCTAAATAAAGTGCAACCAAAGTCTGTAGAAGTTTAGGTCTACATCCAAATAAGGACATGTGCCAAGACTTGAAAATTGATGGTCACAAATGTTCTGATGTTGATTTGGGCTAATCCACAGAGAAGAATATCAGCCTCTTGATGTGTCAAAGCTGGTAGAGACATATCTCAAAAGACCTGCAAATGAAACTGCATTGAAAGTTCTACTAATTCTCAGAGAGGCTGGATACATATGCACACCACACCTTAAGATTTATATTTCTTAAAATTAGGGCTGTCAAACAATTAAAAATTTTAATCTAATCTCTGGGTAGCTGTGAATTAATCACCAATAATCAAGATCAATTAACATTCCTGGATATGACTGAAAAACTAAAATTTTCAGTGTAAATAAAGGACAAAAGCGGATACTTTTTATCTTTTTTTAAAGGAAATACATGAGAGATCCATGGAACTTTTGTTTTAAACTCCACTATTACATTTACACATGGCCCTTTTAACCTATTCATCTTTTAACCAGTGGCTAAGGCAAACTAACTGGTTAACATTTCTGAATGTAAAGCTGACCGTTTATAAATTATACATTTATACATAAATTAGTTAAAAATCAGACCATGTGATCTTCTGGATTTTTTTCTCATTTTGTCTCTTATAGTTGAGGTATACCTATGATGAAAATTATAGGCCTCTCTCATCTTTTTAAGTGGGAGAACTTGCACAATTGGCAGCTGACTAAATACTTTGTTGCCCCACAGTAAGTCCAGTTCCCATTGTATTTGTGGTTATCTTGCAGCTGCAGTGTTGGTTAGCTATGTTAGGTTGTTTGTTAGCCAAGGCTTACCTGATGTTAAATTATGGGTGCAAACTGTTGGATTTTTAATCATCTGTTCATTCCAATTGCTTCTTCTGATCGCTCTGACTTAATCATGTCTCTTTCTGCAGACTAAACAAGCAGTAGAGCACGGAGTGACGTAGACAGATAATCCCTCTATCTGGCCTGCAACAGAGAGGAAACGTTCATATGGAACTGTGGATGCAGTTTGGATCGGCCATAGTGTTTAAGTGAGGAGCTCTAAACATAGCATGGGCTGAATTGTAGGATAAACAAGGCGGGCCATCATGTGTGTGAAAAAAGTTTTAAAATTTTTTTTATTATCATGTTAATTCTACAAATTAACCTACCTGCGTTAAGACAGCCCTAGTTAATACTTTAAAGCCATAATTTATTATCCTTCCACTTCACAATAAGGTCCTACTTTGTGTTGCCTCATCTCATAACAGGGGTTTGTTGTATGAATACTTCTGCAGGGCACTGTACAGTACATTTACAGTGACATTGCCTTATTGACTTAATATAGTTATATAGCAGACTATGCAATAAAAACGCTAAAAGGTCAAACACAAAAAAGATGGATTATCTTTACTTTTATGGTATGGTCACAGCTATAAGTCTACTTGATAAACAGCTCATTTTTGACTACAATCCTGTTTCTGTTAACTTCCTTCTGTGTTTACTTTTAGTGTCTCCTTAATGTTTGCTCCCTGGGGGGTCTTTCTATTTAGCAGACTGCTGTTACTAACCCTCTTCCCTGGTGTATCTCATGACTTCCTTACATAAATACATACTGTATATGATGTTCACACATACCACCAGTTATTTATAAAGACATTTGCTGAGACATGTAGCTTCAGCCACACGTAGAACTGGATTTAAACTAACCCCAGCTTGATTTGAACTGTTGACAAGATAGAAAGCAAATAAGATATGAATGAAGGATGAATTTATTTTCCTTTTGACAGAGCAAAGCAAGTTCCACTCTGTTTCCAAGTGTTGTGAGAAGATATAAAACAGATCCCTTGGCCCATAGTCAAAAGTCATGACATCCTGTATGGGAGGCAATTAAAATGGGGAAGCGGTGGTGATGGTGTCACCTCTGCCAGCCAATCAGCACCAGACTTTGACTGATGCAGAGTAGCAACACATAACATGATGGCAGTGAAGCAAATGACCTCAGATCTAGAAGGAAAAGAGACAAAGAGAGAATAGCAGGTGTCATGTCATGTGTCAAAATACTGACATTTAGTAAGATTTACAAGGAATTTTTAAAAACAATTACATCAGTCATTAAGATAAAATTAAGAAATCAACATGCTGTCTGTGCTACTGATATGTGATACCATGTGTATGATTTATATAAAACGATTTCTGAAAAACACTTATCAAAGTTCAAATATGTCAGGAATTTCTTTTCCTACTATGAATGAATTAATAACATTTCATATTTGCTTTTCTGGGATTACATGAAGAGACAGAAGGATGTGAGGAAGCCTACATCCTGTGGTTAGTTCTCCAAGATGTTTGGAACAACCTACCAGCTGAGTTACTTCAAAAGCTGTGTGCAAGTGTACCTAGAAGAATTGATGCTGATTTGAAGGCAAAGGTGCTCACAACAAATCTTAATTTGATTTAGATTTCCCTTTTGTTTATTCGCTGTTTTTAATTGATTGATGAAAATAAATGATTGACACTTCCATTTTGAATGCATTCTTTTTACAGCATTTTTCACACCTGCCTAAAACGTTTACACAATACTGTACATATCATAACTGTATTAAAAAGCAGTATAAGGAGATATTAACATTAATGGTTTTGTTGCATGTACTATTTATGCAACTAATGTTTGGGATACAGTGGTGTGAAAAAAGTGTTTGCCCTCTTCCTGAAATTTACTTTTTTTCATGTTTGTCACCCTTAAATGTCTCAGATCAGGTCAAAGACAACAGAAGTAAACACAAAATGTAGTTTTCAAATGAAGGTTTTGTTATTAAGGGATAAAAAAATCTAGCCTCCATAGTCATGTGTGACAAAGCGATTGCCTCCTAAACCTAATAACTGGTTGGTTCACCCTTAGCAGCAACAACTGCTTTTTAGCATCTGTGATAAGTGGCAGTGAGTCTTTTCCAGATGTGGAGGAATTTTGGCCCACTCCTATTTGCAGAATTGTTGTAGTTCAGCTACATTGGAGGGTTTTCCAGCATGATCTCACTTTTTAAGGATATGTCACAGCATCTAATGAATCAGGTCAAGACTTTGACTAGGCCACTCCAAAGTCTTCGTTGTATTTATCTGCTGCAAATCAGAGGTGGACTTGCTAGTGTGTTTTGGATCATTTTCCTGCTGCAGAACCAAAGTTGGTTTTAGCTTGAGGTTACCAACAGATGGCCGTATGCTCTCCTTCAGGATGTTTTGGTAGACGGCAGAATTCATGATTCTATTCATCACAGCAGGTTTTCCATATCCTGAAGCAGCAAAACAGCCCCACACCATCACACTACCACCACCATATTTGGAGGTGGGCAATGTGTGGGAGCTGTACAGGGGTGGACTGGGACAATAATTCAGGATGGGAATTTGATGCCATCCCAGGCCACCAACACCGAATTAACTCAAAACGGCAAAAATGAGTTAGGTTGGGTGCCTACTTATGTAACAGTGTAAAATAATAAAACAAAGGCTACACATGCACCTACACACACCTTTTTCTACCTACCGTTTCTTTCCCCTATAAAATAAATATTTCTGTTCTGCTGCAATAACCTGTACACAATTGTATCATCTTAAATTCTATTTGATCTATTACTACACTGGTAAGTGTGCAGCCACAGAAGTGAAGCACAAATTATTCTAAAAGCATTGTCTGTAAGTTGGGCTTGTACTTAAATTGTACTTGAAGGTTCAGCCTTCTATCACCTGAAGAACATTTCTAGGATTAAAGGACTGATGTCGCAACAGGACCTCAAAAAACTAATCCATGCATTTTTCTTTAGTCGGAATGATTACTGCAAAAGTGTCTTCACAGGTCTGCCTAAAAAGTCAATCAGACAGCTGCAGCTGATCCAGAACCCTGCTGCTCGTGTTCCTCAATAGAACCAGGAAAGGAGAGCACATCACCCCAGATCTAAAGTCCTTACACTGGCTCCCTATAGCTCAGAGAATAGACTTCAAAATACTTTTACTGGTTTGTAAATCATTGAATGGCCTAGCACCGAAGTATATTGAAGATCTGCTGTTACTATACTAACCCCCCGCTAATTCCAGTCTACTGAACATCCCTAGAATTAGAACCAATATTATATTCTTTGTAATGCCTTGATGTATCTGTGTATGCTTCTTGTCATGCTGTCTAATCTCCCTCTCCTAATAATCGTCCTCACCTGTGTCTTTCCAATCATTCACACCTGATCCTACTCACCTCCTGTCTTTAAAACCCGTCACTTCCCTTCACTCAGCGCCGGATCATTGGATTGTTTTCGTCTCCATGTTGTGTCGTCCTGCTGTTTCCCGTCCTGCCTCTCTGTTTCTGCCATCATCACCACCATCACCACCATCAGCACTACTCAACCAACAGATCCAATAAATATCCTGCACCTTTCTCTGCGTCTGCGTTTGGGTCCTTGCATCACTCTACACATTCCTGACAGAATGATCCGGCCGTAAAAATGGACCCAGCACACGCCAAGAAGATCGCAGCCCTTCGCCAGGACATCAGGGCCAACCTGGCCAAGATCGCGGCCTCTTCTCACCCTCCTCTGCGCGTCCCTGGAGCTGAGGAAATTCTCGGGGGGCTTCTTCACTTTCGGTATGTCTTCTCCGCCCATGATCTTGCCAAGCTGCAGAGCGAGGCGGAGAGGGTTCGCCAGAAAGCGTGGGACGATATCATCGGTCCACCCTCTCCTCCTCCACCATCTGGCCGCAGTCGGCGGTCCTGCCGAGCCGGAATTTTTTCCAGGAGCGGGGAGGAGAGTGGCGCTCCCTCATGGACAACCAGCGTGGGCGCTGCGGCTGAGAGCGATCCTCAGCCGATCGATGCAGCACTCCCACCGCCTCCTCATAAGCAGCGACGACGTTGAGGTGGGGCCGCTTCCGGGGAGCAAGTCCGGGCTGTTTGCTCATCCCCCGGTCCTCCCTGCAGCGATCTGTGCACCGGCTCCACCCAGTCCCTCAGCTCTCGTCAGCCCGTCGAGACCAGCTCCTCTCATCAGCCCGTCGAGAGCAGCTCCTCTCGTCAGCCCGTCAAGACCAGCTCCTCTCCTCAGCCCATCAAGACCAGGTCCTCTCGTAAGCCCGTCGAGACCGGCTTCCCCTGTCTCACCGGCGGCTCCAGTTCTGACCTGTCCGCTAGCATCAGCGCCAGCCTGCACAACTCCGAAGTTAGCGTCAGCCTGCTCGACTCCAAAGTCAGCGTCACCCTCCTCGACCCCGAAATCAGTGTCAGCCTGCTCGGCCCCGAAGTCAGCGTCAGCCTGCTCGGCTCCGAAGTCAGTTGCTGCCAGAGAGCCAGTCAGCCAGTCAGCCCCTGCCAGAGAGCCAGTCAGCTCCTGCCAGAGAGCCAGTCAGCCAGTCCGCTCCTGCCAGAGAGCCAGTCAGCTCCTGCCAGAGAGCCAGTCCCAGAGCCTGCCGTCTTCCTGGCAGTCACGGCGGCAGCTCTGCAGCAACAGACATTCCCCCATAGGTCGCCAGAGTCGCCGGAGCTGGACCCGTCCCCATCGCTAGAGCTCCCAGGGAGGGTCATGGAGGACCCATCCCCGTCGCTACAGCTCACAGGGAGGGTCATAGAGGACCCGTTCCCGTCGCTACAGTCCCCAGGGAGGGTCATGGAGGACCCGTCCCCGTCGCTAGAGTTCCCAGGGAGCGTCAAGGAGGACCTGTCCCAGTCACTGGAGCCTCTTCGCCGGTCAAGCCGCCAGACTCTTCTCAGCTGGCCTCCGAGCCGCCAGACTCTTCTCAGCCGGCCCCTGAGCCGCCAGATTGTTCTCAGCCGGCCTCCGAGCTGCCAGGCCTATTTGTCGTCGCCAACCTCTACCGGCCAAGCCTCTTCGTCGCCGCCGACATCTACCGGCCAAGCCTCTTCGTCGCCGCCGACCTCTACCGGCCAAGCCACCTCGTCGCCACCGACCTCTACCGGCCAGGCCTCCTCGTCGTCGCCAACCTCTACCGGCCAGGCCTCCTAGTCGCCATCCTTGCCTTACTCTGACTCCTCAGTACTGCTGTCCACCACTGCCGTGAACACAGGAGCTCTTGCAACACTTGTGCTGCTGACAGTGCTGACACTATTCCCTTCTCCATATTTGTAAGGTAAAATCCAGAAGTCACCAATAATATCCCAGCTTTTCAAATTCAGTAGTTGACAATTACTTAATGCAATGACTATGTTCATATAACAATGAATGTTCTTAATCTCAATGGGATTTTACCTTGTTATATACGGTGAGGAACATAAGTACAGACTCTTTCCAAAAAATTTAAATATCATGGAAAAGTTCATTTATTTCCATAGTTGGATTCAAAACGTTAAAACTTTTATAGATTATAGAGTGAGAGCCCACAACTTAAACGATTTCAAGTATTTAGTTGTTTATGTGTACATCATTTGTGCTTCCAGGTCATAAATCCCACGAAATCAGAAATTCATATAATTAAAATACTGTGAACAAATCACCACTTACTTCTCAGTTTTTGCAGAAATTTTTTGGGGATCAAATCAATCAAAATATGGTACTTTCAAAACGTTATGTCAATCTTCGGTACTTGGTAGGGAATCCGTTTGCCTTAATCACTGCCTCAATGCACCATGGCAGTGAGGCAATCAGCCTGTGGCATTGCCTGGGAGTTATGGAAGCCCAGATTTGATGCTTCCCTTGATGCTTGCTGTAAGCTTTTCTTTGTTTTTGAGTCTGGTGCCCTCATTTTCCTTTTGATAATACCCCATAGATTCTCAATAGGGTTTAGGTCCGGTGAGTTGGCTGGCCAGTCAAGCACATTGATGGCATAGGCATCAAACCAGGTTTTTGTGCTTCTGGCGGTATGGGCAGGGGCCAGTTCCTGCTGGAAGATGAAATCTGCATCTCCATACAGATCTTCAGCAGAAGGAATCATTAAGTCCTCTAAAACATTCTGGTAGACTGATGCGGCGACCTTGGATTTAAGAAAGCAGAGTTTACCAAGACCTGCAGCGGACATTGTGCCCCAAATCATGCCTGACTGTCGATATTTCACACTGGACCACAAGCAGCTTGGGTTCTGTTCCTCACCTGTCTTCCTCCAAACCCTTGGCCCAGTTGAGACGCTTCCTACGTTGGCTCAGACTCAGAAGTGGTTTGACCAGAGGAAACCGACAGTTGTAACCCATCCACTTTTTCTGGATCTCTGCCAGATTCAGGAATCTCCTCTGTTTGATAATCTGCTGATGCCCACGGTTAGCTCTTCTGCTGATGCATCTTCTCCTGCCACATTTTGTCCTTCCACTAGACTTTCTATTGATATGCTTGGACACAGCACTCTGAGCCTCCTTAGCTATGAACTTTTGTAGTTTACTCATCCCAATGAGGGGATCAATGATGGCCTCCTGGCCAGTTGTCAAGTCTGCAATTTTTCCCCATATTGAACCTAACTGAGACAATTGAACCAAAGTCAAAGCATATTTTGATTGATTTGATGCGTTCCTAATTTCCTTTTTTTCTGCAAAAACTGAGAAGTACAGTGGGTGTTGAAATTTTTATTAATGTGCATAAAGAAGCCATGGAAAGATGGAAACGTCTCCAAAAGGCATTTAATTACAGATGAGACATTCCTAAAATGTGTCAATAAAGTTAGATTTTATTTTCATCATTTACACTTTCAAAATAACAGTAAACAAAATAATGGAGTCTGCAAAAGTTTGGGCACCCTGCAGAGTTAATACCTTGTACTGCCCCCTTTGGCAAGTATCACAGCTTGTAACCACTTTTTGTAGCCAGCCAAGAGTCTTTCAATTTATGTTTGAGGTATCTTCGCCCATTCTTCCTCACAAAAGTGTTCCAGTTCTTTGAGATTTCTGGACTGTCTGTCACGCACATCTCGTTTAAGGTCTATCCATAGAATTTTTTTATTTTATTTTAACGTGTCCTGTTAGGCAGTGTGGAGCTCAGAATTGGTGTCTGAGTACACAATTGATCGGAAGAACTGTAGATTTTAACCAATTTATAGAATAATCTGAAACTTTTGAGTAAGAGTTTATCAACCCAATTACCTGAGAGAAAGAGGTTTGTGAATGCTGGAGAAAAAGTAACACATCATCTGCATAAAGACTGATTTTATGTTCTATGTTATTGCATTTTATGCCTTTAATATTGTGAGTTTGCCTGATTGCTGCAGCTAGTGGTTCAATAAAACTGAAGATAAAACCTAGATGATGTTTGGCTATTAGTCCTGATACATGCTGTTGGTGAGCTGTATAATATTTTCAACCAGTTTATAAAAGAATTTCCAACGCCAAATTTATGTAAGGTTGCAAATAAGAATTTCCAGGTAACTCTATCAAATGATTTTCTGCATCTAGAGATAATACATTAGTTTCAATGTTTTTACAGTAAGAAAAATCTATTAAATCTATTAATCTACGTAAATTTGTGGATGAAAGTTTGATCAGGATGTATTATAAGAGGGGTTACTTTCTCTATCTTTTTTGCGAGGGCTTTGCAGATTATTTTAAGATCAACATTAATGAGGTATATGGGACAATAGCTGGTAGGAAACACAGGGTCTTTACCTGATTTTAGTAGAAGACTAATGTAGGCAGAATTCATATTTGGTGGAAGTCGGCCATTTTCCTTGGTTTCCTGCAGCATTCTGTGGTATATTGGTGCCAGAATATTCCAGAATTCTTTATAGAACTCTGCTGGAAATCCATCTGGGCCTGGAGCCTTTTTATTGGGCATGCTTTGGAGGGCCTCCTGGAGTTCAGCTACTGTTAGTGGAGAATCCAGTCCATCGCTTGACTTTCCGATAATTTAGGTAGTGTTATTTTATCCAAGAATTGTTCAACTTCATGATCTGATGGGTTTATCTCTGGTGAGTTTAAGCCTTGTAAAACTCTTTAAAGGTGTTGTTTATTCTTCCGGGATCATATACTGTATTCCCGGTCTGATCTTTAATAGCAGATATAGTTGTTTTTTCTTTATTAATTTTAAGCTGGTTTGCCAAAAATCTACCTGATTTATTACCTTCTTCAAAGTTTTCTATCCTAAGTCTTTGAATTAAGAACCGGGTCTGTTTATTAATAATTTCATTTAATTTTAGCTTTGCTTAACGGATTTTGCCTAGTCTCTCATTATCTAGGGAAGCTTCTAATAAATTAATAGTTTCTTCAAATTCCTGAATACGATTTTTTTAATTTTCTTTTTATTTGATGAGAATGAGATTATTTTACCTCTAATCACAGCTTTCCCTGCCTCCCAAAGAATGGATGGTGACGTACCAGGTAGGTCAATATATTCCAAATAAGAAGCCCACTCTTTTTCTAAATATTTATTAAATTCTTTATCCTTAAGTAATGATATATTAAATCTCCAATTTTTGCTTTGAGTCGTTTCTTTTTTATTTACTAGAGTTAGAGAAACAGGAGCATGATTGATAACAGCTATAGGGTGTATCTCAGTGTCTGGAATGTCAGTCAACAGTGAGCTGCTGACTAACAAATAATACAGTCGAGAATACAAATGGTGGACATTTGAGAAGTATATTTTTTTGTCATTGGGGTGAAGAGATTGCCATGCATCGCAAAGTCCATAATCGCTCATGTACTGTTTGACTATATCTATAGATTTCCAGCTGCGCTGAGTCCCTGCTGTACTAAGCCGGTCTATTTCTTCATTTACACCAAAGTTGAGGTCGCCCCCAAGAAAAAGTGAGCAATCCAAGTGTTCAAGGAGCACCAAGAAGAATGAATGAAAGAATGAGGGGTCATCAACATTTGGACCATATTTACTGACAATACATAACTTTTGGTTATGTATAGATAGTTTTACTATAATAAATCTACCCTCTGGATCTGTAACTGTATCTATTACTGTAAAATTTACATTTTATTTATTAATATTGCTACTCCCCTTTGTCTGGAGTTATAGCATGCAGAAAACACATTAGGAAACTCAGGGGATTTAAGATCAACTGCAGCTGAGGTAGATTTATGGGTTTCTTGTAATAAGACGACATCTGCCTTCAATCTTTTAAGCTGGTTAAAAATCTTAACTCTTTTCTCTCTGGTGCCAGCTCCATGAACATTCTGCGTGACAAACCTTAGAGTAGCCATAGTTTTAAGCCTAAAGTTGGAAAGTCCATATCACCATAGAAACAGATAAAACACAAGTGCTTTATTAGTTTGTGCTTGGGGTTGGCTGATTGAAAATCCAAAAGCCGAGATATAAAAAAGAGAAAAATAGAAGAAAGTTGCGAAGGTGTTAAGGGTGAGGGTGAGAGAGAAATAAATTGTTAGGTTATGAAAAAATTCTGTGTGTGAGTGATAGAAGAAAAAAGGAGTGACAAAGACATTTGGTGATAGACATGTGAAGATGAGAAAAGAAAAAAGAGCCAGTATCCCAGTGCTTAGCCCTGGCCCCAGCCACATCGAGTAATGTAAACAACTTTACAGAGTTGTGCTAACATTACATTATAGTAGACTGATAAAACAACTCTTATCTGACCAGTGTTACATGACCAATAAAGCCAATGAGTAAGCTGGGGGTCCCTGAACAGCTGCCCATTAAAATACAGTTTATCTACCGATACTGTAGCTCTGGTGCCTTCACTGATATATTTCTTCCTGATTGGGAACAAACCGCGCCTTCTATCCAGGATTTCCTTCAGATATTGATCATAAACGCTGTAGTTCGTTCCACGCAGCTCTCTGCCCTGGCCTCTGACCTGCTCTTTTTGCTTATAGTGCTCAAATTTAGCAACAATTGGTTTCGGCCGGCTGTTGTTGGGCTTCTTACCTCCGAGCCGGTGGACACGGTGAAAAGTTATGTTTTTTACCGTGTCGCCTGGGAGTTTTAACTGATGTTGGAGAAAATCTTGGACGGTGGATTCAGCGTCGTTCTCAGCCTGTTCTGGAATCCTGGAAAAAACAAGATTGTCCCGCATTCCCCTGGCCTGTATATCCAAGATCCAAGTTTCTTTCATCCTCTTACTTTCTCCGGACAGCTGCATCCTCCCCTCGGTGAGTTTCTTTACACTGTCTCTCAGCGTTTGGTTTTCTGCAGTGAGGGATGCTACCTGTTGTTGGCTGACCTCCAGAGATTCACTTAGAGCTTGAAATGCTTCGTGGAGAACCTCAACCAGCGCCAGACGGGCGTCTAGGCTAGGATTTTTGTGGCTTGCCCATAACAATGTTGTCAAAACACTCGTCGAAGTAGCTTTCCAGGCTGTCCAAGGTTTCCTCGTCCAGTTTGTTTTATGGAGAAATACAAGATAATGGGTATTATTATTAAACGTTTGCTATATTTGGCTCAAATGTATTGGTTTGTTTTTACCTGAGTTTGTTTGTTTACCAGTTTACCGCCATATTACTTACGCACAGCTCTCGCGAGATCTCAGCAGCAGCTCATGCTCACTCCTCCTGCTCTGCTCACTCCTGCTCAGCACATCCATATCCATAGATTTTCAATTATGTTGAGGTCAGAAGATTGTGAAGGCCATGGCAAAACCTTCAGTTAACGCCTCTTGATGTAATCCATCGTGGATTTTGAGGTGTGTTTAAGATCATTATCCATTTGTAAAAGCCATCCTCTCTTCAACTTCAGCTTTTTTGCAGATGGCATCAAGTTACCATCCAAAATTTGCTGAAATGTAATAGAATCCATCTTTCCTTCAACTCGTGAAATGTTCCCTGTGCCACTGGCTGCAATACAACCCCATAGCATGATTTATCCACCCCCATGCTTAACAGTTGGACAGAGGTTCTTTTCATTACATTCTGTGCCCTTTCTTCTCCAAATGTACCTGTGCTTATTCCGGCCGAAAAGTTATATTTTAACCTCATCAGTCCACAGAACCTTTTCCCAAAATGCATCAGACTTGTCTATATGTTCATTTGCAAACTTCAACACAGATTTTTGTGATGAGGACTTAGAAGAGGTTCTCTTCTGGTTAATCTTCCATGAAGACCATATTTGTACAAGTATCTCTTTATAGTGGAATAGTGTACCACAACTCCAGAGTCTGCCAGATCTTTCTGGAGGGATCGTGCAGTCAAACGTGGGTTTTGACTTACTTTTCTCACAATCCTGCGAGCTGTTCTGTCAGATATTTTTCTTGGTCTTCAAGATCTAGCTTTAACTTCCACTGTTAAAGGAACAGCACTAGGCTGGTTTAAATCATATTTGTCTGATAGATTCCAGTTTGTTCATCTAAATGATAAATCATCTTCACTCTCAAGGGTTACTTGTGGGGTTCCACAGGGTTCTGTCCTTGGACCAATTCTTTTCACCATATATATGCTTCCAATTGGTAGAATCATTAGACAGCATGGGATAAATTTCCACAGCTATGCCGATGATACACAACTATATTTATCCATAAATCCTGATGAACCCAGTCAGTTAGGTAGATTACAGGCATGTCTGGAAGACATAAAAGCATGGATGACCCTAAACTTTTTGCTTTTAAATTCTGACAAGACAGAAGTTGCTGTCTTTGGACCAGAAGTTCTTAAACAGAAACTGATTAGTCAATCACTTCATCTGGATGGCATTAAATTGGCCCCCAGTAATAACGTAAAGAACCTCGGCGTTATTTTTGACCAAGACTTGACATTTAAATCCCATATTAAACAGGTTTCTAGGATTTCTTTCTTTCACCTCCGGAATATTGCTAAAATTAGAAACATCCTGTCCAGGAGTGATGCTGAGAAACTAGTCCATGCATTTGTTACCTCAAGGCTGGACTACTGTAATTCTTTACTATCAGGAAGTCCACAAAATGCCATTAAAAGCCTTCAGTTGATCCAAAATGCGGCAGCAAGAGTTCTGATGAATATTAAAAAGAGAGATCACATTTCTCCTGTTTTAGCTTCCCTTCATTGGCTCCCTGTTAAATCCAGAATAGAATTTAAGATCCTTCTTCTTACATACAAAGCCCTTAATAATCAAGCTCCATCATACATCAGAGATCTAATTGTTCCATATGTTCCTAAAAGAGCACTTCGCTCTCAGACTGCAGGTTTACTTGTAGTTCCTAGGATCTCTAAAAGTAGAATGGGAGGCAGATCTTTTAGTTATCAGGCTCCTCTCCTGTGGAACCAGCTCCCAGCTTTAGTCCGTGAGGCAGACACTCTGTTTACTTTTAAGGCCAGGCTTAAAACTTTCCTTTTTGATAAAGCTTATAGTTAGAGTGGCTTAGGTCATCCTGAGCTATCTCTGTAGTTATGCTGCTATAGGCTTAGACTGCTGGAGGACAGACTTACCAATTTTCTTCACTCTGCTACTTCCTTTTCTCCTACGACTCTCCAGTTGTATTACAGTACATTCTGTTATTTCGACTGTTAACTTTGTTTTCTCTCAGTGTTTTTCTCCCCATAGAAGATATACCTGGTCTGGTATCCTGCTTGGCTGCAATGCCCTGTTGGACGGGGGGCATCGACTGGGATGATCCTCTCAGTAACTGAACATCCGCTGTGTCCTGTTATCAACTTTTTACTTTCTGTAACATAGAAATTACTCTTATACCAGATCTTCTGTTCCTTCTGTGTTCTGCTCTGTCTTCTCAAACCCCCAGACGGTCGTGGCAGATGGCCGCTCCTACTGAGCCTGGTTCTGTTGGAGGTTTCTTCCTGTTAAAGGGGAGTTTTTCCTCTCCACTGTCGCTACATGCTTGCTCAGTATGAGGGATTGCTGAAGGATTGCTGTGGTTGGAAATCTGCCCAACCTCACGCCAATGACTGACGCAATCTGCTGGGATTCCTTAAATAGGAAACTTTTTAACTGATTGGAATGTTTGTATAAATGTATTGAAATAACTTCTTGTTAAGTGCCTTGAGATGACATCTGTTGTGAATTGGCGCTATCTAAATAAACTGAATTGAATTGAATTGTTCCTGATGACTGCCATTTCTTAATTACATTTCGAACAGAGGATATTGGCATCTGGAAACGCTTTACTATCTTCTTATAGCCTTCTCCTGCTTTGTGAGAGTCAACTATTTTCAGCTTCAGGGTTCTAGACAACTGCTTAGAGCAGTGTTTCTCAAACTATGGGGCGAGCCCCACTAGTGGGGAGCAGAGGTATTGCAGGTGGGGCGTGACATCAACGGAATTTAAATAGTTTTTCCCCCCTAGACTCTGTCGCTGTGAATGTTTCACTGCACTGTAAATTAAATCAACCAGCTCCCCCCTCACAAAATTAAACACTCAAATAAATTAGCAATTGTGATCATCATTGTAAACAGAACCAGGACCTGGAACATCGGGCTGGGAGTTTGACGTTGGAATATATCGCAGCAGAACAAAACAAGCTGAAGTAGCTGCATTATCAGATATTCCATCTACAAAATATACAAATATCTAAAAAGATCAGGGAACGTTTCAGAGTCAGAGAAGTCGCACGGTCAACCACGGAGGAAATACAGGGATGAGTATCTTGCTCTTTATTTATTTTATTATTTTTATTTTATTTATTATTTTATTTATTTATTTTGTACTTTTGAAAGCTTTGTAAATTTGATTAAACTACAACTTTTATTTTCTCCAACTGTGAGCTGAAGTTCTACATGTAGCAACTACTGACAGCATATATTTCTGAGCTGGTTTTATACCAGTGTGCAACCCCTTTTTCCAACTAATTTATACCCTTAAAAACTTGTAGACTAACTCGGCTATTTAAATAAATAAAACACTTAAAAATCAGGTGTGGTCACCATTCTGTTGGGGTGATAAAAGCATGGGGGGCTTGTGTATGCTCCTTTGTCCAAAGTGGGGAATGATAAAAAAAAGTTTGAGAAACACTGGCTTAGAGGAACCCATGGTGGGGCAAGGTCAGATGAATCTGGGCATTTAAAGCCTTTGAGATTGACATCACCTGTTTTTTCCTAACGATGATCGTGAACAATCCATGCCACAGTCAGGTCTCAACTGTCCAAAGGGGGCAGTACAAGGTATTAACTCTGCGGGGTGCCCAAACTTTTGAGGACGCCATTATTTTGTTTTCTGTTATTTTTAAAGTGTAAATGATGAAAATAAAATCGAACTTTTTGACACATTATAAGAATGTCTCATCTGTAATTTAATGTCTTTTGGAGACGTTTCCATCTTTCCTTGGCTTCTTTATGCACATTAATACAAATGTTTACCTGGGGTGCCCAAACTTTTGATCCCCACTTTAAAGGTTGATTTCTTCACAGTATTATAATTCTCTAAATTCCTGTTTTCGAGTGTTTTATGAGCTGGAAGCCCAAATGATGTACAAATAAACAACTAAATCCTTGAAATTATTTAAGTTGTGGGCCCTGAATCTATGATCTAACATTTAAAATAGAATTATGGAAATAAATAAACTTTTCCATGATATTCTTATTCTTTGGAAAGGGTCTGTATTTGAACACCCTGCAAGATTTGCAAGTTCTCCCATTTAGAAATTATGGAGGGGTCTGGAATTCTCATTGTAGGTGCATTTCCACTGTGGGAGACAGTATTTTAAGACTTTTTAAGACTAATTCAGGAAATCACATTGTCTGATATTTAAAGATTTTATTTGTATTTCATTGCTGCACATAAGTATTTGAACACCTGGCAATCAGCAAGAATTCTGGCTCTCAAAAAACTGTTACTCTGTCAGATGAGACCAAAATAGAACGTTTTGATCTAAACTTCACTCGCAACTCGGATGAGTTGGGTCCCAAGAACACCATCTGTACTGTGAAGCATATGGGTGGAAACATCATGCTTTGGAGGAGCTTTCTGCAAAGGAGACAGGACAACTGCGCCGTATGAAAGAGAGGATGAATGGGGCCATGTATTGTGAGATTTTGAGCAACAACCTCCTTCCCTCAGTCAGAGCATTGAAGATGGGTCGTGGCTGGGTCTTCCAACATGACAATGACCAGAAGCACACAGCCAGAATAACCAAGGAGTGGCTCCGTAAGAAGCATATCAGGGTTCTGGAGTGGCCTAGCCAGTCTCCAGACCTAAATCCAATAGAAAATCTTTGGAGGGAACTGAAACTCTGTGTTGCTCTGCGACAGCCCCGAAACATGATAGATTTAGAGAAGATCTGTGTGGAGGAGTGGGCCAAAATCCCTGTTCCAGTGTGTGCAAACCTGGTCAAGAACTACAGGAAAAGTTTGACCTCTGTAATTACAAACAAAGGCTTCTGTACCAAATATTAACACAGATTTTCTCAGGTGTTCATATAATAAATAAAATACAAATAAATTCTTTCAAAATCAGGCAATGTGATTTCCTGAATTTCTTTTTTAAATGCTGTCTCTCACAATGGAAATGCACTTACAATGTGAAGTTCAGACCCTTCCATAATTTCTATGCGGGAGAACATGCAAAATCGCAGGCTGTTCAAATACTTATGTTCCTCACCGTAGGTAAAGCTATTTACATGTTTAACAAGACAGGGGTATAAAGGCAGATCTAGCCTCCCCTCCGCATTCAGTGGGATTATGGAGAACTTTCCTCCTTCTCTATTTTAGGAGTATTTATCTGGTTTAGAAATTAGAAGACATTTGGATTTAGCTGTTAAGACTAAGTTTCTATATTATATAATTTTTCATAAGTCTTAAAATAGTCATTTATTGTAATAGAGAAAAATGTCCAGTGCATCCAGAATCCAGGACTCGAGAAAAGAGCAGGCGTCCCAAAACTCCACCTTCTTCGGTAAGTTCACCACTTACAAATTGGTTCTCCTGGATCTGGTCTCCATGTCTAATATCTTGTCCTCCATTATCCTATTTTTGTTTTCAAGGGCTAGCATTTGAGCTTTTAGACTGGTTACCAAGACCTCAGTATTGGAGATGCGTTGCTCAGCATTTACAATGAGCTCCATGCACTCTCCAACCTCAGTTCTCATTACCTATAGGGGGACCGCAGCTCAGGTGGTAGGAGTTCATCCCGTAACCATGGGTTCTATTGAGACCTCCTAGATGTGTTGCTGATGGGTTCTTGGAGTGATTCTGGCAGGCCAACCACTACTAAGAAGGTTTGATAGTATTTTTCACTGAGAAATTGTGTGATACATGTTATTTTTAAAATATGATTAATCTCTCAGTGTTGCATATGTACGCTGCATGTGAAAATTTTCTCCAACCCCCAGAAGCTGTAGAAAGGAGACAGACGGCAAAAACAAGCAAGTCAGAAAAAGCCAATCTCTTCTACGTCACAGAGAAAATTAGTCTGCATGGTCTTGCCCACCTTGTCTTGCAACCACCCACAGGAAGGCCGTATTTATTTTGTGACCAGGAGAGAGCAGAGCGTGTCTGCTAGTAGAAGCTAACCGTTAGCAACTCCACAACATGGCGGAACACGTTAGGGCGTTTGTTATTTGCTCTTTTTCTTCTGTTTTTTTGTGTGTGTGTCTCTGCTCTGTCTTCTAAAACCCACAGGCAGTTGTTTCGGATGGCCACTCGTACTTAGCCTGGTTCTGGTTCTACTGGAGGTTTCTTCTTCTTAAAGGGGAGGTTTTACTCTCCACTGTCGCTACATGGTTGCTCAGTTGAGGGATTGCTGTGAAGTCAACGCCACAATGAAGGCGACTGTCTGCTGTTGCTACATGTTGGTCCAGGAGGAGTGAATGCTGCAAATCAATGACTCAATGCAATCTGCTGGGATTCCTTAGATAGAAAACTTTTAAACTGATTGGAATAATGAACTGAAGGATTAATTGGAATGTATGTATGATTGAATTTAAATGACTTCTTGTAAAGTGCCTTGAGATGACATGTGTTGGGAACTGGCACTATTTAAATAAATTGAATTGAAATTGATTTGAGATAACACATCAGCATTGCAGAAAGAAGACCTGAGGAAGAAACAGTTGAAATGTATTTTTGGAACACCACCAGTAAAGTAAGTTAAGATATTTATGTGATCAAAGGCAGGATTAAGAGTCACTTTGCTGTTAACCAATCAGACGGTAGGTGCTTTCATATCATAAATATTAATTAATTAGACTCCTAATCCTGTCGTTTCCCCCCACCCACTCCTCCAACAAACTTGCACCTCCTGAAACAGGAGCGTTTTTCCACAGAAAAAGACTCAAAAGGAATTCATTCAAACTGGAGACCACAGCAGATTTATTGAAAAAAGGACTGAATGACACCTGTGGCTCCATTAAGGGTCAGGAAAACTAGAACTCAACCTGAACCCTGGTTTAATGCCAGGACTCGAGCTGTCAGACAGGAATGTCAAAGAGCTGAACGGAAGTGGAAAAAATATAAACTGAAAGTGTCCTTTCAGATTTTTAAACATTGCTGGCGAGACTACTGTTAAAATTTTAAAACATTTTAAACCTGACAGCCAAATCAACGCCACAGTCAAATCAAGTTTTTATCACCTAAGGAAATTGGCAAAGGTGAAACCTTTCCTTTCCAGGTAGCAGTTAGAAACCGCAATCCACGCCTTTATTTCGTTATGGCTGGAGTACTGTAACTCCCGTTATTTAGGACTCAGTCATTCCTTACTTGCACGTCTGCAGCTGGTTCAGAACGCCGCTGCACGGTTTTTGACAGGAACCCGGAAGAGAGAGCACATCACTCCCGTCCTGGCCTCCCTCCATTGGCTACCTGTGCATTTTAGAGTCCATTTTAAAATCCTCATGTTTACTTTTAAGGTTTTAAATGGTATTGCCCCGCCTTATTTAACTCAGCTACTCCACCGCTACACTTCCTCCTGGTCCCTCCGGTCGGCTGACCAGCTGCTCCTGGTCGTCCCCGGTTCCAGGCGGAAGCTCAGGGGGGACAGGGCCTTTTCTGTTTGTGCACCCAAGTTATGGAATGCCTTGCCTTTAACCATTTGCCAGGCTTCCTCATTGCCGATTTTTAAAACTCTTCTTAAAACTCACTTCTACACTTTGGCCTTCAACCCAAACTGAGACTTGATCTTATTTGCTCTTATCTTGCTCTTAATTGTCCTCTTTTAATATAGTTTTATTGGCGTTAGATCGTTTTTCCCCTAGTATATTATTTCTATGACATTGTGACTATTATTTATGTCTTGGTTGATGCTTTGTTGTCCTTGGTGTACAGCACTTTGTTCAGCTGCTGCTGATCTGAAAGCGCTTTATAAATAAAATGATGATGATGACCTTAAACACAGTTCCATATTTTCTCCATTTGTTGATATGGTTCTCACTGTGATTTATCTGAGTCCCAAATTCTTAGAAATGGGTTTGTAACCCAGACTAGTGTCAATGACTTTGTCACTCATCGTTTCTTGAATGTAATTTGATTGGGGCAAGATGTTATTTTTAAGATCTGTTAGCTTACTTCGTGTTTTTAAACAGGTTCTAATAAGGGGATTTCCTAAATTCTACTGGTCTAGCAATAGGCAGGATTTTGTATGGCAAGTAAAAATCAATAAAGAGATATGGTTAACTCATAAATGAATCAGGGATTACTTTTTACATAGAGACAGGATGGTTTGGAGCTTTTTTGCTTAATAAACAAAATCATCATTTGAAAATTGCCTTTAGTATTTCCTCCCGTTATCTCTGTCTAATATTAAAAGTTGTTTGATGATTTAAAACATGTCAGTGTAACAAAAAAGGCAGACACAGAAAGGATGAAATACTTTTACACAGCTCTAAAAGGAGGAATATTCTGTAGTTGGACAGCTCAGACTAAGACGTTTGGAGACAAAGTAAGAGAGGCATTGCTGAGATGGTTTGGACCTGTGCAAAGTAGAAGCAATAGATATCCTGGATAAACACTAACAATAACATTTAATGTAAATGGATGTAGTGTTGGAAGATAGTGCTGAGTGACTGAAAAGGGTGTTATAGAGATAGGGGCAGATGATCTGCTGTGACACCCCCTAAAGGGAGCAGCCAAAATAGATAACTAAATGTTCCGCTTTTACAATATGCATGGTGGTGCAAACATCTCTTTATCATTTGACAGATCTACATCTGTTGCTGTATTGTTCCATTTATTAATTCTCATGTTAATGTTCCATCAAACTTCATGAGTCTGTGAATAAAAATTGCCCTAAGGACTAAATCTGGCTCATTTATTGGTTTTAACTATGCTCATTAAATTTGCAATATCCCATTTAAAATAAATACCAAAATAAATATCAAATCCACAATGTAAGGATGCTCACTGTTAGAAGGAGAGTCTTTACATTCGCCCTCCTCAATAGTAACATCATCGATAGCGATAGCGCCTTCAGGACCCGAGCCTCGGACTCCTTCCATCACCACCTACAGAAAAAGAGTGGGAAAAAAAAGAAATATTTTTTCTTAATCTACTACCCTCCAGCTGCATTATTTGCTGATATTTCAAATTTTTACTTTGTTCTTTCCTAGTGTTTTTCTCTCCATAGAAGCTACACCTGGTCTGGCATCCTGCTCAGCTTTGATACCTCGACTGGGATGATGCTCCCAGTAACTGAACGTCCTCTGTGTCCTGTTATCAACTTTTACTTTCTTGGATATAGAAAGTTCTCTTAAATCAGTTCTTTTTGTTCTTTGTGTCAGAACAGAACCTCAAAAACTCATCCATGTGTTTATCATTAGTCCGATTGATTACTGCAACAGTGTCCTCCCAGGTCTGCCTAAAAATTAAATCAGACAGCTGCAGCTGATTCAGAACACTGCTGCTCGTGTCCTCACTAGAACCAGGAAAGTAGAGCACATCACCCCAGTTCTAAAGTAAGCTGAAGCTTAGGGAATATAATTTAAAATACTTTTACTAGTTTATAAATCATTGATGCCTTAGCACCAAAATATGTTGAAGATCTACTGTAACTATGCCAACCCTCCAGACCACTCAGGTCCTTTAATTCCAGTCTAATCAGCATCCCTAGAATTAAACCAAATATGGAGAAGCAGCTATCAGTTTCTGTGCTCATCTAATCTGGAACAAACTTCCAGACAATTGCAAAGCTGCTAAAATACTGAGTTCTTTTAAATCAAGGCTAAAAAACCATCTGTTTAGAGAAGTCTTGGAGTAATGTTTTCTGCTTTTGAGTAATGTTTTTACATGTCATGTGCTCTGTGTATGTTTTTGCTGTTTGTACTTTATCCCTGTTGTCAATAATTATGATCAATAATTTAAAATTAATATAATTATTTCATCCGGTCATCCGGAGGGGGCTCAGAGTAGAGCTGCTGCTCCTCCACATCAAGAGGAGTCAGTTGAGGTGGGTCGCCTGGATGCCTCCTTGGTGAGGTGTTTTGGGCACGTCCCACCGGGAGGAGGCCCAGGGGAAGACCCAGGACATGCTGGAGGGACTATGTTTCTCGGCTGGCCTGGGAACACCTTGGGATTCCTCCCGAGAAGCTGGCCCAAGTGGCTGGGGAGAAGGAAGTCTGGGTCTCTTTGCTTAAAGGGATAGTTTGCATTTTAAAACATGTAGTTGTATCCCATCCTCACCATCAGCATAGTGCATACACACTGACCCATATCTGTGGTCACCTCCTGGTCGGAGCTTTGACCATTAGAAGTCTTTCAAGAAAGTAGTCCCGGCTAGTTTCGGGGCCGTTTTGCTTCAGAAAACTATATGCGTTTGAAAACATGATTCATTTCCATCACAAAAAAAACACCGGCCAAAATTCGCAACTCATAATTACACAGGACTATTTTCTTTCCATTCCAATCAATCTTTATTTTTTAGCACAACACCAAAGGGATACCTTTATGAACCGGAGTATACGGAAGCCGAACTTCAGCAGATTGAGCTAGAACGGGCAGAGAGAGAGAGTGAGTGCACATAGAAGTGCTCCAAGCTGAAGCTGAGCCCACATAATGTAGCCCATTTATTGTATTATCAGTAATAATAATGAATGCGGTCAAATATTGCATAACCTACTATGCAACATTTACAATACAATGTAAAGTTGTCTAATTCTGATATAAAAAATTGCACAACATGAGATTGTCCACACCTACTCACCCTATCTCCAGCTGTGTTCTAGCTCCATCTGCTGAAGTTCCTCATCCGTATACTCCGGTTCATAAAGGTATCCCTCTGGCATTGTGCTAAAAAAAGTTTCTTCTTCATCCAATCCATCGGGACCCATTGTGCTAAAATGAGTTTCATCATCAGATCTTTCGTAATCAGATGTTTCGTAATCAGACATGTTGTCTGCATTTAACAGTGGAACAGCTGACGGGAGGAGCGCAACAGTTGATGCTGGCCGCTGCCTGGATTGATTGGAAGATATTTCTCCATACGAGTGTTTGATAGCTGGTTGTAAGGAGCCATCAATCCGTCTCCCAGGAATCTACGCAGACATGAAGGAGATCAGAATCACAGACATCTAAAGGACCCCCAGAGCCCTAGGCAGACCAGTGCAGGGCCTACCACATCCCCAAGAGAGGAGCAGAGGAGAACCCCAGGGGAACATCCAGCAGCTACGATACAGGGGGTCGCAGTGGCGAGCCCACAGGCAACCGGCTACCCCATGGGCGCCCCACCCCCCAGCAGGGACCCAACCAAGGATTAGCCGACAAGGGGCCCCCGCCGCGGTGGCCAGGGCCGGCCGCTGGCTGACACGAGCCGCCGCCAACCCAGGCCAATTCCCACCACCGACACCCCAGCACCCCACCCCTGCCACACGTCGGGGTGCCCCACCGGTAGCCGCAGTGGGTGGATGGCATCCCCAGGCCAAGCCCAGCCAGCACCTGGACACCTAGTTGTACCAGCTCCTGAATATTTTTTTTGGGGGGATTTTTTTATCCTACGTTTTTTTCCCATTATTTGTCACCCAGTGCTCCTACCTAGTTCCAGTCCTGGGGTTCCGCTCTCCTTCTGCCAGCCTCGGGAGGGCCCCGCACTGAAACCCAAGCCTCCTTCATGCTTGGACAGTGAGCAGGCCCTTCTTTTCACCTGATGGGGCGGGGTTTCCCCGGCTGGATGTAGCGCGTGGAAGGATCACGTTATTCCAGCCAGATCCTCCCCTTCCCTTCAGGCGCCCCGGCCGGCCAGGAGGAGGCAGTATATAGCCCCAGAACTAGTGCATGTTTTTGTGGGAGTAGCTCCCATTAGCTGCTCAAGGGGAACACGGGGAGAACATGCAAACTCCACACATAAAGGCCCACCCAGGGTGGGGTTGGCTGATGATGCGGGGGAACAAACACACCCTCAGCACCCACAGCGTCCCCGGCGGTAATTGAACCCAGGACCTTCTAGCTGTGAGGTGAGCCGCTCTACCAGCTGCACCACCGTGCACCCCCCAGCTCCTGAATCCTAATACGAGCAACGCAGAGCGCCGAGACCAGGCATCCAACAAGGGACAGGGCCAGTCAAACCCGCCAATGAACTGACACACACAAAGCGCACAGAACAGGTGATCAAGCAGTGACACTATATCCGTATCCCACCGAGCCACAGAACAGGCACTACCCAACATTCCCAATACTGGCACCCCCGAAGGAAGTGGCCCAACCGAAATAAGGGAAGATATCAGCCCAGTACATTGGCAGACTGACACACCGGTCCACTCAGGCCAGGCCAGGCATGCAGCAGGTCCAAACCGGATTGACCACCAATGCACCAGCGGGCAGGGGCATCAGTCACTGGCAAGGAGTGACGAAGGGGAGATAGGTCCCCCATTAGATGTAAGGCCTGAGGTGCGCCAGACAAAAGGGCTGCCCAAGACCCAACCTGACAGGTTGACAGAGACATACACACACAGTCATATGTTCCCTCTCTCTTAAGCACATACACTCTCACTGACACACCAAGACACCCAAGAAAGGACGCTGTAATCTCACTCATACACCCCATGCACATTATATACCTGGAAGATTGACCCCCTACCTTCTAGGATGGAGAGAAGCAGACTGCCAAGGCCCCCACAGTGGCGAAGCAGCCCACCAGCCCAGGTCCCCGAGCAGACCACCTGTTCCTCCTCCGGACCCCAACCCCTGATGGCCAATAGCGAACAGGGGTGTGAGAAGACCCCTAGCCTCCATCCTCCCATTCGAGTATGATGTTGATGTGTGTTGTTATAATGTGCATTTTAAACAGAGGGGTGTGATGTGCGGAAGGCAGCCACACATCCCCCAACCCCCAACCCGAGCCCTCAGTGTCTAGATGCAGTTTAACAATGTGCACCAGCACCAGAGGTGAAGCTGATTGAACAGCTCCCCCTCTGGATGCCGAAAAGTGTGTCCACCCCAAAGTCCCTACATGTGTGTCTCATAAAAATGTTATAAGTGGGAGTGTCTAATTTGTACAGTAAAATTGGGATCCAAGCCGCCATGGGATTGCGAAGATGGAAACCCCTCTTCGCACCCCAGTGACGTGCCCATGCCCCAAGACCCTATATGAGTGGTAAAGTAATGGAGTGGGTGGACAGAGGTGTTTGGGGATAGGAGGGAAGGACTGGGAAAAAAAATGCCTTCCCAGGGAGCCAGCTCCCCCACTGACCCCAATAGGCACCGCAGCATCCACCAGGGGAGGGAGGCCTTGGCATGTTCGACTCAGGGCCCACGGCTGCAGCATCACCAAGCCCCATGGATCCCAAGGCAGTCCCCCCAGTCCCATCCCAGAAGGAGAGCTATACCCACCCCGACATTCGCTCTACTATCAGAACACAAAAGACACTAGACACCCAGGTTGAGTTCCGCCCCCCTGCTCCCGCACACCCCTCCCCCCCGTCCAAGTGCACCCCGTAGGGGGAGAGCACTTGTCATTAGATAGCAACAGCCACCCCGCCAGCAAAGGAGGCCCCCAGCACCACCTGCGCATCGAAGGCCCCCGCGCCCAAAACCCCGGCGAATCCACCACCCCATTCCCTGGCCGATACCCAGCGCTTGCAGACCGACCACCGCTGTCCGATGGCTCAGCAAGCGACCAAACCCAGCGCAACACCCACCCGCCCTGCACGCCCACTATCCGGCCAGTCCACCAGCAAGTCCGTCCAACCCCGGCCAAACGCCCGACCCCAGCACCCTGCAGGGTGCAAAGACCAGGACCCAGGAGCCAAGTCCAGTGGCAAAAAGACTGATCAGGCCCAGAAACGTCACCCAGCCAGCGCAACCAACGGCCAGACACCCCAACAAGCAATCAAGGCGAGACGCCATACAGAAACCGGCGATGACAATCAGCCCAGAGAAAAAGAGAGAAGCGGCAGCACATGCCGGCCGCCGGGTAGCCCCGACCCCCACAGGCCTGCACAGACAACAGAGACCCCACACCGGCCATCCCCCAGCCAGCACCACAGCCAGGGGGTGGGGCCCACCAGAGTCCCGAGCCCCCAGGCCCACCCCAGACCCTACCCAGGAGCACCACGGCCACCAGGCCAGTAACTCATGTCCGCCAGTGCAACCCCCCTAAGGCACCGCATGCAGCTGTCAGGAGTTACAACCAAAAGCCACCAAAGCCCCACCCCAAGTGGGGGCCACGACATCCAGCACCCCATCCGCCTAGCGATCCCACCCTCAAGGATCTCCCCCCAGACGCCCCCAATGCCCAAAAACCCCACATAAGCAACAATATCCCACACGGCAAAACCAAGGGCCCCCCACCCCTACTAGGTGATGGAACCGATCAAAGGAGCCCAGAGAGATTGATCAGATGTGAAGGCAGATGCCTCCCAAGACCAATGTGGTCCAACAAGAGATCTCTATACAGATTAATATTAAAAGCTTTTTTACTTTTTCCAGTTCAGGAGGATAGTTTTCTTAGCGATGCATAAGGCCATGTGAACCATTAGAACTGACTTTGTGTCCAAGGTGACATCATTTAAGTTTCCTAGCAAGCAAACTGAGGGAGAAAGTGGAATATTACATTTCAGACACTTTGATAAGTCCTCACTTATCTGGCACCAACATTTCTTAACAGGGGGACAGAACCAAAGCGCATGAATGTAAATATCCAGTATATTGCTTGTGCATTGTAAGCAGGTATTTGGCAACGTAACATCCATCATGAACATCTGTTGACCTGTATAGTGTACACCCAGTCTGTTCTGAAAGGTATAAGTTCAAACACTGTGGACAAGAATTGTACGCATACACCAAGTAAACACAGAAAACGTATCTTTAAGCTAAGGGGAATTCATTAAGGAAATAGATCCACCTTACAGCCAAAAACAATTCATCAGTAATTCCCCTCTATTCTAAAGCATGCCACCAGCTACTACCGATCTTGGAAAACGAATAATATGTGAAAATTAATCAACACAGTTAACACCAAGGGGATCTGGGACAAACAGATGGCTCCCCTTTCAGCTGGGGAGGGGAGGTGGGGGTTTGGTCAGAAAGGGAGGTGAATGATACCTCACTCCAGGGTGCTCAAGTAAGAGATAGCCTGTAGGACAGGGGCCATAAACTTATTTCTGGGCCAAGATGGAGGGAAGCACACGGCATGTAAGGGGACAAAGGGCCATAAAACTAGCTTTGGCTAAAATGCGGCAGAGCACATGGTGTGAACTGTCCACCTGGAAGGTCACAGCTTTCACTAACAGACAAAGAACAATGGAGTTAACCTTTCAGCTAACAGACCAGCCAACGCAGATCGGACTAATCATGTAAAGCACTTTGAATTACCTTGTTGTTGAAAGTGTGCTATACAGATAAAATTGCCTTTTCTCAGAGTCTGTTTGGAGCAATAATGGTTATAGAGTCTTACACCTGCTGGGAGGAAGGATCTCCGGTAACATTCTGGGGGAGACATTGTCAAAAACAGTGATGTTATTTTAGCCAGAGTCCTTCTTTATCCCACTACCTGCACTGGGTTGTGAAGGCATCCTAGCACAAAGCTGGCCTTTCTGATGAAATTATCTAACGATTTACTCAGCTATAGATAAGCTGCTGCTCCAACATGCTATATCATAAAAGATGGCTGATGCCACCACAGAGTAAAAAAGGTCTTCTGCACTTCAAAAGATCTCAGCCTCCTTATCAGGTAGAGTCTGCTCTGACCTTTCCTGTAAAGAGCATCAGTGGTAATCACTCCAGTCCAGCTTATGGTTCAGATGAACACCCAGGTACTTATAACTGTCTATTATCTCAATGTCAGTTCCCTGGATGTTCACCGGTGCCATTCTAAAGGGTCTGCATCTTTGAGTATCCAGCATAAGCTTATTAATATTCACTGCATTTATCAGGAGATGGTTCTCCTGGCACCAATCCACAAGATCCATTGTTTGAACTCTCAATCATCCTCCCATGTGATGAGGCCAACTGTGGCAAAGTCATCTGAGAACTTTAGAAGTCCAGACTGGGTTGTGGAAAAACACAAGAAGAAGGAAGAACATGATCATCAGAGTCCTTTGATGCTTCACCAGGTGGGTCAATGCTTGCTGCAGGTGGTAGATGATGGCATTTTCCACCATAATACCAGGCTGGTAGGCAAACTGAATTGGATCCAACAAAGACCTCACAAAGGGGTTAACATGGTTGAGGAGCAGCCGCTACAGGATCTTTATCAGATGTGAGGTTAGGAAGTCAGTGCAACCAGCCTGTAGCTGCAGAGGTCCTTCAGATCTTTAATCTTTGACATTAATGCCACACTGGCAATCTTTCACAGCTGTGTTTCTTTCCTCATCTTCAGGCTGTGTGTCAGGAGCTATGAATGAGGAGAAAGCATCTTCTGAAGCAGAGCAGGTGGGGGATGGTTGAGAGCTGAGAAGTGTGAAGTTCCCAGCAAACCGGTTCAAGAGAAAGGGGTGAAAATGTGGAAAAAGGCTCGTGTATAATCAAATGTGTTGAAGAACTGGTTCAAATAATTTACCCAATTTTTGTCTCCCAGAGCTTTGGAGTGTGGTTTGTGTCCTGAAATCGTTTTAGGCTCTTCCAAACCCCACTTAAGTTGTTCTGGTGCTGCTGATCCGCCATAATCTTTCTGTAGTTGTTCTTTTAATCCCCGATCTTTCCTCTCAGTACCTACTGCACTGCTCTCATCTCTGTCTTATTTCCTAATCTATAGGCACTCTTCTTCTCTGACTATTATGAGGGGCACAGTACACCACAAAAGTTATTGTAGTCTGTAATGCTGTCAGTGTGAGGAGCAGAGTTCTATCTACACACTAAGACCAAAAAAGTGGACCACATCAGTCCAGCTCTGAGGTCTTTACACTGGCTACCTGTCTGTCAGAGGATAGACTTCAAAGTTCTGCTGCTGGTCTATAAAGCTCTGAATGGTTTAGGACCAAAATACATCAGTGATCTCCTGACCCAGTATGAACCTACCCGACCCCTCAGGTCATCTGGATCCGGTCTTTTATCCGTTCAAAGAGTCAGAACCAGACATGGAGAAGCTGCGTTCAGCTTTTATGCTCCACATGTCTGGAACAAACTCCAAGAAACCCTCAGATCAACTGAAACACTCAGGTTATTTAAATCCAGGTGAAAGACACACCTGTTCCCAGTTGCTTTTGATTAGGTTTTTACTCTAAGTTTAATCTACACGGCTTCTTTTAAGATAGTTTTTTTTTCTTTTTCTTTTTCTTTTTATTCTTGTACTTTTGCTTTTTCTGCACCCTGCTGTAATGCTTTGATGTTTTATGTAAAGCACTTTGAATTTTCCTGTAATATGAATTGTGCTATACAAATAAACTTGCCTTGCCTTGGAACTTTGGTGAGCAGAGTGGAGGACAGAGAGACATAATTAAAATCTACAAAGTTCAGAAGATAGTGGTGATGACGATGGACCGCATGACGGATTTGTACATTCTCCTTTGATTGTGAAGCCCAAAGCTGGCGCGGGTACAGCGTTTGTTCCATCTCAGTTTGGATGGAACATTTGGCCACACCTGGGGATTTGGCATACTTATGCTTTGAATGGATAACAGCTGATCATTGCATAAAGACTGGGACTGTGGCCACTAATAGGGTCTCCTGACAAAAGTACAGTTGAAACAAAAAATAAAACCACAATCACTTCTATTCTGTATCCAATCAAAGCGGGAGAAAAAAAACACAGACATGAAAGTCCAAAAACGTTTGGGTGGTGCCATCTTAAAGACTTCAGCTTAAAAAAACAGATTTTGAAGACTCATGAGGACTCTTGTTCACACCCTCCTCCATATTTCAGACAGATTTTATTTTGAGTTTAACTACATTCACTATACTTGATGCCAGGTGTGTTTAACAAAAATGAATACAGGCACGCGGATGCAAGTCAGAACTCTGGCTGGGCTACACCAAAATGTTGATATCACTTCGAGTCAGAAAACACATGTTGTTGAGTCTAAAATATTACTGTACTTTCTGGACTATAAGTCGCACCAGCCCAAAAATGCATAATGAAGAAGAAAAAATCATATATAAGTTGACTGGACTATAAGTCGCATTTTTTGAGGAAATTTATTTTCCAAAATCTGAGACCAAGAACAGGCATTTCATCTTGAAAGACAGGTTAATGATAATAGAACCGACAGCAACAGGGTGAACAGGTGGCTGGTATGTTAACGTAACATATTAACAGTTATTCGGATAATTGTAAAAAAAAGAATAACATGTTTACCAAACTTGATCTCACTCTAAACCACTAAAATCCATTGAATTCTTCATCCTCGGTGTCGCTTCTGAATAACTCCGCCAACTTCCTTTTCTGCGTGGATTTCGTCAGTACAGGTGTAGCGAATACCGGTACATGAGGCTTGACTGCCCTCTATGGATTGTAGGTGTGAAGATGATGAACATGTGAAATTAAATGCTTCGGTGTATAAGTCGCAGGAGCAGCCAAACTTATAAAAAAGTGTGACTTATAGTCAGGAAAGTACAGTACTTTAAACCAAAATCTGCCAAAGGGCAGTGAATGATTTTGGTCTTAGCTAGATGTCAATAAATGTAGTTAGAAAAGAATAAACTAAAATAAAATGCAAATATTTCAGTTAAAAACCAATGAAGACTGTTACTTTACTCTACTGTCCAAAACTAACCACAGTTACTTTTCACTACCAGGCAGCTATTTACTGTACCTGAAAGGTTGTGGTTGGGTGAATATTAACCCTTGCCTGCCGCCAGTAGTTTCCTTGGTTACCAGTAAGACTCAAGACCAAGGTATCTGTCAGCATCTGACCTTTCAGTCGCAAGAAAATATTCAAAGCTCCTACAGGACAAACAAACAGTGCGATTAGGAAGTGTATTGCAAACACATTTGCTCATGTGCCATACCTGAAGTAGTAAGTATCTTGTTTCCCTCTCACCTATATGTTTCCCATACATGTGGTAGTAGAAGGTAAAGCAATAGGTGGGATTGTTACTGGTTGAGGAGGAGACACTTTTGGAATTTATGTTGAAGGTTGGGGACATCAGACGGGCCTTGTCTCCTTCCACCCTGGGCCTCGAAGTCTCAATGAACATGTAGAGGCCTAGGGATCAACAACATTCCAAGGTTAGATGTTCACTTAATGCTTCAGCAGTAAAAACAATCAGTATATTTACATGGACATTCAAATGGAATAATGGCAATAATCTGGTTAATACCTTAACCAGAATGGGAACCTTTATCCCAGTTTAAATGTCACTCAGAAAATCGAATTATTGAATGAATGTCATAGTTCTTAGGTGTTTGTGTTTTGTTAGTGCTTTTCCTTATTTAGTTTTATTATCATGTTAGGTTATTCCTTGTCTTTATTAGTTATTTCTGGCACTTCCTTGTTTCTGTATTTCTTCTTGCTCTTAGATGTTTTCACTTTTTGTGTGTGTCCTCATCTGTTTCCTTCGTTTATTTCCCTCTAGATAGTTTCCTAATTTATTTCTTCCTTCTGTTCTCCAGAGTTTCCTAAAGATTCCTCCCTAGACATATTATCTTTAGTTTCTAGTTTCTTAAGAGTTTTCGGTCTCCCTAGCCATTCTACCTTCTGTCCCAGCTGTTGATTGTTTCCACCTGCTCTCTCCCTCTCACCTGCATCTGCTTTCACTAATTGGTCATTGGTCTTCTCTGTCACTTCCTCATTCCCTCCTCAGTACATATTCAGCTCTCATTCAGTCACTACTCGCTGGTTCGTCGTCTTTTCTTCCCTGCCTGGTTCCTGTCTTCCCTGTCACCCGTCTACCTTCCCCTCTTGGTTCCTGTTTTCCCATTGCTGCGTTTTTTTTTATCCTCCCGAGTTTTGTAAGTCCTTGTTTTTTTATTAAAACATTCTTATTTACTTGCTGCATTTGGGTCCTATATATAAAATCATGACAATGAAGTGCATTCAACTCCGCAACAATAGGTGGCAACATGAGCCCTTTCGTGTTGGCGTTCTGCCGGTTATATTGCAACACAGTAAATTTTTTACATACAGTACTGTTTGATTGTGTCACACTTGCTGCTGTGTTGTTGTCGTGTGGGTGTTGTTGTTCCCGCTTCAGCTATCTCGTAACTTCCGGAAGGGGGAAGTACCCAGGCCACTTATAGCTTGACCAAGCTACGATGTTGTTTGCTTCAAAGGCAAATCTGTACCATAATTCAAGTTAAAATGCATTTACTAAAATGCTTTTTCATTTTAACAATGCAACTGCCAATTCTGACTCATAAACAAAATGAATTAATCATCCAAACTGCTTTTTCTTTTTCAACATTGCTCATTCTGTGAAAAGGACATTTAGGCTCTAAATTTCAAATAACACTCCGGCAAAATAGTAACAAAATTGAATTTGAAATGTCAAATTTGAAAATTAAAAGGCATTAGCATAAATGCTTTTCCTTTTCAGAATATAACTGCATTTTTGCCTCATAAATAAAATTAATAAGAAATCGTCCAAACTGCTTGCCCATTCGGTTCTTCAAAATTGCTCATTCTAGGACTTCATGAAAATGATAAAGAAAAGGACGCTCCTTTTTCCTTTTCATGCCTACCTCGCAAAATATGTTCCATAATTCAAATGGAGTTGGCAATCACAAGCGGCGCAAAAGAGTGACGTCAGTGCTCGTTCTTCTTCTTCTGGGTTGGCTGGCGTGTTTTTCACTGGTGCTGCCGAAGGACACTGCTTAGCTTCCATCATCAGTGCCGTTCTCAACGTAGCAATACAATATAAGAAGACTGGACCTCTTTTTTTTTTTTTTTTTTTTTTTAAACGTGTCCTGTTTGGCAGTGTGGAGCTCAGAATTGGTGTCTGAGTACCAAGTAGAAGCCCAACAGATTTACTTTCACAAGCGGAGCAGTACAGCTGTTGCTATAGTACTCCACTTGATTTATGTGTGAAAAATCTTTCTTATGAATTGTTGGGGTTTTTATTTCCTGATGTTATGGACACGGAGATGGAAAATTGAGGAGAAGAAAGAAGGAAGATGAAGAAGAGAGGTAGGAAACAAAATGTCATGAGAGAGGGTGAGTTGAAAATACAAGAGAGGAAGGGGAACAAAGAAAACACAGGAAAACATTGAAGTCTGCCTCCATACCCACAGGACGGCAGAGAGAGGGGGAAAAACAAAACACGAAAAAGGAACATCGACAAAACCAACCAAACATTGTGAACTAAGAATTACACAACCACATCACACAAAAATAGATATAAAAATACAACAACAATGTCACAGAGAAACTCATGGTACCGATTAATCAAGCTCTAGTAATGATAACCTCAGCCCAAGAGTATATAACACCAGAGACCCCACATCAATGTGTGTGTGTTAGCATGCTGGTGCATATAAGGTTTCTCCATAAGAGTGTTCGATAGTTGGTGTGAGCAGGCATCAATCCGTCTCCCAGGAATCGATGCAGACATGAAGGAGATCGGAGCAAAGACGTCCAAAGGACCGCCAGAGCCCCAGGCGGACCCGGGCGGGGCCGACCGCATCCCCCAAGAGAGGAGCAGAGGAGAACCCCAGGGGAACATCCAGCGGCCACTATGCAGGGGCCCGGGGGGCAGCATTGACGAGCCCACGGGCTCCGCCGGCAACCGGCCGTGCCGGGGCGGGCCGGTCAACGGACCGGGGGAGTCGGGGCCCAGGGGCACCCCGTCGCCCAGCAGGGACCCGACAAGGGACCGGCCGACGAGGGGCCCCCGGCACTGCAGGGGCCGCGGCCGGCTGCTGGCCGCCACGCAACGCCTCCACCCTAGGCCAATCCCCACCGCCAACATCCCAGCGCCCCACCAATAGCCGCAGGGGACGGACAGCATCCCCAGGCCGGGCTCAGTCAGCATCTGGACGCCAAGTTGTACCAGCTCCCAGGTCCTGATCCAGCGCAACGCAGGGCACCGAGACCAGGCATCCAACGAGGGCCAGGGCCGGTCCAACCCGCCAATGAACCGGCCACGCACGGTGCGCACAGAACAGGTGATCAAACGAGCAGAGACGCCGGATCTGCATCCCGCCGAGCCACCGAGCAGGCACCACCCAACAATCCCAAACCTGGCACCTCTAAAAGAGGTGCCCCAACCAACCAAAGGAAGATATCGGCCCAGCGCATCGGCCGACCGACACACCGCCCCCCCCAGGCCCGGCCAGGCACGCACCAGGTCCGAACCGGATTGACCACCGGCGCACCGGCAGGCAGGGGCCCCCGTCACCGGCGGGGAGTGACGGAGGTGGAATAGGCCCCCCATTAAGTGTAAGGCCTGAGGTGCGCCAGGCGAGGGGGCAGACCAAGATCCAACCTGACAGGTAGACAAAGACATACAGACACAGTCATACGTTCCCTCCCTCTTAAACACATACATTCTCACTGACTCACCAAGACACCCAAAAAAATGACACTGTACCCTCACTCACACACCCCATGCACACTTTATGCTCCCAGGTCCAGGTACTGATGCGCCAGTAGAGCCACCAGCCCCCGGACCCGGGAGGTGGACCCCCTACCTTCTAGGATGGAGACAAGCAGACCGCCAAGGGCCCCACAGTGGCAAAGCAGCCCGACAGCCCAGGACCCCGACCAGACCGCCTGTCCTCCTCCGGACCCCAACCCCTGATGGCCCGTAGCGAACAGGGGTGGGAAAAGACCCCTAGCCTCCATCCTCCCGCTCGAGTATGGTGTTGATGCGTGTTGTTATAATGTGCATTTAAAACAGAGGGGTGGGATGTGGGGGAGGCAGCCACACATCCCACAACCCCCAACCCGAGCCCTCAGTGTCTATATGTGGTTTAACAGTGGGCACCGGCACCAGAGGTGAAGCTGATTGTACCGCTCCCCCTCTGGATGCCGAAAAGTGTGCCCACCCCAAAGTCCCTACATATGTGTCGTGTGAAAATGTTATAAGTGGGAGTGTCTAAGTTGTATATTAAAACCCAGACCTCCTCAAACCCAGGACACCACGGGACAGCGAGGAGGGAAGCCCCTCCTCGCACCCCAGTGATGTGCCCATGCCCCAAGACCCTATATGAGTGGTAAAGTGATGGAGCGGGTGGACAGAGGTGTCCAGGGACAGGGAAGACTGGACCTCTGACTGTATTAATGAGTGTTAAAAATGTTTCTTCCAGGAATTAGTAGGTGACGTTTGTGTTGTTTTAGCAGCAGCTGGGAGCTGAACACAAGGATAACCCCCCACCAAAGTGTTAAGTTATATAAAGTTATTCATCTGATATAACTTTTTGTATTTTTAGTTAACACGGATATAAAAACATTATAAAAGGCCAAATAAAGCACCTAATATGCCAGCCAACCCAGAAGAAGAGAGAGCACGGATGTCACTCTTCAATTAAATTAAATTCAAAAATACTTTATTGATCCCAGAAAAAAGTTAAGTGTTGTTTTAGTTCATACTATTCAGTTCTTCTAGGAGATGTTGTTGATCCTGATGGCTCTGGGCCGGAAGAATCCCCTGTAGCGGTCTGCAGAGGTGTGGACTCGAGTCATGTGACTTGGACTCGAGTTATGAATTTGATGACTTCAGACTCGACTTGATAAAATGTACAAAGACTTGCAACTAGACTTGGACTTTAACATCAATGACTCGTGACTTTACTTGGACTTGGGTCTTTTGACTTGAGAAGACTTGCTACTTCCCATGAAAACTGGGGGGGGGATTTTTTACACACCATGGAGGCATTCCAATTATATTATCAGGATGGTCTATTTTTTTCAGAAGTGATCATTTTGAAGGGTGAGGACTTTATTGATGACGTGTTTACAAAAGTTTAGGTTAAAAGGACCCATTTCTATTTGAAAGTTAAACTGTTTTGCAATATGAGGTCTATACAATACAGGACTGAAGCTGCTGTGCATTGTTCTAGTGCAACATGCTGCTGAAATATAAGCATTTTTTGTGAAAATAAAATTTTCAGTTTTTTACTGTATTTGATTATTGTTATTGTATAAATAGAGGTTTAAATAAATACAAATCTTAAAGACATACATGGTTTGTATAAATATATTTCTGTGGTAAGAGGACTTGAAATGACTCGAAACTAAAATGGTAGGACTTTTGACTTGACTTGAGACTTGTTGGCTTTGACTTTTGACTCGACTCGGGACTTGCCTCATCTTTGACTCGACTTGGGACTCGAGGACAAAGACTTGAGACTTACTTGTGACTTGCAAAACAAGGACTTTGTCCCACCTCTGGCGGTCTGTGTTGCAGTGAAACTGAAGAAGCCTCTGACTGAAGACATTCTGTTTCTGTAGGATAGTCTAGTGAAGAGGATGCTCAGGGTTGTCCATAATTGTCTTGATTTGATGAAGAACCCTTCTTTGCACTATCATCTTTAGATGTTCCACAGTCATCTCCCAGATCCGAACAAGAACAGGACCAGCCACAAAGATGAAGGTGGGAGGAACAGCCGCAGATGTGGAGGAATTGAAGAAGTGAAGAAGATCGATGATTTGAAGATTTGATTTGAAGATTGATTTGAATTTCCCCATTCTCTCTCTCCTTTTTGCTCCTGGTCTGCACCCACAACACCTCCTTCTCAACTCATCAAGGACTTGTGGCTTCAGTTAAGGTAGTATTTTAGCTTTTGTGATATTAATCAGCTGCCGACAGCTGTAAAACACCTTGTTGCCATGGTTACGCATCAAAAGCAAGGATCAAAATTTAAAGAATTTACCACAAACATCCTTCCAACTGAACAGCGCCAAAAACTAGATTACCGGCCCAAAAAATACAATCTTTCCTTGAGAAACAGCAACTTCTGCACAGCTTGTTAACTCAATTTAAATTCTAGAAAACTTTTTGTGGGTCAGGCACAAAAACAAGAAAGGAATTTCCATTTCTTTGTTTTCAAGAAGTCACAGAATGAGCACTTTTGAAGTAGAAAATGGAAAAAGCAATTTGGAGGATTTCTTATTCATTTTATTTATGAGACAAAAATGGCAATTGTATTGTAAAAATGAAAAAGCATTTCTGCTTATGTGTTTTAATTTTTAATCACCAACGCTGTTTACAGTGGGGATGGTGTGCTGCAGACGTCGACACGGGACGTTTTGGGTCGGTATATAGAATGCTTCGAAGACCTCCTCAATCCCAGAGTTTGGTTCGCATTGCCGGCAGTAAGTCGGGCTTGTTTCCGGTGAGAGTTGGACTCCGCCAAGGTTGCCCTTTGTCACCGATCCTGTTCATAAGTTTTATGGACAGGATTTCGAGGCGCAGCCAATGTGTTGAGGGGATATGTTTCAGTGGCCTCAGGATCGGGTCTCTGCTTTTTGCAGATGATATGGTCCTGTTGGCATCATGGGAATGTGATCTACAGCTTTTGCTGGAGTGGTTCGCAGCCGAGTGTGAAGCGGCCAGGATGAGAATCAGCACCTCCAAATCCGAGACCATGGGCTTGAGCCGGAAAAGGGTGGGGTGCCTCCTCCAGGTCAGGGATGAGGTCCTTCCCCAAGTAGAGGAGTTTAAGTATCTGGGGATCTTGTTCACGCATGAGGGAAAAATGGAGCAGGAGATTGATAGACGGATTGGTAGGGCATCTGCAGTTGTGAGGGCCTGTACCGTTCTGTCATGGTGAAGAGAGATCTACGTTCCTACCCTCATCTATGGTCACGAACTCTAGGTGGTGACCGAAAGAACAAGATCTCGGATATAAGCGGCTGAAATGAGTTTCCTCCATAGAGTGTCTGGGCTCTCCCTTAGAGACAGGGTGAGAAGATCAGTCATCCGGAGGGGGCTCAGAGTAGAGCCGCTGCTCCTTCATGTCGAGAGGAGTCAGGTGAGGTGGCTTGGGCATCTGGTCAGGATGCCTCCTAGACGCCTCCCTGGTGAGGTGTTTCGGGAACATCCCACTGGGAGGAGACCCAGAGGAAGACCCAGGACACGCATGAGGGACTATGTTTCTCGGCTGGCGTGGTAACGCCTTTGGATTCCTCACAAGGAGCTGGCCCAGGTGGCTGGGGAGAGGGAAGTCTGGGTCTCTTTGCTTAAGATGCTGCCCCCACGACCCGACCCCGGATAAGCGGATGAAAATGGACTGATGGATGGATGTTTTAATTTTCGAATTTGACATTTCAAATTGAATCTTGTTACAATTTGCTAGTGTAATTTGATTTAATTTTAATCCTAGAACACTTCTAGGATTAGAGGACTAATGTCGCAACAGGATCTCAAAAAACTCATCCATGGATTTATCTTCAGTCGGATTGATTACTGCAACGGTGTCCTCACAGGTCTGCCTAAAAAGTCAATCAGACAGCTGCAGCTGATCCAGAACGCCGTTGCTTGGGTCCTCACTAGAACCACCACCCTACCAACCACCAAGACCACTCAGGTCCTCCAACTCTAGCCTACTAAACATCCCATGACTCAAAACCAAACATGTGGAAGAAGCTTTCAGTTTCTATGCTCCACTTATCTGGAACAGACTTGCTGGCAACTGCAGAGCTGCTGAAACACCGACCTGCTTCAAATCAAAACAAAAAACGCATCTGTTTAGATTTGCCTCTGAGTAAACAATTAATGTCATATGTATCATATGTGTTAATGCTTTATTGCTTTATTGTTGTTTTTCATGCTTTATTGTGTTTCATGTGTTGTGTGTGTTTCATGTTAATTGCTGCTTTTAATTTCCAATGTCATATTCTATGTTTTTCTTTATCCCCAAATCATGTAAAGCAGGGTTTCTTAACCCTGGTCCTTAGGGCCCACTGTCCTGCTTATTTTAGGTGTTTCCCTACTTCCACACACCTGACCTGGATAACTAGGTGATTAACTGGTTTCTGCAGCACTTGATGAGATGCAAGAGCTAATGCTGTCGTTCAAATCAGGTGTGCTGGAGCAGAGATGCAGCAAAAACATGGAGGACAGTGGGCCCTGAAGACCAGGGTTAAGAAACACAGTTGTAAAGCACCTTGAATTACCCTGTTGTTGAAAGTTTTTAAATACAATTTAAACTTGTTTTTACAGTGACTGCTTTCTCACAAAGTAGCAAAATATCACTGCTGCTTCTAACAAATGTATGACTATTCTCATCAGAACATCCATCCATCCATCCATCCATCCATCTTCTTTCGCTTATCCGGGGTTGGGTCATGGGGGCAACATCTTAAGCAGAGAGACCCAGACTTCCCTCCTGACCAGATGCCCAAGCAACCTCCACTGACTCCTCTTGATGTGGAGGGGCAGCGGCTCTACTCTGAGCCCCTCCCGGATGACTGAGCTTCTCACCCTTACTCTAAGGGACCCTGACCCTGATAGGGACCTATCCCAGACACCCTGCGGAGGAAACTCATTTCAGTCGCTCTTATCCGTGATCTCGTTCTTTCGGTCACTACCCAGAGTTCGTGAACATAGATGAGGGTAGGAACTCTATCCTTTTCCGGCTCAAGACCATGGTCACGGACTTGGAGGTGCTGATTCTCATCCCACTTGGCTGCGAACGGGCTCCGAACCGCTCCAGTGAAAGCCGCAGATCACGTTCCTATGAAGCCAACAGGACCACATCATCTGCAAAAAGCAGAGAGCCAATCCTGAGATCACCGAAACTGACCCCTTCATCACCTTGGCTGTGCCTAGAAATCCTGTCCATAAAAGTTAAGAACAGAATCGGTGACAAAGGGCAACCTTGGCAGTTCCATTTCGGAAACAAGCCCGACTCATTGCCGGGAATATGAACCAAACTCTGACACCGGTCGTACAGAGACCTAACAGCTCATATCAAGGGGCCTGGTACCCCGTACTCCCGGAGTACCCCACACAGGACTCCTCGAGGGACACAGTCGAACGCCTTCTCCAAGTCCACACAACACATGTAGACTCGTTGGGTGAACTTCCACACACCCTCCAGGACCCGCCTGAGGTTGTAGAGCTGGTCCAGTGTTCCAAGTCCAGAACAAAAACTGCATTGTTCAAGTCTGAGGTTTGACTATCCATCGGACCCTCCTCTCCAGAACCTCTGAATACACCTTACCAGAGAGGCTCAGAAGTGTGATCCCCCTGTAGTTGGAACACACTCTGTGGCCCCCCTTTTTAAATAGGGGGACCACCAACCCAGTCTGCCAATCCAAGGGAACTGTCCCCGATGTCCACGCAACACTGCAGAACTTCATTAACCAACACAGCCCCACCACATCCAGAGCCTTAAGGAACTCAGGGCGAATCTCATCCACCCCCGCAGCCTTGCAACCGAGGAGCTTTTTAACCACCTTGGTGACTTTGGCACCAGAGATTGGACAGCCTGACCCAAAGTCCCCACACTCTGCTTCCAGGTTGGAAGGCGTGCCGGTAGGATTGAGGAGGTCTTAGAAGTATTCCATCCACCAACCCAAAACGTCCCGTGTCGAGGTGTTGACACCAGATGGTGGACCAGAATCGCCTTGAAGCAGCACGGAAGTCGTTGTCCATGGTCTCTCCAAACTCCTCCCATGCCTGAGTTTTTGCCTCAGCGACCATCAGTCCTGCACTCTGCTTGGCTTGTTGGTACCCATCAGCTGCTTCCAGGGTTGCACAGGTCATAAAGACCCGATAGGACTCCTTCTTCAGCTTGACAGTATCCCTCACCGCTGGTCTCCTCCAGCGGGTTTGAGGGTTGCCGCCGGAACAGGGACTGACCACCTTGCAGCCACAGCTCCGGTCAGCCGCCTCGACAATGAAGGCATGAAACATGGCCCACGCTAACCCAATATCCCCCGCTTCCCCCGGGACGTTTTCGAAGCTCTGCCGGAGGTGGTAGTTGAAACTCCTCCTGCCAGACATTCCCAGCAGACTCTCACAACACGTTTGGGCCTGCCAGGTCTGTCCGGCATCCTTCCCCACCACAAGAGCCGACTCACCACCAGGTAGTGGTCAATGGACAGCTCTGTGGGGGGCATTCCTCCCAACCACACCTCTCCACTCTCACTGTCATTGCCCACTTGAGCGTTGAAGTCCCCCAGCAGAACAAAGGAGTCCCCAGAAAGAGCACTCTCCAGCACCTCCTCCAAGGACTCCAGGAAGGGTGGATAGTCTGATCTTGCATTCGGCGCATAGCCACAAACAACAGTCAGAACCCATCCCCCCACCCGTAGGCAGAGACAGGCCACCCTATCGTTCACAGGGGTAAACCCTAACACATCAGAACATATTCTAATTTATTGAATATGTCTGTATATGATAGGACCTGACATTTCACTAAATTCTTTTTATTTCTCTGTGCTTAGATCCATGCAAAAAGCAGTTTTAAATATAGCAACAAACAAAGCACTATGGGGAATAGTGTGAAAAAACCAAAGAAATCTCGAAAGTACATTTATTGCTCCACGTATGGGTGAAAACACATCTGTGTATAGGTGTTTGTGTGTGTGTGTGCGTGTGTGTGTGGGTAGATGTGCGTGGGTGTGTGTGTGTATGTGTGTGTGTGTGTACCTTGGTTTGAGCCGGAATGGTCAGAGCTTGGGCCTGTGTTCGGTGTGTATGTGGTGCCCTCTGTGGCACCACTGTGACGTGTCCAGTCGAACTCATCTGACTTGTCTTGAGAAAACAGACATAACGCCTCCTCCTCAAAACTGCAGTGGAACTCCCCTAAACACACACAGACGCAGTCAAATATGATCCAGAATGTGCATAAACATGGTATTATAAGATACACCACTGTGACAAAGAATTAGCATATCAATGCATGTTTTTGTGGACAGATACTTACTGAGATGTGGGTTAACAGGAGCTGTAGAGGAGCAGAAAAAACTAGCACAATCAGACAAACTGCGCAAAACCAGAAACTTTCACATTAGCGTGAAGATTTAATTTGATCAGTCAGATTCAAGCATGAATTTGTCTTCCTTAAAGACAAAGTTTAGGAAAACAAGAACAGGAGTTATATACAACCAGCAGGAGGCTAATAGGTGTCCAGTGTTGTGTAAAGACTTTTTTTTTTATTCAAAATTTGAAAATGAATTTTTTTATTGTTTATTACAAACAAGATTGTGTTTAGCCATTACAAGCATCCTTTCTGTATTAACAGATTGATCAACGAGTTTTTCTGTTGCCAGTACCAATATTTTAAATGGAGGGCCTGCCCGGTCAACAATATGAAATAAAAATACAGTCAGATTGGAGTTATATTTGACTGATTTACTTTCCCTATGCCTCTGTGGTTTTCTATAGTAAATCCGTTGCACATAACCATCAGAAAACATACACATTCCCAATTTCTGCAATAATTTAGTCTCAAATAGAGTAGAATTTTACTGATTACTCAAAGCTTGGAAACTGCAAAAAAATACAAAGGACAAATTTACATGTAAAACACAGAAATGTTTTTATAGTTACTAAGGTTAGATTTGTGAATGTATAAAAAAAAAATAACAAACCGCTGTATGTGATGATGCGTTCAGAAGCATCCCCCTCACCATATCGAGTGATGGGGGTGAGGCGCACCAGGTAGGAATCAGGTTTGATCAGTTCGGTCAGGTTGTAAGTCAGCAGCTGGCCCTTCTGGATGGTTCCACCAATAGGAATCTCCTGCTCCCACCAGCGAGTCTGACCCATCTGAGACACACACGAAAGAAGGAAAAAGGACTCACAGAACTCTGTATTGAAAGTGTTCCCCAATTCAAACTGCAAATCCACCAATAGAAGCAGTTTCTTCAGGAAGGGTACCTGAAGGTAATCTGAATAACATGTTAATGAGACATTATTTGTGACATGTAACCTTCACTGACTATTTTGACTGACTGTCAGATGTAATGCCCAGTAATTGGAGATGGCACAAAGAGTCTAGTCTTCTAGTGACTGTTGTAGACATGCCAGCTTCTTACAACTTGTGCCATTTCCATAGATTACCCGTTGGTGGTCTATATGTGGAAGTCAAAGTTGATCGTTCCATGTATGTGCTTCTCCACAGAACCCCCAGGGGGACATGGAAGAGGTGTTTTTGCTATTGCAATAATTTTGCTTTACCTCACAATAAATATTGCATTCTCTCACAATAGGTTTTGCGTTCTTTTGTAATAGGTTTGCAAAGACACCCAGTTCTAATGTGTATACAGTCACAGTGATAACAAATGTCACTTTAAAATTGCACATATGTACACCTTTAAAGATCCTCCATAAAAAGGCACTTATACATTATTATGTATTTGGTGGCTGCACATTAGGGAGGTTGGTAGCCTTGCAGCAAGAAGGTCCAGGGGTCTTTTTGCATGGAGTTTGCATGTTCTCTCTGTGCACACGTGGGTTCTCTCCGGGTGCTCTGGCTTCCCCACAGTCCAAAAACATGACTAACATGACAAAAACATGACTAATAAAACATGGTTAATTGGTCTTTCTAAATTGCCCTTAGGTATGAGTGTTGAGAGTTGGCATGCATGGTTGTTTGTCCTGTGTGTCTCTGTCTTTCACTGCGATGGACTGGCAACCTGTCCAGGGTGTACCCATCTTGCCCGATGATTGCTGGAGATAGGCACCAGCCCCCCGCAACCCTCCAGAGGATGGATAGGTATAAATAATGGTTGGATGGATGGATGTTTATTTGGTGCAGGAAACTGGTTGAAAATCAATCTATTAACTAGGTGTTTAGGTTTGTTTGTGTATCTTTCAGTGAATAAATAACTAGTAGCAGGAGACAGGACTGCACATGAAAATGGGTCCTTTATTAGCCAGCCAGACTACAAACACAAAAAAGACTCCACGACCAAACCTGTCAGCAGATGGCAGAATTACCCCATGAAAATAACTCAAAATAGTCCAAATAGTTTGGATTTCTATTTTATTAATTTGTTTCCACCTTACTGCAGTTACTTGCAGCGCTCGTGAGTTTTGTTTCTTCATTCTGCCCCATGCTCCTTTAAATTTAAAATAAGGGGCAATGACCTAGTTGGCAACATAACTGAAAAACTTATAGACGGATTTGAGGGAGGGGAGGGGGACTTAGCTAACTTAGCTGAGGTCTGCCCTCTCCTTGTGTTTTTCTAGTTGTATTATTTTATCTGGATGTCTGCCTAAAACAAAACCAAATATTTGTATTTCTGCTTCAATATGATACAGCTTGCTTATTTTACATCCAATTTACATTTAAATAAATTCCAATAATTCCAATGGAAAGTTTTGAATTTGAAATGTTAACAAATTTCCCAAGTTAATATACCATCAAATGTTTCTGGAAAGTTTTTGGAAATTTTCACCCCTTTACAACCGTACACTCATATTGTTTAAAATCAATAACAAGTGGTCAAAACTGTGCTGAATACAGTATATTATTAGTTTATATATAATTTAAGAGTCTGACCTGTCTGATGCCGAGCCTGTAGGCCATTATTCGATCCACAGCGTTGGGCTCCATCTGAGTCCACTGCAGTTGGAAGCCGTAGACTTGAGGTCTGTTCTGCCACAGAGCGTTGTAGGTGTCATAATAAAATTCTGGACTGTAGGCTTTCCCTGAGGAGATGTAGTGGTCATGGGTCAGAGAAAGGCACAAACATGGATCTCATTAACACAACAAGACACAAAAATTAATGAAAAAAACTGATGACTAGAAAAATCTGAAAAATATATTTTGCGCACTGTTGAATTTCTAAAACCGAGCCTACTATTTGTTTTCAGATTGCTATTAACACAGCTGTGGTATGATCCAAGGTTCCCTTAGTAAGATGCTTATACATTTCTGTGAGGACAGCATTGTGCCATCACGCACCAGTGTGAGCTATAATAATGACAAACCCTGGTTTGTCAAGGTGAATACCTCGGAGTTCACCTTGACAACAGACTGGACTGGAGGCGCAACAGTGAAACCATCTACAAGAAGGGACAGAGCAGACTGGACATCTTGAGGAAGCTTAGGTCCTTCAAGGTTTGCAGCAAGATGCTGGAGATCTTCTACAAGTCTGTTGTGGAGAGTGTAATCTCTTCAACCGTCATCTGTTGGGGTAGCAGCATAGGAGCAAGGGATTTAAATAGGCTAAACAACCTGATAAAGAAGGCTGGTTCTGTTCTTGGGACAACTGTGGAACATCTGGAGATGATGATGCAAAGAAGGATTCTTCATAAAATCAAAAAGATTATGGACAACCCTGAGCATCCTCTTCATGAGACAGTCATACAACAGAGCGTCTTCAGTCGGAGGCTTCTTCAGTTTCGCTGCAATACAGACCGCTACAGGAAATCCTTCCTGCCCACAGCTATCATCATCTACAACAACTCCTTAAAGAATTAATTATATGAGCTATACCAACACTTAATTTCCCTCTGGGATCAATAAAGTATTTTTGAATTGAATTGAATAATTCCTAAACTTAAATAGCTGGAAAAAAGCTAGAAAGGAGAAAGGCGTTCAGAAGCGGAGACAGGGACTGCTACAGAGAGGCCAAGTACAGGTTCAGAAAAGAAGTGAACACTGCTAAACACCAGCACTCTGAGAATATGCAGCAGCAGATCTCAAAGAATGACTTGGCCTCTGTGTGGAAGAGTATTATGATCATTACCAACTACAAGCCTAAAACCCCCCACTCCATTGACGACTTGCTGTTGGCCAACACCCTCAACGACTTTTACTGCCCTTTTGATGAGCCACCAAGCTGCCCTCACACCTCCACCAGTCCCAAAAATAGAGACACTTTGGACACTCATCCCATCACCCCCCCCACCACAGAGCCATTAACACCATCAAAGACTTCACCCACGGCACCCCCCCTCCTCACCCCTCACCTACGAGGATCACGCATCACCTCCAACTAAAACCCTTAATATTCATGAAGCAGATGTGAGGAAACAGTTTAAGAGCATAAATGCTTGAAAAGCTCTCGGCCCAGACGGTGTGTTTCCTGCCACTCTCAGACACGGTGCAAATGAGCTGGCTCCAGTGTTTTCTGGCATTTTTAACTCCTCACTGCAGACATGTCATGTGCCTCCCTGCTTCAAGACCTCCACCATAGTTCCTGTCCCCAAGAAGCCAAGGATCACTTGACTTAATGACTACAGACCCGTGGCTCTGACATCTGTGGTCATGAAGGCATTTGAGCACCTGGTTCTGTCCTATCTCAAGACCCTCACGGCCCCCCTCCTGGACTGTCTGCAGTTTGCCTACCCTCTGTAGATGATGCCATCAACACAGCTCTACACCTCATGCTACAGCATCTGGACTCTCCGGGAACCTACGCCAGGCCAGGATCCTGTTTGTGGACATCAGCTCTGGCTTCAACACCATTCTTCCAGACCTTCCAGAAGGCAAGCTTTCCCAGATGAATTCAAATTCAATTCAATTCAATTCAAATTCAAAATTACTTTATTAATCCCAAAGGGAAATTAAATGTTGTTGTAACTCATTATGCAAGTTCCTTCAAAGATGTGTTGTAGATGCTGATGGCTGTGGGTAGGGATGATCTCTTGTAGTGCTCTGCAGATCTGAAGAAGCCTCTGACTGAAGACGCTCTGTAGTTGTCTGATGTAGAGGATACTCTGGATCTATGGCGTCTTCTTTTCAACTCATCAGGGTTTTGTGGCTGTAGTTGAGGTATTATTTGAGTTTTTGTGATGTTAATCAGCTGCTGCCAGTTGTAAACCACCTTGTTGCCATGGTTATGCATCATAACAAATGTCCAAAAATAAAAAGTATCAGCAAAAATCCTTCCAGCTGCACAGCATTCAAAACCAGAGAGAACAGTTGTCCACAAAAACAATGTTTCTACCAAAAATGGAAGAATTAAAGTTTTAAAAAAGAAAAAAAATATGAACCAAAGTAACAGAGCTACTCCAACATGCTGCCACCTTGAGCGGCGCAATTCCGGAATGTGCCTGGTCCCATCTGTAGGTGGATCACAGACTGCCTGACGGACAGGAAGGAGCATGTGAGGCTGGGGAAGAATGTCTCGGACTCCAGGACCATCAGCACCGGCTCCCCTCAGGGCTGTGTTCTTTCTCCTCTGCTCTTCTCCCTGTACACCAACTGCTGCACCTCCAACTTTCAACCAGGATGGAGGCTGAACGTCTGGTGTCCTGGGGCAGCCGCAACAACCTGGTGCTGAACGCCCAGAAGACCGTGGAGATTATTGTGGACTTTAGGAAGCACACAGCCCCCATCACCGCCATTGTCTTGACTGACACCCCCATCACCACTGACTCATTCTGCTTCCTGGGTACCACCATCAGCATCTCCCAATTCTTCTCTGGATCATCCAGATGGTCTCTGGCAAACTTTAGACTGGCCTGGACGTATACTGGCTTAAGCAGGGGGACCTTTCAAGCGCTGCAGGATTTTAAGTATAACACATACAAAGTATGTTTTACTAATAATAATCCTTGTTACTGTGGGTCCAGCTCTCTTCAGGTCATTGACCAGTTCCCCCCCTGTAGTTCTGGGGTGTTTCCTCACCATTCTCAAGATCATGTGTTCCCCACAAGGTGTGAGAATGTCAGTGATATTGTATTTATTCAATTTTCAAATAATTGGTCCAACAGTTGATCTCTTCTCACCAAGCTGCTTGCCTATTGTAGATTGGCTCATCCCAGTCTTGTGTAGGTGTACAGTCTTGTAACTGGTGACCAGGTCTCTGGTCTTGGCCATGGTGGAGGTTAGAGTCTGACTGTTTGAAGGTGTGGACATGTGTCTTTTACACAGATAAGAAGTTCAAATAGGTGTCATTAATACAGCTAACGAGTGGAGGGTAGATAAGCTTCTTGAAAGACGCAATAACAGGTCTGTGATGGCCAGAAATCTTGCTTGGTTGTAGGTGCTAAATACTTATTTTCTGTCTTTACCTGTGATGGTAGTGATGTGGCAAAAAATATATTGATCATGGTAAAGGTTAAGTCTCTTCAAGTTAAAGGTTAAATCTTTGTGTTAACTGAGATATGTATTGTTATGTTGAACCAACATGTGAGAGCTCAAGGATACTTTCTGTGTCTTGGGTCACCAACTTGTGAGATGTGTCCGCATGCTGACTGGAGGACATGGGAACCGACATGGGAACCACGCCATTTTCTTTTCCCTTACCCAGAGCGTCTGAGTGGTGTCTTACTAGCGAGATAAAGTTATTCTATCTTAATGAAGACAGACACCTGTCTATGAAGGAGGAGTCTTAGTTTTATTAATTTCTATATAGTAAGATGTTAGAATTTGGGTGCAGGTCAGTTACTGCCATGCTGTATGTGCTGAACTCCTTGTTGATCAACAAGCCGAATTACAGCTCTTGAACTAAGAAGGAATTCTTTCTCATCCTTGTAAAATAATATTTCCATAATATTTTGGTGCCCAACGTGGATCCCAGCGAGCGGAAGGACTGACAAGAGTAGACCAAGCTGTAAAAGGCCAACCTGAGGGGACCAGCTTCTCAGCCTCCGGACCTCTGGCCAGACTGACCGCCGCCTGGGACCCAAGAACCCATGCTAGAGGGCAAAATCCAGTGAGATTGATTCCTTCATTAAATTCAGTTGCACTCTCAGGTGGTAAAATATTTGCTAGCGGTTTCGTGTTTATTTAATTACACACGGTTGGTTGATTGATTGATTAATTAATATAATATATATACTTATATATAATTGTATGGTTAATTATTTCATCAGTGTTAAAGAAAGTAACAGTTTTTGCTCCGGGTTTTTACTAGGGAGCACGGCAGTTGGACAAGGAGTTAATTAATTAAAGTAATTGATTATTTTCCAACAAGGGTTTTTTTACGCTTTTGTTTCACTAAGGAAACTAGAAAGCGATAAAGAAGAGACGTCTTTTTTATTAGCTGCCAGACAATGGGGTCTGTTTCTAGTAAGATTTTACCACCAGACAGTTTAATTTGTCGACAGATGAAACAAAAATATGGATCTGAATGTTTGGAAACTGTAAATTACTGGATAATGGAATGGAAATTTCCTCCTGGGGGACGTTTAGGTGTGAGAGAATTGGAGAAAATCAAGGAGAAAATTAATGAGCAGAAGGAACAGTTTGAAAGTGGTACCTTCCTCTGCTCTGGAAACATTGAACAGTATAAGTTACACGAACGATGCTGTCAGATTTGGTTAAAAGAGGCAATACGCAGAGAACGCAGGTCCTGTGTGTCACATATGGGAGGGGGGAGAGATCTGAGCGGTGATGTTGCGGGCAGAAAAGATAACGGTTCATCGGAGGATAAGACCAGAAGAAGCCGAGCGAGAGGCAGCCTATCCTCCGCAGGGTTATCGGAGGATAAGACCAGAAGAAGCCAACCCAGAAGCAGCCTATCCCCCGCCACCAGAGGCGTGGCTCAAAGATGAGCGGCAGCCCGGACAACAAATCGCAACACAGTCAGACTGCGGGACCTCACACCAGATGTTCGCTTAGCCTCCCACCCCTCCGTCGAAAGGCACATGGTTCAATGTGAAAAAGAAGGAGGCCGAACGGAAGCAGGAAGCATCTGCTGATTCCACCCCCATGCAAGCATTGCCGGAGATGCAAGCTGAAGGTACAGAATGTATTATGTCAGCTCCAATGGTCGAGGTGGAGGGCCCAGATGGCCCTATGCTTGTTTTCAGAGGGTGGTCGGACAAGGATATTGAGGAGGCGATGACCCAGCTCCCCAACGTGACCGGAAATGGGGTGCAGTTCGCCATGGAACTGGAGGATTTCTGCAGAGCCTACCGTCCGACTGGCTCCGAAATCAGGCGAGTAGTTTCTAAGACTTAAAACTGCTGATCTTGGCAAGATTTTACAGAGCCTCCAAGCTCCAGAGCTTCGTTTGAAAATAGTACCAACAGATGTGACAGACGATGTACTGAATGCCCCGTATTATCTGGCCGTATTGAAACTCTGTAAAGCTATTGAGACAGAGTTTACCGGTACTGCCTAATTTAACCATTTTGAATTATGTGAAGCAAAATCTAGATGAGTTGGTCAAAGACTACCTTCACCGCATTCAGCAGGGATTTGAGAAGTACGGCGGGTGGCCAGACCGGAGCAGATCAAAGGCTCAGTATGAGAACAGCTTCTGGGAGATCGTATACTCGCGGGACTCCGCCCAGATCTGCTGACTGAGGTGACTGAACGGTATGTGGGCATTAATCAAGGCATCACCTTGGAAGATCTGCGTCGTCACGCTTGACACGCAGATGAGGTGGTGAGGAAAAGAGCATCACAGTTAGAAACAAAGCATGAGACTGAACTGCATAAAGCTGCTGTTACCATGTATGCTGCCATGAAGAAGCAGAGGCAGAGGCAAGCGTCATGCTCGAGGCAGGGGGAGAGGACAACCACAGTGCCGCGGAGACAATGAGGGGCGCTGCTACAACTGTCACAGTTTTGGAAATTGGAAAGACGAATGTCCATTTCCTCCTCGTGCTCCACGCAAAGGCAGAGAGCATGCCGATTGACTGGAGGGGTGGACTTCCAGTTGGGGAAAAGAGGGAGGATTCTCCGACGCACAAAAAAGGGAAGTGAAAACTCAAGTCCTACACACACAAACTGCAATGAAGAAAATGCTTTGTACACTAACCCACACACGCTGCTCACAGATGCTATAACTCATTTAGAAAGACAACAATCAGCACCAATGGGTACATATGCCCAATTTACATCTGATGCTTACAAAGTTATGCCGATGCTAACTCTTAATGTCTCAGAGACAGCTGTTGATTTTATGGTCGATTCCTGGGCCACGCACAGCATCATAAAACATAATGCATTAAAAACAATGCCAAAAATGAGCGGTAACCATGTTTTTTCTCTGTCTGCATCTGGCCAGGTGGTGAAAGAGCTGTTTTCCAGTCTTCTTCGCTGCCACTTGGAAGAAGGGCCTGCATTCAAACACAGTTTTCTAGTTTCTCATCAATGTCCAGTAAACTTGTTAGGAAGAGATCTGATGTGTAAACTTAATATTTCTCTCATCTCCTCATCAGAAGGAGTCCAAATTGTACCTGTTCAAGAGACCGCAGTCCTGACGGCAGTTAAGTACAGCCCTCACGATCTGAAGTATGCATATTAATGGAAACTGCTAGCAGGTACCTTCTCAAAATCCCTCCTCAAATCTGCAAAGGATTTGGTGAGTCCTTTATCTGTTTTTATGAAAGAGGAGAATTCGAATTGCACATCACACATTTCTACAGGTTCAGATGAAACTATGAGACAGCAGAAAAACTGTCTGTGACTTCGATGGTCTGGGACACACACTCAGCAGCGCTGGCTGTGTGCCTCACACCTGAGCAGAAAAATTTGTACAGATCTTATGAGTATGTTCCACACATTTCCCTCTCAAAGCCGGCTGGAGGAGCGTGGAAAGATTTGGGATCATTAATACACAGAGCTCAATGTGTAACAGATTGGATCCAAACACAGCAGGACGCCTCAATTCTTTATTCCAAATCAGCTCAGATTTTTAAGCGTCCATTTCCGTGCACCGTACACGCCACCAGAACAGTCCACTTAATAGAGGATTCAGATGAAAGCATGATTCAGTCTTTCCTCCATGAGGAAGCTGCAGCAAACCAGTCAGAAATGCCCATCCCCTTTCAACAGGTTCCATCAGATCTTTGGGCAAAAAATTCATATGATGTGGGGTTAATTAAGGGATGTGCACCTGTGAAAATAACCTTCAAAATCTTCCTTCCGTCCAGTGCAGCGTCAATATCCATTGAAACCAGAAGCTGTGTGTGGGATCACACCAGTGTTTGAATCCTTGTTAAAATCCGGGGTGGTCGTTGAATGTGCAGATTCTCCGGTTCGCAGTCCACTTTTCCCGGTTGTGTCATGCCCAGGGCACCGATTTCGCCGAACCCTTACACCATCTTATCTCAGGTCCCAGTGTCAGCATCTCATTTTTCCGTTGTGGACCTCAGTAATGCTTTTTTCAATGTACCTGTAGATCCGGACAGTCAATTTTGGTTTGCTTTTGAGTTTAAAGGTTGACTGTATACCTTCACCCGACTGTGCCAGGGATTCTGTGAATCACCCACCATCTTTAACATGGCACTAAAAGAGAGTTTGGAGACGCTGTCACTGTCTCCCGGTACAGTGTTAGTACAGTACGTGGATTATTTGTTGTTGTGTTCTGAATCAAAACAGCAGTGTGAGGATGACACTGTTGTTCTGTTGAAATATTTGCATGCTTTTGGACACAAAGCGAGCTTGTCGAAGCTGCAATTTGTGAAAGAGGAGGTTACCTTCCTATGTCATGTCATTTCAAAGGGGTCAAAATCTTTGTCCACAAAAAGGGTTAAAGCGGTCCAGCAAATTCCTAAACCCACCACAAAAAAACAAATGTTGTCATTTTTGGGTCTGACCTCTTATTTCAGGAACTTCATTCCAAACTATTCTCTGCTGGAGGCACCATTGTCTGCACTGATTCATGAAAAAAGGTATGGCGGCCTCTGACGCCATCTGTTGGAGTCCCGATGCATTGCAGGCATTTGAGGACATGAAGTGTGCATTACAGAACCCTCCTGCACTAGCCTTGCCAGATGTTAAAAAACCATTTATTCAAATGGTTGATGAGAAAAAGGGTTGCATGGTTTCTGTTCTTCTTCAGGATCACGGAGGCAAGAAACGGCCTGTGGGCTCAGTTCTCAGCAAAACTTGACCCTGTCGCGGCTGGTCTTCCAGGCTGTCTACGAGCTATTGCAGCTGCAGAATAGGCTGTCCTGGCATCAAGAGACATTGTCATGTACTCTCCTTTGACGGTATTAGTACCACACTCAGTTTCAGTCATACTGTTGGAACAGAAAACTTCACACCTGTCAGCTGATAGATGGTCACGGTATACGACAGTTTTACTGGAGTTACCAAACATAACGGTGAAGAGGTGTAATGTTCTTAAAGCTGCCAGCTTGCTTCCCACAGATGATGACAGTGAGCCGCATGACTGCCAGGCAGTATTAGACCTGACATGTACACCAAGACCTGACCTGACTGACACACCCTTTCAAAATCCTGACATGGTCCTGTATGTTGATGGGTCAGCTTCCAGAGATGTTACAGGAAGAAATCGTGTGGGGTATGCTGTGTGTTCTGACCACTCTGTTCTTTCTGCAGGTCCGCTGCCATCACATTACTCAGCTCAAACTGCCGAGCTGACCGCGTTGACCGAGGCGTGCGTGCTTGCTGAAAACAAGGCTGTTAACATCTACTGCGACAGTAGGTATGCGTTTGGGGTCGTGCACTACTATGGAGCTTTGTGGAAACACAGAAAATTTCTCAAATCAGAAGGTAAGCCCATTTTGAATTCATCTCAGACTGCCGCTCTCCTGGATGTAATTTTATTGCCGTCTAGAATAGCAGTAATAAAGTGTGAAGCTCACTCCTCATCCCGAGACCCTATTTCTTTAGGAAACGCGAGAGCTGATGCAGCAGCAAAGGCTGCAGCTCAGCAGCCCCTGGACACTGCCTGTGTAGCCATGGAGCAGCAGGGGGGCAACCCAGATCTGGGAAATCTGACTGCTGTTCAGAGCTTCACGACCACCTCTTAGGAATCCGTCTGGAAGAACGCAGGATGTATTAAATTAGAGGGGGTGTGGTATTCCACCGATCACAAGCCATGTCTTCCAAAACATTTCTTTCCATTTTTTGCTAAACTGAGTCATGGATTGGATCATGTGTCAAAAGGTGGAATGTTTGACATGGTTGCTACACACTGGTTTACAAGGGGATTCACCTCTTTTGCAGAAAAGTTTTGTTGCTCGTGCATGGTGTGTGGTGCAAATAATCCAGGGCGGCCAGTGACCGCTCATCCGGCAGCCCATCCACCCCCTGACAGACTGTCAGCATCTGATGATGGATTTCATACAGCTGACTCCAAATGAAGGTAAAAAATATTTCCTCATAATAGTCGAAATGTTCTCAAAGTGGACCGAGGCTTTTGCAGCAAAACAAGCAAACAGTGGAGCTGTGGTCAAGGCATTATTAAACGAGGTGGCCCCCCGATACGGGATCCCCGAGAAGATCAGCAGTGATAACGGTCCACACTTCGTGAACAAACTCCTGTCAGAGGTGGGTGAATTTTTAGGGCTCAACATCAGCACTCACTGTGCTTACCACCCACAGTCTTGGGGAGGAGTCGAGAGGGAGAATGGGTCGATCAAATTGAAATTGACAAAATGTTGTGAAGAAACAGGTCTTGCCTGGCCCAAAGCGCTACCGATTGGCTTGATGTATATGAGAATGAGAAAACGTGCGAAAAATAACCTGAGCCCTTTTGAGATCCTGTTTGCTAGGCCGCCTGCAACGGGACTGAATGCTCCGACTAAACCTTCTTTCTCCACAGGCCTGTGTGACGACGCGATGATTTCTTACTGTCAAAACCTCTCTAAGACACTTTCACAGGTCCACCAGACGGTGAAGGACGCACGTCCCAAGGCAGCAGCAGGACCACTACATCCCATACAGCCAGGAGACTGGATTCTCATCAAAGAATTCAGGCGTAAACACTGGAGGTCTAAACGCTGGCAAGGACCATTCCAAGTTCTGCTAGTAACCTACACGGCTGTGAAGGTTGCAGAAAGGGCAACTTGGGTGCATGCCAGCCACTGTAAGAAACTGACTACCACAATTCTGGACAAACCCTCCTCTGCTTAAGTGGAGAAAAAAAGACGGTGGGTTAGAAACAATCCACTCACTTTGTGGAAGGAAGGAGATAAGAAAATAGAAGAGGAGAAAAATCAATGTTACTCTGGGGCTCTAGAGTTGCAAAAATTATGATTTTAAAGCTGTTTGTGTTCTGTGTTGTTTTACGGGGCGCTTTCTGGACTCTGCAGGGGAAACAGGCGGACACCTCAGCCACGGCTCAGCCAAAGTCCATCACAACTAACGTCCTCGGTGAAGGATGGGTACAAAAGAATCTGTGGTACCAGTTCGCAAACTACCCTGCCAGATCAGTGACCAGTAAGTCATGTGTTGTTTGCATGGGAACTGCTGTACCTCAGTTTTATGTACAAATTCCATTTGAAGAGCACCTACATGAATGTGTGAGTTTCTGTGAGACACCAGGCAGCAAAGTATCACAGCAGGGGTCCATGGAGCTTCACAGAGTAAATTTCTCACTTGAGGGTAGCAATTGTAGCATACGTTCATCACACTGTATTTTTGCCGTGACAGCAGGCCTAAATAGAGGCTGGGCAAAACCGTGCGGCCTGGCTAAACCAATTGAAGCTCCAGAAATAATCCAGCTTTTAAAGCCAGCACCAGGCGCAGCTTGTGTGTTTTAATGTTACCAGGTCAGGGCCACAGGTAGAGATGGGTCAGTTTCAGGAGAAATGCTCTAAAGTGTTTCACCTTAATGATAAGGGGGATCTGTTTTCTGAGTGTTGGAAATCTAACAAGCTTCAGGATGATAGTACTTCAGACTATTGGACCTGTTTGACTAACCTAAACATGCGTAACCCCCGATTTCCACTGCATGCACTCCGCTCCGCTCTGCTCTGGTCCGCCACGCACTCTGAAGCAGTTCGCAATTTCCACTGCATGCGCTCTAGATCCGCTCCGGTACGCAGCCCAGAGGTGCTCAAAGAAGCATGCGCAGGAATTGCGAGATCTCGCGATAAAAGCCAGCAATAAATGCGGAAGTCAGAACAAAATTCATCATTCCGTGGAAAATGAACAGAAAAGAACAGTTATTCTCTGTTATTCTGTGTCAAGATATTTTGCAAAACATATGTATAAATATACGTGGGCTTATATTAATATAGCTATGCATACAAAAAATGTCTAGTCCGTCTTTATTGATTTATTTTGAAAAACACCCGGAAATGTGGTTGTTCTATATCCGGTTGGTATTTGTGTAGATTGACTGCGGACTTGATCCGGCGTCCGGCAAAAATAGAATCGATCCTATTTTTGCCGGATGGCGAAACGGCGGCCGGCGCCCTGCGCCGCTTGGCGGCGGCAATGGAAATGCTCTCATTGAATACAATGGGAGCGTTTTTGCTGCGGAGTGCGTGCCGGAGCGGAGCACAGCAGAGCGCATGCAGTGGACATTGGGGGTAAGTGGATAATGGAGCAGGAACAGCCAGTCCTGATGTTTTTTGGGTGTGTGGGGATGGACATTTAAGATCTAAACTCCCCACAGGATGGTCAGGGATGTGTGCTCATGTGATGATGGTTCTGGATGTTTCTATTGCAGTTGATCCTTTTGAGAAACAGGGGGCTCCCCGACATGATGTGACCAGGAGAGGGGCACCTGTTCCAGGCAGCTTTGATAACCACGTTTACATCGACGCTATAGGTGTGCCACGTGGAGTTCCAGATGAATTTAAGGCAAGAAATCAGATTCTTACAGGATTTGAATCGATTTTTCTGTGGCCTACTATTAATAAAAATGTTGACTGGATTAACTACCTGTTTTAAAATCAGCAGAGATTTATCAGTTACTCACACGATGCTCTTAGTGGTTTAGCTGAACAGTTACACGCCACCTCGCTCGTCTCATGGCAGAATAGGATAGCTCTCGATATGATTCTCGCAGAGCGCGGGGGAGTGGGTTCCCTCTTTCAAGAAAGATGTTGCACGTACATACCTAATAACACAGCCTCTGATGGTTCAGTGACTAAGGCTTTAGAAGACCTGAGGGTCTTAAAGGAGGGAATGGCTGACCATTCAGGGGAAGATTCCACTCTAGAAGGTTGGTTATATTCTTTTTTGGGACGATGGAAGAATGTAGTAGTCTCTATTGTGGGAGCTCTTGTTTCTGCAGTAACAGTTTTGATCTTATGCGGATGCTGCATCATTCCTTGCATCCGGCGACTGATAACTAGAGTGATTGAAAGAGCAGTTACAAATCAGATGCTCACAGGGTCCGTGGCTGATCTGTAAGGTGTCCGGTGGCCTGAAGCGGAGTCCAGAATGCGAGAAGGGGATGGAGAGGAATTTGACATGGAGCAGGACAAACTGGAGTTTTATGAGTAATCTGTTTTGCAGACGTGTGATGATTACCATTGAATCATGTTGTGAATTTGGTTTTCTGATGTTTTTCTGTGACTAAAATCTTGTAATTCCACCACGTGAGTTTGGCTAATCCATGACCTCTCATCCCAGGTTCAGGTAGAAGGGAACTAAGAGTTTTATTTCCTATTTTCATTTAATTCTTTCATTTTAATTCTACTTTTTATTATTAACCACTACATCTCATGTTATTTCATCTTCATTCATTTCAATCTTGTTGAGAGTTCATTATTAACATTAATCTCTGCATGAAGTTTGCTAATTAAAAAGTGATTCTTTTGTGATTCCGTTGAAAACCAATCAGTAATATTCACTCAATCATATAACTATAATCAGATGTTATTCTTTTTTGTCAAGCTGATTACTAATCTGTGTTTTACTAATCAATGTTCTAACCCCTCTTAAGGGACGGGGAATCTGAGCTTGAGAGTGATCCTGACTTCGGGGTTGGACACTATGGACGCTATCTCAATAAGGGAAGAGTACACATTTCAATATGTACTGTATGTTATGGTGTGTCCATAGTGTACCTGATTGGTACTACATTTTTTTTTCTTTCCCTTTTTGTTCTTAGAGCATCCTGACAGATGACGAGTCATGTGGACTGGCTACCTAAAGGGGCAAAGGGGCTGCCAGGATGTTTCCCCACTCAAAGAGAAACATGTAAATACAAACAATGGTTGGAGGCTGGCAAAGAAGACCCTGGTGGGGTTTTTCATCCTGGTGCACATTGTCTCCAATAATGTCATCTGAAGAGATTTGTATTATTTTGTATAGTTCAAAAGCTGATTGTATTGTAAACATGTAATGACTGATTTCAGGTGTAGGTTAGGTTATTACTCGAAGGAGTAATAAAAGGAGGGAAATGATGTGGCAAAAAATATATTGATCATGGTAAAGGTTAAGTCTCTTCAAGTTAGTCTCTGTGTTAACTGAGATATATGTTGTTATGTTGAACCAACATGTGAGAGCTCAAGGATACTTTCTGTGTCTTGGGTCACCAACTTGTGAGATGTGTCTGCAGGCTGACTGGAGGACATAGGAACCGACATGGGAACCACTCCATTTTCTTTTCCCTTACCCAGAGCGTATGAGTGGTGTCTTGCTAAAGAGGTTAAAGTTATTTTATCTTACTGAAGACAGACACCTGTCTATGAAGGAGGAGTCTTAGTTTTATTCATTTCTTTTTATTTTTTTTTATTTTAACGTGTCCTGTTTGGCAGTGTAGAGCTCAGAATTGGTGTCTGAGTACCAAGTAGAAGCCCAACAGATTTACTTTCACAAGCGGAGCAGTACAGCTTTTGCTATAGTACTCCACTTGATATATGTGTGAAAAATCTTTATTATGAATTGTTGGGGTTTTTATATCCTGATGTTATGGACACGGAGACGGAAAATTAAGGAGAAGAAAGAAGGAAGATGAAGAAGAGAGGTAGGAAACAAAAAGTCAAGAGAGAGGGTGAGTTGAAAATACAAGAGAGGAAGGGAAACAAAGAAAACACAGGAAGACATTGAAGTCTGCCTCCATACCCACAAGACGGCAGAGAGAGGGGGAAAAACAAAACAAAACACGAAAAAGGAACATCGACAAAACCAACCAAACATTGTGAACTAAGAATTACACAACCACATCACACAAAAATAGATATAAAAATACAACAACAATGTCACAGAAAAACTCATGGTACCGATTAATCAAGCTCTAGTAATGATAACCTCAGCCCAAGAATATTTCCTTAAACACCAGAGACCCTACATCTATGTGTGTGTGTTAGCATGCTGGTGCATATAAGGTTTCTCCATAAGAGTGTTCGATAGTTGGTGTGAGCAGACATCAATCCGTCTCCCAGGAATCGATGCAGACATGAAGGAGATCGGAGCAAAGACGTCCAAAGGACCGCCAGAGCCCCAGGCGGACCCGGGCGGGGCCGACCGCATCCCCCAAGAGAGGAGAAAAGGAGAACCCCAGGGGAACATCCAGCGGCCACTATGCAGGGGCCCGGGGGGCAGCAGTGACGAGCCCACGGGCCGCGCCGGCAACCGGCCGCCCCAGGGCGGGCCGGTCAGCGGACCGGGGGAGCCGGGGGCCCAAGGGCACCCCAACCCCCAGCAGGGACCCGACAAGGGACCGGCACTGCAGGGGCCGCGGCCGGCCGGCACGCGCCGCCTCCACCCTAGGCCAATCCCCACCGATAGCCGCAGGGGACGGACAGCATCCCCAGGCTGGGCTCAGCCAGCATCTGGACACCAAGTTGTACCAGCTCCCGGGTCCTGATCCCGCGCAACGCAGGGCGCCGAGACCAGGCATCCAACGAGGGCCAGGGCCGGTCCAACCCGCCAATGAACCGGCCACGCACGGTGCGCACAGAACAGGTGATCAAACGAGCAGAGACGCCGGATTCGCATCCCGCCGAGCCACCGAGCAGGCACAACCCAACAATCCCAAACCTGGCACCTCTAAAAGAGGTGCCCCAACCAACCAAAGGAAGATATCGGCCCACCGCATCGGCCGACCGACACACCGGCCCCCCCAGGCCCGGCCAGGCACGCACCAGGTCCGAACCGGATTGACCACCGATGAACTGGCAGGCAGGGGCCCCCGTCACCGGCGGGGAGTGACGGAGGGGAAATAGGCCCCCCATTAAGTGTAAGGCCTGAGGTGCGCCAGGCGAGGGGGCAGACCAAGATCCAACCTGACAGGTAGACAAAGACATACAGACATAGTCATACGTTCCCTCCCTCTTAAACCCATACATTCTCACTGACTCACCAAAACACCCAAAAAAATGACGCTGTACCCTCACTCACACACCCCATGCACACTTTATGCTCCCAGGTCCAGGTACCGATGCCCCAGTAGAGCCACCAGCCCCCGGACCCGGGAGGTGGACCCCTACCTTCTAGGACGGAGACAAGCAGACCGCCAAGGGCCCCACAGTGGCAAAGCAGCCCGACAGCCCAGGACCCCGACCAGACCGCCTGTCCTCCTCCGGACCCCAACCCCTGATGGCCAGTAGTGAACAGGGGTGTGAAAAGACCCCTAGCCTCCATCCTCCCGCTCGAGTATGGTGGTGATGCGTGTTGTTATAATGTGCATTTAAAACAGAGGGGTGGTATGTGGGGAAGGCAGCCACACAACCCCCAACCCCCACCCCAAGCCCTCAGTGTCTATATGTGGTTTAACAGTGGGCACTGGCACCAGAGGTGAAGCTGATTGTACCGCTCCCCCTCTGGATGCCGAAAAGTGTGCCCACCCCAAAGTCCTTACATATGTGTCGCGTGAGAATGTTATAAGTGGGAGTGTCTAAGTTGTATATTAAAATTGGGACCCAGGACACCACGGGATAGCGAGGAGGGAAGACCCTCCTCGCACCCCAGTGATGTGCCCATGCCCCAAGACCCTATATGAGTGGTAAAGTGATGGAGCGGGTGGACAGAGGTGTCCAGGGATGGGGAGGGAAGGACTGGGAGACAAAATATCTTCCCAGGGAGCCAGCTCCCCCACTGACCCCAATAGGCACCGCTGTTCACCGGGATCCACCAGGGGAGGGAGGCCATGGCACGTTCGACCTGGGGCCCACGGCCACGGCACCTAGTAGAAGTCCAGCAAACCGATGAGCCGGGCGGCCGACCCACCAGACCGACATCCACCAACAGAGACCCCACGCCGGCCGACCCCCAGCCAGGACCACAGCTAGGGGGCGCGGCGCCCCCGAGCCCCGAATCCCCAGGCCCACCCCAGACCCTACCCAGGCGCAGCACGGCCACCAGGCCAGTAACCCATGTCCGCCAGTGCAACCCCCCCAAGGCACCGCATGCAGCCATCAGGAGTCTAAGATGTGTCTCAGGTCAGGCCCGTTTCCTCAAGTCCTTTGTGCCCTCTGGCCACTCCCCCTCCTCCCACCTGGATGGTCGATGGACATCCAGTCTTTACCGTGCGCCAGATCCTAGACGTCCGTCCTAGAGGCCGTGGTCGACAGTATCTTGTCGATTGGAAGGGCTACGATCCAGAAGAGCGTTCCTGGGTCCCGCGCTCCTTCATTGTTGATCCTGCCCTCATTGCCGACTTCGAGCGATCGTCTGCTTCTTCCTCCAGTCGGTCGCCAGGGGGCGTCCGTTGAAAGGGGGGGTACTGTTGGGTTCTGTGTTTGTGTGGAGATTGGTGTTTTCCCTTACCTTCTTTCCTACAGGGTGTGACTGGCAGGGGCTGCACCAGCTGCAGCAGATCTGGGCTGATTAGGGTGGCAGCATAAAAGGGGAGCGGCTACCTGAAGCAGACGCCAGATGGTTAACCTTTTCTAAGATCAGGGAACACAGGTAAGAGCCTAGTTACCGCTTGGTAAAGTATTGAACCCTACGTCTTCGTTGTTCCTCCCTGCAGCTCCTGTGTCCTCCGAGTTTCCTGCCAATAAGCCTCCGCGCTGGTCTTCAAGCCTCCCTCATTGTCCTCCATCTGATCACGGCGTCTGCTCCTCCAAATCTGTTTCCCCGTGGGTGTCTTTCCCCGGACTGCCACCCTGAACCTCACCAACAATCCCACCTCGCTCACCTGTGCGTCCACCCTCTACCCTGCCCGATAAAGAAAGAAGGGATCAAAGGATTCATGATTCACCAGGTCTGCCTACTACATCTGCACAGCCTCACTACCTCTCCAAACTCACCTTCCCCTCGGATCCACGTAAGTTCACCGTTCCCTTCCTCCTGAAAGAAAAAACACACATTGACCTGAAACCTGCAACCCAAAACTCACTCACCTTCTTCCAGAGTCGCTGCTCCCTGCCGATACCCTTTGCTGCCCTCCCTGAGACAGCACCCCAGTTAAATAAATAAACCGTTATTTAAAGAACTGTTTTCTGAGCGTGGGTTGTGTTTGCACCAGAGTCTCCCTGAGGAACCATGACACTGTTAGGGTCTTTGACCTGGAGAGCTAGATACTGAAGAGTCAAATGTGCCCAGGAATACCTTTTAAGGTTTCTGAAAAACCGAGATGGGAGTGCTGGCTGGAACTGTTTCTCTTTATCTTATTCTAGTTTAACGGTGGTGCTCTTTGGTTAAGGGCTGAGTCCATAGGCAAAAGAGGAAAACAATACCAAGGCACCCATCTAAAAATAATAATAATAAAGCCTTTATTATATCACATGACTAAGAAAGGTTAGGAACACCTTTAACCTTTCCTAGCCATTTGATGGTGGATAACTGATCCTTTTGACAGGTAATCAATTTGAGATTTGCCCTTACATGGCAGCATTTAATTTTAATTTTATGGTTTCTCCTGCTCAAAGGCCCAGGGATTTATTTCTCCTTTGGGTGAGCAGTCCAATCAATCAATCAATCAATCAATCAATCAATCAATCAATCAATCAATCAATCAATCAATCAATCAATCAATCAAACCTTATTTATAAAGCACCTTTCATACAAAAAATGCAGCTCAAAGTGCTTTACAGATTAAAATGACCCCACATAACCCAGGTTCCCATCCCTTCCCCACAATTATAGAAACGAAAAGACAGTTATTCCCCCTTCCCAAACCCATTTCCCAGACATACACAGACACACACTGGCACACATCCACCCACAGACATCTTCCCAAAACGCGTAAGATCATTGGTAGACACTGGGCTGAGCTCAGATGAGTCCGGTACGTAAGGAAAACGCCATCAGAATAACCTTCTGCCCCGACAGCAGCAGGTCCACTGCAGCAGCCAGAGCACCGACACAGGGCGCCCAGAGAAGGGAGGGTAGAGACCCCCGCCTCCACCTGAGCACTACCTGGTGAGCACCCAGGCCACCGCAGCCGAACACCGCCCCCCAAGCAGAGGGCTCCCACAGAGGAAACACTGGAAGAAGTTGCATTGTGGGAGATGATGGGTGATGAAGGTGATGGAGATGTTCACTGTGCATCTCTGCTGCGTGCTGGTGGAGAGCACCCCAGGCTGTGTTTCAAGGTCAGGCCTTGTGCATTTTGTTATCAAATGCTTTGGAATGTCCATTGTTTTGTGGTTAAGATACAGTAGCAAAACATGTTGAAGGTCAGAAGTCTTAATCCAGCTTTGTTTAGATAATTTTAAGCCTTTTATTAGGCATACGAAGAATATCAATAGATCCTGTGTGAATAACAAGCTTTTCCAGTTTGGGATGTTGATTTATGATTGTCAGCAGAGGTGGTCTGGTATTGAAATTCAGCCCGGGAGCTCGGTTTGGTGAGGCCTTTTATCTGATTGCTCAAAGGATGGAAGGGAAAACATAATTTTAACAAAAATACTTTTATTGATAGTATAACAACATAATAAGGTTTTTATACTACCAATAATATCAATAACATGTTTAAGGTAATAATAGGCTAATAATATGTATTATGTTGTCACAACCAGAGGTGGGTATCTAGCTACGTTTACTTGAGTAGTTTTTTGGGGAAAAAAACCTTGTAGGAGTAGTTTTACTGCACCACACTTTTTACTTTTACTTGCGTAAAATTATTATTAAGTATTGCTACTATTTCTTGAGTACAATTTCTGGATCCTCTACCTACCCTAGTTCCCAAATTTAAAACCAACATGTTATAACCAAAAATGCACCACACAAGGACACAAACCTACAGTCTATGATAAAGTGAGATCTATTGTTTGTACACAAGCTTTGTTGTTCCGTTATTTTCTAGCTAATGAGCCATTTGGAGATCAATTAAATATATGGTAAACACTTTATATTGTCACTGGAACCCTGTTCTTACACAGATACATTACATATTGTATGTATTAATTTAATCAATTTTATGTTGAACATTTTGATTTGAAATGTGTTTATTCTGCTTTAAATTCATTTTGTAATTATATTTGTGTTTTAATTCTTTCTTTGTACTACTTAAAACACCAGAATTTGCACATAACTTAATTTCTTTGTCTGTCTGATGGCCACTGGCCCCAGAATAGACCGGCCGTTCAGGAAAACTCCTGAAATTCCATTTTGCCCTGCTTGCCAGTAATCAGAAACCCTGCTGGGGTTACCACAGATGTTACAGCACGAAAGCTACTCATCATGAATGGCGGATTCCACCCCAAATCCAGTATCCACAGACTATACACTGAGCACACACAAGGAGGCAGATGTCTAGTGAGAACCAAAGCTACTATTTAAGAAAAACATCCAAGCTCCAAGAATACATCAGGAAGATGGCCGTCATGGATGAAGTGCTCAGTGAATGTCTCAGGCAATGGAAACTGGACGAGAAGGAGCTACAGGAACCATCATGGGAGGAGATACCATTGCATGGGATGTACCGCCGACAGATAGCTGAAGTGGCTGATATGACTAAATCATAACGATGGCTAGAGAGGGCCGGGCTAAAAGACAGCACAGAAGCACTAATCATGGCTACACAGGAGCAGGCATTGAGCACCAGAGCAATAGAATACCAAATATTCACACCAGGCAAGATCCCAAGTGCAGGCTATGTAAAGAAGCCCCAGAAACAATCCAGCATTTCAAAGCAGGGTGTTAGAGATTCACAGGAAAGGAATACCTTGAACAGCATTACCAAGTATTTGGTATAGTGTACTGAAACATCTGTGGACAATACGGATTGGAAACCGCTAGGTCAAAATGGGAATCATCTCCCAAGGTGTTGGAGAATGACTGACCAAAGATTCTGTGGGACTTCCACATTTAAACAGACAAAATGGTAATGGCCAACCAATCAGACATTGTTATCATTGAAAAGCAGCAGAGGACAGCAGTTGTGACTGATATGGCCATCTAAAATGATGGAAACATCAGGAAAAGAGAACATGAGAAACTGGAGAAATACCAAGGGCTCAGAGAAAAGCTAGAAAGAATCTGACAGGTGAAGGCAACTGTAGTGCCTGTGGTCATCAGAGCATAGTGGAGAAGTTGCTCCAACAAATACCTGACATCTCATTCCACAAGGGTGCAGTGCTGGGAACTGCTAAGTTACTGAAGAGGACCCTCAAGCTCCAAACTTGAGAAGAAGAGCCACCCACCCCATCCAGGGCAATGAAGGGTGGGGGTGAGAGAATAGTAGTATGCACAATATGAACTCTGGACAAACTCAAATAAACCACTTTTATAGTGTTTGTTACGGCCACCTGTTTTTACTGGGGCCTTGTATTTTGGTAACCACATTTGTGTTTCCTCTGCATGTCAAGCCCCACCTGCTTCCCCTGCAGACACTGTTCCTTACTCCTCCTCCTGCAGGCAATAATGACCAGCTGCAGGTCATTAAGAAGTTGGGAGCTGCTGATTGGCTCCCTTGCCTTTAAAAGACATTCTGCCTCACCTGCAGTTGGGGAGCAGCTTGCTACTGTGCTGATTAGTAATGTTTTTGTTGGTCATTGCTGCAACTTTTGAGACACTGTTCTGTCAATTTTGTAGTAGTGTCACATGTGGCCAACATGAGCACAGAGTATTTAAAAAATAGTTTTAAAAATAAAAAAAAATCTGACAGCTTTGCTTATGTGGTAATTCATTATGTATGCAGCAGCGTTGACTGTATAGTAAGTTGAAGCTTGAAATATTTTCCTGTGGCAAAATTTCTTCCTATTCTATGAAAATGACCGGGTGAGATCATCCATGGAGGAGCTTTCCACAACCCATATCTAAGGAGATGGCTGGAGTGAAATATTGGAAGAAGAGGCGGAGAGGAACTCCATATAAGGCGTGCAACAGAGCAGAGTATCAACACCTTCTTTCTCTGCTCGGAGACTCGGCCCTTATTTCTCATTTTCTTTGTAATGCCTTTTCATATATTATTCATGCATATCTCATCATATAAAAGCGTAGAATACTGATGGTAGAGAAGCTGATTGACGGTTTTTGAAGGAAGGTTTTTCTGGAGGCCTTTTGGGGATTTTGGCGCTTTGGGGTCCATACCCCTCCTGGGGAGGTGGTCTTCTGTTTTTGGATGGTTAAAAGGTTTTTAAGAGTCAGAGATTAATCTTTGAAATAGTCTCTGCTTTCAAATTTCCTTAATTTTTCTTTTTATAAACACAAATCCTTGCATCTGGGAATTTCTGTTTGGTAAGTGTCATAAAATTTATAATACAAGTTTCTGCTTCCTAACTTGGCAATTATTAAATAACACATGCTGACATTATAAAGTGGTTCAGTTTAACTCCCTCCTGGAATCACTGTAGGTCCTCATTGGGATACAAAGGTGGACCGTTAATAAGGCTAATTATGAACAAAGGGGGATAGTCTGAGAAATCTGAGTTGTGCTGCCCTCTCGAGAATAGATATACATTAAAGCTGGTGTACGTAGTTTAAAAGTAACTTACAAAATGTTTAAATTTGACTATCTGACTCAGTTCTATGATATAAATCAGAATCAGAAAAGTTTTATTTCCATATGTGTGAACAGGTTCACAACATTAGGAAATTGCTGCGGTCCTTTTGTGCAAACATAAAATAAACACTTTTAAACATGCAATAAATAAAAATAAAAATGGGGTAAACAGATTAATATATACATGAGTGCAGGTTATGATAAGTGCAAAATCAGACAGGTGCAAAAACAAAACACAGGGTCATGTGACTGAAACAGAGCGGGTGGTAAGAACAGTGCTTCACTTCATTCAGGAAGTCAGTGGTCCACCTGCAGATGGGATAAGGCACGTTCATCTGGGAAAGCTTCCCTTGGAGGAGGTGTGGAAGGATGGTGTTGAAGGCAAAGTAGAAGTCCACAAACAGGATCCTGGTGTAGGTTTCCGGGGAGTCCAGATGCTGCAGGATGAAGTAAAGATCCATGTTAATGGCATTGTCGACAGACCTGTTGGCTCTGTAGGCAAACTGCAGTGGTCCAGGACGGGGCCGTGAGGGTCTTGAGGTACAAGAGAAACAGGCCACAGGTCTTTAGTCATTGAGTCCAGTGATCCTTGACTTCTTGGGTACAGGGACTGTGGTGGAGGTCTTGAAGCAGGCAGGCATGTGAGATGTCTCCGGTGAGGAGTTGAAAAGGCCGGAAAACACTTGGACCAGCTCATTTGCACAGTGTTTAAGAGTGGCAGGAGACACACCGTCTGGGCCGGGGGCTTCCAGGGCATTCAGGCACTTAAACTGCTTCCTCACATCTGCTTCATGAATATGAAAGGTTGAGGTGGAAGGTGATATTAGGTCCTCATATGTGTGGGGTGAGGAGGGGGGTGCTGAGGGTGAAGTCCTTGATGGTGGTGATGGCTCTGAGGTGGGGGGAGTTGGGGGTATGAGTGTCCATAGTGTCTGTATTGTTGAGACTGGTGGAGGTGTGAGGGCTGCTTGATGGCTCATCGAAACGACAGTAAAAGTCGTTTGGGATGTTGGCTAAGAACAAGTCATCAGTGGAGTGGGGTGTTTTAGGCTTGTAGTTAGTTAAGCCTCATTTCCACTGAGCGGAACAGTTCGGTCCGATCCGATCCGGTTCGCTATTGCGAAATTTTGATTTTCATGGGAGCGGTTCCACTGCCTACTGAACTGTCCTTGAGCAGACAGGGTTTACCCTGAATGCTTGTGTGGCGTCATACTTGAGGGACGAGGAAGTGGGTGACGCACAAAAAACACAGAAGAGGAGGAGGAAGAAACAACAACACTGGAGTCCATCCAGCAGCTCATGGTTGTCTTTCTTGCTTTTTGTTTTTTTCTTTACACTGTTGTGCCACAGATAGGTAGGTTTTGGCTATTAATAATTATGAATAATTGCTTAGGGCAATTATTAATCAGATTAATAATTTTATGTAAAAATTACCTCGTTTAGGGCACCACCTGGATTCCAGGAATATCAATAGCCAAATTGTTCAGTCTCAGTTTATGTTAATGATTACCTGCCTGATAAGGCTGAGATAATTAAACAATATATGAAGGAATAAGTCTTGGCGTACCTCAACAGCAAGTTACTACACATGTAGGTGAAATAACAACAACAGATTTCCAAAATACAAGAGTTTATTACAACAAGAATTCACTTTCAGTTAACATACTTTAATCAAAAATCTCACCAAACTAGTAAAACACAACTAAACTACTAAGAAAAGAATAACGATAATAAAACTCACACTCCGAAGTAAAACAGTAAAAGTGATAAAAATGCACAAAAATAGAAACAAACAATAAATTGATAATTATGTCACAGTTCAGAATGAATATGTTTGCTCAAAGACCAAGGCTTGTATTGAACAGTGTTGGGAATGAAGCTAAGTTAGTTTTAAACTAATTGTGATTAGTTCAAGACTAATCAGCACATTCTGGTTTGTTTTCAAACCACCAGTTCACAATGCAAAGCAGAAGTGAAGAAAAACATTGTTTGGAAGAAGCAATGTTTCATTAAACCATTTGCTGAATTAGAAATCAATAACCTTTAGATAATTGATTCTATTTAATGGATCGGTCACCGCAGTGATTGATCTAATTTAATATTTAGACTTTATGTTGACGTTAACGGTAGTACCAATTATGTCGATCTAATTTAGTATTTTGACTTACCAAGAAGGCGGTCTCAAAGATGACTTAAAAGATTAGTTTAGTGTTTAAACTATCCGTTTTAAAGTCGATCTCTATTTTGAATAGCATTAACGGCAGTCTTTATTGTTCATGAGTAAAATACCATCAATGGCGGGCCCACATGGTTCACTAGAGCATGTAGCTTACAGCTAACTCACGTGGCGCTGCTTAAAGTCGCTCTGGTTCATTTAACCTCAAACCTTAAACATCAAACCAAGAAAAACTGTCGAATTGAGTAACTCAGGTTGCAGGATAAAAAAAGATTTTCCATCGGAAACCTCGAGAATCACTGTTTAAACCTCCAGGCCGACCGGCCTGTTTGTACCCGAACAATAAATGAAATCTTACACAAAGTAACAAATCACAGTGAAAATAAACAACCCTTAATTCTTGTTTAAACTAACCTAATCTCGCCTCTGCCCAGACAGACCTTATTGAACGGTTAAAGTTCTCCAGGTTGCTCCGTGGATGATGGGCGAAGCCAAAACAACGTTAGCCCGCAGGCTAGCCACAGCTACGGTCCGTTAGCAGTGGGAGGAATATAGCTGTTTAATCGTGGGTAGCATTAGCTCGGAACATCGTGTCGTCCTCTTCGGCTTGCTAAACAGCGATCAGCTGCACCTCAGTTCACCGACACAGTACCTTCTCTGCAGGTTCAAGATAGCATTGTCCCAGGCTTTGTCGCGGTGGGGTAACGCTCCAGTCTCGACCCGGTTCTGTGACATTCAGTAGCTGTTAGCGGCTCGCTTCATACGGCAGCATCTGTTCAGAAAGCAGGGCTCAGGGCGGAACAGTGGGGTTTATCTCAAAACACTGGGTTTGATTCACCTGATTGATCAGCAGTATTGTCGTCGTTGGAGTGAGTTCCTCTCAGAACTCGCGTCTTTTCCCTCGCCAGCGAAGGAAGGATTGGATCCCTCCTGGCGCTGTTTGGCTGAAAGCCAGAACTGGAGAGAATGTGAAAATCTGTGGCGGTGCCTTATTTAACCTCTGGTCTTCTTCTCCTCCTGTCAGAGCTAGAATGTGGGTTAGCGCCACCCAATGGCTGTGTGTCCCCAACATTCCCCCTTTTTGGTCTGAAGAGTCCGGTGTGATCCACAGTCTTTCAGAGCAACAACTGGTCCATGCAGCCATGTCCTGAAATCAAAGTCACTGGATCCTGTGGGCAGGAGTAGAGTTCAAAGTTCAACTTCGTTCAAAGGTTCTGTCTGGACCGGCAAAACAGGTCTGGGCAGGGCAGTAAGCTAGCTAAAATAAATTTATTTACATTTAACCAAAATTCTTAACACCATCATAATGCTGCTTTAAACTTTTATAATCTTAAGTATTAAACTGTGAGAAATAAAAGGATAAACAGAATAGAGGCATTAAAAATTAGTTACCGTCTCTTTGGTTGTGGGTTGACACATTTTGCATGTCAGTCTGGAACAGCTCACTGTTCCTGTTAGTCAAAAACTCCATTAAAGTAGTAACAAAACACCTGCAGATCATGTCCAAGTCCTGCATAGTTAACACTCCTTTGGAGGGATCAAAACCTTTATCAATGTTACCTCTTTGTTTTGCATTGTGGAAAGGTTCCTGTCTCTTATCTGGTGGCTTGCATTTTGGTTGCCACTGGTTACCACCTCCCTGGTTCTGTTGTAGAACTGGAGGGCGTGGTTTACACTTTTGTTTACGTTTGTTTCCTGTCTGTACGTTTAACACTCTGGCTTTGGCTCCTCCCCCTTCCATGTCTGGACGGGCACGCGTTTCCCATACAAGCTGGGCATATCTACGAACCTCTGTAATGCTGAAGTTCCTTGTCCTGCAATGCATAGTTACATCATACCATATAGTTTCATGGAGGTTATGAAGGAACAAAGATTTAAAAGTGTGGTCGTCTTCAAAACCTGGGACATGATGTCGCTGAAAATAAACTTTCCTCAATCTGAAATAGAAATCTCTGGGTGGTTCGTGCACATCTTGCTGAACCTGAAAAGCATTAAAGAAAGCAACAGCCGGATCTCTGTGCACAGAATATTCTTCTCTTAAAGCCTGACAAAGAGCTGAATAACTGTCACGTATCTGTGTTGGAAGAGTGCGCATGAAAGCATGAACGCTGCTACTGGTGGATTTCCAGATGAGCTTCAGTTTCTCACGACAAGAAGGAAAAGGCAGATCAAAAAGACAGCGTTCGACCTGGTGCAGATAATCATGAATGTTTAAGTTAGGATTATCTGGGTCAAAAAGCTGTATGTCCCTAGCTAAGGCTTCCAGTTGGCTGGTGCGCAAATGCAAAGGTGGGCCTGGCCCATGTGGAAGGTTCCTCTGGTTATGTTCAATGAATGGTGGAGACATTTGAACTAACTTTGTAGGAGGAAAAGACCGCTCGTGGTGTGATCCAGAGCCTTCCAATGTGTGAAACTTTACATATGGTGGTAATGGGTCAAATGGGTGACTCTCTGTGTCGCCCCCTGGGGGCCAAGAGTCGGAAAGGAGGGTGCATTTTGGCCCAATAGAATTTACCAAGTCCAGGGACTGGTCCTCTTTGAGAGGCAAAGCAGCCCTGAGACGGCTCCCAACTTCAAATCCTTCCCTGGTCTCTGTGGAAGTAACCTGGGAAGATTCAATGGTTGGAGTTTGTCCATCCATTTTGGGACAAACAGATTCTGCTCTAGGTTCTGCACCGGAAGTTACAGGTCTGTCTCATCTTGTAAGTGAGGCTGCTGCTGGAGGTAATTTGAGAATGTTACCTTCTGGACTGCAGACTTATTGACCTCACGTGCCTTCAGATTTTCAATCTCGGCTTCAGCTTTCTCCATCCTCAACTCAGCTTTTGAGAGCTCAATCTTTGCAGCATGCTCTCTTTGCAGTGCCATCTGGTGGTCAACCTGTAACTGGAGATATCTTTTAGTCTCTCGTTGTGATTTCGTCTGATACAAAAGTGTGAGTTGACAAACAACGTCTGAAATCCGGGCATTTCTGGTAGGATTCTCAATACAGTTAACCAACTTTTGGATCTGATCATTGCATTCAGCGAGAGAGATATTATTCAAATCATTCCACTCATCTGGAGACAACCCAACTAGACCAGCAACAACCTTCTGCCTCTCCATTTCTGCTGGATCTGCAAGGCTCACGGCTTCAGTCATCCGGGATTCTAACTCCATCTTTGCTGAACTACAAAACAACAAAAGTTGTTAAATTGCTGAAAGCAAAACAAAAACACACAATCCTAACAAATGTCCAGCCAACTAGCCATGTTTAGCTGTGCATATGTCACCATGTTTATATATGCGTGCTCAGAACAGGTGCGCAGGTTGACAGCTCAACCTGCGTCTTATGAGTTACTTCAAGTTTTAAAATGCTACTCTTATTTCCCAACAAATATTAGCGAGTTAGCAAATGTTCACCCCCTTTCCTTTTGGCGGGTGATGTAAAAACATGAGATTAACCTTCAAAGTTAACTCTGATCGCAAGCAGTGGTTTCTCAAAACACACTGGGTTAGCTCAGCATCTGGATACCAGATGTGCAGCAAATTTTGATTTACAGTGTTATTAACTCTTAAGTTAATTTAACAAGGCCAAGTTTAAGCAAACCAGGATAACTCATCTGACTATAAATGTGCAGCAAATTTTGGGCCAGACATTTGGGTTAACTTAAGTTATACAAAGTCTTAACCTGTTGCTTACACAAATCAGGGTGAGTGAGTTAAATCGTCTGAATCTATGCTAACGTAGTAGAGTTGATCATTACTAGCAAAGGAGATTTTTTTTGGAATTAATAATTTTGGCTAAAGTCAGAGACCATGAAATTCAGGAATGTCATAGGCCATACACTTTTCATATATGAGCAGTGACATCCAATTTCAGAGCAATCACACGATGTGCCAAAACTATTACTAATTTGATTAAATTAACTCTTGTATTTGGGCAAGTTATTCCTTTACACCATTTTGTTGTAAATTATTCCCATACATGTGCAGGAAAAGCTGTTCATGTTTACGCCTTACACGGGGGCACCAATTATGTTGTGCCACAGATAGGTAGGTTTTGGCTATGAATAATTATGAATAATTGCTTAGGGCAATTATTAATCAGATTAATAATTTTATCTAAAAATTACCTCGTTTAGGGCACCACCTGGATTCCAGGAATATCAATAGCCAAATTGTTCAGTCTCAGTTTATGTTTATGATTACGTACCTGAACAGCAAGTTACTACACATGTAGGTGAAATAACCACAACAGTTTTCCAAAATACAAGAGTTTACTATTACAAGAATTCACTTTCAATTAACATACTTTAATCAAAAACCTCACCAAACTAGTAAAACACAACTAAACTACTAAGAAAAGAATAACGATAATAAAACTCACACTCCGAAGTAAAACAGTAAAAGTGATAAAAATGCACAAAAATGCACAAAAATAGAAACAAACCATAAATTGATAATGATGTCACAGTTCAGAATGAATATGTTTGCTCAAAGACCAAAGCTTGTATTGAACAGTGTTGGGAATGAAGCTAAGTTAGTTTTAAACTAATTGTGATTAGTTCAAGACTAATCAGCACATTCTGGTTTGTTTTCAAACAACCAGTTCACAATGCAAAGCAGAAGTGAAGAAAAACATTGTTTGGAAGAAGCAATGTTTCATTAAACCATTTGCTGAATTAGAAATCAACAACCTTTAGATAATTGATTCTATTTAATGGATGGGTCACTGCAGTGATTGATCTAATTTAATATTTAGACTTTATGTTGACGTTAACGGCCATACCAATTATGTCGATCTAATTTAGTATTTTGACTTACCAAGAAGGCGGTCTCAAAAATGACTCAAAAGATTAGTTTAGTGTTTAAACTATCTGTATTAAAGTCGATCTCTATTTTGAATAGCATTAATGGCAGTCTATTGTTCATGAATAAAATGCCGTCAATGGCGGGCCCACGTGGTTCCCTAGAGCATGTAGCTTACAGCTAACTCACGTGGCGCTGCCTAAGGTCGCTCTGGATCATTTATTAAACATCAAACAAAGAAAAACTGTTGGATTGAGTAACTCAGGTTGCAGCATATAAAACGACTTTCCATCGGAAACGTCAAAAATCCCAGTTTAAACCTCCAGGCCGACCGGCCTGTTTGTACCCAAACAATAAATGAAATCTTACACAAAGTAACAAATCAGAGTGAAACAAACAACCCTTAATTCTTGTTTAAACTAAACTAATCTCGCCTCTCCCCAGACAAACCTTATTGAACGGTTAAAGTTCTCCAGGTTTCTCCGTGGATGATGGGCGAAGCTAACACAATGTTAACCGGCAGGCTAACAATAGCTGCAGTCGGTTAGCAGCAGTAGGCCGTATGGCTATTGTAGTGTAGCAGCCATGAGCTGGAACGTTGTTGTCCTCTCCGGCTTGCCTAAACAGCGATCAGCTCTACCCTCTTTCACTGACAGCTTTCAGCACAGCATTCATCACACATAAGCTCCGTTGGCGGTGGATGGAACGGCTGTAGTTTGGACGCAGCTCTGCGGCAACAGTAGCTTGTTAGCAGCTCGCTTCCTCACGGTAGCATCTGAAATTAAGAGAGTTTCTGTAGGGCTCAGGGCAGAACAGTGGGGTTTGTCTCAACACAAGCTGGGTTTGCAATTGACCTGATCAATCACAGTCTTTGTCGTCATTGAAGTGAGTTTCTCCCAGAAGCTCGCGTCTTTTCCCTCGCCAGCGAAGGAAACATGGGGTCCCTCCTAGCACTGTCTGGCTGCAAGAGCCCAACTGAAGAGAGTGAGCGCCAATGACTCAAGCCCTTATATAACCTCTGGTCCTCTTCTTCTCCTGTCGGAGCTAGAATGTGGGTTAGCACCACCCAATGGCTGTGTGTCCCCCAATAAGTGCTTTTAAGCGCGGAACCTGTTGGCTCTTTTAGTGTCGCCGCACGCATAAGTTTGTGAGGTGTTTTAGTTGCTGTGGGTTTAAAACTGTTTTTTATCATGAGTGGATCCCACCTTCTCTCTCTCTTCCTTGTTCTACTCTCTCTCTTGCTGTCTGATCACCGGCTCTGCAGAGCCTGTCTCGGTCCGACCGCCGTTAGCTAGTCTGTTAGCTGAAAGGTTAACTCCATTGTTCTTTGTCTGTTAGTTAAAGCTGTGGCCTTCCACGTGGATAGTCAATAGTCCTCGTCAATCTTCCCGGTCTGTTTTCTGCGTCTCGTTGTTCCCCTGGTTCCCCTGAGGTTTTGTAAGTGTTTTAGTTACTTGTTTAATTAAAAATTAAGTTCTTAATTTCTCTGAATTTGGGTCCTCTTTCACATCTAAACATGACAGAAGCTTATTATTGTTAGTTCCATTCCCATATTATCCATCCATTATACCCGTCCATCCGATGCAGGGTTGCAGGGGGGCTGGTGTCTATCTCCAACAGACACAGGCGAGAGGCAGGGCACACCCTGGACAGCTTTAAGGGTCCCCTTGCTAGAACTGAAAAAATGTGTGGTTCAAATCACACCTGGTTTTCTCTCACATCTCATATCTTTGTACATTAAAGGATTTAGGCCTTAGAGTAGCCTGGTTTTATAAATGGTGTGTAATAAAGAATCCCCACTCACTTCAGTAAGCTTGTTTAGGTTAATTCCTTGCGTATGTCGAATATCTGAGGTGAGATAAGTGGGGATCAACTGTGAGGTCCTTCAGCATAAGCTGAGTAACAATAACTGCACAGGTTTATATTTTGCTGTAAGGTACAATTTTGGGTCAAATAGGGCTGACCTGGTTAGTGGTTTGACTTTTCAGGTTTGTCATATTTGTTTTTGGGCTGTACTTGTGTACTATGCCACCATAATACCTTAAGTATTATGGTGTTCTCCCTGTTGTTTGTTTACATCGTACTGAAGATATCAGGAACAGCCTCACCACCTGGTAAGGTTTAATTTTTCTTGTTGAACACTAAAGCTTTGCTGTTGTCTTATTAGCATTAGGAAGGACGTGTTATATTCCTGTCATGCAACTACTAAGCAAACGACAGTTCCACCACAAACTGGGATTTTTTAAAATCATCTTTCCTTAGCTTCCTGCCACCCAGTTTCCAATTTCATCATTTAAAAACTTTTTGCGGCTGATTGTGGAATGTGCTGCTGCTTGGCAGCTGGCCCAGCTAAGAGGCTTAGCATTTCAGCAGGTTTTAGAGGAAATCTGGCATGGTGTCTTTGCAGGGAAGCTTTCAACAGCAGAGAGAAATATGATTAAGAGAAGAAAATGTTATTTTGTCCAAAACACTCACTAAACTTTATCATGTCATGCAGAAAACTTGATTAAATATTGTCGGTTGCAGTCAGTGCTCCCTGAGTAAACTATATTTACCATAAAATATATATCACAACTTTTATCATAATAACAGAGCGTTGTAATATGGTAAATGGTAAATTGCCTGCATTTGTATAGCTTTACACTACATTTAGTCATTCACTCAATTCACACATTCACTCGCTGATGGTAGTGAGCTACATTGCAGTCACAGTTGTAGATAGTTTTTACTGATACTGCAGGTTTTCTGAAATGGAGTCCTTTGAAGAAGGTCAAATACACTACTCACAATAAGTTAGGGATATCGTGAGAGACTTAGTGGATGTCATACATATGGTGTTTGTTTCAATTCAGAGATTTTTGGGATAGGGAGGCAATTGTATTGGCTCGATAGACACACCTCCTTTTGTGTTTTCCACGTAATCGTCTCATTGTGTACAGTGTGCCTTACATATTGGGGCCAACACCAAAAAATATTAAAGACAACCCTTTTCAATGTGTCATCAATTTCAACATTCTGTGGGTTTAAAAAGCTGGTATTGTCAGTAAGTCATTCCAACGTGATCCTTCAAACAGCCATTAACACACGACATCACTTAACGGACAAGCAGCACCACCTGGCCATAGCGCCCCTTTGGGTTGGTAGGAGGAACTCAGATGTTGTACATGAACTTGGTGTGTCTCAAAGTTTGATCAGCAGACTTGCATCTAGACACAGAACTACTGGCAGAGTTTGTGACAGACCCAGGAGTGGAGCCCCACGAGTGACAGACCGCAACAATGACCTAAGGACCTATGCACTCAGACATTGTCATGCAACTGCCACACAGCTGCAGGCCCGTTTACAAGATTCTGAGGGGTATTAGAGTTTTCAGACAAACCATTTGCAACCAACTCCTCCACTTTGGCCTGAATGCCAGACGACAGTTGCAGGTGACTCCACTGACACCAAGACACCACCGTGAACGTTTGCAGTGGGCACAAGACCATGTGACCTGGACAATGCAGCAGTAGTCTACCATCCTGTTCACTGACGAGTGTCGGGTCACCTTGCACAGAAATGATGGTCGTCAGCATTGCTGGAGAAGGCGAGGTGAACGATACGCCGAGGTCAACATGGTCCCCAGGGTTAGCTTTGGTGGAGGAGGTGTAATAGTCTGAGCAGACATCACCAGTCAGCGCAAAACGGATTTGGTTATTGTAGATGGCTCAGTTACTGCACGTTCTTGCCTCAGATACATCATGGAACCCATCATCATCATCCCCCAATTCCATCAGCACACCCCCAACTTTCTGTTCATAGATGATAATGCTCCACCACATCATGCCAGAATTGTCACAGCTTAACTTCACAAAGTCGGAGTGCCTCATATGGTATGGCCAGCAATGTCCCCTGACATGAACCTCATATAGCAAGTTTGGGACCAGCTGAAGCAGAGACTGGATGATCATACCCCACCCCCACGTATCCTGGCAGAACTGCGTGTAGCACTTGTGGAAAATGGAACGCAATGCCTCAGGACAACATCATGATGCTAGTGAGGAGCATGAGACATAGCTGTCAAGCTGTCATTGCGTCCAATGGTGGAAACACCCGCTACTGACATTGTCAATTTGTGTTATTTGGGGCTACCCTTGTTATTGTCTACATTTTTGGGATAATAAATATCACACTAACGAAAATGGTGTTTCTTCTCATTCATTATTAGTAATATCAAAGGATACTTTTACTTATTTCATTAAATTTCAGACCAGATAGGAATAGCACTCATGTAAATAACAATATCCCTAACTTTTTGTGAGTAGTGTATGTGGGAGTATTGCTTTAAAAAGAAAAAAAACAACTTTTATCAACTTTCTTTAACATAGAAAGTACTACTAGATCAGTTCTTCTGTTCTTTCAGTGTCTCTGCTCTGTCTTCTCAAACCCCCAGTCGATCATGGGAGATGGCCACTCGTACTGAGCCAGGTTCTGGTTATAGTTCTGGTGTAGGTTTCTTCCTGTTAGAGGGGAGTTTTTCCTCTCCACTGTCGATACATGCTTGCTCAGTTTGAAGGACTGCTGTGAAGTCAACTACACAACGCAGGCAACCATCTACTTTTGTTACATGTTGGTCCAGGAGGAGTAAATGTTGCAAGTCAATGACTCAATACAATCTTCTAGGTCTCGTTACATAGAAAACTTTTGAACTTATTGGAATAATGAAGTGAAGGATTCATTATAATGTATGGATGATTAAATTGAAATGACTTATCTTGTAAAGTGCCTTGAGATGACGTGTTGTGAACTGGTGCAATATAAATAAACTGAATTGAATGTGTTCATTATTGGTTCTGTTGGCTAAGACTTTCATCTATCCAGACCTTCCTGTGCTAAAAGCCTGTGATCTCTGATATTGTTTCTTTTTGGCTTGTTCCCCAGTTTATTCCTGAATGCCTCCTTGCTGTCTCTAGTTTTGACTTTGAACTGCTTCTGTATGTTCCTATAATAATTCCCTGTCTCCCTCCCTGAAGGCTCTTTTTTTATCTTGTTTAACAGTTCCTTCAGGTCACTGGTAATACAGGGTCTATTATTAGATCTCACTGAAGCATCTCACTGTTGTGGTGGGGATGGGGTTGTCCACAAGGAAGTTTATATAGTCGGTCACACACTCAGTCAGGGTATTGATATCCTCTCAATGTGGCTGGCACACAGCATTCCATTTTGTAGCCTGTAGTGTAAGAATTAGTCTGAGACTTGCTTCGGTGTGGACTTGCTGAATGTGCCCGAACAATATTGTACAAAGTTATGGTGCATAGCAGCTTAGGCATTGTTGAATGATGCCGTGAAACAGATTTCTTTTTTCCCAGACATTTGGCAAATGACGGGGGGTGCATTTCCTTTGTAATATATATATATATATCCATCCATTATCTATACCCTTCTATCCTCTGCAGAGTTGCGTGGGGGCTGGTGCCTATCTCCAGCATTCATCAGGCGAGAGGCTGGGTACACGCTGGACAGGTTCCCAGTCCATTGCAGGACAACACAGAGACACACAAGACAAAAAACCATGCACGCACACACTCATACCTACAGGCAATTTAAAAACACCAATTAACTAATTAATTAATTAATGACTGATTTCAATCTGCTTGAATAGATTGTGCATTGTACCTGCCTGCTCACCCCTAGCGCTAGCATCTCAAGTGTTGTTAGGAGAGGTGTAGGCTGGGTTATTACTGGGAGGAGTAATAAAAGGGTGGAAATGATATTACATTAATCAAGGTTAGTCTCTTTAACTGGGAGATGTGTTGTTATGCTTAACCAACATGTGAGTGCTCAGGGAAACTTGTCTGTATCTTGGGTCACCGACATGTGAGATGTGTTTGCATGTGGACTGAAGGATGTCAGAACCACTCCATATCTGCACTCTGACCAAGGGAGACTGAGCTGTGTCCTACTATCAAGGTTATAGTTATTCTATCTTACTGAAGTCAGACACCTAGTCTAAGGAGGAGGAGCTGTAGATTATTCAATTCTATATAGTAAAATGTTAGGGTGTGGGGAGCAGGTCAGTATCTGCCATGCTTGTATGTGCTGAACTCCTTGTTGATCAACAAGCCGAATTAAAGCTCTTGAACTAAGAAGGAATTCTTTCTCATCCTTGTTAAATAATATTTCCATTATAGTCTATATGATGTACACAACCACAATACAAATGAAAAACATGTAAGACTGAAGGTACGCATTTGTGTTATGATTATGCAGCACTTAATTTACTCATCAATGCCTGTCATGATGCATGAACAATGGTCACAGCCTACAATGCAGTTCTGCAAGCAAAGCACATAAGTATTTTATGATTTTTAAATTGTTCGCACCTTGGAAAAACCTTTAGGACTTTAGAACAGTTCTTGATTTGTAATTGATAAGCTATTTAATTGTATTCATGTATGAAAACTCTACAAGTCACATTAATTAGACTTTCAGTCACAATATTGACACTGAAATATCGAGCTAAATTGTAATGATTACACTAGATCTAATCACTCAGAGAGCCAATAGGTAACAAAGAATGGTGGTGTTGGGAGCACAGCAATGATTACTGGACCAAAACACAGACTTGTTAGCTAAGTATATATATATATATATATATATATATATATATATATATATATATATATATATATATATATATATACACACACACACACACACGCTGGACAGGTTCCCAGTCCATTGCAGGACAACACAGAGACACACAAGACAAATAACCATGCATGCACACACTCATACCTAAGGGCAATTTAGAAGGACCAATTAACCTAACAGTCATGTTTTTGGACTGTGGGAGGAAGCCGGAGTACCCGGAGGGAACCCACGCATGCACAGTGAGAACATGCATCCTCCATGCAGAAACACCCCAGGCTGGATTTGAGATCTACCTAACCTATCTACCAACCTAAAATGTATTCAGAACCAAATAATGACCAATTGAAAAAAAAATCTTCTAAATAAACTTGATGCTGGTCTTTAACCCAGGTGCATGAAAGACAAACAAACAAAACTGTCTGACAAGTAGATATTAAACTGTGAGAAAAAAAATTAGCTGGCTTGTAATCAGAGGGTTGTACGTTTGATTCCAGCTTCCTGCTGTCACATGTCAATGTGCCCCTGGGCAAGGCATTTAACCCCAGGTTGCCTACTGTACTCTGTATTGGTGTATGAATGTGTGCGAATGGGTGAATGTGTCTCCAGTGTAGAACGCATTGAATGGTCAGCATGACTAGAAAAGTGCTATAAATGTCCAGGGGTCTCAGTTGTAAAGCTTGTTTACGCACAAAACGGGGTGTGAAAACTATGTAAGCAACTTTCTACGCCAAGTTTAGGATTTATTGAAAAAACGTGGAGGAAAAATGTGCGCAACTTTAAGCACACTAAGGATCTTGCTTACGCACTTATTTGGACATAGAGGACACTGAGAGCGAAGCAGGAGAGATGGCTAAAATGTGAATTTAAGCCACAATTTACACCTTGTAGAGCTCTGCGCACACAGACACACAACGCTGGCGCTCATTGAAGATCACGCCACTGGAAGCATCTGGATGGGGGACCCGATGTAGATTTCTTAAAGCAGTCCTATTAGATCTATGTGCTGAACTGGACCCGGTGTTACATCTACCGACCCGCTGGAACTGTGCGCCCTTCCCCCATTCTTCTTTTTATGTCAAGAACGCTGCTGCATCAATGCTGCGTCACTTGCAGCTCTTCCATTTGTTTGTGACCCCAAATCAATATTTTGCAAGGATGATACTTTTTAAAAGTAGACTTAAAATGCACCTTTTCTGTCAGGCTTTAAATATATAGTTTTATTTGTTTTAATAATTTGCTTCTTTTAATAATTTTGTTTTAATAAATTCCAGTCTTATTGTTGCTACAAAAAGTAATCATATAGGCCTAATTGAAACTTTATTGTTCTTATCTTTTTCATAACTTGTGCTGCTTTTATTATGACATTTTTTAAATCTTTTTAATCTCTTCTGGTTACACATTTGCTTTTTGCAACTGTATTTTAGTCTTTTAATGTGAAGCACATTGGCTGCCTTTGGCTGAGTAAAGTGCTGATTGAGTGATTGATTGAAATAAATCGGTTTTCTGTGCCTCTACGACCCTGCAGCTGTCTCTGTGGAATTACTTTCGCGGCCTCTTGGTTTCCATGGTTACCCGTTAAACGCCCTGTATTAGCTGGCTTAAGTGGATGCAGAATATTCACTAGACACTTTGCATGGACCGTTTATGGGAGAAAGTGGGTGTGTAGGAGGCAGGATATGATCCAAAATCACCTGCACACATTTCTAGGGAGAGCGGGATTTATAAAGCGGAAAGTGCGTGCAGCTGTGCGTACTCCAAGTTTGATAGATCGGAAACTTACTAGGTGTAAGTAAAGAAAAGCTGCTGAGCTTAAGTACGGTTTTAGTAATGATTCTACGCAAACTTTTATAAATGAGACCCCTGTTCGTTTACCATTTGCCTAATCAGTCAAAAGAAATTCTGACTTCATCATGACTCAGGACTAACTAGTACACAGAACTCATGTCATCATACCAAGCTCAAACAACAATCACATATTTGATGTATTGACACGCATCTAAATAAACAATTTATTATAGCATCTTCATCGTCATAAATATTACATTTGTACATTGTTTATATTTTGCAGGGTTATCCCCCGTAGGATATAGGATTATTTCTGCTCAATGTAATGTCATGAAAGAGGTCTTTTTAACAGTTATGCTCAAAGTGTGATTTATCAGCAACAAGGTCAGATAACTGAGTGTTACACAGGTTTTGACAGGTGATATTTTTCAGAAAGACACACTAAGAAGATACCTAATAGAATGGTGGTGTTGGGAGCACAACCATGATTACTGGACCAAAACATAGATCTCCCTGCTGGTAGGAGTGCTGATCACACAACACTCTTAGTTTCAACAGGAAGAGGGGGAGTTGTGAAAGGCCAAACTCAAAAAAACCAGCTGCTGCTCTGAACATTAGCCACTTTTGCACGTGAGCCAGGATCAGTAGTCTTCTACGAGGGAAGGGAGAAGGTTAGGGGCCGGGCAGGAATCGGCGGAGTAATGATGTTAGATCAGCAAGCTACTTATCTCTCAAGAGAAAGGGGATCCAAGCTTTTCTTGAATCAGTTATCGGAAGTTAGAGCACAGGGTGACCCTCAGTCTGTAGGAATCCAACTGCACAGTGTCCAGTTAGGTCCAGGTCAGCAGAATCAGAGTCAAGGGATGGCAGAGGTATCCAATCCGTTGTTCTGTATCAAGGTCAAGGAGAAGGCCAGGGTCATAAACAAGAGTTCTAGGCAAGGTGAGGTGCGGTTTGGCAGGAACAAATGCTAGACATCCACTGGCTCAAAGCTCAAGATAATCTGGCAGGGTGCTTCTGGCTGGAAGGAGCTTGTATTGGTGGAGACAGGAGTGAGAAGCAGCAGGTAATAATTAGACATAGGTGAACAAGTATTCGGAGTGACTGTGGCTCAGTAGTTAGGAGTTCGTCTTCCAACCGGAGGGTTGCAGGTGTGAGACCCCGCTCCATTATTCTCAGTCGTTGTGTCTTTGGGCAAGACAAATTAACCTCCTTGCCTCCTGGTGGGGGTCAGAGGGCCCGGTGGTGCCCCTGTTCGGCAACCTTGCTTCTGTCAGTGTGCCCCAGGGTCGGTGTGGCTACAATGTAGCAAGCCATCACCAGTGTTTGAATAGGTGAACGACTGAATGTAGTGTGAAGCGCTTTGGGGGGTAAACAAGTACAGGCCATGTACCATTTTTTGAAATAAACTCTTGTATGTGGAATAATAACAAACAACTTTTCAAAATACATGTGCAGTAACTTGCTGTTCAAAGTATGCCAATAACTTATTACATTATCTATTGTTTAATTAGCTTAGCCTCATCAGGCAAGTAATCATAAACATTAATTGAGACTGAACTATTTGGCAAGTATTTTTCCTGGGTCCCAGGATGCTGACCCAAACTTGAACGTTTTGACATCAAATTATTAATCTTATTAATAATTGCCCTAAGCAATTATTCATAAACATTCATAGCCAAAACTTACCTATCTGTGTCACAACAGTGGTGAAGTTACAGTTTAACTCATATTTAACTATCAAGGCATATTAATCTTTCTATTTTCATAGCTTTCTATTTACTGTGGCAAATGAATAAGTGAGTTCATGTCCTCTGCAGTACGGTTGTAGTACTTCTCCTGCCTCAGTCTGTTATGTGTCAGTCCGTGATCGTTGTTCGTAATCTCCGTTGCCAGAAGTTTTTCTGTGATTGGAAGCAGGGTCTTTGTCCTCCTATTCAGAAGTTTCTGTGCTGGGCTTGTGTTTACCCCTTGGCTTGGCATGTTACGATGGTCCAGCATAGCTAAGTATGGATCCTGTCCAGCAGCCCTGGCTTTCAGCATGAGACTTCAGCTTTTCCATTGCTTTGTGGGTACACACATTCCCTCGCCCGTCTGAGACATCCCTCTATGCCGAGGTGAGAAGAATGAATGCGACGAGTGATGTCTGCTCGGAGTGCATCTGGTATTACTGCTCTCTCTCTTCTGTACACCACACCATCCTGATAACTCAGTTCATCCAGGAATGTGTGGTAGTGCCTGATGTCCTCTGGTACGTATCTTTTATTTGGTGGCCATCCAGTCAAAATCATCTCTGCGACCCTCTGTAACCTTGCATCGGCTTTTGTAACACCCCGAATGGAGCTGAGCCTCTCAGCTGAGATGGGTAAGTAGTCAACCATATTAACAGTCTCTATTTCTGTCTCAGTGTTTCACTTTGTGCTGTCCTGTATGTATGCTCTACTCAGTGTATCTGCTAGGAGCATCTCTCGGCCTGGTACATAGGTGACACTGATATGGTACTTATGCAGCCTCAGAAGCATTCTCTTTGGGGCACTAAGCAGTGGTTTCCAGTGAATGTTCTCTAGTGGCTTGTGGTCACTCTGCACAGTCACATTTCTCCCATATGTGTACTGATGGAATTTCTCTATTCCAACGACTATGGCCAGACACTCTTTTTCTATCTGGGCGTATCCTCTCTCTGTTGGTGTGAGTGCCCTACTCCCGGATGCCACTGGTTTACCTCCCTGGGTCAGTGCTGCCCCCAGCCCTGTTTCAGATGCGTCACATTGCAGTGTCAGCTCTTCCTCTTGGTTATAGTACTTCAGAAGTGGAGCATTAGTTATTTTGTGTTTCAGTCTTTCAAATGCAAGGTCATGTATTTTACTCCACTCCCACGTGTTCTCTTTATGTGTGAGCTGTCTTAAGATCTCACAGTCATCCGACAGGTGATCGTAGAATTTCGACAGACAGTTAACCATGCCAACCAGTCTCTGTACTCCTTTGACATCTGTTGCCCTAGGCATTTCTCTGACTGCTTGTACTTTTTCTGGATCTACACGCAGTCCCTCTGACGTCAGCAGATGACCAATGTAGGGAACCTCCTTTCTGCATAACTTGAGTTTTTCAAAGTTCAGCTTGATGTACCTGTCTCTGCACTGAGAGAAGAATCGTCTCAGCTTCTCATCATGGTCTTGGCCTGCTTCCTCTTGTGTGTTCCCTTCACCTGTGATCAACACGTCATCAGCTATGACGTACACTCCAGGTAAGCCCTCGAGTGCTTGCATGAGCATCCTCTGGAAGACTTCCGGTGCTGGGCTTATGCCCATTGGCATTGTTAGCCAACGGTAACGACCAACCGGGGTGGCAAAAGTGGTGAGGTAGCTTGACTCTTCAACCAATTTGATGTGCCTAAACCCGTGCTTTACATCACAGACTGAAAATACTTTAGCCTTTGACAGCTTAGGGAGTACGTCATCTATTGTGGGAAGAGGAAAGTGGCTCCTTTTGAGTGCCCTATTCAGTGGTTTTGGATCTATGCAGATCCTAGTCTTCACATCTGGTTTTGACACTGAAACCATACTGCTTATCCAGTCTGTGCTTCTCTCTACAGGTGCAATGATCTTTCTCCTCTCCAGGTCCTTCAGCTCCTCTTTGAGCGGTGCCATCATGGCAACTGGCACTCTCCTTTTTGGCAGTTTCACTGGAGGCACATTATTGTCTATTTCAATATTGTATTCCCCATCTAAACATCCATCTCCAGTGAATACGTCCTAAAACTCTGTTTTGATGTTCTCTATTGTCATTTTCTTGTGGTTGTCGCTGGATTCATTTGTCCTTGTGCAGCATTCTTTTTTCACTATGCTGTCAAGCGCCAGGATGTTCTCACACTGTACTTTAATTAGGTGCATGGCTTTACTGGCCTTCCTGCCCCGTAGGGGGATCCCATCCTGCTGGTCTATTTCCTGAAACTCGAGCCTCGAGTTTGAGTTTCTTGGATTTCTGACCTTGACTTTGCATTTCCCCAGTGGACGTAGTTTGGTCTTGTTGTACATCACAAGCACCTTCTCAGTGTTTTCCAGCTGTCCATCAGTGTTCAGTAGATGTAGGGGAATAATTTTACATGTGGCTCCACAGTCTATCTGAAAATCAATTAGACTCTTGTCTACTGTCATTCTTGCAAAGAGTTGTCGGTTTTGACTGTGGTTCTCTTTTACTTGGTTTACTGTCTCTCTGTCCCCCTCCTGTACAGTTATTGTCATGATGTCCTCATATGTGTCACTGTCATGCCCTGATAATACATGTACAGGTTTCCATTTCTGTTCTCTCCTTTTGATTTGCATTTTACAGCAAAATGATTTTCTTTCCCACACTTTTTGCACTTTTTACCATAGGCTGGAGATTTGCTCTTATGTTTCTCATGTCTTTTCCCACAAAACTTACAGTTGATCTCACCCTCTCTGCTCTGTCTCTTTTCAGTGCATAAACCTCCTCCACATTTTGCCCCTGTAGTGCTTTGCTGTTCTCCTTCGACAGCTCTGCTGCTCTGCATATCTGCATGGATTTGTCCAGTGTTAAATTGTCCTCTCTCAGCAGTCTCTCTCTCATGGCAAAACTGTGTGTGCCACACACAATTCGATCTCTTATGAGTGAGTCTCTAATATCCCCAAAATTACATGTACTGGCTAACATTTTCAAATCTGTGCAATATTTGTCAATGTTTTCATCCAGTCCTTGGTTGCATGAAAAATCTGTATCTCTCTACAGTTTCATTCACTTTTGGGGTCCAGTGGTCATCAAACACTGTCATCATTGTTCCCACAGTTCTCCTTGCCGTCCCTCTGTTACTGTCCGCAAGTGTCTCTAACAGTTCTCTCCCACTTTCCCCGATGAGTAGAACAGTAGTAGAACAGTTGAACTTTTACTGTCTCTTCCGCTTCAGGCATGGTGAGGTCCATGTACAGTGTAAACTCTTCTTTCCAGCTTTTCCAAGTCTTCGCCAGGTTACCGGATTCTATCGCCAGCATTGCTGGTGGCTTTAATCCTTCCATCCCGCCTTTGGCTGAGTTTTCTGCTCTCACGCTGTGACTTTTTTTTTTTTCGTTCTGCCGTAGCCTGTAGCTTAGCCTTCCTTTCCGTGCGACCCCCTCGGTTTCGGTTAAGTACTTACACCACTGCCACCATGTTTCTTTCTGCTTTCTCTCAACCTCCTCTGAACAGAATGTTCAAGGCACTCGCTGTAGTTTACATGACTTCATTAAACTATTAGCCAGACGGCGCTAACTCACTCAGTACACTTCTCACATCTGCAGTGTTACACTTAAATCCGCCTCCGGAACAACAACATAAACCCGGAACAATACTGCTATTGTTACAGAGCTCAGGTTAGAAATAGGGTTTGCTTTAGGTCCAATAAATCAGACACAAGGTCTCAACTTCTTCTGGACAAATTAGAAGACAAAAGTGATTAGGTCATGCATGCTCAGTATGAGGGATTGCTGTAAAGTCAACGACACAACGCAGGCAACTGTCTTTTGTCGCTACATGTTGGTTCAGGAGGAGTGAATGCTGCAATTCAATGACTTGATGTAATCTGCTGGGTTTCCTTAGACAGAAAACGTTTGGACTGATTGAAATAATGAACTGAACACTCTGCACTGTTTAAAAAGGATTCATTGGAATGTATGTGCCCAACCCTGGTCCTCAAGATCTATCATCCTGCAAATGGATCCCTTCTCATCACAGCTGTCTGTTACAGCTGCCTCCGCAGAGTTGAAAAACTGCTGATGAGGGAATTGAGCCATATGATTCAGGTGCGTTGGAGCAGGGATGTATCTAAAATTTGCAGGATGGCAGATCTCGAGGACCAGGGTTGGGCACCCCTGACATTGAAATTACTTTTCTTGCAAAGTGCCTTGAGATGACATGTGCCGTGAATTGGCGCTATATAAATAAACTGAATTGAAATTCAAAATTATGTTTAAAATAAATACACTAAAATGTGGGGAACGCATTTAATCCAGATTCAATTCTTGTTTATGACACATGCACACCTATCCCCAACAAACGCACATGCATACACACACACACACACACGCACACACACGCACGCACACACACACACACACACACGCAAACACACAAAATCATATTTTAATAACCACTTAAGAATCATGCTATTCAAAGTTGCTCACCTGTAACTAGGAAGCTGCACCGACCCGCCCCCGCCTCATTGGTGATGTCACAGGTGTACTCGCCATAGCCTTCTCGGTTTAGAGCTTTAACATGGTAGCTGGTGTCATGTCTTTGGTCACTAAACTGTCCAACAGTAAGAAGGCGTGAGCCCAGTTTCCACTCATACTGCAGGTGGTGAGCTGGGTAAGCTTGCAATAAGTTACAGGTGAGGCTGAATGCTCGGCCAAGTGCCTGACGGACCTCCGTGTATACAGGCTCCACAGTGGGAGAGACTGAAATACAGAGAGAAAATGAGAGACTGTTCAGCTGCTAAATACAATCCAGAAAGAGTCAATATATTTGTTGTTCAAAAGTACAATAAATCTTTGACCCATTCATAAATAGTTAAAAATGAGCATGCTCAGTGGAAATCTGGCTGGATATAAAACCCCTCTCCTCGTCAGAAACGAAAAGCTGATTTATATTGAGAGATTTCCTGGTATGAATGTCCTGATTCTGACAGTGCTTTAAAGGATAGTTCATAAATGTACAATTGGGGGGAAAAAGATTTATTTGTAGCACCATTCATCTACAGGGTAATTAGGGTAATTGCAATTCGCCTACAGAGCCAACAGGTCTGTTGATGATGCCGTCAACCTGGCCCTTCATTCCATCCTGCAGCATCTGGACTCTCCGGGAACCTATGCCAGGATCCTGTTTGTGGATTTCAGCTCTGCGTTCAACACCATTCTGCCAGCTCTGCTCCAAGACAAGCTTTCTCAGCTCAACGTGCCTGACTCCATCTGCAGTTGGATCACCGACTTCCTGACAGATCGGAGGCAGTGCGTGTGGCTGGGGAAGAACGTGTCGGAGATTCGGACCATCAGCACTGGCTCCCCTCAGGGCTGTGTACTTTTACCTCTGGTCTTCTCTCTGTATACAAACTGCTGCACCTCCAGCCATCAGTCCGTGAAACTGATCAAGTTTGCAGATGACACCACCCTTATTGGGCTCATCTCAGATGGTGATGAGTCTGCTTACAGAAAGGAGGTGGATCGGCTGGTGTCCTGGTGCGCCCACAACAACCTGCAGTTCAACACTCAGAAGACGGTGGAGATGATTGTGGATTTCAGGAAAGTCTCAGCCCCACCATCCCCCCTTGCCCTCATGGACCTCCCCATCTCCATTGTGGACTCCTTCCTCTTCCTGGGAACTACCATCACCCAGAACCTTAACTGGGAGCTGACCATAACCTCCCTCATTAAGAAGGCCCAGCAGAGGATGTTCTTCCTGCGGCAGCTGAGGATGCTCAAACTGCCAACAGATTTGATGGTGCAGTTTTACACAGCCATCATCGAGTCCATCATCACCTCTTCCATCACCGTATGGTAAACGGGGGCCACCACCAGGGACAGAGACAGACTGCAGCGCATTGTGCGGACTGCTGAGAAGGGGATTGGCTGCAACCTCCGACCTTTACATGAGCTGTAAAGGTCGGATTGTGGCTGACCCTTCTCACCCTGGACACAGCCTGTTTAACCCTCTCCCCTCAGGAAGGAGACTACGGTCTATCCGGACCAGAACTGCCCGCCACAGGAACAGCTTCTTCCCCTCAGCGATCAGACTCTTAATTAATAGCTAAATAGCCACACTATTTACCTGCTACTGTTACAAAAAACAAACAAACATATTGTTGTTTTTAACCAATTATTTAATTTAAAAGTATGTAATTTTTTTTTTTAACTTAATTTCTCTTTTACTTCGTTTTTTATATCTCTGCACCGTTATATCAGAGCAAATTCCTAGTCTGTAATTTTTTTTTACTTTTTTTTTTTTTTTACTGGCAACGGCAATAAAGTCATTCTGATTATAAGTGTTTTAAAGTACGTTATTGGAACAGAGATCAAAAAGACAAAAACACAATAAAAAGATAAACATAAAAAAGAAGACAGTCACATAAAACAAAATAAAAGGTTGCAATTGTAATTTATGCAAATAAAAAGCCAGGACATGATATAAAAGGCAATAGGTGTTTTATCATCCTGTTTTTGAGTAAGCTGCAGATAACGGTTATGTTTTCAGTCTCAACTTAAAGGGACAGACAATTTGTTCCAGAGTTAGAATTTCAGTCAAGCCTGACCAAAGTGAAAAGGGATGTATAAAATAAGCAGAATAACAGACACATAAGGAAAATGTATTACTAAAATACACAATTTAAAAAGGGGCCTATTACACCAGAATCAGAGGTTCTATTGCCGTGTGAGGTCCAGCAGGCCTCAGGTTGGAACATCAAAACTTATCATAGATAGTTTATGTGTTTTTCATTCTGATCAAAAATCATCTAAAAAGCCTGTTAATGAAAGTATTTCTGTTTGCAACATCATATTGTATGGGTCCAAGGTCATCTGTTTACATGTTAATGTGATGCCTCTTTTACTAAATCTGAAAAAGATATTAGTGAAAATAAAAAAAAATCTGCTTTCCCTGTAGCTAAAGTGTAAGAAGTGTAAGAATCTGAACAGAAAAAAAGTGTAATAATGACTTAAAGCTCATCTACATAGGTAAGTGCAGTGTACAGGCTTTAATTAGCTAAAGTGTTTTAGCAAATATGTTAAAGGTTTTGGATAACCGACCACCATGTTTAAAAGCATTAAGACACTCCATGTAGTGTGGTAAAAGCAGGTATAAGCTAAAATAAGCTAAAAAGCTAATGATAGCTAAAATAGTAACTACAGAATGTTGTCTATTACTAGCATGGTAACTAGCATTAAGTTATTCCATTCAGTATATTAAGATTTTGCGAAAAGATTAGATAAAATACTCATTTTAGCTCAGGTACGATCGTTAGCATGTAGGTTATCACTAGCATGTTGACTAACTTTAACTTACTCTATTGAGTATGATAACTTTGACATTGCTAAAAAGCAGGTATTGGTTGAAAAGTTAACATTAGCATGGGGACTATCATTAGGGTGTTGACTACCTTTATTTTCTCCTTGTACTATGCTAACAGCGATGTATAATATAAAATTGTGTAGAATTCTAATATTACCTAAAATGCTAATGACCATGCCTTTGCTCACTCCCCAGGCTTGGAACCCTAAATAGATTAATAGTCCATGATTCAGCATTGATTCAGTTAAATTCAATTCAAAGTCAAGTCAAATTCAATTCAAAAATACTTTATTGATCCCTGAGGGAAATTAAGTGTTGTTGTGGGTTATACAAAGAGTTGTTGTAGATCATGATGTCTGTGGGCAGGAAAGATTTCCTGTAGCGGTCTGTGTTGCAGCGAAACTGAAGAAGCCTCCGATGAAGACACTCTGTTGTTGCAGGATAGTCTCATGAAGAGGATGTTCAGGGTTGTCCATAATTTTTTTGATTTTAAGAAGAATCCTTCTTTGCATCATCATCTCCAAATATTCCACAGTCGTCCCCAGAAAAGAACCAGCCTTCTTTATTAAGTTGTTTAGCCTTTTAAAGTCACTGGCTCTGATGCTGTTACCCCAACAGATGATGGCTGAAGCGATTACACTCTCCACAACAGACGTAGAAGATTTGCATCATCTTGCTGCAAACCTCAAAGGACCTAAGCTTCCTCAAGAAGTCCAGTCTGCTCTGTCCCTTCTTGTAGATGGCTTCACTGTTGCGCCTCCAGTCCAGGTCGTTGTCCGGAAGAACTCCCAAAGGTATGTATACTCCTCAACCACCTCCACTTCTTCTCCCATGATGGAAACAGTGTTTGACTTATCCCTCTTTCTTCTGAAATCTAAAATCATCTCTTTTGTTTTGTTCACATTCAAGGTAAGACGATTGTTTCCACACCGTGTCACAAAGCGGTCCACCAGCTCTCTGTATTCAGCTTCTTGTCCATCTCTGATACACCCAACAATTGCAGAGTGATCTGAGTATTTCTGCAGATGACAGGTCTCTGATTTGTACTGGAAGTCTGAGGTGTACAGAAAAGGAATGGTGAGAGTATGGTCCCCTGTGGTGCTCCTGTGCTGCTGACCACCAGGTTTGACACACAATCCTTCAGTCTCACAAACTGTGGTCTGTTTGCCAGGTAGTCATTGATAATGATCAGTGAGTTCTCTTTGGTACTGGAACTGTCGTGGTAAATGCTGCAAGTCCGAGGTGGTCCTATCAAAAATGCTACGTGAAGGAATTTGTGTGTTTATTCAGAGAGCGTCAGCCTGACCCGCTAAATTATAGCCTTGGCTAAGAGGACATCTTCCGTCAGAGGAATGTCGTGTTGATAATTTGTTATGGACAGGAAACATCAGGATACTGTTGGACAGTTCTTGCATCAATATGACGCACAAACTAAGTATAAAAATATGTGTGTTATTGATAGAAAGGGAGTCTTGCTGGGGTATTTGAGGACAACAGAACTGTATGTCATCAAGGCTTGTCCTGCTCAGAGAAGGTATGTAAACTAATAAACCAGCAGAGGCTGTATTCCAAAACTGAAGTTGTGTTGACTGTTTTGTTTAACTCGACTCAATATCTTGTATGTCAACCTGGACCAACTGAACAAGGCAGGATGTCTTCCACAACATTGGAACCTTCTCTTGAGTTAGGCTAAGGTTGAAGAGGTGCTGCAGAATCCCACAGAGCTGCTCTGCACAGACCTTCAGGACACTGGGGCTGACACCATCTGGACCTGCAGCCTTGTTCCAGTTCAGTCTCTCCAGCTACATCTTCACCTGACTTTTAGAGATAGACAAGTGCGAGGGGGAGGCAAAGGGGATAGCAGCATCTCCTGACTTGGTTGAAGACAAACTTGTGGAAGCGGAAGAGTCCATGACTGAGGTTAAGGAAAACACATTCGCGGTGTGACTGGAAAGCTGTAGGTCAGAGGAGGGTAGGACGTCTGTTTGGCTGGGGCCAGGAGAGGAGGATGCTGAGATAGTTCCAGAACTGAACCTGTTGAAGAATGCATTTAGTTCATTGGCTCTGTCCAGACTTCATTTTATTTAAACCCTCCTGTGCTTAAAGCCTGTGATCTTTTTCATTCCTGACCAGACACCTCTGATATTGTTCCTCTGTAGTTTGTTCTCCAGCTTCTTCCTGTATGCCTCTTTGCTGTCTCTGATCTTCACCTTAAGTTGCTTCTGTATACTCTTCAGTAATTCCCTGTCTCGCTCCCTGAAGGCCCTTTTTTCTTGTTTAGCAGTTCCTTCAGTTCACTGGGGTTAGGGTTAGGATAATTTCTTTGTTAGCTACTTTTTACTTTTACTTGAGTAAAAATATGTTGATGGACTGCTACTCTTCCTTGAGTACAATTTTTGGCTACTCTACCCACTTCTGTCCCAGGGCAGCTGTGGCTACTAGGTAGCTTACCACCATCAGCGTGTGAATGTGTGTATGAATGGGTGAATGACGAAATATCATATAAAGCTTTGTGGTCCTCTGACTGAAAAAGCACTATACAAATGCAGGCCATTGACCATCAGAGTTTTGTTGGGTTCCTTGGGTGTTTGGGCTTTGGGTTTGAGTTTTTCCTTCCACTGCATTTTGTCTCCCTCTGGTGCTCTTCTGTTTGGTTGCCCTTGTCTTTGTTCATCTCTTATTTATTTTCCCAAGTTCCTATTAATACTTATCTTTTATTAGTCCGAGTTAGTTTTGTTATATTTAATTCCTCTTTTGTATAATCCTTTGTCTAGTCCTTATGTTTTGTTCCTGGTTTCCCTAGCCATTCTGCCTTCTGTCCCAGCTGCTGATTGTTTCCACCTGCTTTCTCCCTCTCACCTGCAACTGCTTCTCCTAATTAGCCTTTAGCCATCTCCCTGCCACTTACACACCTCCTCAGTATACTTAAGCCTTCCTCTGACTGTCACTACTCGCTGGTTCGTCGTCTTATTTTCCTGCCTGGTTCCTGCCTTCCGTGTTGCCCATCTGGTTCCTGTTACTCCACTTTTGATCCTCCCGAGTTTCTGTAAGGTCTTTGTTTTGTTACCATTAAATCATTTCATTTGTACTTTCCTGAATTTGATATATAAAGACATGACAAATTTGGCCATTGACCAGAGATTTCACTAGTGTTATTTTGGTAGTTGTTTACATTTCATCTTTAGTCGTTGCCGACAATGCATGTGATGTCATCAGTTCTGTTGTCGCTAACATACAGACACAGCACCCCAGTGCATTTGTGGCAATATCTGATGATTTTAATCATGCCTCGCTCTCGTCTACACTTCCAATATTTCAACAGTTTGTTAGCTGCTCCACAAGAGAAAAGAAGACCTTGGATTTATTTTATGAAAATATAAAGGATGCATGCATGTCCAAACCAAGACCTCCTCTGGGACAATCAGATCACAGTCTTGTTTTTCTCTGATCAGAATATAAACCACTTGTTCAGAGGCAACCTGTAACAAAAAGAACTGTGAGAAAATGGTCACAGGAAGCTGAAGAAGCGCTGCAGGGTTGTTTCCAGACTATAAACTGGATGACTTTCTACCAAGCACATGGAGAGGACATAAACGCCATGACTGAGTGTGTGACTGACTACAGTGGCTTGCAAAAGTATTCGGCCCCCTTGAACTTTTCCACATTTTGTCACATTACAGCCACAAACATGAATCAGTTTTATTGGAATTCCATGTGAAAGACCAATACAAAGTGGTGTACACGTGAGAAGTGGAACATGATTCCAATTTTCTTTTTACAAATAAATAACTGAAAAATGGGGTGTGCGTAATTATTCAGCCCCCTTTGGTCTGAGTGCAGTCAGTTGCCCATAGACATTGCCTGATGAGTGCTAATGACTAAATAGAGGCACCTGTGTGTAATCTAATGTCAGTACAAATACAGCTGCCCTGTGACGGCCTCAGAGGTTGTCTAAGAGAATGTTGGGAGCAACAACACCATAAAGTCCAAAGAACACACCAGACAGGTCAGGGATAAAGTTATTGAGAAATTTAAAGCAGGCTTAGGCTACAAAAAGATTTCCCAAGCCTTGAACATCCCACGGAGCGCTGTTCAAGCGATCATTCAGAAATGGAAGGAGTATGGCACAACTGTAAACCTAACAAGACAAGGCCGTCCACCTAAACTCACAGGCCGAACAAGGAGAGCGCTGATCAGAAATGCAGCCAAGAGGCCCATGGTGACTCTGGACGAGCTGCAGAGATCTACAGCTCAGGTGGGGGAATCTGTCCATAGGACAACTATTAGTGGTGCACTGCACAAAGTTGGCCTTTATGGAAGAGTGGCAAGAAGAAAGCCATTGTTAAAAAAAAACCATAAGAAGTCCCGTTTGCAGTTTGCCACAAGCCATGTGGGGGACACAGCAAACATGTGGAAGAAGGTGCTCTGGTCAGATGAGACCAAAATGGAAAACGCTATGTGTGGCGGAAAACTAACACTGCACATCACTCTGAACACACCATCCCCACTGTCAAATATGGTGGTGGCAGCATCATGCTCTGGGGGTGCTTCTCTTCAGTAGGGACAGGGAACCTGGTCAGAGTTGATGGGAAGATGGATGGAGCCAAATACAGGGCAATCTTGGAAGTAAACCTCTTGGAGTCTGCAAAAGACTTGAGACTGGGGCGGAGGTTCACCTTCCAGCAGGACAACGACCCTAAACAAAAAGCGAGGGCAACAATGGAATGGTTTAAAACAAAACATATCCATGTGTTAGAATGGCCCAGTCAAAGTCCAGATCTAAATCCAATCGAGAATCTGTGGCAAGATCTGAAAACTGCTGTTCACAAACGCTGTCCATCTAATCTGACTGAGCTGGAGCTGTTTTGCAAAGAAGAATGGGCAAGAATTTCAGTCTCTAGATGTGCAAAGCTGGTAGAGACATACCCTAAAAGACTGGCAGCTGGAATTGCAGCAAAAGGTGGTTCTACAAAGTATTGACTCAGGGGGCTGAATAATTACACACCTCCCACTTTTCAGATATTTATTTGTAAAAAATGTTTGGAATCATGTATGATTTTCGTTCCACTTCTCACGTGTACACAACTTTGTATTGGTCTTTCACGTGGAATTCCAATAAAATTGATTCATGTCTGTGGCTGTAATGTGACAAAATGTGGAAAAGTTCAAGGGGGCTGAATACTTTTGCAAGCCACTGTATATAAACTTCTGTGTGGACAACATCATCCCCACCAGAACAGTGAGATGCTTCCCTAATAAACCGTGGATCACCAGTGAACTGAAGGAACTGCTAAACAAGAAAAAAGAGCCTTTAGGGAGGGAGACAGGGAATTATTGAGGGCTATACAGAAGCAACTTAAGGTCAAGATCAGAGACAGCAAAGATGGATACAGGAAGAAGCTGGAGAACAAACAACAGAGGAACAATATCAAAGATGTCTGGTCAGGAATGAAAAAGATCAAAGGCTTTAAGCACAGGAAGGATTGGATAGATGGAAGCCTGGACAGAGCCAATGAACTGAACGCATTCTTCAATAGGTTCAGTTCAGGAACTAGCTCGGCCTCATCCGCCTCTCCCTGGGACACTGACAGAATTGAGGCAGTCATACACAGGCACCACTGGGCCCTCTGACTACCACCAGCAGGCAAGGCAAGATTGATCTTGGGCCTAAACACATTTCAAAATTATTGGTCAGATTAGAACTATGTGGACCCCAGAGGTCTTCAAAGATCTCTATATTCAGTGCCCACTGGACCAGAACAATCAAGGTGAGATTACATTTAGTTTCTCTGTGCCTCAGCTCTGGATATAACTGCTTGAAGACCTAAGATATGCAGAAACTATTGCTTTATCGTTTTATTTCTATCATGTCTAAGTTTCTTATTTGTGCAAACCTGGCATTTCAATGTTTCTTTGTTTATTCGATGCTTTTTGTGTTATTAATGTGCTACGTCATTGCTCTGTGCTACTTTCTGCCAGAGAGATAGTATTCCAAGATATTCCAAACTTAAAGTAACATTCATCTTAAGCAGATTTATGAAGACTTTTTTTAAGGATGACATTTCTAGTACAAGCATAATGAAATGTTCATACAGCAGAAATTGTTTGAGTCTCAAGGGATTGTTGAAAAGTAGGACACCATGCAGCACAGGTGATTTGTGAAAAACAATTTTTCATAGGAATGACAGCACGACCATTGGGGTTTGTAGATATCTTATTACAAAGTCTGTTCAAAACCTAATGGTTCAACTTCCAAGAACTAAGACTCTAATAAGTTCTCAGTCCTAAATCCTATCAAAATTAGGCTCACCAGCTTTACTTTGTTCATTCACAGTAGAGCTGAATTCTGCAGCTTTTTACTAAGTTTAGCCCTCTTTCAGAACCTTTAGATTTAACATAATAAATATAAATAAATAAAAAATAACATGATGGTTTGTTTTGGCTTTTCTCATAACATGATTAAGATGTTTCTGGAGTGCAATGTACTGTCATTTTATCTAACAACTCATTTCTTCCTACAACAGCTATCTGTTACATGGCTGCTCTGGTATTGCTGTGCTCTGGGGCCTGCACCTCCTTAGCCAGCCTGATTGAACATACCTGTTACTAAGGATCTCCTCCTGTGTGTATTTAACCACTGTGCTCCCTTCCTTCCATGTCAGATCGTCTTTGTTGCAACTAGCAAGCGTTCCAACCAGTTTTTCTCTTTCTTCTAGCCTCTAGTATCGATCTCCGTGAGGTTTTTAACAAGTCAAGGGCGTCCTCTCTGCCCCCACATCGCCCCTCTGATTGTGCCATCAATCTGCTCTGGTACTTCACCTCCCAAGGGGAGGTTGGACTCTCTTTCTGGTACCGAGATAGAGGTGATGAGGAATTGTGTGGATTCTTCTCTTAAGGCTGGCATCATTCGGCCATCCTCTTCACAAGCCGGCACTGGGTTTTTCTTTGTGGAAAAAAAGGACAAGACTCTCTGCCCTTGCATTGACTACCGGTGCCTTAATGACATCACCATAAAGAACAGGTACCCACTCCACTCCCTCTTATCTCTTCAGCTTTTGAACTGTTACATGGTGTCAAAATTTTCACAAAGCTGGATTTACATAATGCCTACCACCTAGTGAGAATTGGTCTGGACTGATCATAAGCCTCTAGAGTATATCAAGAAGGCCAAGAGACTGAACCCCCGACAAGCCAGGTGGGCCCTTTTCTTTAATCATTTCAACTTCACCGTTTCATTTTGACCTGGCTCTAAAATTCTAAAGCCTGATGCTCTATTTCGTCTGTTGGAGCCAGACGGTAGTTTGGAGGTTTGGTTTTGCCTCCTTCCTGTATTGTCGCTGCAGTGACCTGGGAGATAGAGGAGACGGTTAAAGCGGCACTTAAAGATGTTCAAGTTCCTGAAGCATGCCCCCCAATCATCTCTTTGTCCCCAAAGCCTTGAGGTCGCAGGTCATAAACTGGGACCATGTCTACCACATCACCAACCATCCTGTTGTCAACCGTCTTTGTTATCCGACAGCATTTCTGATGGCAACAAATCTTCACATGGACCCAGCTATTGTCATAGTTCTCAGTTTTGGTGTTTGAAGTTAGTTATTTTCCTTATTCGGTTTAATTATCATTTTAATGTATTCTTTGGTATTTATTTTGTAGCACTTCCTTGTTTTCATTTTCCCTTTATGCTCTTAGATGTTTTCACCTTTTGTCTGTGTCCATCCATCCATCCATCCATCCATTTTCTTCCGCTTATCCGGGGTCGGGTCGTGGGGGTAGCAGCTTAAGCAAGGACACCCAGACTTCCCTCTCCCCAGCCACTTGTTCCAGCTCCTCGGGAGGAATCCCAAGGCGCTCCCAGGCCAGCCGAGAAACATAGTCCCTCCAGCGTGTCCTGGGCCTTCCCCTGGGCCTCCTCCCGATGGGACGTAACCGAAACAACTCACCAGGGAGGCGTCCAGGAGGCATCCTGACCAGATGCCTGAGCCACCTCAACTGACTCCTCTCGATGTGGAGGAGCAGCGGCTCTACTCTGAGTCCCTTCCGGATGACTGAGCTTCTCACCCTGTCTCTAAGGGAGAGCCCAGACACTCTACGGAGGAAACTCATTTCAGCCGCTTGTATCCGTGATCTCGTTCTTTCGGTCACCAGAGTTCGTGACCATAGATGAGGGTAGGCACGTAGATCGACCAGTAAATCGAGAGCTCCGCCTTCGGCTCAGCTCTCTCTTCATCACGACAGACCGGTACAGCGCCCGCATAACTGCAGACGCCCTACCAATCTGTCTATCGATCTCCTGCTCCATTTTTCCCTCATTCGTGAACAAGACCCCCAGATACTTAAACTCCTCCACTTGGGGAAGGACCTCATCCCCGACCCGGAGAAGGCACCCCACCCTTTTCTGGCTCAAGAACATGGCCTCGGATTTGGAGGTGCTGATTCTCATCCCAGCCGCTTCAAACTCGGCTGTGAACCGCTCCAGCGAAAGCTGTAGATCACGTTCCGATGAAGCCAACAGGACCACGTCATCTGCAAAAAGCAGAGACCCGATCCTGAGGCCACCGAAACGGATCCCCTCAACACCTTGGCTGCGCCTAGAAATCCTGTCCATAAAAGTTATGAACAGGATCGATGAAAAAGGGCAACCTTGGCGGAGTCCAACACTCACCGCAAACAAGCCCGACTTACTGCCGGCAATGTGAACCAAACTCTGGCACCGGTCGTACAGGGACCTAACAGCCCGTATCAAGGGGCCCGGTACCCCATACTCCCGGAGCACCCCCCACAGGGCCCCCCGAGGCACACGGTCCAACGCCTTCTCCAAGTCCACAAAACTCCACTGATCCCCCTGTAGTTGGAACACACTCTGTGGTCCCCCTTTTTAAACAGGGGGACAACCACCCCTGTCTGCCAATCCAAGGGAACTGCCCGATGTCCACGCAATATTGCAGAGCCGCGTTAACCAACACAGCCCCACAACATCCAGGGCCCTGAGGAACTCCGGCTGAATCTCATCCAACCCCAGAGCCTTGCCACCAAGGAGCTTTGTAACGACCTCGGTGACCTCAGCACCAGAGATTGGAGAGCCCAACCCAAAGTACCCAAACCCTGCTTCCAGATTGGAAGGCGTGCCTTTTGTCTGTGTCCTCCTTCTTATTTATGTTTCCTTAGTTTATTTCTCTTTAGATAGTTTCCTAATTTATTTCTTCCTTCTGTTCTCCAGTGTTTCCTTAAGTTCCCCTTAGATTCCTCCTTAGACATATTATCTTTACTTTCTAGTTTCTTAAGAGTTTTCTGTCTCCCTTGCCATTCTTCCCTTTTCTGTTGTCTCCTTGCCACTCTGCTCTTGACCCAGTTTCACTCATTGCCCTCACCTGCATCTGCTTTCACTAATTAGTTCTTGGTCTTCTCTGTCACTTCCTCATTCCCTCCTCAGTATATATCCAGCTCTCATTTAGTCACTAGCCAGTCCGTTGTCATTCTTTCCTGTCCGGTTCCTGTTTTCGCCGTTGTTACATTTGTTGGTCCTCCTGAGTTTTGTAATTTCTTGTTTTTGCAATTAAACCATTTTAATTTTACTTGCTGCATTTGGGTCCTTAAAACCACCAAACATGACAGCTCTGGGCTCCTGCACCCACTACCTGTTCCCTCCCGACCATGGGCCAACATCTTGGACTTTGTAACAGGGATTCGCTCCTCAGAAGGTAATGTGACAATTCTCACAATTGTTGACAGATTTTCCAAGATTGCACATTTTGTACCCTTACCTAAGTTACCTTCAGACAAGGAAACAGTAGATGTAATGTTACTGCATTTGTTTCGTCTCCATGCCTTTCCTTTTTTTAATTTTTTAAAAAAGATTTTAGGTGTCCTGTTTGGCAGTGTAGAGCTCAGAATTGGTGTCTGAGTACCAAGTAGAAGCCCAACAGATTTACTTTCACAAGTGGAGCAGTACAGCTTTTGCTATAGTCCTCCACTTGATATATGTGTGAAAAATCTTTATTATGAATTGTTGGGGTTTTTATTTCCTGATGTTATGGACACGGAGACGGAAAATTAAGGAGAAGAAAGAAGGAAGATGAAGAAGAGAGGTAGGAAACAAAAAGTCAAGAGAGAGGGTGAGTTGAAAATACAAGAGAGGAAGGGGAACAAAGAAAATACAGGAAGACATTGAAGTCTACCTCCATACCCACAGGACGGCAGAGAGAGGGAGAAAAACAAAACAAAACACGAAAAAGGAACATCGACAAAAAAAACAAAACATTGTGAACTAAGAATTACACAACCACATCACACAAAAATAGATATAAAAACAGTCCACCCACATAACCCGGTCCTGTCCGACCACTTCTTAATAACTTTTGAATTTACTTTAACTGACCATCTTAAATCTGAAAGAAAATTTCATTATAGTAGAGCTTTGTCAGACAATGCTGTAACAATTTTTAAAGAATCTGTACCATTCTTACTTTCCTCAGTGTCTCAGAGTAACACAGTGGATGGCAGCAATTCCATCTCTAACCCTTCAGAAATTGATGGTCTGGTTCACAGCGTTACGTCCTCATTGCGTTTGGCATTAGATAGTGTAGCCCCCTTAAAAAAGAAAGTGGCTAGCCATAGGAGGCTGACTCCTTGGTTCAACGCAGAGTTGCGTACTTTAAAGCAGAATACTAGGAAGTTGGAGAGAAAATGGCACTCTACACACCTAGAGGATTCCTATTTAATCTGGAATAACAGTCTATTGCTGTATAGAAAGGCCCTTCGACAAGCTAGAACAGCATATTTTTCATCATAAATAGAGGCGAAAAAAACAATCCTAGGTTTCTTTTTAGTACAGTTGCCAAACTTACACAGAGTCATAGCTCTGTTGAGCCAACTATTCCCCCAGCTCTTAGCAGTGATGATTTTATGGGATTCATCATAAATAAAATTAATTCTATTAAAAATAAAATCATTGGCATCCTCCCAAACATGATTACTTCTTCCTCAGTAAATGAGGCAGTATCGGCAAGAACTGTAGATCCTCAGTTGTGCTTAGGCTGTTTTGATTCAGTCGAGCTTTCAGAATTATCAAAAATATTAGCCTCATCTAAACCTTCAACTTGTATGTTGGACCCAATTCAAACAAAATTATTTAAAGAAGTGTTCCATTTGGTTCCTGGCCCCATTTTGGATATGATGAATCTATCCTTAGTTAACGGATACGTACCACAGGAATTTAAAATAGCTGTAATTAAACCTTTACTCAAGAAACCTTCCCTTGATCAAGATGACTTAGTGAATTACAGACCTATATCTAACCTTCCTTTCTTATCCAAAATCCTTGAGAAAATTGTTGCTAATCAAGTCTGTGAGCATCTAAACAGTAACGAGCTGTTTGAAGAGTTTCAGTCAGGTTTTAGAGCTCATCATAGCACTGAAACAGCACTGGTGAAGGTTACTAATGATATTCTCATGGCCTCAGATAATGAACTTGTGTCTGCTCTGGTTTTGTTAGATCTCAGTACTGCTTTTGACACAGTCGATCATAATATTCTCCTAGAAAGGCTTGAACATGTTACAGGGATCAAAGGAACAGCACTAGGCTGGTTTAAATCACAGGGTTCCACAGGGTTCTGTGCTTGGACCAATTCTGTTCACCATACATATGCTCCCAATTGGTAGAATCATTAGACAGCATGGGATAAATTTCCACAGCTATGCAGATGATACACAACTATATTTATCCATAAATCCTGATGAACCCAGTCAGTTAGGTAGATTACAGGCATGTCTGGAAGACATAAAAACATGGATGACCCTAAACTTTTTGCTTTTAAATTCTGACAAAACAGAAGTTGCTGTCTTTGGACCAGAAGTTCTTAAACAGAAACTGATTAGTCAATCACTTCACCTGGATGGCATTAAATTGGCCCCCAGTAATAACGTAAAGAACCTCTGTGTTATTTTTGACCGAGACTTGACATTTAAATCCCATATTAAACAGGTTTCTAGGATTTCTTTCTTTCACCTCCGGAATATTGCTAAAATTAGAAACATCCTGTCCAGGAGTGATGCTGAGAAAATAGTCCATGCATTTGTTACCTCAAGGCTGGACTACTGTAATTCTTTACTATCAGGTAGTCCACAAAATGCCATTAAAAGCCTTCAGTTGATCCAAAATGCGGCAGCAAGAGTTCTGATGAATATTAAAAAGAGAGATCACATTTCTCCTGTTTTAGCTTCCCTTCATTGGCTCCCTGTTAAATCCAGAATAGAATTTAAGATCCTTCTTCTTACATACAAAGCCCTTAATAATCAAGCTCCATCATACATCAGAGATCTAATTGTTCCATATGTTCCTAACAGAGCACTTCGCTCTCAGACTGCAGGTTTACTTGTAGTTCCTAGGATTTCTAAAAGTAGAATGGGAGGCAGATCTTTTAGTTATCAGGCTCCTTTCCTGTGGAACCAGCTCCCAGCTTTAGTCCGTGAGGCAGACACTCTGTTTACTTTTAACGCCAGGCTTAAAACTTTCCTTTTTGATAAAGCTTATAGTTAGAGTGGCTTAGGTCATCCTGAGCTATCTCTGTAGTTATGCTGCTATAGGCTTAGACTGCTGGAGGACAGACTTACCAATTTCCTTCACTCTGCTACTTCCTTTTCTCCTTTGACTCTCCAGTTGTATTACAGTACATTCTGTTATTTAGACTGTTAACTTTGTTTTCTCTCAGTGTTTTTCTCTCCATAGAAGATATGCCTGGTCTGGTGTCCTGCTTGGCTGCAATGCCCTGTTGGACGGGGGGCATCGACTGGGATGGTCCTCCCAGTAACTGAGCCTCCACTGTGTCCTGTTATCTACTTTTTACTTTCTGTAACATAGAAAGTTCTCTTATATCAGATCTTCTGTTCCTTCTGTGTCTCTGCTCTGTCTTCTCAAACCCCCAGACGGTCGTAGCAGATGGCCGCTTCTACTGAGCCTGGTTCTGTTGGAGGTTTCTTCCTGTTAAAGGGGAGTTTTTCCTCTCCACCACCGCTACATGCTTGCTCAGTATGAGGGATTGCTGAAGGATTGCTGTGGTTGGAAAGTCTGCATCAACGGGGCCCAACCTCACGCCAATGACTGACGCAATCTGCTGGGATTCCTTAAATAGGAAACTTTTTAAGTGATTTGAATGTTTGTATAAATGTATTGAAATGACTTCTTGTTAAGTGCCTTGAGATGACATCTGTTGTGAATTGGCGCTATATAAATTAACTGAATTGAATTGAATTGAAAAATACAACAACAATGTCACAGAAAAACTCATGGTACCGATTAATCAAGCTCTAGTAATGATAACCTCAGCCCAAGAATATATCCTTAAACACCAGAGACCCCACATCTATGTGTGTGTGTTAGCATGCTGGTGCATATAAGGTTTCTCCATAAGAGTGTTCGATAGTTGGTGTGAGCAGGCATCAATCCGTCTCCCAAGAATCGATGCAGACATGAAGGAGATCGGAGCAAAGACGTCCAAAGGACCCCCAGAGCCCCAGGCGGACACGGGTGGGGCCGACCACATCCCCCAAGAGTGGAGCAAAGGAGAACCCCAGGGGAACATCCAGCGGCCACTATGCAGGGGCCCGGGGGGCAGCAGTGACAAGCCCACGGGCCCCGCCGGCAACCGGCCAATCCAGGGCGGGCCGGTCAATGGACCAGGAGAGCCGGGGCCCAGGGGGACCCCACCCCCCAGCAGGGACCCGACAAGGGACCGGCCGACGAGGGGCCCCCGGCACTGCAGGGGCCGCGGCCGGCCACCGGCCGTCATGCGCCGCCTCCACCCTAGGCCAATCCCCACCGCCAACATCCCAGCGCCCCACCGATTGCCGCAGGGGATGGACAGCATCCCCAGGCCGGGCTCAGCCAGCATCTGGACACCAAGTTGTACCAGCTCCCAGCTCCTGATCCCGCGCAACACAGGGCGCCGAGACCAGGCATCCAACGAGGGCCAGGGCCGGTCCAACCCGCCAATGAACCGGCCACGCAAGGCGCGCACAGAACAGGTGATCAAACGAGCAGAGACGCCGGATCCGCATCCCGCTGAGCCACCGAGCAGGCACCACCCAACAATCCCAAACCTGGCACCTCTAAAAGAGGATGCCATGGCACGTTCAACCCGGGGCCCACGGCCACAGCACCACAAAGCCCCACGGACCCCAAGGCAGTCCTCCCACCCCCATCCCAGAAGGTGAACTAAACCCACCCTGACATTCGCTCTACTCTGAAAACACAAAAGACACTAGACACCCAGATTGAGTTCCCCCCCCCCCCCCCCCCCCCCAGAGTAGAGTCCCATCCCAGGGCAGACTGGGAGAGAAAAATCTCAGATCCCAGGAAGAGGATAACATTACTATAACAGAAACAATAGCAGTATGGACAGAAATAGTAAAGAGATACAAGATGGAGGGAGACTGCAGGCTACTGCTGTGGCCCTCACACACCAGCATCTTCATACCAGGAGAAACATGCCAGACTTTCAACAGGTGGAAAGACAGGGGCAGGTTCCCACATTGTGAACTTCATAGAGTCCTACTGCGTCAGCTCTGTACACCGGTTGATTAATGTTGATTAATTTGACCACTGCCGCCACCTAGTGACTTGAGGCTTGTTTATTGTTCAAGCATAGAATGAATAAAGACAAATGTCTTTCTGCCTCACACCCACCTGGCCACCTGTATGCACCACTATTTGAGAAGAACTGCCTTACACAAAGGGCAACATCTATGGTGCCCTCTCAGTTTTCCTGTGCCTTATTGATCCCGGCATGGTAAAGCACATCAGGGAGTGCTATAAATCTGGTGCCAACATCACCATTGACGAGCAGCTTTTACCCACCAAGGGCAGGGGTAAATTTATCCAGTACACCACTCCGCTACTTTTCTCTTTTAGTACTCTCCAATTGCATTATTTGCTGTTATTTGAATATTTAGCTTTGTGTTTTTCTCTCCATCAAAGCTACACCTGGTTCTAGCATTCTGTTTGGCTGTGATGCCTTGTTGGAAAGGTGGATTGGCTCTCTTTCTCCAATTATAAACTTTTTACTTTCTTTAAAAAAGAGGGTACTCTTACATTAGTTCTTCTGTTTTTTTGTGTATCTGCTCTGTCTTCTCAAACCCCCAGTCGGTTGTGGCAGATGACCGCTCGTACTAAGCCTGGTTCTGGTTCTGCTGGAGGTTTCTTCCTGTTAAAGAGGAGTTTTCCCCCTCCACTGTCGCTACATGCTTGCTCAATATGAAGGATTGCTGTGACAACACAGGCGACTGTCTTCTGTCGCTATATGTTGGTCCAGGAGGAGTGAATGCTGCAAGTCAATGACTTGATGCAGTCTGCTGGGTTTCCTTAGATGGAAAATGTTTAAACTGATAGGAATAATGAACTGAAGGATTAATTGGAATGTATGTAAGATTGAATTGAAATGACTTTTCTTGTAAAGTACCTTCAGATTACATGTGCTGTGAATTGGCCCGGTATAAATAAATTTAATTTGAATTGAAATCTTCATTAGGTTCTTAAAAGAATGTCAAGAGTGTGCATTACTCACATTGCACCACTAAATGGATCAGAGCTTCTCTGGGTTTGACGTTGAAGCCGTTGTATTGGCTGGTTTGGCACCGGTATGTTCCGCTCATCTTTCTCGTCACATTGTAGATCCTCAGTATACCATCATAGCTCTCCATTTGTGCAGTGCCGTCGGGCATCACAGGTGCTACTGCCGTAGCTGGCACAATGTCCTCCATCCGAGACCACATAATGATGGGTTTGGGTTTTCCTGAGACCAAACACTGAAGGTCTACAGTGTCCCCTTCCAGAACAATAAGTTGAGATTGCCCCTTCGGCACTGTAAGCTCAGGCGGAACTGAAGACAGAAAGAAAAACATTAAAATGATTAATTTTCTGAAACAAAAAGTTTCTTCCAAGTGATGAGTTCCCTCAAATTGTTGTTTGATTTCAACAAGTTATTTCCCAGAAAAACCCAGTTCTCGACCTTGACCTCTTCGGAGACTCCTTGGGTGTGTTTGTACTGTCAGAATACACTACAACAGGTATGGATTGAAGTGTGTCATTAAGATATTGTACGCCATTTGTTGAATTGAATAGTAGACAACGGCACATAAATTATTTGTTTTACTTTTATTATCTTTCTCTGGAACAACTTTCCATAAGGCCTAAAGTTAACTCTTTAGGCGCCGGGGTTTTTTCAGTAAAATCTTAAATTTTGATATCCCTATTTTAAAAGCTTGTAGCTTAAATATAGTTAAAGGCATATTGTAAATTAGAAAAATCTTCAGTATGATCCAAAGTTTGTGATAGGAACAGATTCATTAATCTAATTTGCATATTATGACGTCTTCAGGTGGCGACCATATTGGATTTCTTACATTTTACAGATGTTCATCTTTTTACATTTTAGTTTCATTCTTTTTTTTTTATTGTTTACACACACACACACACACACACACAATGATATATATATATCCTCGACTTGCGGGCGGATTTCAACCTTTAAATACTCAAAAAATCTATATGGTAACATACTCACAAATGTTGGTTGCTCAGATTAAAGTTATAGATGTTTGCCATGTCTTGCTGTAAAGCAGTAAGTACATGAGGGATAATATTTTTTAACTTCAGTGAAGTTGCTTGTCGCAATTATGCGACTTTGGTGCTTAAAGAGTTACGTTTTCTTAATTCAAACATATTCTTTGAGCCTGCCCAAGACCCACATAAGTTGGCCCTAGGATTTGCTTTTGCCTTTTAATGTGCTATGTATTTATGTGATATACGATTCTTAATCCAAAGGGGTTAATACAATGTACACCCTCAACGCATTCTCATTGGTCTGTGGCCAGTGATGACATCACAGAGTTGATAAAAGGGCACGGAACATGAAATCATTGTCTTTCCCTGCTCATTGCTGAGCTGAAAGGAGACGCTCAATTGAATTGCTAGCAACTTTCCCTCTCTTGTTACAACCTGCTGGATCAGGAAAGAACTCCCCTGAAAACATTGAAGTATTACCTGCCAAGTTATCCGACTTCCCGTCTGTGCACATAGGAAGTCTGCTGGCATCTGAGCTAAGACAGGCCCGATTGTGATCAGTGCCTGCATTTGGATGCGTCCATCTCTGACCTCGGCAGTGCACGGCTGCTTCTACCACCATTTGAACACTTACGTTCCCTTTTCTCCATCGCTTGTTGTGGACTGGTGTGGATAGAAAAAAATCATCGGCAAGTAGGATAAACCTGGTTTATTTCAGCTAGGTCTGGGTAGAGGAGTTAGGTCCGATGGGTTAGATCCAGTCTTTTTGTTGGTTGATATAAGTTTGTGAACTTGTAAACCGCTGTTTACTCATCGCCAATTAGCGTTGGCGCACGCTGGCCTTGAGTGTTGTATGCTCTGTCTTGCAAACTGGTTGTCACTAGAAGCAGTGCTATATCTCTTCTTTCTTTCTTTTCCTTTTATTCTGTTAACGTCAGTCGATTGTAGCCGTACCACCACCGCCTAAACCAGGTCGCGTGGTGTCCATCGTCTGCTAAAACTAGTGCTAATTGTCCCTTTGTTTGCACATCTTCTCCACTGTGGGGTGAGTCTGGCCTTTCAAGCCCATGAGGTCCAGCTCTGTGTTTCTGTGCTTCACAGCATTGAGCTCGGGGCTGATAAGAGCCAAGACTTTATGATCGTGCCTCCACACACACACCCTTCACACACACACACACACACCGTGTTATGAAAACAAAACACCCACAGACACAACATTCTGTTTAGATTTTTTTTCTCTGCCAGGATCCTTAGAATTTCGACCTGCCTAGGGACTGCGGATGTAAAGCAGCATTTATGCTAAAATCTGGCATACTTACATTTATCAATATATCAATGGATGTTAATCAGTGTGCATTGTCCCTATCAAATATATGGGCCAAAATACCAGGAACAGTGTGTGAAAACCTTGTGAAGACTAACAGAAAACGTTTGGCCTCTGTCATTGCCAACAAAGGGTATATAATAAAGCATTGAGATGACCTTTTGTTATTTACCAAATACTTATTTTCCACCATAATTTGCAGATAAATTCTTTTTAAAAATCAGACCATGTGATTTTCTGGATTCTTTTTTCTCATTTTGTCTCTCATAATTGATGTATACCTATGATGAAAATTACAAGCTTCTCTTATCTTTTTAAGTGACATAACTTGCACAATTGCTGGCTGACTAAATACTTTTTTGCCCCACTGTAATTTCTCCTGGGTTCTGTGTTTTATGTGTCGGATTCCGGTAGCCACCCATGTCGCGCCAAACCCAGGACTATGGCCGGGATCCGCCGAGGAGTTCTCCATTTCACCCCGAATTCACGGAATGAGCCCTCGGCGCCCACTAAACATCGCTGCAGTCCTGGGGAAGCCAAGCCGCCCAACATCCAGCAGGTCCTGGACGGCGAGGGATCCTCTGCTCACCATCAGCCTGCAGACCAGCTACCCACGACGCTCATCATTGGAGACTCAATAATCCGGCACATTAGGATGAGAGGAGCCGTTACTCTTTGTTTTCCTGGGGCTACGGTAAATGACATTTTTGAACAGATCCTGGATTCCGTCCGAAGCCACCCAACCGTGAGTAAAGTTATAATTCATGCTAGCACCAACGACATCCGTAAACAGCAGTCTGAGCTCCTAAAGCGGGATTTTTTTCATTTGTTTAATCTTTTAAAAGACAAACATCTATCTGTTTTTATCTTTGGCCCCACTCCCACCATCAGCAGAGAAATAGGCCGTTTCAGCAGGCTGCTTTCCCTGAACACATAGCTTTCCACTGCCACCGCCATGCATAACATTGGCTTTATAGACCAGGGGTTCTTAACCTTTTTGATATCGGGGCCCAAATTTCAAAATACAAAGTGGGCCAGGGCCCATTCAAATATTAGCACTGTATTGGTTTATTGATCTCATCCATGGTTTGATTTGTATTAAATAATTTTATTTAAAAAAAAAAAAAGTATATCAATAAAAATAAATAAAAACAAACAATGTTTCTAAAATATTTTTCTAATTAAATAAATAATTTATAAATGAAAATTGAAACAAAGTGCAAATTGAAATAAAGTGCAAAATAATTTGAATATTGTTTAGCAGTCAACTTTCTTGCATGGCAGAACGTGAAGTTGCTCTTCGTATCTGTAATAAATGAACAATAACAGTCACAACAGTCCAATTTGGACAAGCTACAACTCTGTTTATGTTCCCCTCTTAATGAGACACTTGGGCCTGCTTCACAGACATGATCAGATCCAGCCTGGGTGGAATGGGGGAAAGGGTCACTCTCAGGGTAGCCTCCAGTGTTGCTTTGAGTCTGTTTCGGGCCTTGGTCTTAGTTGTGGCCACAATGGAGAATCCTGATTCACACAGGTATGTAGTTGTGAATGCGAGGAGTAGTTTTACAGCCCTCAGTGCTAGACATGGGTACTCTTTTGAGACAGCAATCCAGAAGGAGCCCAGATCCAGTCTGTCCCACTGCAACTTTAAAGTACTGTCAGTGGCTACTTCCAGAAGCTGAGATTCCAGATGTGAGGGCAAAGCAACATCATTTTTAGTGGGATCCACAGAAAATGGGTCCACAATCCACATGTGTCCCTCTCTGGGATTCTCAGGAAAGTAGTCATCAAATTTCACTGTCAGTTGTGAGAGGTGCTGTGAGACTAAGTCACTAATCTTTACTTGGGGGGAGTTTTCCAAAAAGTCAGACAAAAGGGGAAACATGTCCATCCTTTTTTCCTGAGCCCTCTTAATCCACAAAGCAAGTTTCCTCTTAAAAGCTTGAACTTTATCTGCAACAAAAAATATGTTGCTATTTCTCCCTTGAAGTGAGACATTCAACTGATTCAGCAGTGAAAAAATGTCACAGAGGTAGGCAAATTTAGCTGTAAACTGTGCATTGGCATAATAATGTGCAAAAGGAGAATTTCTCTCAGTGAGAAAAGATAGGACCTCATTCCTCAGTTCAAACAAACGCTTGAGGACCAGTCCTCTTGAGAGCCATCTCACCTCACTGTGATAGAGCAGCTGGACATGATCTGATTCCAAGCCATCACAGAGTTTTGCAAAACATCTGGAGTTCACGGCATTATTTTTAATGAAGTTTATGGTTTTCACACTTACATCCATCACGTCATGTAACTCAGGTGTCATTTTTTTTGCCGCAAGGCTTTCACGGTGAAGAAAACAGTGGGTCCATTTAGCTTCTGGGGCACGATCAAGTATCTGTCTGACGACACCGTGATGCCTCCCTCTCATTGACGCAGCACCATCGCTGCACACCCCAACACAGTTCTGCCAGTTGAGGCCGTTCTCTTTGAAGTAGTTATCCATGCAGCCGAAACATTCCTGAGCCGTAGTCCGTGTGGGTAGCTCTCCACAAAACAGTATGTCTTCGTGCAAACTACTGTCCCAGCGATAGCGAACAAAAACAAGTAGCAGTGCAGAATTTGTAACATCAGTTGACTTGTCAAGTTGCAAAGAGAAAAATGGGCTGCTTTTTATTCTTTCAAGCAACTGACGCCGTATGTCTGCGGCCATGTCCGCGATACGGTGACTAACAGTGTCGTTTGAGAGAGGGACGGTTAACTGTTTTTTTGCAGCAGACTCTCCGATCATCTCACGGCACATATCCACAGCGGCAGGTAAAACTAGCTCCTCCGCTATCGTGAATGCTTTCTTAGTCTGTGCCACTCGTCTGGCTACGAGGTAGCTGGCTTTCAACGCGCATTTAGAAGTTCCAGTCAGTGACACAACAGACTTTTTCTGCATCTGAAGCCCATTTTTTTTTCGCTTGAAAAATTCCACCGACTTTCCCACAAGCGATGGATGTTTGGTTTCTAGATGCCGCTTTAGTTTCGAAAGCTTCAGTGCTTCATTGGATAGCATTAGCCCACACTCCACACACTGGGCTCTCGGCTCTGCCTCGTCACCTCCATTCACAAATCCATACTTAATGAAGTCAGGATTGTATTTGCGGCAAAATCTTGACGTTTGTGCCGGGCTGGCGCGACTTTGGTCTCCACTTTTCCGCTTTAAAAACTGCTCCATATTAACTTTTCCATAACAGGCTACGGTTGACTGAGTGTCTTCTTCTGCTTATTTGCGCGTGATAGTCAACAACTAACAGAGGCATTATTGCCACTAGTGGTGTAATGGTGTATTGCAGCTGTCTTACAACAGTGGTCATTCTGCTGTCTTCAATTGATAACTTGTTCGGTCCCGCGGCCCTCCCGGCCCACAGGTAAAAAACTTACTTTTTTTGCGGCCCTCCAGGTGGCGCTCGCGGCCCAGCCCTATGGTTAAGAATAGGTGTTATAGACGATTTTAAAATTTTCTGGGGCAGGAGTACACTGTTTGGGGCGGATGGACTACATCTAAACAGACAAGGCACACGTATGCTGGCATTAAGCCTGGCATACCCTCGTCCACCCCTTTCCACCACACTGGCTCCAGCTGCTCCTGCCCTCTCTGCCCCCTCAACCACATCCTGATGTCCAGCTTGTCCCTGCCCCTTTAAACTCAGTCCTGATTTTAACAGTAACTCACATATCGGACTTGGACCTTGCCCCACTTCTTTCATTCCTGTAATTATCAGCAGAGAGCGAACAAAAAATCATAAAGTGAACAAATGCAACCCAAATAATCTTAAAAAGTTGCTAAAACTCCCACCTCCAGTAAATCATACAGTCACTCCATCTCCAACCACTATTAATATTGCACTTTTAAATGTTCGCTCTCTGCTGAATAAAACTTTTATAATAAATGATTTGATTTTAGACCATAAACTTCAATGTTTATTTTTAACGGAAACATAGCTCAGTGCAGATGCTCCTGCTATTCTTACAGAGGCCTCCCCAACTAATTTTAACTTTTCTTATTAAACCAGGAGAGCCAGAGGGGAGGTGGAACTGGTTTTATAAGTTCATTAACCCTTTCCGCCAAACCTGTTTTACTTGACAATTTTACCACTTTTGAATATACTGCCTCTGTTTTTAGCACTCCTCAGATTTTATGTGTGACAGTTTATAGGCCTCCTAAAAAGAGTTCACTTTTTATCAATTTTACACAACTCTTATGAACGAATAATTTTAGCTGGTGATTTTAATCTAAATATACTGTAGATAACCTTTTAGATCCTTTATCAACAGAATTTTTAAATATTTTAAATATTTCGATTTTAATATTCTTTTAATAATTTTTAAGTGTCTTAATGGTCTTGGGCCTTCTTATCTTTCGGAATTGCTTTTACCATATGGACCTTCGCAGTCTCTGCGCTCCTATGGCAGCCGTCTCCTTGTCACCCCCAAAGTCAGGACACACACTCATGGTGAGGCGTCATTATTATGGCCCTCACCTCTGGAACAGGCTGCCAGAGGACCTCAGGCCCGCTGAGAATGTTCATGTTTTTAAGAGCAGGCTCAAGACTCACCTTTTTAATATAGCTTTTAACTGATTATTATTTAATAAAATCTGTTTAATTGCTCTGCATGTTTTATTTGATTGAATTATTTTTAGTTTAGCTTTTAGCTGGCTATTTATCAATTATTGCCTTTGTCTGTGTTCATCTCTTTATTTTCCCAAGTTCCTATTAATACTTATCCTTTATTAGTCACAGTTAGTTTTGTTATATTTATTTCCTCTTTAGTATTATCCTCTGTCTAGTCCTTATGTTTTGCTCCTGGTCTTCCTCCCAGTTTCCCTAGCCATTCTGCCTTCCAGCCCAGCTGCTAATTATTTTCACCTGCTCACTCCCTCTCAGCTGCAACCGCTTCTCTTAATTAGTCCTCAGCTCTTTCTGTTCACATCCTCACTCTCCCCTCAGTATAAATACAGTCCTCACTCAGTCACAACTCGCTGGTCCGTTGTCATTCTGCCCTCTCTGGTTCCTGCCTTCCCTGGTACCCGTCTGATTCCTGTTCCTCCATTTTTTGACACTCCCGAGTTTCTGTAAGTTCTTTGTTTGGTTGTCATTAAATCATTCTTGTTTTGTACTTTGCTGCATTTGGGTCCTCCTTAAAACCACCAACTATGACACCTAGCCTCCATCCTCCCGCTCGATTATGGTGTTGATGCGTGTTGTTATAATGTGCATTTAAAACAGAGGGGTGGGATGTGGGGAAGGCAGCCACACATCCCCCCCAACCCCCACCTCAAGCCCTCAGTGTCTATATGTGGTCTAACAGTGGGCACTGGCACCAGAGTCATATTAGCTTTTAAATTTTATACAGTTTCCAAAAGTTTTGAGAATGACACAAATATTAGTTTTCACAAAGTTTGCTGCAAAACTACTTTTAGATCTTTGTTTCTGTGATGTACTGAAATATAACTACAAGCACTTTATACGTTTCAAAGGCTTTTATTGACAATTGCATGACATTTTTGCAAAGAGTCAGTATTTGCAGTGTTGGCCCTTCTTTTTCAGGACCTCTGCAATTCGACTGGGCATGCTCTCAATCCACTTCTGGGCCAAATCCTGACCGATAGCAACCCATTTCTTTCATAATCACTTCTTGGAGTTTGTCAGAATTAGTGGGTTTTTGTTTGTCCACCCGCCTCTTGAGGATTGACCACAATTTCTCAATGAGATTAAGATCTGAGGAGTTTCCAGGCCATGGACCCAAAATGTCAACGTTTTGGTCCCCGAGCTACTTAGTATCACTTTTGCCTTAGTGCACAGTGCTCCATCGTGCTGGAAAATGCATTGTTCTTCACCAAACTGTTGTTGGAAGAAGTTGCTGTTGGAGGGTGTTTTGGTACCATTCTTTATTCATGGCTGTGTTTTGGGGCAAAATTTTAAGTGAGCCCACTCCCTTGGATGAGAAGCAACCCCACACATGAATGGTCTCAGGATGCTTTACTGTTGGCATGACACAGGACTGATAGTAGCGCTCACCTTTCCTTCTCCGGACAAGCCTTCTTCCAGATGCCCCAAACAATCGGAAAGAGGCTTCATCGGAGAATATGACTTTGCCCCAGTCCTCAGCAGTCCATTTACCATACTTTCTGCAGAAGATCAATCTGTCCCTGATGTGTTTTTTTTTTTTTGGAAAGAAGTGACACCAGATCTTTTTCCAAAAGTCTTCCCCTCACTGTGCGTGCAGATGCGCTGACACCTGCCTGCTGCCATTCCCAGGCAAGCTCTGCACTGGTGGCTCGCCGATCCCGCAGCTGAATCCTCTTTAGGAAATGATCCTGGCGCTTGCTGGACTTTCTTGGACGCCCTGAAGCATTCTTAACAAGAGTTGAACCTCTTTCCTTGAAGTTCTTGATAATCCCATAAATTGTTGATTTAGGTGCAATTTTAGTAGCCACAATATCCTCGCCTGTAAAGCCATTTTTATGCAACGCAATGATGGCTGCACGCGTTTCTTTGCAGGTCACCATGGTTAACAATGGAAGAACAATGATTTCAAGCATCACCCTCCTTTTAACATGTCAAGTCTGCTATTCTAACCCAATCAGCCTGGCATAATGTTCTCCAGCCTTATGCTCGTCAACATTCTCACCTGAGTTAACAAGACGATTACTGAAATGATCTCAGCAGGTCCTTTAATGACAGCAATGAAATGCAGTGGAATTTTCATGGCAAAGAAGGACTATGCAATTCATCTGATCACGGTTCATAACATTCTGGAGTATATGCAAATTGCTATTACAAAAACTTAAGCAGCAACTTTTCCAATTTCCAATATTTATGTAATTCTCAAAACGTATGGCCACGACTGTACACTCATACCGTATCCCTAAAAACTAAAGGTTTTTTTGGTTTTATTTGAGCTGTGAAGTTGACATTTTTAACATGGGAGTCAATGGGAACTGTGGAGGAAAATGAGCAATTGCAGGTATGTTTAACTTTGTTTAACTTGTGAAAGAAACTTAATGTAAGGATGTTCTCTGGAATGGACACTTACGGGTCAGCAACCCTACAGGTCAGCTGCCAGGAAAAGGAGGGTAATTTAGGCTTTGGGAGATTTTATGAGGGGGGGAACAAATTCCTTTATACAATCTATTTCCTACAACTGGTTGGTGGGGGAATAAAACCCCCTTGACTTTTTAGAGTTCGGGGAAAATAACAGTGGGATGTGGGGTGGAACCTAACTGTGTATATAACAGGGTTGTAAGTCTGATTTTGTCAGACACAGACCAGGAAGACATGCCTGATCTGTCTCTCTTTGTATGCAAGAAATAAAACCAAAGAACTGTCTCAACCGTCTTTATTTAAAACTTTTTTGGTGTCAGAAGTTTTGGGATCGACAAATGATTTTAAGGACCAGACTGGGTGACCGAACATCCTGGAGAACATTCTCCAGCCTCCGAACCTTGCTTAGGCTTCAGAGATGGGAGGACTCAGCTTAGGGTCCTTGATGGCCATGGCTCGATATCCAATGTTCCCTAGTCTTTTTACAGGTGAGACCAGTTTCTTCTTTTAGGAAAAAAGGGAGGAAAGAATGGATTGCATATTGGTAAAATGAAGGGCAGGTAAGGAGGGGTTTAGTATTTGTACCCTGGAAACAAAGTACAGTAGTACAGTTTTAGTGTATTTTGCCCAGTCTGGTGATGAATAATTAAAATACAAGGATGGCTTAAGTGATTGTGCTGAACAGATCACCAGTGTGAGAAGATGTTCTACACTGCAAGAGTGCACTCCCCCATTAGAAAAAGGTTGTTATGGGGTTTTTGGGATCCAATCCGCTTCCTGAGAGCCAATATGCAAACCAAATGGCCATAATAGTTTTGGGGTAAAATTGATAAAAAATAAGGTTTAATGTAACTGTAAAGCTGCTGTGGAACTGGAGGGAAGCAGGTAGTGGTTTGGTCTAGGTGTCATGCTGCACCCTCTGAAAAGATGGGTTCAGGAAAAACTAGTGATGCTGCCTGAAAGTCTTATAGTAGACTGCATGAATTTGTGAGTAAGTTTTATGTTTTCTATGGGTTTTTTTTCCCCTGAACGTACAAATATTTTTAAGTATTAAAATATGTGGTTTGTTCTGGATTTAGTTTTTGTTTTGAACAGCTCTGAGAAATTTTGGTTGAGTTGAATGAAATTGAATATAATGAGAGAGAAAGAATGTCAAGAGAGTTTTCTGTAAATATGTAAGAAAAGGAAATAAGAAAATACTTTTTTTCCGCCCTTAATTTGTTTTTAACCCCTCGACTCCTGCTCTTTACATGGCTTTGTTGCAACAGCAAGCAGTGGACCCTTTCTTGCTTACATGACAGCTTGATGACAGCAATCCAGTGGACTGATTTGACTGAAAATGTTATGCATCTGCAGACCCTACATGCTACAAAGGTTCGGTGAGCAACTCCAGATTTTCTGCTAAGAATTTTTGCCTCATCATTGCAGGAAGAGTTGTGTGCTGATCAGAGAACTGAAGATGACAACTGATCTGCCTGATGCAACTCTGTATGTAACTAACGCTGTTTACCTGGGACAGTGGTGTTTATTGTGATGCAGTGGGCAGTTTGGTTGACAAGCTGGAAAACCTCTACCCCAACCAAAGTGGACATGTCTTGAGGTTTCACAGAACGACTCCACCTTGTCTGAAGACTCATCTGTGCTGGGGACCGTTGTCTGGTTTCCTGCTGGACATTGGAATTGTTGCTACACATTTTTGTGTGGGTGCCTCGCCTTAAATGATTTATGCTCATCATTCTCAGACAGTCATGTGAATTCCAAGAGAACAGAAGACAAACTAAGCTGCGACTTCAACATTGCTGCTCTGTAAACTGGGAAGTCAGCTCAACAAGGGACTTGTTTCATGTGTGGAGTACATGAACATTGAAGGAGGTATTGCTGGACGAACACAGATGAACCTACACCAAAGAGCAAGAGGCAGAGCCAGTCAGGCTGATTGGGAGCAGGAGGAGAGGAGATGAGATGAGAGGACAGGGGTCCCGACTACACTGCCACGACTCTCAGATCAGGGAAGTAATTTATGCAAAACGCAAGCAATTTGTGGAAATCATTTGAATACTGGACTCTCTGTGTAAAATTGGAATCATTGTTTCGTTCAGACTCCATGGTGTGGAGCTCACTGTTTCTTGTGAAGACGATCAGGACAGAGGGATAACCCACTGAGTGCAGTTTGTAAAAATTATGTGAACTCAGAAGTATTCACCTTGCCTTGACTACAAGGGTCAGTAATTTAGTTAAGTGTGTTTACTGAAGGATAAACCCAGCGGGTGTGAACATTTTATTTGTTTTATAGAATTTTAATGTAAAAGGAAACAGAATAAGTGAGCTTGGTTTGGGATACAGTAGTGGGTGTTCTCCCTTCCAACTGAAGGTGGGATTTATGACATACAGAGGGCTTTAACTCATAGATCCATACAAAAGCATGGTAAAAGAAATGGAAAGATCTGGGCTCGGGGTTTTTTTTTTTTTTTTTTTTTTTTTTTTGTTAAGGGCTGTAAAATTACACGTGACTGGGAAAAATCTCAGAGGTACGTACTGTTGTCTAAGAGTATACAAATATATTTTTTGTGGCTTTGTTTTCACACCATATGCACAGTGCACTTAGTTTAAAATGTGAAGCTAGTGGTCATCACTCCCCATATCTGACTACAGATCGTTTTATGTTTTAAGTTCCAGCATCTGTTAAATATTTGTGTGCTTAATGAAGTTATGTGATCTAATATAATTAAAACAGGTGCCATTACACCTGGAAACAGATAAGGGAAGAACAAAGTTGATAATGCATTCCAAATTTAAGATTTGTAGCTTCTAAAATAAATTTGTTATGAGATAAAACAGAATCAGTTGTAGGTTTAATATAGGGTTTTAAAATTGAACACAATGTGAGTATTTAGGCTTAAAATTTAAAAGACTAATGTTTTAACATGATCTAGTATGTCATTTTGGAGTGAAAAGACAATTTAATATAAAGAACATGTGTTCATTCCTAAATGGGGTTTTCCTGGTTTCCAAAGTTTGAAAACATCTAATACTCAACAGATGAACTTTGTTTTTTTTTAAAGCACTAGGTTGGGAAAATTGGAGACTAATTGGGAAAAATTGAAAAAGAGTTCTGAAGTTTAATAAATGGCAGTGCTTGTAATGTTTTGGTATACCATACATTATTTGGATTTTTTTTTTAAATTAGGAGGAGAAATTCTTAAATACAGCTGTAATAAAGGTAAATCAAAAGAGGTTGAAGGAGTTTTGTTCTCTCCCAGAGAGAGAAGTTTTCTAATTTAAGAGTTTTGGGACTAAAATTGGTGAAGAGTTTCAGCAGTAGAAAACTTGGATCCAGTTGTTGCTGAAATTAAATTTTGTTTGAGAGCTCTTTGAATTGTGTACATATATGTCATAGTCTTTGTTCTGCCATGTTTCCTGCTCACTCTCCCTGCCTCAGCAGCTGATTGCTCATTGTCCTCACCTGTGCTGCTCCCTATTTAATCACCTGCTTTCCCTCTGCTCAGTGCGAGATTGTCTGCTGCTTCTGACACAGCCTTGATACCAGAGTCTGTGTTAATTTACGATACCCTTGACCTTGCCTGTTTGACTGCCGCCTTTGCCTGCCCCTTACCGTTTCCTGGGAGCTGCCTCCTCTGCTACTGAACCTCGCCTGTTGATAGACCCAGATTTAAGCTTCAAGGACTACAGAATTGTTGCTGACCCTCAGATTCACCTGTGTTTGACCCTGGGCTGACTGTGGAACTCGAGCTGCTGGATTTTGGACTCTCTCTGCTTCTGTTCCCTGGCTGTGTCCCCTGTGACCCTCAAGGTCAAGATCCTTGTCACTGGCTGCCTGTTTTGGACCCTCTGGACTCCAGGCCTGGGTAAATTTCCATTTGTCCTGTGAATTTCCAGGTCTTACTTCATACCGTTACTTACCTCTCCGTCTTCCAGACCGGCCAGCAGATCCTGTTCCCAGCAAGAGCCCTTCTATCAGCACCACGATCACCGTTAATAAATCTTGTTAAACTTGAGTCTTTGCTGCGTTGTGGGTTCTGGCATTATTTCAGACTTCCTCTAAACATTACAATTTAATTGTAAACAGGATCCTGTTTGAAATTGGAGTTTATTGGATAATGAAAATGTATGTTAAAACATATATTTTTGAGAAAACATGGTTTAAAAAGATATTGGCAATATATTAGCTATTTCTGAAGCTTCAGTTAACTTTGATGTTTACAATTTGAGAAAGACATTGAGGACTGACTGAGATTTTGACTAAAGGAAATTGACTGACTGTAAATTCCGACAATTTGTTTGTGTTGTGTTTTCTGTTGGAAGGAATGAGGTTTTTATGAAGATTTACGTTGAGAAGGAATGAACAATTTAATTTTGGGGGGCTTTATATGAAGGAAAAGGTTGCCTTTGAGATTCTAGGGTTTTTGCTATCTGGAGGATGGCAAGTTTAATTTTTAGTTTTTGTTTTTTTTCTCTGAGGACATTGGTTATCAGAGACTTAGATGGCTGGGTTGCACTCAATTAATGGATTTGTGACAGCTTTCAATTCTAATGTTGAGTGTAGTTGTATCTCTTATTTTTGAGTTGAGTAGATGGGCTATTAGAGAAATGAAATGTTAACTGTCAATTTTGAGTTTGTTTTAATAGTTAAAACAGTTTATTTTTATAGTGTGGTCCTAGAAGCTTCACCTATAAATGGGGGGAAAACTACTCTGAAAAGATGAAATTTAGATTATAGTGGACACCTCATTCCATTCATTCTGAAACAACATTTTTGTTACTAACAACTTAACTTGTTTGAGAATTTATGGATGCAGCTTTTGGGTCTGTTTTGTTTTAACCCTCATTTCTCCAATCATTCCCTCTGCTCCAACCCCCACTCTTGGGTTGTTAGAAGATTTATGACTTGAGTTCTTTGTAAGTATTGTGGGAAGAGTTTCTTTGGGAATCATGTGATGTGCTCTTCTATGGTTTTATGTGGTACAGTCTTGATGAAAAGCCTTGTTTGCTAAAATGTTTCATTTTTATTAGCTTGATGCATGGGTGTTAACAGTTACCAGGTAAAATACTAATCCTCCACTAATTGGGTCATTTTGGAATTGTGTTTGGGCTTTGGGAAGCTATAGGAAAAGGACCTGTGAACAGGTTTATCCTAAAGCATGATTCATGTTTAATGGTAAGTTATGGCACTGTGAAATTTGTCTGCAACTGTTTAAGTTTTATTTTCAGATGTGAGCTGCCCTACAGCATCTGGATGAGATGACTTGATGCTCATGGAAGCAGCTGAGGAAGGATTCCTGAACAACTGGATGACTTCTTCCCTGGGGTACATCAGCCGAAATCAAAGGGGCTCAGAGGAGTAAAACGCTCTACTGATCACAAAGCAAACAGGAAATCACAATTCTCTCCTTGCTTCAGCAAGTGGGACAGAGGGATGATTAGATGTACCTGGCCTCTGAAGCATTAAAGTGATGGGCTCAAAGGATGATCAAAAGCGTTCTGTCTCTGTGCGATGATGATGGGTCAACAAGTTTAACATCTTTGGACCAGAACTAAAGTTCACAAAAAGGTTCTCATTCAAGAACTTTTGCTGACCACTGGTGAGTGGTTGAAGTAGAGAGTGAAGATTTTGGACGACACTGTTCTTACAGGGGCATAATAATCCCTTGGGCAGTGATAGACTGTAAAAGAGTTCCTGTCTTCTTCAAAGATTGTTGCAGCTGGGAAAAGAAAATGTTGATTTTCTTGTGTTTATATGTGATGACATGGATGTTGGGGTTTATGAATTTGAATAGTTTTAGGTTTGAAATGTTTAAATAAAATTTGCTTATAAATATCAGTGAAGGAAAATGTAAGACATGAGGTAAATTGATGCTTTTGAGTTGAATGGGTTAGATTGGAGTTGACCATGGGTTAAACCTGTGGAAACAATCTTATAACACCTGGAGTTTACATGTTGAGATAAAATGTGTTTAAAGATTGGATATTAGATTGTGAACCTCTTAGATGAGGATTTTAAAATAGTTCTAATCTTAGGTTTAATTTCAAAAATTAAAAGCATTGTATAACAAAGGTCAGTTTAGTTCATGTTATAGTGCATTCTGCAACTATGGCTACATGTAACTGATGTTATACTTGATTAAGTGTTAAGAACTTACACAAATTTAAGGAAGAGTTTTCTGTAGAGTACAATGTGTATTTTTGGTTTTTTTGGTGGGTCAACAGGGAAAAGAACTGAAATAAGTTGCAAGATGTTTTACTGAAGATTTTAAAGACAGTTTAAATACAACTTAATAACGGTTTTAAATAAATGGAGAATTTGAGAGAAAAAGTTAAGACTTGGCAGTGAATGTTTATACAGTCTTCATTCTTAATAGATACGTTTTCTTACGGAGTTAAAATTTGATGGGTTTTTTTTACTTTGGAACATGTCTTGTCCTATTGTTGGTTTTTTTTTAGAAGTCTGTTTTGAAGTAATTAGTAATGCAGATTTTACAGTGTGTTTTGATTTCTGAAAAGTTGACAGAATATGTGGATGGTTGCTTCTCTGGGTAAGAAAGACTTTGAGAAAAGGTTCCCTGCCAAGAGATGTGAAAGTAACACTGCCCAGCAGGGTTTTTGTTTTTCATGCACACATGCTGGTCATACCTTGGCGGACAATGTTTGATGATATATGATGGGACATTGTCTTTGTAAAAGATAACATTTTTGTTTAAATGAGATGTTTGCAGAATTTAAAGTTGTGATGGTAAGCCTCTGTGAGGAAGTACTTGATTACATGTGCTTTTTTCTGCTTATTGCATTTGAACATAATGCTTTTGTTTACATGTTTTTTTGTTTGACTGATTAATACAAAGATGGGTTTATTTTTAATCAAAAGGGGGAAATTGTGGAGGAAAATAAGCAATTACATGTATGTTTAACTTTGTTTAACTTGTGAAAGAAACTTAATTTAAGGATGTTCTCTGGAATGGACACTTACAGGTCAGCAACCCTACAGGTCAGCTGCCAGGAACAGGAGGGTAATTTAGGCTTTGGGAGATGTCATGAGATACTGGTTTATGAAGGGGGAAAGAAAATACCTTTTATACAATCTGTTTCCTACAACTGGCTGGTAGAGTAATAAAACCCCCTTGACGTCTTAGAGTTTAGAGATAGGGGAAAATAACTGTGGGGTGTGACCTAACCATGTATATAACAGGGTTGTAAGTCTGATTTTGTCAGACACAGACCAGGAAGACATGCCTGATCTGTCTCTCCTTGCATGCAAAAAATAAAACCAAAGAACTGTCTCAACCGTCTTTATTTAAAACTTAACTCTGCCAGCACAGAACTTGCTGCTTTCTGGAGCCAGTCCCTAAGGGATGAAGAGGGAACTGCAATTTCTGTTACTTCCAGGTAGGTTCGGATTTGGCCGGCAGAGTTTGCCCCTTGGTACTCCCTGGCTCTTCCTCTCTCATGTCTCATCCTACGGGCTAGGCTATCCTGAGCTTTTTCTGTAGTTATGCTGCCACAGGTGTAGACTGCTGGAACACAGACCACTTTTCCTCACTTTGCTACTTTCTTCTTCTACTTCTCTCCAATTGCATTGTCTGGTGGTATTTCAACTGTTAACTTTGTGTTTTTCTCTCCGTGGAAGCTATACCTGGTCTAACATTCTATTTGGCTCTGATACCTTCCTGGAGGGGGCATCGGCTCTCTCTCGCTCTCCTGTTATTAACTTTTTGCATTCTTTAATATAGAAAGTACTCTTACATCATCTTTTGTTCTGTGTCTCTGCTCTGTCCTCTCAAACCCCCAGACGGTCACGGCAAATGGCAGCTCGTACTTAGTCAGGTTCTGGTGGAGGTTTCTTCGTGTTAAAGGGAAGTTTTTCCTCTCCACTGTTGCTACATGATTGCTTAGTATGAGAGATTGCTGTGAAGTCAAAGAAACAACCAGGGGGGATTCTAGACCTAGAGCTTTGCTGGGGCACAGGCCCCCAACTCCTAATACATAAAAAAAATTTAATGTGTGCGCAATATGAAAGAAATGGCTAGCCTACGGGTACAAGCTTCAAAATCATTGTCACTGTCATACTGTAGGCTATATTAAACCTCTGGTAAAGATACAAGGATAGATTCATGGGTACGATATATTTATTTGCACATGCACACCTCAAAGATTTACAAACATCATCTTACTGCAACTAGTTAAGATTAGAAAGAGTCAGATTCTTTACTACCTCAACCTCATTCCATGTTTAAAACGAGTAGTTCAGGAAAGCAAAGTAACTAACAAACAAAAAAAAAAGTATCTTTTATATTATGCAGGATGCTCCCTTCTCAGGAGAAGCTGTAGTGCATTATTAGGCTAACAAACTCTAACAAGATGGTAACATCCAACATGCACATAGCCTATTCATTTACAAGCTGTGTGGAGCACAGCATAACAGCATAAGTTTGATAGAACAACATGGACTAAAAAGGCATTAAACAAGGTTTAACCTGGAAAATGTTATAAAACAAAGCTGTTAAAAGAAGTCCAACTAGGTAATGCCATACACTACTGCATTTGTTTAATCATTTTTTTTTACAGTTAAACTGTATCGCCTTGTCTTCATGAAGGCAAAGCGGTCGATGACATTGCCTCGACTGACTTTGCAGAAGTGGTCCCTTTCAATAGACAATAGAACCAGATGGTGGTGCCTGTCTTGCCCCATTGTTGACCTTAGCCAAGTGGATAGCCTTCTCAACACACTAAATGATCTTTCACAGCTGCAACTATTTACAGGGATTGTGAGTGCAATCTGGATTATCTGAGTTAGTGTTGGGAACATTTGAAAACACCCTGTACATCCACAATTTCTGTTTTGGTTTTGAGGAAGTTTTTAGCCACCAAAACTTCCTCATGTTTCAATTCCACATTATAGTGATCAGCTAGACCATGGAGGTGCTCTTCAGAAGAAAAAAAAATATCTCCCTTGGGATTGCATGCCTGAACACCTCTAAGTATTTGGCTGTTCACTGAGGAAAATCGCTGTTCGATTTCACTTACCATCCTGTCCAAGCATGGTAAGTACAGTTTCCTTTTGAGGAACTCACCTCATTGCTCAGGTTACTCACTGCACCACAACTACAGGTCCTTCTCAAAAAATTAGCATATTGTGATGAAGTTCATTCTTTTCCATAATGTAATGATAAAAATTTAACTTTCATATATTTTAGATTCATTGCACACCAACTGAAATATTTCAGGTCTTTTATTGTTTTAAAACGGATGATTTTGGCATACAGCTCATGAAAACCCAAAATTCCTATCTCAAAAAATTTGCATATTTCATCTGACCAATAAAAGAAAAGTGTTTTTAATATAAAAAAAGTCAACCTTCAAATAATTATGTTCAGTTATGCACTCAATACTTGGTCGGGAATCCTTTTGCAGAAATGACTGCTTCAATGCGGCGTGGCATGGAGGCAATCAGCCTGTGGCACTGCTGAGGTGTTATGGAGGCCCAGGATGCTTCTATAGCGGCCTTAAGCTCATCCAGAGTGTTGGGTCTTGCGTCTCTCAACTTCCTCTTCACAATATCCCACAGATTCTCTATGGGGTTCAGGTCAGGAGAGTTGGCAGGCCAATTGAGCACAGTAATACCATGGTCAGTAAACCATTTACCAGTGGTTTTGGCACTGTGAGCAGGTGCCAGGTCGTCTTCATCTCCATAAAGCTTTTCAGCAGATGGAAGCATGAAGTGCTCCAAAAGCTCCTGATAGCTAGCTGCATTGACCCTGCCCTTGATAAAACACAGTGGACCAACACCAGCAGCTGACATGGCGCCCCTGACCATCACTGACTGTGGGTACTTGACACTGGACTTCAGGCATTTGGCATCTCCTTCTCCCCAGTCTTCCTCCAGACTTTTCTGCCACACTTTTTCCTTCCCACAGACTTCCCACTGAGGTGCCTTGATACAGCACTCTGGGAACAGCCTATTCGTTCAGAAATGTCTTTCTGTGTCTTACCCTCTTGCTTGAGGGTGTCAATGATGGCCTTCTGGGCAGCAGTCTGGTCGGCAGTCTTACCCATGATTGCGGTTTTGAGTAATGAACCAGGCTGGGAGTTTTTAAAAGCCTCAGGAATCTTTTGCAGGTGTTTAGAGTTAATTAGTTGATTCAGATGATTAGGTTAATAGCTCGTTTAGAGAACCTTTTCATGATATGCTAATTTTTTGAGATAGGAATTTTGGGTTTTCATGAGCTGTATGCCAAAATCATCAGTTTTAAAACAATCAAAGACCTGAAATATTTCAGTTGGTGTGTAATGAATCTAAAATATATGAAAGTTAAATTTTTATCATTACATTATGGAAAAGAATGAACGTTATCACAATATGCTAATTTTTTTAGAAGGACCTGTAGATTCTACTACATAGTCATCTAAGCGCTTCTGCTTTTGCCTTTGTCTGGAGGTACATGGTTCTGGAATCTAATTTGCTGCACAGAAGGTCTTGACTGTATCATATAGTTTAGCAGCATCCTCATGTGTGCGTATTTGTTTAAGTGTTTGACACACAGCTCCATTGTACTCCACAGCCTTGGCCAGGTCCACTTTCTCACTCTGGAGGTACTTATAAAGATGCTCTATCACAGACAGTAAGGTCTTAAACACCATGAGCTTATACACAATGGAGAATGTGCAGAGTTTAACACGTAGCCCCATTGCATTTGCAGTCTTTATGCCAGAGAGACACTCTAAAAGAGCAGGGTAGTTCTCCAGAACTGCATTTACAGAGCGCAACTGGCATGACCAGCGTGTCTTTGACAGCTGCACAAGTTCAGATGGTTGCAATCCCAACCTATTTTGAACATCTCTGAATGTGTGATGGTGTACCAGTTAAGTGCTGAAAAATTAGTACAGACTCTCCAATGTGTCAAATAAATCACTGGCTTCTGGTACTGCATGACAGGTGTAGCAGAGCACCAAGTTTAACTTATGCCCATAACAATTCACATAAATGGCTTTTGGATGCTTGTCCCTGAATTTTGCTTGAACACCTCCAATAGCACCACTCATTACTGACGCTCCATCGTAGGCCTGTGCAACACACTTCATACCTGAAATACCGACATGAACTAGCTATTCTTCAAGGGCTGCAGTTATGCTCTCTGCATCAAATGCTCTCAATTCCCTCATGGCCAGCATACACTCCTTCACTCAACCCTCGGTTACATAGTGTACACATATAGCCAACTGCTCCGTGTGACCATCTCTGGCTTCATCTGCCATAATGGAAAACATTCCAGCATGTCTCAACTCCTTGACAATACTTACTGTTACCTCCTTCGCACAGCACTCAATCATTTCATTTTGCAATAAAGATGATAAATAGGTGCTGTGGGATGGGACTGAATAAGACTGCTGGAAAGGATCAAACTCCTTTAAATAATCACTGCACTCCAGGAAATTTCCCTTATTGCTACTAGATATCCCCTCATCATGTATGCAATAGAATGTTTTGCTTTGCTAGCAATGGTGTGGTGGCTACAATGCGCCGCAAGTATTCTAGCCTATTTCTGATTTCATGCTCATTTGCTGAATGTAACTGGTCAACCACAGTCCAATGCGAGACAGTTGATTTAAAACTGTGCCATGACACCATGCTTGCTTTATGGGCAGGTGTTTTCTCATGCTCTCTAAAGAGATCAAGAGCTTTCGTCCAATTAGTCAAGCTAGTGGTAACAAACGTGTCATGTTTCACATTTTTTCCAAACATTCTGCATGAAAAACAGAAAGCTGCATCTTTTGCCACAGAGTACTCCAACCAAGTAAAATTTACAAACCAGCTGGAATTGAACGATCGTTTTATCAACCCAAACCAGTTTTGTGGGTATTTGGCTAATTTGACCTGATTTGTACAGTAACTTATCTCCCCTTGGTCACAGACATCCTCCTCCATACTCCATACCAATGGTTTTATGTCTAGCCCCCATCAAGTCCACAACAGTTTCTTGCCCGTCTCTCTCCTCCTCTTCCTCCCTCTTCCTTTTACTGGACTGCCCAGCCTGTGCTCTTTCTCCCCTCTCTTCTCCTTCTCTTCGACCTTCTTGTCGTCCTCCTCCTCCTCCTTCTCCTCCTCCTCCAGCACTCTCTCTCTCAATTGTTCTAGAAGCCCCTATCTAGCAACATCCAAACAAATAGGCATAAATAGGCCTATACTCACTGCATGAATTTAATAGGCTTTCCAACTAACACAAGGGAAGTTTATTTTTAGTCAAGCTTGATATACTTACCTCCAAGGCAAGGGTCCTATAGTCATCCTGGCAATACTGCAGTTCTTTGTAGCTTAAATAGCCTACTAATGTCTTCGTACTGACTTTTGGTGATAATTAGCAAATGTAGCCTATAATAATCTACACAGAGTCAGAGTAGGCTACTCTGACTCTGTGTAGATTATTATAGGCTACATTATAGGCAAAGTATCACCTATAGGCTATTCTGACTCTGTATAGATTATTATAGGCTACATTTGCAAATGCAGCAAACTTATTTAAGTTTGTCATTTAACCACTGATCAAATCACAGAACTGGCTATTACCAGCATAAATGTTAATGTTACCGTTAATGTGGACAATTATCATACCTCCCTCGTCCTCCTCATCTCTCCTCACTGTTCCTCTGCCTCTCTTCAGGAATAATTTTCTGATGTCCATCTCTGAATAGTTTTACGGTAGGACAGCTTCACAAACAGTATAGTTACTTTTACAAGACTCTCTCTACAGTATACGTATAAATCATTATTAATTGTCCGCATGTGTGCATGCAGCCTACACATGGTGTGAGTGTGTGTGTGAGGGAGAGAGCACAAGCTGGTAAACTGCTGCTAAATTTAGGCTACAATGACGCTAAGCATTGAAAAACAGATGCTAATTATGTGGGCGACATTCTCTAACACCGATCAACTTGTAATTTTTTCTTTCAAACAAGTTGTGAATTTGTTGTAACATTAAAACAGGGGACGACTTACTTTGTGCTCAAAGTGATACGATGAGCTCAAGCGGTTTCCACTGTGTCTGTATGTGTGTGTGTGTACAACGAAAGACTCGGAAGAATCATGTTGTCAATCTTACCCAATCTTACCCAGCTACAGAGGTGCTATTTCTTGATTGGCTATTATGGGCCCTTTCTTTTTTCCTTGTTTTTTTATTGGCTGGTAAGTAACAGGCTGGAGTCATGACTAAAGCAGGCATGGAGATGCGCTCATGAATGCCGTTTCCAGCGAGAGCAGCGCTATAATTTTACCGGGGCATTGGAGACTTTTACTAAGGCACGTGCCCTAGTGAATAAGGTCTAGTAACGCCCCCGGACACAACGCAGGCGACTGTCTACTGTTGCTACATGTTGGTCCAGGAGGAGTGAATGCTGCAAGTCAATGACTCAATGCAATCTGCTGGGATTCCTTAAATAGAAAACTTTTAAAGTGAGTAGAATAATGAACTGAATGTTCATCATGTTCACTGTTTAATAGGCAGGATTATTTGGATATGTATGGATGGACTGAAATTACTTTTCTTGTAAAGTGCCTTGAGATGACATGTTGTGATTTGGCGCTACATAAATAAATTGAATTGAATAACTAGGGGCAATTTGGAACATTGACTGGACCGAATTAACCTTTTTGCATTGAGACAAGTTGTGATTTGGTGTTATATATTGAACTGAAACTGAAAATTGAATTTCCACCACAGAAATGTTTGCTCTCTGAGGTCAGAAAAGATGTTAGAGGAACTGTTTGCTTTTGGTCCCACCAAGAGACTGTTGGCATTGATTTAACTAATCATAATTCCGGTAAGTGCCTCACCTGTGGTGGAAGAAATATTTACATCAATGCTGATCTCTGGGATTCCTCCATTCCTCAGTGATGCCACACATGTGTACGTGCCAAAGTCTGTAAATTTTAGGTCAATTATATCAAGGTTGGTGGTTCCTGGTGAGACATTAGGGTCAGTATGGGTGATGACCATTCGCTCAGAGCTCTTCAGTGGCCGACCATTCTTAAGCCAGCTGAACTGCAGCTCGTCTGAAGGTGTGGCCTCCACCTGGCAGCTGATCTTGACCTCCCGGCCAATTTGAATGTTGTCTTCATTGTGGTAAGGGTCCGGTGTGATCCAGAACCGACCTTTGCGTAGTCCTGGAGTTAATAATAGATAACAGGAGAGAAAATGTTAGATAGAATATTTAAGCTTTCTCATCATAAAGCAGGAGTTAAAATCTGACAGAAATATTACATATTAGGGCAAGGGCAGTAAGGGAGAAACTGCAAATGTTTTGGCTTGCTGGGCTGATACATTCAGGAGGTCAGGTTCTGGATGAACATTCTCAAAGATTACTGATAGCAAAAACCTTGGATTAGAACAAAAAAACAGTCTAATTTGCTAGATTGCGCAGATGAATTCCTGTTAGGTATGAACATTGATATTAAACATTCAGGTCCATATAAAAAAAAGGAATATCAGGAAACAGTGCAATGTCTTGAGCGAAACTCACATATTATACAGATGGATTGCACATTGAGTAAAACATTTAATATTCTGTGTTTTAGAAAAATAGAATATCACATAAGATCAGTATAAAAGGATATTTTAAATCGGGCTGCACAGTGCACTGTTGCCTTGCAGCAAGAAGGTCCTGGGTTTGAATCCCGGCCTGGGGTCTTTCTGCATGGAGTTTGCATGTTCTCCCTGTGCACGCATGGGTTCCCTTTGGGTACTCCAGCTTCCTCCCACAGTCCAAAAACATGACTGTTAGGTTAATTGGTCTCTCTAAATTGCCCTTTGGTATGTGTATGTGTGTGTGTGTAGGTGTGTGTGCGGATGTTTGTCCTGTGTGTGTCTGTGTTGCCCTGTGGTGGACTGACGACCTGTCCAGGGTGTAACCCGCCTCTCGCCCTGTGACGGCTGGAGATAGGCACCAGCCCCCCCTCAACCCTGCATAGGATACAGTATGGATGGATGGATGGATCCTGAACAGAAAACAGGCTTCTGAAAAGTATGTTCAAGTCTATGCACTCAATACTTGGTTGGGCCTCCTTTTCCACAAAACTCTATAGAGCGCAGTAGTGTTCGTTCTCTTTTTCCATAGCCTCCCCAGGGTGCATTGGAAGAACATAGGCACTTACGTGTTTTCCTCACTGGTCGAGTAAAAGACTGGTTTCAAAGAAACCTTGGATCCAAAGTAAATATTCAGTCCACCGTTTGTACAACCAGTGACTTGTATCCCGGCCCAAAATAAGCATGAGCCTGGGCTTATCGGAGTTCCAGCAGAAAGAATCTTAAAGAATTATAGATTTCCGAAGAAAATACAGTGTCTCTGATTAGATTGACAAAGTGGTTCCCCTGCTCTGCCGTAAGGAGAGGTCATTTATGAACCGCAACTCTGTACACAGATGCTTCTCCCTTCTCTTCCCATGTTAAGTAAGAGATTGTGTCCATGCAAATACAATTAGTTTAGGATAAAACATTTAAAATATTCTTCTATTGATTGACTTTTAGCATTGTTTTATGCTCTAACTGTGCCTGTGTGTGTGCTAGAGCAAGCCGGAGCTGAGGCTATCAGTGATTCAGAGCTTATCTGTTTAGTGTTGTTTCTCTCCTAGATAAATCACAAAAAGAACTTCTACTGCTATTAACTTTTAACTTTTGTTTAACATAGAAAGTACCCCTGGATCATTGCTTCTGTGTTTTTATGTATCTGCTCGGCGATCCCAAATCTCCAATTAGTTGTGGCAGCTAGTCACTAACCCTGAGCCAGGTTCTGGTTCTGCTGAAGGTTTTTTTCTGTTAAAGGGGAGTTTTTCTTTCTGCTGAGGTCACATACATATTACTGCTTATGAAAGATTGCTGCAAACTTAATGACTCAATGCAAGCGACTGTCCACCATCACTATATTCTATATGGAGGAGTGAATACGGTAAGTCACTGCTGGGTATGATGAGATAGAAAAACTTTTTTTACCACTTGGAATAATAATTTAAACTTAACTGCATTGTTTTATAACTAAAATTGAATTGGAATGTATAAAATTCACTTTAAATTTGTATGCATGGTTGCATTCAAAAGACTATACAAAGATTTGTATACATAATGATGATAATAATAATAATAATAATAATAATAATAATAATAATAATAATAATAATAATAATAATAATAATAATACATTTTATTTATAAGCGCCTTTCTAGACACACAAGGACACTTTACAGTAATAAACAACACATAAAATATCCAAAGCAGAAGAAAAAGAGTCACCAAACCCTAAAGAGTACAAACCAGATATAAAACAAAGTGCAATAAGAGAAAGGAGGTCCTAAACAGTAGGCAGTCATAAACAGGTGGTTTTTGAGTATGGATTTAAAAGTAGAGCGGGAGTCAGAGTTTCAGATGGCTTGAGGTAAACCATGGACAGTGAGTGGATAGAGGATGAATATCTAAGGGAGCAGACGGGAGAGACTATGGTGACGAGGTCAGATAGATATGTGAGTGTGTGAGTGTGTGTGAGTGTGTGTGTGTGTGCCTTGAGACAATATTTGTTAAATTGGAGCTATATAAATTAAACAAATTGAACACATTGCTACATCAGCTGAAATAAATTGAATTTATTATGTTAGAGCCAGCCTTTCTATCGCAGCTGACTGTGTAGCCATTGGTTGTAGTCCTAGTTGTAGCTTACATCAAGTCCCAGTACAACATAAAGGAGAAGCTTTAAAAGCTGGAATTCCTTGTAAGGCTAGCTCCAATCTCCACCCAACCATCCCAACTAATGGACTGGTGCCTCCAGATAGATGGATGTAAAGTAAAGGTGTCAAACCCCTTCTACTGTATAGTCCTAATAAACTGCTTGGGTTTGAACAAAGTGTTTATGTCATACCTCTGACCAGTATGGTGATGGATTTCTTAGAAGGATTTCCGACATTGTTGGACGCAACACAGGTGTAGGTTCCTCCATCATCGTCACTAATAACAGGGACTGTCAGCGTGCCATCTTTGACAATGGTCCTCTTCGGTAGCTCCTCACCTTCAACCCTCAACCATCTCAGTGTTGGAAGAGGATGCCCCCCCATCACTTTACAAACCAGAGTGATCGTCTCTCCAGGATTTGCCACTACGGGATCATCCAAAAGTATTTTAACAGAGGGAGGCGCTGAGAGGGTAGAACAACAAGAAAGGTGATAAGAAAGCTACTTATGATAACAGTTACTTTGCTATATGTTTCATTCATCCAGGATGAAAGTCCGTTTTATGATTAAAACATTCAACTAAAAATGCAATACATACAGAAGCAAAATATAACTCCGGCTTTTGTTCATCAAAACAAAATGAACAGGCAAACCATTTGTAGCACATTTACTTAATTAACTCATCTTTTTCCATTCTAAATTACATAAACAGTGACTTTGACGATTTCTACAGCCAATAATATGCAACGCTCAATGATAAACGGTAAACTGTTGTAGATTATCAGTTATCCAGGACATCCTATCAGGGTGATGGTGCTCTATGAGTGAGAATGTTCCTGACTACAATTTATATGCCTGATACTTCCAACTTAAGTTTCAGAACTGAAAAAGCCTTTTGGATAAGAGGTGAAAGGTCTTCAAGATAGAAAAGTCCAGTTGCCTTCATTTATAACTCTCAAGAATGGTAGGAAGTATTCAACTTCTTTATGTTTCTGAAATGAAGTTTTTTAACCTGGATTGGCAAAGAAGATTTACTTCTAAAAACAAAATACATACTTACTTTTTTTAGGTTGAAGCTTAAGCCCTTTAATGTGAGCTTTAAATGATAAATTTGATCCCTTAAAACTTTATAAAAATCATCATTTGTCATTTAAATTTTACCCCCTTCATAAATATTTTGATTTTATGAAGTTTGAGCAGCTCTGTCATTAGAGAAAATCATCAACCTACTTTTTCTGGATTTATATCCAATTTAAGTAGCACTTAAATGACCTGAGGGACATGCAGACAGACGGAAACGTTTTTAGATGGAACAGTCAATAATTTTGTCATCTGCTTGAAAATCAAATTCAGCATTTGATGCATTTTCACTACGATAAGCTACAAAGACAATAATATATTTAAGTAAATTTACACATTAAGGGACCATAAAAGATGTTTTTATTCTTTCTTCAATTCTTCTGAATCAAGATTTCCTTCATTTTCCAAACCATACAAGTCAAAGTTTTTTACTTTACTTTTTTATCAACAAGCATGTCCTTTCAAAAAGTACAGAATTTCAGGAGGAGATAACCCTTGGGTTCCTGAATTAAACATGATCAGTTACCTATTGACACAAGAAGTCCGTGTTCTTTAGGTAAGACTCAAACCAGCCTAGTACTAAATGAATTAAAACTCTCGTTAAAAACATGGCTGTTAAGTGAATTGGTTTAAATTGTCCTTAGTTTTGCGCATGGTTGTTTATTTGTCCTGTATGTCTCTGTGTTGCCCTATGATGGACTGGCGACCTGTCCAGGGTGCCTCTCGCTCTGTGACTGCTGGAGATAGGCACCAGCCCCCTCGCAACCCTACATAGGACAGACGGGTACAGAAGATGGATGTTTTCTTGAGGAAGATTGCATTGGATTTTTTAACCTGCATACTTGGTGCTGTGAAGCTGGAAGGATTTTTGCTGTTAATTTTTCACTTTTTGATAATTTGTTATGATGCGTAACCATGGCAATAAGGAGGTTTACTGCCGGGAGCAGCTGTTTAACATTGCAAAAGCTGAAATAATACCTCAACTGAAACCAGAAATCCCTGATGAATTGAGGAGGAAGAGGCGTGCATGCACATAAGGAGCAAAAAGGAGACAGAGAAGGACGAGGTTCAAACCATCTCTTCGATCAATCATAATGGGCAATGTGAGATCACTGGCTAACAAGATGGATGAACTCAAAACCCTTACAAGGACTCAGCCAGAGTATCGGGAATGCAGCGTTATGTGTTTCACTGACGTGGCTGCAGGATCATATCCCTGACTCCAACGTCTCTCTGCCAGGCTTCCTGACTATACAAGCAGACAGAGATCTGAAGACAAGCAAGAAAAGGAAAGGAGGTGGAGTAGCAGTACTCGTCAACAACAGACGGTGTCATTCAGGTCAAGTTACTGTGAAGTGTTGCCTCTGCAAACCAGATACTGAACTCTTGGCAGTACGTTATTTCTTTTTTTTAATTTACCAAGAGAGTTCACCAGTGTTATTTTGGCAGTTGTTTACATTTCACCTTCAGCCACTGCCAACAATGCATGTGATGTCATCAGTTCTGTTGTCGTTAACACAGACAAAGCACCCCAATGCATTTGTGGCAATATCTGGTGATTTTAATCATGCCTCGCTCTCGTCTACACTTCCAACATTTCAACAGTTTGTCAGCTGCTCCACGAGAGAAAACAAGACCTTAGATTTGTTTTATGCAAATGTAAAGGATGCATTAATGTCCAAACCAAGACCTCCTCTGGGACAATCAGATCACAATCTTGTTTTTCTCAACTCTGAATATAAACCACTTGTTCAGAGGCAACCTGTGACAAAAGGAACTGTGAGAAAATGGTCACAGGAAGCTGAAAAAGCCCTGCAGGATTGTTTTGAGACCACAAACTGGATGACTTTTTGCCAAGCACATGGAGAGGACATCAATGCCTTCACTGAGTGTGTGACTCACTATATAAACTTCTGTGTGGACAACGTCATCTCCACCAGAACAGTGAGATGCTTCCCTAATAACAAACCCTGGATCACCAGTGAACTGAAGGAACCACTAAACAAGAAAAAAGAGCCTTCAGGGAGGAAGACTGGGAATTATTGAAAAGTATACAGAAGCAAAAAGAAGCTGGAGAACAAACGAGAGAGGAACAATATCAGAGATGTCTGGTCAGGAATGAAAAAGATCACAGACTTTTAGCACAGGAAGGATTGGATAGATGGAATTCTGGACAGAGCCAAAGAACTGAACATATTCTTCAACAGGTTCAGTTCAGGAACTAGCTCAGCATCCTCCTCTCCTGTTCCCAGCCAAACAGACGTGCTACCTTCCTCTGACCCACAGCTTTCCTGTTACACCTCGGATGTTTTATCCTTCACCTCAGTCATGGACTCTTCAGCTTCCACAAGTTTGTCTTCAACCAAATCAGCAGATGCTGCTACCCCCTTTGCCTCCCCCTCCCACTTGTCTGTCTCTAAATGTCAGGTGAAGATGCAACTGGAGAAACTGAACCGGAAAAAGGCTGCAGGTCCAGATGGTGTCAGCCCCAGAGTCCTGAAGGTCTGTGCAGAGTACCTCTATGGGATCCTCTTTAACCGTAGCCTAACTCAGGAGAAGGTTCCAGTGTTGTGGAAGACATCCTGCCTTGTTCCAGTACCAAAGAGAACTCACCCATCAGTCATCAATGACTATAGACCTGTTGCCCTGACATCCCACATCATGAAGGTCCTGGAGAAACTCCTGTTGGCCCATCTGACTAAGCAAACTAGAACATATCAGGAACTGCTGCAGTTTGCTTATCTGCGTGGAGTTGGAGTTGAAGATGCCATCATCCACCTACTTCAACCAACCCACTGTCATCTGGACAAAGCAGGCAGCATTGTGAGGATCATGTTCTTTGATTTCCCCAGTGCATTTAACACAATTCAGCCTGATTTGCTTCATCAGAAACTCCTGAATACACAGGTGGAGCCCTCAACAATCGCCTGGATCAATGACTACCTGACAAACAGACCACGGTTTGTGAGGCTGTTGTCAGCAGCACAGGAGCACCACAGGGGACCGTACTCTCACCATTCCTTTTTACTCTGTACACCTCAGACTTCCAGTACAAATCAGAGACCTGTCATCTGCAGAAATACTCAGATGACTCTGCAATTGTCGGGTGTATCAGAGATGGACAAGAAGCTGAATACAGAGAGTTGGTGGACCGCTTTGTGACATGGTGTGGAAACAATCGTCTCACCTTGAATGTGAACAAAACAAAGGAGATGATTGTAGATTTCAGAAGAAACAGGGACAAGTCAAACACTGTTTCCATCATGGGAGAAGAAGTGGAGGTGGTTGAGGAGTATAAATACCTCGGAGTTCACCTTGACAACAGACTGGACTGGAGGCGCAACAGTGAAGCCGTCTACAAGAAGGGACAGAGCAGACTGTACTTCTTGAGGAAGCTTAGGTCCTTCAAGGTTTGCAGCAAGATGCTGCAGATCTTCTACAAGTCTGTTGTGGAGAGTGTAATTTCTTCAGCCGTCATCTGTTGGGGTAGCAGCATCAGAGCCAGGGATTTAAAAAGGCTCAACAACCTGATAAAGAAGGCTGGTTCTGTTCTTGGGACAACTGTGGAAAATCTGGAGATGATAATGCAAAGAAGGATTCTTCATAAAATCAAAAAAATTATGGACAACCCTGAGCATCCTCTTCATGAGACAGTCACACAACAACAGAGCATCTTCAGTCGGAGGCTTCTTCAGTTTCGCTGCAATACAGACCGCTACAGGAAATCCTTCCTGCCCACAGCCATCATTATCTACAACAACTCCTTAAAGAATTGATTATATGAGCTATACCAACACTTAATTTCCCTCTGGGATCAATAAAGTATTTTTGAATTTGAATTTGAATTGAATTGAATAAGTTCCGACATCGCAGCCAACCTGCTGCTTAGTTCATTTAATGCTTGAGTCTGAGTACTTAAAGCGACACATCCCTTCATGATGTTCAGGCAGCTTCCCAATTGCTGCTGACACCTGTTGAAGTTGAAGTTTGCAATAAACCAGGAATCCACCCGCTCCAAACAACAAAAACCAGGATACCATGAATCCAATTATATAGACATCTTCCACATCCTCGACGGACAGCAACGACAGACACATAATCTTCCACTTTCCCCAAGAATCCATAATGTAACTGCCCGGAAGTGTATCGCCAGGACAAGAGGGCTCCCAGGGACCCACTCTTCGATTAGAGAATATGTGATCCATCACATTTAGAGACCAGCTGACTAAATTAATAGTAAAGATGGTTAAAACTTTGGAGGAAAAATGCAGAGAAGTGCTCCAGATAGATGTGACAAGACAAGAGTAGCAGGCCAGACAGAGACAAGACACAGAGAGGAGGGAGCAGATATGAGACCGTCCTTGCTAAGGGCAGGAAGAGAATGTGTAGGTGTAAGGTTTGTCTGCAGCAGCCTGGCCATAGAGCTTATTCCATTAAGCCCACATTGCACAGTTACAGAACTAATCAAAAGTTCCCATGTAGTCTGGAGGTTTGTAGATATTGACTCTGTAAAAAGTTGAAGACCTCTGCTCACTATGTGTGTCAGCATCCTCTGACCGACTTCTAGGATTTTATGTGATTTACCACTGATCAACAGTTGCTGTTGGTTCTAATCATTTCCCCTTGGGAAAAATATCCGTAATACCTTATTGTTTAATATTTATTATTGTAGAAGCAGACTGCAGGCCTAAGTGTTGGATTTTATACACCTGTGGGAGTGACTGGAACACTTGGGTTCAATGATTTAGACGTAAGGAAATACTTTTTTGTATTTAGTGTATTTATTTAGAACCATGTGGGGATATTTCTTTTATGTTTGTTTTAACCATCTTAAATAGGTCCTTAACAACAGATTGATAACTTTGTTTAAAGGGATAGTTCGCATTTTTAGACATGAAGTTGTATCCCATCCTCACCATCAGCATAGTGCATACACACTGACCCATATCTGTGGTCACCTCCTGGTCGGAGCTCTGGCTGTTACAAGTCTTTCAAGAAAGTAGTCCCGGCTAGTTTCAGGGGCCAACAAACTGTGCTGTTTTGCTTCAGAAAACTATATGCGTTTGAAAACATGATTCATTTGCATCACAAAAGAAACGCTGGCCAAAATTCGCAACTCATTATTACTCTGCACTATTTTCTTTCTATTCCAATCAATCCGCGCTGCGGCCAGCATCAACTGTTGCGCTCCTCCCGTCAGCGGTTCCACTGTTAAATGTCTGATTACGAAACATCTGATGATGAAACTCATTTTAGCGCAATGCCAGATGGATCGGATGAAGAAGAAACTTTTTTTAGCACAACACCAAAGGGATAGGCTACCTTTATGAATCGGAGTATACGGATGCTGAACTTCAGCAGATGGAGCTAAAACAAAGCTGTAGATAGGGTGAGTAAGTGTGGACGAGCTCATGTTGTGCAATTTTTGATATCAGAATAAGACAACTTTACGTTGCTTTGATTAGTAGGCTATGCAATATTTGACCGCATTCATTATTATAACTGATAATACATGGATGACTCTAAACTTTTTCCTCTTAAATTCTGACAAGACAGAAGTTGCTGTCTTTGGACCAGAAGTTCTTAAACAGAAACTGATTAGTCAATCCCTTCATCTGGATGGCATTAAATTGGCCTCCAGTAATAACGTAAAGAACCTCTGTGTTATTTTTGACCAAGACTTGACATTTAAATCCCATATTAAACAGGTTTCTAGGATTTCTTTCTTTCACCTCCGGAATATTGCTAAAATTAGAAACATCCTGTCCAGGAGTGATGCTGAGAAACTAGTCCATGCATTTGTTACCTCAAGGCTGGACTACTGTAATGCTTTACTATCAGGAAGTCCACAAAATGCAATTAAAAGCCTTCAGTTGATCCAAAATGCGGCAGCAAGAGTTCTGATGAATATTAAAAAGAGAGATCACATTTCTCCTGTTTTAGCTTCCCTTCATTGGCTCCCTGTTAAATCCAGAATAGAATTTAAGATCCTTCTTCTTACATACAAAGCCCTTAATAATCAGCTCCATCAGAGATCTAATTGTTCCATATGTTCCTAACAGAGCACTTTGCTCTCAGACTGCAGGTTTACTTGTAGTTCCTAGGATCTCTAAAAGTAGAATGGGAGGCAGATCTTTTAGTTATCAGGCTCCTCTCCTGTGGAACCAGCTCCCAGCTTTAGTCCGTGAGGCAGACACTCTGTTTACTTTTAAGGCCAGGCTTAAAACTTTCCTTTTTGATAAAGCTTATAGTTAGAGTGGCTTAGGTCATCCTGAGCTATCTCTGTAGTTATGCTGCCATAGGCTTAGACTGCTGGAGGACAGACTTACCAATTTTCTTCACTCTGCTACTTCCTTTTCTCCTACTACTCTCCAGTTGTATTACAGTACATTCTGTTATTTTGACAGTTTGTTAACTTTGTTTTCTCTCAGTGTTTTTCTCTCCATAGAAGATATACCTGGTCTGGTATCCTGCTTGGCTGCAATGCCCTGTTGGACGGGGGCATCGACTGGGATGATGTTCCCAGTAACTCGTAGTGGCAGATAGCCGCTCCTACTGAGCCTGGTTCTGTTGGAGGTTTCTTCCTGTTAAAGGGGAGTTTTTCCTCTCCACCGTCGCTACATGCTTGCTCACTATGAGGGATTGCTGAAGGATTGCTGTGGTTGGAAAGTCTGCATCAACGGGGCCCAACCTCACGCCAATGACTGACGCAATCTGCTGGGATTCCTTAAATAGGAAACTTTTTAACTAATTGGAATGTTTTTATATATGTATTTAAATAACTTCTTGTTAAGTGCCTTGAGAGGACATGTGTTGTTAATCGGCGCTATATAACTTAACTGCATTTAATTTAATAATACACCAAATGGGCTACAGCTGTGGGCTCAGCTTCAGCTTGGAGCACTTCTATGTCCACTCGCTCTCTCTGACCGTTCTAGCTCCATATGCTGAAGTTCAGAATCCGTATACTCCGGTTCATAAAGGTAGCCTATCCCTTTGGTGTTGTGCTAAAAAAAGTTTCTTCTTCATCCGATCCATCTGGCATTGTGCTAAAATCAGATTACGAAACATCATCAGATGTTTCGTAATCAGACATGTTGTCGGCATTTAACAGTGGAACAGCTGATGGGAGGAGCATGAGAGTTGATGCTGGCCGCAGCGCGGATTGATTGGAATGGAAAGAAAATAGTGCCGACTAATAATAAGTTGGGAATTTTGGCCGGCGTTTTTTTTTTGTGATGCAAATTAATCATGTTTTCAAACGCATATAGTTTTCTGAGGCAAAGCGGCACAGTTTGTTGCCCCCCGAAACTAGCCGGGACTACTTTCTTGAAAGACTTTTGACGGCCAGAGCTCTGACCAGGAGGTGACCACAGATATGGGTCAGTGTGTATGCACTATGCTGATGGTGAGGATGGGATACAACTTCATGTCTAAAAATGCGAACTATCCCTTTAAGAACATCATTTTTAACCCAAACTAATCAGTCATTAGGCTCGTTTTTCTTTCAAAAATGAAGCTGGAAGACATCCTGTGGTTACAGATTAGATTTTTACTGGTTTACAAAAAGGAAAAAAGAAACATTTCTATAAATGAGAGTACTAAAATGCAACAACTGCTGAAAAAGCTGGATATAATAATTTTTCAAATAAAAACAAAATAAAAACAGCTATTGGTAGAACTAGTAAGAATTTTAAATTGGAAGCTAGATCTGTTAAAAGTCCCTTATGAACAGCACACCATCATATATTATTTGATTAAAAAGGCACACATGCAGATATTCTTCAGTTGTCTCTGTTGTGTTTGTGCTCCTGAGTGTTTTTGTACCTGTCCTGTTGTTCAGACTGAAGTGGGTACTTCTGTCTCTAATGCCACAGGCTTTCTTGACAGAAGCAATACAGGTGTAGTCAGCATAATCCTGCAGACGGAGATTTTTCAGCTTCAAGATCTTCGTCTCACCCTGAAACGCAAACCAGATCTGTCTAAATATTCATTGTGTATCTGTGTGACATTTTATTGAAAAATAAAAGAATTTCTTTGCTCACTCGTTTGCAGGGTTCAAGTCATTGTTATTTCAAGCATACCCAAGTTTTTGGCTTGGTACTGTAATCGCTTAAGGCCCCTCCAGAATTATCGGCACCCATGGTAAGGATGTGTAAGAAGCATATACACTAATTCATTTTTTAGTTGCAGTGATCTGACACCTCTATCATTTTTAAGTAGTTGTTAGCAGTAACACTTTCTTAACTAAAGAATCTTAGCTGTAGCTGTAGTTTATTTGTATTCTGCAAGTTTGGATCTCAAAGTCTCTCAATCTGAACTTGTACAACACAAACTGGTGAAAATGCACCTTCAGTACTTGAATGCATTATTTGCTAAAACATATATTACTCTTAGTTGATGTTCCTAACAGTAATTAGTCTAGTAACTGAAAATGACATGTGGTAACTCCCACTGATTTCTCACTTTAAAACTAGAACGTGGTTAGATCTGACATCGAGCTTCAGAGGTGAATGAAATGCAGCGTCAGTAACCATCATCACTTGTTCTCTGGCCTATTAGCTCTACACAATAATTTATTTTTTTCATATTTACTGTGTTAACAGTGGATCACAGAATACTAGTAGAGTACAAGTAAAGGCAGTCGAACCACTGCCAGTGGCACTTGTACTACAACTTGAGTATCATGGATCTAAAGGAACTGTGAACTAAAATGTTAACCTTGTTAGTAATTAGTTGTCTGCCATGTTATTATGGTTTGGTGCATGTGTATTCTCAGTAAAGAACACAAAAACCAACACACTGATGGCCAAAATAATAGATAAAACGTTTGATGTGACAAATAAATCAAAAGTGACAATGTATTGACAGTCTTCCATAATATTAAAAACATATGCTTGAGACATTTTTTTAGAAAGTAACCATAACCCTGTGAAAATGCTTATCTATATGTTGATACTTCATAATTTGTTTTGATCCCTAAGCAGACCTTTAAAACATTTGAACCAAGTTCCATCCTTTTCAAGACTGCATAAGGCAACAGTAAACAGAGCAAGAATCTGTTCTTTTGTGCAATGCGGTACAATCCACCACCAATCTTACACATCCTAAAGATTCACCAAGAAATGGGTTGATGATGGGAATCAATCAATTTTAAGTGTAATCAGATTGGTGAAAGGACAGTCAGAAATATAAAATCTAACTTTTTTCAAATCAATAAAACACACCATTTGCTAACAGGTCAGACTGATACTTACCCACTTCAATGTGAAAGGTATTACTGAAGGTAGAAGTTACCTATTTTAGCTTTAGCAAGAGTTAAAAAATGAAGACAGAGGAAGCACAGAGATGTAAGAATGCTTAAAAGGAAAATTTATTTTTCACAACTCTGCTTAATTCAGGCTGTGAGGCGGTGGCAAGGATTTCAGCAGATAACAGTACAGTATAGCAATGTTAGTCTGTTTTATCCTTTGGAGCTGTTTATGTAACGCAAAGCAGGCTAACTACTAATATTAGTTGTTAAGGTGAGAAAAATTCAGTAATCATTTTGTCACTGTTTATATTGTCATTTTACAGTGACTGGTTGATAATAACATTGGCTTTACTTTTAAAATAATGATAAAGAAATATTTTAAAGGCTGTCTTTATCTTATATCTTTTATTGTTCTTAAAGAGAAATCGTAATCGACTGAAAATTGGTATTAGTAGACCGAAGTTGAACAAATATCAGTAATCAGAAACCAGCCACAAACTTATGTCACACACACATTATGGGTGAAAACTATTTCTCTGTTCAAAAATATTTCTTCAACAATTAAAAAAAAGGTTGGACGTTACAAAAAATGACAATATGCAAGTAGATATGGTCTGTATTTCATTCATCTATCAGAATAAAGGGTAAATTACATTTAAAGTTGGGTGACCATAATTTGATTTCCAAAAAAGAGGGCACCTGGCACAGTACTGAAACACTTTCAGGACTTGGCCAAGACTTTAATTTTACCATATTTAAAGTGGGTATTCCCAATGTGGTTAAAAAATATTAGTTAAAGAACAAACTTCAAAAAGGCTTTTACAAGTAGAAAAATGATTTTATAATCTCTGGGAATAAATTATAATTGAAATAATTACTCTTCTAAATTAAAAAAAGGTACCAGCAAATATAATAGTTTACTTTTTTTTTTATTAATTGCACTGGACAAAAACCGTAGAAAAATCTGAAATAATCTTCTGAGAAAACAAGTATTATTTTCTTTTCACTGTAATAAAAGTAAACAGCTGCAGACTCAAACACACAATAAAAAAGTGCTTACTCTGTTTAATTTGCATCTTCATCCTCCGCAGTCAGTTTATAGATCAACTCTCACTTTGCTCAGGCTTTTTATAGTTTTTGTGTCCATGTGATCTATGGGATATTTGCCACTTTTGTCACACACAGAAACACAGATGCCAGCTATGTGTTGCCACCCATTTGTTGCGACTGGACGGTATATCTTTTGTGGTTTGTGCATAAAGCTTGTGCTTTGATTTCTTGTAAACAGCAGTAACTGCTTCAGCCTTCAATTGTTAACCTTTGCACCCCAGCACCTCCGTTTTTGTCTGTTTCCAGGAGACCTCCCTACCAAGGACAGGCCTGGTGTTGAACCACCATTACTCTGACAGTGAGTCTCCAGCAGCCGGGTATCTCATCTCTGTCACAGACACAAAGTAGCCACCCGATGCGAACGCTCCTCAGCTGAGAGCCACTGTTGTGTGTTAGCTTACACAGACTTGGAGCTGACCAATCAGGCTTTAGGCCCGTGTTAGAATACATTTCTGTAAATAAATCGGATCTGTAAATGTGGACATAAATAAATGTAGAGATAAATAAATGTAGAAATAAATAAATGTGTAAATAAATAAATAAATGTGGAAATGATTGAATTAATATGCAAATAAGTAAATGTGGAAGCAAATAAATAAATCTGGAAATAAATGCTTAAATAAATTTTGAAATAAATAATTAAATAAATTTGGAAATATATCAAATGTGGAAATGCATAAATAAATCTCGTAATGAATAAATAAATGTGGAAATAAATGTAGCAATAAATAAATAAATGTTGCAATGAAATAAAATTCCAAATAAATAAATGTGGAAATACATAAATAAATGAATGTGTAATTAAATAAATAAATAAATGTGTAAATAAATTCTGCAATAAATAAATAAATATGTAAATAAATAAATGTAGAAATAATTAAATGTGTCAATAAATAAATGCAGCAATAAATAAATACATTTTGCAATGAAATAAAATTGTAAATAAATAAATATGAAAATAACAGATTTTCTTACATGTTCTTAAATGTAATTATATATTTTCAATTGTATTTATGTATTTATTTACACATTTATTTATTATTTATGCTTTTTCACATGTATTAATTTATTGCTTTATGTATTTATCTAGCTAAAGTGTATTTTCTATTATATTTATTTATTTCAATATGTATTTATTTACTTATAAATTCAAATATGTATTTAAAAATGTATTTGCAATTTTTTTTTTATTTCCACATGTTTTGATTTCCAAATTTATTATTTTTTTCCTATATTTATTTATTTCCAAATGTATTACCTGATTTATTTAATTATTTATTTCTACATCTATTTATTTATTTATTCTCAATTTTGGCAGGGATGGTCCTTCATAGTTTTTTGTGTAAAATCAATTCAAAAGTAGAAAAGAAATTTGAAGGTATAAAAGATCAATCTTTCTTTTATAAGCCATGCAGGAGCTTGTCTGTACTGCTGCATCCATTGACTGTATATATATAGCCTGTGGTGCATTCAAGGAATGTTCGAAATGCATGTTGAGTTCAAAAACGTAGGACATTTAAAACAAACAAACAAAAACTATATTCTTTCTATTAATGTCATCTTCTTAAGATATCTCAGCATTTTTTTTCCAGAACTATAAATTTTGTTTAAGAGGTCTTGGATGTCCAATTGCAATTTGATATCTTGTAAATATTTTGTATCACTTCCCTTCTCTCAACAGTTTACTTCAGACAAAATAATGTAAAAAGTTCCACAGTCTCTTCTTGAAGACAAAAGTCACATTTCCCTGTAACATGTTTCCCCTGTTTAAATAATTTATTGTTTAACCCTGTATGACCAAATCCTAAACTAGATATAATTATTTCCTCCTTTCTGTTTCGTTCTGTTTTCCTCATTATACCAACTTTCCTTATATAGGCCACCTACCAGACCTCCTAGTTACTTCTTCTACCAGTTATTTATTTTGACATGTCTGAACACGCCTGTTTTGCACAGTTTTTATTGCAAACAGTTTTTATTCGTATTGGAAAAATGAAAAATGAAGACTGCCAGAAGTGATGATGTCATCACGTCGATGTGACGTGATGACATCATCAATATGCAAATTAATGTATGAAGTCATCTGGTGACATCTAGTGACTTTCTGGGTCAACTTCAGATACTTTCTCTTGGAGACAGTTGGCAACACTGATTGCAAAGCAACTGTATACGCCCATGTGTGGAGACGAAAACAGGATGCCCGATCAGAAACAAATTTTAACAACAAAGTAGTTCATCATGCCCTTCAAGTGCTGCTTTTGTGCTTCCACACTTTCCTGGAATTGCAAAGATGTGTAAGAAACATCTTCTTGGCGCACCAACAACATCTGATTATCAGGCACAGAGAGCAGTGACTAGTTTGCAAAGAAAGGTAAAAATGTAGCATCGCAGTATAATGTTTTTAACCGCAGTTTGCTACATCATGTAGCCTTCCTTAGCTCTACCTGTATTGGTTTCCCATTTAACAACATATCTAGAAATGTAATACTATTTCTGACAATTATTTCTGTTATTTGATTAAGTTATGGCGAGTCTCAATAAGGGGCTTGCATCATCCTCCCAACAGCCCGATGGAGGATTTCAACAGTGCTTTCAATGTTGTATATCACAATTCTTACCCACAGACTAAACACTCATTTTGATTGAAAAACATTTCAATTCAATTCAATTGCAAAATATTTTATTGATCCCAGAGTGAAATTAGGTGTTGCTGTAGCTGTAACAATTAATTCTATAAGGAGTTGTTGTTGATGAGAGCATCATCTCTGACCTGGATACCGTGCCCAATGCATCTTGTTAACTGGGAGCTGACAGCGCCTGGAAAAATTATGGAGGCATGGATGCAGTTCAGCTCCATCCAGAGCGTTGGCCACAGCCGGTGCAATTTATTAATCTGCTTGATGTGTGATGTCACGATGTGGATTCTCTGCTCTGTTTGGATCGAACATTAACTTAAATGGATGAGCATAAATACTACTGAATGTCTTTATTTCAAAATATGAGTAAAAATAAATGATCAGAATTTTTTGCCCCCGTATATCATAGTTCTTAGGTGTTTGTGTTTTTGTTAGTTCTTTTCCTTATTTAGTTTTATTATCATGTTAGGTTATTCCTAGTCTTTATTAGTTATTTCTGGCACTTCCTTGTTTCAGTATTTCTCCATGCTCTTAGATGTTTTCACCTTTTGTTTGTGTCCTCCCTCTTATTTGTTTCCCTAGTTAGTTTCCTGATTTATTTCCTCCTTCTGTTCTCCAGTGTTTCCTTAAGTTCCCCTTAGATTCTTCCCTAGACATATTATCTTTAGTTTCTAGTTCCTTAAGAGTTTTCGGTCTCCCTTGTCATTTCTTCCCTTTCCTGTTGTCTTCCTGCCATTCTGCTCTTTACCCAGTTTCACTCATTGCCCTCACCTGCATCTGCTTTCACTAATTGGTCCTTGGTCTTCTCTGTCACGTCCTCATTTCCTCCTCAGTATATATTCAGCTCTCATTCAGTCACTACTCGCTGCTTCGTCGTCATTCTTCCCCATTTGGTCCCTGGCTTCCCTGTCGGCCGTCTTTACTGCCTGGTCCTTGTTTCCCCGTTGCTGCCTTTTTGATCCTCCTAAGTTTGTAAGTCCATGTTCCTTGTTTTGTTATTAAATCATCCTTATTTTGTACTTTAATCCTACCAAACATGACACTGTAAGTCCAAATGACTGACAACAAAAATTGAGCGTGACCTCTGGTATGAAGCATAAGTTACTTCAGTAATCTACTCAAGTACAAGTGTAGTGAAGCTTTTAAAATAATTTTTTTGCCCAAAAGTTTCTGATAAAAATGTGAGTATGGGATACCTACATATGGTCTCATCTGTATTTTCCTGTATAGAATATATTACTGTATTGTGGAACAGAAGGCAAATCTTTTGAAATAGGCAAATAGAAACAAACACTTTTTTAACACGAAAAGGCTTTATTGTTAAACAAAAACATTTATGAAGAAAAGTGTAGCATGAAAAACTATACAGAATAAAAAAAACTAAAGTGCACATCAGTGTGGTGCAGCTCGCTGCATGACGGACACCATGCGACACAGCAGTCTTAATGCTGTGCTGTATTCCTCAATTTTTTTGAAAACTCAATGTCAGTCGCTCCTCTGTCTCACAATCCTCCTGCAGCCTTTCCACTCACTTCTGCAGATATTCCAATAGTTCAGCATCCTGCCTTTGCTTACCTGTGTAAAATTAGAAAAGACTAACTTTAGTTAATAATAAACAACTTCATTCAAAGACAGCTGTTCTTATAAACAGATGAGAGGTTAAAATATTCCTTGCCCGGCCTGCTAGGAGGAGGATGAGTGAGACTGAGCATCCGGTGCTGACGAACTGCAGGCCACAGGCCTTAGGTTGCTCATCAAGTCTGTGAATATATAACACGTAATGTTAGTTTTCACATAACGCAACAACAGCTGGTTTTAGACAGACGAATGGTCAGGTACATTACAGTGACATGTTTGTTTTAGCAATTTATACGCTAGCAATACATCACATACAAATGTGATCTGACATGCAGCAGTACACAGTATAAAAGGGGAGGGTAAATTCTATTTTATACAGGGACAATGCAGTATAGCAGTTACACTTACCAGATCCTGTGGCATTCATTTCGTCCTCCGTTGACTTGTCCACCATGGAGAGGATAGACGCAGCTGTAGAAACGCTGGCTTGGTTCGATTTGACCCCTCCGATTTGTTCTGCAGCTCAGACAAAAACCATGAAACACCGGGTCTCACCAGGTCGGACCAACTCTGCTTATTTCTAGCCTCCATTGTTATGAATGAAATTGTCAGTAGTTTTTTTTTCACCTTGCAACGCTAAGCTTTTGTAATCCAGCCCCCAAACCTAGACCTAGACTTTTTTGATATATCGCAAAATAAGACAAAACCTAGTTTTGATTTTTCCTCCCACATTAAAAGCTGGATCAATGTTGGTACATAACATCTATTTCACTAGCCAGAAAATAATATTACCAAATTTGACCAGTAGGAAGCGCTGTTATGAAGGTCAGCTTGTTTTGCATTTTAACACCCAAACCATTAGTCGAGGAGAGGGGGCTATGGTTTTGCTACTGAGCGGACGTGTGACGGGGCCGCTCCTAACTTTCAGTAATTTATTCAATCGAATATCCCTGAAATTCCCACTTCACTGTAAATACTGGGGAGAAACGCAATGCCTCTCAAAACTACGAAGCAACAGCCAAAGCCACAAAGGCTCAACTCTGTTCAAAATCTGGAACAACAAACTGGTAAAACTATGGAAGGCGCGCTAACCTTGGATGATAACGCTAGCTAAATTGTTCCTGCGTCTGCGCTTCAGGCAATGCAAGTGGACTGTGGGAAAAGATTTGACACAATGCTTGCTAAAGCAGTAAGATGTGACATAAAACTTATTGCAACCCGGGTTACGTTGGCTGAGAACAGAATTGGAACGAACTAAGATGACATTGCTGCTATCAAGGCTAAAAACAACGCAATGGAAACAGAGCTGGAGGCACTAACGTGCAAGGTAGAAGAGCTAGAAAATCATAGCCGAAGGAATAACATTCGCTTGGTTGGACTTCCCGAAGGAAAAGAGGGCAAAGATAAGTGCACATTCCTGACTAAGTGGATTCCAGAGGTATTTGGAACTCAATCCCTCCCAGGGCCCATAGTGATCGAGAGAGCCCACAGAGTCGGGAGCCCCCGCGTTATGTATCCGTCAGCAAGCCCAGTACGTCCTCACGAGGTGATAATGAAGCTTTTAAACTTCACTGATAAAGTTCGGGTTCTGAGAGCTGCAAGGCAACAGGGCAGCATATTCTATGAAGACAAGAGAGTCATGTTCTTCCCAGACTTCTCAATGGATGTTCGTAAACAGCGGAGGCTCTGGGACCCAGTTAAAAAACAGCTATTAACCCTTCACATCCCAGATCTCCGCTTCGTCATAATCTACCTAGCAAAGATGCTGATAACCTTTCAAGGGGATCGACGGATCTTCAACAACCCATCGGATGCAAGTGTGTACAAACAACAGCTCAATACAAATGGACAAGAGAAGAACACTACTTGAAAGGCAAACACCTACTCAAAGGTAAAACTTCAGTGTTTATGATTGTAATGTTTGATTCAGGGATAATTTCATCTCAGGCCATGTGGTCAGTTACAATAATAAAACTCATGCTCAAATTCTGAGCATAAAAATAACATGGTCTGAGTTAATACTTATCAATGTTATGATGATTTGTTGCTATTTTCTGACCTTTGATCAGTTTTTAATTTAACATTTATTACTACTGCTGTTGGGGAGCGGCTCGGTTCTGATCTGCCTGCTTGTTGTGTATGGCTGCTCCTCTGCCAGGTTCGATGCTTAGTGGATCAGCTGAGACCATTAGCCTATGCTGTTTATGCAAGGATGGGTTAGGTGCAGTCCAGTGGACTTCACAAGGGCACTTTTGTTCAGAATGTTTTAGTGCTCTAATGTATTTATCTGTGCTTTTTTTATTTTTTTTGCACCATTGTATTCCCCCTCCTTTCCTCCCCAGGGCAGACGTGCACATTTATAACCATTCCCTATTATAAATGCCTGCAACACCAGATCTCAAAATAACCTCCTGGAATGTTCGGGGGTCGAATAAATTGGTTAAACTGAAGGAAATTATGAATCGAATTAGACAAATTAAAGCCAAAGTTGTATTTCTACAAGAGACCCACCTAAATGCTGAATACATTGTTAGAGTGAGGAGATGTTGGCCTGGTCATGTTTTTCATGCTCCATGTACCTCAGTCCAGAGGTATGATTACACTCATTCACAACTTTGTACCATTTAACCTTATTACCAGCGATCGTTCGGCAGATATCTGATTGTTAAATGCGAGATAGCTTCACACAGATTAAATCTTATTATATATGGATACAATAATGATAATCCATTATTATTTAGAAATCTCTTTTTGTTCCTTGCAGCACTTCCGGGGCATCTCATTATTGGGGGGGGGGGATTTTAATTGCACTCTTCACCCAAATGTCGATAGATCAAGTGGTGTCAATACTACTCACAACCAGTCAAGAAAGGAAATATTACAATTTATGACTGAATTTAACCTAGTTGATGTTTGGAGAAACATGCACCCAGACAAGATTGCATTTTCTTGTTACTCCATTACCCATCACAGTTTTTCCAGAATTGACTTTTCTACTCTCTTTAGCTTTGATACCCATGGTTACTAAATCCTGGTACGATGGCATTATTATATCAGATCACTCCTCCATTTCTTTCCAACTAAGTTTACCCAACCTACCAATCTTTACCACCAGATGGCGATTGCAATCTTTCTGGTTGAAGGATCCAGAGTTTCTGGAATACATTGGAAAGCAAATAGATAATTATTTTGCACACAACACAAATCAAACAACGGCTAGTATAAAATGGGAGGCCTTTAAGGCTTTTTTGATGGGGCAAATGATCAGTTTTACAAGTTTTAAAAATAAACCTCTAGGATGGAGATGGTGCAATTGGAGGAAAAGATAAAACACATTGAAGAAGAAATATTTAGATCTAAATCTAATGCTCAAATTCTCGAGTTAAACAGAGTCAAATACAATATTCTCATAGTAAATAAAGTTACTAAAAGTAATCTTGGCATGGCGTATCAAACAGATTCAGACTGAAAGAACAATAAATTCTATACTTACTGATGGACAGATTACAGCTAATCCCAAACATATTAATGACTCTTTCTTTACTTTCTATAAACATTTATACAAATCTGAACACTTAATCTCTGTCTCGTCTAAGCAAAAAGATTTTCTTGATCAACTGCATTTTCCTAAACTTCCGGAAAACAAATTATCTGAACTAGAGCTCAAAATAACAGTGGAGGAAATCGTTAACGCCATAGGAAATATGAAGGGGGGGTAAACCCCTGCACCCAATGAGATACCAATAGAAATATTTAAAGATAAATTGATACAACCCCTATTGGATATGTACCAGGAATCATTTAGATCTGGCTTCCTCCCACCTTCACTTAATATTGCAACAATTACCCTTTTATTGAAACCTAATAACCCAGCAACACACTGTAGCTCATACAGGCCAATTTCATTGTTGAATTATGATCACAAGATACTTTGCAAACTTTTAGCTATGAGACTGGAGACACTCTTGCCTAAGATGATTCACTCAGACCAGAATGGCTTTATTCATGGGCGGCAAGGGTTCCACAACATAAGGAGGGTGATTAACATAATTTACGAGAAAAAAGGAAGCCAAGACAACACTTTAATTACAATGGATGCAGAGAATGCCTTTCACAGGATTGAATGGCCGTATCTATTTGAAGTCCTGAGAAAATTTGGTATTGGAAACCGTTTTTTTTAATGGATTCAACTGATGTACGCCAATCCTCAAGCAGAAATATTAACAAATGGTCTTCTCTCAGCACCATTCAGACTTTATTGTGGAACTAGACAGGGGTGTCCCCTGTTGCCTCTTCTGTTCACCTTGGCACTCTTGCCATGTCAATTCGTAACCACGAAAACATATCTGGAATTAAGGTAGCCAATATTGACCACCGCGTCGCTTTGTATGCAGATGATGTGATTTTGTTTTGCACCAACTTAAATCAATTCCATCCATATTAAGCCTGATCAGTACAATCAGTTTATTTTCCGGTTACAAAATAAACTTTAATAAATCTGAAATATTATTCTGGAATGATACTGAACAACTAAATCCCCCAATTGACACACCCTTTTTGCTATCCAAACACGGTTTACATATCTAGGTGTAAAATTAACTCCCTCAATTGAGAATGCTGTTGCATCTAATTATAATTCTTTGACAGCATTAGTAACTCTATTCCTAAATAGATGTATGAAACTACCTATATCTCTAATTGGCCGTATTATCATACCTAAAATGTCAATCTTGCCTAAATACCTTTATCTTTTTCAATCAGTTCCTCTATCTCCACCAAACCCCCTTTTAGATCTGCAGAAACTATTTAGAAGATTTATTTGGAATAACAAAAGACCAAGGCTTAGACTATCCTTACTCTACCTTCCATATGAGAGAGGGGGCTTACAACTTTCAAATATAGCGTGGTACTTTTGGGCTTCCCAAATGAGAGCTGCAATGTTTTATTTTGTTAATGAGCAGGCCCCTGCTTGAGTTTCTATGGAATCTGTAGAAATTAAAATTCCTCCTAACTTATACTTTTACTCAGCTGACAGACATTAATTAAACAAACCAAAAATCCTTTTCTACAAAACACTATAAAAATCTGGTTCGACACATGATTATTTGGGAGAAACAACACAACTATCTAGGTTTACTCCAGTCTTTGGAAATAAAAACTTCCCACCAGGTGGAGCAGATGCAGGCTTCAGATTTTGGTTCAATCAAAATTGCACTATTTCAACCCAAACATCCCAGACACCTATATTAAGTGTGGAGTGGATAGGGTCTCATTGTTTCACTGTATGTGGAGGTGCCCATATGTGAGAAGCTTTTGGGAAAAAAGTATTGGACTTGCTAAGACAGCTTATTGGTAAGGTGATCCCCCCCCTTGATCCCAAACTATGTATATTAAATGTTTACCCGAAAGATTTTGTATTTGCTACAAACAGTAAAATTTTGTTAACAATCGGTCTTTTGGAAGACAACCTCTGTATTGCTAAGTGTTGGAAGGATCAAAAAATGTTTGGACTCTCAGTGGCTCAACGGACTGGCATGTATATTGACTCTGGAGAAAGTAACTTATGCATTAAGAAACAAGCTGGACAAATGTTCGGCCATATGGTCAACATTCCACAATTTCCTGGAAAACTGCAACCTGCATTCCATTGACTTGATAAATTGAAGTGTTACTTTGCTATATCTGCCCTTCCCCGTGTGTTGTTTTTTTTTTTTCTTTGTCGTATGTGTTCTATCTCATTTATATACATGGTGCATTATGTAAAATTGTAAAACCAATAAATAAATGTTACAAAGAAAAAAAGAAAACATAAGTCCCACGCATAAAAGGCGTGTGGTGATGTGAGGAAATCCTTGAAAGATTCTGGATCATGGGACCTAGATCACACCCACTCCTACATAGAAAAGTTATTTGTTGCAGCAATTTGCACATATCATCTAGAGAACAAACAGAAAAAAAGTTATCTACACCAATTTTTAGATTTTATTTTTTTGCTGCATTGGAATGTTAGTTCAATGTTAGTAACGGTTAAATAAATGTTCTTTCTGACCTATCCACAAAACTGAATTCAGAAACCGCAGAAACAAATGAAGTAGTCTTCATACCTTAACTTTCTAATTGGATTTTGAAGCTGTGTACTAATTTAAACAAATTTTTACCACTAGGTGGCGCTATAATTGAGAGCAGATTACCTTTAAAAAAGTTAATTGGATTTTCACAAAACTTTGCACAAACCTTTTATGGGATAGTCTTTACGATAAATATTACTGATATTGATTGTTGGAAGTGGACTTATTAGTAAAAGTTTGAAAAATCTAATTTCTTTTTGATAAATTGCAAAAAATCGCAGGTTTGTCCAAATAAGCTCAGACTTTCAGGATATATTCTTTTTATGAACAGGCTAAACATAACTTTTGCATCATCTTAAAGACTGTCACCCTACATAGTCAGAAGTGTGTTTTCACAAAACCTTTGAGTACCCCAAAATCCTTTAGATAATCCTAAAAGAATTAAGCTCTATGTTTTCTCAATTTATTTTCTCAGACAATCTTTATCCAGCAAACATCCTAAAGCTCAAGCTTGTAGCAGATGCACAGTTGTTCATCTGAACAGATTTTGAGAATTTTGGGATAATGCATGGATTTTTTTGTGTGAATTTAATCATTTTTGTTAGACTGGTCTTAAATACCAGTTAACTTTTTTTTTTTTAAGCATTCAAATTAGGGACATGGAAATAAAAAAATATTATTCCAGATGTAGACAGGACTATCTGAGAATATTTTTGGTATTTTTCTTTAACAATTATGGATTTTATGGGAATCTGTTAATTTCGATCTGTATGGCATAAAATGGGTAGTTAATACTTGTTTTTTGAAGATTCATTTGACCTACAGACATAGAAATAAAGGATATGACTACACATAAATGACCATCTTGGAATATTTTGGTAATTTCTTAGTAAATTATGGATTTTGATTAACGTAATTTTCGGACTATTGAACACACCTGAATATAAGCTGCACCAGCAAATTTTTAAAACGTGTGTTTTCAATGATGAGGGTGTGTGCATGATGCGCAAAATAACAGTTCTAAATCAAAACTAGTGTTTTCCTCTTCACCACATAATCTCTCCTCACTTCTGTCTCACTTTTTTTGCTTCCTGCTAGAGTGCCCCCCTGAGGCCCTTAGCCACTAAAAATCTATAAATTGATTTAATAATTTAGTTTAGTATTGCATTATATGGCAGTTGACAATTTTGTACTAAAAAAAACATGTTATTTAGGGAGTTTGGAATAAAGGATATTATTCCATATTGTAGATATGACTGAGAATATTTTTGGACATTTCTTGATGAGGTGTGGATGTTTGATTAATATAATGATTTAAGTCAGTGTTGTAAAAAAATGGCAGTTAATTGAATAACTGTTACTAATCGGTACATGAAACACGGCTCAAATTGTTCCTCTTGTAGACATGGTCATCTAGGAATAATTTGAGAATTCTTTCATGGAATATGGATTTTGTATACATTTTTACATTTTGGGTATGTCCTGCAATTGTTGTTTATAATATATGTTTATTATATATATATATATATATATATATATATATATATATATATATATATATATATATATATATATATATTTTTTTTTACTTTTGAAAAAAACTGAATCTATGCACATGGAACTAGGTTTATTTTACTCCATATGTAGACACAGTCATCAGAGAATATTTTGCTATTTGTATTATAAACTATGGATTTTATAAGAAATTGTAAATCTGGTTCAGCATTGGAAAGATTTTTGAAATTATCTTCCCAGGACACTGGGATGGGTTTACATTGTTTCAGATATAGACATGGTTGTCTGGAAATATTTTGGAACTTTTATGATGAAGTATTGTTTTTAAATGATTTTCTTAAATGAGTTTCACTACCACCTATGGGCAAAATGTATAATAATAGCAAGACCTTTCAGGAATCAACGTTGTCCTGCAAGTTTACAACTCAGAAGTCATTCAAAGAAACCCAGTGGGTTAACGGACAAAGGGTTAGGGTCAGGGTTAGGGGTGGCCCTAAGGGTAACTCCTAAGGTACACAAAGAGAAGAGTGTGTGGGGAGGGGCGGGGCTTGGAACCCGTTGATGACTGCTTGCCTTTCTAGTTCTGATATTGGTTTTGGATTTCAGATGATACGTGCTGTAATCTTGACTCCTGACCTGTGTGAAAAATGGCTTGTATATCTCCACCCCCGAGTCAGAGCCCTCCGCCAGCACCTCCCTGTCTCTTTTCCAGGTGTAGTGGACAGCAGGGTTAGAGTTGGCAGCACAACGAAGAAAGACGGTACGTTCAAAGTAGAACTGCTCCTTTGCCTCGTCATCACTCTGATGCACAGTTATAACTGGTTTATCCAAGTCTGGGGGGACAGGTTGTTTGTGAAAGAGACGTGGTGAATAATTAGAGGATGAAGAGAGAAGAATATCAAAAAAACTTTCATTTTAAAATGTTTCAGTTAATCAATGTTATTCAGTTTGTAAAGCAGCAGGTTATACAGTGCCAATAAAAAGTATTCACCCTGTTGGATGTTCGACACTTTGTATTGCTTTTATAAATCAATCATGATCAATTCTGTCTTTTTAGACAAAAGTGGAAAAACTGATTTCTACAAAATAACATTTAATATAAAATGAGACTGCATAAATATTCACCCTTTTTTACAAAGACTGACCTAAATTAACAGAGGTTCAGCCAGTTGGTAATAGTAATCTCACAATGAAATGGAGACACCAGTGCAGTGAGTGTGTCTCAAGTGATTGTAGTATTAAAAATAGCTGTGTCTGGAAGGTCCATTCACTGGTTAATCAGTATCCCTGACTAATATCACAGCATAAAAACAAAAGAACACTAAGCAAATCAGATAAAATGTTACTAAAAAGTATGTCCTGGATGGATACAAAAAAACATTCTCGTTCAGAACATACCCTTTTAGATTTTGTTTTTTAAATGGTTATTTTGTAGAATCAGTTAACTTTGACATTAAATGTTTGCTTTTTTTCTAAATGTCTTTGTCAAGAAAGCCACATTTTGTTGATTGTGATTGAACGCCATATAAAGGGCAAAACATCCAAGGGGTCAAGTACATTTATAGAGACTTTATACTCAGTAATCAGAAGTATTAGAATATGTTAAGTAAACTGCTTGTTTTGTAAACTCTGAGATAAAAAAGGTAACATTGCATTCATTCGGCACTAGAGAAGCCTTCTTTTGTTTGTGTGCTTACAGTAGACATCCACACGTATGGAGCGAATGGCTGGGAATCCAAGTCCATTCTCAGCCTTGCAGTAGTAGCGCCCTCCATGGTGGCGACTGATGTTCTCAATTTTTAGAGTTCCACTGTTCAGCGACAAGTTTCCTTGACGGTCTGAAACTCCACCTGCTGTCTTAGTCCAACGAATCTGCCCAAACAAAGCAAAGTGGGATCACACACATGCATCACAGTCACTAAACTACAGGTTAAAATATAAGAGCGGCGTTTTTAATCAGGTTCTCAGCTCTCTTTACTATCATACCCCAAAATAAAATCCATTGCAATATTTAGAAGTCAGCAAACACCTAACAGAGTCCAGCTGTGTGTAATTTAACCTCATTAGGCACACAACGAACACAGGCACACCACAAGGCTGTGTGCTCAGTCCAGCTCTTTTCACAATGTTCACCCATGAATGTGTAGCTACCCACTCCTCCAACATGGTTGTAAATTTTGCAGATGACACCACTGTAGATGGTCTTATAACAACCAACGATGAGACCCTTAACAGAGAGGAGATCCAGCACCTGACTGTGTGATGTCATTGAACAACCTGATGGTACTGGAAAGACCAAGGAGGTTGTCGTGGACTACAGAAGGTCCAACAGGAGACAGCCCAACCTCTTCTCATTCAGGTGGGGGTGGTGGAATGTGTGGACTACATCAAGTTTCTGGGTATCCACTTCACATCGGACCTGACCTGGTCAATTGACCTGAACAATTGAGAGCATTCTTTCCCTCAACATTGCTGTGTGGTATGGGAGCTACACAGCTGCAAACAGAATGCACTTGGCCAAGGTGGTGAAAACTCCCCAGCGGATTGTGAAGAGGACACTACCAGCTGTAGAATCAGTGCACGCTGTCAGACTAGCTAGGAAGGCTACCATTTTTGTTGCTGACCCCTCCCACCCAGGTCATGAACTTTTTAATCCATTGCCATCAGGGAAACAATATAGGTATCTAAAGACTACAACCTCCAGGCTGAAGGACAGCTTTTTCCCCAGAGCTGTGAAAGCCATCTGTCCACCTCCTCTTCCCTCTGTTGCTGCACCCCTCCCTTCTCTACTGCCCCCCTGCTAAATATCCACAGCTTATCTCGCTCTTTTTCATTAGTGAATTATTTTTTTAATGTTATTTTATGTGTAGAATGTGTACCTGAAAGCTGAGAAGCTAACAACAAAAATTTGTTATGCGATTGCATAATGACAATAAAGTTTTATCTTATCTTAGGGTTACAAGTAGGGATGGGTACCGAAACCTGGTATTAAATTGGCCCCGGGGCGGATTCTGACGGTCCACCCGGACCGATAAGCTTCAGCCTTATCGGTCCTCTTCACGGTACAATTAAGGTCGTATTCATGTTTTGCGGGAGATATAAACACAAGCCAAACCCTGTATTGCAGCCCACTCCTCCTTAACAAGCAAACACTCTGTGTGGACGGAGTGGCGACTGCTGTGCGCTCAAGTGTGTGCGCAGCAGTCCCCACTCCGTCCCCGCAGCGTGTGTGATGGCAGAGCGAACGAAAAGATCCAAAATTTGGCTTCATTTTACGAAATGCCGGCAATGCACGCTATCACATATGTAGCCTAATAAAAGCTTTGCTTGCAAAGGCGGGAACACTAGTAATCTGGCCAAACAGCTTGCCAAAATACACCAACTACAAACCGAAAGATGCACGGTGTTTGACGCCTGAGTGCTGCAGCAACAACAACAACCGCTGAATCAGATACAACAGGTTTGTATGCAAAGCAAACACGTGAAGCATGGACATTAGTTTGCCATTTCATTCTTACAATTAATAAATGCTGGATATTTTGAACAACAGCTTCCTTCTTATCTAAGTTTTTTTTTTTATTCTTAAACTACAGTTAACCTGCTATTTTATTCTTACAATTAATAAATGCTGGATATTTTTGAACAACAGCTTCCTTCTTATCTAAGTTACTTTTTTTTAAAACTACAGTTCATTATTTGTGTTTTTCCCCTTTTGTTTTAATTTCCCCCCCCCAAAAAATACAGATAAGGATACCAATAAAGTACTGGATCGATAAGTAGTATTAAGAGTAGTAGTATCGATAAATCCTTAACGATACCCATCCCTAGTTACAAGCCCGTGGTGGGTCAGAAGAGGCATATAATATAATGCCAGTTTGCCTGCTCCAGCAGCCATATTGAAAGTCAGAGTCGGAGGAAGAAAAAAAACTCTAATTTTCCAAGTGAGAAGTCCGATTTCCAACTGATCTTTCTCCACACAGAAGTCAGAATTCCATCCATCCATTATCTGTACCCATCCATCCTATGCAGGGTTGCGGGGGGAGGCTGGTGCCTATCTCCAGCAGTCATGGAGCGAGAGGCGGGGTACACCCTGGACAGGTCGCCAGTCCATTGCAGAGAATTTGAGTTCCAACTACAAATGGAACACAACATTAGTCGTGATGGCTGTTGTTTTGCTGTAGCAGCAGCTGGGAACTGAACGTAATGAGCACTGCCCATCTCAGTGTCTCCCATAAATACTAAAATAAAGTTATCTAAATAAAGTTGTTTATCTGATATCAACATCTGAGAATATTTTGATAATTTTTGGATGGAGAATTTCTATTTTATTTTTAGTCAATATTTAACTTTCTAGAATCTTTTTCATGCTCTGTGGGTGCTGTGTTCATTAAACATGGGAAGTTTCAGTTTCATGGTTAAATTTCAGATATTCTATAATCTGTACCTATTCAGATAACCGTTTTCGTGAAGTAATACAGCTTATGGACAGCTTATGATAAGGAATTTAAAGATTGTTTTATTGTTTATTTCACTGCTTTTGCTCCATTTGTAGCATTTCATTGTTTTGCTTGAGTGTAAACAGGCCTTTAGGCCCGTAGTATAAACGGTAGTTGATTAGGTTACGAAGGTTTTTTAGCTACATTTTATGTTAGGTTGTGGATGTAAGACTTGTAGTGGAAAACTTATTTTACCAGAGGACATTAATTAGACCTTTGTGGATGTTCAAATTTCGTTTTTTGTTTGCAACGTTCCATATACAAGACGTAAGAATGCTAAACGGTTTTGTCCCCTCTGTTGTTGGCTGTTCTTCAATTCTAACCAACTGGGCAGTGGAACTACTGATATTTTTTTGTTTGTGAAAAAGAGAGAGACAATTTTCTTTACAGCATATTTCACTTAGTGGGTTACAACAGAAAATAACACATTTATTCTTACATTGTGTCACAACTTTATTATTATTTTTAACAAACTGAGACTCTAGGTATTATGGTGCCCTAGGCTATATCTGATGTGGGGATCCTGTTTCAATCATCAGCACTAACAGTTTTTCTACACATAGATTTCTTTTCAGTATGTATTATGACAGCAGCAGTTTATTACTAGTGCAACAACTATCACAGTATAAAGATCACTTTTATACACTTGAAAACTTGTTTAAATCTTAAATTTTAAACAATTTAAATCTTTTGATCTCTACTGAAACTGTCCAATCATATTTGATATCATCTTCATTTTTAATAAACACTATAAACATTTTAGATCTGTGGTCTGGGTCCAAATTAAAGGTTTTAGTGGAGGCCCCTGATGGTCGCCTTGGGCCTGTGTCTGACTTGCACTGTTAGCTCTAGGATCGTATATAGACAGGTGTGTGCCTTTCCAAATCATGTCCAATCAACTGTATATTCCACAAGTGGACTTCAATTAAGCGGCAAAAACATCTCAATGATGATCAGTGGAAAAAGGATCCAGCTGAGCTCAATTTTGAGCTTCATGGTCGAATACTTATATACATGTGATTTTGCCATTTTTATTCTTAAAAAAAGCTCCAAGAAATTTGCAACTGAACAGGATCATTTACAATAATTTAGATGTCTATTTGTGCCTTAAAAACAGCCTATTTAAAAGAATTCAAAAAACAGCACAAACAGGAATGTCCCATAAGCGCAGAAATGTTATTGGAAATGAGAAAAACACGATATAGGTGTAGAGATACATATTAAGCTTGTTGAGAGCAGTGATGGTTATACAGTCTTTTAGTTCCTAAGAAGAAAGACCTGTACACACACTTTTGTGCAATTAGCATGCAGCAGTCTGTCATTGAAGTAGCTCCTTAAGCAGCAGCTTCATGCATGGAGTGGGAGACATTGTCCAACAGTGGTGTTATTTTAGCCAGAGTCCTTCTGTCTCCCATCACATAACACTGGGTCAAGGTGGCAGAGTGGGCCTTTCTGATGGGCTCGTCTAACCAGATTCTCACAGCTGTAGACAAGCTGATGCTCCAACAAATTGCACCATAGAAGATGACTGCTGCTACCATAGTCAAAAGCTCCCTCTTCACTACAACAAATGTCAGTCTCTTTGTGGTGGCAAACAAAGACAATGAATCTGGTAAGACAAGATGCTCATCTTTGCCTGCAAAACCACTGTTCAAGTTATTTAATTATCAAGTCAATTAATTCTGTGGCCTTGTGGCAATTAACATAACATTATACAAATGTAACATTTGTGTGATGCGATGCCTACTAACTTTGTAACTTTGTCTTATAGTCCCCTCACGGTTAGAAACAAGAGTCATCCCCACCAGCTCACCAACCCTGTACCCATATGTCCAGAGTGGACCGGTAGGATTACTCATTAAGTTAATCTTATTAGTACTAATACAATGAAGACAATGGTATGGACAATGAGACTGACTTGAACTATTCAGAGCCTATGTAAAATTGGTATATTTGAGCTGAGAGTTTTGAAGATTTTTAAAATCTATTTAAAGTCAGAAGCAGAGCCAGGAGGCAGTATTGATGAGATTTCTCCTCTCAGTACGGAAGGAACAGGTGTGTGAACAAGCAAGCATTAGTTCAAATATAACCACTTTCTGTTTTTCTTTTTTCTTTGTCCTGTTTGGCAGTGTGGAGCTCAGAATTGGTGCCTGAGTACCAAGTAGAAGCCCAACAGATTTACTTCCACAAGCGGAGCAGTACAGCTTTTGCTATAGTCCTCCACTTGATATGTGTGAAAAATCTTTATTATGAATTCCTGTGGGTTTTAATTCCTGATGTTATGGATACGGAGATGGAAAATAAAGGAGAAGAAAGAAAGAAGATGAAGAAGAGAGGTAGGAAACATAAATTCAAGAGAGAGGGTGAGTTGAAAATACAAGAGAGGAAGGGGAACAAAGAAAACACAGAAAAACATCGAAGTCTGCCTCCATACCCACAGGACTGCAGAGAGGGGGGGGAAAAAAATGAAAAAGGAACATCGACAAACCAAACATTGTGAGCTAAGAACTACAGTACACAACCACATCACAAAAAAAATGGACATAAAAATACAGCAGAGTCACAGAAAAATTCATAGTACCGATTATTCAAGATCTAGTAATAACCTCAGCCGAAGAATATATCTGTAAACACCGGAGACCCCACACTTGTGTGTGTGTGTGTGTGAGCATGCTGGTGCATATAAGGTTTCTCCATAAAAGATAGCTGGTGTGAGCAAGCATTAATCCGTCTCCCAGGAATCGATGCAGACATGAAGGAGATCACAGCCAAGACGTCCAAAGGACCCAGAGAGCCCCAGGCGGACCAGGGCGGGGCCGACCGCACCCCCAAGAGAATAGCAGAGGAGAACCCCAGGGGAAAGTCCAGTGGCTACGATGCAGGCCTCCGGGGGGCAGCAGTGACGAGCCCACGGGTCCTGCCGACAACCGGCTGCGCCAGGGCGGGCCCGTCCATGGACCGGGAGAGCCAGGGCCCAGGGGCGCCCAACCCCCCAGCAGGGACCCAACAAAGGCCCGGCTGACGACGGGCCCCCGCCACCGCCACCCTAGGCCAATTCCTACCTCCAGCATCTCAGCGTCCCACCCCTGCTCCAATTCGGGGCGCCCCACCGATAGCTGCAGCAGACGGACGGCATCCCCAGGCCAAGCCCAGCCAGCACCTGGACACCAAGTTGTACCAGCTCCTGAGTCCTGATCCCGTGCAAATGCAGAGCGCTGAGACCAGGCAGCCAACAAAGGCCAGGGCCAGTCCAACCCGCCAATGAACCGACCACACTTTATGCGCACAGAACAGGTGATCGAACGAGCAGAGACGCTAGATCCGTATCCCGCCGAGCCACCGAAAAGGCACCTCCCAAAAATCCCAAATCTGGCACCCCCGAAAGAGGTGCCCCAACCAACCAAAGGAAGACATCAGCCCAGCGTATCGGCCGACCGACACACCGGTCCCCCCAGTTCCAGCCAGGCACGCACCAGGTCCAAACCGGATTGACCACCGAAGCACCAGTGGGCAGGGGCATCAGTCACTGGCAGGGAGTGACGGAGGGGAAATAGGCCCCCCAATAGATGTAAGGCCTGAGATGCACCAGGTGAGAGGGCAGCCCAAGACCCAACCTGACAGGTAGACAAAGACATACAGACTCAGTCATACGTTCCCTCCCTCTTAAACACATACACTCTCACTGACACACCAAGACACCCAAGAAATGACGCTGTACCCTCACTCACACACCCCATACACACTTTATGCTCCCAGGTCCAGGTACCGATGCCCCAGTAGAGCAACCAGCCCCCGGACCCGGGAGTTGGAACCCGTACCTTCTAGGACGGAGACAAGCAGACCGTCAAGGCCCCCATAGTGGCGAAGCAGTCCACCAGCCTAGGACCCCGACCAGACCACCTGTTCCTCCTCCGGACCCCAACCTCTGATGGCCCATATCAAACAGGGGTGTGGAAAGACCCCTAGACTCCATCCTCCCGCTCTAATATGGTGTTGATGCGTGATGCTATAATGTGCATTTAAAACAGAGTGGTGGGATGTAGGGAAGGCAGCCACACCTCCCCCAACCCCCACCCCGAGCCATTTTTTTCTAGCGGAAACCCTGATGTGTGACTTTTGAATGATGTTGGGCTGTAATCGGGTTCGGGCTTTAATAAGCTGTCAATCAAAATATACTCTTCGGGCTCTGGCGGAATTCACTCGGGCTGGGTCGGGCCCAAGTTTTAAGGCCCAATTACAGCTCAATCCTGAGCTATCTCTGTAGTTATGCTGTTATAGGCTTAGACTGCTGAGGACAGACTGACCACTTTTCTTCACTCTACTTTTCTCTTCTACTACTATCCAGTTACATTATTTGCTGTTATTTTGGCTTTTAACTTAGTTTTTTCTCAGTGTTTATCTCTCCATAGAAGATATACCTGGTCTGGTATCCTGCTTGGCTGCAATGCCCTGATGGAAGGGGGGCATCCCAGTAACTGAGCATCCTCTGTGTCCTGTTAAAAACTTTTTACTTTCTTTAATATAGAAAGTACTCTTACATCAGTTCTTTTGTTCTGTGTTTCTGCTCTGTCTTCTTGAACCCCCAGACGGTCGTAGCAGATGGCCGCTAGTACTGAGCCTGGTTCTGGTTCTGGTTCTGCTGGAGGTTTCTTCCTGTTAAAGGGGAGTTTTTCCTCTCCACTGTCGCTACATGCTTGCTCAGTATGAGGGATTGCTGTGATTGGAGTCAGCATCTACAGGGTGTAATTTCCAGTCAATGACTCCATGCAATCTGCTGGGATTCCTTATATAGAAAACTAGCTAAACCTTTAAACTGATTGGAATGTTTGTATTGAAATAACTTTCCTTGTAAAGTGCCTTGAGATGACATCTTTTGTGAATTGGTGCTATATAAATAAACTAAATTGAATTAAGTTGAATTAGACCAAATAATAGCCCATGACGAAGAAGTTCAAGCTTACTGTGGCTGGAGTTCGAAAAATTTAAAGTTCTGAAAAGAAACTTGGGGCTTTGACCCATATCAGACTGGAACTATAGAAAAGTAATAACTTTCTGGTCAAACTTCCCTTGCATCTTAGTGATTGACTGACTCATTAATGACTTGCTTAATTACTTGCTGATTCAATTTTTAAAATAACCAGAACCCGTGTTAAGGGGATAACTATTTGTTGATAAGGTCTGATAAAGTTCCAATCATGCATCTGATGCCGCTTTCCCAATTGATCTCTGTCCCATATCGGCCTTAATTTTAAATCATGTTGTATTCACTTCCCAGTGTAACAAGAAAATCTAACAATTTTTTGCTGTTTTTGGTTTATTTGAAGCAACAGTTAAATCCAGAGTATAATTACCTGCGGTCGTGGGTGTCCAGTGACGAGACACTGCAGTTCCAGAGTTTCTCCTTCTTGGATGGTGTAAACCCTCTCGCTATATTGCTCTTCGTCCACATTACAGGCCTGACCTGCGTGCACAATTCGCACTGTAGGGGACGCTGTGAACAGGTATACAAATAACACAGTTTAAATATAAACGACGTTATTTTAAAAATTTGTTTCTGTGATTATTCTTTCAATTTCTTTCAAATTCAAGATTGAAAAAGAGCTGGAATAATACATGTATTTGTACTGAAAATATCCGGTATTCTGGTATGCACATGTACCAAACAAATACCTAAACATATGCAATGTTTATGTGTGGAATTAAGTGTGGGGTGCAACATTCCCACATCACAAAAACAGCTTCTTCCCCTCTGCTGTTGGACATTTGAACCCCAACTAATCATCCTGCCCTGCTGAATCTATATCAGGATCGGTTTTTATTTCCTGTTTATTTATTCTATTCACCATAATTCATGTCAATGTTCCGTTGAATATTGTAAATTATTTTTTTTAACTTATATAAGACCTGTATGTAGATGATACTTTCTACTTTTGTCAAGAATCAAATCCGACATAGTGAGAGAGTGTTGCATGCTAACCTGACCCAAACGTGGTAAAAGAGAGCGAATGGAGAAACAGAAGCACGCAATTTTTTTTCTGGCAACACCGGGGATGTCAGGAATGGGGTTACCACATGGATCTGGGATTATTGAAATCAAAAGGACGCTGTGGATGGATCCACGCGCCGCTAATGCATACGACGACTGAAAGAGAAGAGGCTCGGCGACATGAGAGAAACTATGTCAGAGCGTCATGCAGGAGAGTGAATCCTTCTTAAATAGGAAGTGGCGTGGTCACATGATCGTGATCTGACACTTAGCCTACTGTAACTTATTTGTATCTCACGTACGGCCTTATTGTCATTGTGTTGTATTAGGTCATTGTTTTTCATGCACCAAATTACCTAGACAAATTCCTAATAATGTGAATTTCGTTCACTTACATGGTAATACATATTATTCTGATTTTAAATAAATAAACATGCTTCTGTAGGGCAACTTTACAAAGTGACGCCAAAACAGAGAGGACTGCCAGCTATCACTAATCTCTGTTGTTTGGGAACATTACATTTTCTTATTCAACTACAAAGGAGAAATAAAGGTGGACCGAACCCAAACTTTATATCATTGTTGTCCCTCGCACTTCCCATGTTGGTTCCCTCTGTTCCCTGCACTTTTTTCAGCTATTACAGCCGTTTAAACTGTTAATATCCTGTAACATATTTTTTCTGAGCCATCTTCTAACGCACCTCAAGCCTACACACGCTAACGTGGGCGTCTACAGGTGCTGCTGAGCAGAGCAGAGCAGCGTGTTCAGCAATCCAGCCAGAGCCAGCTAAAGGCTTTGCAGTTTTTTCCCAAACAAGCTGTTAGTTCAATTATGCTGTTGCATGCATATAATAATGTTACCTATGTTAGGCCTGGCTAGTTGGGTCATGCTAGGAATAAACTCATTGCTCTTTCATTTCTGTGCAGAACTTGTGCTCACTGTTGCTTGCCACATGTTTGAAAGAAATCTTTATTGCCACAATAGACAGAACAGGGTCAGCAAGGGTCTGACGGGTAAAAAGAGAATATAAGTGGCTAAGTAAAAACATCTATGGCATAAGAAGGATTGAGGATAATTTCCACAATAATTTTGCTGCTAGTCATCCTAATTCTATTTCAAAATTTTCCTTTCCACATTAAAAAAAATCTTTAATGCCACAAAAAAAAGATCAGTCAGAGAGGAAACATAAGACCAGAGACCAGCAGCAAGGACAGTGATGCAGAATCTTTCCCGGATAAGAAAATATTAAAACTGAAGAAAGATGCAATCGAATGTGTGAGGATGATACAATTAAAACCAGATACTTACATACACTTGAGAAAATACAAAAAAAAGTTCTTTACTGTCAAAAATCAAATCCGAGAAAAGTTTTTTTGCTTTAGTCCTGCAGTCCAGGGAATGCTTCTCTGCCCAACAAACATCAAGTGCAAGATGGTGAAAGATCCTCTGACACAGACCCTTTCCAAAAAAATTGAATATCATGGAAAAGTTTATTTATTTCCATTATTCGATTCAAGACATCAGACTTCCATAGATTACAGATTCATGGCCACAATTTAAACAATTTCAAGTATTTAGTTGTTTATTTGTACGTAATTTCAGCTTCTAGCTCATAAAACCCACAAAAAAAAGATTTAAAAAAATTAGAATACTTTGAAGAAATCAGCTAAAACTTTACAGGGATTGAATGTTTTAAGCTGAATGTCACACACTTCTCATCTACTAAACTCAAAGCACCTGCACAGGTTTCTCCAGGTGTCATTAAATTGCTTCACTTTGGTTCAATTGTCTCAGTTAGGTTCAATATGAGGAAGACTGAAGACTTAACAACTGGTCAGAAGACCATCATTGATCCTCTCCATAAAATGGGGAAGCCACAAAAGTGCATAGCTTAGGAGGCTGGCTGTTCACAGAGTGCTGTGTCCAAGCATATCAATGGAAAGTCTAGTGGAAGGACAAAATGTGGCAGGAGAAGATGCACCAGCCGAAAAGCTGACCGTGGGCTTCAGCAGATTATCAAACAGAGAAGATTCATGAATTTGGCAGAGATCCGAAAGAGTGGAATGAGGCGGCAGTCACAGCTTCAAAAACCACCACATTCAGACGCATCCGGAAGATGGGCTACAACTGACCCAATGTAGGAAGAGTCTCAACTGGGCCAAGGAGAAGAAGGACTGGCCGGCCAGTGGTCCAAGTTCCTCTTTTCCAATGAAACTTAAGTGTGCCTTTCATTCAGGAATCAAGGTCCAAAGGTTTGGAGGAAGACGGGTGAGGAACAGTACCCAAGCTGCTTGAGGTCCAGTGTGAAATATCCACAATCAGTCATGATATGGGGTACAATGGCCGCTGCAGGTGTTGGTAAACTCTGCTTTCTTAAATCCAAGGTCACAGCATCAGTCTACCAGAACGTTATAGAGGACTTCATGATTCCTTCTGCTGATGATCTGTATGAAGATGCAGATTTCATCTTCCACAAAGACCGGGCCCCTGCCCATACCGCCAGCTGCACCAAAACCTGGTTTGATGCCCACGGTGCAATCACAGTGATTGACTGGCCAACCAACTCGCTGGACCTAAACCCTATTGAGAATCTATGAGGTATTATCAAGAGGAAAATGAGGGGCACCAGACCCAAAAACAAAGAGCTCACAGCAAGCATCACAGAAATCTGGGCTTCCATAACTCCCAGGCAATGCCACAGGCTGATTGCCTCAATGGCACGGGAGTGATTAAGGCAAAGGGATTCCCTACAAAGTACTGAAGATTAACATATCCATTTGAAAGAACCCTATTTTGATTGATTGATTTGATGTGATCCTAATTTCTTTCTTTTTCTGCTGCAAAAACCGAGAAATAAATGGTGATTTCTTCACAGTATTCACATTTTTTTAATTCCTGTTTTCGTGGGTTTTATGAGCTGGAAGCCCAAATTATGTACAAATAAACAACTAAATACTTGAAATTGTTTTGGGCCCTGAATCTATAATCTATGGAAGTTCAACGTTTTGAATCAAATTATGGAAATAAATAAACTTTTCCATAGCCAATCACATGGCAACTCAGTGCATTTGGGCATTATTTATACAGTCAATGATTTAGGCATGTAGACATGGTCAAGATGATCTGCTGCAGTTCAAACCGAGCATCAGAATGGGGAAGAAAGGTGAATTTGAACGTGGCGTGGTTGTTGGTGCCAGACGAGCTGGTCTGAGTATTTCAGAAACTGCTGATGTGCTGGGATTTTCACGCACAACCATCTCTAGGGTTTACAGAGAATGGTCCGAAAAAAGGGAAAATATCCAGTGAGCGGCAGTTCTGTGGGCGAAAATGCCTTGTCGATGCCAAAGGTCAGAGGAGAATGGCCAGACTGGTTCGAGCTGATAGAAAGGAAAGAGTAACTCAAATAACCACTCGTTACAACCAAGGAAGGCAGAAGAGCATCTCTGAACGCACAACAGATGGGCTACAGCAGCAGAAGACCACACCGGGTGCCACTCCTGTCAGCTGAGAACAGGAAACTGAAGCTACCATTCGCACAGGCTCAACAAAATTGGACAATAAAAGATCGGAAAATGTTGCCTGGTCTGATGAGTCTCGATTTCTGCTGCGACATGGATGGTAGGATCAGAATTTGGCGTCGACAGCATGAAAGCATGGATCCATCTAGGGCTGCCACAAATGACTAATTTAATTTCTATTAGTCTACCGACTAATTTACAGACTAATCGATTAGTCTAAAGTATTATTTTGTTTAAGGAGAAAAAAAGTGTTTAATTCCACGTCTTTTTTATTTTCAGTAAATATTACCGTTCAATTCACAGAACTGAAAATATTTAAATTGAATAAAATTCTTATTTTATTTTTTTAATTCTTAATTCACTAATTAAGAATTTAATTAATTAAATATAGTATAAAATAGTATAAATTAATTACTGATTTATTATTAAAATTCTTATAAATATATTTCTTTAAAAATAAAGAAATTGATTTTTTTGTTCTATGCAACAAGATTTTGTTGTGTACTAACAGCCATATCAGGGCTTTACGTTAAATTTTTTAGCTTATAGCACCGGTGCTACAGAGGTTTCTGGGTTGTAGCACAGACAAAAATATTGTAGCATCAACACAAAATGTCTTTTACAATCACTTAAAACCTTGTCTTCAAGAAGAGACTGTGGAACAGGTTATATCATTTTGCCTAAAGTATACTGGGAGAGAAGAGAACTGGTACAAAATTTACAAGATATCAAATTGCAACTGGACATCTAAGACATTTTAAACAAAATTTCTAGTTCAGAAAAAAATGCTAATATTTTAAGAAGACTAAATTAATAGAGAGAATATAGCTTTTGTTTGTTCTTTAGTACTTAGAAAATAAGTCATATGGATTTCACATTTAATTTCATTGTTTATATGACATTACTGGGGCCACAGTCAGTGGTTTTTGTCATTGTGGAGAAAAAAAGTTAAATCTGTTTGAGGTGGGATGGCACGATGTGAATTGTTCAGCTCGTTCGGATTGAGTATTAAAATGAATAAAAATTATATATAGAATATGTCTTAGTTAAAACAGTGACAGGTAAAAATTGGTTATGACCGAATTTTGACCCTGCCAAACTGATGAAAAAGCGTGATATGTTATATTTAGGCCACGTCCACACGGAGACGGTGCGTTCCCTATCCGATTTTTTTTTTCTCGTTTGTCTCAAGAAATATCTGCATGCACACGAAACCATTGAAACCGATTGAAAACAGTGTAGTATGTATGTCAGACCAGTATGGGGCGCTGTAATTCTGCCACAGAGATACACTATACACGGAGAAGACTTTGAGCATGCACATAACCTTGCGTGCTGTATACGAACCAAGAAGAATAAATTTCTAACAAAGCAATAGATTTTGCTGTAATAAAGCTAGTAGTCTTAGTAGCTTCTGCAGCACGAACAAAATCATGTACTCCGCCATTATTGTTGTTGCAGTTACGTGTGACGCAGCCGACATGTGATTTGATGACATCATCGCTTCGCAAAATATACAAATTGTTACATCACATACGGATCTGTTACATCACAGCTGTTGTTGTCAGTCTATACTTTTTGTCTATAAATGTTCCTGATATCGATGTCAGCAAATATTCTCATGCAGGAATTTAATGTTCGCAATATCCCCAGCAATCAAGCAGGCTACTGAAGCAGCAGAAGCACTTTTTCTTCAGGGGTCTCAGGGAGGCTATATGCAGGCTAATTTACACAGCTGCCTCTCTGGTGGACTCCGGTAGTGCAACCTATTTCCGAGAGGCTTTTTCCCCCTTTCAAAAGTAAAATTCAGATTCGGGGCTTCTCAGAAAACATCCGGGGCTTGAGCCCAAGTAGCCACCCCCTACCTGCACCTGCAGTAGACCACACTATTCTTTTAACCCGTTTAAAACAGATTGGCTTCTCTGGTGCTGTTCACAAATGGTTAACATCCAATCCACAGACAGGACTTTTATGGTCTAAGGTCCATAAGATTACATGTGGTGCGCCCCAGGGTTCAGTTGTTGGCCCAGTGCATTTTAACCTTTATATGCTCCCTCTTGGCGGTGTCATCAGAAGACATGGAGTGAACTTTTACAGTTATGCTGACGATAAACAGTTGTACATTTCCGTGTCTCCTGATGACACATGGCCAATGGATGCACTTTTTAACTGCATTTTATACATCAAATCCTGGATGGCAGAAAACTTTCTCCAGCTAAACCAGGAAAAAACTTAAAGTTTTAGTCATCGGTCCTGAGGCTCAGAGAGACAAACTTTTACCAAAACTACAATCATTGTAATTTAATCCTTTTTTACAAGTGAAAAACCTTGGCATCATTTTTGACTGAGCTGACTTTTATCCTCACATTAAAAACATTACTAGAGTTCTAGTATGGTGGCGCAGGAGATGGCAGCATAAATCAGAGCTCTCACCAGTAAACTACAAATTAAACCCCACAAAACAAAACATCCCAAAACTCAATAATGGAAAAAGGTGGGCATGAGGGTGGGGAACAAACGAGGAAAACGACAAACAAAGTAACTCCAAAACAAAACAGAAGAACGCCTGACAATGGACGAAAGCACAGAACGAGGAGCTTAGTCAGAAGCTAATGCCCAGGAGGCTACATCCATGAAAGCTGAGCTAGCAGCTAATACACCAGAAGCAATGCGAATGACTAGCGGGGAAGCTATATCAAAGGAAATGGCTATCTCGTGGCAAGATGGACTAGATTTAATAGCAAAAGAGATAAGAGAGTTGAGAAAATATGTAAAAAACGACCTTACAGCTCTAAAGGAGGAATTTAATGCTGACTTCAAGCAAGAATTCAGCACTTTTAAGGAACAGGTCGAAATTAGACTGGCTGAAAATAAAAAGGAAATACAAGATCAAAAACAGAACCTGGACAAAGCACAAATACAGATTGGAGAACTTGAAGGCTGGAGTGTAAATGCAAAACAAGCCCTGCTGACAAAATTGAAAGAGCAGAAGAGTTTGAAAGAAAAGTTGACTGACCTAGAGGGGAGATTGTGGAGAAACATGAGCATCTTTGGGATACCGGACGGAGCGGAGGGGGACTAAGTCCCCCACTATGTGGAAGACCTACTGAGGAGAGAGCTGGAGCTGCCGACAGAGACCCGGCTTAGGATTCAAAGTGCGCACAGGTCAACAATGAACAGACCCGGCCATAATTGTGAACTTTCTACACTTTGACATGAAAGAGACTATGCTTCAGAAGGCATGGCAGAAACGAATACAAATAAACGGCAAATCAGTGTTCTTTGATCAAGATTATCCCAGCGAGGTGGTCAAAAAACACAAAGCATGTAATGAAATAAAGAAGGCGCTAAGGAATAATGGGATAAAATTCCAGACACCACTGACAAGAATCAAAATTCACTGGGAAGACGGCGCTAAACTCTACAGCAATCCACGGGAGGCGGCGAGGGAAATGCTGGAGGGACCTCGAAGTGATTGTAGGAGACCAGGAGCAGGACAAGATGAAGAACAGCATTAAAAAGGTGTTCCAATGGGAGCGAAACCAGGAGTCATCCTCGAGGAGTGGAGCTAGTCAGAGGGCAAGAGAGAAGCTTCAGGAGTTTCGGAGATGATAAGAGAAATAGATAACGGGAGGCAGCTGGAGCGGACACTGCTAATTAAGGTGACACCCAGTACTAGAGGTCGGGTGTCTCCCATGCACACACACAGTTAAAAGAAAAAGTTAAAAAGGACATTGGGCCGAGTGTAGATGAACCATGCAAGGAAACGCCATCAGAGGAGCCATCTGCCCCGGCAGCGGTAGACTAACAGCAGCAGCCGAGGCACCGACACAGGGCACCCAGTGGAGGCAAGGCCAAGACCCCCACCTCCACCCAAGCTCCACCTGGAGAGCACCCAGGGAGCCACAGCCGACCACCGCTCCCAGGGCAGAGGGCTCCCACAGAGGAAACACTGGAACGGGGATTAAGATAAATTAAAGTATAAAAAGAAACGGTAAATTAATGTGCTAAGATTAAATAGTAAAACTGATAAAAATATAATCATTTAAAACATGCAGAGCAATTAAACAAACTGATAAATAATAATCAGTTAAAAGCTAAGCTAAAAAGGTGAGTCTTGACCCTGCTCTTAAAAACATGAACGTTCTCTGCAGCCCTGAGGTCCTCTGGCAGCCTGTTCCACAGGTGAGGGCCATAAAACTGGAAAGACGCCTCGCCATGCTTGTGTGTCCTGACTTTTGGGGTGACAAGGAGACGGCTGCCAGAGGAGCGCAGAGACCGCTAAGGTTTATATGGCAAAAGCAGTTCAGAGAGATAAGAAGGCCAAAGACCATTAAGACACTTAAAAACCATTAAAAAAACCTTAAAGTCGATCCTGAAATGTACGGGGAGCCAATGCAATGATTTTAAGACCGGTGTAATGTGCTCCCGCCTTCTGGTCTTCGTCAGGACACGTGCTGCTGAATTTTCAAGTAGTTGTAAACCTGATATACTCTTTTTGGGAAGACCAGAAAGCAGGGCATTACAGTAATCAATTCTACTGGAGATAAAAGCATGCATCAGTGTCTCCGTATCGGCCCGAGAGAGAATGGGGTGGACTCTGGCGATGTTCTTTAAGTGATAAAAAGCTATTTTGGTAATATTTTTTATGTGAGGAATAAAAGTCAGTTATTGTAGTTTTGGTAAAAGTTTCTCTCTCTGAGCCTCAGGACCGATGACTAAACTTCAGTTTTGTCCTGGTTGAGCTGGAGAAAGTTTTCTGCCATCCAGGATTTCATGTCTAAAATGCAGTTAAAAAGTGCATCCATTGGCCGTGTGTCATCGGGAGACATGGAGATGTATAACTGTGTATCATCAGCATAACTGTGAAAGTTAACTCCACGTCTCCTGATGACGCTGCCAAGAGGGAGCATATAAAGGTTAAAAAGCACTGGGCCTAAAATTGAACCCTGGGGCACACCACATGTAATCCTGTGGACCCTAGAAGAGCAGGTATCTAAACTTACCATAAAAGTCCTGTCTGTGAGATAGGATGTAAACCATTTGTGAACATCACCAGAGAGGCCGATCTGTTTTAAACGGGTTAAAAGAATAGTGTGGTCTACGGTATCGAAGGCAGTGCTTAGATCCAGTAGAACCAACACTATCACCTTCTGAGCGTCATAATTTATTCTAAAATCATTTAAAATCTTCAGAAGGGCCGTCTCTGTGCTGTGGTTCACCCTAAAACCAGACTGAAATTTCTCCAGGACATTGTGCTCATTAATAAAATCATTAAGTTGAATTAAAACAAGCTTTTCTAAAACCTTGCTTAAAAATGGTAAGTTAGATACTGGTCTAAAATTATTAAAATCATTAAAATCTAAATTGCTCTTCTTCAGCAGGGGCTTCACTACCGCCCCTTTAAAGGCGACAGGAAAGACCCCCGTCTGAAGGGAGCAATTCATCATGGTTAAAATCTCATCCCTAAAAGATTCATAAAATGGCTTAAAAAATGAAGTGGGAATCGGGTCCAAAACACATGTGGTGGGCCTCACTGAGGAGAAAACTTTATCAAGAGTCCCAGCTCCTACCAGGACAAAACTGTCCAGCGTTTCCTCTGGTAGAGACACACATTCAGATTTGTCTAAAACCATGTGACTTTGAGAAGATAAAATATTACATCTGATGGTGTCTACCTTCCCTCTGAAGTGGTCTGCGAACTCCTCACAAAGATTGTTTGAGGGGGTTTTCTGAAATGCATTAGTAGTACAGTTAAAAATTTTATCAATAGTGGAAAAAAGAATTTTAGGATTATTTTTATTGTCTGATATGATTTTTGCAAAGTAAGCATTTCTTGAATTTCTTACAGCATTATTATAGGATTTGAGAAGTTCTGTGTATAATTGATGGTTTATCGTGATTTAATTTTTTCTCCATTTTCTCTCCGCCGCCCTGCAGTCCCTCTTTAGTTTTTTAAGACTGTTATTTCTCCATGGCGCTGCAAGTTTTGGATGTGAGCGTTTCACTCTAAGTGGAGCCAGCAGGTCAAGAGCGGACTGAAATCTTCTGTTAAAATCACTGGCGATTAAATCACAGGGGGAAGGTAAGAGAGTAGGAGGAAACTTTTGGAAAACTTCTAGAAAACCTGCAGCCACTTCAGGGGTTAGATGGCTCTTCCTGACAGTTCTCACAGAGGTCTCCTGCTGAATAAAACTGGTGATGTTAAAAAACACACAGTAATGGTCAGAGACAGCCAAGTCAACAACAGAGGACACACGGGTGGACAGGCCATGCGTGATTACCAAGTCCAGGGTGTGTCCTCTGTTGTGAGTTGGCTGCATGACATGCTGACTAAAATCCATATAATTCAAAATATTTAAAAATTCTGTTGATGAAGGGTCTAAAAGGTTATCCATGTGTAGATTAAAATCACCAGCTAAAATGATCCTTTCAAAGGAGTTGTACAAAATTGATAAAAACTGCACTCTTTTTAGGAGGCCTATAAACTGTGACACATAAAATATGAGGAGTGCTAAAAACAGTTGCATTATATTCAAAATTACTAAAATTATCAAATAAAACAGGTTTGGCAGAAAGCGTTGATGAGCTTATAAAAGCAGTTCCGCCTCCCCTTTTGCAACCCCTCGTGGAATAAGTGAAGTTAAAATTTGGTGGGGAGGCCTCTGTAAGAACAACAGGGGCATCTGTACTCAGCCATGTTTCTGTTAAAAATAAACTATGTATAATATAATCTAAAATTAGGTCATTAATTATAAAAGTTTTATTCAGCAGAGAGCGAACATTTAAAAGTGCCATATTAATAGTGGTTGGAGATGGAGTGACTGTATGATTTACTGGGGGTAGGACTTTTGGTAACTGTTTGAGATTATTAGAGTTGCATTTGCTACGTTTTTTATTATTTGTCCGCTCTCTGCTGATAATAACGGGTATAGATGATTTAGGGCAAGGTCCAAGTCCGATATGTGAATTACTGTTAATATCAGAACTGAGTAAGTAGGAGCAGGGACCAGCTGCACATCAGGATGTGGCAGAAGGGGCAGAGAGGGCAGGTACAGCTGGGGCTGGTTTGGTAGACAGGGGGGGGGCGAGGGCATGCCAGGCTCATTGACAGCATGCGGGCACCCTGTCTATTAAGATGTAGTCCATCTGGACCAAACAATTGACTCCTGCCCCAGAAAATGTTAAAATTGTCTATAAAACCAATATTGTGCATCACGGTGGCAGAGGAAAGCCAGGTGTTAGGGGATAAAAGTCTGCTAAAACGACCAATACCTCTGCCAACAGTGGGGGTGGGGCCAGAAATAAAAACAGACACGTGTGTATTTTAAAAGATTAAACAAATGAATAAAATCCAGCTTCAGGAGTTCAGACTGCTGTTTACGAATGTCGTTGGTTCCAGCATGAATAATAATTCTACTCACAGATGGGTGATGTTGGATATGGTCCAGGATCTATTCAGTAATGTCCTTTACGGTGGCTCCAGGAAAACACAGTGTGACCGCTCCTCTCATCCTATGCGGAGCTTACTCTAAATAAAGCTATCAGGATGGCGCGTCAAAGCGAAGAGGTGAAAAAGCAGCAAGTTTCGTTAAGAGGGGAATGCAGGCTGCCAGGGAACGATGAAAAGTCTGTGGACAGAGTGAGATTGGCTAAAAACAATAAGCCTGCTAGATATAGACCTCAGCATGTTACTAAGCCGCACATTACCCAAACCAGAAAAGAAGCAGCATTAAAGTGTTCCAAATGTGGAAGTTCTCCGTTACAAATCGTGATTGTCCTGCAAATGAGGGGAAATGTCATTCCTGCAGGAAAAAGGGACATTTTAGTCTGGTTTGTCGGACATTAAAAGCTGTACATGAAGTCGCAAAGGAAGAGGAAAATGCTGTTTTTCTAGGCAGTGTCACATTAAAGGGAGACCCCTGGATGGTCGACATTGGCATTCAGGACAGAAATGTGACGTTTAAGATCGACACAGGCTCTGACGTGACAGTCCTGCCATACACCAACTTCAACAGCCTATGTGAAAATAACCCTCCCGATCTCCAAAAAGCTGTAAAACCCCTCCTCGGACCGGGGAAAAGTCTGTTGGATGCCGTGGGTATTGTCAAGTTGCCACTACAAATTAAAGACAAACTGGAGAAGGAGGATCTATATGTGGTTTGTCACCTGCACACTGCTTTGCTGGGAAGATCGGTGAGCTGCAAGTTAGGACTCGTCGCACGTCTGGACAGTGTCACAATAGAGACATCAAAACAAACTTACCCGAAGATATGCAGCAGTTTAGGAGAAGTGCAACAGCCATACGCCATAAAGCTGAGACCTGGAGCTCAACCGTTCTCATTGAAGACACCAAGAAGGATTCCATTGCCATTATTGGAGAGGGTTAAGCAGGAACTGTCCCGCATGGAAGGCCTCTGGGTGATATGCAGAGTCGAAGAGCTGACCGACTCTCTATAGCAGTTTGTCAAAGTTTTTAGCTGTATCTTGTTATACCAGAGTCCCTAGGTTTAAAATAAACTCAAAAAGTAATTTGGACTAATAAAGCAATTTAAGAAACTGGGAATATAAAATAAACAAGGAAAAAAAACATTAGAAGGCTGAGAAAAGAAAATAAGGGAAGAGATCAGGAGAGTTTAAAGGTCTCATTCACTGAGAAACCGTTTAAAACCCGCTCTCTTTGGAATACAATCCATCACTCTGAGTAGGACATGTATGTTGCACTTGATACTGTTGTCCCACCTCCGTTGCCTGCATTAGCTACAGAAAGGAAATAGACAGCAAAAGCGAGCGAGTAAGAAAAAGCCGTTTTACCTATGTAGAAGTGTTTCCTAGCCACGCCCACCTTGGCTTGTGACCGCCCACAGGAAGATGGGGGCCAGAGAGAGAAAAGTGCATCTCGGCTGGTGGAAACTAACTGTTGGCAACTCACAACATGGCAGAACACGGTCGGGGTTGTGTTATTTGTGGACAGACATCAACTCTTTTTTACCCAAAAAAAAGAGTAGCTGAGGAAGAAGACGTTGGAATTTGTCTTGGAACAGCACCAGTGAAGTAAGTTAAGTTAGTTAATGGTTCGGAGGCAGCATAAGAGCTGCTGGCTGTTAGCAAATGAGAGGCAAGACGTTTGCATATCCTGAATATTATTGAGTAAGACTCTTAATCCTGGTGTTTCCTCACACCCACTCCTTCAACAAATTGCAACCTCCTGAAACAGAAGCGCCAGCGCATTTTTTCCACAGAAAACGACTCAAGGCATTTGATCAAACTAGAGACCACAGCAAATTTATTGAAAAGATGAGTGAATGAGACCTTTAAGAAAGGCTGCTCCTCTTTCAACAGCCTGTGGTTCTCCTGTGTAATAGTTCTTTCATTATACTCTTTAAAATACCAGAATTTGTACATAACTTTAAATTTTTGTCTGTGTTGGTTAACGTGGCTCTGCGATATTGAGTGGACATTAGGGTTGGGCGATGTCCCCTAAATTGGCAGTTGACGATGTTTACAGCAAAACATCGCGATGGACGATGAAATCGTTACCTCGCGCGGGGGGGGGGGGGGGACTTTTTGGTTTACTATATCTCTTTACATAGGCGTAGGCAAAAACCTTAATTTTGTAAACTGTACTTTCGTTATTTTACTATACTAATACAAGTTGTAATACGTTGTGCGTTTCAACTTGTAATACATTTCACGCACCTGCGTGAATCACTGAAAGAAATAATGAAGTGGCCACTTAACTGGGACCCACTGTACTCACCCGGGCTTTTTAATACGTGACACTCGGTTGCACGCAAGGAAAAAAAAAAAGAGACTGATGAACCAAGCTGTAAAGCACAACAATGTATTTTTGTGGTGGACCAGTGATGCTGATGCCAAAAAGTTAAAAAAAAGAAATAAAACTTAACGTCCGAATTTTGTCCTCAGTCACCCATAAGGAGGGTGATCAGGATCCACCTACTACTCCAGGTCGTTCTCCTCCCGGGTAACAGTCTATTCGGCGATCCTTGCTCGCTTCTCAAAACAAAGGTGAAAGAAATGTAATTCCATAGAGACAGCGAATGCACAGACAGTGACGGCGCGCGCGCAGACAGAGACTGCGAGCGCGCAGAGAGTAGTCTTTACGCTAGCTGATTATGGTTTTTATGCGTGCTGATTTTGGCACTAATAAAACACGATTCCGTGTGCGCAAGTTATCGCTCGTGGTGTTCCGGCCAGTGGGTTTTGCTGTCCTGCCTCAGCTCCTTTTATGTACAGCCCAACCAGTTTTTGTGCACCTGTAACAAAGCAGCTGATTGCTGCGCTCCTCCTGACTAATCCAGATAAGTCCAGTTTTTCTCTCAGAGCTTCACAGAGGGAAAACAAATGCGAACAAAACACACAAAATCCACACAAACAAACCATGCAAAATATCTACAAAAATATACTAAATTTAGTTAGCCTATATTCTCAATGTTTACAGAGCAGTCCCGGCAAAGTTTTTAGTTAAACCATAAAAGAGACTATTGACAATTCCGGCGTAGCGTCATAGTTACATCACAAATCAAAATGGCGGACAGTGTCGGTGAAAACAAACCATAAGCAGGAGCAGTGGGTGGTTTTTCAATAGATTTTAGAGGCTTAATTAAGTAATGTCTTTCGATTACTATATAAACTCGCATAAAAGTAAATATTGTTGCCCCAAGAATTTATCCTTTCAAATCTAATTTCTGTATTTCTTGCATTGTTAAATACAAACTAATAGCAGTAAAAGTAAAACCCTCACCTGTTTAGATGATTTTTGAACATGACTCGGTACCCGCAGTTATCTCCAGATTAAATCCCTATCCAACCTGCTAGTTGATTTAAAACCACCATCAGTCTGTGTCAGTCGCAGCTACACGCTCCAATGCCTCTGTAACTCTCCATGGTGCTCTCAGCTAAGCTCTCAGATAGCTATGCTTTGGGTGTCCAGGTCTGAGAGGATAATCAGTCAGATGCTCTCATAGTAGTCTAATCTTTTTTTGATTGATTCAGTTACCTGAATTCTGTGCGTAAAGTAGAAAATGTCTGCACGTCTGCATCAAGTTTTCAGGGATGTGATTCGTAAACTGTCAAAATGATGGATGCGCTTCAGATTCGTTTTGTCACTGTTCTCTGAAATGTTGCACAGCTGATATTTATTTTAAGAAGAACTGTAGTGAAGTTTCTGTGCACAGTGCACAGAACGGCAAGGGTTACAAGGGAAATGTGTTTGTTTTGTTTGTTGCGCATTCTTCTTCTGGGGCGAAAGAAAGAAAGAAAGACAATTTCCACTCCAGCAAATTATGGTTAGAACAACCAACTGCACAATAACTTTTAGGCATGATTTGCGGAAGGTTCGTATGCAAATTGCTATCAAAAATGTGAGTTGTTTTCACCGACAAGGCGCGTTGCATTCTGGGTAATGTTGGAAAAGCCCGGATGTTTGGAATTGTCAATAGGATTAGTGTGTGTCTGACAGGGTGGGTGGCGTGGCATCACGATGGTGGCTCTCCATCGTGATGTCGGTCAGCCATCACGATGGACGGCACAACCCTAGTGGACATCGGGGATAGTTCCCTTGGATTGGCAGACCAAGGTGGTGGTCCCCCTATTTAACCCTTTAATACCGAACGTGTCGTCGCACACACATTTTAGCTTGCCCACTTTGCATTACTGAACTCAGAAACAGTTTGTGCTATTGGGAAAACTGAAACAGATTTAGAAAGAAAACAATTTGCGCTTTCAAGTCTGCATAGTGTTATTACAGTAATTTGCCTCCTGCAGTTGCAGGAAGCCCGCAAATCTGCATTTTTGTCCCCACCCCTCTCGCACACACAAAGTGCAGAGTGAGGAGAAGAAAATGAGCGACAGAGAGGATAAATAGATCGGAATGCAGGAGATTACGTCTCAAAAATGACCTTCCCGGATTATAAAACCACCACAGAGGTACCTGAATGGTTTTGAGTTTGAAGGAGAAGCTGAAGCAGCAACTTCTTGTGAAAAAAGGTAACGTTTGACCGATTGAATAATGTGTTTTGATCTGAATTTCTGGATGAATGAAGCTTGTTAGTATGTAGAAAATATGTGGGTTTTCTACTTTGTACACACAACTGGATGCCTTGATACTCATTATGTTTTGATTTTATTATTTTAGAACAGTGTACCAAGTTTGTACAATGTACATACATTTGTACTTTTTATGCGTAAATGTGAGCTTTTGCACACAATACAGATGTCACTTTTAGTACAGTTTACAATACTCTGCATGTATGTCTGCATAGCTTACCATTTCTTTTCTGTATAATATAGTGTGGGTTTGAGACCAGCTGAATGTTTATTTATTTATTTGTGCACTACTTTTAGAGTCTATTGTGATGAGGAGCAGCTGGTCTCCTGTGGAAGAACTGGGAGAGGAAGAGGAGGATCTTTGGTGGCTACTGGACGAGGCAAAAGGGATGCTGGGGGTTCTGATGATGCTGCGAGGGACCGAAGCTGTTCACCACATCATCCCAGGTGGAAGACTGAGGTACTCTGATCAGAGTACAAGTATGAGAGTTGTAATGTGGGCCTGTGCTTGCACTTAGAAAGGAACTGTCACTGGCTGTACCATCAGGACTTAGAAGTATAAGGAGATATGCAGGGAGGGGAAAAAACGTGCAGTGTTTTCTTATCACTAGAAGTCTCAAATCTAATTTCAATTTCGTGTTTTTCTTCATTTTAAACTGTTTTTACACTGAGTTAGTATACAGTATATTGAAAAACAATGCCATATATTGAAAATTCCAAGTGTTCTGGAAAAAAAGGAGCAAAAGCATTTCCTTGTGACATATTCAACCCATTTTATGGTTAAAAAAAAAGAACAAATTGCCAGGCGGACATTTTGAGGCTTAGGGGGACCACACTTCTGACCCTCCCTGGTAAGGTCTATTAGGGGCTTCTGGAGAGGAGGGTCCGATGGATACTTGAACCTCGGATCCAAGTAGAACAATGCGGTTTTTGTCCTGGCCGTGGAACACTGAACCAGCTCTACACCCTAAGCCGGGTCCTGGAGGGTGCATTGGAGTTCGCCCAACTGCTCTTTTTAACGTGTTTTTTGTGGACTTGGAGAAGGCATTCCACCGTGTCCCTTGGAGAGTGCTGTGGGGGGTACTCTAGCATTCCCAGGCCCCTTGATACGACCAGTGTCAGAGCTTGGTTCACATTGCCAGCAGTAAGTCGGGCTCATTTCCACTGAGAGTTGGACTCCACCAAGGTTGCCCTTTGTCACTGATTCTGTTCATAACTTTTATAGACAGGATTTCTAGGCGCAGCCAATGTTTTAAAGGGAGTCTGCAGTGATGAGAGTGCTATATCGGTCTGTCGTGGTGGCGAGAGAGCTGAGCCGAAAGGTAAAGATCTCAATTTACTGTTCGATCTACGTTCCTACCCTCATCTATGGTCACAAGCTCTGGGTAGTGACCAAAGAAACGAGATCACGCATACAAGAGGCTGAAATGAGTATTCTCTGCAGGGTGTCTGGAGGGGCTCAGAGTAGAGCCGCTGCTCCCCCACATCGAGAGGAGTCAGTTGAGGTGGCTCGAGCATCTGGTCAGGATGCCTCCTGGATGCCTCCCTGGTGAGGTGTTGCGGGCACGTCCCACCGGGAGGAGACCCAGAGGAAGACCGAGGATACGGTGGAGGGACTATGTTTCTCGGCTGGCCAGGTAACACCTTGAGATTCCCCCTGAGGAGAACTGATCTGATGTTCTGATCAGTTACTCAGTACTTGAGGACGTATTACGTTTTTACTCTTTCTTGAGTAATTTCTTGGATCGCTACTCTATACATTTACTTGAGTAGAAAAATGTTGAAGTAGTGCTACTTTTACTTGAATACAATTGTTTGGTACCCACCTCTGGTCACAACATAAAAAGAAACCCAAATATTTCAGAAATTTTGCGAAATCTAGCGCAGCCAGCGATAGAGAGAATTTTCTGTGGCTGGATTTGTAATTCAACAATGGAGCACACATCTTAAACCGGGGACTGTGAACCATATTTTGTTTTTGTACAGCAATCTGTGGATCAAGTAAATAGCAGTGGCGAGTAGCAGCATTTCAGGGAAATTAAACGGAAACGATTCATTGTAGATTAGTATGTTATATTCAACATGTTAGAGAAGATTCCAGTGAGAATTAATCACTTTCAAAAAGTTACTGAATTGTATGAAAATCTTTTAACCCACGTGCAGAATCAAACAGTAGTTAAAGATCTATTCACAACATGAGTGGGTAAACTGCAGATATGCAGAGTGACGGTAGAGACAAGTGAAGGTCCGCACCGGTAATGCTCACAAAAGATCTTCCATAAAGGTAGCTGCCTCACTTACATACACAAACAGAGACACACAGCAGGATCATGACAGTGGCTCAAGCGGGGCTGTTTTTGGAGTACAAAAAAATACAAACAAAAAACGTTTCAACCACCGGCCTAGAACAGACTGGCCGTTCAGGAATAGGGATGGTATCGTTAAGGATTTATCGATACTACTACTCTTAATGATACTCCTTATCGATCCAGTACTTTATCGGTATCCTTATCGATACTTTTTTTTTGAAAGACTAAAACAAAAAGGGAAAAACTGTTGCCAAGTGCCCGCCCCCAGGCCCCGGCTGCAGCTCAGAGCGGGGAGAAGGTGAGGCGAGACGAGACATGTCAGCCGTGTGGAACTATTTCAAGGTGAATGAAGACGACAAAACAAAGGCGGACAGCAAATTGTGCTCAGCGAAATTGTCCAGAGGAGGCTAAAAAGGTAGCGCATTAAACACAAGTAATTTAATCAAGCACCTAAAATCCCAACACGACGAGTACAAAGAGTTTACCCACGCTTCTAAACCAACACAACCCACGCTACAGCAAACTCTTGCAAGACAAGAGAAAATGTCCAGAGATAATCCACGTGCTGTGAAAATAACACAGGCAATTATCGAGTACATTGCATTGAGTGACCAGCCACTCTCGGAGGTAGAAAATGTGGGATTCCTGCGTCTCCTCCATATTCTGGAGCCTAGATATGATGTCATCAATATTATTATTTACTCTGTAATATGTTGCATACAATATGCTTTTCATTTTAAATAAATGTTCTAAATTTAAAACTAGTCCCTTGTTTTTTGTTAACTTATATGACTAAAGCTGTTACCTGTAAATTTAAATCATGTTTTTATTAAGTACTCGGTATCGGTATCGGCGAGTACTGAAATGCAAGTACTCGTACTCCAAAAAAGTGGTATCGGTGCATCCCTAATACAAACATACAAACCTGTTGTATCTGATTCAGCGGTTGTTGTTGTTGCAGCACTCAGGCGTCAAACACCGTGCATCTTTCGGTTTGTAGTTGGTGTATTTTGGCAAGCTGTTTGGTCAAATTACTTGTGTTCCCGCCTTTGCAAGCAAAGCTTTTATTACATATGTGACAGCGTGCATTGTCGGCATCTATTTTCATTCGCTCTGCCATCGTATCTGTAAGGCGAACACACACGTGAGTGCGCAGCAGTCGCCACTCCGTCCCCGCAGCGTGTTTGCTTGTTAAGGAGGAGTGGGCTGGAATACAGTGTTTGGCTTGTGTTTATATCTCCCGCAAAACATGAATACGACCTTAATTTTACCGTTAAGAGGACCGATAAGGCTGAAGCTTATCAGTCCGGGTGGACCGTCAGAATCCGCCCCGGGGCCAATTTAATACCGGGTTTCGGTACACATCCCTATTCAGGAAAACTCCTGAACCTCCCTAGGGCCAGCATGCCCTGGGGCTGAGCTGAACATAACAGAGCATCAGAGACGGTTTCTAACTCTGGAGTTTCAAGAGCCGTGTTTCTTAACCCTGGTCCTCAGGGCCCACTGTCCTGCATGTTATAGGTGTTTCCCTTCTGCTACACACCTGACCTGAATAACTGGGAGATTAACAGGCTTCTGCAGCACTGAATGGCATGCAGGAGCTAATGCTATCATTTCAATTAGGTGTGCTGGAGCAAAGATGAATCCAAGACACAAAGAACAGTGGGCCCTGAGGACCAAGGTTAAGAAATATCGGTCTAGAGCAGAGTTGTTGAATTTTAGTCCTCGAGAACTGGTGTCCTGCAAATTTTAGATGCGTACCAGCTACCAACAAATGACTGAATATCCTCCTCAGCATATCATCAAGTTCAACATTCCTACTAATGGCCTAATTTCTTAATTGAGGTACATTGAGCCATCTAAAGGTTCCAGGACTCTGGAAAGACCAGAATATGATACCAGTGTTGTGTCCAAACTTGTGTTTCAGGAGAAGACCAACTGATGTCCACAATTATGTCTAAACATATTTCCAATAATAGAAATACTCAAATTAAAGGTTGGCTTTTTCACAATTTTAGTTTTTTTAAATTACGTTTACGAATCTTTCTCAAGTGCCCTCCTATAAATATGGAGGGCACTGTATTCACACTATAGGGTCTGTGACAGTTATGCAACATCAGATAGTGGTGAATGCTGCTGACCTAAATATCCCTTCCATACCCAGTAAGCTGCATTATGCCTGAAGGACCTCTCTATCATTATTTTTATCTACCAACTCATAATTTCATTTCCCACCCCCAGGTGTTTGAAAGTCAGGAAAACATGTTATTAAAGTGAGGCAGCAAGAATCTGGTGACTCTGGGAGAATACTACACAACTCATCAGAGGAGTAGGTGAGAATCATGAAATGTCGTCTAATTTTCATTAACAAGCCAAGTTGTTCTCATTCGACCCCCCCAGTAAATGTAGAGGGAACACTCTAGGTGTCAGTGTGCCCACACAGAGCCTGTGTATTTCTCACAATCACAGGAAAGATCAGGGTTTCATAATGGTTACAGCAGTGAAACAGACCGGAATTCATTTTCTAAATATATAACTAATGCACAGATGTTGCGTCCTAATCCCCTTCCCATGCTTCCTTTTTTTCCCTTTTTGCCTTCGTTCGTCAACTGAGCTATGTTGGAAAACTCAGCTGAACAGACAGAAACACAGAGTTCTGTAGAGAGCCTAGTTTGTTTCAAAGTGACTCAGCAGACATGTCAGCACAGTAAGCTAAATGAACGTAAGTGATACTGAATATTATATAATAATACACCTCCTCGCTCCAATGTGTCCCATATAAGATTACAGATAATCTCAGAGGGATGTGGCAGTGCACATGAAAACAGTCCCCATGTTTAATCATGATACTGGATCAGTGTCAGCGTGCATCAGGGGTGATGTTGCATTGACCCTTTAAAACTTTTTTTTAAACATGTTTTTTTATATATATTTGACCAAGAGATATTATATATTTACTAAAAGTTTTGCTCCAAATAAAGTGACCTGGCTGCAGTCTGTGATTTAATCTTACATGATGACCTTTCCCCAGAGGTCATCTATGACGTACCCAAGCCTCCACGTCAGAGGAGTAGAGATCACTGTGCTGCTGGCAGCTGGGATGCTGCTGCTAGATGGACAGCCAGTGACAGCAGCAGAAGCATTTGTTTAACTATAACTGCTGGTAAGTGGAGATTGCAGCGGTTTTCTGAGTCTGTTGTTTGCTATTTCCAACATCTAAAACATTTGGTTGTGGTATGAAATATACATAGTAAAGAAAACCCCTGAAAACACACTGATTTTGTTGGTTAGGTTTTACTAATTTACTGTACATTTAAATGTTTCACTGTTTTGCAGATTTAGTTTCAGCCTTGTATCTGGTTTATTCTGTAGCCCTATATTCCTGATCTGCAGTCTACATTAGAAAAAGTTTTTGTTGAGGAACAGTAAACCTCATTGTAAAGAGGTGCTTTGATTCATGAATGACAAATAATTATTGTCCGAAAGGCAAATTCGGGCTGCACAGTGGTGCAGTTGGTAGTTGCCTTGCAGCAAAAAGGTCCTGTGTCGCCCTGTGACGAACTGGTGAACTGTTTCACCCAATGATTGCTGGAGATAGGCACCAGCACCCCGTGACCCTGCAGAGGATAGCAGGTAGAGATAATGCACGGGGAAAGACAATGTCACTAATCAATCTCCCAAAATATTATTAACAGACTGAAGCTACAACCTATTCAGATGTTCAAAAAGACTTCATAGATTAACACTGGTGCTTGGCGTGCAAAGTGGTTCAGCTAAAACATTTCTTTAAAAGAACCATTGCGAGCATACTGTGCAGAGTCCAAATGAAAAGTATTTCACAGCTCCAGTTGGATTACTGAATAGTTTTATGTTTTTTTTTATCAGTTTCAAATTACAGATTAATCTTTAAAGTGTATCAGCGGTTGAGCAGAAGGTTTCCAGTGAGACAGTTCTGTCCCAAATAAAGTGTTAGAATTATGGCTGCCAAATGATTAAAAATATAATCTAATTAATCACAGAGTAGCTGTGAATTAATCACGATTAATTAACAAACCTAAATATGACAGAAAAACTACAATTTCTGGTGTAAATAAAATACAAAACCGGATGCCATTGCTCTTTTTTTTTTTAAGAAAATACAGGAGAGATGAATTGGAACTGTAGTTTTGAACTCCACTATCATATTTACACATGGCCTTTTTGACCGATTCATCTTTTAGTCAGTTGCTAAGGCAAACTAACTGGTTAACACTTTCTGAATGTAAAGCTGACTGTTTGGTATTATTATTGGACAACCCTGAGCATCTTGCTGGTAAATAAAGGACATATTTTCCTTTGTTAGGTCAATGACCCAACTTCACATAAACTGTGTGCTTCCCTGGCAACACCAAGTCATCTAAATACTCCTAATTTGGACTACATCTGGGATGTGTCAAGTTTATTGACTAAATTTGACATTTTCTTTGAAAGCCGTCCTATCTTTTAATTAGGGGTGCACCGATCCCACTTTTTCAGTCCCGATACAGATACCGATGCCTGGGCTTTGTGTATCTGTCGATACCCGATACCGATCTGATACTATAGTTGAATTAATAATAAACTGTAAACCCTCCACCTTATACCTTACTTGAAGAGACTAAAGGTACCAGACTTTACTAACTAAACATAACTAAGACTTCGTTTTTCCTTTTTGACCCTCCTCCTTTTGTGTTGCTGAGGTGCAGGAATTCAGCGCGCTCCTTAGCATAGCGTTTCTGGATGTGCTTGATTAAAGTGGTAGTGTTGTACTTTGCAGTAATACCACCTCCCCTCGAAACATTTACTTTGCAGACATTGCAAACAGCCAACAAACTAGTTGGAGTGGCAAGCGTGAAATATCTCCACACAGCCGACCCTCTGACTCGCTCCATGTTGCTTCTAGCATGTGACACATGTGAAGCTGACACATTACATACATTCTGCTGCGACAATCGGCCAGTGGATCTGTTCATTTTTCCGATCCCCGATCCAGCTATTTTGTCAGTATCGCGACCGATATCAGATCCTAATATCGGATCGGTGCACCCCTACTTTTAACCCCCCCCCCCTATATTTATTTACTTTCTTTGCACTAAATTAGTTCAATATATAAATGTATTTCTTTTTATTTGTGGCAATCTACTTGGGGAAAAGGTTTATCCTGGTTGATAAGTTTATTTTTGTTGTTTTTCTCATAACTCTCTCCTTCTCTTTGGAGGTCACCTGTTCATGTGTTGCCATGGAAGCGAGTCCATGAGCAGTGCTGAGAAGGAACTGATGTGTTTAATCAGCCTCACTGAGAAAAACCAGATTGACAGGAGGGATGGGAGATGGCTTGGACTCTATTTGGTTTTAGATTATTGTTTGGTTTGGAACTAAAGTTAGTACAGTTACATTCAAATATGTAAATGTTTGATTTTTCTTCTGCAGATTTAATTTAGTGTCTGTCTTTGCATATAAAAAGTGTATTCTTGTCTCCACCCGTTTTTGTTCTTTATTATCAGAAAATCCTAGATAATCTCAAATGTGTCCAAATGACTTAAAAGTTTCTGTAAACGTTCTATCCATAGCCTCATTTTGACCTAGTAAACTTTCAGTTTAACATATTTCATTTCTATTCACTTTTGCCCAGTTTAGACATTTTAATTTTAGAAGTATTCCAGAGGTCACTTTAACCAAATATTTTCCGTATTTGATCAGTTTTTTAGAATGGTGACAGAAAATCTGAAGGTCGTCTGTCATTTGGACAGATAACAATTTACACCCCTGAGCACTTTATGCAGACATGCAGACATTTTCAAATTTATGCACGGAGTACAGGTAACATAATCAATCAAAATTGAAATAAAAAGATTCCCATGAGGACATCTGAGCATCATCTCAGACCTGGACACCGCACTCAATGCATGTCACTAACCAGAAGTTGACAGAACATTAAGAGAGTTACTGAGGCTTTGGAGCACGACTGGGATTGGTGTGGCTGGTTACCGACACGCTCCTAAAAGCCAGCTGTGGTGCCAACCATCGGTGTAAAGTGACACATGCACTGAAGCAATAACTTGTGGGTCAGGAAATGGCTCTTCCAGAGTCTCTTTCCGAATTCTGATCACTTCAATTGGACAAACGTTCCCTGGTTTCAAAACTTTGGCTGAAGTGGCGCTTAATTCCTGTCACCAGTGTGGCAGCGGAACGCCTTCAGAACAACATCTAAACCCCCATGAAGAGTCATAAGAATAAAACCTCATGACAATAACCTCTGCAGCAATCCCACTAGAGAAATTGGATTACACAAAAGTGGGTGATTGTTTCAGTTCTATGCAGAGCAGGAGGAAGTTGAGACTGCGTTCAGCCCACAGCAGGTGAATTGTTCTTATTTTGGGTGCAATCGTTTAATTTCATTGTTCATATGTAGTTCTCTGTTCACCTTGTTCATATTAAATATTATTTAAAATTAATTAAAAAATAAACATTATTGAATATGTTATCGTTTTAAAAATCGACTGTTAAAAATAAACTATGACCTCGTCAGTCAAAATAACAATGAAAGTTTCTACCACAACCTCTGGTGTATTCATTACCTACGTGATTCTAAATTTGTCCTTTTTTTAAACTTAAGTAGTCCAATAGAACTTCAATATTGCAAACAGAAACCATGGTTCTCTATATAGTAATTCTCCCCTCTATATCACCTTTGCTGACATACAGGTCCTTCTCAAAGAATTAGCATATTGTGATAAAGTTCATTCTTTTCCATAATGTAATGATCAAAATTAAACTTTCATATATTTTAGATTCATTGCACACCAACTGAAATATTTCAGGTCTTTTATTGTTTTAAAACGGATGATTTTGGCATACAGCTCATGAAAACCCAAAATTCCTATCTCAAAAAATTAGCATATCATGAAAAGGTTCTCTAAACGACCTATTAACCTGATCATCTGAATCAACTAATTAACTCTAAACACCTGCAAAGATTCCTGAGGCTTTTAAAAACTCCCAGCCTGGTTCATTACTCAAAACCGCAATCATGGGTAAGACTGCCGACCTGACTGCTGCCCAGAAGGCCATCATTGACACCCTCAAGCAAGAGGGTAAGACACAGAAAGACATTTCTGAACGAATAGGCTGTTCCCAGAGTGCTGTATCAAGGCACCTCAGTGGGAAGTCTGTGGGAAGGAAAAAGTGTGGCAGAAAACGCTGCACAACAAGAAGAGGTGACCGGACCCTGAGGAAGATTGTGGAGAAGGACCGATTCCAGACCTTGGGGGACCTGCGGAAGCAGTGGACTGAGTCTGGAGTAGAAACATCCAGAGCCACCGTGCACAGGCGTGTGCAGGAAATGGGCTACAGGTGCCGCATTCCCCAGGTCAAGCCACTTTTGAACCAGAAACAGCGGCAGAAGCGCCTGACCTGGGCTACAGAGAAGCAGCACTGGACTGTTGCTCAGTGGTCCAAAGTACTTTTTTCGGATGAAAGCAAATTTTGCATGTCATTCGGAAATCAAGGTGCCAGAGTCTGGAGGAAGACTGGGGAGAAGGAAATGCCAAATGCCTGAAGTCCAGTGTCAAGTACCCACAGTCAGTGATGGTCTGGGGCGCCATGTCAGCTGCTGGTGTTGGTCCACTGTGTTTTATCAAGGGCAGGGTCAATGCAGCTAGCTATCAGGAGATTTTGGAGCACATCATGCTTCAATCTGCTGAAAAGCTTTATGGAGATGAAGACGACCTGGCACCTGCTCACAGTGCCAAAACCACTGGTAAATGGTTTACTGACCATGGTATTACTGTGCTCAATTAGCCTGCCAACTCTCCTGAACTGAACCCCATAGAGAATCTGTGGGATATTGTGAAGAGGAAGTTGAGAGACGCAAGACCCAACACTCTGGATGAGCTTCAGGCCGCTATCGAAGCATCCTGGGCCTCCATAACACCTCAGCAGTGCCACAGGCTGATTGCCTCCATGCCACGCCGCATTGAAGCAGTCATTTCTGCAAAAGGATTCCCCACCAAGTATTGAGTGCATAACTGAACATAATTATTTGAAGGTTGACTTTTTTATATTAAAAACACTTTTCTTTTATTGGTCGGATGAAATATGCTAATTTTTTGAGATAGGAATTTTGGGTTTTCATGAGCTGGATGCCAAAATCATCAGTTTTAAAACAATAAAAGACCTGAAATGTTTCAGTTGGTGTGCAATGAATCTAAAATATATGAAAGTTTAATTTTTATCATTACATTATGGAAAAGAATGAACTTTATCACAAAATGCTAATTTTTTGAGAAGGACCTGTACTATGAGGTAGTCCAACAACTCAGCTGGTTTAAATATTTTATGTTGGCTTTATTCTTAGACCAGCTCCCATACAGCTCAACTGTTGGTTTCAGTTAAATGGGGTCATTTTGTATGAGGGTAATAAGTGATTAAGCAGTAAAGGACGATTTTGCATAAGTTCGATGTAAATTTAAATGTCATTTGGACCTATTCTATTTTTTTAGGTTTCAGGCAATTCAACAAATTTTATTATCAGACTAAGACAACATGTAAAAATAAAAATAAAAATCTTCTGATTATTTCATGTCTTTTCTTCTTTTTTTGGGGGGGGGTGCTATCCACTGTGGTGTGTGTATATATATATACACACACACATATATGACCACACATATGCACGCAGGCTCATTTAGTAGCGTATAAACGCGCAAATCCCTTTCAAGGTCATGCTGTAGTCGGTGGTGTTAGTTTTACCAGAAGCGTCGGTGTCGTGCTGCAATAGGTAATATGCTACTGTATGTTTATTTGTCGTGCAGATCAAAATAGACCGTCCTTACCATATACGCCCTGGCTGTGCACGCCCTGCAGGAAGCTGGTAAACAGCCACAGGAGTCCAAAAAGTAGACCCATCCTCTCATCCTCGTCACTCCCCATTCCCCCCACCCCCCCAGGTTGTCGGTTCGGTTCCCCCACGCTGCAGCTGGCCCTGTTTCCTTCTTCCCTGACCGGGTCTTTCCGCACGGATTTCGATCCAGTGACCGCTTTTCATCCACAAATCATAAATGTTCCCTGACCACCAACATTCCTTACCCCTCCAACTCCCAATCCCTAGCCCCCGCCCCCGCTCCCGGTGTCATTCAGATGTAATTACAAAGTCCGGCCGGTTCTGTTCATCCCTGAACGAATGCTGGCGGAAAGCCTCCGAAACTGATGATGACGTCCAGCGAAGATCTGAGGAGAAGAGCCGGTCCCTCAGCTGAGTCTCCTTGGTCGTGACATTGTAGTGGATGACTAAATGATAAGACAAAAAACGACATTGAAATCCTGAAGCACCGGGATGCGTAGGAATCCCCACTTGCGTTTCGCCGGGTCAGCTGGTCTCTTCCATCCGTGGAGGAGGAACACCGGCTCCGGTGGAGCTCCGGCTGCCAGCCGCTGGTCACTGGCCACTACCCACTACCCACTGCCCAGGCCGGGGAGGAAGGAGGAAGGAGGAAGGAGGAAGGAGGTGACTCCTGCCCTGTGAGAGCGCGATGCCGCCACTTTCAACGAGGATGGCTGAGAGGCAGGGAGTCATACCAGGGGACTCATCGCTGGATAGCTGCCAGTCACAGAAAGACGTCACTGCTCACTGGGCGAACCCGGGGCTTTAAAACAGCAGAGCTTCCGGAGCATCATTTCAAAATAAACCGAGAATCTTTCCCTAAACGTTGCTTTAAAATAGCTCTTATTGTGTTTACAGTGAATAACATCAATGCGTATGTTAAAAATAAACTAACAGTCACAATGTGTCCTTTAATATAGCAGGATGATCAATGAAAAATTGTTTATTGACAGAGCAGCCTCAATTAAATGCAAACATTGCAGATGCTTAAGGGCCCATGCTCAAATCAGAGACCTAAGAGAACATGGATGCACACAGAACAGGCTGACTAACACATCTAACAAAAAATGTCCTATAGTTCAATTATGATGATTATGGCTTACAGCTAATTAATTGTTTCATTTCTCAACATACATACATACATACATACATACATACATACATACATACATACATACATACATACATACATACATACATACATACATACATACATACATACATACATACATACATACATACATACATACATACATACATACATACATACATACATAGAGACAGACAGACAGACAGACATGCATGTACGTATGCATGCATGCATACATACGTACATGCATGTTCAGTCAAAGTTGTATTTATTTTTATGAGATTTCCATAATTTGCTTTTGTTGGCTTAACTTTTAATCCATTTAATTTTGGCCGTGGGCAAGACACTGTTTCTATAGGGTAATGGGTGGGTAACAGTACAGAAGCAGCAGAGAGGTGGGTTAAACTACGACTCTGCTTCCTGGTCTGGACCCTGGGTTGTCAGTGTTTTGGAGGACTAATAAATTCGGCCATATTCCTAGAAAGAAGAGCTGCTCCATCCAAAGTGGGATGGATGCCGTCTCTCCGGATCAGACCAGGTTTTCCCCAAAATGTTCTCCAGTTATCAATGTAGCCCACATCGTTTGCAGGACACCACCTAGACAACCATTGATGGAATGACAGCATGCGGCTAAACATGTCGTCACTGGTCCGATCAGGCAGGGGACCAGAAAAGATTACCGAGTCTGACATTGTTTTGGCAAACTTTCACACCGAAGCAACACAAATTTTAGTGAACCCCGATTGGCGTAACCGGGTGTCATTACCGCCAGCGTGAATAACAATCTTACTGTATTTACGCTTATCTTTAGCCAGCAGTTTCAGGTAGGATTTGATGTCGCCCGTTCTGGCCCCTGGCAAGCATTGGACTATGGTCAATGGTGTCTCTAATGCCACGTTTCTGACTATGAAGCTGCCAATTACCAGGGTCGGCTTCTCAGCGGGTGTGTCGCTGAGCTGGGAAAATCTGTTAGAAACGCGGACCGGTTGGTGGTGGCCCATTGGCTGGGTCCTTGAACTATGCTTCCTACGTACCGTCACCCAGCCGTCCTGAGGTCCCGGCTGCGCGGGCTCTACCGGAGGACGGCTAGGGGGTTCTATCCTTGTTGGCTCCGCGCTGGCTAATGGGCTTCGGCTATCAGCTGGTTTTTCAACAGCGCGGAGCCGTGCTTCTAATTCTGATACCCTCGCCTCCAAAGCTACAAAAAATAATACATTTATTACAGTTACCATTATCACTAAAGGAGGCAGGGAAGTAACTAAACATCTGACAGAGAGAGCAAGAGAGAAGAGAAGAGTTAGAGACAGGAGAGAGAAGAGTAGCCATAGACGCAATGAAGCTAAGCTAACTGAGCTAGCGAGACCTTACCACCCCAAGAAAAGCTGTGTGAAACACAAGGAGTTCCTAAAACGTAAAGTACACCACCACAAAATGTGTGTTTTAGTGTGATTGTGTGTTAAAATAACTTAGAAAAGCCTCAGCACAGAGAAAATAAGATCAATTCAAGAGAGTCTGAACACCAAACAGCTTACAGGGAGCACAACAGGAAATGATGCAATACGGCTTACCCCCGTCGAATGAACACCAAAGTGTAACTATATGCATACATACATAAATACATACATACATACATTCATAGATGCATACATGCATACATACATACATACATACATACATACATACATACATACATACATACATACATACATAGATGCATACATACATACATACATACATACATACATACATACATACATACATACATACATACATACATACATACATACATACATACATACATACATACATACATGCATACATGCATACATTCATAGATGCATACATACATACATACATACATACATACATACATACATACATACATACATACATACATACATACATACATACATACATACATACATACATACATACATACATACATACATGCATACATACATACATTCATAGATGCATACATGCATACATACATACATACATACATACATACATACATACATACATACATACATACATACATACATACATACATACATACATACATACATACATACATGCATACATTCATAGATGCATACATACATACATACATACATGCATACATGCATACATACATACATGCATACATTCATAGATGCATACATACATACATACATACATACATACATACATACATACATACATACATACATACATACATACATACATACATACATACATACATACATACATACATACATGCATACATGCATACATGCATACATTCATAGATGCATACATGCATACATACATACATACATACATACATACATACATACATGCATACATACATACATGCATACATTCATAGATGCATACATGCATACATATATACATACATACATACATGCATACATACATACATATATACATTCATAGATGCATACATGCATACATACATACATACATACATACATACATACATACATACATACATACATACATACATTCATAGATGCATACATGCATACATACATACATACATACATACATACATACATACATACATACATACATACATACATACATACATACAGTTTTGAAGGAATGCAATTAATTTTGCTATGTGGCAGTAATTAAACACTTCACCATATGAAGGCGATGACTGAAAATAAAACCCACAGGCCGAATCAGTTTCTCGCCAGTTTCTGTGTATTTCAAAAGTAGCATTGTCATGAAGAGGTCGCAGCAAAGTGTGGCGTGGGACCACTTTGATTAAAAAAACAAACAAAGTCTCTGTTCACTGCCAACACTGTGAAGCTGTGGTACTTGAACGCACCTCCAACCCTGGTTAGAAGCGGAGCATCCATCTTGGTCTCAACCTGGCATCGGTGTTAGCACGGAGGAGCCCAGATGCACAACGAGCAGAGAAACTTACTCACCGATTACTTTCTGAGGGAGGCTCCGCCACCCCTGGATTGAACCCCTACAGACAAGATTCCAGAAGTTTGCCAAGTTAGCATGGAGGTATGTGTATCACAGCGACGTCTGTCCCTCACAGCAGGTGATCTCAGCGCTGCAGGTCAGACGCCACAGCAGCCTGATGACCGTCAGTCTGGTCACCAGGCTGCTTTCACTTCTGACCCCAGCGTATGTTAACATGCTCATCTTTCTCAACAAAAATCAGTAGACTGGTGCTAAAGTTGTATATAAGTTAAGGTTTCTTTTTGTTTGTGTCTTTTTTACTGTGTTAATGAGCCAAATTCATTGTTAGATACGCTGATCTCTCTCATCCTCTTTCTCGACTCTTTTTGCTAAATGTAACACAAAACTATCAGACCTCTAAGTATTATATATTTATTTATTAAGTTATTGTTTAACATGACTTTATTTATTTTTTTTTTACTTTTTTGTAGAATAAAAAAATATGAGCGTCACTTGTGTCAATGAGTACAATCGTTTAGCTGTCGGCTCCGCTGCTTATAGCGCATATTTTCTTTGTGTAACTACCATGAATTAATTCCGTTTAACTTCCACAAGAGGTGTCCCACTTGTAATGAAGATCTCAATGAGGAAACACGCTATTTTTCTATTCTCACTGCATTTTAATATAGCCTATGAACACTGAATTTTAATATAAAAATATCAATGATTAATCAAATAATTGATCGTTAATTCTCCCGATAATCGATGAAGACAGTTTAATCAAATGCCCATCCCTAATACATACATACATGCATGCATGCATGCATGCATGCATACATACATACATACATACATACATACATACATACATACATACATACATACATACATACATACATACATACATACATACATACATACATACATACATACATACATACATACATACATACATACATACATACATACATACATACATACATACATACATACATACATGCATACATGCATACATTCATAGATGCATACATACATACATACATACATACATACATACATACATACATACATACATACATACATACATACATACATACATACATACATACATACATACATACATACATACATACATACATACATGCATGCATGCATGCATGCATACATACATACATACATACATACATACATACATGTCTATCCTGTGCAGGGTTGCAGGGGGGTTGGTGTCTATCTCCAGCAATCATCGGGAAAAAGGCGGGGTAAACCCTGGACAGGTCGCCAGTCCATCACAGGGCATCCATAGATATTAAAGCTCCAAATATACTGTATAAGTTGTATGGGTATTGTTGTGGTTTTTAAATTTACCACCCCGAGTTCTAAAAGACTCCCTAGTACACTTTAAGCTATAAAATAATAAAGTATTCAAGTCAAAGAAGAGGCAACGAAATCAACTAGTTTTCACTGTTGCAACAGGAGAACATTACAGCTCAATACAGAACTCCGGTCTGCTCCTGCAGCTGCCCAGTCATGGTCTGGAAAATGTTCTGGGGTCCTGAGCTCTGCAGGCTAGTTTTATTTCATCTTGCAGGGTGTTAACATTTTACATCATGACACATAAATATCAAATCTTAGAACACAGTGGTTAATGAAATATTTGGAACCTTGAACAATTGCAGAAATAAGGGAGGAATGGAACATTCTGTTCTGAACACTCCTTCCTCCTTTATCTCTGCACTACATATTCTCATGATGGTTGCATACTCCAACGGCCTTGGCCTTTATTATGCACAACCAAGCAACATAGAACTATATTACTATAAGCATTATTATTTGATTAAAACAATTTACATTTACATATTACAGTATCGTGGGAAGCACTGCTGTGTAAATGGGGAATAATAACGGCTTTAATCGACATTGGTAGCTATTATCATGATTACATAAATAACTCAGCATTTTAGAATCTTGAGCTATCTCTGCAATTATGCTGCTATAGACTTAGACTATTGGAGGAAAGACTGACCACTTTTCTTCACTCTACTTTTCTCTCCTACTACTCTCCAGTTGCATTATTTGCTGTTGTTTTGACTGTTAACTTTGTTTTCTCTCCGTGTTTTTCTCTCCAAAGAAGCTCCACCTGGTCTGGTATCCTGCTTAGCTACAATGCCCTGTTGGACGGGGGGCATCCCAGTAACTGAACTTCCTCTGTGTCCTGTTATCAACTTTTTACTTTCTTTAATAGAGAAAGTACTCTTACGTCAGTTCTTTTTGTGTGTCTGCTCTATCTTTTCGAACCCCCAGTCAGCCGTGGCAGATGGCCGCTTGTACTGAGCCATGTTCTGGTTCTGGTTCTGCTGGAGGTTTCTTCCTGTTAAAGGGGAGTTTTTCCTCTCCACTGTCGCTACATGCTTGCTCAGTATAAGGGATTGCTGAAGTTGGAGTCTGAATGAACGGGGCACAACTGCAAGTCAATGACTCGATGCAATCTTCTGGGATTCCTTAGATAGAAAACTTTTAAACTGATTGGAATGTATCTATGAATGAATTAAAATGACTTTTCTTGTAAAGTGCCTTGAAATGACATCTGTTCTTCTGTCCTTTTGTTGCCTTGATGTCCTACCCACAGTTTTTCTAAAGAAAGTTTTTCCAGTCACTGAATTGATTACAATAGTGAACTCATCCCTTCTGTCAGGTCTCTTTCCCCAGGCTTTAAAAACAACAGTTATTAAACCACTACTAAAGAAGAAGAATCTGGACAACATGTTAATGCAGAACTACAGGCCAATCTCTAATCTTCCATTCATCAGTAAAATTATTGAAAAAAGCTGTTTCAGCAGTTAAATGGCTTCATAACAATGACCAATCGCTTTGATGTTTTTCAGTCCTGTTTCCGCGCTCACCACAGCACTGAGACTGTCCTCGTCAAAGTTTTCAATGACATCTGCATAAATACAGATTGTGGTAGAACCACAGTGCTGGTTCTGTTGGACCTCAGGGCAGCATTTGACACGATTGATCATGATGTACTATTGGAACGACTGGAGAGTTGGGTTGGACTCTCTGGTACAGGACTCGGCTAGTTTGAGTCTAATGGATGGATGTGCCATAACTCTCCAGTTGAACAGAAGAAAACAGAAGTAATTATTTTCAGTCCTAAAGAGGAACGATCAAGAGTCAGCACACAGCTTCAAAATTGATAAAGCTAGAAACTACAGATCAGGCCCAAAACCTAGGTGTAGTAATGGACTCAGACCTGAACCTCCAGGGTCACATAAAGGTCAATAACAAGGTCAGCCTTCTATCACCTGAAGAACATTTCTAGGATTAAAGACCTGGAAAAACTAATTGATGTGTTTATCTTTAGTCGGATTGATTACTGCAACAGCGTCCTCACAGGTCTGCCTAAATAGACAATTAGACAGCTGCAGCCAGGGGCGTCGCACCCATGGGGATGTGGGTGTTTTAACACCCACACTTTTCCTGGTGAGAGGGATCAACACCCACACTTTTTCTGCAGTTTTGCACAAACGCCCTACAGCAGTCGCTCCTCCGTTTCTCTGGCTGCTCTGTCTGTTCTCGATGCGGCTGCCTCCCCTTCCCTCTCAAACATGACACTGGTTCTAAGTGTGACCAGCGCCTGATTATTGGCTGTTGTGCCTTAAGTCCACTCCGCATGTGTTAGATTTATCAATCAGCTCGTGCTGAGGAGGCGGGATATTATGGTTATGGTTATTTACATCTCCATATTCCAGGTACTTTAAATGAGTGTTTATGCATTCAAGGTTTTTAAATAAGCTTGATATGTGTTAGGAAAAATGTTCTCTTTATGTTTTGTTGACATGTCGAGTGTTTTTTGTATTATATGTCGTTTTTTAGACTAATTGCTAATTGGAATATTGTTCAGCAGCTAAGTTAACAAAAAGTCGGTTATGTATGTGGCATTCAATGTATAAAGTAACTGTGATAAAGTAAGGAGGGAACTGACAAGGAGGAGTGACAAATTGTTATTGTTAAGCAGTGCATTTATGGCTTTATTTGATATTTTGAGCATTGTTTGTTGATCAGCTGAATACTTTTCTGGATACTTACCTGTTGTGTTTAATTGTTCCTGTTGAGGAGGGTGTAAGCAAAATATGCAAAATTTTACAGTTTGTCTCCTGTAAGGAGGGCACAAAGAGCAATTCTGGTTCTTTTAAAGAGGCTATGTGGAATTTTCTGAAATTTAAACTCGTGACTGACACCTGTGCCCAAAAAACGGAACTGCTCTTCCTTTCTGCTCGCTCTCGCAGCGCGCGCTCCTACGCCGGTCGTTCTCAATCTTCGATCTTTTTAAGGCACTTGTCAAGGGTTTAACTTTTTTAGTCTTATGTGGAGTTACTGTTGGTGTTAGAGTTGTTCTGGGTCTCTTCTGTGTATTCACACAATCCATTGAACTGCTTGCCCTTATGGCTTAAAACAGAGCTGTAAGGGGTAGGGGTAAGCAGACACCAGCAATCATCTGGGACAGCCCTCAATTCCTCTCATTTGTTTGACATCATCATACCGCGTTGCTGGAGCTTGTTTACAAAGATCCCGGCTATGCAGGCTCCTATCTCCATTGCCTTAGTCATACTTGAACGTCTGACTACAACACCATGGCTGGGATTATCAACTGGAGGTTCTGATTTACACATACTGGCTGGCTCATGGATTGTCGTACCGTGTTGTTGCAAGTGTATTCAGTGTGCCAAAATCAACAGTCCACCGGATTGTTCACAGAGTGGCAAACCATATCTGTGTTAATTTGAAGCATGCCATCACCTTCCCTCAAGCAGAGGAGCTTAATGCCACTGGACAAGGCTTTGTACAGCTCACTGGAGCACCTGTATTCAACTGTGTTGCTGGCGCAATAGACGGCTCACACATAAGGATCAAACCACCAGAATTGCACTACCTGGTTTATTTGAATTACAAGGGGTTTCATTCAATCAACATGTAGGCAATGTGTGACGCAGATGGACATTTTCTGGACATATTTGTGGGATACCCAGGCTCTGTTCATGACACTAGAGTCATGAAAAACAGTACCTTCTACAGAGCAAGGCGCTACCCTTCACCAGATTATATGCTGCTTGGTGATGGAGGCTATCCTTGTTTGGAGACCCCTGTGTGTTTGATCACGGCCTACAAGGAACCTGTGAATGGAGCAGTTCAGAGCCGGTTCAATTTTTTCCAATTCCAAGGGTCGGAGCATCATTGAATGAGCTTTTGGAATGATGAAAACCAGATGGCGATCTACACTTTTCAAAGCCCTGGAAGTGAAATCAACATTTGCCCCACTTCCTGCATAATATCTGTCTGGCCAATGGGGATATGCTAGAACCGGACAGTGAGATTTTACAGGATAGCCTTGATCCCCAGCCACCATATAAACAACTGGCACTCAATGAGACATATGGAAATGCTCAAAGGGACAGACTGGCAGTTGTACTGTCAGGAGGTGCAAGCCCAGTGAGGGTAGAAGCACAATATACCTGTTTAGTATGAAGTTCATGTTAAATAAATAAATATATTATATAATATAATAAATATTAGAAATATCACCTGTCTCTTTAATAAAGACCTCTTTTGCAAATTGAATGGTAATATATCCATATTGTTCATATTTTCACATTTGCTTGTTATAAACAGAACAACAATTTGTGAAGTGCAAAATGTTTAATTAAAGTTCTCAAAGTATTTTTACACTAACAAAAAGTTATCACAATGATCATAAAATTGGAGGTATAATATTTTAGGTACTTTTGTGGGCAAACAATTTAATAAACTCTCCTTTAGAACCTATAAAGCTAGTACAAGATAAATTAAATACATAACCTTTAAAGTAGAATATTACTAATCTTCACACAAAATAAATCTGCTGGTACATATAACAAATAGTGCAATATTTAGCCTTGATGCTGTAAACATAACAATCAACATTGGGCCTACATTTTGTCAAGCATTTTTTCAAACAGCCCCAAGAAGCGCTCTGTTTGTTCACAATTTTCTTCATGGCGTTTTTGTTCATGAATTGATTCCTCTTTGAAGAAATCCATTAAAGTCTGGCCCTTTTGCTTCCTCTTTCTGGGAGGAGAGGCAGCAGCGGTTGATGGGCCAGCCGGAGGAGATGGGGCAACGGCAATGGGTGGGGTGGCAGCAGTGGACGTGCCAGCAAACTGAGCAGAGGAGGAAGAGGTGCTCTGAGGAGTGGGTTCCTCAGCAGGCCAAGCTCCTGAGGTGGCGCTTTTGATGGTTGGGACAACAATTTGCGGGTGGAATAAAGCAAGAGAGAAGTTACTTAACAAAATAAAGGTTGCTTTGCGAATAGACAGATGAATCCTGTCATCTTTAGCTTATCTTTACATTGTGAAGATAAATTTAATGACAGGTAGGTGGATATTTTTTTGCACAGTGTGATATATTGATCTTCATACCTGCTTTTAATTGATGTTTGCTTTTAGTGACACCTCTAATTGTGCACTGTTATATAGAGCACTATGATAACTGTGCATATGACAAAAAAGAATGCTCTCACTATACTGAATGATGACATGCAATACCAAAAGACGATCTCACAGTGTGAAAGTGAGCAGTGAAATTTAAAATGGTGTATGTTTTATGATGAAACTAATCTAAAATTAAATTATATAGTTGTTTAGATGTACCATTGGAATTGGTACTGGATCCTCATATGATGCCACTATCTGGAATTTCCCCAAGATGTGGGACAAATAAAGGACTATCTTATCTCATCTCATCTCATCTCATCTCATCTCATCTCATCTCATCTCATCTCATCTCATCTCATCTCATCTCATCTCATCTTATCTTATCTTACCACTGGTGGGTCCACAGACGGTCTGGCACCAAGTACCTCATGCATATCCTCATAGAATTGCCATGTTGCTGCTGTGATCTCCCCTCCATCAGTTCCTGAGCCAGTCTTTGGTCTTTGGTGTTTTTAGGTCCTAGAAAAAACACAACCCTATACAAAAGAGGTGTTGTTAGAGCTGTGAAATTTAACTTTAACTCTAATTGTACCTAGATTGCTCACCTTATACTTTCTTTTTAGGTTCTCCCATTTCTTGGACACCTGCTGAGTGTTCATCTTCTCTCCAAACCGTTGTCTTTAATGAATTCCCTTGAAAGTAAATGAGGAGATTATTATATTAAGTATATTAGGTTATTTGTTTATATGGACATGTGTTATGCTGATGTGTTTGAAAACGTACCCCCATAGTTTCTTTGCACTGTATTTTGATTTTAGAAACTTGTCTTCATTTTTTGATCGGAATTTGATGAGTTTCCTCGTATTCTCTGCTGACCCTATGTACAGACACATGCATCCAACACATTAGATGGCTAATATAAACCATATATTATTTGCAACATATTTTCCATTTGAGCAAACTAGTGCTGTATCACACAAAGTGCAGCTACTTTGTTACATTTGTCGTTTACAGACACATGGGTTATTGCTTGGATGGGAAACACTGCATCTAACACTGTGATCGCCATTATAAACCATATATTGCACATATATATTAGAAGAGCAATGACATTTTAAACTAGCGCTGTGTTGAACGTTTTTATGTTGAGAAATACAGCTACATTGTTGTGTTAGCATACCATTTGAAACAGCGAAGTTATAAGTAAATTTAAAAGAATGAGCACAAGTGATCCTCGACTCAAAAAAGCTCTCTTGTGCAATTAATTATTGCAAATAATGCTGAAATTGCTTACATTTGTGTTGCTCCTTTGCAGCCATTCTGCAGGAATTTTGTCTGACACGCATGGAGGTCCTCCTACCCTCTTTTTGGAGTCTGCATCTGCAAAAGCTTCTTTTGAAGGGGTGTGCAGCCCTCAACATCATATTGAGACACCCCTGGTCTCTCGTGCACGTGCAAACCAAGGGCTAAGGGCAAAGACAGAGGGTGTCAAATGGAATTGGGCCTAAGTCACGCTATTCTACTTCCAGTTCATGGGTCCCCTAGTTTAAAAAAAATGAATGAGGCAATTGAGCAATAAGTTATTTTCTGATGCCGTTTGAAATGTGCATGGGACCTATGGGCCAACCAGAAGGGGAGGAGACTTTTACTCCCCATACTCCACAGCGGCAGGGTGGTTGACATCAGCCCTCAGCACAGAGTGAATAGCAATGTCCAATTCAAATTCAAGTGCAGTATAGAATTTTAACCCAAAGACGGCGCCACATTGACATTTTTAGGCAGAAAGTTAATATTCTTACTAAGATGCACTAAAATACCAAAATAATGACCAGAAATGTAAACAGCACTATTTATATACTCATTTATACAATTTATCAGCTAAAAAAAGTTGATATGGGGGTGAGTTGCTCTTTAAGGACAGGGACTTCTTTGTGTCAAAAGGTAATTTTAGATCAGAGTTGACAAAATTCACATGTGGGATTCACCAAGATTCCATCTTTGATTCCTCTATTTAATAGACTCCCATTTACTCAGATTATAACAAATAAGATAAGTTACCATAACTATGTAGATGATACAAAGCTCTACATTACAACATGAACCTATTCAACATCACCCAGTTATAACTGTAAAGCAGTGTTGTTGTTTTTTTCACTAAAGTAATTCAAGTACTGGCGCTCAAACAGTCCTTAGGAGTTTTATCCATTCTGACTACTGAACCCATCTCCTTAATAAAAATTTAACTGTTTCAGGTCCCTTGTTAAGCTATTTGTTTGGCTACTGGGGCCATAATGCCGCCACTGGTACTAATATTAGTTTCACTAAGTTTTACTCTTTCTGTTAATATATTACAATAAAAGGTAATGCACATTTGTAGTTTTGCTGGGGAAAAAACTCACTATACTCAGGTGTAAATAATGTAAAGGAGAAGGTGAACCTCAAGTTCAGTGTGAAAACCTGAGGCTGTTTCTTGATCTGTGAGCTAGGTGACTGTGACTGACAGGAAGCTGAGTGATAGGCTGCTTCTGCAGTGAAAAGGTTGAGTGCATGATTTGTTACAGCTGTGCAGTTCTCCATGTGCATCAAGTCATTTGGTGGAGGATCATGGATGATTTGGCCCTGGAACGTTACTTTGATGATTCTATTGCAAATGTGAGTATAAACTATGTCATTTGCATTTCAGCAAGCTGGATTAGTGGATTTAAGCACTTCTATGCTGGTTCTGGACCTAAACTGGGAGGGAAACTTCAGTGGTTTCACAAACCAAACTTAACCTTAAAATCATCTGTAATCGCTGAAGCATTTAACATTAAAAATTTTTTGCTTTAAAAGATTTGAGATTTTTAACAGGAAGGCAAAACTGTTGAGTATCTTTGTCAATTGTGAGTCCATCAGATTTTATAGATAGCCTTGGAGTTTTAAAGGGCTCACAATGACATGCATTCTAACAAGGTCTACAGGACCCTATGATGTTGTATTTCGGAATGTAATACACACAAATACAGCAACTTTATAATGGTGATTTTTTTTTTTTTCTCAGTAATGCAATTAAAAAAGTGAAACTTATACATTTATTACAAACACTGATATATGGTAAAAAAAATTCAAATTTTTTTTCTTTTGTATTTACAGGTTACAGCTAATGAAACAGTAAAATTACATATTGATTAAGCAGGACTTTTCCTTTCTGCTCAGCTTTCCATTATGCTTACATACAGCTTCTTGTGGAGGCTCTAAAATACCGTCTGCTGGAAAAGTTCAAATCAGCAGTCTTCAACTTGTATAGGTAAAAGGATGATTTGTTTTTTTTATATCATAGGTTGGTCTTATATATTTTGGTGGCTGAGCAGTTCAAAACACATTTACATTAAAAAAATTCAAACACTACATTTCAAAAACACATTTACATTAAAATAAAACTACAAATCCAAAAACATTTACATAAACACATTTACAAAAGCCATTTCTAGGGCTGACAAACGATTAAAAATGTTATCTAATCACAGAGTAGGTGTGAATTAATCACGATTAATATTCCTGAATGACTGGAAATGTGCCATTTTGTGGTGTAAATAAAGGACAAATTCAGATGCCGTTACTCTTTCTTTCTTTTTCTTACTTTTTAAAAAAAAAGAAGGTACTGAAGAGATGCATGGAACTTTTGAATTCCACTATCACATTTACATGTGGTCCTTTTTACCTATTTATTTAACCAGTTGCTAAGGCAAACTAACTGGTTAACATTTTCTGAATGTAAAACTGACCGTTTCTTCTGAACAATAAAGGGATTATTTGTTTATCAACCCTGCGCATGCACACACAGATGGTGCGACACCGACCCTTTACATCGCTCCGGTTCCCATCATTATTTGCAGTTGTAGTGTTGGTTAGCGATGTTAGCTGGTTTGTTAGGAGGCTTACATGATATGAAGTGATCGCTGCAGATTGTTGCATTTTTAATCATCTGCTCGTTTGGTTGCTTGTGCAACCAAAGACCTCTTTTGGTTGACTTGACTTGGAATTCTATAGAACTTGCACATTATGTATTTATCAAAGCGATTTGTGCAACCAACAGCGCAAGAAGACATCGTCGCGTCTCTTTCCACAACCGACATGCACAGGACAGGAGGGAGTGACGTAGGCAGATAAACCCCCAATATGGCTTGCGACTAAGAAGAGACGTTCACATTGAACTGTGGATGCAGCGCTAGTTCGGGTCTGCCATGCTATTTATGTGATGAGGACTAAACACAGCTTTGTACTACAACATTTAGTAAATGTGTCCTAAATTATAAATTTGTTTTAAAAATGTAGTTTATTTGTATTTCATTTGGTTTAAGGCATAACTGCTTAAGTAAATTGAGGGGTGTGTGTGTG